>CM070876.1:101955559-103346809 GCA_036365515.1 Torymus aiolomorphi | reverse complement strand
AATGAAATTATGAGTCTGTAGCCTGATTTTATTTTGACAGATTTATAGTAATTAACCTCTATAGCTTAATTTATTATTAATTAATAATTAGGTATCGCTTATTGTGTAAGCCTAATATTATTGAATATATATATATATATATCTTCCTATATTATATAGTTGTAAGGGCGAAAATGGGTACATACCCCCTCCACCCCCCTTCACCCCCTCCACGTCCCTCCACGCCCCTCCACCCCCCTCCACTCCCCGCCGCCCCTCCACCACCCCTCCACCTCTCCACCACTTTTTACCGTTAAATTCTTTCGAATTTTACGTTATTTTGAAGGGCGTCTGTCCCTCCACTCCCCTCCACTACCTCCACCCCCCTCCACTCCCCTCCACACCCCCTTCGCCTACCCCTCCACCTCACTACAACTAATCTCTTATAGATATGTTGCTGAAAAATGTATATAGGGGGTATCGAGATTCGCTGATTAGGAATCTGAACCCAGATTTGGAAAATTCAAAATAGCGGAACGAAAATATCTGCCGCATATTGAAATATTACTGAATTTTGCTGAAAATTGTATATACGGAATTTCTGGATTCGATTATTACGAATCTGAACTTAGATTTTAAAAATTGAAAATGGCGGCAAACTATTTAAATAATACTGGATTTTGCTAATAATTTTGTTTAGGGGATTTCTAGATTACGAATCTCAACTCAGATTTTCAGAATTCAAAATGGCGGATCGAAGATGTCGGCCACATATTGAAATATTACTGTATTTTGTTGAACATTGTATATAAGGAGTTTTTGGAGTCGCTTATTACTAATCTGACCTCAGATTAACAACATTCAAAATGGCGGATTCAAAGATGGTGGTCAAATATTGAAATATTATTAGATTTTGCTGATATTTGTATTACCTTAATCCGGGATTTTTGGTTTCGCTGATTAGGAATCTGAACATATATTGTGATAATTCAGACTGATGACGCAAGATCGCTAACAAAAATTGAAATTTTACTTGATTTTGCTGAAAATTGTATATGGGAGCGTCCACCAGAAACCAGCCAGCGGGCGCGCGGGACGCATTTTTCATGCAAAACACGCTCTGTTCAACTCGCTCGTAATCGTATTCTGAGTCTCTCAGAAAAAAAGAAAATATATATATATCGATAGATTTTTTCCTGCTCTTTCCAATGGTGCTATTGTTTTTACTCCGAAAATTTTTCTTCTAGTCGAAAATTCAAGTTGAAACTTCAGAGACATTTTTCTCAAAGTATATCACATTTTTTTTCAAAATGCATATGACCATTCGAAAGTACAAGTCTTAAGCTACAAACCCTAAATTTTCAAATTGGAGAAATGAAGGGCTCAAAAGTAACAAGTTTAAAAATAGAGCGGTGAGTGGCCGCGCGTGCTCTTCGCGCTGCGCTCAGACGCGCTGCACGCTCGGGCTTGGTGTAATGAGCTCGTAATCGTATTTTGAGTCTCAGTCTCTCAGAAAAAAACAAAAGACATATATCGATAGATTTTTTCCTGCTCTTTCCAATGGTGCTATTCTTTTTACTCCCAAACACTTTGTTCTGGTCGGAAATTCGAGTGAAAAGTTCAGAACCATTTTTCTTAAAGTATAAAATGTTGTTCTTCAAAATGCATAGCACCATTCGAAAGTAACAGTTATAAGCTACAAAACCCTACATTTTCAAGTTGGAGAAACGTAGAGCTCAAAAGTAATAAGATTGAAACGACAGCGGCGAGCGGCCGCGTGAAATCTGTTCTGCTCTTGGACGCGCCTCTGTATGCGTATATATCTATTATACTTTAATCGTTGCATCATTTTCACTTGTTATAATTTCTGCCACTAGAGGGACCACAGAGTCGTTCCCAATACTTAAGAAAGCTCCTTGGAAGGTATTTATCACCCACTGAAAATCTTTTCCTTCTCAATATTTATTATTTTCATAATAAAAAAAAACTTTAAAATGTCAAAGATTTTCAATCGCTGTTGTAACCCTTTTGATGAAGCAAAGCTTTCATCTAAACTGAGATTTGTTTCTGAAAAAATGAAAGCTCGTTTTCCCAACTTACAAGATAAAGATAAAATATGTGATTCTTGTCGATTAAAATTTGATGCGAAAATTGAGGAAGAAAATGTAGTGTCAATGGAAGAATCTAGAGAAATTATTTCTAATTTACAAAAATTGTTTAACGATGATAATTTGTCGAAAAATGAAAAAATGTTGCTTTTAAAATTACTCCCAAAAAACTGGAGTTCTCGTAAAGTTGCTAATTTTTCTAATTCATCCCGTTGGCTTGTAACAAAATGTTTGTCAGATAGTCAATCCCTTTTAGTTGATAAAAGGGGAAACCGAAAAATATCATGTAATACTGTAAACGAAGTAAAACTTTTCTATCAAAATGACAATAATAGTAGAATCACGCCAGGTTATAAAGATAATAAGTGTATACGAAATGATGATGGCACAAAGACCTATGTTCAGAAACGACTTGTTTTGTACAATCTTAGAGAGTTATATTTAGAGTATAAACAAAAGTATCCCGAATCAAAAATAGGATTCACTAAATTTGTCGAATGTCGTCCTAAATATTGTGTTTTAGCTGGTGCTAGTGGTACGCATTCAGTGTGTGTGTGTGTGAATTTATCATCAAACCGTCAAACTCCTCTTAGCTGGTTTAAGAAATTCAGGAGTTTCTTTTGATATAATGGATATTTACAAAGATTGTATAGCTGAAATAGTTTGTAAAACACCAACAGCGAAATGTTACTTAAATATGTGTCAAAATTGTCCTGGTATTGTACCTCTAAAAACGGAACTAGAACTATTTCTTGAAAGGTCTGGGGTTAATGAAATAAAATTTCAAATGTGGAAAACTATTGATAGATCAACATTGCAAACTGAAATTATTTCTAGTTCTTTATTTACTGATATCTTTTTTCCTCTTTTACATAACTCAAAACTCATTCTTTCATTTCCAAACAGCAGTCATCTTTTTTCAAATCTTACGAGAATCCTTAAGCAAAGGAGAAAATTTAATTTCCCTAGATTTTTCGGAAAACTATGCGTTCATTGCACAAGATGCGGCACAATCATTCCACTATAATAATAATCAATGTAGTTGGGCAACAATAGTTATTTACTACGAAGGTTCAGATTCTAAAATAGAACACAAAAGTATGGCGGTTTTTTCAGACAACTTAATTCATGATACTATGGCAGTTTACCTAATTCAAGAAATTATAATCGATTACCTTAAAAAATCTTTTGATTTCGTTAAAAAAATCATTTACTTTACTGATGGAGCTGCACAACATTTCAAAAATAAACATAATTTTCAGAATCTTTTTCATCATTATGAAGATTTTTCCGTTGAAGCTGAATGGCACTTTCATGCGTCTGCTCACGGAAAAAATGCATGCGATGGAATCGGTGCTTCTATAAAAAGTAATGCTAGGCGAGCAAGTTTGCGGAAAGTATCCGATAATTATATATTGACGCCAAAAGATCTTTACCAGTGGGCGACTAAATACTTTGAAAATATTTTGTGCTTTTATCATCAAAAGATGAATATGGTAAGGCTACAGATAAATTAAGACAAAGGCTAGATTCAGCGAAAACAGTGCCTGGAACTCAATCGTTTCACTGTGTTAGATTATTAGCTAACACTAAAAAGTTAGAACTAAAACGATTTTCAACATCCAAAGATTCTCAATTATATCCACCAGTTAAAAAAGCCGAACCCTCTAAAACTCGAATTAAGAAAAACATGAGTATCGTGAAAAGACCAATAAAAATAATCGCAAATAAAAATAAAAGAGTTAAGGTTTAAATAAAAAATTAATATATTTAAAACGTAATATATGATGCACTGATAAAACATTGTGTAATGCTTTTAATAGGAAACAACGAAAATATTCACTACGTTTATAAACGAACACTCGGGTCCAGCGCAAAAAGTTTGCGCAGTCGCTCGCCGCTGTCTTCTTAATCTTATTACTTCTGAGCTCTACGTTTCTCCAACTTTAAAATGTAGGGGTTTGTAGCTTATAACTTGTACTTTCGAATGGTGCTATGCATTTTGAAGAACAACATGTTATACTTTAAGAAAAATGGTTCTGAACTTTCCACTAGAATTTCCGACCAGAACAAAGTGTTTGGGAGTAAAAAGAATAGCACCATTGGAAAGAGCAGGAAAAAATCTATCGATATATGTCTTTTGTTTTTTTCTGAGAGACTCAAAATACGATTACGAGCTCATTATACCAAGCCCGAGCGTGCGGCGCGTCCGAGCGCAGCGCGAAGAGCACGCGCAGCCACTCACCGCTGTCTTTTTAATCTTGTTACTTTTGAGCCCTTCATTTCTCCAATTTGAAAATTTAGGGTTTTGTAGCTTAAGACTTGTACTTTCGAATGGTCAGATGCATTTTGAACAAAAACATGCTATACTTTGAGAAAAATGTCTCTGAACCTTCAACTTGAATTTTCGACCAGAAGAAAAAGTTTCGAAGTAAAAACAATAGCACCATTGGAAAGAGCAGGAAAAAATCTATCGATATATATGTTTTGTTTTTTTCTGAGAGACTCAGAATACGATTACGAGCGAGTTAAACAGAGCGTGTTTTGCATGAAAAATTCGTCCTGCGCGCCCGCTGGCTGGTTTCTGGCGGACGCTCCAGTATAAGAAATGTGTGGATTCGCAGATTACGAATCCCAACTCAGATTTTAAGAATTCAAAATGGCTGATCGAAGATGGAGGCGAAATATTCAAAAACTACTGGAATTTGCTGAAAGTGTATATAAGGGGTATGTGGATTCGCTGATTACGAATCATAACTAAGATTTTCAGAATTCAAAATGGCTGATCGAAGATGGAGGCGAAATATTCAAATACTATTGGATTTGCTGAAAATTGTATAAAAGGGATTTCTGGATTCGCTGATTACGAATCTGAACTTAGATTTTGAAAATTCAAAATGGCGGATTCGAAAATGGTGGTCAAATATTGAAATATTATCGGATTTTACTGAAAATTGTATATACGGAATGTTTGGTTTCGCTGATTACGAATCTGAACATATATTCTGAAAATTCAGACTGGTGGACCCAAGATCGCTAACAAAAATTTAAATTTTACTTGATTTTGCTAAAAATTGTATAGAGTGGGTTTCCGGTTTCGCCAATTAGGAATCGTAACTCAGATTTTGAAAATTGAAAATAGAGGACACAAGATGGATGCCAAAAATTGAATTATTACTGGATTTTGCTGAAAATTGTATATAACGGGTATCTGGATTCGCTGATAACGAATCGCAAATCAGATTTTCAGAATTCAAAATGGCTGATCGAAGATGGAGGCGAAATATTCAAATACTACCGGATTTGCTGAAAATTGTATAAAAGGGATTTCTGGATACGCTGATTACGAATCTGAACTCAGATTTTTAGAATACAAAATGGCGGATTCGAAGATGGTGGTCAAATATTGAAATATTATTGGATTTTGCTGAAAATTGTATATACCGGAATTTTGGTTTCGCTGATTATGAATCTGAACATATGTTTTGAAAATTCAGTCTGGTGGACCCAAGATGACTAACAAAAATTGAAATTTTACTCGTGTTTGCTAAAAATTGTCTACAGTGGGTTTCCGGATTCGGCAATTAGGAATCGTAACTCATATTTTGAAAATTCAAAATAGAGAACCCAAGATGGCTTCCAAAAATTGAAATATTACTAGATTTTACTGAAAATTGTATATACGGGATTTCTGAATTCGATTATTACGGATCTGAACTAAGATTTTAAAACTTCAAAATGGCGGCAAAATATTTAAATTATACTGGCATTTGCTAAAACTTGTATATAGGAGGTTTTTATATTCGTTGATTATGAATCTGAACACAGATTTTCAGAATTCAAAATGGCTGATCGAAGATGGAGGCCAAATATTCAAATATTATTGGATTTTGCTGAAAATTGTATATAGGCGTATCTGGATCCGCTGATTATGAATCTGAACTCAGATTTTGAAAATTCAAAATAGAAGACCCAAGATGACGGTCAAAAATTGAAATTTTACCGGAATTTCCTAAAAATTGTATATTATGGGTTTCCGGATTCGCTGATTAGGAATCTGAAGTCAGATTTTGTAAATACAAAATGGATGCCAAAAATTGAAATATTACTGGATTTTGCTGAAAATTGTATGTTGGGTATTTTGATTCACTGATTATGAATTCGAACTCAGATTTTCAGAATTCAAAATGGCGCATCGAAGATGGAGGCCAAATATTCAAATATCACTGGATTTTGCTGAAAATTGTATATAGGGAACCCATCTGGATTCGCTGATTACGAATCTGAACTCATATTTTGCCAATTCAAAATGGCTGCCAAATATTGAAATATTACTGAATTTTACAATAGCATATGGGAAATTTCTGGATTCACATGATGATGAATCAGAATTCAGATTATGAAACTTCAAAATGGCATACCCTAGATGGCGGTCAAAAATTGAACTTTTCTGTTTTGCTGAAAATTGAATATACTGAATTTCTGGGTTCGCTGATTACGAATATGAACTCAGATTTTAAAAATTGAAAATGGCAGTAAAATATTGAAATAATATTGGATTTTGCAAAAATATTGTATGTATGGGGTTTTCGAATTAGCTGATTACGAATCTGAACTCAGATATTGAAAATTCAAAATGGCGAAACGAAAATGTCTGACACGTATTGAAATATTACTGAATTTTGCTGAAAATTGTATATACACGGAAAGTAGTATTCAGAGCTATAGGCCATGAGTTATAACAGAGTAATCAGGTACCTTCCCTGCCACGGTGTGACGGCGCGACATTCAGGCATGTCAACGATGGTCTCTAGGCAACGCTATACGGGGTGACTGCCGCAGTCGTCAGACGTACCACTCCCGTGCGCGTTAAAGCTTGAACTCAGTGAAAGTCAGGGCCTACAGCCGTGTCACACGAGCACCGTTCATCGAAATGACCAGTCACAGCCATAGACACATATGTCACGACATCCGGCGATGCTATATGGCACGCTATTATTTTCTCGCGCGTCACGGGCTACAGCTGTGAATTCTTCTTTCCGTATACGTGATTTCTGGATTCGATTATAACGGATATGAACTCAGATTTTAAAGATTCAAATGGCGGCAAAATATTTAAATTATACTGGCTTTTGCTAAAAATTGTATATAGGAGGTTTATATATTCGCTGATTACGAATCTGAACTCAGATTTTCAGAATTCAAAATGGCGGATCGAAGATGGAGGACAAATATTCAAACATTGATGGCTTTTGCTGAAAATTGTATGTACGGGATTTCTAGATTGGATGATTACGAATCTGAACTCAGATTTTCAGAATTCCAAATTGCCAATCGATAATGGCTGTTACATATTGAAATATTACTGGATTTTGCTGAAAATTGTATATACGGGACTTCTGGATTCGATTATTACGAAACTGAACTCAGATTTTAAAAATTGAAAATGGCTGCAAAATATTTAAATAATACTGGATTTTGTTAATAATTTTATGTAGGGGATTTGTAGATTACGAATCTCAACTCAGATTTTGAGAATTCAAAATGGCGGATCTAAGATGTCGGGCACATATTGAAATATTATTGGATTTTGCTGAAAATTCTAATTCAAACTGGTGGACCTAAGATGACTAACAACAATTGAAATTTTACTCGAGTTTGTTAAAAATTGTATATAGTGAGTTTCCGGATTCGCTGATTAGGAATCTGAACTCAGATTTTGTACATATAAAATGGCGGCCAAAAATTGAAATATTACTGGATTTTGTAATCAATAAGTTACAAATAAAATCAGAGCTGACATAATGAACTACATATATATTCTGCATTATTTTTTAAAATATAATATACTTAGTATTTTAAAAATTAATAAATGTTAAGAATAATGTTTTTAAAAAACATTACAGAAATTTTAAATGAAAAAATAAGTGTTTCATGATATTATGTAATAGAAGATTATCCTCATTCATTATTATTAATATTTATCTCTAATAGTGGGGGTTGGCAAGCGGAACCAGCAGGGACGAAGCCCCCTATATATATATATATATATGCTAGAGGGGCTTCGCCCCTGCTGGTTCCGCTTGCCAACCCCCATTATTAGAGATAAATATTAATAATAATGAATGAGGATAATCTTCTATTACATAATATCATGAAATACTTATTTTTTCATTTAATATTTCTGTAATGTTTTTTAAAAACATTATTCTTAACATTTATTAATTTTTAAAATACTAAATATATTATATTTAAAAAAATAATGCAGAATATATATGTAGTTCCTTACCTCAGCTCTGATTTTATTTGTAACTTATTGATTACAAAATCCAGTAATATATATATATATATATATATATTGTAATGGGATGGCTAGTGGGGGGAAAATCCCAACAAGCCACAGGCCAGCGATGCCCTAGAACACGGTGCCGCGGGTGTCAGACTAAAATGACTTGCCCGGGGATCTGCTCCTGGAATCCCGAAAACAACGCGAAGATCGCACACGAACTTCGCTTTCCAACTAATTGGATCGCTGAGTGAAAAGCGCGCGCTCGAAGAGTAAAGCGCGCGGCCGCTATGCTCAGATATGAAAACGACCGGCGGAGTCGTTTTCCCGCGGAGGCGGCGGTATCCGGGAGAAGGACAGGTTGTAATGAACAACGCGACGAGTAACTAGATATCACAATATATTCACAATCACTAATCTCTACAAGCACAACGCACGTGCTGATTAGAACAAAGAGTTAGTTCGCGCGCGACCGTTAATATTCAAACGCGCGAACTACACGGCGCGCGGCGAAGCTGCTAATTTCGCGCGCGGTGTTAAAGTACGGCGGGCTGACACACACCCCCACGTACACGGCACAGAAGGCTTGCACGGGGCGATTTCCGTGCGAGCCTTTACAATGAACCCGCGAGAGGAGAGTAGAAAACTTACGTTAGGAAGGAGCAGCCGGTGCACTCGACTCTCTCTCTCGCTCCCTGTCGTTCGCACAGCAGTTGCGCTCTCTCTCTCTCTCTCTCTCTTTCGCTGTATTGGGTCGGCAGGCGGGCTGGCTGCCGGCTCCTCGCTCGCAGGCTCGTTCTGCTCGTGGCACACGCTACGCGGTTTCGCTCTCTCTCTGTCTCTCTTGTGCGCGCCTCCACGTTTTGCGGCGCCTCCACTACACTCGCGGGGTCTCACAAAACGATCGAACGGCGTGGACAAGTAAACTCACGAAGAACGGAGGAGATCCTACTTGCGCGACGGCAGACACGAAGATGGCTCCCTTTTCTCGCGGGAACCAGTTAGCAGCTTCGTGACGGATGACGGGCATTTTACGCGTCGCGAGACCGATTCGCTACGCGCGGCGCGCCTCGATTCGGCTGCGCAGGAGTTGCGCGCGCGCGCTCACTACCTTCGCGCGGTAGATTAGAATTGCGGCTAGACACGCGTTACACCCCCCCGCCAGACGCTGCTTAGGGGACCGAGAGCAGCTCTGCTAATCATGGCCGTCGTCGTACCTACTAATATGGTAGTAATGATTAGGAGAAGGAGGTTCGGAAAGGAACATTGCAGAATCGGAGTCACCAGTTTTTCTTTTTAATTTTTATTAAAAAAAATATATAAAAAGAAACTTCAGGGCCTCACCCTTCTTCAACTGGCCCGGGAATACGATCGGCGCCCCTTGTGACGAGCTTGGTTGGGGCAATGTTTTGACTTTTTCACCCCAAGCTCGCCACACATGAAGCACCGGGGGATTGCGTTACTGCCGAGCGCATCCCGGGCCGCTCGCTCTTCTTCGAGCGCCATCCTAAGGCGCTCTTCTTCTTTTTGGAGACGGCGCTGGGCCTCTTCCTTGACCCGGCGCGCCGTCTCCTCCGCCTTTTCCCTGGCTCGCTTGGCCTCTTCCATGCGCTCCTGCGCACGAGCCAGGCGAGCCTCCTCCGCCTTTTGGAAGGCTATGCGGCGCAGCCTGGCGGCCCTGGCCTCTGCGGCGGCCGCGAGCTCTTCGCGCCGGCCTTGGGCCATTCCGACCCATTTGCCGGCTTGCCGCTCGCCGGCCTTACCGTGGGACTGGAGAAAGACCTTCAGTGCGGCCAGGACAGCGTCCTCCGCAGCGCGCGAGGACTTGCTGAGGCACCGCGCTTCCTCGAGGGCCTTCTCCACTGGGACCCACGCCGCACCGACTTCATCACTCGGTGCCCACTTGGGGGCCTGGGTCGGAGAACTCTCTTTCCTTTCTTCGTCGGCCCGAGCCGCGCCGGCGTTTCCTTCCGGCGCCATCTCTGAGGCTCGGACCGACGCCTCTTGTGAAAGCCGTTCTTCCCGGCTTTCCTGCTGCTCCTTCGGGGGACGAGGTCGCCGAAGCGGACTGGGACCGGCCTCTGCCCAGGCCGGCTCCGAAGTTCCCTTTCTTGGCTTCGGCGCCACTATCTCCTCGATCATGACGGTGGAGGGCTCTTCCACTGGCTGGGGTGCCAGTGTCACAGCGTCGATGCCCTCCACGACCTGCTCCAAAAAATCGATGACGGCGGGATCAGGATTGCACTGGATTAATCCAGCGATCACCTTCTTCGCCGTCTCCGCTATTTCGGGAGTCAGGCCTTGCATGTCCTGAAACAGGTAAATCGATCCCGGGGAGGAGTGAGATTGAGGACTGGAGAATTAAGACGAACACAGGTTAGTACGTACGACACAAGTTGGACGGCACAATTATTGCTTTTTATACGCTCGGGTTCTACGAGGACTAATTAGTCCGGCATCAGCAAGTACGGGCTTCTTCTTCGAACCCTTTGGCCTCCCTGGGCCTCGCTTGGGTTCTGTTGGACCGGCCACACGCATAGGCCGGCCATCGCTCGCACGCTTTCCTGGCCTAACTAATAGCGCGGTCTTACGAGGTAGACCGCGCGTCTTAGCCGTCGCCCGGGGCTGTACATTCCCCCGGCTAACTCTGTGTCCCTCTGACGTGTTCCGTTCGGCTGAAGAGTCCCTCGCTGGTAGCGCCTGGGCTACTTCTGCTGAGACGTATCTCTTGAGTTGCTGCGCATGGACGGGACGTATCGTTCGACCATCCTCACCTTGGATCTCATAGGTGTTTTCGCCGAGAATATTCACAATCGTGTAGGGCCCCGCGTACTTCGGGGCTAATTTGGCAGAAATCCCCTCAGCTGCTGAGGATAGTACCTTATTCTCTCTCCATACACGATCGCCTAGACAGAATTCTGGAGGTCGACGATGAGCGTCATAATATTTGGCTTGTCTCGCCTGCTCCGCTTGCGCGTCGGCCGCCGCCCGAACGTGCAATTCGCGGAGCTTGTCCATACGTACCACCCAATTGTTTATCGCCTCTTGCTGCCCTTGCTCTTCGGCTAACCTGTCTTCCTCCCGCCTTAGTGTCTTCGGTGGGTCGGGTTGTCGGCCGTAAATGAGCATGGCAGGACTTATCTTTGTGGAGCTGTGTTCGGCAGTATTGTACGCGAACGCCAGCTCATTCAGTTTCTCATCCCAGGACCGGTGATTTTCCTCTGCGTAAGACATAATCATTGTCTTCACCGTTCGATTCACACGCTCGACAGGATTGGCCTGAGGGTGATACGGAGGTGTAAACGTGTGATGCACGTTTCTCTCCTTTAAGAATGCCTCTAATGGTGCATTTTTAAATTCAGTCCCATTGTCTGAGAGAAACACCTCCGGGACTCCGAGTCGCAGACATACTTGCTCTGAGTCCCTTAATTACCGATTTACCATCTGCCCTTTTTATCGGAATTACTTCAATCCAGCGTGTGAACAAGTCCTGGAATATGAGAATGTATTCGTGGCCGTGCGTGGTTTTTGGGAGGGGCCCCATAATGTCGCTGGCCACGATTTGCCATGGACGCTCTGTAATTCGGCGTCCCATGAATCCTGTTGGAGCGCGCTGTTCGACTTTGCACTGCTGGCAAATTTGGCACTGGCTCACGTATCTGGCTACATCACGAGACATGTGTGGCCAATAATACTTCCGCTTTACTCTTTCTAGCGTTTTCTCGCGGCCCAAGTGCCCAGCAGTTGGAAAGTCATGGCATTCTCTCAGTACTTCGCGTCGCTTTTCGTGAGGGACTGCTAACTTCCATGCATCATCGTCGCCGAGAGACTCGTCTATGACTTCATCAGGTTCGTACTTGTACAGTCTCCCCCGCCAGCTTGAACGTGGGGAAGTCTCGCGGCCGCTGTTGAACCTCTTTCACAATTTCGAGGTACCATTGGTCGTTTGTATCGCGTTCGAGCTCTAACGCGGCGACCGCTGGCTCCTCTTCCTCGAACATCCGCGAAAGGGCATCTGGGACATTGTTCAAAGAGCCCTTTCGGTGTTCGACTGTGAAACTGTGGTTTTGTAGTTCCAAAGCCCATCTTGCTAACCTGCCTGATGGGTTTCGGAGATCACGGAGCCACTTCAAGCTGCTATGATCCGTGATGACCTTGAAGTCATAGGCCTCTATATACGGACGGAACTTTTTGATTGCCCAGAGAATTGCTAGACACTCTCGTTCCGTCACGCTATAATTCTTCTCGGCCGCGCTCAGAGTTCGACTAGCGAACTCTAGGACTCTTTCGTCGCCGTCTATTATCTGGTATAGCACCGCTCCAAGTCCTGTATCGCTCGCATCAGTTTGCACCACGAACTGTGCGTTAGATACCGGTCTGTGGAGAATCGGTGCAGAAGCAACTAGCGCTTTTAGTTTTTGGAAGGCCTCTTCTTGTGCCGTTGACCACTCGTATTTCCGATCCTTTTTCGTTAGTTCGGTCAGTGGTTCAGCAATTGTGGCGAAGTTTGATAAAAACTTTCTATACCACGAGGCCATTCCTAGGAAGCGTCTCAGCTGACGGAGGTTTTTCGGCACCGGATATTCCATAATGGGCTTTATTTTCTCGGGGTCTGGTTTAAAACCATCCCTATTTACTATGACCCCGAGATATTGGACCTCATCGCGACAGAAGACACTCTTCTCGCGATTTATTGTGAGGCCCGCGTCCTTTATCCTATCTAGAACTCTTTTTAGAACCTCTTTATGCTCCTCGAATGTTTCTGTGACTATTATTATGTCATCGAGATACGAGTAAGCAAAAGGTTCGAGTTCGGGGCCGATGACTTTGTCAATCAGCCTCTGGAAGGACGCTCCGGCATACGAAAGACCGTAGGGCATTCTTGTAAATTGAAATAACCCTTTGCCTGGCACGTGAAGGCCGTAGTCTCTTTGGACTCCGGATTTAGTGGTATTTGGTGGTACGCACTACTTAAATCCAACGTGGATATGTATCGCGCTTTCTGCAGTTTGCTTAAGATACTCTCCATGTATGGTAACGGGTATGCGTCTGGCCTTGACGCTGCGTTCACTTTTCTGAAGTCCACACAGAAACGGAACTTCCCGTTGGACTTGCGTACCATTACCACAGGGCTTGACCAGCCGCTTGTCGAAGGTTCTATTATACCCGCGAGTAGCATTTCCTCCACCTGCTTGTGCATCTCTTCCTCGAGTTTTCGAGATACTGGGTAGTACTTCTGTTTTATGGGTCTTGTGGAGCCGACGTCTACTGCATGCTCAACCCACGAAGTACACCCTAATGGTGCCAGGCCGTTTCCCATCAGCTCAGCTACTAAAGCTTCCGCTTCTTTGCGCTGCTCTTCTGTTGGGTCCGCCAACCCTATAGCTGATACGGACACGGTATTATTGGCGGTTATGGAGGCTACTTCTAACTTTACGCTTGCATCATCATCTTTGAGATGCAGCGTATTGTCAGTGGGGTCTAAGACGGCGCTAAACTTCTTAATGAAGTTCACCCCCAAGTAGCACTCCGTGTCTAGGTCTGGCATGATTGCGACGCGCACATCCTTGCACACGCCTGCCACGACCATGGGTAGATACACATAGCCAACCACTGCTATGCTCTGCCCATTAGCTACCCGTGCCGTTAGGCCGCTGGCCGGGATTAATTATTTTCCACAGGCTGTAGCGAGCTGTAAGCCGATGGAATTCACCCCAGTCCAGGAAGCTCCAGTATCGAAGAGTGCCCGTAGCCTGTAGCCGGCTACACCTACTTGAAGCCACCATCGCGAGCATGTTTCCTGGTTATCTTCGTTCTGCTGAGTCGCGGGCACTTCTTCGCTCTCTCCTTCAGGCAATTGGACCGAGTTACCCTCGGTCGCTGATGTGAGAGCTGGGGGCGGGCGTGTGGCCGTGTTTACCTGCCCCCTTGGCCGTTTCCCTGCTGGTTTCCGGCAGCATTGGGGTTGCGGTCGCTTCCCCTTTGCTCGTTGCCGTAACCCCTTCGGTACTCTGGCCTTTGTGGAGGTCCATTACTCCTTGGACTTGGCGGCCTAGCCTGGTGGGTCGCGCTACTACCCCCACTAGGCTGATTATTACTTTGCCCGCCTTCCCGCTGCCTGTTCTCCCAATTATTCTTTTTCTTGGGCTTCTTGAACGACTGTGGGTTTGGCGTTTGCCCACTATTCCCGTCGGTGCCTTTCTTTGTCAAGCTTGACAAACACTCGGCCATCACCCGACGGAACATAGCCTCGAGGCTTTCTCGAGACTCCTGCTGTTGTTGCCCCATCGCCGACACTCCTGGATTCTGCTTTTTCCGCTGATCCGTGGTTGGCTCTGTAGGAACGTAGTCAAACTCTGGCAAGTAAGTGCGCTCTGGCGGTGGTGGCGAGTGATACACCTTATCTGCCGCGAGCGCTAATTCGGCCTCCCGGGCTAAATCCAGGAGCCCTCGGTAATCCGTAATTTGATTACGCATCACCATTTTTTGTAGTTCTGGCCGCATGTTCCGGTGCAACATGTCCAATTGTTGGGACATGCTAGGCACCGGAACTAACTTGAGAATCAAGGCTTGCAGATTCACTACGTAATCTCTCGTGAGTTCGTTTCTGCCTTGAGTCCTCGCGTTTATCTCCGCTAGGATTCGCTGTTGATGGCCCCTGTCACCGCCATACATGTGTATTATGGCCTCTTGGAAGTCTTGCCAAGATCGCCACGTATGACGGTTACTCCTATACCAGGTGGCCGCTACTCCACTCAGGAGCTCTGACAATGACGAGAGTACTTCGTCGTACGTCAGATTTGCTAGAGCTCGACATTCCTCTACTCTCGTGAGGAATAACTCGACGCTCTGCTCCTTCAAGGACCCAGAGAACTTGATGTGCCATTTCCTTACGATTTGGCCAACATCACGGTTCGTCTGTTCAGGCACGTACGTCTGCCTCGTAGACTGGTCCAGTGTAGCGCTCACCCCGCCTGACGCTGTGTAGGATTTCTTCCGCTATTCCTCCTAGCGTCCCTTGGCGATTCAGTATTGGGGCTGCTGCTGTCAAAATTCACATATGTGAACGTGTCCTGAAAGTTCACATGTGGTGATCCTCGTCCCCTGCCCGCACTCGGTAGTTGGACTCCCTCCAAGCGCG
Organism: Torymus aiolomorphi; assembly: GCA_036365515.1. Classification (NCBI taxonomy): domain Eukaryota; kingdom Metazoa; phylum Arthropoda; class Insecta; order Hymenoptera; family Torymidae; genus Torymus; species Torymus aiolomorphi. The sequence goes on along the minus strand of CM070876.1, from coordinate 103,331,295 downwards.
TGCTTGAGGGTGGGTGTCGAGCTTCTTGGAGTATTCGCACACTCTCTTTGAGCTCTTCCACCTCTTTGACGAGTCTATGGATCATCGACAGCAGCTGTTCTGAGACTACGTTATCTCCCACAGCAATCCCTGCGGTACGCTGTTCCCCCGCACTTGGCCACTCAAAACTCTGTGGCTGCGGTGGACTTCGCGTTTGCTGCCAGAACGCGTGCTGCCCATTTTGTGCCGACAACGACTCTTGTTCTTGACTCCGCCGGAATTGTCGTTGCCTGCGCTGCTCTTCTAGCAACGCCTGCTGTCGCTGCTGCTCTTGATGCTTTCGCTGTTGCTGCCGCTGCTGCTCCTGCTGTTGTTGCTGTTGCTACCGTCGCTGCTGCTCCATCTGCTGCTGCTGTTGCATTTGTTGCTGCTGCATTTGCTGCTGCTGCATTTGCTGCTGTTACAGTTGCTGCTGCTGCATTTGCTGCTGCTGCATTTGCTGCTGCTGCAGTTGTTGCTGTTGAAGCTGTTGCTGTTGGAGCTGTCCCTCGGCTTCGGCTGGAGATGTCCCGGTGGGTGCTGCAGAACTCAATATCTCTGTCCCGGAACCCTCCTGGCCGTTTGCCTCATCCGCTGGCTCCACCACTGCATTATGTGCTTGTTGTGGAGCGTTCATCCTCCGAGACTCCGAGAGTTTTTGCATCACTATCGGGTCATCAAGGAGCGTAATGAACGGGTGCGGTTGGTCTGGATCAGTATTGGGATCCACAATAGTCGACCCAGACTTGTTCAACAACGTTAAGTCGATGAACGCCCTTCGGGACTGCTCGCGTTTAGCAAACGCTTGCTTCTCCGACAGCTCCGGCTCTGGCACAAAATCGGCGGCACTGTAATCGCCCATAAGCCACTTGATCGTTGTCAGCATATTCACTGATTGCAGATCTGACTGCTGCAGACCAAGGGCTTGCATGGCCTCGATAATTTCCTCTTCGGGCTGTGTATACGCCCAATTGAGTATCGCAGATTCCGCAAATTGCGACGATCGGGCCATGGTGTCAATTGGCTGTGCGCTTCCCCACGAACTTATTTTACTAGCGCGAGTAGTATCCGGATTGATGGCAGAGAGAGTTTGCCTTTTCAACCCGTGAGCTAGTTTTTTCAATGCGACCCCGGGTTACTTTCTAAGAGCTACGGCGGTTGCTCTTAACCTCGATAATGCACGAGGATTTCCCGTATGCGGCTCTACAAAAAAATAAAAGCTATTTCTGTAAGTAATTACGATTTGTAATTAATTACGCTCCACTACTCGCACTTGTAATTTTAAAATAAATATATGTGAAAAAAAAAATATATATATATGTGTCAAAACGGACAATATCACCAAAAACACAAAAAATAAATACAATTTTCACCTAAAAAAAATAAAAACAATTTTCAAGTTCGAGGGGATTTTTTTTTGCGCTCGAGTTTTTACTCGGGCGCACAGTCAACTTTTTGTTCCGAGAGTGCTTGCCGACTTTCTCTCGATCTTCTTCTAACTGCACGATAAAAGAAAAAAAAATTTTATTTTTCGTCCAAAAAAAAATAATTCGTATCGGAAATACGAGAGGACGAGAAGAAAAAAAAATTTTCGAGACGAGAAAAAAATTAATTAAAAAAATTAATTATCGCTAAAAAAAAAAAATTTTGTCGTAAAAAAATTAATTGTTATTAAAAAACTTTAATTGTTAACAATAATTCCTCAACGCTCCAAAAATTCCGCGATCAATATCTCTCCTCGTCGGCACACTAGGTCGAGGGTTATTGGCTATCGCACGCCTAACCTCTCGACCGCACTCTCGCAACAGCACGGCTGTGTCACGCACACGCACACACGCGCCTACGAGCTGCGGCACGAAGAGCCTTTGTTTGCAGCTTACGCTCAGCTACGCTGCTGAGCTTCTTCGCGCCAAGCTTCGCCGCGAATCACGTACGCGTCGCAGGTCCTTCTCCACCCCCAAAACGTTGTGGCGCCAGTTGTAACGGGATGGCTAGTGGGGGAAAAATCCCAACAAGCCACAGGCCAGCGATGCCCTAGAACACGGTGCCGCGGGTGTCAGACTAAAATGACTTGCCCGGGGATCTGCTCCTGGAATCCCAAAAACAACGCGAAGATCGCACACGAACTTCGCTTTCCAACTAATTGGATCGCTGAGTGAAAAGCGCGCGCTCGAAGAGTAAAGCGCGCGGCCGCTATGCTCAGATATGAAAACGACCGGCGGAGTCGTTTTCCCGCGGAGGCGGCGGTATCCGGGAGAAGGACAGGTTGTAATGAACAACGCGACGAGTAACTAGATATCACAATATATTCACAATCACTAATCTCTACAAGCACAACGCACGTGCTGATTAGAACAAAGAGTTAGTTCGCGCGCGACCGTTAATATTCAAACGCGCGAACTACACGGCGCGTGGCGAAGTTGCTAATTTCGCGCGCGGTGTTAAAGTACGGCGGGCTGACACACACCCCCACGTACACGGCACAGAAGGCTTGCACGGGGCGATTTCCGTGCGAGCCTTTACAATGAACCCGCGAGAGGAGAGTAGAAAACTTACGTTAGGAAGGAGCAGCCGGTGCACTCGACTCTCTCTCTCGATCCCTGTCGTTCGCACAGCAGTTGCGCGCTCTCTCTCTCTCTCTCTCTCTCTTTCGCTGTATTGGGTCGGCAGGCGGGCTGGCTGCCGGCTCCTCGCTCGCAGGCTCGTTCTGCTCGTGGCACACGCTACGCGGTTTCGCTCTCTCTCTGTCTCTCTTGTGCGCGCCTCCACGTTTTGCGGTGCCTCCACTACACTCGCGGGGTCTCACAAAACGATCGAACGGCGTGGACAAGTAAACTCACGAAGAACGGAGGAGATCCTTCTTGCGCGACGGCAGACACGAAGATGGCTCCCTTTTCTCGCGGGAACCAGTTAGCAGCTTCGCGACGGATGACGGGCATTTTACGCGTCGCGAGACCGATTCGCTACGCGCGGCGCGCCTCGATTCGGCTGCGCAGGAGTTGCACGCGCGCGCTCACTACCTTCGCGCGGTAGATTAGAATCGCGGCTAGACACGCGTTACAATATATATATATATATATATATATATAAATATATGAAACGCTAGTTATGCAGACACTTTCCGAAATTTAAATAGACTTATGCAGACAGAGACCGACTTATGCAGACGTCAGCATAAGTAGAGGGATTATTTCTTTAGTCACGCTAGACTTGTGCAGACACTTGTATAAACGGTACTACACTTATGCAGACAGGTCACGTGGTCTTATACATTGGTGTCAGCATAAGTCGATGTTCATATGATTATATATATATATATATATATATATAAAATTGTATAACGTTAGTTCCCAGGACCCATGTTACTGTATACCTATACGTGACTAAAGAAATAATGTCTTTTATGGGGGCCGATGTCCTCAAAACTGACGTTAAACATATGTAGATTCAGGGACTGTCCCCAAAACTAACAAATGTCCCCGAAATCAACGTTAAACATCTGGAATGTCCTGGAAACTAACATAAAATATATATATATATATATATATATTTATTTGTACCCCTAATAATATTAACATTATGAAAGAAGACGAACATAGTCATGAATTGTTAAATAATATGGGATCTTCCTGTATTTATACATATAACTAGACCAAAGTATAGTAGTGGAATCGATCCATATATTGACAATATCTATATAAAAACTAAATATATATATATATAAATATATATATATATATTCACATCTGGGACGCTTTTGAGGATTATATAGGTCATATATACCGAATTTTGAGGATTTTGTAGGCATTTTGAGGAGTCTCCTCAAAAGTCCAAAGCACTCGAGAGGCATTTTGAGGATTTTTCAGCGGTTTCCACAATAGTGTGTTAATACATCGATTTCGGAAATTCCGTGATATTTTTCCGTAAAAGCGGGCGCCGCAGGCGTCGTGGTGTTAGTCAATAACCTTAGGGTCATTATTTCTTTAGTCACGCGCTTGTTTATTGGTTGTTTATAACAATGTTTATATTTGTGTCACCACTATTGTACAAATTCTTTATGAAATCCTCAAAATACCGTACAATGATATATATATATATATATACTTATTGATTACAAAATCCAGTGTATATATATATATATATATATATATATATATATATATATATATATATATATATATATATATATATATAATGTTCTATTTGATGCTCTAACAAAATTCAGTGGTACGGTCCATGCCATAAGATGTATGAATAATATTCAGTTTCATTATCAAGTGACAAGAATTTTTTCATCGGTCTTACAATCTTACAAATTAAATTAAAATAATTAATTCTAAATATGTTGTAAGCGCTCGTGGTGCTACCTTAATAGTTTTGAATTTTTAATCGGACTTGAACGAATCAATCTCTTATGCGTTGGTCGAATGTCTATTCTCAAATCGAGAAAGGTAGCTTTTGTTTAAGCTTCCTCCTCTCTCGATAACAATTTTTTGACAAACGGCGACACACATAAGAGAAAAAATTCTTATCGAGAGAGGAGGAAGCTTAAACAAAAGCTACCTTTCTCGATTTGAGAATAGACATTCGACCAACGCATAAGAGATTGGCTCGTTGAAGTCCGATTAAAAATTCAAAACTATTAAAATAATTAATATTTATGGCAGTCACATTGCCCTTGTTTATAATCACCCCCGCAGAATCTGAAATAAAAACTTAATTAAAACCTGGAAAAAACTTTGTTAGCAAAGGACGATCTGACTGCCCCCACCACCAAATTGCTCAACGTTTCGAGCCCGCTCCGGCTCCTCCTCAGGGACTGAAATGAAACCCGCGATACACCTCCTTATATACTCCTATACCCTCTTCTTTTCACTTACCCCCACCACCATCCTTTCCCCTCTCCAACTTTCCATTCTCACTTAAATTAATAAAGAATGATAAATGTTATCTAATTTACTTGACTCTATCATTAAATTTACATTATTCCGATTTCTTAGAATGTGAATACTTTCAAGGCTTTCCCTCTTATATTTATTCTTAATCCCCTGTTCCAAAATATCCACACTCCTAAAATCGAAAGAATGCAAACTATTTAAACAATGTTCTTTCAAACCCGATGTACAGCTTGAGCTGCGTAAACTATATTGATATTCATATATTCTCTTTTTCAAATATCTACTCGTTTGACCAATATAACAACCATTACAATCCCTACAATTAATTTTATAAACTACTTCCGATTTTAAACATTTATCATCCTTGTCTTTACAATTACTAAATAACCTTTCTAAATTATTATCGTTTCTAAAGAAAACTTGAATATTATGTTTACTAAAAACCCTTCTAATTCTTTCCGACAAACCTCTAACATATGGTAAACTAGAATATGCGTTCTTTCCATTTCTATTCTTTTGTTTAATTATCTACCCGCTGCTTCAATCCACCATTATAAATTTCCCACACTCTCTCATCAATCATTTTATGAATAAATTTTACCGGATAACTATGCTTAATAAATGTTTTTCTAACTAAATTTAAATTCTTTTTTTTTCCTAAAATCTTTATGTGACAATTTAATCGCTCTGTCGATCAAGGGTGTCACTTTCCTCTATATTCTCTTTTGGTAATTTTTCTGTGTCTAAATTCAGAACTTCCGTCGAAGATTGTTGGGAAAACTCATCCAATGTAACTGACCTAGCATTGCATGTATACATTTCGCAATTAGGACCTGAATTTTTGTTGGTAATTTTTTTCTGCTTCTCTACAGTTAAAGTTATTAGTCAATTTGGCTTTTCATATTTCCCGGTTATGTATTCTACACCCGTCAGTTTATCAAAAATTTTCAAAGTTTCGTCATCTAAATAGATTCCTAATCCTACTTCAGCAAAATATTTGAGTAAAATTAAATTCTCTGATATGTTTTCTGCCGATATTACGTTTTTCAAAATTATTATTTCATCTGTTTTAATGTTTGATTTTACAAATAAATTTCCTTTTCCGTTTATTTCTATATTTGCCGAGTCATTTTTATTCGTGCTTCTGATTACCTCTCCCGTGCATTTTTTAAAATCGTTTAGTATTATCCTCTTATTTACTATATGATCGGTAGCACCTGAGTCTGCGATGAATGTAATTTATTTTATTATAATTTTATTATAATAATTATGTTTGTGAATTTAATTGATTTTGAACCGTACCTGCTATATATGCTGTTGCTCCTTGTACGAAGGCGTTTTGCGATGCGACTCTTGCGCCTGGATTCGCCCCATGTTTAAATACCCTACCTCTAAAATTTCCCCTTCCACCACCTCTTATAGCTATACCTCTGCTTCTGTTATTTTTGGTATTTTTATTACCTCTGAACTGTGTGTAATTGTTTGTACAGTGTTGTGTCGTGTAGTCTTTAATCTGAATATTATCATACCTTCTGGGTTGTTGCATTGTCCCCCTTTTATGGCAATCTGGACCTTTGTGTCCAACTTCGGCATTGCAGAAGCAGCAGAACCACAAGTCATAGTTGGCGAGTTGGCAATTCGGGGCCACATGTCCCCGCTTGTTGCATCTGTAGCACTTGGCATGTGGTCCCGTTTGCCACTCTGGTGCTCCGTGTCCGTCTGGTTTCCTCTGAGTTAACTTGGCTCTGGGTCCTCTGTTTCATCTGAGTTTTTCTTCTCTGCTTCTGACTGTAAAAGAAATGATTTTATTTCTTCTAAAGTCATTTCTTTGTTGTCAGTTTGTAAGTAAGCCGATTAAGTAAGCCGAACGGAGTTCAGAATTATCAGCTGAGAGAGCTTGATAAAATGCGGATCTCTTCTCCTCTTCAGGTAGTGACACACTTGTATCGCAGCTCTCATACTTTCTGATAATAGTTTCAAATCTATGGGAAAATTCATTTACTTTTTCTTTCTTATACATCTTTAAGCGATACAATTGAGCCCTAACTGAGGAAGCTGTATCGTTTGCTTCTACTCTTCTGAATTCTCTGATCTTACTTAAAATTTCTTATGGTCGTATTCAAGCAAATGATTTATTGTGATATCACTGACTAGTGACTTTCTCTTTTCTACTTCTGACTCATCCAGGTTTACTGGTGCTCTTCATTTTTCGTCAATTATATTCAATAAATCATTTGATCTTAATTCTGAGTGGAGATAGTCTAACCAAACATTTAAAATTACTTTTTGTGTTGTAACGACCGGCGCGCGTGCGGGCGCACGTATGTGTGTATCGGTACGCGCTAAGGAGACATGAGGCGAGTCTCGGCATAACGCGACGGCACGCGCTAATACCGAAGAGGTAAACATCTCTCAACCTTGCGCAAAGGGCAAGGGCGAGAGATGCTTGCGCGTGCCGACGAGGAGACAGGCGATTAGTATCGTTTCGGCCATTACCGCGAGCCATAGCCTGCCTGGATACGCGCTTCACCTCGAGTCGAGAGAACGAGAGAAAGCGAGAGAGTCGCGAGAGAAGAGCGCGTATTTGCAGTGTGGTGCACCGCGGGTGTGCAACGGTGCCGTGTTGAGAGCGAGGGCGTGCGAGGGAGCGACACAGCAGCGCAATCGAGAAAGAGAGAGAGAGAGAGAGAGAGAGAGAGAGAGAGAGAGAGAGAGAGACGCCGGCGACAGTTACCGCGGCCGAGTGAGAGGGAGAAAGAGAAACGCCAGCAACGTGGCTGATCCCCTGCTACGGCCGGACTGCCCTGGAAGGAGCGCAAGAGCGAGAGAGATACGACTCTCGTGGCCACCAACGCCGAGCGGCCTGTCTTTCTGGAGCAGCCGGGTCTTCGCGAGGTAAGTCCTGGCCAGGCGATTTCGCGCCTCCTCCGCGGAGGACGAACGTCCGGGAAGCGAGACCCACACGAGCGAGCGAGGCTACTGACGCGCGCGTGAGAGCCGATCGTGCGCGGCGATCGGCCGACGTCGGGTCGAGCCGGTTCTACGTGTACGCGTGTGCGACCGCGTACACACGTACATAGCGTGCGCGGGCGCACCACCCGAGTCGGCGCGTACATTGTGTGCGCGCCGCTTGTGTAGGATTTATCTGGCCCGAGAGGCAATAAACTTACAGTCTTTCTTTTTAGATTCGAGTTCACTTATTATTTGGCGCGCGTATCCTGATCCCCTTTCCTAGTCGGTGGCGCGGCAGTAGAGAATACCACCGGCCTCCGCGGGCGCGAGTACACCGTACTCGCACATTTCTGAGCAGCCAAGGCAGCACGCACGAGAGAGAAAGCGCGACAGCGAAGTCGCGCGTTATAACGTCGGTAGGTACGGCTGCCGACGAAGGCAGCCGACGGCGAGCGACGGCGCGCAGGCGAGAGTGAGGTGTTTTCGCCGAGGGTTGGCACGAGCCAGTGCTCGCGCCTGTCAATTGCTGCGCCGTTCATCGGCAATTCCGCTTAGAGGGAGCGAATAACCGCGCAACACCTGCTCCGTTACAGTGTCAATTTATAATCTCTCCTAATGTTTAATTTCAAACTATTTTTCTTTTATTCTAACGTTTGAGTAAAATTTCTAAATATTTCATTAAATTCATTTATTGTAATGTTTTGGTATGTTTGTGTGTTATTATTTTCTGACTCTGAGTTAATATTATCCTCTCTAATCAAGGTGGTGGAATTGAGAATGGGTTTTGGTACCTCCAGTCGTCTGATTCTTGCATTTTCCACTTCGAGCCTTCTGTTCATCAGCTTTTGTTGCCCTTCCATCAACGTCTTCATTTGAGCCATCATTTCTTTTTGTATTTTGTGGTTCGCCATTGCTCTGAACCACAAATCCACGTCTACTTTCGCTCTCTCTGATGGTTTTATGAGGCAGAAGGGCGGTAGACCGTAAGGCGTGTGTGGTGATTTTGATGTTGAGTTCTCGTCTGAATGTATGTAAATAATTATTCTTATTAGTGCTTGGTCTTTTACAATTCTCTGAGCAATCCGATTTCAGAATTTTACAAATCTGTATTCTGATTCTCTTAAATTAATTATTTACTTTCTGCTCTTAATGATAGTAATATGAATTTACACTTTATTTTTATTACACTGAGTAAATAACATTATTCACATTGAAATAGAAAGAAAATTATTTATTTATATATAAATATATATAGTTCAAAATAAATTACTTTGTCCGTCGCCGCTCTGGGCATCTGTCTCTGGAGTCTTGTCTCTTCCGAACTTCTTGATTCTGGAATGCCAAACATTAATTCTGTGTAAAATTATATCCTTAATTTGTATTTTTGCGTCTCCCTTTGATAGACCGCACAGTAAGTCTAGTAAGTTCGAAGTCAGTTGTTACTCCCAAGTGCACCAGTCCCACGCTTGTGCTCCCTCCGATCGTAACGTCATGCACAGCAATGACGCCAATAGTGTCAGTGCGTTGGCTATGCACTTACGCAGTTCCGATAAATCACAAGGTTGTAACGACTTTAAATGAAGGCAAGAATTCTCTGCACGGCAGTATCATCTACGCCTCGTGTCGTCATTACAGTGTTTTATATCGCGTCTGAATTTAATTCTGAGAATTGTGTGTGTGTGTGCTTAACGGAGGGAACAAAATCTAATCTGAAACAAAATGGCGTCTGAAATTTTCTTCGCGCCTTAACCGCGTGAGATGAAATGTCATACTTGTAACACAAATACTAGTACATAATGCAACAAAAAAGTGTAGTTGGAGATTATTCTCGCAGGTGCCTATAAGGCAGTAATCACTCGAGGAAAGAATCGACTTTACTCCATGCTGCATGTACCGTGAACTGTATTCACGACATAATTGTGTAGCCTCACTTTGTTGTCATGAAAGACCTCCTCACCCCCCTCCGGCCCGTTGTTATGCCCTTGAAATAACCTCTGGGAACTTCTTAACCAAGGCCATAATGACGTATTTAAAAGTAGAAAATTTCAGTCTCTATGTCAGCTAAATAAAATATTGGTTCCTATTAAAAAAATCGAAGTTGACCTCGAAATGACCTTCATATTGGAGCCCAAGGTCAAAGCGGGAAACACCACTTGATGACCTCGTCTAATTATTAAAAACAATTTTTTAAATGTGATTCTAACGAGAAAATAGCGTTAATAAATTAAAATTGGGCACTGACTATTTGTATTTGTAAGGGCGGCTTTTACTCGCTATATAAATTCGAAGAAAAAATCAGAAACACGTGTCGAATATTTTTTATTTCTCTTTCGAGTCATATAATCATAATAATCATTTATTACTATTTTCTATCTGAAATTGATGCGTTTTTAATGCCGAAAATACCTATTTTTATCAATTCGGAGGTGGTTTTAACCCCCTAAATCAGCGAGTTGGCAAAAATAGAAAAACACGTGTCGAATATTTTCTGATACTCTATTCATAGCAAAGTCTCATGGTAATCGGTGATTCACACCAACCTGCCTCCCCTTGTAAGATGTGATTTTTTTAGAATAGTAAAGAGCTAAATAGAAATACGCGATAAATAGCTTTAATATTGCGATAAATAGATTAGAGAATTAGAAACAGAGTAAATTCAGACGTAAGGGTCAGAAGTAAATTCATCGAAACGAGAAAATCAAAATAGACCGACGCGGAGTGCGATGTAAATGTGGAAATATGTGGTGCGGGTGCAAAACGAAAGTAAACAACACATGCATGCGGTTTATAAGCAGAGCTTTGTTTCGCAACTGTATTTACATAGCGACTATATTTACAATCTCTATATTTTTATCAAGCGAATACAGTTTCACCCTAATCATTTGTTCATTAATGGGCTTAAACTAATGAAATTGTCTGGTATTTTTCACTGTCTTGGCAGTTTTAAATCTTTGTGCAAGCTTCTTGCCTGTTGCTGGAATTTCCCTATCAGTGACGTATAAGAAATTGTAATTTTTAAATATTTCATTTATCAATACGTTTTACGTTTAAATATAAACTTCAAAATGATTCTAACATTCATACCAAATATTTGATTCTTTTTCTAATAAGTAATCATACATTTGTTGAGCATTTAAAATGTCTGCACCTTGTAGAGAACCTTTTCTGACAAGCCGTTTTACCGTTGCCCCTATGTCATCGCAAACACTTTTTCCGTGATATGTAGCAAAAAATTATGTGACCTTATTTTTATTCCAAAATCTTTTTCATAATGTCATAAATTAATAAACTGATTTCTGAAGAAAAAGAAATGATTCTTAATTATTGTTTGCATTTTTCATGAGTTTAAGGAATTGACACCACTTAAGGGGACCAGCGGGGGTTTAACGTGAAAATGATAAAATAATCAATTAAAATTGAAGGCAATATAATTATATAATTAAAGATTACTTTCCTAAATGTAGACTATTAATAACTATTTTATGCACCCATATGTGCCAAGTTTCCCTTCGATTAGCTGGAATGATCCTGCGAGTCATATATGTCCAAAATTGCTTTACCATGCGATTCTGAAGAGAGTTTTGAACGGATTGCTTTGAAAAAATTCAGAGATATTCTGCAACATATTTGTTATAGAATAATGGTAGTAGATTTTGGAAAAAAATCATTCACAATGAAAAAAATTGAGTTTAGTCAATTTTTCAAATTTTTAATATTTTTCGGCATCAATGATTTTTTATTTTAGTTCCTACTTACTTTTTCCAAAATCTGCTTCTTAAGAGAAGCTGTTCTTACGGAATAAATTCCGTAACAGATATGTTGTAGAATATCTCTGGATTTTTTCAAACTAATTCTCAAACCAAAACTCTCTTCAGAATCGCGCAAAGGGAAATTTAGTACGTATGGGTGCATAAAATAGTTATTTAGATAGTCTACTTTTAGGAAAGTAGCTTTTAGTTATATAATTATATTGTCTTCAATTTTAATTGATAATTTTTCAATTTTCACGTTTAACCCCCGCTGCCCCTTAAAAGGACATAACCACCTTAAAATGGAAAATTGCTGTTTTGTTTTTATGTCAAAATTGTGCCAATTCAGAAAAATACGATTTTCTTCCAATTATCATCAAAATTTATGATAGAAATTAAGAAGTCAAGAACTTTGCTTTATTATAAAATTAATCAATTTGCATCGAAAAAACATTTTGTATCAACTTTCCTTTTCATAATTGTTAAATTCTCTTCACTTCAAAGAATTATAATCCACTCATAAATAATTTATTATCATATTTTTATTTGTGATTTATTAAAAGAAACTGTAAAACAAAATGAAAAATTATCGAGTAATTTCCCTCTTACTTGTTTTCAAATTGTGTCGGAGCACCATCAGAAAAATAAATTAAGTTTTTTATCCAGAAAAATTATTTTTTTAATTTTACTACGTACTACTTCTGTAAATTTATGGACTGAATAAGCTTGGTGTATGGAACTGTCTGAAATAACACAAAGAGTTTTATGTTTCACATCATTTCCTGTTTGCTCTTTGAAATACAATGCCACGGTAAATAATGAAGCCAAAGCATTGTTGAAGTAAAATCCTTGGATGAAATTTTGACTAATAAAAGTATAATTTTCAGCACAATCCATGATAAATATCCCAGTGTCATTGTCAAAATTATTTTTACATTCAGTAAAATAATCTTTTTGACTAACAGAAATAAAATGATGTTAAGTCATATTCAAAATACCTTTTGCAAAATTGTCTGTAAACCCATTAAAAGGTTTGTTAAAATTTTCAAGCGTCACTCTAGAGCTAATCGAGCTTTCTGAGCTCTTGCTTTTTATAGCTACGGGAACCCACTTACTATACTCCACACATTCTGTATTTACATCATCAACACAAGAGGTAAGGAATTGACCAATACCAGCTTCTACTGGATACCGATCACATTTTCTTAGCATACAAATTGTATTATCAATGCAGCATGCAGAAGCTTCAATAACTTTTTTATAGCTAATATTTGATGTTAGTCTATAACTATGAATTTTCTCGATGCGATTTATGACTGATGGTAATACAGGAATTATAGTGTTCTCTACACTATGTCTGTATCTCTTCCTCATTGATGATTCTCATATGTATGTTCTTGTTTATGACACAGACACCATCACGCAACACACAATCTAGAGGTAGAGTCCTTTACAATAATTAGCAGTAATAAAAGAAACAAGAAGAGATAAGGTTTAATATTTTATTCAAATAAACAACAAGTAAAGAAAAGTGAATCGATAGTGTTGTACAAAAGAAGATAACTAGGAAGGCTTAAATTCTATTCTCTTGATCAGAATGGGTGCTTTAATATCTATATCAGATAAGTATAAACATTTCCAATAATATTTTACAATGTTATTTGTGAGAATTTGGATTCTTTATGCTTGTATTTCAGCTTATGGGAAAGAGCAATAGCTTTCAAACTGGAGAGGTATACTTATATAGAGAGAAGGAAAGAAATTACGGCTCGAGGATATTGCTTATATTAAGATTTGGAGTGACCTAATTATATTAAGCATTGATCAATATAATGATTTTCCTGTGTTGTCGTAATGTGATATCAGTGTGACTTATTAGTTACTCTTATTTATCCGGTCTACGTGAAGAGGCTGTAAAAGTGTACATTTGTGAAAAAATAAAAATAAAATCCAAGTGTATTCAATAAAAAGGGAGATTTGAGAACTACTGTTATAAAGTGAATATTAGTAAGTCATAACAACAGTGCATCAATGTGATCAGTAACAGTGAATTTGTTACTGAATGAACATTAAATCTATGTAAATGAATAATGTGCATAATTAGTACATTTCGACACGGGTGGGGAAGTCGATTATTTAGATGGTGTGACTTTTTGCACGAGCGAAGCGAGTGCGAAAAAGCCACACCACTTAAATAATCGACTTACGCACTAGTTTCGAACGGTATTTTATACCACGAGCGCCGAAAAATCATATCAAAGTTGTGATTTTGAGGTTAGAGTGGTATAAAAGTATTTTATACAGAAATAAGAAAATTTAGTGTTTTATTATTGTGCGATATTTTTCTATGGGCTCTTAAGAAAATCAGATACTTTTGAATATTTCGTAGTCTTTTAAGGCCATGTGATACTCAACAAAATTCGCTATAGGGCTCAGTCGGTAAAAAGATGGTAGCCAAGTTTTCGTATTAAATAGTAGATGGCGCTACTAATGTGATTCGTCTGCGAGCATAACATCTGGTTCAGACAAATGCTCACAGATGGCGTACATACTTACACTATGAACACTATTTTTTTTATATTCATTATTTACTAAAAAATAAATTTAATACTTCTCTTTTTTAGCTATACATTTCTTATCGTTTCATTATTACTTAGTTTTTATTATGAACCAATAATCGAAATTATACTTTTCAATTTTCCTGTTTTTTGGAGGTTAAGACTAATCCCGTTAATTGTTCACATATAATTTGGAACGCTTGCAAATTTACTTGGAGGTTCGAATTGATAACTGCTTCACATATTTAACCATTTTTATAAGTTTTAAGGTTATGTAAATAAATGAAATTGATGAAAATAATTTTGAAATTAGAATTACATATCCTTAACTTAGCATGAAAATTTATTTATAATAGATCATGCCTTCAAATTATGTATCGTATACTGTCGAAAATATGGCGTATACGCATCATGAATGAAACATAAAATATCCATGTCAGTTTTATTATTCAAGTACAATTTCGTTACTAGTGTTACTTGTTTATTTCTTGTGTTTTTATAATTTTTTAATTTATTATTTTCTTGTTTCGTCATATAATTGTTATACTAAATCATAAGTATATGAACAGCTTAAATGTTATTATAAATATAATTACAATACCTGATTGTCGGTATGTAACTGACTGTAATATTATTTGTCGAATTTTTAAAATTTGTTATCCATTTACGATATTATTTCCTTCCTTATACAATTTATGATTCCATTGAAAAGTTTAACAATATTATACATTATATTATAACAATATAAGCATAATTTTAAGAAATACATTTAGGATATTATCAAATTTTTGTAGTGTGTAAAAGTACAAAGTAAAATTAAAAAATGCACGTACTAAACTGACCACTCATTTATCACGCATCCAACAGGCCTAGCTATAAAGTTGCAGTTTTCGATTCCAAGCATATGCTATTCTTTTCAGAATTTGTATATGTATTGTTCTAAAATATGTTGTTTTTTTTTTACTCAACTTGTTAGTTTTAGAATACGTAATTATATTACGTATGATAAAAGACCAATTTTGAAAAATGCATTTAGCATGTTATCATTTTTTGTATACAAAAATACTAAGTTAAATAAACTACAATGCATGAACTAACTACCTAATTATATACATACTACTGTACAGTATAATTACTATACTCATAGAGTATAGTAATTATACTGCAGCATAAATGTATAGACATTTATGCTGCAGTATAACGAAACTACATTTAATAGTAGATTTTGTAAATTGCTACTGTATTTTTCGAAGAATAATTAACATTTACAAGGTCAGACATTTATTTTTGGCATTATACACTCGATCAGAAAGTGAATCTCATGATGCATAATAAAAATATATGTATCCTGTAGATAGAGTAATAGAGTAATATACTTTACATACATCTAAAATATTGCAATAAATATATGCACTAAATTAAGTAAGCAACAACAGGGCAGACACTAACTAAATAATCACATGTAACTACTTATTATTATTAGTAGTATCATTCATTATAAAAATACATGCAAATTTGTCAAAAGATACTAAGATTGCAAGTTGTAGTCGTGAACTATACTTGTTAATCATATAACATAATGATATGCATCGAAATATTTAGATGCATTTACAATGTTATTTTCTTGTTAAATTGATGTTTATATTTGGCTCTGAGGTGATTTCCAATAATCAACACTCGAGTATAATGTTATTATTTGTTTCTTTTTCCGTTTTCATTTTCTTTCCTCTTTTTAATTTTCTTTTCTTTTTCGCTTCTTTATTCATTTCATTATTTTTTCCTTATTAATTGTCGTTTTCCTTTTTGTTTTTTTCTTTCTTTTAAATTTTTTTTTCAATGTTTTCGTAGTACTTTGAAGTACTAAATGATATTAAGGACATCACAAGTTCTAACTACGTAATTACATATACCAAAACTATACACATATAAGCCTAAATATTCACCACAGCTATATACATCATGCATTATTTTACCTTAGCACACAAAGTTATTAAAACTATTTTAAATTGTAATATGGAAAATAAATAATCAGAAGTATTAAATAAAATCAAGCAAAGCTATAACTACTACAATTTATTACATATGTACATGAATAACATGAAAAATTATGCATTATTTTAGTCTTACTTTGTTGATTTCATTAATATTTCAATAATAGTAGTGATAAAGTACTCAAGTGTGCGAGCTTGAAAACATTCCCTCTCAGCTACTTTTTTACATGCTCTATCAGGTTGCGCGAATGTGACATCTTGCGAATGCCGATGACTAAAATGAGAAAATGCCCACGCAACACTCGGATCATAAAGCCGTACTTCAAAAACTTAATGCGAAACTATATTAAAAGTAATCTAAATATAATGAAGTGAAAAAATTCATGAATTTCTCCGAAGTCCGTGTTCGCGACATATTTTGTAAAGAGCATGTGAAGGCTTTTGGTATATAAAATTTCTGCCGATGGACGATTTAAATATTAAATACAAACTAATAACCAAATTTGCATTTAACTAACTAATAATTACCAATTTATGATTGTTGAAAACATTAAATTTATTAATATTCGGCGGAAATACGGTCGGGCGACATTTATGATAAAGAGCCTGTGAAGGGTTTTTGATAGCGGGACTTTTGACTAACAACCCATTCCCAAGTCAAGATGGACGTAATCAATGAAGTGCATCATAATTAACAATTTCTAGACGTTTTGACAATATTCTTCGGGCGACATTTTTTGTAATTAGCATGTGAAGGCTTTTTTTGTGCAGAAAGTTTCTGCTGATAGACGATTTAAAGATTAAATATAACCTAGTGAGAGAATTCGCATGTAACTAAATTGTAATTACTAATTTATAATAGTTCAAACAATATAATTTCGCAATATTTGGCGGAAATACGGTCGGGCGACATATTTGTAAAGAGCCTGTGAAGGGTTTTAGACAGCGGGGCTTTTGACTAACAACTCATTCCCAAATCAAGATGGACTTAATTAATGAATTGTATCATAATTAACAATTTCTAGACATTTTAACAATATTCTTTTGCCAGATTTCTCCGAACTCCGTGTTCGCGAAATTTTTTGTAAAGAGCATGTAAAGGCTTTTGGTCTAGAAGTTCCTGCCGATGGACGATTTAACATTAAATATAAACTAATAACCTAATTTGTATTTAGCTAACTAATAATTATGAATTTATAATAGTTGAAACCATGTAATTTCGCAATATTTGGCGAAAATACGAGCACGCGACATTTTTTGTAATGAGCCTGTGAAGGGATAACAGGACTTTCGGCCAACCACGCATTTCCAAATCAAGATTCACGTAATCAATAAATTGCATCATAATTAACAATTTCTAGGCGCTTTAACTTTTCTTTTGCCGGATTTCAACGAAATCCGTGTGCGCAACATTTTTTGCAGAGAGCCTGTGAAGGGTTTTGGATAGCGGGACTTTTGACTAACAACCCATTCCCAAGTCAAGATGGACTTAATCAACGAATTGCATCATAATCAACAATTTCTAGATCTTTTAACAATATTCTTCTGCCGGATTTCCCCGAATTCTGCTTGCGCGAAATTTTTTGTAAACAGCCTGTGAAGGGTTTTGGATAGCGAGGCTTTTGACTAACAACCAATTCCCAAATCAAGATGGACGTAATCAATAAATTTTATCATAATTAACAATTTGTAGACGCTTTAACAATATTCTTTTGCCGGATTTCAACGAAATCCACGTGCGCGACATATTTTGTAAAGACCATATGAAGGCTTTTTGATAGCGAGACTTTTGGCCCACAACCCATTCCCAAATAAAGATGACGTAATCAAAGAATTACATCATAATTAACCATTTCTAGACGTTTTAACAATATTCTTCTGTCCGATTTCCCCGAACCCATGTGCGTGACATTTTTTGTAAAAAGCATGTGAAGGCTTTTTGTGTAGAAAGTGTCTGCTGATAGACGATTTAAAGATTGAATATAACCTAGTAAGCGAATTCGCATGTAACTAAATTATAATTACCAATTGATATTAGTTGAAACCATGTAATTTCGCTATACTTGGTTGAAATACGAGCGCGCGACATATTTTGTAAAGAGTCTGTGAAGGGTTTCTAATAGCGGGACTTTTGACAAACAACCCATTCCCACATCAAGATGGACTTAATCAACGATTGCATCATAATTAACAATTTCTAGACGTTTTAACAATATTCTTCTGCCGGATTTCCCCGAATTCCGCTTGCGCGAGATTTTTTGTAAAGAGCATGTGAAGGGTTTTTGGATAGCGGGGCTTTTGACTAACAACTCATTCCCAAATCAAGATGGACTTAATTAATGAATTGTATCATAATTAACAATTTCTAGACATTTTAACAATATTCTTTTGCCAGATTTCTCCGAAATCCGTGTTCGCGAAATTTTTTGTAAAGAGCATGTGAAGGCTTTTGGTCTAGAAGTTCCTGCCGATGGACGATTTAACATTAAATATAAACTAATAACCTAATTTGCATTTAGCTAACTAATAATTATGAATTGATAATAGTTGAAACCATGTAATTTCGCAATATTTGGCGAAAATACGAGCACGCGACATTTTTTGTAATGAGCCTGTGAAGGGATAACAGGACTTTCGGCCAACCACGCATTTCCAAATCTAGATTCACGTAATCAATAAATTGCATCATAATTAACAATTTCTAGGCGCTTTAACTTTTCTTCTGCCGGAGTTCTCCGAAACCCGTGTGCACGACATTTTTTGTAAAGATCGTGTCAAGAATTTTAAATTCTTGACAAGTAAACATTTATTTGATATGAGCGAGAGTGAAAATTTTCTGCTTATAGACGATTTAATGATTAAATATAACCTAGTAAACGAATTCGCATGTTAGTAAATTATAATTACCAATTTATAATAGTTGAAACCCTTTAATTTCTTAATATTCGGCGGAAATCCTGGCGCGCGACATTTTTTGTAAAGACTCTCTGAAGGGGTTTTGATAGCGGGACTTTGGCTAACCACCCATTTCCAAATCAAGATGGACGTAATCAATGAATTTTATCACAATTAACCATTTCTAGACGCTTTAACAATATTCTTACCGATTTCTCCGAAACCCATGTGCGAGACATTTTTTATAAAGAGAAGGCTTTTTGTGTAGAATGTTTCTGATGATAGACGATTTCAAGATTAAATACAAAAAACATATAGAAAACAAAGCTTTTTAAGTTTACTTTTAAAGTTCTCAAGCAATGAAATATGCTCTATACTAAATCTGTCAATACTCCTATGGATAATACTACAAATCAGAGTCTGATGCAGCTAGGTGAATTGAAAAATAATAAAAATTATCCTTATTGTAAGTGGTAGGCTTCGTGGTTTCGAACATTATGGTATAAAAATATTCTAACCATCGAGTTAAAAATGCTATAAAGACTACGAATTTTTGTTAAGAAAATAGAGATGCAGGTTAGTCAATTTCTTCTAGACTCAGTTAATTATGATGTTTAGGGCATCGCCCCGCGTGATTAGAATGGCACTCCTTAAGATTGAGACCTGCATAAATGAGATGTTGTTTCATAGTGTGAAACACTGCTACACCCGCCGGATTTTTATTTTTTGGGGAGGTATAAGTTTGATTTTGTTGTACCTACAAGTCAGGTATGCCCTAAATACCGCGATACTCCAGTATGTCGCGGCAACGCGGACTACTTTCAAATACACCTTCGCTTTCACTTCTTCGTCCGGTTCGCCCTGGTGATCCTCGGGATGTGGCAGATTCGATAGTGGCTATCGAGGAGACTATAATTGTATATGAAGACGTGTTGTCTTCTACAGGAGCTCTTCGCCTACGGCAAAACAAAATATATTAATAATGTATTAAACAGTGAGGACGAGGAGAGCAGTATCGAACTGCCAGGAACAGAGGAGTAGATAGATGAAAAATTGGAGGCTAGGTTCACCTATACTACAGGATAAAGGCCAAATCCGAAGTGAAGTACTTACTCGAGTCTGCCGCGGGAGCGCGGACTACATTCTATTAGACCTCCGCCGTCACTTCCACAATATCTTCGCCTATATAATGTCCTCGAGAAGTGGTAGTTGCGTTGGCTGCCCTCGAGGAGAATAGAATGATATGTGAAGACGGGTTGTCTTCTGCAGGAGCTCTTCGCCTACGGCAAAGCAAAATATATTAATAATGTATTAAGCAGTGAGGACGAGGAGAGCAGTATCGAACTGCTAGGATCAGAGGAGTAGACAGATGGAAAATTGGAGGCTAAGTTCACCTGTTCTACAGGATAAAGGCCAAATCCGCAGTGAAGTACTTACTTGGGTCTGTCGCAGAAGCGCAGACTACATTCAATCAAACCTCCGCCGTCACTTCCACAATATCTTTTCCTACATAATGTCCTTGAGAAGTGGTAGTAGCGTTGGCTGCCCTGGAGGAGCGTACAATTATATGAAGACGTGTTGTCTTCTGTAGCAGCTCTTCGCCTACGGCAAAGCAAAATATATTAATAATGTATTAAGCAATGGGGACTGGGAGAGCAGTATCACACTGCCAGGAACAAATGAGTAGACCGATGAAAAGTTGGCGACTAGATTTGGCTATACTATTAAAAAGAAGTTGGAGGCTTGGTTTGGCTATACTATTAGAATGTCAACACACAATGCAATACATTCAGAGGGATGGAGGGGGAAAAAGCGCATGTGCATTTCCAACTAAGACCACCTCACCCTCTCTTAAAGTTTACCAGAATGCCCAGACACACTGCAATACATACAGAGAGATTGTGTATCTAATTTCAGAACTACTCAATCAGACACAATGGAGGAAATAACTTCTTTTCTTGAAAATTTCTTGAAAAACCCAGAAAATGCTGTATCTCCACAGTGGCTGATTATTTAGATCTGAAACTTAATATATAATCCCTCAGCATGTATAACATAGTGTGTGTAAAGTTTAAGATATTTGTTGAGAATGGAAAGGGATCTTTGGAATGAAAAGTCCAAAAAGCGCATGTGCATTTCCAACTAAGGCCTCCTCATCCTCACTCAAAGTTTACCAGAATGTCCAGACACAATGCAATACATACAGAGGGTTTGTGTATGCAATTTCAGATCTCCTCAATCAGACAGTGTGGAGGAAACAACTTTTTTTCTTGAAAATTTCTTGAAAAACTCAGAAAATGATGTATCTCCACACTGGCTGATTATTTAGATCTGAAACTTGATATATTATCTTTCAGCATGTATAACATAGTGCGTTTAAAGTTCAAGATATTTGTTGGGAATGGAAAGGGATATTTGGAATGAAATGTCGAAAAAGCGCATGTGCATTTCCAACTAAGACCTCCTCACCCTCTCTCAAAGTTTACCAGAATGTCCAGACACAATGCAATACATACAGAGGGATTGTGTATGCAATTTCAGATCTCCTCAATCAGACAGTATGGAGGAAATAATTTTTTTTCTTGAAAGTTTCTTGAAAAACACAGAAAATGCTGTATCTCCACACTGGCTGATTATTTAGATCTGAAACTCGGTATATTATCTCTCAGCATGTATAATATAGTGCGTTTAAAGTTCAAGATATTTGTTGGGAATGGAAAGGATATTTGGAATGAAAAGTCGAAAAAGCGCATGTGCATTTCCAACTAAGACCTCCTCACCCTCGCTCACAGTTTACCAGAATGTCCAGACACAATGCAATACATACAGAGGGATTGTGTATGCAATTTCTAATCTCCTCAATCAGACAGTATTGTACTTACTAAAGTAGAGGCTCTTCCTGGATTTTTAAGGGCTCGAAAATCATCAGCAGCGCAGCAGCTGAGATCTGGAGGAAGGAGTAGCAGCGACCTGAAGAATAAAGATGCACAATTTCCACAGGACAGCTCTCTCTAGTAGCACATCTAGGAAGAATAGAATATAAGAAAACAGCAGAGACAGAGAAAGTATAGTCGCACTGATCTCACCTGTAAACACAGAGAACGACATAACCTCGAAGAGTGGCAGCCGTCGTATGCTAACAGCGCAGGAGAGAAGTCCAACATCGCCGCCGAAGCCAATCTCGTGAACAGCCGCAGAAGGTCTTTTTCAACAGCAGAGCAGCAACTTCAACACCGAAGAAATCGTTTCCCGTTGACCGTCTGGAAGCGCGTGCGCACTAGAACGTTGGTCGATGCGGGCCATGCGGCGCGCGTGAGCCGAAGGATGCGCTCACCGCTCGCAGTGAGTTCGGATACTCTGTAGGTACAGCAGGGAACTGTTCCGATACCCGAACAATGCCCAGTACCAGAACAATTTTACTAATTTGCCTTTTAATCTGTAAATATACATTAGAGTAACTCAGAATTGTATTCTTTAATTTCCTTTCAAATTTGGGTATTCATAATATGGTTACACAATCATTAATACTATCACATTATATAAAAAAATTATATTCTAAAAAGAAAATCAGGTGCACCAAAAAACCACTGACAAAACTACCGGTATATCCCACTAAAAAAGAGAATTATTTAAAATTTTTAAAATTTAATTTTTTGCCAGAAGTTATCGTGAAAGGAAGTTCATTATTATAATATAGAAAAAAGATATTCTTAGTATGTTTTTATTGCTTCTTTTCTTTTTGTACGTTAATCAGCTTCATAGATAAAAAGTTTTTATTCACCTTTTTGTATAGCTTGTACAATAAACAACCATGCATCTTTAAAGTAAATATTAAATGCAACACATATTCTAAATATGGCTGTTAGACCTGACAAACACACTTACTACTGGATTCAAGATTTGTACAAAATTATTTAAATATAAACATTAAAATTTAATAGCAAATTGATAGCAAATAATTTAAATAATTTAAGATTAAAAATTAAACAATGAGTATTATGGATAACCCGAAACATGGAGGCTTGATTTCATACGGTTATGGTCGTTCTAACTAATGTAATAAAAAATATTCAAAGCTTTCCCAAACCGTACCTGCTTATCACAGCTAAAACGAAATTTGAGGTTAGGTTAAGGAAAGAAAATAACATTATTTAATTATTAGGCTTAACGTTTCTCAATTTTGTCGGGTGCGCTGAACTAAAAGGATGATGATCTAAATGTACTGCCGTTTTATGGAATACTCGCCTATGCCATCGCACCTTTGCGCTCGATTCAATGGGAGCAGAGACGGCGCGAGCTCGCCGCGATCTCCGCTCCCACAGAACAAGGTGACGTGGACGGGCGCGAGGCGCTTCTTATTTCTGACGTGATTCTGCGCCGCGAAATTTATTTGCAAAAATTACATTGGAGTTATCGAGCAGCTCTAGTAAAAAGATGAAATTATTTAGATTCAAGGTTTAAATAATTTAAATAATTTTAGAAATAAAAGTTAAACAATGAGTACTATGGATAACGCGAAACATGGAGGCTTGATTTCATACAGTTAGGTTCGTTTTAACTAATGTATCAAAAAGCATTCAACGCTTTCGCAAACCGTAACTGCTTAGGACAGCTAATACGAAATTTGAGGTTAGGCTAGGAGAAAAAATAACATTTTTTCTTTATTGAGCTTAACGTTTCTCAATTGTGTGGCGCGCACGGCACTAAAAGGATGATGATATGAACGTACTGCCGTTTTATGGGAAACTCGGCTATGCCATCGCACCTGTGCGCTCGATTCAATGGGAGCGGAGACGGCGCGACCTCGCCGCGATCTCCGCTCCCACAGAACAAGGTGACGTAGACGGGCGCGAGGCACTTCATATTTCTGACGTAATTCAGCTCCCCAAAATTTATTTGCAAGAATTACATTGGCGTTATCAAGTAGCGTTAGTAAAAAATTAAATTATTTACTTTCAAAGTTTAAATAATTTAAATAATTTTAGGAATAAAAGTTAAACAATGAGTACTATGGATAACGCGAAACATGAAGGCTTGATTTCATACAGTTAGGTTCGTTTTAACTAATGTAACAAAAATCGTTGAACGCTTTCGCAAACCGTACCTGCTTATGACAGCTAATACGAAATTTGAGGTGAGGCTAGGAGAAAAAATAACATTTTTTCTTTATTGAGCTTAACGTTTCTCAATTGTGTGGCGCGCACGGCACTAAAAGGATGATGATATGAACGTACTGCCGTTTTATGGGAAACTCGGCTATGCCATCGCACCTGTGCGCTCGATTCAATGGGAGCGGAGACGGCGCGACCTCGCCGCGATCTCCGCTCCCACAGAACAAGGTGACGTAGACGGGCGCGAGGCACTTCATATTTCTGACGTAATTCAGCTCCCCAAAATTTATTTGCAACAATTACATTGGCGTTATCAAGTAGCGTTAGTAAAAAATTAAATTATTTACTTTCAAAGTTTAAATAATTTAAATAATTTTAGGAATAAAAGTTAAACAATGAGTACTATGGATAATGCGAAACATGAAGGCTTGATTTCATACAGTTAGGTTCGTTTTAACTAATGTAACAAAAATCGTTGAACGCTTTCGCAAACCGTACCTGCTTATGACAGCTAATACGAAATTTGAGGTGAGGCTAGGAGAAAAAATAACATTTTTTCTTTATTGAGCTTAACGTTTCTCAATTGGATGGCGCGCACGGCACTAAAAGGATGATGATCTGAACGTACTGCCGTTTTATGGGAA
Organism: Torymus aiolomorphi; assembly: GCA_036365515.1. Lineage (NCBI taxonomy): Eukaryota > Metazoa > Arthropoda > Insecta > Hymenoptera > Torymidae > Torymus > Torymus aiolomorphi. The sequence goes on along the minus strand of CM070876.1, from coordinate 103,306,479 downwards.
ACTCGCATATACCACCGCGCCAATGCACTCGATTCAACGGGAGCGGAGACGGCGCGAGCTCGCCGCGATCTCCGCTCCCACAGAATGAAGGTGACAGACGGGCGCGAGGCGCATCTTATTTCTGACGTGATCAAAAATTACATTGGAGTTTTCGAGTAGCGTTAGTAAAAAGATTAAATTATTTAGTTTCAATGTTTAAATAATTGAAATGAGTAGTATGGATAAGGCGAAACATGGACGCTCGATTTCATACAGTTGGCGTCGTGTTAACTAATGTATCAAAAATGTTTCAACGTTTTCTCAAACCGTAATTGCTCATGACAGCTAATACGAAAATTGAGATTTGGTTATGAGAAAACATAATATCTTTTCTATATTGGGCTTAACGTTTCTCAATTGTGTCGCGCGCGCGGCACTAAAATGATGATGATCTGAACTTACTTCGGTTTTATGTGAAACTGGCCTATGCCATCGCACGTGGGTGGTAGATTCAATGGGAGCGGAGACGGCGCAAGCTCGCCGCGATCTCCGCTCCCGTTGAACAAGGTGTCGAAGACGGGCGCTACGCGCTTCTTAATTTTGACAAAATTCAATACAACAGAATTCATTTGTAAAATTATATTGGAGTTATTAATGAAGTAATGCTAGTACAGCATAATCAATCTATTAGTTTTTAAGGTATAAATAATTTAAATAATTTTGGAAATGAAAGTTTAGTAATGGGTAGTATGGTGAATGAGAAACTTGTAGGCTTATTATTGTACAGTTGGGATCGTTTGAACTAATATAACATAAATCTTTCAACGCTTTCGCAAACCGAAGCTGTTTATATGTGATGGGTAATGATATTTGAGGTTAGGTTAGCAGAAAAAATGAAAAAATAACATATTTCCTCTATTGGGCTTAACTTTTCTCAATTGTGCCGCGCCCGCGACTATAAAGAGAGGGTCATTTTAACGTATTGCAGTTTTTTGGGAAACTCGCCCATATGCAATCGGGTACGCGCTCGATTCAATGGGAGCCGAGACCGCGCTCGCTTTCCTCGATCTCCGCAGTCCGCTCCCGCAGAAACAAGGTGTCGGAGACAGGCGTGAGTCGGTTCTTATTTTAGACCTAATTCTATACGAGATTTGTTCGGGATTATTATAATTGTTTGGAGATTAGTTGAAGAGATAATAAAAATAATAAATGCATTCGCTATAAAGTTTAAAATAAGTTGAATAAATTAAGAAAATCAGTGTATTTCTTCGGATAAATTCGACGTTTAATTTCATACACTTCGAGTAATTATCTAGGACGCTTGCGAAAAAAAAATTGTATACGTGTCACAAATAATAACTAAGTTGTTACTTGTTAATGTCGAAATTATTTTTGAGGTCAGTTTTGCTAAAAATATCTAGTGTATAGTAGTTAACAGTTGTAGGAACATAATATTTATGAGCTTTCATTTTATCAGGCAGTCACCCATACCATGTTGCGTTTAATTAAATGGGAGTGCAGTCCTTTGGCGATCTGCGATCCCGCTAGAATCGAAGGGTCAGAGATTGAAGCAATATGCGTCATATTCCCGACATAAGTTCTATGTGTAATTTATTTAGCAAAAATTACCATGAAATGCTTATTTTAGGCCGCATCTATAGGTCGTCTGCGTTTTATATCGGGATATTCATGGAGAGGGTAGTAAAGTTGTCTTTTTCTCAAGTTAGCTCATTTTTCTCTTAATATATGCAATTAGAAAAATAGTTACATGCATTGAATTGTTTCCTTTATTGTTATTTAACTGTTAAATTACCACTTTAACATGAACTGAATATGTATATATATATTGTGATACCATATACAGTTTTCTTTCTTGCTACGAACTTCTTTTCTATTTGTATTTTTAATTTGTTAAAACTATTTAGGGCTGTTATATCTTTATAAAAAATGCCGCAAACAATTTAGAATATTTATATGTTATTCCTAAATTTAAACAAAGCTTACAAGTATTTGTTAAATATTTTTCATCGTGCATCTTATGAATAAAATAATTCTAAACATCGAGTTTTTAACGTAGCCTATTATAGAAGATTGCGGTTATGTAAGTTTTAAGTGTAACAATCGCTTACGAAAGAAGAACAAGTAAGGTTTAAAAACCTCAATTCGAATAGATAAATAATCAAAGAATAAAAATGCAAAAGAATGTTGGTCGCTTATCAGGTATTTGTGAAAGAAATGAGTGGAAACAGAAATAGAACGCCCAGTTAGGTAGTCTGCGCGAGGATATGTGATACCGTGAGGGCGGAGTTTTCGCCGGAAGAGAGGTAACCATTTTATCATGGATCTACCGCATGACACCATACCGTTGAGAGTCCTGAAATAGATTTTCGTTTCAAAAAATGTATATAAGTGCTGCGTTGTAGCCGCGCTGTAGCCGCGCCGTGGCCTTGTATCGGGTCGTTCCGTTCCTATATTCTATTTTTATGAGAGTTTTATATTATGGAGATTGATAAGAATATAGTAACCGAACAACACGACATGAGCAGGTGCAGCACAGCACAAGGTAGTGCATCGCTGCGCTTATGTAGTGTCCCTTTCTCCTGAGGGAATAATTGAGGGGCTGTGTGGGAAAACGGTATAACTCTTATGGAATTCCATGCAATTATACTTCCGACCGTTGTGTACTGTTTTTTTAACAATAGCAGGTCTATCAAAGGCTTTTTTAAATTTCTAACTTTTGCAATGTTTATGCAATTGAGTTTACCTCTGAATTACGCGTTATTATCGAAATACTAAATCCTACTCTTCTCTGGGTATGTGTACTCCATACTGAAAATACTTCAAGCTCTGCTATTGAAGTAAAAGAAATAGTGTAGAAGGTCAAAACCAATGAAATATCTTGCTATCGATTTATTATCCAAGAAATAAAATTATATGACATAACCTCAAAATGGAGGTTACTATGATATAAATGATTGCATAATAATTTATTGTTTTCATATAGTGAAATTGATTTATATAAAATGGAACCGTTTCCTAAGAACTCTGGATCTTTCGAAATAATCATAACTATTTACAGTGGCCATAATTTTTTAAATGTTGTTAATATTACTTACGCGTTTTTTGCTATTCTTTTTGTTGTCGTTGTGGATTTGTTCTTTTACTACCCATGATTCCTTTCAATTATGTACGGGAAACAATCACAACAACAAGATATACTTTCCAGATATGATCAAATCAAGAAGTATTTACTAAAAAATGCAAAATATTTAACACAATTCGTGTAAAGAATTGTTTATAGTTACACACAGCGCCGATATATAACGATTTTTATTCCCGCTGCTAAAACAAAATAGAGTAGCTAATAGCCGGTGTGAATATATCGCCCCTGTTTCGACGCCATGTTCATTTTCTCGAATATCTCGAAAACCTCGAATATTTGGCGCATGCGCTCTGGAACTATAGTATAACCATCATAGCTGGAGTAAAAAGAGAATTAGGGTGACATCAGGCCCTGTACTGGTACCTAAAGATCTTAGACCGGTCCAGCACTGGCGCCTTTACAGGCCCAGAGTAGGCATGTGAGGAGGCTTTATGCAGGCTTTGTATAGACGCAGCACTCAAAGTAAACAATTGAGAACAATGCCTGAAGTTATAGCCCTGACCAGCTATTGAAAAATATTATGTCCATAACAGGGCTGGAAAATGCCTGATTTAAAATAATTTGCAGATAATCATTAAGTCAATAATCAAGTTATGTATATCTTCAATGATTCTTCTTTTGTCAACATCAGTTTTATGTTTTTTTTTTTACCAGAAAAATTCAAAAGCGCTTCGCGCGTACCGTTTTGTTTCTGAGGTTATGAATACTATTTTCCAATATGATATAATTTTAATTAGTTTAAATGATAAGATAATTAAATACATTTTTTAAGCAAAAAATCAAATGTTTTTTTGTAGTTCTATCAAATTATTTAGTACTTCTTTCAAAATTCAAATATTCGCGCTGTTTTCAAATGACGAATCACATCGAGTTTTTAAATGAGCCACTACTTGCGGCTATCATTCTTAGAGAGGATTTCAACACATTCTTCTTCTTTGCCGAGTTTATTTATACCACTCTTACTTCAAAATCATAACTTTAATGATTATTCTGCTCTAGTGGTATTCACTATGTGCACGCTGTAGGCGCCATCTCTGAGACACGGGTACTTCTAGAAGCAGCGATACTTTTACTATGTCTCCAACACGGGAAGTTACTAAATAAACTATATAATTGCGTAACCACAAATACAATTCATTATGTCATTTGTATAATATGTGTAGCTATATAAATATAACATTATTACATGACAACAAGTTTCGAAAAATCTATTTATATATATTTAAATACTGATTTTTTATGTATTTTAGATTATTTTCGATATATATAGTAATACACGCAATAGCCTCCGAAGCTACTCTTTCCCACTACCATGAACGCTTCAATAGTTTCGCTTAGGTACCCCTTCCAACGACCTGCTTTTCTCTCTCGTTTCGTTCGTGCGGAAAACGTTATTATTCTATATGTATTTTCATGTACAGGAACTCATTTTCCTGAATCAGCAAAAGTAGAAGCCTGTGCAGGCCCGGAATAGACGTACCTTTTCAAGGCCAACATATCTGGTCAGACATGCCGGAGGCAATTTCTACTTGGGAGATAGCGCTTGTGTGCGTGAGAAATATAAATCAGACATTACGTTGATAATGGCCGTATTTTCACTGATACCAGTCTACTATAAAGAAGAAGAAATTAGAGAATAGAATTATTTTAATGATTACTATTGCGTTAATCAGCTCGCTGATTTAGCTGACTTATTAAAATTTTTTAAATGGTCGTTTTCGAATAAAATGGTTCTAACTCAAAAGCCGCTTGAAAAAGGTGCTACCTAACTCACAATCAGATGGAAAATTTTTTGGTTCTGATTAAAGTTGGCAGCAATGCTGAAATACTTATGGCCCTTGATTTAAAAATTAAGAAATATTTCTACAAGTCCTGAGTTCATTTATACGGAAGAGTGCTTAGATAGCACAAAACGTTGTAGCACCGTCAAAATGCCCGCTTTTTAGTGGCAAAAGGACATAAAAAAATTTTTTTTAATTAATATTTGTCAATATCTTGAAAACATTTAAGAAGTTAAGTGTGGCATGGTACAAATTGTACCATGACTTATTTGAAAAATTTTTCTTTCAATTCATTCTTTTTATTTAATTTTAATAATAATAAATTATTGGTGAAAGCAGCTAATGGTAGTGGTCTAATAATCTTGTTAATTGTAGCTAGTGGCCAAAATTACTACCAAAGTTTGTCGTGAGAAGGTGGCAAATAACAACAATAGTTTTTTTACGACGTTTCGGACATCCTTTATTGATTATGTCCCTCTTCAGGCAGCTAGTAACAAAGTACAACTTTTAACAACAACGTATATTAACTTAATTATGAACACATAATTTTACAAGTAACAATTAACGCTTACAAAGTCTGTATTTTTTTTTTTCTTTTTTTTCCTGAGTATTACGGAGAACTATCCGTTCGTCAATGTAACGAGCATGACCAAATTTTCCTATTTATACCTATCATTAGTGTATTAGTGTGAGTGTAAGTAAGAACGCAACATGCACAATTAAGCCAGTACATGTTGCGTTTTTACTTACACTCACACTAATACACTAATGATAGGTATAAATAGGAAAATTTTGTCATGCTCGTTACATTGACGAACGGATAGTTCTCCGTAATACTCAAGAAAAAATACAGACTTTGTAAGCGTTAATTGTTACTTGTAAAATTATGTGTTCATAATTAAGTTAATATACGTTGTTGTTAAAAGTTGTACTTTGTTACTAGCTGCCTGAAGAGGGACATAATCAATAAAGGATGTCCGAAACGTCGTGAGAAAACTATTGTTGTTATTTGCCACCTTCTCACGACAAACTTTGGTAGTAATTTTGGCCATTAGCTACAGTTAACAAGAATAATAATAAATGTTGAGAAATTATAATAATTTTATGTATTGTTATTAAAAAATCATTTCACATTATTATTTAAATAAGTTTCTAAAAATGTACAAGTTAGGTGCATAAGCCCACCTTTTCCTGTAACATATTTATCGTCTCACAGACTAAAACACTAGCACTTGGTACTGCTTATTTTTTGCGTTGACGCATCTGTTCTGTAGGTGCAGTAAGACTGGCAAATATGGCTACGTGTGCGCATAGAGAGGTGTATGTACGTGTAGTAGTGTTCTAGTAAAAGAACATACTTTATACAATTTTACGTGAATATTGTGAAAAAGCAAATTACCAGATTACAATAACACGTCAGCTAAGTACAGACTAACGACATCGCACGGAGGAAAGCTTTGTTACTTCTTTCTTGTCTGCTGGAGTCTGGAGTGTATACAGTGTACTGCGCAGAGGCCAGTGCGCACGACTGGTGGCAGCACCGGCCACCGCAGCCTCGGCTCGGCCTAAGTATATATATACAACTCGTGCGACGCTGCAGCATTGGTTGTATACTATAAAATACCTAACCTCCAAAGTCTTGATAATAAAATTTATAATTATACTTTTTATCGAATTTCGGAAAAAGAATTTTTCACGCCTTCCATTATGTTTTGGAGGTTAACTAGGTGAAATTTTAGATTGATCCGTTCAATATTCTAGCCTACAAATTGATTTAAAATTTTTGAATTAAAATAACTCACGGATAATTGTGAATTAGGTTCTGAAAATTTATTATAATATTCTTAATTGAATTACGGAGGGCGTGAAAAAATTTTTTTGTCAAAAGAATCACTGTAATATTTTTTACAAGGTTTTTACTTGATTGTTACCGACATGTCGATAAAGTAGGTATTTTTACTTCAGTTTCACATGGCCTTAAACATGAATTATATGTGCAAAATTCGACAAGTGATGCAAATTAGTGGAAATAAAAGAAATATCGTGTATTTGTGGGATGAGTTCATATTTTTAGAAAATTTCATGACTTCCATTGTGAAACTTGTACTTGTGCTCTTATGAAAGTGTAATATGGATCATATTATAAGTTAAAATAAATAAATTTCATATAAAGCATATTAAAATTTAAAATCAGGAAGCACTATGTTTTTAATTCTTGTTAGCAGATTATTTTGTATTTAATAATTTACTTATAGTTATATTTCTTATATAGTTTATGTAAATAATATAAAATAGTAAACTTAATATTTTATGTAGAGTAATATAAAAATTATTTTTATAAAGGGAATATTATTCATAACTATAGTGCGTCAATGAAAACAGTGAATCTGTGCGTAAACAACACAGGCCCACAAAAAGAAAAATGTTTCTGGTTCTGGGATGGAGACTACTTTTTTTTTATGTATTTTTTTCCGCGTAATCTGAATTCGTCATTAAAAATAGGGGTTCGGCCGTAAGTTTTTAAGATAACCTCAAAAAACTGTCGAAAAGCAGTGTTTCTGTGATAAGAACTTGAGAAGAACAAAAACATTATTTCCTTCACATCAAAAAAACTTTGTTTTTATGTAATTTGGCCTTCTGAATCCGAATTCGCTATGGAAAAAGTGGTTTGACCGACGGGTTTCGGAGATAACCTCAAAAAACTGCTCATAAATCTCGTGCACAAGAACTAAATTGGCTTACGCTTGTGTAAACGTTTGTCATCGAATGACCTATACAAAGGATTTCTACGCCGCTTTTTGTTATTAGATTGTACATCTCTTTTTAGCATCCAGCAATAGTCCGCCATCATGTTCACGCTCCATTTTCCTTGCCACCTACGTTCAAATTCCTTCATGTCCGGATGAAATCTTTCACCTTGCTCTTCACTGAAGTCCCCAAGGTTTGGTGGAAATTCATCAATGTGCGAATCGAGAAAGTGTTCTCCTCGGACTCCCTGGTTAAAGCAGTGCTAAATGTAGAAGTTACCTAAAATTTAAAAAACCATAGTTGTAATGTGATTTATTTATTTAAAATGATAGGGATAGTCCATGTATTATAAATAAAGTGTATTTAACATGACTAAGATAACTTTTCTCACAAAATGGCGATTTTCTAGAAACTAGATATCGTCACTACAAACAATTGTTGATAAATCACTGGAATTTTTTTTGTTTCTCAACCGATTTTAGTTTTCAAGATCTCAATTTTTCTCCTTAAGAAATTTCGTGGGGACTTGCCAAAGGAAAAATTAAAAATTATTCAAAACTCAGAAAGTTATAGCCAATTAAAAGAATATTTTGTTTTAACGATGTGCATAAATTTATGAACAATTATCTATAACTTTCTGAGTTTTGAATAATTTTTAATTTTTCCTTCGGCAAGTTCCCACGAAATTTCTTAAGGAGAAAAATTGAGATCATGAAAACTAAAATCGGTTGAGAAACAAAAAAGATTCCAGTGATTTATCAACAATTGTTTGTAGTGACGATATCTAGTTTCTAGAAAATCGCCATTTTGTGAAAAAAGTTATCTTAGTCATGTTAAATACACTTTATTTATAATACATGGACTATCTCTATCATTTTAAATAAATAAATCACATTACACTATGGTTTTGTTTTTATTTTAGGTAATTTCTACATTTAGCACTGCTTTGACTAGGGAGTCCGAGGAGAACCACCTTAAGCAACCTAAACTTTTGAAATTTTCTGCCATAGTTTCTACGATGCTCCTATAGTTCTCATCTTTATTATTACCAAGAAATTTGGTTCCAGCATCATTGAAGCTCAACTAAGCTGCCTTCTCGATATCATTCATACTTTTCAACAAACTCTTCGTCCCTGAAAATTTTGCGAATTTGAGTTCCATCAAAGATACCTTCCTTCAATTTAACCAGAGTTACATTCTTAAAGATTCTTTCTAAGTATCTGAAGCAGCGCCCTTCTTTATCGAGAGCTTTAACATATTGTTTCATCAGCCCTAATTTGATATGTAGAGGAGGTAAAAAAATTTTGCTAGGATCTACAAGAGGGCGCTTGATGACATTGCTGGAACCTGAAGTGAGTGATGGCCTCGCTGGCCATACTTTTACATTACAGTGTTTTGCTCTATCTCGACTGTTAAACATGCATAAATAGCATGGGTACTTGGTAAAACCTGATTGTTGACCTAGTATCATGGTCAATATTTTCAGGTCTCCGCAAATTAACCATTCGTACTCATTATACTTTATTTTATTTAAAACCTTATCGATGTTACAGTATTCTTTTTTGAGTTCAGTTGAATGAGCCAATGGCAAATGAGCCAGCACGTTCGTACTGTGAAGAAGAACTGCCTTTAGGCTTCGCTTGGATAAATCGATAAATAACCTCCATTCTTCTGGCTTGTATAAATTTGGTTGGAGCTCATCAATAAGTCCTTGTACATCCGTACAGTACACTAGATCAGATTCGCCAGTGAAGTGTTTCCGAAACGCTTCTTCTCGGTTTGGATAAAATGTGACGTTTACGGTCTGTTCTAATACGTTATAAGACTTCAATTGTGAGTCCATTAATTCAGCTGCATCTTTCGCTAATCCTGCATTCCTACACATGTTATTCAGTTGAGCTTGAGAGATTTCTTTTTGGTTTTTCTCTTTACCGACGGGAACGTACTCCTCATCACTGTTCGAAGACAATTCTTCTTCACTCTCGTCGGTTTCACTTTCTGGTTTCGTCAATGATTCACTTTCGTCAGTATCATCTTCTCTGTGGACATTGAGATTTTTTACTTCTTCTTCTGTACCACCATCAACTTGCATATCATCCAGTCCTGGTATAAAGCTGTCTCGTGAAGCCTCATCTATCAAACGTTCGGCTAAATACTTCTGTGGACGAATGACACTAGTTACTGTTACATACAATATTTTTTCTAAACGCACCTCATTTATCCCACTTACATTTGTCATGCAAAAGTAACAGTCACTTTTGTCCAATGGTTTTTTCCAAATAGCTGGTTTTAGAAATTTCTTTAAGAATGTAACTCTGGTTAAATTGAAGGAAGGTATCTTTGATGGACCTCAAATTCGCAAAATGTTCAGGGACGAAGAGTTTCTTAAAAGTATGAATGATATCCAGAAGACAGCCTGGTTGAGCTTCAAAGATGCTGCAACCAAATTTCTTGGTGATAATAAAGATGAGAACTATAAGAGCATCGTAGAAACTATGGTAGAAAACTTCAAAAGTTTAGGTTGCTTAATGAATTTGAAACTCAACTTTCTCGATTCGCACATTGATGAATTTCCACCAAACCTTGGGGACTTCCGTGAAGAGCAAGGTGAAAGATTTCATCAGGACATGAAAGAATTTGAACGTAGATGGCAAGGAAAATGGAGCGTGAACATGATGACAGACCGGATGCTAAAAAGAGATGTATAATCTAATAACAAAAAGCGGCGTAGAAATCCTTTGCACAGGTCGTTCGATGACAAACGTTCACGCAAGCGTAAGCCAATTTAGTTCTTGTGCACGAGATTTTTGAGCAGTTTTTTGAGGTTATCTCCAAAACCCGTCGGTCAAACCCCCTTTTTCATAGCGAATTCGGATTCAGCAGGCCAAAGTACATAAAAACAAAGTGTTTTTGATGTGAAGGAAATAATGTTTTTGTTCTTCTCAAGTTCTTACCACAGAAACACTGCTTTTCTACAGTTTTTTGAGGTTATCTTAAAAACTTACGGCTGAACCCCTATTTTTAATGACGAATTCAGATTACGCGGAAAAAAATACATAAGAAAAAAGTAGTCTCCATCCCAGAACCAGACACATTTTCTTTTTTGTGGCCCTGTATAGTTAATGTGCATAATAATTATATTTTATACATAATTAAGAAAATTTAGTGTTGTAGTGAGAAGTGAGGGATTTTCCAACGCAGCTCACATCAAATTAGAAAATACTGCATTATTTCTGATTGTGTGATATTTTTTATGTGCTTTTGAGAAAATCAGATACCTCTGATTATTTGATAATAGTTTAAACATTATTATACACGGTGGCCCATTTTAATCGCCGCACCCGGATTTCTCGGAACCTAAGCCAGATAGAGAAAAATGGTTCAGACAAAAGTTATAGGGGACAAAGGGGGCCATATAATGGCGCTAACGTCTTTAACCTTGAACTTGACCTTTGAGGTTATTTCAAGGTCAAAGTGGTTTTTCAATATGGAACACCTAGTTTTGACCCCGGATTCGGAATGAGCGGGAAATTCTACGTTAAATATCATATTGAGAAATTTTATCCAAGGTCATTTCAAGGTCAAATCTAGGTTAAACTCAGAAAAGTCCGTTTAAAATCGTTTTTTTTTCATGAACCACAGGCTAAGCTGGTTCAAATTGATCGTAGGCTTAATAGAGGAACCCACACACCCAAAACTTACACAACCTAGTAAACAAAACACAAACTCGCACATCCTAACCCCATACACTTCATGCCCTCACATGCTGAACTGTTACACCCCGGTCCCACAACCATACCCCACACCCCCCAGTCCCACACATCGCTACCCCACGCATGCTAATCCACACATCCTGAACCCTGAAAAATTTTTCTCAAGGGCAAAATGATTTTTTAACAGAAACTTTAAGGTCGTTGAAGCTTCTGTCATAAATGTATTAACCTTACTTTTTGCGCTGCCCAGAAACAACGACGTGGACGTAGTAAGGATTGTTTCCTATGGGGTGCTTAATTAAAGTGAGTCCCCTTGCCTCTCACTGGTCGGGGAGCTTGATTATGGTGAGTCTCCTTGCCTCTCACTGTTCGGGGAGCTTGATTATAGTGAGTCCTCTCGCCTCTCACTAATGTAAATAAATTTTTGTTTAACCTCGAAGCAAGTGTTCGAAATGACGACCATTTGCTTTGAGGCACATAGTCAAACGCCTTTGAAAATGGCGAACTGTGTTCTGCAAAGTTTGTCTCGGAATGGCAGCGCATGCTCGACAAATCCTATCCTGCATATCTGCTCTTGTAGTGGGTTGTTGCTCAAAAACAGCATTTTTTAAATACCCCCATAAATAGAAATCTGGTGATGTAAGATCGGGTGAGCAAGCAGCCCAGTTAACCGGACCTCCTCGACCAATCCATCTGTTACCATAGTGCTCATTCAAAAAAGCCATTACAATTCGAGCGAAATGTGGTGCTGCGCCGTCCTGCTGGAGCCACATTCTTCGTCGCGTTTCTAAATCAACATCTTCCATCAATCCAGATAGTTCATTTCTTATTAGCATCAAATAGGTATGTTGATTTACATTTGCTTCAAAAAAATAAGGGCCAATCAAATATCCATTGATAATCCCGCACCATACCATAATACTCCAACGTTTTTGATGGTTTACAGTCCTGACCCAATGAGGATTCACATCAGACCAATAATGGCAATTATGCCTATTCAGTTCCCCATTACTTTGAAATTGTGCCTCATCAGAAAAAGGAACAAAGTTAAAAAAAGTCTGGATCATTTTCTATCATTTGTAAAGCCCATTGGCAAAACACAATACGCTGTTGGAAATGCTGAAACTGTAGCTCTTGAACCAAAGTAATATGATACGCGTGATGTTGAAGCACCTTCAAAATTCTTAAAAAGTATTTCTTGGAACAACAATTTCCCTTTCGACTCAACGAGCACTAATGTGTGGGTCAAGATGAATTATTGCAAGGATAGTTACAACTCGATTATCATTTTCATCATACTCATGGCGCCTACGTTGGCGAACCATGTGTCCACCACGAGCTCTTTGAGTTAAACGTCTGATAGCTCTATCGTCAGGATGTCGTCTGTCAGGATAGCGTTTAGCATAAAGTCTTGCCGCACCACGATAATTATTTTGGCTTGCTCCTAAAACCAAAATCATATCAACGATCTCGTTGGGCGGATAGTCAGCCATTTCAGAGCCAGCTATTAATTACTATTAAATTTAAATAGTAAAATGGTATCAAAAATATTACTAATTATAAGGCTCGCCCGTATACGGTCGCGCCTAAAAAGGAAAAACGTTGAAAAATTACGGTAACTTTAATTAGCTAACTGTAATTGCCGTAAATACTACGTTTGTTACACTTTTTAATTTTAAATTTTAAAATAAAATAATCGTTAAAACATTAAAGGTATTCAATTCAATAAAGCATTATTTCTTATTTTAATTGCAAATAAAACTAAAACTTCATTTTATTTTTTTGTTTTATATAAATAATGTGAATTAGTAGCGTTCGAATTCGAGCGCTGCTAATCCTGCTAGAGCAGGATAGTGGAGCACCACATTTCACGCTCATAATAAGAGCATTTTTTAATAAACACTTTAGTATTAGATGGATTTGTTGAGGAGGTTCGGTGAAATGGCTTGCTTCTTCATCCCATACTTCACCATCAGACTTTTGTTTATGGGGGTATTTGAAAAATGCTATTTTTGAGCAACAACCCACTACAAGAGCAGATATGCAGGATAGGATTCGTCGAGCATGCGTTGCCATTCCGAGACAAACTTTGCAGAGCACAGTTTGCCATTTTCAAAGGCGTTTGACTATGTGCCTTGAAACAAATGGTCGTAATTTCGAACACTTGCTTCGAGGTTAAATAAAAATCTATTTACATTAGTGAGAGGCGAGGGGACTCACTATAATCAAGCACTCCGAACACTGAGAGGCAAGGGGATTCACTATAATGAAGCACCCCGAACAGTGAGAGGCAAGGGGACTCACTTTAATCAAGCACCTCGAACAGTGAGAGGCACGGGGACTCACTTTAATTAAGCACCCCAAAGGAAACAATCCTTACTACGTCCACGTCGTTGTTTCTCGGTAGCGCAAAACGTAAGGTTAATACATTTATAACAGAAGCTTCAACGATCTTAAAGTTTCCGTTAAAAAATCATTTTGCCCTTCAGACAAATTTTTCAGGGTTCAGGATGTGTGGGATTAGCATGCGTGGGGTACGGATGTGTGGGACTGGGGGGTGTGGGGTATTGTTGTGGGACCGAGGTGTAACAGTTCAGCATGTGAGGGCATGAAGTGTATGGGGTTAGGATGTGCGAGTTTGAGTTTTGTTTACTAGGATGTGTAAGTTTTGGGTGTGTGGGTTCCTCTATTAAGCCTACGATCAATTTGAACCAGCTTAGCCTGTGGTTCATGGAAAAAAACGATTTTAAACAGACTTTTCTGAGTTTGACCTAGATTTGACCTTGATATGACCTTGGAAAAAATTTCTCAATATGATTTTGAACGTAAAATTTCCCGCTCTTTCCGAATCCGGGGTCAAAACTAGGCGTTTCCATATGAAAAAACCACTTTGACCTTGAAAGAACCTCAAAGGTCAAGTTCAAGATCAAAGACATTAGCGCCATTATGTGGCCCCTTTTTCCCCTATAACTTTTGTCTGAACCATTTTTCTCTATCTGGCTTAGGTTTCGAGAAATCCGGGTGCGGCGATTAAAATGGGTTACCGTGTACGTGAAAAAGTTCGACAACTCTTGCAAATAGTCGGAATAAAATAAATATTGTGCATTTGTGGAATGGGATGTTATTATTATTAAACTTCATGAGTAATTACCTTATGACACTTGTACGTGTGCTTTTGTATACGTGTAATATGGATCATATTATAGTGTTCGGAATTGTAGTACCCAAAGTGATCGCTAGGTGGCAAGCGCCGAGTGCGCAACCTTCAATGAAAAAAATCACCCCACGTGCTTAAGTAGGGGCCTACGCCTCGCACTGGCCGTCTACTCGCCAATCATTATTTTGGCTTTGCCTATACTTAAACATTGCTTTGCTTACACTTATACTTCTACTTGCCTTGTTTGCTTAAACTTTATAGTGCATTTGTCTATAATACGAGAAGCTCTCGTATTATTTTCTGTACCACGTTGCTTACATGCACAATATTACACATTATATTACGTTACCCGTACCTTTTGCCAATACTTACATTGCTTATTATTGCCTCGTCTTATTTTGATAATAAGACACCTTACTACTTACATTTTTATCCGTAAGTACTTACGTTCACATTCTATCTGTCATCAACCATAACTTCGGGAACAGTTGTTTGCATAGACTCATAAGTCTAATTCCATACTATTTCTCCTCATTAACAAACCCTAACAATATAAACTCCGTATACGTTCATTCGTATACATATAGATTAAAATGAATAGAGTTCATATAAAAAAGGGTAAATAATCAAAATGAAAAAAGTGGGATCAGAAAGATATAATAAAAGAAATGTAAAAATAAGTTCGTTATCTGATTATATGCGAATCCAGGGCAAATTTTTTATTTTCTGAAAATAAATGAGCAATGGGTAGCTTAAATTATGTAAATATATATTAAAAATTGCTAGCTTCAATTAAAATCACTCAACGTTTAATTACTAAATAGGCTAAGGCGATCTCTTAAGGTCTAGCTGCGTCGTAATAGCCAAAAGTGGCCTTTTTCATAAAAAACCATCAGTTTTCAATTTAAAAAGAAAAAAAAAGAACAAATTCCTCAATTATTAAGGGGGAGACAGGGGCATTTTGAACATAAAATAACATACTTTCAGGAATTTTTTGGTAGTCGAAAACCTGATCGGAATTGTTTTTTTCTTCTAAATTTAAAGTTTAAAAGAAATATTATGATCCTCGCATGAAATATACAATATTAATTATTGGTCCTTCTTTTTATTGAGAAAATTTCCTAACTTTTCTAACAAAATTTGCTAATTTATACCTTCAAAAATAATTGTCAATTGAAATTGCAAGAAAAATGCAAAGAATCATGAAAATCAATTTCTGACCTCTCATATGTCCAAAACTATGGGTCTAAAAAATCTGAAAAAATTCAGGGGTATCAAAAATAAGTAGTAGAACATTTTCGATGAGTTTTAAGAAGATTCATTTTTTGTCCTCTCGATTTGACAGAGTCGGTCATATATATATATATATATATATATTTATATATATATATATATTTATGTTTTATGTTAGTTTCCAGGACATTCCAGATGTTTAACGTTGGTTTCGGGGACATTTGTTAGTTTTGGGGACAGTCCCTGAATCTACATATGTTTAACGTCAGTTTTGAGGACATCGGCCCCCATAAGAGACATTATTTCTTTAGTCACGTATAGGTATACAGTAACATGGGGTCCTGGGAACTAACGTTATACAAGTATATATATATATATATATATATATATATATATATATATATATATATATATATATATATATATATATATATATATATATATATATATATATATATAAATATATATATATACAGGGTGTTTCATTTTAATTTTACCACGGAGATAACCTCTGTAAAAACGAACGATATCAAAAAATGACCTCTACAAAAGTTAAAGGGGACAGAAGGGGTCACCCAACCGATCCAACGACATTGACCTTGAACTTGATTTTCAAGGTCATTTGAAGGTCAAAGTTTTTTTTTAAATGGGAACCCCTATTTTTGACCCCGGAATCGGGTAGAGCGGGAAAAATTACGTCTGAAATGATACTTTTCAAGTTTGATTTTATGACCTTGACAAGGTCATTTCAAAGTCAAATGCTTAAAAAGCTGCCTGAGAGATGTTTTTTCTCAATTCTTTGGTAGAATGAACGTTGTGAAGGTACCTTTATAAGAATAATTCACTTCAACTGTGTAAAATGCCATGCTGACTTTCATGCCATTTTTCAAGGTTATTTGAAGGTCACAGTGGTTATTTTAACTGATAAATTTTTTATTAATGATCAGAAAATGGAAAATTTACAATTTAAACATGATCACATCCTGGATCTTATCGTCGGTATCCAAGGTTATTTGAAGGTCACATTTTTATCCTATCTTTAGCATTACCCAGGAACAACGACGTGGACGTAATAAAATAGGATTGTCCCCTTTGGGGTGCTTGATAAGAGTGAGTCCCCTTGCCTCTCACTTTTCGGGGTGCTTGATGAGAGTGAGTCCCCTTGCCTCTCACTTTTCGGGGTGCTTGATGAGAGTGAGTCCCCTTGCCTCTCACATTTCGGGGTGCTTGATGAGAGTGAGTCCCCTTGCCTCTCACTTTTCAGTGTGCTTGATGAGAGTGAGTCCCCTTGCCTCTCACTTTTCGGGGTGCTTGATGAGAGTGAGTCCCCTTGTCTCTCACTTTTCGGGGTGTTTGATTACAGTCAGTCCCCTTGGCTCTTACTTACCTCCAGAATTTAACGTAGGTGCTCAAAGACGCCACCATTTTGTTGTGTGCATAATTCTATTCGCTGCTGAAATTGCTCTACTGTTCTGAGTAATACAGCCCTTGGGATGTTTTCACAAGCGGTTTGAATTCTGTGCATCATATCTACTCTTGTTGTAGGTGCGTGTTCATAAACAATATCTTTCAAATATCCCCATAAGTAAAAATCGGGTGATGTCAAATCTGGAGATCTTGGTGGCCATCGAACACCAAAATCTCCACGTCCGGTGCGTCCAATCCACCTGTCACGGTAATTTTGATTGAGGTATTGTCTAACTATTTGAGCAAAGTGTGCAGGAGCTCCATCTAATTGAATCCACATTCTTAATCTCGTGTAAAAATCTACTTCTTCGAGAAGTACTGGAAGATGGTCTCTCAGGAACTGTAAAAAATTATGCCTATTTACATTTACATTTTCATCGAAGAAGTAAGGGCCTATGAGGTATCCATTAACAATTCCACACCACACATCAAGGCTCCAACGATTTTGGTTATCAATCTGCCTGTGCCAATGTGGATTAACATCCGACCAATAATAACAATTGTGTCGGTTAAGCTGTCCATTGCTTTTGAATTTTGCTTCATCTGAAAACATTACGTATTGAAAAAAGTTTAGATCATTGGCAATCATTTGTTGTGCCCATTGGCAAAACTGTAGCCTTAATCTCATATCAGCAGGTGTGACATCCTGAGTCAAAGTGATATGATACGGATGATGACGTCGACTTCTCAGTATTCTCCAAGCAGTAGCCATAGGTATACCACTTTGCCTTTGAATTTCACGAGTACTGATGTGGGGATTTAAATGAATCTGTGCCAGAACGACTATTACACGGAGATCATTTTCATTGTAACTACGACGTTCTCTAACCCGTGCTAGTTGCCCTTGTTGAGCTCTACGGTGAATGTCGCGAATTGTTGTGTGACTTGGATGTCTTCTATCGGGATATCGATTTCGATAGAGGGCAGCAGTCTGTCGATAATTACGTCTACACTCACCAAGAATCAATAGAATATCGACCCTTTCAGCCGCTGAATAATCAGCCATAGTTAAATTTTTTTATCAAGTTTGATAAGAAATTTTGTTTATACATACAAATTTTAAAAAATTAGATAAGCTTTTTGTGAATAATACAATGAATAAAATTTTAAAGTAGAAGAAATAATAAATGGTAAACAAATTTGATTAGTTTAGTTATTCAATAACTAGTACACTATCCAACACTAAATGTAAGTAACAACGAGTAGGAGCTAAATTCAATATGGAAAATTATCTTTAACTAGAAAGATTATCTATTCCAACAATGAGTAGGGGCAAAATTCAATATGGAAAATTAGAGGATTCATTAATTAAATTGTCAAATTGAAAAAGAAATCGGTATACCACAAAGTACCGCTTTAAGAATACTAAATGCCCTTAATTGTGATGCTGACCAAATATGGTATTAATTATTAGAGTAACAATCCTGAGCTTTTTAAGTACGTAATGTTTTCTGGTGAGACTAAAATTTATAGGGATGGTCAACTCAATAGACACAATTACCACTACTAGTCCAATGAAAAACATTCCCACTGTAATAAAAGGGGACTCGCGTAAAAAAGCACCCCAAAGGGGACAATCCTATTTTATTACGTCCACGTCGTTGTTCCTGGGTAATGCTAAAGATAGGATAAAAATGTGACCTTCAAATAACCTTGGATACCGACGATAAGATCCAGGATGTGATCATGTTTAAATTGTAAATTTTCCATTTTCTGATCATTAATAAAAAATTTATCAGTTAAAATAACCACTGTGACCTTCAAATAACCTTGAAAAATGGCATGAAAGTCAGCATGGCATTTTACACAGTTGAAGTGAATTATTCTTATAAAGGTACCTTCACAACGTTCATTCTACCAAAGAATTGAGAAAAAACATCTCTCAGACAGGTTTTTTAAGCATTTGACCTTGAAATTACCTCATCAAGGTCATAAAATCAAACTTGAAAAGTATCATTTCAGACGTAATTTTTCCCGCTCTACCCGATTCCGGGGTCAAAAATAGGGGTTCCCATTTAAAAAAAAGCTTTGACCTTCAAATGACCTTGAAAATCAAGTTCAAGGTCAAAGGCGTTGGTACCAATGGGTGGCCCCCTCTGTCCCCTTTAACTTTTGTAGAGGTCATTTTTTGATATCATTCGTTTTTACAGAGTTATCCACGTGGTCGAATTAAAATGAAACACCCTGTATATATATATTTATGGAGCCACTTCGATATGTAACTGGCGTTAATGGAGCCCGTTTTGGTTAATGGAGCCCGGGTAAACTTCCATACTTTTGACGCCCGGGCTCCATTACAGGATTCCAGAAATATTAAACTAATGTTCCTGGAGCCCAGTATAATAAGATATGGTTTATGAAGCCCGTATATAATTATGCTTATTATGACGTTACATGACTATTGTACTCTCCAGGTGATACGCCCCGGGATTTATAGACTTTAATGTAATGTATTGAAGTATGATGAGGTGTCCAGGAACCACGTTGATGATGGCTGGGTGGTGATCTCCAGGATTTTTCACATCTTAGTTTTAAGTATTGACCAATGCGATGTTCAGGTACTAGGGGTAACCGTTGACGATGTCCAGGTGATGCGCCTCAAGACTTTTTGCACCTTATTGATAAATATTGACATATGCAGTTTCCACGTGTTAGGAGATGCCGCGGATGATGCCCAGGTAATAATGCATTCCCAGTTTTTTACGCCTTAGTGTTAAATATTGACAAATGCCATGCCCAGGTACTAATTGACACAGGGAACGATGACCAGGTGATGCGCTCCTGGGCTTTTTGCGCCTTATTGATGAATACTAGGAGATGTCGCGGGCGATGTCCAGGTAATGCGGTCCAAGGATAATTACGGCTAAGTGTTAAATATTGACGAATGCAATAACCAAATACTGTGTGACGCCGGAGACGATGTCCAGATATGCGTCCCTGGTCTTTTTGCGCCTAAATGCCATATATTGAAAATAAAGAAAAATTCATGTACCCGGGTTATCGGATGTCTAGGTGATTGGTGCTGGGACTTTATGCGTCGTACACAGGTGAAAATTTTGTCTGCAAATAGTAATTTTTACCCTGCCAGAAAAATGTTCTATGAAAAACTATGAAAGTCTATGAAAAATTAAGAAAATCTATGAAAGTCTTAAAATCTATGAAAATTTATGAAAAACTAATAAAAATTATGAAAAACTCTCAGAATTGGGATATTTTTCTTAATTTTCATAGTTTTTCATAATTATTTTATTAATATTATTAGATCTTCATACACGAAAAAAATCGCCAGAACAATGTACAGAAACTGGTGCAGAAAAATTTACTGAACCCAAACTCCAGAAAAATTTCCTAGTCGTCTAGATAGATTTATTGCATATTTTATGGAGATTCTCCTGACATTATACTAAGTAAAATTACCTTCACTACTTCAGTTATTTTGACTATGTTTTTTATCAAAAATATGTTTGCATTATTTAATTAATTTTGAATTTAATAACAACTGTACAAACAAAGTCGTGTTGAAAAATAAGAAGTGCACGTTTGGAGTGAATTAACCTCTATTAGGTGTTGGAAATCATCTAATGCGTGGTCTAGGTGTACGGGGTGGCCGATGATAGAGTCGAGGTGGCGCGCGCCGCGGTTTTTTGCGTTTAGATCTCAGGGCACAACTGATGCGTGGTCCAGGTATTCGAGGTAGCCGATGACGGAGTCTAGGTCGTGCGCTCCGTAGTTTTTTACGTCTAGGTGTCAGAATGCATTCCTTGGGTGGTCTAGGTCTTCGGGGTAGCCGATGACGAAGTTTAGGTGGTGCGCTCCGTAGTTTTTTGCGTGAAGGTGTCGGAATGCATTCCTTGGGGGGCCCAGGAGTTCGGGGTAGTCGATGACGGAGTCTAGGTCGTGCGGTCCGTAGTTTTTTGCGTCTAGGTGTCGGAATGAATTCCTTGCATGGTCTAGGTGTTCGAGATGGCCGATGACAGAGTCCAGGTGGTGCGTTTCGTAGTGTTTTGCGTCTAGATGTCGAAATGCATTCCTTGCGTGGTCTAGGTGTTCGGAGTGGCCGATGATGAAGTCTAGGTGGTGCGCACCGTAGTTTTTATCTGTCACCATGTTTTCAATGTGTTCCGACACCTAGGGGCTAAAAACTCTAGAGCGTACTACCTAGATTTCGTCATCGGCTTCTCCGAACACCTAGACCACGCATCACTTGCACCCTCAGATCTAAACGCAAAAAACTACGGAGCGCACCTTCTAGACTCCATCATCGGCCACCCCTAATGCCTAGACCACGTAAGGAACGCATTCCGATACCTAGACTCAAAAAACTACGGAGCGCACCACCTAGACCCCGTCATCGGCCACCCCGAACACCTAGACCACGTAAGGAATGCATTCCGATACCTAGACGCAAAAAACTACGGAGCGCACCTCCTAGACTCCGTTATCGGCCACCCCGAACACCTAGACCACGCAAGGAATGCATTCCGACACCTAGACATAAAAGACTACGGAGCGCACCACCTATAGATTCCATCATCGGCCACCGTATAGACCTAGACCACGCAAGGAACGCATTCCGACACCTAGACACAAAAAACTACGGAGCGTCCCACCTAGATAGCGTTATCGGCCACCCCGAACACCTGGGCCACGCATCAGTTGCGCCCTGAGATCTAAACATTATATTAATAAAATCTATATGTTACACTTATTAAAACTTAATTTTAAATAAAGAATATAATAATTTTTCACCTTATAGTCACATCAATTTATTTTTAATTCATTCTCAATGATATGACATAAACATTATTAAATGTATACTTTATGCGATTTTTAATTTAAAATTGATGTTTTTATAACGATAATTATTTACTTATACCTTTAAGTAAACTTTATTCAGTTACTTAAGGGGGCTAGACACCTTTATTTCTGAAATAAAAAAATTTTATATTTCTATATATAAATGTGAGCCAATTATTTCCCACTTTTTACATATAAAAGGGGGTATATTTACCTTTCCTTAGACCTGTGTTTGAGCCTTCTTTATGGTCCAGAACCATAGTTATCGATGAAACAAGTTTTTTCACTGACCGTAAGCTTTTAAATGTTCCTGCGGAAGGGTTGACTCTAGATTTAAAGTACTTCTAAATGGTATAGTTTTCTTAAGAGTGCTAGGATTTTTGATTCAAAGAAAAATAAATTTTTATCCTTTTTTTTATGATATTTTTCTTCATTGTTTAAACTTTTCCAACATTTTTTTAATGTAATAATTTTTTCTGACATTCAATTTTAAAACCATACACTGATAAGAAAACTATACCATTTAGAAATACTCACAAGGAAAGTACCCGAACTGTCAAATTCAAAAAAAATCCAAACCCATATTAAAAAGTAAACCTCCATGCGAGATTCACGAAACCATTTTTTTTATCGGCTGAGAAGCGCTTTATAACCCCTAAAGTTTTTTTGATATATCTCGGCTTCTACTTAACTTTTTTTAACGAAACAAAATGGAAAGAGTTTCTTATTAAAAAGTCAAGAAATCCGTGGTAGTATGAACATTAAGGGTTGCATCCCTTATTTTGTAGAGGGTGAAATTGTGTTTTTTTAAGAATAATTTTTGTTGTGAGAATTCATAAAATAATTAAAAATAGGTCAAAACATTATTTTTGCCAACTACAATAAATAACAGTTGGTGTGTTTGGGCATTCTTCGCGAAACAACCCCTTAAGAGGTGGTAAACCACCCCTAACACAAATGAATTAGGTATATTTTTTTGGCAATTATTTTTTTCCTTAAAATAGGTTCTTGAAGTCGCTAATCGGAATCCACAGTTAGATCCACAATAAAAATTTGAAAATAGTGAATTCAATATGGCGAAAAATTTTTTAGAAATATTTTAAATTCCACGAAAAATAGTAAGTAGACCACCCCCTAGCGGAAATTATATTATGTAAATAAGTGTATAATAATGTAACAATGTTTTGTTATGTTATTCTATTATTTATTATTTTTCTATCATACACTTGTTTATCGTACGATAAACAAGTGTATGATAATGCAGTTGTTTGTAAAAAAGTGTAAGAAAACGCAACAAATTGTACTTTTCTACTGGATTTCGGACGCTTTTACATTTTACCACAATTTATACCATTTTTTAATAATTTCTTACTTTTCCTTACATTTGTCTATGTTTTATTACTTTTTAATTTGTACGCTTAATTCAAATTTTATAGGCATTCTTACACTTTCGTACATCTTTTTACATTTTATTATATATTTGTACTTATAATTACATCTTTTTACGTTTATATACAAATTTTGATACACATTTTACATCGTATCACTTTTTTCAAATAGTTCATAATTATACTTTTATAATAATTTATAATTATACTTTTATTTAAATAAAGCTATAAATAAAATATTTTCAAAGATGTAAAGAAAAAATAATAAAACGTAATAAAATGTAAATTATTATGTATTAGAAATATAACTAATATATGTTACAAAATGTAAGTTACTGTATAAAAGTTTAAATTTTTAAAAATTCTTACAGATTTTTCTAACAAATACTTCCTTATAATTTCATAAAAATAAGCTACACAAGGAAATATTTAGAAAACGTAAGGAATTGAAAGAAAATGTAAGAAACTTTAACAACTTGTTAAATATGCCGGAAATCCAGTATCGTATGATTTCTTACATTTTTCGACAATTTATTCCATTCCATAACCCTACGGAAAAATCTCAAGTGAGATCTCAGGTGAGATCTCAGGTGTGATCTCATCTAATTTCTGGTGTCAATTTCTCATGTGACCTTAGTAAAAAAATTTAAGCTAACAACTCACGTGAGAAACTCACGTGAGTTTTGGGAACTTATATTTTTTTACTTTTGAAAAATTTTAAATTCGATTCAGATGAGAATACACCTGAGAATCTCAGGTGAGTTGTACGAACTTGTATTTTTTCACTTTTCTAGAATTTTAATCTCTATTCAGATAAGAATGCACCTGAGAATCTCAGGTGAGTTTTGGGGACTTCTATTCTTTTTACTTTTGTAGAATTTTACACTCGATTCAGATGAGAATACACATGAGAATCTCACGTGAGTTTTGGGGACTTGTATTTTTTCACTTTTGCAGAATTATAAACTCGATTCAGATGAGAATACACCTGAGAATCTCAGGTGAGTTTTAGGGACTTCTATTTTTTTTAGTTTTGTACAATTTTACACTCGATTCAGATGAGAATACACATGAGAATCTCACGTGAGTTTTACGGACGTGTATTTTTGCACTTTTGTACAATTTTACACTCGATTCAGATGAGAATACACATGACAATCTCACGTGAGTTTTGGAGATTTGTATTTTTGTTACTTTTGTAAAATTTTCAACTCAATTCAGATGAGAATAAACATGAGAATCTTAGGTAAGTTTTAGGAACTATTATTTTTTTTACTTTTGTAGAATTTTAAACTCAATTCAGATGAGAATACACATGAGAATCTTACGTGAGTTTTGGGGAATTCTATTCTTTTTACTTTCGTAGAATTTTACACTCGATTCAGGTGAGAATACACATGAGAGTCTTAGGTGTGTTTTGGAGACTTTTATTTTTTTTACTTTGATAGAATTTTGCACTTGATTCAGATGAGAATACACATGAGAATCTCACGTGAGTTTTACGGACGTGTATTTTTCACTTTTGTATAAATGAACATTCGATTCAGATGAGAATATACCTGAGACTCTCAAGTGAGTTTTGGGGACTTCGATTCTTTTTACTTTCGTAGAATTTTACTCTTGATTCAGATGAGAATACAGATGAGAGTCTTATGTGAGTTTTGGAGACTTTTTTTTTTTTACTTTGATCGAATTTTAAACTCGATTCAGATGAGAATAACCATGAGAATCTTACGTGAGTTTTGGAGACTTTTATTTTTTTAATTTTGTAAAATTTCAAACTCGATTCAGACGAGAATACACATCAGAATCTCACGTCGGAATCGAGTTAAAAATTTTACAAAATTTAAACTAGTTTCTAATACTCATGTAAGATTTTCATGTGTATGCTCATCTGAATCGAGTTCAAAATTCTGCAAAAGTAACAAAATACAAGTCCCCAAAACTTACCTGAGATTCTCATGTGTATTCTAATCTGAATCAAGTGTAAAATTCTACAAGAGTAAAAAAAATACAAGTTCCCACAACTCACGTGAGATTCTCAGGTGTATTCTCAGCTGAATCGAGTTTAAAAATTCTAGAAATGTAAAAAAAACAATTTCCCAAAATTCAGGTAAGATTCTCATGTGTATTCTCATCTGAATTGATTTTAAAATTCTACAAAAGTAAAAAAAAATACAAATCCCTAAAACTCACGTGAGATTCTTATGTGTATTCTCATCTGAATTAAGTGTAAAATTGTACGAAGTAAAAAGAATACAAGTTCCCACAACTCACGTCAGATTCTCAGGTATATTCTCAGCTGAATCGAGTTTAAAAATTCTAGAAATGTAAAAAAAACAATTTCCCAAAATTCAGGTAAGATTCTCATTTGTATTCTCATCTGAATTGAGTTTAAAATTCTACAAAAGTAAAAAAAAATACAAATCCCCAAAACTCACGCGAGATTCTTATGTGTATTCTCATCTGAATCAAGTGTAAAATTCGACAAAAGTAAAAAAAAAATATACTAGTTCCCAAAACTCACGTGAGATTCTTAGGTGTATTATTTTCTGAATAGAGTTTAAAATTCTAGAAAAGTGAAAAAATACAAGTTCGTACAACTCACCTGAGATTCTCAGCTGTATTCTCATCTGAATCGAATTTAAAATTTTTCAAAAGTAAAAAAATACAAGTTCCCAAAACTCACGTGAGTTTCTCACGTGAGTTGTTAGCTTAAATTTTTTTACTAAGGTCACATGAGAAATTGACACCAGAAATTAGATGAGATCTTACCTGAGATCTCAACTGAGATCTCACTTGAGATTTTTCAGTAGGGAAGTATTTTCTTATTTTCTTTCATATTTTATAATTTCAGCTAGGAGAGATTTTCATGCTTGTTGAAATTATGATAGGTTTTAATAAGAAAAGTTTATTTATGATTTATTAATATAAATTAATATGAACAAAATTTTTAATATAATGATAATTATAGCAATTCCTGGTTATTGCGCAATATACAAGATTACGTACACTTGCATTGATATGGCTTATCTCCCGATTCCTCCTCTTTTATTCATAAATAAGTGAAACATCGGTCAATCGAAAACAAATATACGTTACTGAACGTTTTTCTACGCTCGTGTTAAATTAATATTCAATGTCAATATTATTTTATGGGTATTAATTGAAAATATAAGTGTCTGGAGGTACTTGCATCATATTTTTTAATGGCAAGTAAACATTTTACGAGTACGAAATCCTATTTGAATTGAATGATAACAACAATAATAATAGTCGCAAGTAACCATATAATTGAAATTTCTTTCTTCTACATAATTATTCAAAATATTTCTAATAGAAGGATATAATAGATATAATATTGAAAAGTTAAATAAAATGCAGCATTTTTAAATATAAAACTCGTCAAAATATACAATAAATTTTGAACAAGTGGCCGAAATTAAGAAAGTCAAATTCAGTAAAAATCTATTGTAGAATCTTTATTGTACCAATTGTAAATATTTTGATAGTGAAACTTTACTCTTAATACATGCATTGAATTATTTTATGATAGTAAAAATTATGTTTTGATTTTAATTTTTAGAATTACTGTTACATTACTGTTATTCTAATATATAAAATATGACATACTGACGATTTAATCAGTTAAGTTAAGTGTAAAAGAATATTCATACGAGTGAATAGAAGTAGTACTTTATTTATAATAATAACGTTTAGCAACTATTTAATGCTAATAAAATAGTGTATCTTGTAGACAAAACATTGACAAACAATAACGAATTCTCATGCACTTACAAAGGAATTTAGTCAAATGTTTTCCTCAAAAGTTTTGGATGTCTGAATACTTTTTACACTTACTGTACATTTATGCTATTGTACATTCCTATACTGTTATGGCTATAAAAAGGCTATAATAACTAAAACTTTTACAGGTTTACACTGCGACTCAACGTATCTAAAAGAAGAAAGAAAATATTTTCCATAAATATGAATTTGGTAAATGCGATGAATGTTTTATTTATTTTAAACAGTATGTTTCAAGATCAAGAAAAGAAATTACCTGTTAATGACGCTGAAAGAAATGTTGTTAATATAGTGTATAATATTATAATATCAAGTATAAATGATCGTAGTATTTACGAAGAAACGGAAGAATTTCTATATTATGATGATACCTACGAACCTTACGATGACATACCTGCAGATGATTTACATGAAGATATCGATGCAGAAGATATGATAACACCCGAAACTGAAAATCAATGTAGGACCGAATCAGAGAGTATTAATTTTGACTACAAAAGCAAGCTGTGGAGTATTGGTTAAGTAGTAAAAACAAGTTAAAATTTGAAACAGTCCAAAATCGATTCAAAAAATTAAAAACAGCACGTCAGCTGCATAGATGGAGAGAGCAAGTGGCAATAGGAGGAAGTAGGATCGATAAATTGAAAAAAATTGAGGAATATTGTTTACAAAAATTTAACGTAGCCAGATCGAATAGAATACCCATTCATGACATTGATGTAAGACGTATGGCAAAAGAAAAAGCATTAGAGTTAAACTTCAATGAATTTAAAGCTTCTAGACACTGGTTAAATGAATTTAAACGGCGATTTAATATCGTTTCTCGAAAAATAACAAAAATTATTACTAAAAAATCTATAGATGATTCAGAAGAATGGTCAGTACAAAAACAGGAATTTCGCAATAGAGTAAAAAATGCCATCATAAAATATGATGCAAAACGTGTTTATAACTCCGACCAAAGTGGTTTTAATTACGAAATACACAGTGGTCGAACCCTCAATCTTAGAGAAGATAAAAGTGTAGAGTGCAATCAGTGCATTCGACAACTTATTCTTATACTATCCAACCTACTGTATCTGCAGAAGAAAAACTTCTATCACCCTTCTTTTTAGTCATGCAAGAACCAAAGGGAGAGTTTGGAACTATAGTCAGAAAAAATTTATTTGCAGCAGAAAATGTTTATGTAATGGCATCGAAATCAGGTAAATTGACTAAAGAACATGTTGAAACTTGGGCACAAGATGTATATTTTCTATCAACTACCATAACAAGTACCCTATTGCTTGATTCACTGCCTAGATATAATTTATAAAGTAAAACCGAAACATAAAACCTTAACGATTTTACAAATTCCACAAAGAACAACAAGTGAACTTCAACCGGTTGATATTTACGGTTTTTGAATGTGGAAGAACTTCGTTCGAACGTTTTCGGATATGATATTTCTAACAAATGAGGATCTCAACTTACACGATAGAAATAATATAATCAAAATGCATTCATTAGTACATAATCAATTATCAAGTCCCAGGTTTCAAAATTTATTTAAATATGCTTGGTACGCCGCCGGTTACATTGATGAAAGGCCAGAAAAATTTGAAAACCCAAAAAAATTTTGCTTCAATTTTAATTTTATTACATGCTATATTTGTGGTAAACGAGCAATTATAACATGTTCATGGTGCAAAAAATCGCTATGTTTACAACATTTTTTTCATGAATATCATTATTGTAAAACATATAATCCATGATCGTCAGAATAATTAGCTAGCTTGCCGTCTGCTGTTGGCTGACCCGTAGGATTTAAAATTGGTCGTTGTGCTGCCTAGAAATTGGTAGAATTATATAAGAATTTGTATTAAAAGATAATAAATTGTAAAAATCTGTAAGAATTTGTAAAAATTTAAACTTTTATACAGTAACTTACATTTTGTAACATATATTAATTATATTTCTAATACATAATAATTTACATTTTATTACGTTTTAGTATTTTTTCTTTACATCTTTGAAAATATTTTATTTATAGCTTTATTTAAATAAAAGTACAATTATAAATTATTATAAAAGTATAATTATGAACTATTTGAAAAAAGTGTACAAATATGTGATACGATGTAAAATGTGTATCAAAATTTGTATATAAACGCAAAAAAAAGTTGTAATTAAAAGTACAAATATATAATAAAAGATGTACGAAAGTGTAAGAATGCCTATAAAATTTGAATTAAGAGTACAAATTAAAAAGTAATAAAACGTAGACAAATGTAAGGAAAAGTAAGAAATTATTAAAAAATGGTATAAACTGTGGTAAAATCTAAAAGCGTCCGAAATCCAGTAGAAAAGTACAATTTGTTACGTTTTCTTACACTTTTTTACAAACTACATTATCATACACTTATTTATTGTACGATAAACAAGTGTATGATAAAAAAATAATAAATAATAGAATAACGTAACAAAACATTGTTACATTATTATACACTTATTTACATAATATAATTTCCGCTAGGGGGTCTACATACTATTTTTCGTGGAATTTAAAATATTTCTAAAAAATTTTTCGCCATATTGAATTCACTATTTTCAAATTTTTATTGTGGATCTAACTGTGGATTCCGATTAACGACTTCAAGAACCCATTTTAAGGAAAAAAATAATTGCCAAAAAAATATACCTAATTTGTGTTAGGGGTGGTTTACCACCTCTTAAGGGGTTGTTTCGCGAAGAATACCCAAAAACACCAACTGCTATTTATTGTAGTTGGTAAAAATAATGTTTTGACCTATTTTTAATTATTTTATGAATTCTCACAACAAAAATTATTCTTAAAAAAACACAATTTCACCCTCTAAAAAATAAGGGATGCAACCCTTAATGTTCATGCTACCACGGATTTCTTGGCTTTTTAATAAGAAACTCTTTCCATTTTGTTTCGTTAAAAAAAGTTAAGTAGAAGCCGAGATATACCAAAAAAACGTTTCTTGGGAGTAAACTTTAGGGGTGATTTTAACCCTTATAAAGCGCTTCTCAGCCGATAAAAAAATGGTTTCGTGAATCTCGCATGGAGGTCTACTTTTTAATATGGGTTTGGAATTTTTTTGAATTTGACAGTTCGGGTACTTACCTTGTCAGTTTAAATCTGGAGTCAATCCATCCGCAGGAATATTTTAAAGCTTACGGTCAGTGAGCTTATTTTATTAAAAATAATATTGTGAGAAAATCAACTTTAAAATTTTGATATCTCATAATGCATAAAAATATCCAAAACACGACTCCCTTTTAGTTGATATTGATATTTATGCATATACTGGTTATGAAAAACAATTTGGCATTGACTTCCTTGCGTAGAATTTTATTTTCCTTGGTATTTTTTGACCTAGAAAACAAAATCAACTTTTAGTCATTTTATAACATTTTGGCTATACGTGCATCAATTTATTTATCTTAAATACTTATCGTTTTTTTCGCCTTAGGTTAAAAACCTTTTTTAAGTCTTGTTGTTAATGTGTTGTCTTAACCTCATCTGTCAAGTCCTGCAAGGTCTCATGGTAGTCGCTTGATGATGTATTTTCTTTCAAAATCACTGAAACACGTATAATATATATTTTATTATTTTATTTAATTATTTAAAACAATATGTATATATACACACACACACACACATACACACACATACACACACACATTTACACACGTACACTAACTTGCACACACCAGGCATATAAAGCAAAATTATATTTTTACATTTTTTGCATGGAAATGCTATAAGCAAGTAAATTTTAATTATACAATTATTTCTTGGCTTATTACATTTCCATACAAAAGTGTAAAAATATAATTTAGTTTTATGTATCTCGTGTGTGAAAATTAATGTGTGTGCATGTTTGTAAGATATGTATGTTTATGTATACATATACATAAACAATATGCATAATATACGCATGTCTAAAGCACAAAAGCATATATATTATATAGTATACTTACATAATTTAAAATGCACCTGCTGCATACAAATCATCCTGGAGCTGCTCTTTAGCTTGTCTTCTCATAATACGAGCATCCTTGGTGTTGGCTTCAGTCTTCTTTTCTGCAGATCTAAGTCTGAATTCGTCGCTTGATTCCATCCATCGTACTGCAGTCGATCCAGGAGTGTATTCAAACTTTTCCATGATATTTAGAATACCTGTTTTTCCTTGGTTGAAGCAGGTTACAGCAATGTGAGTACCTATTTCCAAAACTTTCAAGCCACTGAATGAGGTTTTTGGAACTATTTTCCACACGCAGTTGTTGAAACTGTCATTAGAGTTTTGCGTAAAACCTCCAAGACACTTCTGGAGAAGATCTGAACTTGATAAGTCTTCATAAATTGGTCTCACCTGATCCATGATGGCCAGTAGAATGGCTACTTTATGTTTAAAAGTCTTGACTTTTTTGTTGGCCTTTGCTTTTTGCCATTTACACCAGCTGGTAAGTCCTGATGGGCAGAATTGATGTTGAGAGCTCTGATCGGTAGACAACTGATGATAATATGTAGCCCAAATAGCATTTCTCATACCAGTGACAGAATCTGAATGGTCTCTGATCGCCTTTCCATAATAGGAAGATAAGGTTCCGATCACCTGATCTATCAAGCGACCTTTTCCACCCATTGGTTTTCCATCCGATAGAAGCTTCTTTCCTGATGCCTTCTTTATGTTTCTTAACCTTTAGAGGACGGGGATTTGGGTTTACTGTTTTCTCTCACTTTTCTATAGAAATCGAGTTTTTGTGATGTCTCACATCTCAAAACTAACACATGTAAAGGGTCGATCATGGGCATGGCCCGTATAGGGGCCATCCCGTCCTCTAAAGGTTAAACGAGTGCCCATCCTCTTCTGGACATGCCCAATGCACTCTATCTTCTTTACTTGTAGTTTGTCACTATAGGGATCCGCTTCTGACACAGACTTGAACACTTTAGAGTCACCATCACCGATGTAATACTCATACTTAACTGCATATTTTTCTTCAGATCATGAGAACATTTCCTTTATACGATCTACTTCCATTTTTCCAGCACAGCCCTGATGGTTGGCCGTGCAATTTGGTTCGTGCTCTTCATACCATTCTTCATATTCCACTGTTCCTTTTTTTTCTCCCAAACTGAGCAAGGTTTACAGAAACTATTTTTAATAGTAACATCTAAAACCTTGCCAGATCTGTTGCCAATAATGCTGGCAACACCTTGTAGAGAAGAAAAGCCTCTTTTCTTCCAAGAGCCGTCACCAGACACAGTAAGTCCAGTATTTGGTGGTGTTAACTTTAGTTCTTCTTTCACTGCTGTGTCCATGGACTCTTGAGCCGCTTCTGCACAAATATTACCAAATTGCTCATTAATTTTATCATAAGCAGAATGAGCCACTGGTTGTGATAAATCCATGATTCCAGAGAAAGTTGATAGTCCTGTGTGACCATGGCCAAGTGCACGCGTGGCTAGCACACTTCTTCTATTTATTTCCCATGCATTACTCATGGGGCCAACTTTCTTGGAAGAATTTATTCCTGCAATTTGATTACATCTGTCACACACTATATCAATTTTGAATCCAAACCCTTGAAGGCTGGATTCGCTTATACAAACAGGTCCATGGCACTCACTGCAACATAACACTTTTTCCAGTTCAAGAAACAGAATGCTGATGTTGATAATTCTATTCTTCGTATTGCAGTGAGAAGATGTTGATGTATTTCTCATTTTTCTAGCTGAAGTTGATGTTCTTCTCCGCTTTCTCTCATTTTCTTCTTTGTGGATATTCCCTCCAAAAATTTTTGGTCTCTTCTTCACTCTTTCTCTTGCGTATTTGGCGTCAGGATGAGTGCTGGTAAATCGTCCTCTGGCGTCTCCTGCCATTTTTAAGCTTTGTTAGAAGTCACTTTAATGTTTTTTTTTTAATCACTATTTTTATATTTCACAAAGTCTACAACTATATAAACACAATAATTATACTGTGCAACAAAACACACGAACCTCAAATTACACAAAAAGAACACTTTTTACGTAAAAAGCGACGTAAAACGAATCTAAACCATCCGAGTATTCGATTCAGCTGACACTTGTGTTTACAAAAATTAAAGAGCTAAAAGTAGGTTACCGTGTCAAATGCTTACATGTAACATACGTATGATATGTGTGTGTTTCTTAGTTCATGGTGTATCATAGTCCAACTGTCCAATTATCTATAGTTCAACATAGTTCATGGTGTACCTTAGTCCAATTATCTATAGTTCAACATAGTTCATGGTGTACCTTAGTCCAATTATCTATAGTTCAACATAGTTCATGGTGTACCTTAGTCCAATTATCTATAGTTCAACATTAGGCCTTTTACAGCCAAAGGAACACAGAACACGATATAAGGAACAGATGCAGAAATACCATGGGTTACTATATCTATATATATGTGGAGCAGCGCTTATTCCTCGCTGTTCCTCGTATATATAGATATACTAACCCATGTTATTTCTGCATCTGTTCCTTATATTTTTTTGAATGTAACGGGCCTTACTGTTGTTCATGCCCGATTACTCCAAATCGTTTTATACAATAAAACTGTGGTATATTATTTGATAGATATAATAATTATTCTATGTATTGAATTTTCTTATATATGTATGGTTTATATTCAATTGTTTTATATTATTAGAAATATTTCGACCATGAAAAGTATGAATTACACGTAATTATATACACGGATTGATTTTTGTCAGTTTTTTCTGTTATTTTTTTCTAATAAAATTGATTTATTTCTACGGCGTATTTATTTATATTTATAAATATATTAATGTAGATTTATTACAAAGTATAAAGTATATTAACAATTAAAAGAAAATAGAATTCTACCAAAAAATAAAAGTATGTATGTCGAAAAAACTGTATACTGAAAAAAATGAAATTACAGTGAAAAATCGATAATGAGTTAAATCAGTATTTTATCAATATCTTAAAAAAAAAAATATATATATCGTTTTCGGGTAAAAAGGAGCATATTCTATGGATGTTTTCCTATAAGAAGAAGCAAAAAAAATCGATTTTTCTCAAGAAAAAAGGTGTCTAGCCCCCTTAAGGATAAATTACTTAATGGTGTTTATTAAAGTATTGAGGAAACGTTAGCAAATTAGTTCAGTAAATTTTCCATAAGTCCTTCAAGAAATTCTCTACAACTTATCTTATTCGAGTATTTCGGTAAAATTTTCTGCAGTGGTCAGGAAACTTTCCCGTCGATTTTTTTCCGTGCAGACACTGGGGCGAAGCTCGCCCGCGCACCCCTGTGTCTTAAGGTAGTTATCGAATAGTAATCGGAAGCAAAAGTTTCGACTCTCTCTTGCCTTCCACGTGTGTTTTGTTTACGCTGGGCGAGACGAGAACTTTTAGAGCGGACAGTACAACCTAGCCTAACCTAACCCCGCATTCTCGCCCTGTCTCTTTCGCTTACGCGTGACCTCTCTCGCACTCGCAGCGTGTGGTCGTGTTTCAACAAAAAATACTACTTTGAATTACAATAACTGGAAAACGGTGCCGATACTGTGTCTGATTTTTCACTACAATGTTCTAAATATCTCCCTTAAGGCCATGTGATACTCAACAAAAATTGTGTTGGGTTCAGTCGCTAATGTAGGTGGGTGCCAACTACTGTATATTAAACAGTATATGGCGCTGAAGCTATACTTAATCTATGCGTAGAACTTTTAGTTCCAAGAACACTCACAGATGGCGTGCACTGAGAACATTTTTTTAATAATAACATGGTCTCGTAACATTCGTAACTATTAACATGCGTATATTTAAATATTTCGATATATACGCATTGTAATATGTTCATAAAAAATTATGAAAATATTCATATCAAGTTTATACATTTTTTTCAAATAAGAATTCTTATAAGTAAATTTAACGAGAATAAGACGTTATACGTTATTTTTATAATTAATGATGAAGAAATTATTAAGGGCTGTAACAATTTCATTTGATTGCGGATCGATAAATAAAAAATACTTATATAAATACCATGCAAAATTATAAAAACAATCTATGATTGCAAATTGATAAAGAAATTATCAATTTTGGCAGTATTTTACGATAACATGCAATATCATAAAAATAATATTTGATTATAGATCGTTAATAAAAAATACTTATATAGATACCATGCAACATTATGAAAACGATCTATGATTGCAAATTTATAAAGAAATTATCAATTACTGCAGTATTTTACGATAACATGCCAGAACATAAAAATAATATTTGATTATAGAACGATAAATAAAAAATACTTATATAGATACCATACAACATTATGAAAACGATTTATAAGCAAATTTATAAAGAAATTATCAATTTTGGCAGTATTTTACGATAACATGCAATATCGTAAACATAATATTTCATTATAGATTGATAAATAAAAAATACTTATATAAATACCATGCAACATTATGAAAACGATCTATGATTGCAAATTTATAAAGAAATTATCGATTACTGCAGTATTTTACGATAACATGCAATATCATAAAAATAATATTTGATTATAGAACGATAAATAAAAAATACTTATATAGATATCATGCAACATTATAAAAACGATCTATGATTGCAAATTTATAAAGAAATTATGAATTACTGCAGATTAAATCCTAATAAATTATAATAACTATTTTTGATTGTATAAATAAAGAAATTATCGTGTGCTTCAGATCATAAAATATCATGGAAAATTAGGAAAACAGTCCTTGGTTGTAAATTGATAAGGGTATGATCAATTGTTGCTGTTGTTTATAACATGCAGAACCATAAAAACAATTTTCATTGCAGATCGATAAAGCAATCAATTACTGCGATATTAAATAAGACCATGCAAAATTATTTCTACAACAATTGATTGCAGATTAAAAAACCATATTTACATATAAAAGAACATGCACATTTAGTTATAAAAAATATTTTATTGCAACTCAATAAAGAAGTGATCTATTGCTGCAGAATACATAATATACAACATTTTGATAATTATTAATTGATAAAGAAATCATTAATTACTGTTTTTGTATTGAATAAAATCATGCAATAATGTACACATGCAAAACGATCTTTGATTATAAATTGTTAAACAAATTATCATTTACTACAGTACTTTACTATAACATGCAATATCATAAACATAATATTTGATTGCAGATCGATACAAAATCGATTCCTGCAGTATTGTAGTATATAAGTGACATAGCAGACAGCCATTAGCTGTCAACAATCACAGTAAAGACTGCCAACTAGGACAGCCTCTTCAGCAATGCCTTCACTAGTGTTGTTTACAGCGTAGGACAGCTGTACACACAATAATGCCAGGAGTGCAAAGGTTGTAACATCACATGTTATTACAATAAAGAAAATGTATATAGTTAGAGTCGACATATATAATACAGAAGTGTGGACTAGAAAATCTACACAGAGAGCTCAGATTTAGGGAAGGCTCTGAGCAACTTAATCAACTCTCTAGGCGCAACGACTTGCTTGTAATGTATTTTCCTAGCAATATGAGAGTGTTGATAGAGAGCATGCAAGCTCTCTATAGGCCCCAACGATTATTAGAGGATGGTAATAGGAGTTCAGCTGCCTGAGGCGTAGTGACGTTGGCCTCTTGACGGCACCTTTGCACCCGCTTGGGCCTTGCAGACTTTTATCTTTCTCATATGCTATATATCGTACCTGTAATATAAAGAAAAGGATTAGTTGGATTAGAATCACTCATTGCATGGCGTATAAAAGAATAAGAATAAACAGTAGTTGAAACGATAGCTGTTGCAATCACAATTGCCCTGTAAACGCTCTTGGAGGCTAGCCAGGCGTGCAACACACAACTTCATAATCCATTGTGCCTCTGCTGAAAGAAGAGTACGTGGATGACGCAACAATCCCAATAGTATCACATTGAAAGTATACTCACCAGCTGAAAAGACAACGACAGTTATTGGGAAGCTTCATTGGCACCAGGGGTTTACGTGTTGCCCTATTTATCGGCTTCGCCCTTGTTTTGTGTGATACTATATAGCATCTATTGGCCTAACAGTATGTCTTGACTTTATTCATAGATTACCAAAAATTTAATATCAATAAGATTTATTACAATAGCGAATATTAATTATGGATTGTGCGAAGCATAGAACGTAAAGAACAGCCTCACCGCCCTTTGCAGGCACCAGTGAAAGAGAGAATGGAGCTGTAATTGTTGACTGCATAAAATCTAATGGTAAATTCTTTTATTTTGGTGCACATCTCACTCGAAATCGTCGTTATATCCGCATTTCGAGTGTGCGCATACTCCGTGGACCTACGGCGGAGGCTCGCCTCTCGGCCCGCGCGAAGAGAGCCGCTGCCGTAGGCCTCGATCTGACACGGCCTATTTACCAGCTTCGCCCTTGTTTTATGAATAATGTAACGGCAAGTACTTTTATTTGGGTACGCATATGACTCGAAAAAGTCCAGCTATCCACATTTCGCGCGTGCGCATACTGCGTGGACCTACGGCGGCTGCTCGCCTCTCGGCCCGCGCGAAGAGAGCCGCTGCCGTAGGACTCGATCTCACACGGCCTATTTACCGGCATTAGGGCGTCGTTATATCTGCATTTCGAGTGTGCGCATACTCCGTGGACCTACGGCGGCGGCTCGCTTCTCAGCCCGCGCGAAGAGAGCCGCTGCCGTAGGCGTTGATCTGACGCGTCCTATTTGCCCGCTTCGCCCTTGTTTTATGAATAATGTAGTGGCAAGTACTTATATTTCGGTGCACATATCACCCGAAATAGTCCCCACATCCGAATTCCGCGCGTGCGCAGACGACGTGTAGACCTACGGCGGCGGCTCGCCTCTCAGCCCGCGCGAAGAGAGCCGCTGCCGTAGACCTCGATCTGACGCGGCCTATTTATCGGCTTCGCCTTTGTTTCGTGTGATACTATATAGCATTCATTGGCCTAACAGTATGTCTTGACTTTATTCATAGAATACCAAAAATTTAATATCAATAAGATTTATTACAATAGCGAATATTAATTATGGATTGTGCGAAGCATAGAACGTAAAGAACAGCCTCACCGCCCTTTGCAGGCACCAGTGAAAGAGAGAATGCAGCTGTAATTGTTGAATGCATAAAATCTAATTGTAAATTCTTTTATTACGGTGCACATATCACCCGAAATCGTCCTTCTATCCGCATTTCGAGTGTAAGCATACTCCGTGGATCTACGGCGGCGGCTCGCCTCTCGGCCCGCGCAATGAGAGCCGCTGCCGTAGGCCTCGATCTGACACGGCCTATTTACCGGCTTCGCCCTTGTTTTATGAATAATGTAGTGTGCCAAGTACTTTTATTTCGGTACATACCGTCCGAACAGATCCTGATATCCGAATGCCGCGCGTGCTCACACGGCGTGGACCTACGGCGGCGGCTCGCCTTTCAGCCCGCGCGAAGAGAGCCGCTACCGTAGGCGTCGATCTGACGCGTCCTATTTGCCGCTTCGCCCTTGCTTTATGAATAATGTAGTGGCAAGTAGTTTTATTTCGGTGCTTATGTCACCCAAAATCGTCCTCATATCCGAATTCCACGTGTGCGCACACGACATGTGGACCTACGGCGGTGGCTCGCCTCTCAGCCCGCGCGAAGAGAGCCGCTGCCGTAGGCCTCGATCTGACGCTGCCTATTTATCGGCTTCGCCCTTGTTTCGTATGACACTATATAGCATCCATTGGCCTAACAGTATG
This sequence comes from Torymus aiolomorphi, assembly GCA_036365515.1. NCBI lineage: Eukaryota > Metazoa > Arthropoda > Insecta > Hymenoptera > Torymidae > Torymus > Torymus aiolomorphi. Next base: position 103,267,452 of record CM070876.1, on the reverse strand, counting down.
TCTTGAGTTTATTCATAGATTACCAAAAATTTAGTATCAATAAGATTTATTAGAATAGCGAATATTAATTATCGATTGTGCGAAGCATAGAACGTAAAGAACAGCCTCACCGCCCTGTCCAGGCACCAGTGAAAGAGAGAATGCAGCTGTAATTGTTGAATGCATAAAATCTAATTGTAAATTCTTTTATTTCGGAGCACATATCACCCGAAATCATCCTTATATCCGCATTTCGACTGTACGCATACTCCGTGGACCGACGGCGGCGGCTCGCCTCTCGGCATGCGCAATGAGAGCCGCTGCCGTAGGCCTCGTACTGACACGGCCTATTTACCGGCTTCGCCCTTGTTTTATGAATATTGTAACGGCAAGTACTTTTATTTCGGTGCGCATATGACTCGAAAAAATCCAGCTATCCGCATTTCGCGCGTGCGCATACTGCGTGGACCTACGGCGACGGCTCGCCTCTCGGCCCGCGCGAAGAGAGCCGCTGCCGTAGGACTCGATCTCACACGGCCTATTTGCCGGCTTTAGAGCGAAGCCTTAGGTCCACGCAGTAAGCGTACGCGCGAAATGCAGATAGCTGGACTTTTTCGAGTCATATGCCACCCAAATAAAAGTACTTGCCGTTACATTATTTATAAAACAAGGGCGAAACCGGTAAATGAGCCGTGTCAGATCGAGGCCTACGGCAACGGCTCTCTTGGCGCGGGCCGAGGGGCGAACCGCCGCCGTAGGTCCACGGAGTATGCGCACACTCGAAATGCGGATATAAGGACGATTCTGGGTGATATGTGCACCGAAATAAAAGAATTTGCATTAGATTTTATGCATTCAACAATTATAGCTCCATTCTCTCTTTCACTGGAGCCTGCAAAGGGCGGTGAGTCTGTTTTTTACGTTCTATGCTTCGCACAATCCATAATTAATATTCGCTATTGTAATAAATATTATTCATATTAAATTTTTGCTAATCTATGAATAAAGTCAAAACGTACTGCTAGGCCAATGAATGCTATATAATATCACACGAAACAAGGGCGAAGCCGGCAAATAAGCCGTGTCAGATCGAGGCCTACAGCAGCGGCTCTCTTTGCGCGGGCCGAGAGGCGAGCTGCCGCCGTAGATCCACGGAGTATGCGCACACTCGAAATGCGGATATAAGGACGATTTCGGGTGATATGTGCACCGAAATAAAAGAATTTACCATTAGATTTTATGCATTCAACAATTACAGCTGCATTCTCTCTTTCACTCGTGCCTGCAAAGAGCGGTTAGGCTGTTCTTTACGTTCCATGCTTCGCACAATCCATAATTAATATTCGCTATTGTAATAAATCTTATTGATATTAAATTTTTGGTAATCTATGAATAAAGTCAAAACATCCTGTTAGGCCAATGAATGCTATATAGTATCACACGAAACAAGGGCGAAGCCGGTAAATAAGCCGCGTCAGATCGAGACCTACAGCAGCGGCTCTCTTCGCGCGGGCTGAGAGGCGAGCCGCCGCCGTAGGTCCACATGTCGTGTGCGCACACGCGGAATACGGATATGTGGACGATTTTGGGTGACATAAGCACCGAAATAAAAGTACTTGCCACTGCATTATTCATATAACAAGGGCGAAGCCGTCAAATAGGTCGCGTCAGATCGACGCCTACGGCAGCGGCTCTCTTCGCGCGGGCTGAGAGGCGAGCCGCCGCCGTAGGTCCACGCCGTGTGAGCACGCGCGGAATTCGGATATCAGGATCTGTTGGGACCGTATGTACCGAAATAAAAGTACTTGGCACACTACATTATTCATAAAACAAGGGCGAAGCCGGTAAATAGGCCTTGTCAGATCGAGGATTACGGCAGCGGCTCTCTTCTCGCGGGCCGATAGGCAAGCCGCCGCCGTAGGTCCACGGAGTATGCGCATACTCGAAATACGGATATAAGGACGATTACGGGTGATATGTGCACCGAAATCAAAGAATTTACCATTAGATTTTATGCATTCAACAATTACAGCTGCATTCTCTCTTTCACTGGTGCCTGCAAAGGGCGGTGAGGCTGTTCTTTACGTTCCATGCTTCGCACAATCCATAATTAATATTCGCTATTGTAATAAATCTTATTGATATTAAATTTTTGGTAATCTATGAATAAAGTCAAAACATACTGTTAGGCCAATGAATGCTATATAGCATCACACGAAACAAGGGCGAAGCCGGTAAATAAGCCGCGTGAGATCGAGGCCTACGGCAGTGGCTCTCTTCGCGCGGGCTGAGAGGCGAGCCGCCGCCGTAGGTCCACATGTCGTGTGCGCACACGCGGAATACGAATATGTGGACGATTTTGGGTGACATAAGCACCGAAATAAAAGTACTTGCCACTACATTATTCATATAACAAGGGCGGAGCCGGCAAATAGGTCGCATCAGATCGACGCCTACGGCAGCGGCTCTCTTCGCGCGGGCCGAGAGACGAGCCGCCGCCGTAGATCCACGCCATATGCGCACGCGCGAAATGCAGATAGCTGGAGTTTCTCGAGTCATATGCTCACCGAAATAAAAGTACTTACCGTTACATTATTCATAAAACAAGGGCGAAGCCGGTAAATAGGCCGTGTCAGATCGAGGCCTACGGCAGCGGCTCTCTTTGCGCGGGCCGAGAGGCGCGCCGCCGCCGTAGGTCCACGGAGTATGCACACACTCCAAATGCGGATATAAGGACGATTGCGGGTGATATGTGCACCGAAATAAGAGAATTTACCATTAGATTTTATGCATTCAACAATTGCAGCTGCATTCTCTCTTTCACTGGTGCCTGCAAAGGGCGGTGAGGCTGTTCTTTACGTTCTATGCTTCGCACAATCCATAATTAATATTCGCTATTGTAATAAATCTTATGGATATTAAATTTTTGGTAATCTATGAATAAAGTCAAGACATACTGTTAGGCCAATGAATGCTATATAGTATCACACGAAACAAGGGCGAAGCCGGTAAATAGGCCGCGTCAGATCGAGGCCTACGGCTGCGGCTCTCTTCGCGCGGGCTGAGAGGCGAGCCGCCGCCGTAGGTCCACACGTCGTATGCGCACGCGCAGAATTCGGATATGTGGACGATTTCGGGTGACATCTGTACCGAAATAAAAGTACTTAACCAATAGAATCGCACAAAAAATTCCTGTGTGTAGTAATGACATATATTGAGTGTTTGACGTATTTTTTCGAAAAAATCTTATGTTAATACTAATAGAATCATTATAAAAAATTCTGAGTATATTATTGCTTGCATATAGGAAGGACTTAATTGACGTATTTTTCAAAATAAACGTTCGAAAGTTAGTTTAATAAATAATGAATTTGGGTTGATTTTAGACCTCACATCGCTTTGCTAGTGTATTTTCATCTATTGATATGTCGTAGATGTTGAACATTCGACGTTGTACATTTTGAGGTTAGTTTAACATTGTTGAGCTTGTAGTTAATTGTTATTTCTACAATTTTTAAATTATTTATAAGTAATCAGGAGTACAAATAATAAAGATCCCCAACTCAGACTGGTTCTCTGTTCTCTGTCTAGTTAAAACTAAAATAAACATTGTTAATAAATTAGAATTTATTAGAATTAATAATAAAATCATTTAGAGCCTGAGAGTACATTAAATTTAAAAACATAATTTTTTTTACCGGGCAGAAAGTTAACCAAAAAAACAATTTAAAATTAATTGTTACATAAAATTATATTTAAACATCATTTATATTACTTTATAGAATAAATAAAATAGAATTTCTATCGCAATCTGAAATAAAATATTGATTATAAAAATAATAAGAATCAATAATTAACAAAAGAAATAGAGTTTACCTTTATGGTTAAATCATATGCATACATATACATTTTTTTCTAAACAATTTTATCTTCCAAATTATCCTATTTCTCATTTTCCACTGTGCCAGAACGCTGTATGTCAGTAAACCTGAGTGCAGAGCAGTAGCATCAGCAACAGATACAAGAATAAGAATGTCCGATACTTGCACACAGAGCTCGAGAATTTGCTTTTCAGGTGTTGAAAAGAAAAGACTCGACATCCCCTAACTTGGAAAAAAGCTCAAATCAGATGACAGCTAAGACGTCGTAATGTTTACCTTAGACAACATGACGTCAACTGGCAGGTTATGTAACACTGTGTTACTCATCTTCAAGCCTGAGAGGTACTCTACTGCTGTTTCTCTGCTGTCGTGCTGCTATCTGCAAGGAACACAACACCATACAAAAATAAACGCTTCGTCCGACCTTAGCTGCTACCTCGAATAAATTATTACTTCAGAGTGCTACTCTGTTATTATCGCGCTCCTTCATTTAGAATTTTATTCTGCAAAAGTGTAGTCACAGCGCCATCTACACTAATTTATGAAAACAATAAAACGTAAACAAATATCGTACATCAAAAATGGTTGGTACGACTTAGTTTGCACCGTACACAACCATCTTACGTTAGTGGTATAGAAGTACTGAACAGTTTTGCCAACCTCACAACTTCTTGTCGAAAGTTTATATGTGGAAAATCATAAAATTATACTTTTTGTTGATTTTCAAAAAAAGCGCGTAATTAGGCACTCGCAAATGTTATGGCGAGCATGTGTATAAAATTTCAGGCAAATCCGATGTATATTCGAGCTAAAATCCTTTTTTTAGATAAAAAATGTGACTAAAATACAAATATCTCGATGACAATCATCATTTCTGTTCTGAAAATTTAATATAAGCATCTTCAAAGAATTTCCGAGGACCTAATTAAGCGTTTTTATCATAAAACTTATTGTTAATTAAATTATTGTTTAATATATTATAAGATTTTCACTTGAGTATCATATGGCCTTAAGGTAGTTCTCACCCAAGAAAACGATCGTTAAAAAAGTATTCTATATAATCTATTGCTCAAATATTATATTACAAGTGATAGTAAAATCCAAAAGTAGGTTGCTTTAAGTAACAAAAAAAATTTTTCAAATATAAATTATATACATTAAAGCCTAAAATTTGCTAAATAAGGAAAAATATCACAAAAAGTCATGAATTATTTTTGTTTTTTATTCGATTTTTTTATTAAAAACGCTATTTTGTTTCTCAAGCGTTCCTCGATAAATTCATCGCATGAAATTATCAAAAAATCATTTTACACAAAGTTAGAGAAATTTGTTTAAAAAAAAATTACAAAAACTTAGCAACTAATAGCTCTAACTTTGTGTAAAATGATTTGTTGACAATTTCATGCGGTGAATTTATCGAGGAACGTTTCAGAAACAAAATAGTGTTTTGAATAAAAAAATCTAATAAAAAACAAAAATAATTCATGACTTTTTGTGATATTTTTCCTTATTTACCAACTTTTAGGCTTTAAGAGGACGTCGTAGTCGTTCGCGAACACTAAGCACTTCCCAGCGCCATAGTTTTATAGTGGTCAAAAAATGCGGCTAGAATAATCTGCCTTACCGGCAGCGCTGAGTAAACGATTATTTGAGTGCAGCTAACTTCAGAGCGATCCGCGACCGCACGTTTAGCGGCGCCATCTGAAAAATACCTTGAGGAACAAAGAACTATTCCCTCTCCGAAAGTTTTTATGGATCCGCCAAACGGTATTTGTCCGTTGCGCGGTTCATTGTTTCACAACATTCAACACATATTTATAAATAATATTGATATTTATAATATTTACAAGTATATACGAATATTTTTGACTTTATAAATAAGTGTGGAAAAGTGAACCGCGCAACGGGTAAAGGGGAACGCGAACTTCGCAATGAGCTAATGAGGACTCCCAACTGAAGAAGTGCAGCTGATTATCAGATAATAATCAGCTGATAATCAGGTGATAATCGTGCCAAAACGGCACCTGATTATCAGCTGATTTTCACATGAAAATTTATCTTTTAAAATTGATTTATTTAATAATATTATATAATTATTGTTATTTATTATTATAAAGCACTATCATGGTTCATTTACTTGAATCTACGATTGATTAATGTGTTCGAAAAAATGTCGGAAAATGTAGATGTCGGACAATATAGTTTTGAATTATTTGTTACAATTTAGGAATGTAATATTACTAACAATAATTAATAATAATAATTATTAATAATAAATGAAAATATCAGCATGATTTTCAGGTACATATCAGCTGTTAATCATCTGAGAATCGGGTAACTATAAGGTGACTGTCAGGTGATTATCATCTGATTATCAGCTGATTTTGACCTGAAAATCCTGTTGATATTTCCATTTATTATTAATTATTATTATCATTTATTGTTGTTAATTTTAATTTTACATTCCTAAATTATGACAAATAATTCAAAACTTCTTTGCCACAGTGTACATTATTTTAAATACATTAGTTAATCGTATAGATTCAAGTAAATGAACGATAATAATAATTTATAATAATAAATAATAATAATTAATAATAAATAAATTTTAAACGATAAATTTTCATGTGAAAATCAGCTGATAATCAGGTGCCGTTTTGGCACGATTATCACCTGATTATCAGCTGATAATCAACTGCACTTTTTCAGTAGGGCTCAACCTTACAGATTATACGCTAAGCGTGCGGTCGCGGATTGAAGGCTTCAAAGAAATAATCGAACACAATGTAATTTACAAAAAGCTCCCGTTAGACATTAAAAATTTAGGACTAATTGGAACATAGTGGCCTGTTGTAATTTTGTTTTATTAATTTTACGAAATATTTCTTAAAAGCTGAAATAACATAATGAATTTTTTACATTTCTACTTTTATTTTGTAAACTTTGAAAGTGGAATATCCACACACAGACGCATATAAACATATACATAAATGTACGAATGTACATGTAATTGTGTTTATATTTACGTATCAATTTTTATACTTTTTCATTAGAAACATATTTTTGTTTGTAATAATTCGCACTTCAATAAAAGCATTGCCAATAAAGGAAGCACTTGATATACTTTTGATTGTATAATTTTTTCATATAAGTTTTCAATCTTTTGACTACAATTATTCATCAAAGAAAGTTATTCATATATCTTTTATTATTATTGTTATTGTTCTTGTTATTATTATTATTTCTATGTACTAGTCAATACGTTTAGACTTGGAATCTACGTATTTACTGACTAATACATATACGGGCTTGTCAATACATTTATCGACGTAGAGTCAACGTATTTATTGACTGATACCATGTTTTTCCTCTGTGCTAGTCTATACTTTTGTCGACTTTAGAGTCTACGTATGTGATCGACTGATACACGCACACAGACATGATTTTCCCTCAAAAAAATAATATGATGTATGTAGAAAAATAATTAATGTATATACATTTTAAAATAATTTTTTAATTACTATTAATTTTTTTTTATAAGATATGTTACTTCAAATTTTTTATATAATTTTCCAGTCTTTTGAATGAAATTATTTATCAAAGAAAGTCATTGATATATTTATTATTATTATTATTATTATTATTGTTGTTATTATTATTTCTATGTACTTGTCAATACGTTTAGACTTAGGATCTACGTATTTATTGACTGATACCAAGTTTTTCATATGTGCTAGTCTATACGTTTGTCGACTTGGAGTCTACGTATGTGACCGACCGACACACACAGACATGATTTGCCCTCAGAACAATAATAATATGATATATATAGAAAAATAATAACTCTGTATATATATATATATATATATATATATATATATATACATATATATTGTAACGGGGTGGATTCGGGGAAAATACGAAAAAATACGCGCCGGCATCGGGACTTGAACCCGAGCCGTCCGGACGACAGTCGAGCGTCTCTACCGCGAGACTACCAACGCACTACTCCCTGGCCCTCTCTATCTGGTGTGCTAACCGTAGGTGCCGGTAACACAGGGCCCTACTCTTGCGCCGGCTAGCGCTGTATCCACACCTCGTTATATCCCCCACCCAAATTGCGAGCGTTAACGTCCTCGAGCGAGCGTAATGCCCTAAGATGCATCTATGGCTAAGGTTGACATCAGCTCTGTAGCTATCAGCCGGGGTGCAGTACTACTCCTACCTGCACGCGGCAGCTACATCTGCAGGTACGATACTTCTCCATGCTCAACCGCCATTCAGGAGTAATCTCGTCTGAATGCTTTGTGGGGGAGTCTCGTAGATTCTGTTCTACGTGGAGGCTGGATCAGTACAAGAGAAATCCTCTCATTTCCTTGACTGAAAACATGCGGCCCTCGCGCGATCAGACTTGAGTGAAAAAACCCCGCTCGGTTCTTGCGACTCAAGTCGCGCGTGTGGGTGGAAGGAAGAATTTCGATCGGACTTCTTTTCGGATCGTGGAGTTTCAAAGGAAACGTGGATCATTTCGTTGGGCGCCATGTAACGGGGTGGATTCGGGGAAAATACGAAAAAATACGCGCCGGCATCGGGACTTGAACCCGAGCCGTCCGGACGACAGTCGAGCGTCTCTACCGCGAGACTACCAACGCACTACTCCCTGGCCCTCTCTATCTGGTGTGCTAACCGTAGGTGCCGGTAACACAGGGCCCTACTCTTGCGCCGGCTAGCGCTGTATCCACACCTCGTTATAATATATATATATATATATATATACACATATATATATTTTAAAATAATCTTTGAATTACTATTAATTTTTTATTTTTGGTGAGATATGTTAATTCACATTTTTTATATAATTTCTCAGTCTTTTGACTGCAATCATTTATCAAAGAAAGTCATTGATATATTTACCATTAATATTATTATTATTATTTTATTGTTATTATTACTTCTATGTGCTAGTCAATATGTTTATAGACTTAAGGTCTATGTATTTACTGACTAATGCACACACATGTATTTGTCATACATGTCAATCAATACATTTTTTTTCAACATACGAATTGCCTAATTGGATAGGCAATCTATAAAGAAATATTTAGATGAATTTAGAGAAATCGACTTTTTTCCTGTATTGAATTCGGGCGATGAGACGGAATTCACCCGTGTTTTAAATTGTTTTTAGCTTCGTTTTCTTCACTTTTTCCTTGGAATTATTTTATTTTTCTCTATTTTTCAAAATACTTTATCTTTTTTTATTTTTTTTTTTTATTAAAAACTTTCAACACGCCACCAGCCCATGCCTAATAATGTTTTAGGGTACCTTTATTTGGATGACTTCACCTGAAAACAAATATCTCATGTAATACACGCTTCTAAAAAATATATAAAATTTTATTTAGCATCCAAAATTAATTCTTTAAACAGCTAAAAGAATCTAAATAATTTGAATGAATAAAATCTAAACAAACCCTGGTAGAAAATTAACCATTTTTGTTGGTTAACGTGTTAATCAAATGGAAGCATTTTATTTTAAAATTATAATGACATGTTCAAATATCGTCAATAGAATATGTTCTTATAAATGAAAATTCAATATTTATCTTTAACAAAGAAATAATGATAGTGACGTTTTTAACTTCAAAATTAACCTACAATTAGACAACATTATTAACATTTCCACCAGGGAATCCTTTGAACAAACTATTTTATTTGGATTAATTTTTATCTTATGATATCCAATTCAAAATAATTATTCCCATGAAACATGATATCTTTATTTTATTGTGACACTTTATATTTTTTCCTTTTTACTGGCAAGATCCACAATAACCAAAATTATACCTCCATAATAATAGAAACTCAATTAGCACAACGCATAACTTAATCTCATCGGTTAACACTGGAAAATTATTTAAATGTAGACAACAAAATTTAATACTTTGCATGCAAAATTAATGCTGTTTCTAGAATATAAAATCCATCTCAGATCTAACAGATCTATTCGCAATGTGCATTGCATTTAATTAATTATAACTTTGAGGTGACATGGTTTACTATCTAATCTATAGGAGCATGAGAATTCAGGAAAGCCACTGAAATAACCCTATCTTCTATTCTTTTGCAAATAGTTATAATTTTATTAAAAATTAAGTTAAATCATCTAGTTTTTTAGTTTTATTATACTAGAAAGTGCAAGTTATATCTCTTGCGCAGAAACCGAAATAAAAATTTCTTTCCTACAAATCCTACCAATTTATAAAAAAGAAAAAATCAAATAGTCACATTGTGAATTTTATGCTGGTACATTATAATAAGGTTGCTTATCATATTAGCTTCCAGCAAAAATTAGTTTCCTAAGGATACAAATAATTGACAACAAAGAAACAATCCATATTCTAAAAAACTCTAATCGTGTATACTATCCAAATACTGATTGCTTTATATTAATTATTTTTTGGCTGCGACTAATATTAATGATTAGGAGAACTAATCTGTGATACCAAGTGTAACTTACTCACCCGAAGCAACATTAACGTAACTATAGTATGTATCATAAAATGTAGCAGTAGTACCTCCATAAACACCTATGAAACACCACCACAAATGCTGCACAGTATTCCGAGGCATGACCAGGCATAGACATTGAGACAACTCAGATTAAAGCAACTTCAGCAGCAAAAGCAGTAGCAGTAGTGACACCTCAGCTGGAAACTAGAATATGGGTCACTCACAATATTTAATTTATTATGAAACGGGTGATTACCCAATTTCTAAAACTATGCAAGAATTATGAAAATCCACTATTACAACCTCTAAAAATCAGTTTTAGTGTATTAAGAAACATAAGCCATATTTTTATACATGTATCATTACAAGTTAAAATTTTTGTTCTATTAAAACTGATTAATGTACAATAATAGTAGAACGACATGTGTTTAAAATTTTATGCTGGATATTACACTACATAGCTTATTCATGACTTTAATATCTATAAACAAAATTAGTTTTATTAAACCTAAAAGTTTTCAAATGATGAAAAATTATTGTTTATAATTATTTATTATTTAATTTTACAGCATTATTAGCTTCCAGCAAAAATTAGTTTAGATAAGCATAAAAATAATTGACAAAAAATAATTATATTCTTAAAAATTCTAATCACGTAAACCATCCCAATATTGATTGGTTTATGTTAATTATTTTTAGATTTAATAAAACTAATTTTGTTCATATACCTTATTCTGTTGTATTTAGAAAAAATTTTGAGCATGTAAATATAGTTTTCTCCCTTTAGTATGTAAGTTTGTTTTAAAAAAATAGTTTTTTTATTTCCGTCCTTGGAGATATGAAAAATAACTATAATATAGAAAAAACGGCTAACAGACTAACAAGGGGAGCACCAGGGATGCGGGTCCTGGATTTGACTAAAATTGTAGGAGGTACTTCTTTATGACAAATAAAAAGACACGTGTCTCGGGGTTTTTCTGAATGGGCCTCTTGTTCCGAGACCCAAGCTATGTTATGTCTAAAATGACCAATTTTTGATAAAAATTTGGTCTCTTTCTTTGGTTATAGCTTTTGAATATTTCTGTCATGTAAATGGGCTAGAGAGTTTATAAAAGAAGGCAAAAAAAGCTTTAATTTAAGCTGTGTCTCATTAAAAAATGTCGATTTTTAAAAAAGTTATAGGCTATTAAAAATAGAGTAAGAAGATATAGCTTAAAATACCACCCGTTAAATGCTTCAAAAAAATGAGAAAATTTTAGTGATTTTCTTACTCTATTTTTAATAGCCTATAACTTTTTTAAAAATCGACATTTTTTAATGAGACACAGCTTAAATTAAAGCTTTTTTTGCCTTCTTTTATAGACTCTCTAGTCCATTTACATGACAGAAATATTCAAACAGCTATAGCCAAAGAAAGAGACCACATTTTTCTCAAAAATTGTTCATTTTAGACATAAAATAGCTTGGATCTCGAAATGAAAGGCCCATTCAGAAAAACCCCGTGACACGTGTCTCATTATTTGTGGTAAAGAAGTACCTCCTGCTGTTTTAGCCAAATCCAGGATCTGCATCCCTGGTGCTCCCCTTGTAAGTTATTCTTATGGCATGCTGCAAAGATAGTAATAAAGTCTGAGCATCACATAATTAAGTACGTTGATATGAGACACCCGCAAGCAAACTAATATAACCTGGCTAATGTTAATTATTAGGACAACTAACATGTGATTCCAAGTGTAACTTACTTATCTGGAGCAACATTAATATAAATTCAGTACTTATCTGAAAATGTAAGAGCAGCAGTTCAAGAAATAGTGATGGAACACCACCACAAATACTGCGTAGTAGTCTAAGGCATGGTCAGTCATAGATGTTGAGACTCCAACAAAAATTGAAGCAACTTGAGCAGCAACAGTAGTAACAGTAGCAGACATCTCAGCGGAAAACTACAATATGAGTCACTTATAATATTTACTTTATTGTGACATGGTTGACTAGCTAATATGTAAAACTATGCTAGAATAATGGAAATCCACCACCACAACTTCTAAAAATCATTTTTAATGTATTAAGAAACACATAAAATACATAAGATAGTTTTTCTTGCACAAACTCGCAACCAAATAACTGATTTGTACCAACGTAAAAGACCAAGTTCATAGTTTCATGAATTTGAACTTGAAAGCTTCAAAGAGATTTGAAGCTTTCTCCGTTGCACGCCTGCCGCTAGCTTCCCGCGCCCACTACCATCAGCCGTAATAATACTAATAAACACCCACGTACTCGCTCGCATCATCATTCATCAGCTGAATGTGTGTTCCGCACGTAGTTACGTATTTACATATCACTATGTACCACACGAACGCAATCACGTTGGTACCACCAATCGAGCAGACAAAGTCTCTTTGACTGCTGGGTTTGACGAGTGTGCGCATGCGTGCTCCGACCGAGCACGTGCTACCCCGCGTAAAACAAATAATAACAGGATGCCGACATTGCCGACTTAACTGACTGCTGAAAACATACCTGTGAGAGGTTACGTTTACGAGAAAGGGGTAGGTCAACATAGAGAGATAAACTGTGTGAGCAGGTGAGCGACAGTGGCACCCGTTGAGAGACGTGCATAGAAGGTGTGCATGTAATAGAAGGTACTTATGTTTCTCTCTCTCTCTCTCTCTCTCTCTCTCTCTCTCTCTCTCTCTCTCTCTCTCTCTCTCTCTCTCTCTCTCTCTCTCTCTCTCTCTCTCTCTCTCTCTCTCTCTCTCTCTCTCTCTCTCTCTCTCTCTCTCTCTCTCTCTCTCTCTCTCTCTCTCTCTCTCTCTCACCAATACACGTGTACGAATATGGTTGAAGGTACCATTCTTGTTAGCCTGCACCCGCAGTCTATCTCTTATGTCATTGGGGGGTAGACATGTATTTAGATAAATAAATTAAATTAGCTCAGCGTACAAGCAGTGCCCTCTTTTTGGCCTTTGAGCCGTAAGTACCTTCAAGAAAGTTATAAACTACTATTTATGGATACTCAAACTTCTAAAAACATTTGTTTATTCGAATAACAGAAGTCCAAAATTTTTTACTTGTATAAATGATTTCATATTAATACATTATAGCTTAATGTAAGTATATCAATAAGGGTAATGTAAAACTCATTTTTATACAGACAAAAATTTATTCACCGTATAGTCATATGAATATTACAGAATATAATAATGTTAAATACTGAAAAAATTTTACCCAACCTAATACAAGGAAAAATTCTTGTCGGCTTGAAAATTATTAAGTTATAATGTACAAGAATTTTTCCTCATTTTAGGATTTTTTAAGTAGTTGGCATTATTATGTTCTGTAATATTTGTATTATTCTATAGTAAATACATTTTTGTCTGTTTAAAAATGATTATTACATTACCCTTATTTGTTGATATACTCTAGGTTATAATGTATTTATATGAAAATATTTATATAAGTAAAAAAGATTCGGCTTCTGTTATTCAAACAAATAAATGTTTTTAGAGTCAAGTTTGAGTGTCCATAGTACTTTATAACTTTCTTGGAGATACTCATCAAAGGTCAAGATCTAGGGCACTGCTTCTGCCCTGAGCTTCCTGGACAACGAACCATGTCCAAAATGCTAAACTTGATTCTTAAACATTTATTTGTTTGAGTAATAGGAGGAGCCTTAATTGGAAAACCTCATCATCAAAGCCCTTTTATCAAAGCTGCTTCGTGTAATACATTTCCAATTTAGGCTCCATCTGTCACTCGAACAGATTAAAGAGTCAAGTTTGAGTATTCGAAGCACTTTCACATGCACTAAATTTCTACATACATAAAAATTCACAGAAATTTTTCGGCCGGATCACGCATCCGCACACGCGTCAAACCCAGTAGTCAAATAGACCTTGTCTGCCGATCGGTGATACCAACGTGATTTCATTTTCGTGGTACGTAGCGATACGCACGTACGTGCGTGCGTACGTATCACGATCTGTGGGTGCTGTATATGAACAAATCCCAGAAACTTTTAAAATTTTATGTAACTCAAAAATTTTAGATTTAAAAGACTATAACTCAAGTTCTTTACAAAGCACATGAATGAACCAAAAACGAAAATGTTTATTTTTCAACAGAGAAATAAAAAAAACGTCCAACTTAATGGTAGAGGCAAACTTTTTTTACAAAAAATTACAAAAAGAGCGAAAATCGTGGACATTTTCAGTTTTTCTCGATTTAGAAAAAGAAGTCACTTACTATCATTGTCAAATATTTAAGAACTTTTTCTATATAACAAAAGCTTCAATTTAAGCCCTAGTAGATCGATGTGCCATGAAAAAAACCTAGATTCAAGAGATTTTAACATTTACATTATAAATAACGGAAAATAAAAACTCTTTTACCTGGGCTGTTTTGATGCACATTGATCTACCAGAGCTTAAATAAAAGCTTTTATTATCAAGAAAAAGCTCTTAAGTATTTGACAATGATAGTAAGTGACTTTTCTTCTAAATCGAAAAAGCTCGAAATGTCCACGATTTTCGCTCTTTTTGTAATTTTTCGTAAAAAAGTTTTCCTCTACCATTAAGTTGGACGCTTTTTTTATTTCTCTATTGAAAAATGAACATTTTCTTTTTTGGTTCATTCATGTGATTTGTAAAGAACTTGAGTTTAAAATTTAAACCCTTTAAATCTAAAATCTTGAGTTACATCAAATTTTAAAAGTTTCTGGGATTTGCTCATATATGGTGCGCGTATAGTTTCAAACGACGGTTGCTGGCTAGCAGTTGGCTGGCGTGGCGGACAACGACGACGTCATGGTCATGGCTGATCTCTCTCTCTCTCTCTCTATCTCTCTCTCTCTCTCTTCCTTTTTCTCGCCAGAGCGACACACTAAGAATATATATGACGTACACCACACACACACACACAGCAGGCAACGCGCTGCGCACCCACGCATATATGCATATTTTATATACAATGAAACAAATCTCATAATTGAATTTTAAAAAACATAAAAATTTCTAAAATATATAATCACTTGGGCAAACTATTAATTTTAGATTACCATGCTTTTGCATAAAGCTTAATATAGAAATGTACTCTAATTAGTTAAGAAGTTGCAATATTTTCTAAACTTCTTCCTTTTCATAGCGATTATCCAGTCTGCTTTCTTTTAAAAGGAAAAAAAAAAGGTTTTTAGAATTCAAAAGAATTACAACAATTATGTTAATAAAAGAAAAAAATTACCTGCGTGTGCATAGTTCCTAAGATAAATTATGATTTATGCAGATTTATTATATCAATGAACCAGCCAATTCCAATCTTTTATTACCACAGTAGTGATGATCATCAATTAATTTTCCATCTGTTTGTGCTATCATAATTTTTCTAATGATTAATGCGATATGTGCTTTTCAACATGAAATTAAAATCTATCATGGGAACGTGATTTAAAATATTAGAAGCTAGAATGTCTTTTATTTCATCTGTGGCACTCGATGTTATACAACTGTAAACTGCTTTTGTTTCCTCTTGTTTGCCAAGTATCTAGAGATTACATTCAAATAAATTTTATAATTCATAAAAATACTAATTATTGATAAAATAATTTTTTAAATACTTAAGTACTTTAATGCATGACATTCTTCAAGACTTGCTCCAATTTTCTTCATAAAACCCTCTTCTGTGCCAATAAGTTCTACAATTTCTTGATTACAAACAATACCCATAGCTTTAAAAATTATGGTAACTGGTGTATCCTACAAATTTTTTATATATAATTTAACATTTTTTATTAGAAATATATACAAATATTAAATAGTAATAACTCACGTCTTCAAAAATATTGTGTTGTAAATAGTATTTGCCTGCTCGTCCAATAACATTAGTTTTGGTTTTTTCTTTCTTGAGTAGCACTATTACATGATGCAACGATACAATTGTTACTACATTCTTCTAATATAATTCTATTCTTGTATCTGTTCTTGTATTAAATAACTTTTCCTTGTCCATTAGTAATAAAATAACCATCAGGCTTATAAGGACACCCATTTTTTAAACACAATTAGAACTCCTCAACATTATTGACAATCTGAAATATCATAATGTTATAGCTACAATTAACAATTAACTCAGTACCATACCTGCCAATTAATAAATATTTCTAATTATTGGTTGATGTCCCCTCATGTATTCAATATCAACTGTGATTGGGGCTGAATAATTTAAATCTCTTAAGCAACATTCATGAGGAGTGCTTGGACGAGATACGACAGCAGAAGTGCATCAGCTAAGACCTGGAGACACAATCAGCAAAAAACTTGGTAGAAAACAGGCACAGCTCCCCCAAACCAGCTCCCTTGTAACACAACTAAGAAGAGAAGAGAATGACAAAATTTCAGAAAGAAAGTATATAGCTGCACTAACCTCACCTAAAACAACAAAGCAATATGTGAGCAGAGGGGCAGAAGTTCAACATCGCCGCCAAAGATGACATCGTAGACGACCGCAGAAGACTTCCCCAGGTAGAGTGTACTCTTCTTGTCGAGAATCTGAAAAGCGCGTGCGCGCTGGAGTGCCGGTCGATGTGGCATTTACGATTTCAATGGACAAACAGCGACACATATGAATCTTACGTCGACGAGTCCATACTGTGCATACTCCATAAGCTACTTAAGCTGTGTACTTAAGCCTGTGCTCCGGAATTCATTTTCATCTTACATTTGGTAACGTCGGCCACAGCTGATACAGCATACAGCTGAAGCTGAACTGATGAACTCATAGAGGTATGAGTAGGGAAGTCAAGCCTCCGGCTGCCGCAGAGTTCTCTCTCTACTCGCGCGTGCGCAGTACGCGCAGAAAGAGAGCGTCAGCGCGCGTAAAGAGAGAGATACGAGGGTCATTTGACAAGTACCTAGCCTCACCGCCAGATGGTGCCACTACCGCACCAGAAATACACTACAGTGCAGTATCTTCCTGTAAACGGTTACAGACGAAATTTCAGCCGGATCGGAGTTGTAGTTTATTTTTGAGAGCGTGTGAAAGCAAATGTGTCCGTCGATTTTTGAAAAAATGGAGAAAGAACAATATCGGTCGGTGATTCGATTCTTGTTTTTGGAAGGGAAATCGCGCAGTGAAATTAAAGAACGCTTGGATGCAGTGTATGGGGATGCTTCTCCTTCGATGGCGACTGTTAAATTTTGGTATAACGAGTTTCAATGTGGTCGTACGTCGGTTTTTGATGATCTACGCCCAGGTGCTCCGAAAACAGCCACTACGGAGGAGAACGTGACAAAAATACACGATATCGTTTTGTCAGACGGCCGATTAAAGGTGCACGAGATAGCTGCGATAGTAGGCATCTCAGAAGAACGCGTGTGGCATATCCTACATGAGATTTTAGGCATGAGGAAGCTGTTAGCAAGGTGGGTGCCGCGTTTGCTGACTGCAGACAACAAGCGCATCCGTGTGACCAGTTCAGAGCAGTGTTTGGAGCTGTTTAATCGCAATCCAAAAGAGTTTTTGCGTCGTTACGTGACCGTCGACGAAACATGGATTCACTACTACACTCCAGAGACCAAGGAGCAGTCAAAACAGTGGACCTTACCCGGTGAACCTGCTCCGAAGAAGGCGAAGACGGTCCCGTCGGCCGGAAAGGTGATGGCCACTGTTTTCTGGGATTCTCGAGGTGTGATTTTTATTGACTATCTGGAGAAGGGCAAAACGGTCACAGGACAGTACTACGTCGAACTATTGAGCCGATTTGACACCGTGTTAGAAGAAAAACGGCCCCATTTGTCTAAAAAGAAAGTGCTTTTCCACCACGATAATGCACCGGCTCACACTTCTGCACTCGCCACGGCTAAATTGGTCGAATTACGCTACGAACTGCTGCCCCATCCACCGTATTCTCCAGATTTGGCTCCGTGCGACATTTTTTTGTTTCCGAACCTAAAAAATTCGCTCGCCGGGAAGAGATTCCACTCCAATAACGAAATAATCGCCGCCACGGAGGCCTATTTTGCAAACCAAGAGAAAACATTTTTTTCAACGGGGTTAAAAAAATTGGAACACCGCTGGACCAAGTGTATTCAACTAAAAGGAGACTACATTGAAAAATAAATTTTATTTTTTGTAAAATTTTGGTGTTTTCATTTGTAGGCTAGGTACTTATCAAATGACCCTCGTAGCTACGTCCCGCGGTCTTCTCTCTCTAACGTTCGACATTTTCACTTACGGGCAGTGATGTGCCCCCGGAAGTTCGAAAACGGAAATTAATAACTAGATTTAGTTATTTTCTCCCGGAGTCAACTTCAGGGCAGAAAATTTGCTATAGTGAGTGAGAAAGTGTAAGCGCGACGTTGCCACGTGTATCGTGGGGTCGGCTCCCATGCAGCTGATGCATGAGTGTTTATGTTTTTTGTATAGGACTCTGCAGGTTATATAGGTACTTGACTCGCGTTATTGCAGTGATAAGCTGGGAGAGAAAAGTCAGATAAGTATAACTTACCTTTTTAATCGTTTTGATTATTTAAATAATTGTGGAAGCAATAAAATACTCAATACGTTTTTTAACACGTTTAAATTATTCTTGAAATAGATACTTTGTGTGTATTTTATTTATTTCAGAAGATCGTACAGTCATAGTATATGGAGTCATTTTGGAGACCTACATGACCTACAGAAAATAGAAAATAGATCTTCTAAAATAGTTGCTGGTAAGATATTATTATATTTAGAAAATTAATACAAATGAGAACGAATATTAAAAAATACATATTCTATCTATTTATTTTTTAGCTTGTGAATGTGGATTTTCTGAATAATTTTTTGTAGTCCCATTAAATACAAGTTTTCAACATCATTTTTATGGATTTTTCTCTCATCACGCTAATCGGCTAATTTGCATTTCATTTTCAATGCTGTTTGTTGGCAATAGAAATATTATAAACAACTGCCTGAAGAAATGGAAATCTATAAGCGTCATCTGCAAGAAAATAACGTAGAAATATCCTGATTTGATTCTTCAATGTGTATACAAGATCCAAATGATTCTCAAAATGTGGCAAAAGCTGTTATAGGAAGCAACATTTAAGATGTTTATTTAGAGTATGAAAAAAGTATTATGTTTTGAAATTAGTTCTCCAAAATAAAAAAAGAAAATTGTGATTTTAATATATCATCTATCTAGTTGAAAATTTTATTGATAACAAATAATGTAGTGATTAATTAAAAAGTGACATCTAATCAGTGTTTTGTGTAATAAATAAAATAGAATAACGGTATGCTGTGTTATAATAACACGAAGTCTCTATAATCATACCACTTCTATTTAAAATCAGTTTGAAATGTTTTGAGAATAGCTCAAGTGTGAATTAATAAATAATTACGTGTTATGAGGTTCATAAACTTCATAATAAGTTTTTGAATAGAAGAATATGTTACTATATAATTTATGATACTTATTTGAAATTGGTCTCAGCCTTGGTTTAAAAAGTATTTGTCATCTTCAAGAAACTTATTCGATATCAGTGCTGTGCTATTGTACATAATTACTCAAGCAACAATTAAACGATTATGTCAAATGAAAAAAGCAAAAATCATGTGTTATTGTGAAAATTTTAACGAATAAAAATGCTCAGTTAATCTAATGTATGATTTTCTCACGGAAGGAGACGTCAAAATGTTTCAAAGAAGTTCTTAGTAAATATTTTTCCAGACAACATTCAGATAATAATTTTAAAAAGTTTTATCTATTAGTAAAACACACATTTAATCATTTGTCCACATGACCTACAGAAAATAGAAAATAGATCTTCCAAAATAGTTGCTGGTAAGATATTATATTTAGAAAATTAACATAAATGAGAACGAATATTAAAAAATATATATTCCATTTATTTTTTAGGTTGTGAATGTGGTTTTTCTGAAACATTTTTTGTAGCCCCTGTAAATACAAGTTTTCAACATCACTTTTATGGATTTTTCTCTCATCATGCTAATTTGCATTTCATGCTAATGCTGTTTGTCCATATGTTGGCAGTAGAAATATTATAAACAACTGCCGGAAGAAATGGAAATCTACAAGTGTCATCTGAAAGAAAATAACGAAGAAGAATCCTGATTTGATTCTTCAATGTGTATACAAGATCCAAATGGTTCTCAAAATGTGACAAAAGCTGTTATAGGAAGCCACAACTAAGACTTTTATTTCGACAGTATTGCACTCAAAGTACGAAAAAAGTATTATGTTTTGAAGTTAGTTCTTTAAAATAAAAAAAGAAAATTGTGATTTCAATAGATTATCTATCTAGTTGAAAATCATATCAGAGCTGGTGAAGCTTTTGAAGATTTACGGAATAATTGGTGCTGTTCTTGAGGGATTGGAAACTCACTGATAACAAATAACGAAGTGTTCTGTCCGATTCAAGTATATTAT
Source organism: Torymus aiolomorphi (assembly GCA_036365515.1). Lineage (NCBI taxonomy): Eukaryota > Metazoa > Arthropoda > Insecta > Hymenoptera > Torymidae > Torymus > Torymus aiolomorphi. The sequence continues at coordinate 103,246,644 of CM070876.1, read as the reverse complement.
TGTATTCTCAAAAAGTGACATCTATAATCAGTGTTTTGTGTTAAATAAAATAAAGTACAGTATGATGTGTTACATGAAATCAAATCAGAGTTTATGATCCACAATTTAAATAAAAATAGTGTAAATAAAGTGTTTATAATCAACAATTCAAATAAATAACAAAATAAAATAAATAAAATCAAATTTTACAATATCTACTTAAAATCAGTTTGAAATTTTCTGAGAGTAGTTCAAGTGTCTATTAAGAAATAATTATGTGTTATGAGGTTCATAAACTTTATAATAAACTTTTGCATAGCAGAAAACATTCATGAGTGACACGTGAGCATTATAAATATACAATGTAATTAATGATGCTGATTTGAAATTGGTCTCAGCCTTGGTTTAAAAAGTATTTGTCATCTTCAAGAAACTTATTCGATATCAGTGCTGGGCTATTGTACATAATTACTCAAGCAACAATTACATGATTATGTCAAATGGAAAAAGCGAAAATCATGTGTTATTGTGGAAATTTTAACGAATAAAAGTGCTCAGTTAATCTAATGTATGATTTTCTCACAGTAGGAGACGTCAAAATGTTTCAGAGAAATTCTTAGTAAATATTTTTCTATACAAGATTCAGATAATAATAATTCTTGGTTCATCAACTGGTTGTGTTTCTAATTTTACAAGATTATGTGTGGCAATAATCGGTTATTAATTTAAGTAGTTTCAATCAATCATAATTTCAAGAACTTATATCTACTATAAAAGAATGTCGAGAGAGCTCTTTTTCTCAGAATGCTTCTTAGTTCTGGAATAAATTTGGACATCTAGGATATATTTCTGGATTTATTGTTGTACTTGAACTAATTATTTTAGCTTTTAATCGATGGTGTTGTTACAGAAAAAGACGATCTCATAGAAATAGAGCTGTTGGTAGATTACAAAGAGTGATACACTAGGTCATTGCTACACGCAAAATGCCTACCGTTTAATGCTTTAATTATTTAAGACAACTAAATAGATGTTTCCAGGTGGAAATAACTTTTGCATAAAACTGTTAATAAAAGCAAATAACAAAAAATATCAGGAAGATTTGGGAATGCCTAAAACATTTAGTAAGTTTTGTAAATTCCTATTATTAGTTATAAGCACTTATTTGCATTTATTTGCTTTTTCTGATGGTTCCATGTCAGAAATGGTTTTAGGATACAAAAAAGCAAATAACTGTTAATAACTGTTATAAATTATTATTTGTTGTAAATAATCGATTTTGACTATTATTTATTGTTATTAATAGTGAATATTATTTATTGACTCTCTCTAGAAAGTATTATTTTTTAATACACATAACTACTCATAATTATTGTTAGCGACTGTTATTAAGTTTAAGTAACAATTTTACGTTAATAGTATTTGTCGGTAGTTAGTTATCAATTATTATCATAAAATTATCGTTATAATCGAAATAAAGTTATAAATTATACAATATTAATATTTAATTATGAATAATAATCATTTATATGTTGTAATTTCTTTTTTTTTTCAATAAAAATGCAAATAATGTTTTAAAGATTTGTTTCATAACGAATCCTATTTCAATGAAATTATTTATTCAATATATCAACGACTGAGCGGAACAAGGTCGTATTTCACCGCGCGGATGAAGAACGTCGTATCTCAGCGCGCGGACGAAGAACGTCGTATCTCACCGCGTGGAGGAAGAATGTCGTATCTCACGGCGCGGACGAAGAACATCGTATCTCACCGCACGGATGAAGAACATCGTATCTCACCGCGCGGACGAAGAACGTCGTATCCCGGCGCTCTTGCGGAGTACACGGCCAGTATACAGCGAGATACCACGTTCTTCTTCCGCGCAGTGAGATACGACGTTCTTCATCCGCGTGGTGAGATACGACGTTCTTCATTCACGCGGTGAAATACGACTTTCTTCGTCTGCGCGCTGAGATACGACCTTGATCCGCTCAGCGCCAATAACCATGTACAAAATTTGTGAATTTGGCTTTTGGCATAAACCTTTGTATTTTTAATTTGCAATTTAATAATTACGATTTTTCTCCGTAAATATTTTTAAATATAATTTTATATATACTTTTGAATAATGTATTTATGCAAAATCAAATGTGCAGACAGAATGCAATTTTATATTAAAATATATTCATTTAAAAAAATTATTTGATGTAATTTAACTATTCTAAAATATGATTTTTCAAATTATTAAAATTTCAACTTCAGTAGAGTAATAAATGTGTATAATATAATAACATTTTTTTATATTATAAACTATAATTAATTATATTTCAGAGGAATATGATGTTTTGATTACATCACATAAATGCAAACTGTAAAATCGTTTAGGCTCATCATCCTAGCCCGTATAGATTTTGACTTGAGATTTTCGTTTTAGTTTCTTTGCCTCTGAATAAACCAATTAACGGCTTTTTGCACATCGCCGAATTGTATTTTCGTGTTGTAAATCGTACTTTGGGGTATAGAGTTAAGCGATATTCTAATTATTCTCTGAATAAAAATGTTTTTTAAATTGTATCGCACCGTAACATAATTGGAAATTGTACTCTTACTGTTGACGTGTTTCATTGTTGATTAACATTTAATCAATAATATATTAGGCCTTAGAGAATGGGAATATGTAGTATGAGAGAGTTATATATACATACACGCACACGCACACGCAGACGCGCGCACGTGCACACACACACACACACACACACACACACACATACACACACACACACACACACACACACACACACACACACACACACACACACACACACACACACAGTTTTTAAAAGAGCTTATAATCGGAACGTATACTATAGGACGCTCGCGACAATAACAAAGTAGACGAAAGTCGGAGCGCGGCGAAACAAACATTATAAGGTATAGTTAGAATCTATAGCGGCCGAGCCCAGCAGCGCGGGAGACGCGGAGAGAGAGAGATAGCTGCCGCATAGGCGTAGAGAGCGCAGACGACGGGCGACAGCAGGGCCTGTGCTCGAGGTGCGCGACGGCGCGGCGCACGGGAGAGCCAAGCGCCTATAAATATAGATATAGGGCTCAACGCCTGTCGCGAGTGCACGCGCACCGAGAGCGCCGAAACACCCGTGAGCAGCCATAGTCCCCACCTTTCGTTAGAACTGAATAAAATTTAACTCTATGTTTTGTCATTAATCGAGAGTAATGAAACAATAGTTTTTCTCATATAATTCAACAGAATTTGACTATACACCAAAATTTCAAACACAAAAGTTGTGGGTTATATTGAAACAAAACGTTTTTTTTCTATTTAACGTTTTCATAAATAATAAAAATAATAACTTGAGTTTGTAATTGTATTCACAATTTTACTCCCCATTGTCAAATGTAAAAATTGTTGTTTTGGTCAATTCTGACCAGATCCGTTGGGAGCAGGAAAGAAAATAGACTACGATGCTAAGTAGTTGCAACGTTTCGTCGACGGGTTTGTCGACCTCTTCAGACTTTATTAAAAAAAAATATATAATAATATAATTAACAGAACGAGCTCACGCTAGTCTTAACTTACGATGGTTGAAAAAATTTTAAAAAATGCGAAACGAATTACCTAAGTTATCGCACAGCGATCCGTCGAGTAATGTGAAAGTACATAGCAACATGACTTATATATATATATATATATATATATATTGGCTTCCTACCAAAACGTAAACAATAACAAATTTTGAATTAGATCGAGAATATACTTTACTTTTTATGTAACAGCTTAAAGATAGATTTGTATTCTTTACTGAGATTCTGTGTATCTTCTTTTTTGTTTATTGTATTTGGTGTACTGTTAATAAATAACATTTCAGAAATAAGTCTTTTATTATAGTTATTTTCAATATCCCTAATTGTTACTGCTTCAAAATCAAAATCATGATTATATTCATTTTTATGTATATTGACAACCAACTCATCATTATTATTCTTACGATGTTCGGCAATTCGTTTATTTAGGGCACGTTTTGTCTCGCCTATGTACCGTGCATTGCAATCTTTACAAGGGAACTCATAAACCACATTCGTTTGCTCGAGTTTGTTGGTTTTATCTTTGCCAAGAACAACTAGTTTTGAGGATCTGGTCAGAATTGACCAAAACAACAATTTTTACATTTGACAATGGGGAGTAAAATTGTGAATACAATTACAAACTCAAGTTACGACTACGGCCTAGGATCAGAGACAGGCCAATCATCATTTTTTAAATTCCTTACAACTACCTATGGATCGAGCGCAACTAGTAAATTAAAGGAATGGCTCATCTTACGTCGCAAGCAGAGAGTAGTTACTCATCAACTGAATTTCCTCAAAAGCTGCAAAGGATTCGACTTAACACCTAGCCACATACACAACAGAATACAGAAATTAAAAAACTTCACATTCCGAAGTAAGTCTTGTAGAACCAAATTATCAATTGACGCTGAAAAGATTGCCAAAAAATTGCTTAAACTAGAAATTAGGGATAGTAGTTTTCAAAAAAATGCATTAGAACTCGCTACTCATCGTGTATTTATTGAGATTAAAAATTTAAACATTGATTTTCACATTTTAAAAAAATTTTTTAATTTAAGCAATATTAATATCAAAACTTTGGATAAAAACCTTAAACACCGTTTCAACATAAAACTTAATTTGATCAAAAAGAGATGTAACTACCAGGATTCCCGCATACATGTAAATATTGAAAAATGTTTCAAAAATGTTTCTAATACACATATTCCGACCGATGTCGCTGAAATCGTTTCTCTGGGTCGCAATTTCGCATTTACACAACACAACATGCAGAAATCGATTGTTTTTAACACCATAAAAAACGTAGAATCAATGTTTATTTCTTCACAACTCAATACCGATGACAAAAATAAAATTAGACAAGATATAGTGAAAGCTATAAAGTTTCTAAATAACTGTAAACAACCAACGAAAAATAGTGACTTATCTTTACTTAAGAAAATCAAAACCGCTCAAAAATTTATTAACGATAACAAAAATATATTCTTTACACAATCTGATAAAGGCAATGTTACCGTGTGCTTAGAGAAATCTGACTATATAGAAAAAATGAATAGTTTATTGAATGATAATATGGTGTACAGAGAAATAAAAAGAAAACCGTTAAATACATTACAAAATAATGTCTATAGGATTCTGAAAAATCTGAATGATAACAACTTTCTAAAACAAAAATATCATAATATACAACTTACGCAGACAAACACATCTCTTGCTAAATGTTATGGATTACCAAAAATCCATAAACCAAAACTATCCTTTAGACCGATAATTTCAACTGTGAACAGCCCTACACATTTCTTAGCAAAAATAATTTATGAAAACCTCAAAACATGTTTCCCTCTTCCTAAATCACACATAGATAACAGTTTTGATCTAATTAATAAAATTACGAATATAAAAATTCCAGATAACTACATACTGATATCTTTAGATGTGGTTTCACTTTTTACAAATATCTCTGTAGACCTTGTTATCCAGAGTTTGGAAAAACGAGCGCAGTATATTCTCAACAATTGTAAAATACCGTTCGGTGATATTATTTCCTGTACTAAATTTTTATTTGAAAATGTATTTTTTACTTTTAATAACAAATATTACCAACAAATTTTTGGGACAAATTTATGTAACAGCTTAAAGATAGATTTGTATTCTCTACTGAGATTCTGTGTATCTTCTTTTTTGTTTATTGTATTTGGTGTACTGTTAATAAATAACATTTCAGAAATAAGTCTTTTATTATAGTTATTTTCAATATCTCTAATTGTTACTGCTTCAAAATCAAAATCATGATTATATTCATTTTTATGTAAATTGACAACCAACTCATCATTATTATTCTTACGATGTTCGGCAATTCGTTTATTTAGGGCACGTTTTGTCTCGCCTATGTACCGTGCATTGCAATCTTTACAAGGGAACTCATAAACCACATTCGTTTGCTCGAGTTTGTTGGTTTTATCTTTGCCAAGAACAACTAGTTTTGAGAATTTATTAACTATATTTGGGATCGTTACAATATTGTGTTTCCGTAAAAATTTTGAACAATTGTTGTAAAATTTTGAATAAAATGGAAGTGATACTTTAATGTTGTGTCGGTTAGTTAGAACCCATAGGTATGGGTTCTCCAATCTCTCCGTTTTTTGCTGATCTAGTCATGGAAGATTTAGAAATTGCTTGTTGGAAGAAACTAAAAACAGAATTCAACATAATACCATTGTTCTATTTTCGATATGTTGATGATTCGATTTGTTGTATCAAAAAAGACGATATTCATGTATTGAATCAATGTTTTAGCAATTTTGATCCCAACCTTAAGTTTACTTATGAAATTGAAATTAATAACAATATTAACTTTTTGGACGTGTCTCTCATTAAACAGGATGGTAATATTATCACTGACTGGTATTCAAAATCGATGTCATCTAATAGAACTTTAAACTACTACAGCAACCACCCGATATCATTAAAAAAGAATATAGTTTTTAACTTGATTGATAGAGCTATCCTTTTATCAGATAAACGTTTTCATAATAGAAATATATTGCGGGTTAAAATATACTTAAAGAGAACTCATATCCACCATTAAAATTCGTTTTCAAAATAAAAGAAACAGTCCTGTAAATACTAACCGACACAACATTAAAGTATCACTTCCATTTTATTCAAAATTTTACAACAATTGTTCAAAATTTTTACGGAAACACAATATTGTAACGATCCCAAATATAGTTAATAAATTCTCAAAACTAGTTGTTCTTGGCAAAGATAAAACCAACAAACTCGAGCAAACGAATGTGGTTTATGAGTTCCCTTGTAAAGATTGCAATGCACGGTACATAGGCGAGACAAAACGTGCCCTAAATAAACGAATTGCCGAACATCGTAAGAATAATAATGATGAGTTGGTTGTCAATTTACATAAAAATGAATATAATCATGATTTTAATTTTGAAGCAGTAACAATTAGAGATATTGAAAATAACTATAATAAAAGACTTATTTCTGAAATGTTATTTATTAACAGTACACCAAATACAATAAACAAAAAAGAAGATACACAGAATCTCAGTAGAGAATACAAATCTATCTTTAAGCTGTTACATAAAAAGTAAAGTATATTCTCGATCTAATTCAAAATTTGTTATTGTTTACGTTTTGGTAGGAAGCCAATATATATATATATATATATATATATATATATAAGTCATGTTGCTATGTACTTTCACATTACTCGACGGATCGCTGTGCGATAACTTAGGTAATTCGTTTCGCATTTTTTTAAATTTTTTCAACCATCGTAAGTTAAGACTAGCGTGAGCTCGTTCTGTTAATTATATTATTATATATTTTTTTTTAATAAAGCCTGAAGAGGTCGACAAACCCGTCGACGAAACGTTGCAACTACTTAGCATCGTAGTCTATTTTCTTTCCTACTCCCAACGGATCTGGTCAGAATTGACCAAAACAACAATTTTTACATAATAAAAATAATATTTCGCAAAAACGATTTCGATAAAAATTTTAATAACCATGTTTTTAATTTTATGTATCTGCAATCATGACACTTATATTCAATATTTCTATGTCCACTTCAATCATATCAATTAGTACTTACTAAATTTATATACATCATATTTAAAAAGTTATCTAAATATACTTATATACACGTAGAATTACAACGCAAACCTTCTACAAAAAACAAGAAATAAATGTGTAAAACTAAATGGACAATTTTGATTTAAATTTTACTGTAGATGTATTTATGTTTATTTTAATGATAGAAACGATAAAGTATTACAATTTTTGCAATAATGAAAGTATAAGGTTCTCCTGATCAGTGCGGTTGTGCCTATTATGTAAAAACGAAGTTTTTACATAGGGAGGGGGTGGGCGACGAGCGAAGCCAGGAGCAGGTGTGTATGGGGGCGGGGGAGTTGGTGTGTCGAGCGCAGCGAGACACGTAGGGGGACTCGGCCCCCCCAGTTTACTTTGAAATAACCGTCCTTTTGTAAGTAACAGAAAATACGAGTATGTAATACAAGTAATTAATTATGATATAAACTACAATGCAATTTACTGTTAGTATTTACATTATATGTATCTTAAGTTTTATTAAAAAAAAAATGAATCTCAACGATGACAAAGTAAAGAGATGTGTAGAAGTTATTTTTACTGTTAGATATATTTCTATTTTAGCAAGTATCGGTCAAAAACTCACGAGGGGAGTTTTTCGCACTAGATCATGGATGTGGATAAAACTTCAATTTTTTTTCCGCCACGACCCTTATATTATCAGCTGTTTGGGGTTTTTCCGGGAAGTCGATTTGGTTCGTAATTTTTTTACGGATATTTTGTATGTTCAAAAAATAATTCCAGTAATAAAAAGTTTGGAAATGTTAAACGCCGCGGAGAGAGAATTTTTTTCCGTCACTACTCCTATATAATCAGCTGTTTGGGGGTGTTCCGGGGAGTTGAAATGGTTCGTAATTTTTTTACGTGTAGTTTGTATATTCAAAAAGTAGTTCCAGCTTTAAAAAGTTTGGAAATGCCAAACTCCGCAGTGAGATAATTTTTTTCTCTTAGGTCATCTTTCGAATTCCGTGTTAGGGGTGGGTGGTAGTTTGGAATTGATTTATTTTAATCAATTTTGATGTATTCTTCCATTATTTATAGTATATTATGTTATTCATATGGAAAAAAGTGGTTTTTCGAAAATCAAATTTTCGTTGGATCGCAACGTGGCAAACTTCAAACCCATACTGTTTAAAACTGTTTAAAACTGCTAAAAACTTTTTGAAACTGTTATAAACTATTATAATCAGAAAAAAATGTGTCCAAAATCCTACATTTTGTAACTTTTATAAACACTTTCAAACAGTTTCAGTTTTAAATAATGTTGTAACAGTTATTAACTGTTATTAGCATTTATAATTTATGGCAGGGTAGTAGACGCATCTTTAAAATTACGAAAAGTTGATTTTCATAATTAACCTTAACTTAACCCATTAACGCCTGAGACTGGGAAAACTTAAGTTTTACTTTGCGGTTTTCCTGAGTAGTGAAAAACGTGAAACAATTAATATGACCAATCGTTTCATATGTTTTTGGAGTCGTTCTATAAGATTCCGGTGTCAGATTTTCGATCCGACTTGAAGAAAAAAAAATACATCGGGTTTTTTAAAAAAAAAGTACTAAAATTCTTATGCTTTTTTTTAAAGTTAATATTTCATATCGAAAGGGGACTTGAGATACCAAATAAATTGGCACACAAAGTAGCACAAACTTTTCAAACTTTCAAAATATGCATTTGGATCTTTTTTATTTTCAATATGGCGGCTCCAATATGGTGGCAAAAGTGAAAAAGGTTTCAAAGGCAATAAAAATAATCTAAACCGATAGAATATTATCTAATACATCTGTCTTATGTAGCAGATTTATGAATTGTCTAATATGGTTGTTTAAAATGACGGCTATATTACAAAAACCTTGAAAATTTGTATTTTTCTTGAAAAATTTAGAATATTTTTTGAATATTACTTTCATTAATCGAGTTTCATGATCAATTCAATTCAAGATCAAATTTTTTAAATTCAAAATGGCGGATTCAATATGGCGGATGAAATTTAAAAATTTTTAATTTTTCAAAAATAAAAAATACCTTTATCTTTTGCGTAAAATTTCAGATCAAAAGTATTCTTATGCTTTTCTTGAGTTTCTCGGTTGTTTCTGCCAAAAAATTCATAATATCGCCGCCATTTTGAACAACCATATTAGACAATTCATAAATCTGCTACATAAGACAGATGTATTAGATAATATTCTATTGGTTTAGGTTATTTTTATTGCCTTTGAAGCCTTTTTCTTCAGAATATTTAAAAAAAACACAATTTTTAAGTTTTTCTCACTTTTTCCGCCATATTGGAGCCGCCACATTGAAAATAAAAAAGATTCAAATGCATATTTTGAAAGTTTGAAAAGTTTGTGCCACTTTGTGCCAATTTATTTTGTATCTCAAGTCCCCTTTAGATATGAAATATTAACTTTAAAAAAAGCATAAGAATTTTAGTACTTTTTTTCAAAAAACGCGCCATATTTTTTTTTCTTCAAGTCGGATCGAAAATCTGACACCGAAATTTTGTAGAGCGATCCCAAAAACATATGAAACGGTTGGCCATATTAACTGTTTCACGTTTTTCACTGCCCAGGGAAACCGCAAAGTAAAACTTAAATTTTCCCAGTTTCAGGCGTTAATGGGTTAATATGACGCTTTCCAAGTACGTGTGATAAAATATATATTAAATTAATATTTACCTTTCTTGGACTCTCTTCTTTTTCTTCTGCAAGTTCCCATGAAATGAGCACCATAATTTATTAAATCTGTCAATCATGATTAAAATAATTTTTTTAATCATTTTAAAACTCTATTGCTTTCTCGTACAACGACAAAGCTTTTTTTGTAATACTTTATGGAAGTATTTTTGTAGTCTGTTATGCAAACTTTTTAAAATGCTGTTGGGTAGCATTATTGAACTTGCATTTAATATAACATGTATTCTCAAGTTATATTAGTATATTGTATGAAATAATATTAGCATTTATATGATTATTTTCTTAATCTTGGAAATGGTGACAATTTCTTTTGTTCCAGGATTTTTAAAAAATGATCTCTCATTTGTTGTGCATTAGTTGAGTATCTTATTTGTGATGGATCGCCTCCTGAATTTAAGGTCTCAGCGAATGCGGCTGCATAAACACCACAGCTGGCACCGTCAGGTTGCTTAACTAACATTGGCTGGAATACTATGTCGTTGTCAATAACGTTAGGAAATCGATTATGTACGTACATCTTTTCAATTTCAACTAATTGAAAATTAGTTAGTGCGGGTAAACTATCATAAATATAAATTTTCTTTCCATCAAAATAAAGACATCTATAATAATCAATGTACGTACCTCCAATTATTTGAATACTAGGAGAATCAATTGATGTATATGTTCTCGTTACAGCTTCGACGTACAAAACGCTGTGTGTGACGAATGGTGAATTTGAACTCAACAACAATCGTAGAAAGGCATTCACTGAATCATCGTTTAAATAACTGTTTAGAGGCCGCACGTTTGCTCTAATTAAATTTAATGATAACTCTCTTTGATCCATGTATTTTACAAACTCGTTAATATCTCTTTCAGAGTAATTTGGATTTTTGTCGTGAGAAACAAATATCACATCAGTATCAACTACTGTTACAGCTGTTTTGCGTAGTTTCTTACTTATTCGCGTAGGATTATTATCAATTTTACGTTTCAAAGCGTTTATGTGAATTTGTCTCCTTTTTATTAAATTCGTTAGTTTAGTTGCTATGTTATTTTTCTCTTATGAAATGCATTAGCCTTAGAGATAATTTTTCTAGCTGCAATCATTTTTAATTTATCAATGGTTTCCATTTTAATACTTAAAATTGTTTTTGTCTCCTGTACTTCAATATTTTCTTTGCTATCTTTAATACTTTCCTCGAGCGTTGATTCATCTAACGATTTTCCCTTTTTTCGTTTTTCTTTTTTCTTTTCTGCTATATAATCTATCGTATATTGCGGATTTCTAATAGGCATTTTTCTATTATAACGACTGTCCAACATTTCAGGAAGCATGCAGTCCATGTAAAAGCGAATTAGTTGCTTCTCCATTTTTTCTTTCCAAAACTTATGGTCAACATCTATTTGAAAATATTTTCTACTGATTGGTGTATGGATAACAAAAAGACAGTGTTTTCTGCCTGTTATATGTAACTGTCCTTGCACTTGATAATAATATTGATGCCTTTTGTTAATTTGTACAATACTTTTTTTATTAAAAATTCGTCTAACTTGTGGAATATCATAAATTACTTTTTCAGCTGACATATTAGCAGCCGTATAAGGACTTTTTATTTCTAAAATCCAATCATCGTCTAAAATCTCATCTGGAGTTGCTCCCAAACATGCGCGAATTTCGTCAATAAAAAGTCCGCATGGTTTTATAACGACTTTACGTTCCTCTGTAATTTTTTCCTTAGCTATTTTTTCTTGCTGTGATCCGTAGGTCACAGCTTTATTATCATCATTTATCGGTAGATATAAAATTTTGTTTACCCTTGTTGTACAGTTTGTGGTATTGTGGTACGATTCCAAGTGCACGCGTTCTGGAAATTCAAAGAAGTGAGTAAAATCTTTCTTAGTGCTTTCCAAGATGATTCTCGTATTGGTTTCTTGTTTCTTCTTCAATTTGTATTCTGTTACTTTTATTTTGTTTTAATTTTTCTATCCAAGTCTCACGTAGCCTTTCCATTTCTTGCTTTGATTTATCTGCATCTTGAGGATTAGGCCCATAAAATTTTCCTGCATTTTTTATTGATTTCAAATATTTTCTTTTCTTACCTTTTGCTTTGTCTGCCCATCGTCTTTGTTGAGTTTGTCTCAACTTTAATTGATGGTTTTTCTCAACATTATGTAAAATAGAAGGAACTTTCTTGTTCATAGTTTTATACAGTTCAGTTGAGGCTTCGTTTGTATTGAAGTGAACAGCTTTGACAGTAACTCTTGTTTCATAAGAACTTTTTTGGCTGAAGAAAATTCGTTTGCTACCTAATGCATGGCATATCAACTAATTAAATGATTCTGCCTTATTGTTTGAAACTTTAGGTAAAAGACTTTCACTTTCGTTACTCAAAAATTCAATTGCATCCATCACTTTTTCATAAAGATTGTGAAAAATTAAAGTTTTAACATTGTCAACGTCCCCTTCATTACAAACATTGCCACGTTCTTTGCATTCTTTATGTTCACCAAAAACGTGACTGGGGACGTTTAAAATATCTTTTCTTAATTCATCTATTTTCACTTCCAATGGTCTTTCTTCACTAATTCTTAAATTTATCACTTCTTCTACTCTTTCTCTGATCTTAGTTATATTTTTTTTAATAAGATTTCTTGCTTCTACAAAACCTTTTACACGGCGATTTTTTCCTTGCGTTGTTGCTGCTGCTACTCGTAATTTTTTACACAAATTATTGGTATTAAAGATTTGTAAATACTACTATCGCCATCTGTAATGATAGTTTCGTAGATAAGCCCATGTGTTTCAACGCTACATTTGAAGCCTTCTAAAATGATATCCATTTCCATAGCCGTCGAGGCAGCATTGCTATGCCAATTTTTAAAACACTTGTGTTTTTTGGGAGGATTTCCTGCATTCTCTGCTCTAGCGCATATGAGACAATATTTATTTCGTACACCGAAAAACAAAATTTTTCCAGTGTACCATCCTACTATAGACGCGATGCTCGCAGAGCATTATAGTTTGTCCCAAACGACCGTTTACCCCAAGAACCATCAGTAGCAACTTTAATAAATGGTATACCAGTAGATGACACATTACCTCGTTCAATAGCAAGCATTTTTTCGTCTTCAGCAGCTTGTTTCATACATTTTTCAGCTGCTTTAGTAAATTCTATCAAAACGAGATTTTGGTATCTCGTGTATGTTCTATCGGATAAACAATGTACATTGATGCCTGCCAAGATTCACGTAATTGTGTATGTCTAATGCCATTCGCAATCGTTGCTGCAACAGCTGCAGTATTGATATCCATATAGCTAGAATCACTTGTAGGTTCTGATGTAATATACGTTTGGTATCCGCAATCATGACATTTAAAGAAAAACCTAGTCATCAATCCAACTTGTATATCCCTATTCTTCTCTAATTTCAAATTTACATAAGAGCATTTTATATCTTTAACAAAATGAGCCTTAAAAGTTGTATGCATTTCATTCAACACGAAATCAAAATCCATGATAACTCTATTAGATTGTTCGTCACATAGCGAGACATCATCACCTTGCATGTCACTTACACCACAATCTTCACTATTTATTTTAATTAAATTCAGTAAATCTGGATTTACGTACTTCGTAGGGAAGTTATTTACTTCTGCGTAGTCCGCATTTTGACTAGAAGTTTTATTCAGTAAATCTGAATTTACGTACTTCGTAGAGAAGTTATTTACTTCTGTCAGCATTTCGACTAGAAGTTTTATTGAGTAAATATGAATTTACGTACTTCGTAGAGAAGTTATTTACTTCTGTATAGTCAGCATTTTGACTAGAAGTTTTATTCAGTAAATCTGAGTTTACGTACTTCGTAGAGAAGTTATTTACCTCTGTATAGTCAGAATTTTGACTAGAAGTTTTATTCAGTAAATATGAATTTACGTACTTCGTAGAGAAGTTTTTTACTTCTGTATAGTCAGCATTTTGACTAGAAGTTTTATTCAGTAAATCTGAGTTTACGTACTTCGTAGAGAAGTTATTTACTTCTGTATAGTCAGCATTTTAACTAGAAGTTTTATTCAGTAAATCTGAATTTACGTACTTCGTAGGGAAGTTATTTACTTCTGTGTAGTCAGCATTTTGACTAGAAGATTTATTAATACTATTTCCAATTTTATCATTTGTCTGAATAGTATCTGTGATCTCATAATTGTTACATTTATGACGTTTCGTATATTGACTATCAGTATTGACTTTGAATTCATTACTAACTTGATTTACCGATTCCCGAAAGTATGGAGCCACATTTTTAACTTCTTCGCTGTCAATACATTGACTAGAAGTTTTATTTGTACTTTGTTCAACTTTTTCTATTGACTGAATAGTACTTGTAGCATTATAGTTATCAGAAATCTTACTGTTAGTATTTTGGTTTGAAATTTCTATTTCGAACTCGTCAGTAACTTCTATCAATTCATAAGTGTCTATAATAACTTCAATGTTTTCATTTTCTCCCTGATCTACATCTTTACTAAGACTTTCCATTGAATTCGTATCAACTGTGTTAGTTGATTCCGTAGAAGTCGTAGTAGCCCCATTTTCAATAGTCTCTGATTGTTTTTTACACGCCTATGGGAAAAGAAAAATCTAGGGTTAAAATTACAAAATCAATAAATACTTGATTTTTGAATGTATCGTAAATGGCCGAGCTTTCTTGAGGAATATTGTTAATATCTTTTCTTAATTTAATCAAAGAAGCTCAGCCCAGCAATGTATAATAAGTGTTCCAGTAGCGAGAAGCGGGCCTTTTTTTTATTGAGTGTCGACTTTGCAACATGAATCGACAATTAGTGTGTACAAGCAGAAACCGCATATGTATCACGAGTCAGCAAGCAAATTATTAACTGTATAATAAGGCCAGTAAATGAGTTATTATGCAAATACTCGAAATAAAAAAGGTCCTCTCGGCCATGGCACGTAGGGTAGACGATACAATTACTTCTATAGCCTCTTTTAAACACTTTAAAAGTTAATAAAAGAATAAAGGAACGTATAATAAATTTTATGCTGCATAAGTTTTTTCTACGAGTGATATAAATCAACAATGATTGTCTCTTGTCGTATACTTAGGGAACACAGTAATTGTATCATCTACTATATTTTTTTTTACATTTCTTATACACTTCTATAAATTTTGATCTCTATATCCAAAGTGCTAGTATAACTACAAGCGTGCACGGAGAAAAGTATGGAGCGTCGCACAATGGGGCAAAAAACCTTGCTTTTTGTTTTAATTAATACTGACGAAATTTCTTATCGAACTGTGAACGCTGATTTTTTTAAAAAATGCAGGGTGATATTTTTATTTATATATGGATATTTCGTGTATCAATTATTGTACATACATATGGGTAACTTCACGTCAACTGTTCAGGCCAAAGTTTTAAAATTGCTCAAAATTTTTTTGACACAAATATTCAGTTTTACAGCAAAATATGCAATCGTTCTAAAGTTACAATTAATTGAAAATTTGAAAATTTTGCAAAGTTTGCAAATTGTAAGTAGAATTGCTCAGAATTTTTGCAGATCGATGCCAATTATTTTGCTAATTTATACTTGACAGAACACCATTCAAAATATACTTAAGGCGAATGCGACTGTATCAATATCCCTCACCAAAGGCTAAAAGATTGATACAGTCGCATTCGCCTTGAGCATATTTTAAACGGCGTTCTGTCAAGTATAAATTAGCTGTCAAGTATAATTAAACTGTCAAGTATAATATAAACTGTCAAGTATATTAAGCTGTCAAGTATAATATAAACTGTCAAGTATAATTCTGTCAAGTATAAATTAGAAAAATAATTGTCATCGATCTGCAGAAATTCTGAGCAATTCTACTTACAATTTGCAATCTTTTTCCCACTTAATATGCTATACAAAAAGTTTCAAGTTTTTGAATTAAAAAATCATAAAATTTGAAAAATTATGAGAAAATTCAAAATTTTCAAATTTTCAGTTAATCGTAACTTTAGAGCGATTGCATATTTTGCTCTAAAACTTTATATTTGTGTTTTGGGGCTAATTTGGAATGAGTAAAAAAATTTGTAGCAATTTTAAAATTTTGGCCTGAACAGTTGACGTGAAGTTACCCATATAGAAAAAAATTCATAATTAAGAAAAATATAATTCTGTTATATCATAGTCTGCAAGAAAAATAAAAAAATTATTTGCCTTCTTAAAATGTAATATTTTGTATATTTATAATGTTTTTTATTAATTTTAATTATTATTGGATAAAACTTAAATTAAAGAAACGCAGTTTTTAAATAGATAGTTGTTTATGTATTATTCGTGAAATAAAAATGCCACTATGAGCGTGTTCAAAAATCAACTTTCACAGTTCAATCGGAAATTTCGTCAGCTTTAATTTAAACAAATTTTTGTTAAAATTCGATTAAAATTGAGGTCTGCAAATTGATTTATCCAAAGGAAGGTTTTTGGCCGCATTGTGCGTCGTGCGCTGTGCTGACGATCATCAACCCCCTCCCCTCACTCTGTCTCTAGTCTCCCGCTCTCTCTCTCTCTCTCTCCTCTCTCTCTGTCTCTCTCTCTCTTTCTATGTCTATATCTCTTTCACTCTCTATGCCTATGTCTGTCTCTCTGCCTATATCTCTTCCTATAGGATATATACATAGGACATATATAGACATATATGTCTGTCTCTCTTTGGCTGTCTCTTTCTCTGTCTATGTCTCCCTATGTCTACCTTTCTCTCTGTCTGGCTCAGACTGTCTCTCTCTTTTGGTCTGGCTCTGTCTGTATCTCTCTCTCTTTCTCTCTCTCTATCTGTCTCTTTCTTTATCTATGTCTCTCTTTCTATGTCTATGTCTCTCCCACTGTCTATGCCTGTCTCTCTCATGTCTGCATCTCTCTCTGTCGTCTCTGCCTGCCACTCTCTCTCTCTCTGTCTATGCCTCTCTCTATCTCTCTCTCCTTCTCTCTCTCATTTTCTCTATGCCTGTCTCTCTCTCTTTCTCTCTCTCTCTCTATCTCTGTCTGTGTCTCTCTCTCTCTCTCTTTCTCTCTCTCTCTATCTATCTCTTTCTCTGTCTCTCTCTCTATTTCTGTCGCTCGCTCTCTCTCTCTCTCTCTCTCTCTCTCTCTCTCTCTCTCTCTCTCTCTCTCTCTCTCTCTTTCTCTCCTCTGCCTGTCGCTCTGTCCATTTCTCGATGTCTACGTCTCTTTCTCTCTATCTATCTCTCTCTGCCTGTCTCTCTATGTCTATGTCTCTCTTTCTGTATCCACGCCTCTCTCATTCTCTCTGCCTATGTCTCTCTTTGTCGTCTCCCTCTGTCTGCCTCTCTGTATGTCTCTTTGTTTCCCTCTGTCTCTCTTCGTCTGTCTGTTGGCCTGTCTGTATGGCTGTGGCTCTCTCTCTCTCTCTCTCACTCTCTCTCTCTTTTTTTCTTACTCACAGTCCGGTAATCTGTCGGCAACGCCATACGATATGCTGTATCTTCAGTTATCCAGGCTCACAGTTCCCTACGGCCTTCAGAATAGGGAAATAGGGACAGTAATTGTTGAATATAGGGACAGATAGGGACAGAAGTATAGGCGGGGCATATGAGGTCCACGCATACAAGGGAGCCATATAGAATAAAAAATAAGCCAACTTATTATATAATAAAACGATTATTTAAATAATTTTTAAACACAAGTAGCTGGGGGATGCGAGGTTCACGCATATAATGAGTCACGTAGACATGCAACAATAAGCAAGACAATTATTTAAATAATTTTTAAACCCATGTAGCCGGGGCCGCGAGGTCCACGCATATAAGGGAGGTGAATTATAGAGGTTAAGAATTTTTGAAATAAAAGTCTTGCTTACGTCGCATGTCTACGTAACTCCGTTATATGCGTGGACCTCGCATCCCCTGGCTACTTGGATTTAAAAATTATTTAAATAATCGTTTTGCTTATTTCTTCATGGCTACATAACTCCCTTATAGGCAAATCCACAGAACTTTTAACTTTTGATTTTCAATTTCTTTGTTTCAAAAAACTCAGCTAAAATAAAAATTTATCCTTTTTAAACACCTTATTATACTTAAATATGATCTATACAAAGTGCATGTAGAGGTATGGAGTTCATAGTAAATTTCATAAACTGTTTACGAATGTTAAAAGATAGTAATTTGTCTAAATTTGATATGTAATTCCCTCATTTCTTTTTATTCTTATGGATGCTGCACACGTGGCCCACAATCTATCGTTAAAATTTCACCAGAAAAAGTGAGTCAATACATACATTTAACATCAGCTTTACGCTCATTTGTGTGCCTTCCTTCTAAAAAAAGATATGTACATATAAAAATGTGTGACTCGATTTTACTCAAATTTAATTTTTTGCTTATTTGTTAATGTGACAGTCACAGCCTTCACAAAAATTATATTTATAGTCAGCACTCTTGTAACAGTCCAAATAAGGAAGATTTTAAGACCCGACCCGTTAATGTGCTCCCAATATTAGCCTACAGAGAGTACTTTAAATATGACCATGGAAAGCGTGACAAATGTTAAAATTTTACTTTTTTGTTTGTCACAACTGAAATTTTGTTTATATTGAATGAAATGTAATTGTGATTTGTTTATTTTTTTATATAAGACTTAAAAACCAGAAGGCCGTTATTATTAATCATGTGGTTTTCATTAAATGCAACTAAGAATTTTCATTAAATGAGTATTATATTACTTAGGGATTCCATTATGTGGGAAATAAGTTTTCAAACATTATCTTCACAAAAAATTTTGTTCATATGTATATAAGTAACACGTGGGTCACATGTGGCCATCATGCCGGTACCAAATATGGGCCATACTATTTTCCATATAGTACACATGTATAAAAAAACATTAAAAAAAAAAAAATAAATATGGGACACATATGGGCGTTATCTAGGTTTATATAAAAAAATAATATCTACGTATATATATTCTATATACGCATATAGAATACACAATATATGTGTATATATATTGAATGTAAATATATTTATATTAATTAAAGAAAAAATATGCCTTTATTTAAATTATTTTATTAAGGCCATGTGAAACCGTGAATTCCAAAATTTTTTAAATCAATATTTAAGCGTTTATTCGCAAAAAAAATTCGTCAAGCGCTCCGTACACATAAACACTATATTCAGGAATTTTTTTTTAGTGATTCTATTAGCATTTTCGTTAGCTATGCTCATTTGCAAAGTAGGCCAATTGCAAATTCCTACTTACCGACAGTACGGTTTTTATTTAATTAAATAAATTCTCATCATTGTTTTGGAAAAACACGTTCATCAAGCGCTCCGTATATGTTAATACTATACTCAGATTTTTTTTGGATGATTCCATTGGTATTTTCATGAGATCTACTCGTTTAAAAATTATGTCGGTATTTAACATCATCTTAATACTTTTATTATTGAGCCTATAACCTCTACGGCCCAGCATAAAAAATTGTCACAGTGATGAATTGTGATTTCCAAAAGATATACAATACGTATACAAAGTTATATTACTGTGCTTCTACTTTTTTTTTTATACCATAATCAAGAGTTAAAAGTTCTGTGAATTTGCCCTTATATGCGTGGATCTCATATTCCCCACCTATATGGGTTTAAAAATTATTTAAATAATCGTTTTGCTTATTTTTTCGTGTCTACATGACTCCCTTATATGCGTGGACCTCATATCCCCCGGCTACTTAGGTTTAAAAATTATTTAAATAATCGTTTTGTTTATTTTGTTGTGTCTACATGACTCCCTTATATGCATGGACCTCATATCCTCCGGCTATTTGGGTTTAAAAATTATTTAAATAATCGTTTTGCTTATTTTTTCATTCTACATAACTCCCTTATATGCGTGGATCTCATATCTCTCGCCTACTTGCGTTTAAAAATTATTTAAATAATTGTTTGGCTTATTTTTTCATAAAGAAGTATTTAAATAAAAAACATATATCTTCAACTATCGAAAATGGGAATAAAGGGAGCAAATCATTCAAATAGGGACAATAGTAACAGTCATCGAATATAGGAACAATAGGGACAATAGGGAACACGCTGTGATGCCTGGTTATCGTAACGATATTTTGACAAGCTATACGCATCTAGCGCTGCACGGGTATTGTAGATCTGACTTCAACGTTTATTAACCGAGTAAATGTTTCTTTGCAAAATTTTTACGCAATCAACGTTAAGATACTACACGTGTCATGTAGATCTTACAAAAAATTTAATGATTGTTACAAAAGAAAATGGTGAATTTTGAAAAGTATTTTATTGAAAATTTAAACCTATAAGGTAAAGGAAGCAGTACTAGGACAAAGCAATTTTGGGACCAGTAGTGGGACAGCAGTCAAAAATCTACAATAAACAGTTAAGACGATAACGTCATTAATTTATTAGCATTATTTATGGTGTCAACTATGTAGTCCCTTCGTCATTTTGTTGATTTACTTCTTAAATTAGTACATAACATGATACAAATTTTACGAGGCTAATTTTCAGAATGCATATAACGAAACCTCTGTCCCACTTTAGGTACCTCTTGATTTCCGTATCACAGTAGTGGGAAAGTCAGAAACACGTTGAAAAGTATAGTCCCACTATTGCATCCGAACGGGCGTCCCACTACTGCTCCCAAAAAAATTAGCGTGTTCCACTACACCAGTCGATAACTATTTTCTTTTAATACAATTATTTTTATACACCAGCAACGAAAAAAGGCTTTTTTTTTTTAAATAAACATTGAGATACGAGCTATCTGCTGAGGTGATTAATTTTCATGTATTATGCTTAGTTTTGGTACTAGAAAAGATTATAAAAAAAGTACATACTCAAAACTGTCCCACTACTGCCTACTTTACTTTAAAAGGTTGTCAAATTTTCAATTTTAATTAGGCACGAAAAATGATATAACTTTTTAATAATAACCGATAAGGAGATGAAACTTTACAAAATCTTTTACTTCTTTTAACGAATCCTCTAATTTTTAAAATTAAAAATTAGAGAATTCGTGATAACTTTTTTCCGTTTGAAAATATAGATTGAAAATTTCGATAAAATATTTTGCATAATTCATCATTTTATATCAATAATTAATTTTTCGGGAAAACCTATAAGACGCTCAATACCTTAAATTTGATTAGGTAACAATTTTGCGCAAAGAAATATTATTTAATCTATCCTGTAATGTACGCTCGGCATTCGACGTGAAGCCCGTCCAAATCGATGCAATCGCAGGAATACCGTCGTGAGTACGGTCACTGAGGAGCACTCTGCTCTTAAGCACAGCGCACGCACCTGATGTCTACTTGTCTCCATACACAATGATTCATTCACTTGACCTGCTATAGCGGGGGTAGAAAGTCCCTATATTGTGAGTCACAAATTCGTATCATTCGTAATGTAAAATATGAACGTTTTTTAATTTTGACAAACGAATATCACTTCAATTTTGTAATTAATATCTTTATAGTTTAAAAAGATGTTAATACAAGAATTGAAAAATAACAAAACAACGAACGATGAATTTTTTTATTAGTATAAAAAAAATAATTTATCAAAAGGAATATTTGGTAATATTATAAACATATTTTCTAAATCTCTCCGTTTGCGTGCTAATTAAAAATACAGCTTATTTAAATGTTGCTGTTAGGGCTCTTACATTAAAATATAAAGAATAATGATATATTTTCTATTTTATTTAAATTTTATAATTGATATGTTTTAATTAAGATGAAAAGATTAATGCCTATACTACACCTACTGTTCAAGCGAAGCACTGTACAGGGTGTGTCAAAAGTTCCGGGACGGCCAGTTATCTCAGCGGGAATGCATTTTCGGAAAAAATGTTTCATACAAAAGATGTAGGATTTTTCCCTGGCTATCTGATGGTGGCGTTGAATTTGACCTTGGGCTTGACCTTCAAGGTCATTTGAAGGTCAAGTCGAATTTTTTAAATGGGAACCCTCCTTTTTTATTGCGCAAACCGAAAGAGGGAAAAATTCTCTTTCCAACGATATAAGACACAAACTCGGTCAAATGTGATCTAGAGGTCGTTTCAAGGTCAAGTCGGTAAAATGAGGTCAAATTGATCTTGGGCAGTCCAAAGCATGGAAACTAAGGGCGTTGGGAAAAAACTTTCCATACGAAAGTTTCCGCAAATCGAATGGAGCATCTGATGGTGACCATGAATTTGACCTTGGGCTTGACTTTCAAGGTCATTTAAAGGTCAAGTCGAATTTTTTGAATGGGAACCCTCTTTTTGTTGCAGAAATGCGGGAAAACTTACCTTTCCAGGGGTGTAAGATACATACGGGGTTAAAAGTGAGCCGAAGGTCATTTGAAGGTCAACGTTCTTATACTCCGATCATCTGGACACCCCATCGAATTTCGTGTATCAGGGCGTTAAAAAACATTTTTTGTGCAAACGTTTCTGGATCAAAACCCAGACCTGGGATCTGGCTAATCACCGCTGACCTTGGAACGACCTTGGATCGACCCAACGGGGCAAACCGACCCCAGATACGGGTTCAGCGACCCCGAAAACCCATGGGTCCGTGGTTTTAAGCACCTTCTGCAATTCCTTCTAGTTTGACCTTGGAATGACCTTGGGTCGATCCAGCGGGGCAAACCGACCCCAGATACGGGTTCAGCGACCCCGAAAACCCATGGGTCCGTGGCCCGGCACTTCTGCAACAAAAAGAGGATTCCCATTCAAAAAATTCGACTTGACATTCAAATGACCTTGAAGGTCAAGCCCAAGGTCAAATTCAAGGTCACCATCAGATGCTCCATTCGATTTGCGGAAATTTTCGTATGGAAAGTTTTTTCCCAACGCCTTTAGTTTCCATGCTATGGACTGCCAAAGATCAATTTGACCTCATTTTACCGACTTGACCTTGAAACGACCTCTAGATCACATTTGATCCCGTATGTATCTTATATCGGTGGAAAGAGAATTTTTCCCTCTTTCGGTTTCCGCAATAAAAAAGGGGGCTTCCCGTTTAAAAAATTCGACTTGACCTTCAAATGACCTTGAAGGTCAAGCCCAAAGTCAAATTCAAGGTCACCATCAGATAGCCAGGGAAAAATCCTACATCTTTTGTATGAAACATTTTTTCCGAAAATGCATTGCCGCTGAGATAACTGGCCGTCCCGGAACTTTTGACACACCCTGTATAATTAAAAATAAGGAAATATATTTGTTACAGTTTAGGTTCAAAATATTCGATTGAATTCAGTTGATTTTACATTTATTTTTATATCGTATTGAATTGTTACCCTCGCAGAAATGTTAAGTATATTCTGCTATAAATTAGCTAGATTTTCAGAATATCGTGAATTTTTACTTTTTTACCTAGAAATTTGGTAGAAACGTCGGTAATAATATCGCGATTTTAGCATTAAATCGGACCTAAAATATGTTTAAGGCTTGGTAAAAATGTTAACCAGAAAGTACCTTTTCCCTTTATTTTATAGCTAAGAGCAAAATACTAAAAAATACGTATATATGTGTATGTAGAAGCCATTGTTTAAATCGTATTAGTTTTCGTTAAAACTGACTGTACCTTATACTGTTATTATTTCTCATTTAAAAAACAGAATTCGTTAAACCCTACTGAAAAATCTCACGTGAAATCTCAGATGAGAACTCACACGAGATCTCACGTGAGATCTCACGCCAAAATCTCATCTGAAATTCTGGTCCGCGAGCTGCTAAAATTCTTTCAATGATAAAAACTCAGTTTCTGGGAATTAGGAACCGCCTGTTAGGTTACGCCAACCCCCAGATAAGTTCAAAAATCTACGTTTTGAAGCGTTTTAGTCATTTTTTACATTTTTAGAAATTTTACACATGAGATCTCACGTGAGATCTCACGTGGAATCTCATGTTTCAAATTTCTCACGTGAAATCTCACGTGAGATCTCACGTGAAATATCATGTGTAAAATTTCTAAAAATGTAAAAAATGACTAAAACGCTTCAAAACGTAGATTTTTGAACTTATCTGGGGGTGGCGTAACCTAATAGGCGACTCGTAATTCCCAGAAACTGATTTTTTATCTTTAAAGGGATTTTGGCGTGAGATCTCACGTGAGATCTCATATGAAATTTCACCTAAGATCTTACGTGAGATATTTCAGTAGGGAAACATCTTGAAAAATTAGTTCTAAAAGAAAAATCAATATCTTCAAAGCTTAAGGTAGTTATCTAATATATCAAAAAGTGGGTTTCGAAAGTAACAAAATTCTAGCGTATTCTTTAAAATCTAAAGAATTTTTCTCTATTTTTTAAAATATAGGTTGCCGACCTATTTTTTGAGAAAAAAATGATTGAAATTAGTCATTTTCACACGGCAGTTAATAGGAATCATATGAATTGTGATAGAAAGTAATAAAGTTTATTACTTTATAAGTGGGTTTTCAAAAATAAAAAAGTATGTTATTAAAGATGAAATTCTGATCTTTCTTATAAGTACAAAAAATATGTATAAAGCCGACCTTTTTAAAAAGGTATTTATTGTTGAGAGTAGAAAATCGTTGTTTTCCTAACCTATTTCGCGCTACTACGTGAATTATGAGTTAGTGCAATTAGAAATTAATTATTTTCTACTCTAGGTTTACATTAAAAAATCATTTAAGTTCATAAATAATTTTTTCACACACGATTTGACTAATTAAAATGTTAAATAATACTTATTGTTTCGTGATCACTGCATTGACTCACGAGTCCTTAGACAACTATCTTAAGTAATTCTTAGCTATGAAAATTAGTAAATTTATAAGTAAGGTATATAGTTTGTCAAAGGTTAACCAAAAATTAGCGAGTTTATCGCTAAATTATAGTTAATATAGTAGCTTATTTATAGCTAAGAAATATAGCTAATTTATAATAGCTTAGGCAGAAAAGCTGGCTAATTTGCTATCAGAGTAATAAGGAATAATAATAATAATAATTTAGTAAGAATGAATGTAAAATTAATTGTATTCAATGTGTCACTTTTACTAAGTTTTATGTGCAGAAAACAAAAGTTGATTATTTAAATAATTTATCACTTCAAGAGAAAATGTACAACGCAATGCTACTTTTCTTACAATATTTAAAAATAAGATGTTGAATGATTTAATTATATGAGTATTTCTCTGTAACGTAACATAACTGTAACATTTAGCTAAATAGTAATTTCAAAATTTAATGTTGAGACACATTCACAAAACTCATTTTTTTCTATTGTAGGTACCCCAAATAACGATAAAAAGGGTCTGCTGCTCATTTTTAAACATAGTTTTTTAATATTGTATGCTTATGCACGTATGAGTAAACGTGAGCGAATGCATGTATAAATAAATCCGAATTTCGTTAGACACCCTGCGAATTAGTTCAAGAAAATGTATGTACAAAAAAGAGCAATACTAAATTTAGACTAATTTACCGTTATTTATGTGTGCCACCAAAAAATGATAATTTTTTATGCGAGTGGCGCATCGAGATCGTGTTCTTTAGTAAATAATAATTAACTTTCCATAAGAGGTACACTTATAACCAAAGCCACATGTATTTCGTCTTTTCACGACGAGTAATTTACGCCCCAGAAAATTGAAGAAATACAAAAGTTTTTTTTTTAATCGACAAATAAATTTTTATTTTTATTTTTACTAAAATACAGCGTCGCAGAGATAATGCTCTGCATCTTTTTCTTAAAGGTAGGTACACTCAATCAGACAACATATTTTCGAATACTTAACAAGGGATGATAACCTAAAAAAGATGGTAAAGCATTTATAAAAGTTTTTTATAATGATGTAAACAGGATGAAAATTTCCTTTACAGTACGCAAAATTACAGTACGTAAGCAAAATCTCTAAATTTAGGCCTTTTCCGATTGCGCATGAGCTTAGCCTTGTTTAAAAGTGAGTTCTATGTAGTGGAACATGTTACTGGAAGTAGATTTTATAAATATTTGCTTGATTTAGATAGCTAAATATCTGAGAACCATAAGATATGTTACAGTACTGTAAAAGTTAAAAGTTATAGAGAATTGCTCATATATTAGCGAATTATCTACCTATACCTACAATCAGAATTTGTTTTGAATTTTTCCTTTGAGGTTACTTTAAATAATGCCTATATCCATAACGATGATATTATTTAAATAGAAATAATAACTATCAAAAATGTTATTTCAAAACGTAGTTTAAATACATATTAACTTTTTAAATGAATACTATTAATTTCAGTTCAAGTGATTGAATTAAATACACATACCTATTTCGCCAGACTCTCCGTCGAGATACCCTTCGTGAGGGAGTTTTCTTGTGCGAATTAACATTCCTTTGTTTATAATTTGCCATACAATATTTAGATTGTACCATAACACAAAAATATTGTAAGCCAAAAATGAACGTCTTATTTACAGACAAAATCGTTTCTTGATTCTCTACAGATCTCTACAGAATTCACGAAACAATAAGCCTGTTTCCCCCGGAGTATAAGACTATAGACGGTGCTCTGGCGCCACTTACAAAAAAAAGGCGGGAGTAATCACGCTTAATTAATGGTATGGTATGGGGTATGGGGACTGTGCATACGACGGCGAAATCCATCGCAGGGTGCGCTGCTAAGCACATATTATTTTTGTATATCTATATATTATAGTTGCACCGTTGCACGCGCATGCATAAATATAGATTTACAAAAATAATGGTTTACCCCTTTTTTAAAAAGTGATGGATGAAATCTGTTGTCATAATAAGATTGTTTTGATCAATTGTTGTTGACTCATTTTATTGGTCTTTATAGAATAAGCGCTAAAATCTAATATGTTTGAATTTTGGAAATCGAATTTGAAAAGAATAATTAAAATAATATAAGAAAAATTTCATAATTGTATTTATTAAAATAACGTTACTATCGTATAATTTAAACTGATTAAAACAAACTTTTAAATTGAATGAAGTGACTATAACTTAATCATGTTCATGTCAAAAACATTTAAAAAACCACGAGAACACCGACTCAAAAAATCTCCAAATAATTGAACTGCAAGTTAAAATAGAAAATCTAAATGAGAAATTATTTGAAGTTGAAATGAAACATGTTTGAAAATTATTAAATGAGGTAAGAAATTATTATTATTATATTATTATTATTTTACTTTTATTTTAACAGGAGCGTAAAACAGGGATCTTTGTTTCCATATACGTCCTCTTAAAATGAAACAAATGAAAAAATACTAATCTTAATACAATAATACTTGATATTATTGTAATTTTGAAAATTAGTATTATCACATATACTAATTTTCAAAATTATTTATGTAAAATTATACAGGCAAAAATTAATAAAAAGAAATAATTTTTTGTAACAGTTTTTTATTTTATTTATTTATATTAAAAATACTGTGATGTTCTTGGATAAAATCATTTATAATACTATTAATATCCGTTGTTTACTTTTGTTTTTGACCGTGTAACAAGTAACTTTAAGGAAAATCGATTTTTTTACTTAGAATAACAATAGAAAAACCCTTGTATAATATCCTAACTTGTTTTAAAGCATTATCTATTTTGGTTGTAAAAATATAAAGAAAATACTGATAGTTTTTCATTTACTTTTTGTTCAAATTTATTTTTCTCCTTCTATACGTATTTATATTATAATATTGATTTCTAACGATTTTCTTTATACTTTGTTTTATTCTCACTCTATGTGTATATACTTTATAAAGATCTACAAATAATATTTTGACCATTAATATAAAGATAAAAAATAAATAATTAATTTATAGACTTGGTTTTTCACAAAAATAAAAAACTCAATTTGAATTTGAAATGGTCTTTTTAAGCAACAACGTGACTTATCGACCGCAATTTACTATTTTTCAAAATATTCAAAAGACTGCTAACATCAGTGTAAACACAATAAACTATACCTCTATAGCACCAGACACTCAACCAGGAGCTCAGGTTACCCGTTACTGGCTCAACTATAATTAAAAGCTATAGGTAGGAATAAAATCAGGGTACCCCAAGCACTGGCAAAGCTTATACATGGAGAAAAATTTATTTGCAAACTTATTATTTTTATAGTAGTGCTGGGACACACTCGACATGTGGGATTTTCATCTTTTAAAAAAGTAATTTTTATGATTATCGTAGAAAATTTTGCTTCATATATTACGATACAAATGACATAAAATAATTTTTATTATTTTTGTAGCAAATTTTACTGGACTGAAATGGGCTGACACTGTGCTATTTCGTTTCAGCAGTCATAAAAATTACTATTTCAAATAGTAAAAGTTATTATTTAAAAGGTAAAATTCGCTACGAAAATCTGAAAAATTAGTATTTAAAAAGTAAAACTCCCACATGTGAAGTGTGTCCTAGTACTACTATGAATCTCGCTACTGAACACAGCTTGATCCTGAATGAAACTTGTCCTTCGTAAAAATGAGATCTTATAGCTCATTTCTCAGTCAACTCGGTTATCACGAGGGAGCTGTTGGAAGTAACTGCCGAGTATTGTTCTCATTGTATTGTTTCACTCGGGGCAAGTTCACTCTTCAGTCCGCGATGCTTTTGCTTGTGTCGTCGTTGATTGGAAGTAGAGTTCAGCGTATTGCGAAACAGTTTGACAAGCACGGCACCATCAGCTGGTCGGCATGAGCTTGATGTCCATGATGTTTTTGCTCTCTATAGGCTCCACAAGTCTAGGCATGTGATTGTTGGTAGCCTAATCGGCTAGTTCGCGTACACTGCAACAAATGTTTGTAGACGTTTTACTAAACTAATAATTAACTTTACTGCTCTATTAATGGCAAAACATAATATATTTAAAATGAAATGTTAAAAAATGTCATCTAACAAAAAAATCTAAGTTGTAGACAGTTCGACTAGTGCCGTCTTGAGCGCATTAGTAGAGAGAGAGAGAGAGAGAGAGAGAGAGAGAGAGAGAGAGAGAGAGAGAATAATGGGTTACCATTTACCATACTGTCACCATGCTGTTCGATTATGGGTGTAACAATAGGCAGAGCACTAGCATCTTCTTTAACATCATCCTCTAAACGAATTGTCCTTGTTGGAAAAGTTTGAGTTCTTGTTTCTCAACGTTCAACTTTAGCCTTCCGTTTTTTATCAAGATTTTTCGTTTCAATGGACTTGGCGGCGGTGAAGGTACTCCTGCCTCCAACTAAAATTGTACTCATAATGAGTTTTTGATAACTTAGTAATTATTAAAATCTGAAATATGAAAGAAACTTTTCTTAATTCTTATGCTCTTACAGATTAGATACTCAACCATGTCACCTAAATGTAAATATTAAATTCAATGCATATTGTGAATTTGTCTGCTAGATCTGACCGGTGGCTTTTATATTCCAGAAACATGAAGTTTTGATTAAAGAATTAAATTTTAGTGTTTATATTTAAATAATTTCCCTCAGTATGAACCTGGAATCCAGTAGCAAGAATTCTTGTACAATGATAGAAAGTAATGATTGAACGCAATACATATTGCAAACATGCCTGCTAAATCTAACAGACACACTCACACTACACTGAATTTCAGGGTTTTTCAGAGAAAAATTATTTAAAAATAGATGTTAAAACTTTAAAAGATTTAAAATTTAAAATATTTACAAGAAAATCCATTTCCCTCCTGAAATATAAAAACTACCTATTAACCAACTCACAAAATGAAAGAACCAACATTAACACACTAAGGACAGCTGGTGCAGTACTAAGCTTGCTTATTATATTAACGTCTGTAAAAAAAAATTGGTTTATTAAATCACCTTGAGGCGATCCATAGGGTTCTCGTTCTTGAGGCTGCTGCCAATGGATGAGGAGGCTGAGGTGCCGAGTGGCACAAAATTAAATTGGTCTTGACCTTGGTGAGCAGCGCCAAGTGCTACTTAAGCTGCTCGTGCATCTGCCCTTTTGTCTTATACTTTAAAAGGGAAAATGAATTCTTGAATGGATACTTTTCTTGATCTTGTCTCTCTTTCTGCATGCCCAGACATCTTTTCAGAATCAGTAGTGGCAGTTCTTTATCCTTCTGCAAACAAGTATAATTTTATAAAGAAATTTCACCATCTTAGGAAATACACAAGCTATATCACTTATGCAAGAACACGAATAAAAATTTTTTTCCTACAAAGCCAACCATCTCACAGAAAGGAAAGAGTTCACATGAATGCTCTGAGAATAGCTAGCATAGCACTAAGCTTGCTCATCATTTTAACGTCTGTAAAAAAATTAGTTTTATTAAACCTAAAAGTATTTGACAACATAAAGTAATCTGTATTATTAGAAACTCTAATGATCTAGACGTTCCAAAAATACAGATCGCTTTATGTTGTCAATTACTTTTAGGTTAGGAAGACTAATTTTTTTTAGACATTAAAATGATGAGCAAGCTTATTCTTCTACTATATCAAATGTCAGCATAAACTTTTGTGTGTGTTTACCTGCTTTCTTTTCTTTTTGTAAATTGATCGGCTTCACTGAAAATAAATTTTAATTTGTGTTTTCGCATAGAGGAATGGCTTGTCTATTTTGTAATATAATAAAACTGAATTTTATTATATTCCGATCATAATTTTACCATTACACATTATCTGCTGGCCCAGCCAGGGCTGATATAAAATGTTGGCATTGCAAGCGACATCCTCTGCCTTTACTTTAACTTTTGCATATGGGAAGACTTCTTTCATAGTGACATGGGAGTGGAAGTCTTTACAGCACTGAATAGTGTGCTTGACAACTAGTAGAACAGGCTGCACCAGGTCGTTTTGCATTCTCATGTGTCAGTCTCATCAAGTCTCTGTTCATTGTGATCATTTGGCTCCTACTTCTGCAGCTCTTGGAGATTATCAACTTCTGCAGCATATGCTCTGTTGAGACTGGAGCATTTGGTTGGAGCATTATCGATCATGAAGGCTAAATTTTTTAACACTCCTAGCCTTTTTCTTGTCAACGTGCTTGTGCTTCTTACTTTTCTTGTTCTTATCGCTCTTTCTGCATGCCCAGACATCTTTTCAAAAACAGCAGTGGCAGCTCTTTATCCTTCTGCAAACAAGGATAATTTTATAAAAGAATGTCTTACCATCTTAGGAAATACACGAGTTATATCTTTTATGCAAAAACACGAATAAAAATTTTTTTCTACAAAGCCAACTATCTCACAAAAAGGAAAGTATTAACATTAACGCTCTGAGAATAGCAAATATGTAGCACTAAGCTTGCTCATCATTTTAACGTCTCTAAACAAAAATTAGTTTTATTATATCTAAAAATATTTGACAACATAAAGTAATCTGTATTATTAGAAACTCTAATAATTTAGACGTTCCAAAAACACAGATTGTTTTATGTTGTCAATTACTTTTAGGTTAGGAAGACTAATTTTTTTTTTCGAAATTAAAATAATGAGCAAGCTTATTCTTTTACTATATCAAATATCAGCATAAACTTTTGTGTGTGTTTACCTGGTTTCTTTCGTTTTTGTAAGTTGATCAGCTTCACTGAAAATAAATTTTAAATTGTGTTTTCGTATAGAGATAAGGCTTGTCTATTTTGTAATATAATAAAACTGAATTTTATTATACTCATGCTCATAATTTCACCATTACATATTATCTGCTGGCCCAGACAGGGCTGACGTAAAATCTTGGCATTGCAAGCATTGTCCTCTGCCTTTACTTCAACTTTTGCATGTGTGAAGACTTCTTTAACTCTGGCACGGGAGTGGAAGTCTTTTCAGGACTGAAGTGACCTGTGCTTAGCAACTGGTGGGACAATCTGCACCAGATTGTCTTGTTACATCATTGGATGTACACCACTGAATGCAGAGAAGGCCCTGGTTGCGTGCTATGTTTACAAATATCGAAATAGATGTATGATATAACTACATTGATGTATGCAAAAATACATGACAAACTTCTTTGTTTTATCTACAAATCCTCTTCTTCTTTTGTAGTGCAGTCATGACACACTTGTACACATTCACACTTGTTGCAATGATTAGTAGCATTGCAAACTGAAAATTTCTTTTAAAGTCTCAACTGTTTGCCACATTCACTAGTGCCAGAGTCATTGTGGATATATAAATAGTGCACTGGATTGGCACAGAAGCTTGTGCATGTCCACTGCTGAAGATAAAGGAGGCTCATCTGGTTGTATTGGCTGCATATTAACTGCTGATATCTTATTATCCTGCTGCTGTTATAGCTGGGCACTTACAGAAGCGATAACATAAATAAAGGCTCTTGGTATGATACACTCATAACTTTGCACTATCTTGAGGCGAGAAGGTGTCTTGCTTCACACTGTTGATTGTGGTGATTGGCATGACATTTAGCTGCTGCTGCTACTGCCAAAAGGTGATGCATATTGTGATGCACGGTGATGCTACCGGACGTTGAAGATCAATACAAGCAGCTTTTTTCGGTATAATAATCACGAACCGCGCTCTGAAACCAAAGTATTTACGTCCTGGTCTGACGTCTGTCTGCTCGCGCAGCGGCAGCGGCGCCACCCCGCGTCGCGCAGCCGTACACTCGATTGAACGCTCTGAAGCGGTGCGGTTATAGTTATATGCTTAGCACGATCCGAACTTGTGTCTCATCGCTGAGTAGTTCAAAGTTTTTGGAAAATTTACGTATTTTTTGTTGACCAAATACAATTTAAAAGATTCTTTAGTGAAATAGTGAGCGGGGATAACTATTCTTTTACGCAAGAATTATCGGTGTTTTGTATCCCAAGCGAAATTAGGTGATATGGGCAGACGTCACACAGTGGACCCAAATTTAAAAAAAACGATCATAATTGCCGCTTCAAGCGAATTTTCAACGAAAAAAAAAATTTTTTTTTTAAATTGTATCTTTTGGATTGTATTTTATGAAACCGTTTCCCTCGAATAGTTATTATAACTTTTACTATATTAAATCTATAGTTGAAGTGTAGTTGTTATGCTGTCACGATAAATAACACAGGTACGCAAAGGCAAGTGGAATGTAATTTTCACCAAACTCACCCTATCTTTATGTATTTTGTCATGCTCAATCCGAATCTAAAGTCTGTTTAGCTGAAGCACCAAAAGAATTTAGAGTAAATCGCAAAAAACAGCTGAAAATCGTAAATATTCTCGAAAATGACAAGTGTAGGCAGGAAAATTTCGGACTTATTTATTTTTTCTGTATTAATAAAGTATGTTTCTTATGAATTTTGATACAATCAATCGTATTTAGCTAATACACCCTGCAAATATTTTAATAAAACTTTTGAGGGTGTTCATCTGATGATGATGACGACGATGACGATGACGACGACGACGACGACGACGGCGACGACGACGACGACGACGACGACGACGACGACGACGACGACGACGACGACGACGACGACGACGACGACGACGATGATGATGATGATGATAATAATGATGATGACGATGATGATGATGATGATGATGATGACGATGATGATGATGTATAAGCGGCTGCTTCTCTTTATCGCCGGTGTAATTTTTCGTAGTGTTCTTGCTTTGCGGTGGCCCCATACTTCTTGCTTGTTTGGCGTTTAATATGAAAATGGTACCTCTCGTTTCGCTCATCGCATTATAAATGAATATACTATACTTTGCATCATGTGGTGTAAAGACCATGCATAGGAACTGGTGGCGCCAAAATGGAGTATGCAGAGTATATCTATGATATATGAATTTTATAAGAAAGGTTTGGTGTATAGGATAGAAGGTAAAAAATAAAAAGATTTTTGGGTTTTAATTAAAGATTGAATATATATTGTTTAAGCCTTCGAATAATATTACAGATTAATTTGCGAACATATAATCGTACATATCATGAGCCAAGTTAAATAATCCGAATGCATAAAATTCCATAAGACAAATGTCGTACAAATCTTTATTCATATTACCGAATTCCATGTGCAACTTTGCTCTATTATTAATTTCATTTTTACGCAATGCACAATATTGTTTGAACGCAGCAGTGTCTTTCAAAATATTTTTCGCTTTTTCAGTGCTTTCTCTCTTTAACTCAACTTTTAAAAACTCAATTACGTTATCGATACCAGGATTTATAAAGCCGGCGCTTTCTTCTAAACGTTTTAGCTACTCATCGACACATTCGCGCACTTCTCGTAGGCCGTTCAAAGTTGCCTGCTGTATGACGATCCCGGGTGGACTTTCGTATTTTCTTTTCTTCTGTGGTGTCTCGAACTGTGAACAACTGTCTGGAAACGGCGTCTCCTCGTCTATTGGTTGCCCTTCGGGGAAGTCTCCTCTGACGAGCTTCGGTGTCGGTACACTAGGTCTCTGGTCGATAAGGATGGACCTCACTCCGTACGCCGTTGTAAAATTGATGTCGTGGTTTGGAAGAAATATTTATGAAGGCTTACCGAAGTCTTTGTTGAAGGTGAATGAATCTAGCACATACCCCAGCATCGCGTCCATTTGGTCGCTGATCAGTTCCCAACTGTTTTTTTTCAAGAGTTACGTACTGTGCAGGAGACCCTGTACTACAGAGTTTCACCACAGCTCTATAAACTCCTGCGTGGTGTTCCAATCCAACAACGACTCTTTTGGAATTTGACTTATTGATAGCGTAGGTTGTAGACAGGAAGAGATTTGGCAGATCCATGTTTTTATTAACTCGCGATGTTACTGCTACTGCTGCTGCTGGTGGAGGTAGTGGTGGTGTAGCTGATGGCGGAGGTAGCGGTGGTGGAGTTATTGCTACTGAAGCTGCTAGTGAATCTGCTACGGTTACTGCTGATGGTGCAGAAGGTTCTCGTGATGCTTTGTTTTTGTCCATTTTAAAGCAAGAGTATATTTAGAGATTGAACGGACACTGGAATATCCACGCAGGAGCGTACTCTCAAATGGAATGGATACTCGTGACTGAAAGCAAACATGTCGGGCTCCAGCTTTTACACGTACGCCCCCACCATGCTCTGTTTTCCCATTGGACGATGAGTCTGTTACGTCCCATTTCCCTCATCCAATCAGTGAACGGAGTGATGACGTCGTAATATAAAGAATTCAACAAGATGAAATCGATGAATGTAACATAACCTTACTACCCGTTTCGTATTCGCGATAAAAAAGTACGTTGGAATGACGTGAGCTTAGAGAGTAACGAATACGCGATAAAAATAACGGTTTCCGAGAAAGAAATCGATGAGTGTAACATAACCTCACTTTCCGTTTCGTATTCGCGATAAAAAAAGGACGTTGGAATGACGTGCGCTTAGAGAGTAACGAATACGAGATAAAAAATAACGGTTTCCGAGAAAGAAATCGATGAATGTAACTTAACCTCACTTTCCGTTTCGTATTCGCGATAAAAAGGTACGTTGAAATGACGCGAGCTTAAACAGTAACGAATACGAGATAAAGATGATGACGAAATAAATTCTTATATGTAACTTAACCTTACTTTTGGCTTTGTATTACGCGATAAAAATTTCAGTTACAATCGTATCCGATGTGAACGTATGATATGAAAATAAGCAAAATAGAGATACTGTTATAATATTAACGTGATAATTTCTTGAAAGCATGCAGGGGAATCAGGTGGGTAAGGATGTAAAAAAGAGTCTAACACTAAATGTAAATTTGTTACAAATACAATTTTTATTTTACGAAGAACTTACAAAAGTATACATATTTTACTCTTACATCTATGATTACAAAAAAAAAATTATAATTTTGCGTTACATGTTTGATTACTCTGCTCAGTTCCCAATGAAGTGTCTCTTGGAAGAAAACGATTTCTTTAAGGATTCGCCTTTCTGGCTCGCTTTTGTGAAATAACTTTATAAAATTTAGTAGCTATGTTATCGTTTTTGTATGTATTGTATGAAAAGATGCGACAAAACGCGCGTAAAGAACTACCACTACACATATGATGCAAAAACATAATGCAATATTCACCGCACACTTTTGAATCAAAACTTTGTAATAGTTTCTTGTTTCACTAGAAATGCACGCAGTTTCTTCGTAGGCGATCAAGATAGTGTGGTGAGGTGGGAGCGAGCTCGTAACTGTCGAAATATACTCCGTACCCATTTTTGTCTATGTAAATGGCGACCCAATGCGATGCTGGTTTATTTGCTGTATCTAGATTTGTCACAATAGCCACAGGCGGACTTAAAATTTTTGGAATGTGATCAGCAGCATACACACCTTTTGTATTCGCCCTTAGTGCACGTATTGCATGCATTATTGTCCTTGTGTTCATCTTGTAATTGATTCTCCGTGAATATATTTGTATTTACAGACTTTTCGCTGGGAACTTTCTCAGTGAATACGATGTTACAGTCGTCGTCGCCGTCGTCGTCGTCGTTGTTTGCTTTTACAGCATGTGTAGTGCTGTCTTCATCGTCTCCATCGGTTACATCTACTCCTCCTGGTTCACCAAAGCGAAAAGACTTTCTGCGTTCGTTACGATACTTGCAAAGAGCTGCGTAAAATCATTCGCTTTGTATGGTTTCATTTACTTCGCGCCACTCTTCAGGAAGTATACTGTACATCCATTTTCTTATTATGTTTGCTTTGAAAAGCGCACACAAGTCTTTCTTATTTTCTATATGTTTTTCGATATGACTTGCACACACTAAGGAATTCGGAAACAGTCCTTCTAATTTACTAAACGATGGCGACCTCCACTCTGGGAGATCTATAACGCAACGTCCAAGCACGTTCTCGAGATATCTTCGTTTTTGATCCCCTCGCACGTAGATATTTCTCGCCTTCTTGACAACTTTGTAGAGATGATGGCGCAAGCGTCGCAATGATACGTCACCTTCGAACCACTGTATTCCGTGTACGTGAACTGTGCATTAGCTATTTGTCGTCTTTATGTCTGGCGGCAAATGCAAAAAATTACAAGGTGGACCTACTACCCAATGACCAACTATGAGCTCTTGCAATGCGATCACAGCCACTTCCTTTGGCAAAAAATTTCGGTTAACGTCGCGAAAACCTTGTATGTCGACAACGAAATCCATGATTTAAGGAGCGAGCGCGAGAGTCTATCGCTGTGGAAAAGAGCGAATGACAACTGATCCTCATGCGTAGGCGTTTCATTTCTGATATACGCTTATCCCCACTACTCTTGTTTCTCCTTCTTCTTCTTTTTATATTTAGGCGCTAAAATCCGATAGGATTTGCCTGCTCGAATCGACTTCCAGCACGTTATCGTATTCTACGTAAATGATGCAATTTATGGTACTAGTGAGAGCGCCCTCGAATCGTACTTCCACGCGCACGCTACCCGACCGCACGAGGTTCCAGTGCGTAGCACAATGAGCTGATAAATCTGGTGTTAGATCAAATGCTGTCAGAAAATTTCCTCGCGCGTAATTGTCACGATTGATGCCGTTGACTTCGTTGAGAAAATGTATACCTGTACCCGAAAACAGCGTATGGTAAGCATCTATGTAGAGATCACTGTTGCCGGTAAAGCGAGGTTGTAACGGTTTGCTGGGAATTTGCACTCCGTCGACGTACAAAGAAAGATAATTTATCGAAAAGTGTTGAAAATTGAACGGGTTGAATTTACGATTTCCATTAAACGCTTTGTTGTCGACGAAACCTATAATTATTCGTTTAGGCAGCTGCCCGAGGATGACGTTGTCGAGAGTGTCCCCGAGAATTCCAGTGTGAAGCGTGAAAGACTTAACTTCGACACGTGTAATCGGATACGTGGCTGTAGCTTTAGCTAAGCCATTGGCATGCCCAAATAAAATATCGGGACTTATCTTTACTCTGCGTATGATGAGAGTGGCTTCTTTGATTTTGACACGGAATTTACCATCATCCGACACATCCATCAAGCAAAATGCATCTTTGCTTCGTACAAGGCGTACTCTCATCTCCACTCCGTTGATAAGCATTTTATCTTGATTAAATACCTCGCAATGCAAATGACCAATCATATCGGCGGTTTTCCCTCCAAGTATGTAATTTTGACGATATAGGGCACCTTTGTTAGCGGTAGCATTTTCTATAGGAATATTCGGAGCAGCTTCAAAGTTGTCAAACGTATCATCGTACCAAAGTGCTGTAGTTAAATGCGATTCATTAGCAGCCGGAAAATAATTCAACAACGATTCAATATAAGCTCTATAGGGGTAGGCATTGTTGGGAGGTGGAACGAGCTTTTGATTAAAAAAAACGTCGACTTGATTAAATAGCGAATGAAGAAAATTGTTAACTGGCACGACTTTGGCGTTTTCCGCTTCGCCTTCTATTGGTTCAACCGTTGCTTGAATGTAAAGCATCGTGTGCGCAACGTCTATGTAATATTCACTACCACTCGGCACCACAAACTCTATGGGAGCATCTCCTTCGTCGCTGAGCGATGACACGGGCTTGTAGTGTAAGAAACTGCTACTCTCTATGGAAGTTTGAGTCACCGGTAGAGAAAAAATGTCTAAGTCACTGGACATACATTCTGTCGAGTGTGAATGTAAGAACGCCATTTTTTCTATTTCGGGCCGAAGATGTCGTTAATATTTCTAAAAGTGGGCTTCTTCCTCTTCTTGTTGACTCTGTCGCATTTTCTTGTAGTTGTTCGACCCTCCTTCTTCTTCTTCTTATTTTTCTCGGTGATGCGAACTAATCCGCTTGTCTTCCTCAACTGACGTTTTCGTCTGTGAACAGGCGTCTTATAACCCGAGCCTTTCATCATCTCACATATTTTTTGGGCTGCTTTTCTCTTCAAGTTTTTTCTAGATTCTTTGGCTCTGAGCTTCACTGCTTCTTTGTAATTGACACCGTTATTCGCCACGTCATCGAAAATATTTAACCCCACTCGTATTGTTTCTTTTCCTACAGCTTTTGCTCCACTGGAGATGTAAGGCAGCATTTTTCGAAACAGGCCGCCTAACCATGCTCCCACTCCTCGGCCTCTTTGATAAGTAGAGCCAGCGAAAACTCTCCTAACACCACCACCACCACGCCCGACTTGCTCGTCGTCGTAGCATTGAATGTAGTAACTCCTATTGGCTATAATTGTTCAGCGGTTGCGTTTGAAATGTAGCGTAACCGTCAACGTATCATACTCGAATGGTATAGGGTGGTCGTGCTGATCTCTTATATCTATAACTATATTGTGGAAAGTATGATAAAGTAACGGTATGTAATGTATCGGAGCAAAACGCTGCACGTAGTTACAACCAAATTTGTAATTTGGATCTGTGACTGAAACTATATGTAGAAGAGGTGCTTGAGTGTCGCCGACTGTGTATGGTTCGCAAATGTCAGTGTAAACGTACTTTTGATCAGGAATAGCGCGAGACAATGAAGCAGGTCTAACACCCTCAATGACTCTGATGCCCTCGTTGACGGTCGTAAACATTCCTTTGGTCACGAAATTTTCAATACCAAAAATACGACAAATTTTATCATTGAATTCCATCACGTGAAACTCTTCACAATGGCATGTTCGCTTTATCGCGTAATATCCTAAGCGGTTTTTCATCGGTTCCAGTACTTGATGTTGATATACGTCGTTCGATCTATTTATCTCGGCAGCTAGCTGTTCTATTGTTTTATAAATACCGTCGGGAAAGTGGCAAACGTCTTTGCGTACTACCTTACCCCTGTCGTAGGAACAAAAGGAATAAGAAGCTTCAGTATTTTGTACGTGGTTTATAGTACAAGGCACGTAAATTTCAGCTAGACCTACGAGCCATTCACCGTGCAGCCTAATCTCGCGCTGTAAATGCGTGGTGAAGCAAGTTGTTGTATTATCGCTGAAATACGTCATACTACTGTTACTCGTAACACCATGTAAAATTCATCTTGGTTCTCCATTTTTTTTTTTCAGATTCTATCGAGATCGCTCGCCTTTATCCAAGAGTTGAATTTGACAGCGTATCCTAACCACTTGACTAGTAGTTGCTTATTTGCTCCTCGTCCACGCGTACGAACTATGCGCTCCACTTATATGTTTGATGGTTTGTGATGCGTTCTCGGCCAACCAATACAAGTTCTTCCGTGTAAAAGAATCCGTCGATAATTTCACCGTTTAAGTCTTCGAGAACGTACGTGAAGATATTCTGTCGTCGCGACACCCTTTTTATCTTGAACCCTTCCTCGCTGAAATTTTTTTCATAATCGCGCTCGAAGGTATTTTTAGTCCGACTGATTCGAACGAAGTCGCCCACCTTGAATTTAGGTATCGATTGGTGGATCCTCTTGCGGCCGTTTCTCTGCACCGCACTTTGTCGAAGAGCACGCTTTTGCAAATTTTCACGGGCTTTTGCTGCGTTGTACAGATTTACCTTAGATGGTTTCATTTTTGTTCCACTATGCAATGTGTGGTTGTAAGCGTATATAATTTTTTGTACTACGTCGACATACCTTTTTGTATTTTTGTGCGAGAAATAGCGCCACATACGCTTTCTTATTATTCTGTTGAGTCTCTCGTCTACAGCCGCTTTGATATCGGGATTTCGCGCTACTCTAAATTGTATGTCATATTTTTTTAGAAGGCTTTGAAAAGCTGAACCGACAAATTCTTTGCCACGGTCGGATTGTAAACACACCGGTACTCGTGGGCTCGCTCTGTCTAGAATTTTTTTTAACGCGCCGGCAACGTTGCGCGCTGTTTTGTCGCGCAATGGTTCGATCCACGCATACTTGCTGAGAACATCCACAACAACGAGAATATAGCAGAAGCCGTCGTTATAGTCTTTTATCGAGGTTAACTTTAGTAAATCACACTCCCACAGGGCGTCCACGTTCGTGACGTTGTAGCGCAATCTCGGAAATTTTCGTTTTATAGGATCATGAGAGTCTTGGTTACTAAGCCATGCGTATATTTTAGCCTTCTCATTGGATTTACCTCTCTTTTTATTTACGCGTACGAGATTTCTTGCACCCGCGTATCCTGCCTCGTGCGAGAACGTAATACTGTTTCTCGTACATCGTCTCTGTGCGTGTGCTTGTGCGTGTGCATACGTGCGTATGTGTGCGTGCGTGTGTGTGTGTGTGTGAGTGTGTGCGATATTTATATTTGGAATCGTAACCACTTTTTTTTACTTTGTTCAGCCTTTCTTCTCCTCGTAAGCACGGGAGAGGGCTCTGCATTCGCGTCTTCCTTATTCAGTCGTTTGGCCGTATTCAAAGGCGCTGTGAGTACTCTGCCAATTTTTAAAACTTCGCTGTTGCCTATTAAATTCGTCGGAGTATCGGAAGTTTTAACAAATTTAGAAAACTCCATGCGGCCAACTGGTACTTCTTCGTCGTTATTTTTTCCCCTTCTAACCACATCGTTCAGTAATTCTATGATATTTGAACGCTCTACCGTGTGGCCATCTATACTCACTGTTCCGGCATTGCTCCACTTGAGACGTTCGGGTGCTACTGTTTTCCAATGACGCAACAAAAGCCGAACCTTGCGCTGATATGCCTTGGGCACACCATCGATAATGGCTTCTTCGGTGAGTGGTGCTAGTGTCTCGTCAATTTCGTCGATTTCTCGCTGTGCATCGCTGCTGCTGTTGTGCTCGCTTTCACGGAAAAAAAGATAACGTCGCAAAACTTGTAAGTAATTTTGACATTTTTCGTAAACGTCCTTCACCCCTTTTTTCGACTGAAGAATATCGAACATTTCGGCGTCTAATCTGGTCAAATTATCACCGGGAGTTTGCACGGAATTTACGCCGGAGACATCGCTCGGGGCAATATTTTTCGTTGCTTCAACGGCTTGCACGTGTTCGATTGCGTCTTCGGGCACGATTACTATTTTACGAGTACGTTCCATACTGCTTCTCTGATTATTTTTTTTTTCACTGTTTTCCTCCACCTCCTCCTCCTCCAAACAGTTTAGATATGAGTGCGCCTACGATGGGCGCTAGAAGAACTGGAAAAAAAGATCATCCGTTCTGCACTATTGCGCGTTTTTTAGTTTTCCAACTTGATGACTTCCGATTGATTAATCTGCGCAATACGTGCGTGTGCTTATTCAGCTGTTTCTTCTCGCAATCTCTCAATTTCACTACACCGTGTAAA
Organism: Torymus aiolomorphi; assembly: GCA_036365515.1. Classification (NCBI taxonomy): domain Eukaryota; kingdom Metazoa; phylum Arthropoda; class Insecta; order Hymenoptera; family Torymidae; genus Torymus; species Torymus aiolomorphi. The sequence goes on along the minus strand of CM070876.1, from coordinate 103,204,151 downwards.
ACGTTTAATGCGCACTCGCATATGCACTTAACGAGCGATTTATCAGCCGTGCGAAGGATGGCCGAACGCTGTTTGCCGTCGCAGTGTGAGAGAGCACCCAAAAGTGCCAACTGTTTTTTGGGAAAACGTTTAGTACAAGGCAAACCGCGTCTAGAATTCATCCGTGTTGCTCCTGCCATCTTTATCTCTCAACTGAGGGCACGCGCGTCTGACGTATCTATTTCCTTTTTTTTTGCTTCCCCCCTCTCCTTCACCTTAAATATAATTAAACTACCGAAACTTTGAATTTTTTGGCACATAAGCGTAGTGCGTTTTGTCGTCGGGAAATATGCAAGAGCGAAATCTAAATTCATCTACACAGTCTTGCGATAAATCGAGAAAAAGATACGTATGTGGGGTTCTCGTGGCGTCGAGGTAGGCCTCTTGCAGAAATTTTGGATCTTCCGGGTACACTTGATGCGCCAAGTGCTGTATTTGAGCGCGATCACGCGGGTTTTTATACAGTACGATGTATTTTGTGTTCAGACTTGTATCGCGCTGCGACTTTCCTTTATGAAAAATATTTTGCGTTATGAATATAATGCTAATATTTTTGTGATGACTACCCTTCGTGAACAAATCTAATGTCACATCGCACGAAGATTCACGAATCAAATCATCGAGTATAAGTAATTTTTTTTTATCGCTATCTTTAGAGTAATCGCTCGTTTGAGGCAGACCTTCCCGAAATTCGATACGCGGCGCGTCACCACCACCACTACCGGGTCTCAGCTCCGTCTGGTAGGCTTCTTGCCACTCGGCGTAATAAAAAAGTATGCGATCGAAGCGTACGTTACAGATTGTCGGTAAATTTGCGAGAAATTTTTTGACGAACTGCGTTTTGCCGCATCCGGTAGGTCCGCACACGCAACACGTAAATGGATGTTTCCAGCGCGTATCCATTTTCGAGACTGACAACTAAACCCAATTTGCTCGTGCTTTTATCATGATATTTTTTTTTCAGAACACAAGAAAAACCAACTGACTCACCAGTGACCCCCGGCGCGCGTGGGGCCCCGCGGCGGCGCGGCGCGGTGCGCACCCTCTCAGCTTATAAGGGTGCGCTCTTTATCAGCTTATACACGAGCGCTCTATTAGCGTATAGATGCGCTCGTGGCGGCACGGCGCGCGCTCTCTTAGCTTTCAAGCGCACGAGCGCGCGCTATCAGCTAATTCTGCGGCGCGCGGTACTCATCAGTTGATACCGCGCACTTCTAAAATGAGCATGAAATGAAAAAAGAACAACAAATATAACAAAATTAAACTTCTATTGTTAATAAAAAAAACAAATGTTTAGTGCTTATAGTCAAAAGGCAACGAGGATGTTTTATTAAAATAGCGCCGTTTGTTCAACACTATACAACATGTTTTAATTTCGTCTCGCGTGACAACATCATGATCAGGCATTCTTCTTATAGCTCTAAATTGTAGATTAATATTACTTGCATTGCCGTGGAAAAAAGATTGAATTAGGCGGCTGATACTTTGAAAATTTATTTTTAACGTATTCGAGTAATTGAGCCTTATGCCTTTAATTTTACAACATTCAAATGTTTCATCGGTAGCCGGATCGACGGCTCTGTACGCGTAAAATTTAGGGCCACCAGATAAGAAGGTTTTTATATGAACATTAGGCCCCAAAGTCTTGAGTTCGTCAGTCATATCGCCTAATAATGACCCGATGTGAGGTCTATATTCTTCATTTTTCGCACGCTCGTTATAAACAAAAACGCACGAGTCGGTGTCGTAGTACAAAACACGCTGATCGAGTTTCTCCAGGTGACTATATAATTTCAGTCTCACTTGCGCTGTAGTGTAAGCGGCGATTACTACATTGGTATTAGGAGCTGGTCCTACCGCGTCACCGATATTGTGCCATTCGACGTATAAAAGTTCGTCGTTTACAGGCAATACGCTGAGGACCTCCTTGTCAGGAGCAACCAAGAGTTTGAGCAGAGCTTCGCGCGTTTTTACCATTGCCGTCTGTTTTAAATTACAGCGTTGGCCAAATTTACCCCAAAAAGAATTCAGACAGCTTCGCCACAGCGCGCAATCCCGCATTTTTCTCGATTTTTGCTCTCTCTAGCAGTATGCCTTCGTCTCGCTCATAATCGTTCAGATAAAGATCTATATCTGCCTCGCTCACGCACCATGCAGGCCAACCGCTAGCTTGTTGTTTTAATTGCAGAAATGCATTCACGTAGCCGGCGAACAATCCCCCTTTGCCACTCTGTTGATCGTATTGCGTTATTTCATATCGCCATATAATATATATTTCCGTTACGCGGTAGCCCAACTCTACGGCTTCTCTTAATTCATGGGCAACCCATGTACCTGTAAATTCACGCTCATTAATGTTTTCGTGATTACAATCTCCCTGACGCATGTCCTCGCAACAAGAGCGGCAAAGTGCAAAGAGTAACTTTCCGTGTATTTTTGTCGGCAAGAGTGGAAGAAACAAATTTCGAGGTGTCAACACTTTGCACTTAACTAACCCTTCTACTCCCGAGAGATCGTTGTTTCCCCCCGTCAACGCGTCGCACTCACTCCCGACAAATATGTCGGGGTGACCAAGCGGAAATCGTCCTCTTTTACATATATATGGATTTAATGAACAAATATCCGTATATCTTATTGTTTCTTCCTCCTTGACATCGTAGTAACATGTTATATTTTCCGTGCGCCCACCAAAAAATGCGTCCCGCGGGTTCAAAACTATTTTACTAATAATTGGATGATTGTTAACGTAATTCGCGATTTGTGGATTTTCAGCTTTGCGACGATCAAATTCACACTCTCAAATTTCACGGACCTCGTACCCTCGCGACTATATTTTGTCTATCTTAGCGCGAGTATTCTCGTACGCTTCGTTGAGTGTGCGATTAAAAACGGTTAGCTTATCGCGTTTGTTTTTAAAACAGCGAGGACACCCATGTGTATAGCAGCCTTGGTACTCGAACACGATGCCGGTGTCCGAAGCTGCTGCTGACGAAGCTGATGCAGTGGAGACACCCGCTGCCGCCGGAGGAGGCAAATACCCGTCTATCAAAAAGCCTTCTGGTAATCTAAACTCGCGCCTACGGCCCGCGTGAATAATTTCTCGCCTGACTTCCCGCTCGCACTGCAATAGCCATTCGACAGCTTTTTGAGAGTGTTTATCAGCGCGTCTGTAGCCATTGGGTGGTAAAATTCCTATAGCGTTTGTCTTAAGGAATTTTTTCCTGTACAAATAAGAACAAGCCGAAGCTATCGTGGTCGCCGAAACAAAGGGGTCCGTGTCACCGATGTCGATGAAAATTTTTCGAAAAGTGATACACGCGCGACGCAATATCTCTACATCCATACGGCAATATTCGACGATTTCGTTTTCGAAGTTAAAAACATAGTCTCGCGCATGCTCGTTATACCACTGGAAAAAAATCGTTCTCTCCTCGTTTGACATAGAATTTGGCGCGTAGAAAGTTGGATCAGGCAGCGGTCCAACATATTCTTGATTGTCTAAAGTGTTGAAAAAGTGTGGGAAGAACCCCTTTTTACTACAATGTGGCAAGCCGAAGGCAGACGGAAGAGCACTCAATTTCATCTGAAAATAGTTCAAGCTGTCTATAAATTTAGCGCACCCTTGTCGTATCGTTATAATATTTTTCCCATTTAAAATAACATTCGGCATAACTTCAGTCACGCGTTCGGCCATCTCCTTCAATATAAACTGTGCATCAAACGCGCGCGCATTGTGTGCGATGCACACTATTTGAGAAAAGTTGCTTTTATCGCGTACGCATAATTCGACCAGACGCTTAATAGGCTCTTCCCAAAAAACGTATTCACGAATGCCACAAGTATTGCAAAATTGCGAGACATCGTCATTATCGATACAATCAGTACAGACTTGTTGCACTACGCACAAATTAGGTACATGAATTTTCGTGCTTCTATGATTCAAATACGCTTCATCCTGACGCGTTTCAAAATCATAAAAGATGTATAAAAGTTTTTTCTGAGTGTATTCGCCATTTGCTTTTTTTCTTCGGCGATCGGGCTCACTTGTTATAGGTCGCATGTAACAATTTTCATTTACATAATGTTTCTTTTTACATAGATTGCACCAAATTTGCCCGCATAGGTGATTGCCTCGATTACGATTCGTGATTTTACAACATAGCGTGCAAAGTTTGACAATATCACACAATTTTTTATTGTTTTTTTTATATCTGCCCTCTTCTAAATGATTTCTGACACATGAATCGCCAAAAAATTCTCTGTTACATTGCGCGCATTATATCAATTCGATGCCGTCTGATGTGCAAGCCGGAGAAACGAAACCTTTCGAACAAGTTTTTCGACATTTATGTTGGTCGATAAAATGAAAACATTTATTGCAATATGTGCAAAAAAATCTTGTCCTTACTACTTCTATTACATTCAAAATTGTGTCGAAATGTTTCGCTCTGGGGTCATAACATAAATTAATAACACCGCGTAATTCTCCCTGTGATTCTACTTGTTCTCGCCCGTCGAAAAAAGGAGGCTCACCGTTGCCGAAAGTTGTTTTATTATAAACTACTATAGCAATACGGCTCTGAACATAAAAATTTTGAAATTGTTCTATCTCGTAAAACCCGCAACCCGCGCGAGGGATATGTACGTTAGGAGATCGTATTAAGCGTTCAGCAAGTTCTTTCTGCAATTTTCGTCGGCCATCGCGAACTATACCCCATTCTTTGTGAACAGCGTCCAAGTCATTCGCGCGCAATTTAATATGGGCTTCTCCAACTACCAACGCGTGCGGCAAACATAAGTTATCGTTGTTCACGATGGATACTAACGATCGCTGCGTTACCGCGTCGATTGATAATTTTTTGCTCCTTAATGCACCCGAGCCAACAGGCACGCTAATAAATGTTACTTGTAACATGAACTTTCGTCTAGTTGAAAATTTTCGTTACTCTGTGTTAGCTTGGAAATTAAGTTCCATAGATCATTGTAAAAAAAATTTCCAACTAGACGAAAAGACAGGCCGCCTGTACCATGCATGAACTGAACGCTTTTAATCGCGATACCGAGTAAAACTGTTTCATCGTCATCTTGGGCCAACGAAATGATGAACGCGTGAATGTCACGCATAGCAGCTTCTATCCAAAGAATTGGATTATCGCATTCGTCAGGCGGTTCATTGACGCGCAGTGCGACACAACGTCCTGCAATTCGAAACCTTCGCACGAAATTTTCGGTTTCTTCGACTATAGTAAATCTTACTTCTGGTGGCCTTATCTTATAATCCATGCCCCCCTCCTCCTCCTCCTCCTCCTTCTCCTCCTCCTCCTCCTCCTCCTCCTCTTCTTTGTCGGTGATAGAAGCACTCTCGTATTCACGTCCGCCTTCGCTACTACCATAGCCCAATTGCAGTGGTTCTCTATTCTCATTAACGCTTGAATTTACGTTGTCCTCTATGGGCGACGGTGGGAGTGAAGGCCAGATTGAACTCATAGAAGAGGAAGATGGGGATATATCGGAGAAAGAATGGGTCGTACCAAAAGAAAATTCATTTTCTCCAAGTGTAATTTTATTATTAATAAAAACTAATTTGAAAAAATATAATAAATTTTATTCTGCACATAAAGTATTTATTCTTCCGGTTTCCCGTTAAAACTATCACGAACGCGATCTAATAAATCTTCTAACTCGTCAGATGTATACATCGGAGAATTTTCATTTTCGGCTTGATCATGGAACCATCTTAATTCTTGTGCGCGCCGAATATGAAAAATTCTCCGCGCATTTACTAGCAAATTCGGGATGTCAATACTCGGCGTAGCCAACCCATCACCGTTATTGATGCGTCTTCGAATAACTTTTAAAAAAAAAAAATATCGCGTTAAAAAAATTTAACATATGAAAAAAATATTTAAATAAAAAAACTTACATTCGTTTATTCGACGATCTAACGGACTTCTTTCGTCAAAACTATTCCATATTAATCGATGTCGATCCTCTATGTTGTGGAATGAACGCTCTGACGGCGGTGCTCTCCTGGTATAAAAGTCATGCAGTGTGCCTGCGCGTGGCCGTTCATCAATTCTGCTCGTGGATGGGCATGGGACCTCACTCATGATAACTCTTTCTACAGATTGTCTCGGTACCCGATACTGGCTGAGCGTTAACATCATGCGTGATCCCATCAATCTGTTGTTGTCCTCTTCATCGGAGGAGGATGTTACACGTATCACGTTTACGCTTTCGTTGTCTGAATCTTCAGCATTGTTCTCTTCAACATCGGATGGTGCGGCATCATCCTCTGGTGCTGCTTCTTTTATTCCATTTTATTGTTGTTATTGTTGTTGTTGTTGTTGTTGTTGTTGTTGTTGTTGTTGTTGTTGTTGTTGTTGTTGTTGTTGTTGTTGTTGTTGTTGTTGTTGTCGTCGTCGTCGTCGTCGTCGTCGTCGTCGTCGTCGTCGTCGTCGTCGTCGTCGTTGTTGTCGTTGTTGTTGTTGTTGTTGTTGTTGTTGTTGTTGTTGTTGTTGTTGTTGTTGTTGTTGTTGTTGTTGTTGTTGTTCTCGTTGTTGTATTGGTATGTGCACTCGTGGAACTTGCTCTTCATCACTAAAAAGATCGTCTTCGCTCGGACTTGTCGCATCAGCCATATTTTGTTGTCGTGCTCGGGCAACTTCTTCATCGCTACTCATAATGTCACTGTCGCTCTCGTACACGAGTCTACGATCTACTGGGTTTTGACGGCCGTTATAACCCATACAAACTGTAGAAGCATCGCTGTCATCAGCTAGCAGCTCGCCTAGCGCTATAATTTTTAATTGAATGAAAAATGATTATTTTTTCAAGATTAAAATTTTATAAAAAAATGAATTTTACTTACCACGTTGTTCCTGGAATGCGACCATCATATCTCCAAGAACATTAGCGTTTTCCATGTGAATTTCCCTCACATATTCCCCGGCTATTAATAGGGCAGCGCGACTATTAAAAAATAATCGTCTATAAAATGCCGCACTTCGCCGTAAGCCGCTCTGCGATAAAAGAAAACGTAACTCGCGACGCAAAACGACATTATTCATTGCACTGACTCTTTGACGCCATGTTCTATTACACCTTCGCCACACAGGTTGTCTATCCAACCGCAATGAAGATACCATGCGCGATATCACTTCACGCAACTCACTATTCTCGTCAGCTTCCACTCGCGGGATAAAAACTCTCGCCATGATTCGCATAGCTACTAAGATGACCGATGGGTAAGACCAGGTCTTTTATAATGCATGCAGCTATATTCAGTGAATGAAATTGCCACCATACTGTAGGCGAAATATATATTGGGTTCAACCTATCGCTTGAAGGGTATATCGTGATACACAACGAAATCTACTCTCCGCGTTTGCTTCGATCCACACAGGGGTGAATCCGACACCTCTCTTCTTACGGTGATACTACTACCGAGAAGAAGAAGTACGTTAAGAACTAATCTCAGTCTTGCTCACTGCTCAAAAACAAAACAGTAACATGAGCGAGGATCAAGCTGATTTCAGTAGTGCCATGCGCGAAAAAATATCCTCTTGATTATTGCGCGATATCGAAATTTGATTAGCCTTTCGGTAACTCTTTGACACCTTGCAAGCCAATATACATCATAAAAAGTACGTTACATACGCCAGATAAAATACTGGCTTCTTAGAAGCAATAAAGCGGTATATCGCCGGACGTACAGTAAAAACGGTTTGATGTTACTTGATGCTCAAGACAAAACACTAGCATCCTGGTTAGCCGATACCGTGGAGTAAGATAAAATACGCGTATATTCGCATATATGCACGTGCCAATTATTGCTGCTATACCCCGATAAAAAATCGTGACGATACCAAGCTCTTCGTAAGGTTTTGCAGGCTTCCGGATGCTGCGACAGGACCGAGTTCGTTCAGCTGTTTAGAAACCGACTGACTTTTTATTTTACCATCTATCCATCAATCCTTACTTATACAAAATTCGTAAATTTGCTTTTTTTTTTGCTCTTTTTTATATATATTGTGCAATTGTTAATAATAAAATTATTGTCGTGGTAATTTGCAAATTCATTCTAAAAAACTTATTTAGAGACAACCGGTGTTCTGATAGTTTTTTAGAAGTAAATTCCAGAGAACTTTTATTAAGAAAATAAAATATTTTATGAATTGAATATATCTGTTCTATTTCATACTTTTATTTGTCTTTAAATATATTGATTATCGCGTATGGAAATAACAAATCTAAGAAAACGTAAGAAACCGTGAGAAACTGTAAGAAAACGTATGAAACCGTATAAAACCGTATAAAACCATTGGTTTTCGGACATTTGTTTATGTTTTATACACTTTATTACATTTTTTACATTTTTATACGTTTCCTTACAAATATGACTAATTTTGTCAAATTAGTCTGCAAAAACAAATTGTAAAAAAATGTAAGGAAATGTAAAAAAATATAAGAAAATGTATGAAAATGTAAGAAAATGTATAAAAATGTAAGATATTACATATTCTTACATTTATATACACTTTTATACACTTTTAAGCAGTTTTGTATATTTTTATACATTTTCTCACATTTCATTAAATTTGGTACATATGTAAGAAAATTTTCTGGAAAAAATTTTAATTTAAATGTATAATGTTACGATTTAATAATCGCATACAATAAATAAATGGAGGAGGATTCGATAAAAAAACGGCAGGGCGTGACTCGACGGGGAATCGAACCCCGGACCTTTCGTTTTCGCGACGAGTGCTCTGACCACTGAGCTACCGATGCCGGTGCACGTCTTTCCTCGAGTCGTCCTCATGTTGCTGCTATATGCAACCCGATCCGCCTCATCACGTTGTGCATGCTATGCACACGTAACAATAAAAATGTGTAAAAATGTATAAAAGTGTATATAACCGTATAAATCCTTTCCCATAAAATGTTCGAAAACCAATGATTTTATACGGTTTCATACAGTTTTTTACAGTTTTGTACAATTACTTACAGTTTTCTGCATTTTTGTACATTTCTTTTTTTCATTCGGGATCTAAAAATCAACGCCCTTATTCATTCACAAATAGTTGTACTGTAAATAATAAAAAAAAAACCTGTTTCCATTAAGGGGGCCAGCCTGAGTTAAAGCCTGAAAAAATAGATTTTAGTATAATTAGTCAGGTAATTATTTTTTCAAATCTATATAAAAAAACAACTTTATACCTCAAACATATACATCAAAAACAACATTTTAGCACCTCCCTGGATCCTATATTTTGATTTATAAGTGTGTAATATAACCACTGGATTGAAGTATCAATTTGTGTATATTATCTCATGTCTCACACGCTACTCTGGAACGCTTTGACCAAAATGAATGAGAGAGTGGGGAAAATCTTGTTTATATATATTTACACAAAATTAACGGAGCAGATTTTGAAAACAGACACCCAATTAATTTTTAAATATAGAAATATGTGAAAAAATTGGAAAAATCATTAAAAAAATCATTAAAAAATTATTCAAAGATGTATATTAATGGAAGAATTAAAATTTTTCAAATTGGGTAACAGCGGTTGGGTAACAGAACTAATCGGCGTGTTACCCAAACGCTCTGTCCAAAAGTTTATTAAGGAGTACGCTTCTATATGCATCTATATTCGTTGGTATATGGTATCGACCTAACCTTGTTATTTTCATACATATTTTCAATATATGCATTAGTCCGTATATACAATCATTATTTACAAGATATAAGTGTTTATCTATTCATGTATCAATCAACGAGAGAATAACTTTTATTAGATAAGTACTTACTGGCTTAATGTTAAATGGCTCAAATCATTTTTTTAAAATTGATACTTTGTGTGATTTTTTACTTTTACAGATACAGATATCACAGAAGAAGAGTTTTTCAAGTAATTTTGGAGATATAGCCAATAATGTTGAGAAGTTCTAATTTGGTACGGTTTGAAAAATCTAATTATGAATTCGCAAATTGAACGATTGTCTTCATGATCCTGGTGGTTATATTATTAATGGAAAGGCATTTGTCATCTTCAAGAAGCTTAGTCGATATCAGTGCTCTGCTGTTGTACATATTTACTCGCAAGCACCAATTAAAAGATTATGTCAAATGAAAAAAGCGACAAGGGTGTGTTATTGTGAAAATTTCAACAAATAATAGTGCTCAGTTATTCTCATGTATGATTTTCCCAAGGTGTGAGACATCAAAAGTTTAATCTATACAATATCAAGAAATCAATATCAAGAATATCAAGAAAGGCTTTGATCCTTTTTTTAGTGAGTCTCAGTTCATAAACTGGTTGTATTTTTTTTTTAAAAGATTATGTGTGGGTAATGATGAGATTAATTTACGTAGTTTTGATCAATAATAATTTCATGAACTTATATCCAACTTATATCTCATCAAAGATTATGTCAAATGAAAAAAGGAAAAAGGATGTGTTATTGTGAAAATTTCAACAAATATAAGTGCTCAGTTATTCTCATGTATGATTTTCCTAGGGTGGGAGACGTCAAAAGTTTAATCTATACAAGAATATCAAGAAACCTTTGATTCTTAAGGATTCTCAGTTCATAAACTGGATGTGATTTTTTACAAGATTATGTGTGGATAATGATGCGTTATTAATTTACATAGTTTCAATTCTAACTTATATCTCATAAAAGATTATGTCAAATGGAAAAAGCGAAAAGGATATGTTATTGTGAAAATTTCAACAAATGAAAGTGCTCAGTTATTCTCATGTATGATTTTCCTAGGGTGGGAGACGTCAAAATGTTTCAGAGGAGTTCTTGGTAAATATTTTTCTAAACAAGATTAAGATAATAATTTTAAAAAGTTTTATAAAATAACTAAACTCCCAATTTAGTTAGTAAACCAACTCCAGCTTTCATAAAAAGAAATGAGTGATATTTGCGACTGGAATGCTAATAACAGTAGTCTCACTGGTGAAGAAATTGCTTTTGCATTTTTCATATGATGTTTATGCTTATATTCTCATTTTCCACCATGGGTAACTAGAATATTTTTTTTCATTTTTAATATGTTTATTAATAATTGGTTGCCAATTTTATTTAGATGCTGCAAAAGGATTACCTTTTATATAATAATCTTATGAATTTGCATTCCAATGCTGAAACGAAACATGGCTGTTGTAAAAGCAACATTCACATCTGGCTAATGTTTTCAATAAAAAAACAAGCACCAATGAATGCTCGTAAAGAATTTGCAGCTAGGACCTACAGATACAACGACATACCTGCGTTAAGATCTTTTTGAATTTGACAAAATACAATAGTAAATGGTCTGGAACAAGTATTTTGTGAAAAAACTTTGCACCACCTGCTTTTATGGATATTGTAGTTGGCATAAGAAATAGAAATGGCATACATTGAATCTATTCTCACTCTTACATAAAACACATAGAGCTCCAATTCGAATCAACTTTCAAAAGAAGGAAAACATGTGATACTATATAAAAGTACATTAGAACCTTTGTTTATGCCGGAAAGCTATACTATCATCAAACATCGACTGCACTCACTATGATACAATTGACATTTTATTTTCTGAAATTGAAACAGTTATGCACTGCAATGAATTTATGAGTCGTGTGAAGTGTTGCTGCTATAAACATTTTTATGAAGCATTGAAATAATTGCTTTTTAGTAGATATTGAGAACGGAAAGGAAATAACCTTGTGCAAAAACATTGATACAAGACAAAACAAATATTCAAATTTCATAAGTCATATTGTGAAAATATCTGATAAGTTTGTTACAATACCAACAATGAACATTGACAGAGTGTATGCCTTCCTGTTAAATGATGATAAAATGTATGTGGTCCCAGTACCAAATCGGTATTTTTACTAGATTTGCAAAGAATATCGATTTTTTTAAATTTTAATGTTATTAATGCAATTAATGATCGGAAATATTTATTTTTATACGATTTTTAAATTAAGTATTTAATAACTCTAGTCTCGTCCACAAATGGTATTTGACTTATGTGATATACTCACAGCATATGTGGCCGAATCCATCTCAAATCAGACAGCCCGCGTATGCCTATTTCACCTATCATGTTGAAATAAAAATATTTATGTTCTACTCGAAAAAATATTTTACACGTGTTTTTTTATTTTTTTGTTTCATCAAAATTTCATGCGTTCAGCGATACCGAAAAATTCCGAGAAAATTCTTTCATTGAGAAAAAAAATTTTCAATGTGATTTTCAGACTGCTATTGTTTCAGCAGTTTTTCAAGCTTTTAAACGTGTAACACATAATTTCACTCAGTTTTGAGCCCTCTTTAACGGCCTTAATGTCATTTTCAAAAAAAATAAAAAATCCACGAGCTATGCACTTTTTACTGAAAAATTCATTTTTTAGAGAAGTGCCTTTTTCTCGAAAACCCCATGTTTTTTTTGCACAATTTTTGTTGTCGTGATAGAGGACGGTAATGCCTAGCTAGACGTATTTGTGAGATTCGGTACTTTTTCCCTGGGATAGCGATCACTAATGAGATAACACACAAACAAATTTTTCACGCTTAACGCTTATATATAGTCAATGATATTAGAGTCAATGTAAAGGTATTTATCTTTGTGCGTATGTAATATACATGTACGTGCGCCTACTTATAGGAGTATATGTACTGGTACATTTGTCCGCTAGATGGATATGGTTTGACTTAACATTTACAAAGAAAAGTTCGGTTTCTGCTATATATCACACATCTCGTCTTATTTAAAACCATCATCTTTTGGAAAATTATTACATATTTACACCTTATCAACTCAACTACGATGTCTCAATATTACTCAACAGAGAGAATCAAATGTGCAGACTTTTTAGACAAACACAAACAAATTATTTACAAATCTAGTTCCGTACGTTTAAAACAACTTGAGAATCTTGCTCATCCATTGAAGCACCTCTATCCTCATTTACCTTTGACACCTTCTACATATCTGTGTCAACATTGTTACAATCGTGCTTTAGAATTGGTGAGTAGTACTGACAATGAATTTATAACGGATAATGAAGTTACCGATAACGTAGTTGATAGAGATGAAGATTTTTTACCAAGTACTCCAGAACGCATTGAAGAATTTAATAATGAAATAAGTACATCTTTCTTAGGTTCTGTATCGCCTCTTAAAAGAAAAAATCTTATACATGAAAAATCAATTGAAAATTACGTAACAAAGAAGAAAAAAAAAATACTTTCAACATTGTCTAATACCTTTGATGTGAAGTTGAACAATGTTTATGACGTTTCTATAACAGCAAATGAATCAACTGTATGCCATTGTACAGAATGGATACAAAATCTTGGTCTAGCCTTGCAAAAGTGTTCTACGGTATCAGAAAAAATAAAAATTCTGACTTTGCTACCTTCATCCTTTACAAAACATGAAATTTTATCTTTATTTCCAGAAATAACAATGTATATGATCAACAAATCGAGAAATCTTGTTAAAGAAAAAGGAATTTATTCAGAACCAGATGCATATTCAGGCCATCCGATTGATGAAAACATGGAAAAAATTGTTATGGAATATTATTTAAATGATGATTTTAATTGTTCAAGACAAAGTCCTAATAAATGTGACGTTGTTACAATTAAAGTTAACAATAAAAAAGAGAAAAAAGTTAAGCGTTTTCTTACTCGAAGTTTAAAAGAGACGTATAAAGTATTTAAAAATGATTATCCAGAATTGAGAATTGGAAAATCGAAATTTTATAGTTTGCGACCAAAGTATGTCTTACTTAGCCCCATCAAAGAAGTTTGTCTCTGTATCTATTGCGCAAATTATGATTTATTTCTTACGAGCTTAATTAATTTTAGAGAGAGTAACGTCACAGAGTTGGATGAAAGTCGGTCACAAATAATAAATGCAACAATGTGTTCTGAGCCATCTGATTTATGTTATTTACAAGAATGTAAACTATGTCCAGGGATTAAGGGAATTACGTTTCATGTTTTAAAACTGCAAGATGTAGAAGGCACAGAAGAAATTACATATGCTTTGTGGGATAATGGAAACCTGATTAAAAAGACACTATCAATTTCTGCTTTTAAAGATGAACTTTCGGTTTGGACCATGAGGGTTAGTACTCACATGTATGTAAAAAATATACAACGCAAAGCTATAAAAACAGAAAGAGAAAGTGCTAAAAAAGACTCACATCATTTAGTTCTTCAAATAGACTTCGCTGAAAACTGGGCTGTGATTCATAATAAAGCTGTTCAAGGAAATCATTGGGTTAATGATCAAATTTCTATTTTCACAGCAGTCTCTTATCAAGGGGATTCGACACAAAGTTTCGCAGTTATAAGTGATGACCGAAAACATGATTCAGCGTATGCTTTGCTAGCAGTACAAAAAATTATAAAATTCTTGAAAGAACATTGTTGTGATTCAATTAAAAAAATTACCATCGTATCAGACGGCGCTGCGAGTCACTTTAAAAATCGCTTTCAATTAGATGAACTAAAACGAGCACCGTGTGATATAAAATGGTTGTTCTCTGCTACTGGGCACGGCAAAGGAGCTGTAGATGGTGTGGGTGGACTTATAAAGCATTATGCTACTTCGCATAATCTTCGAGAGCCCCTTGAAGAAGCTATTCAAAACGCAAATGATTTTGCAATACATGTTCAAAAATATACTGATGCTATTAAAATAATACATTTACAAGATGCTGAAATAGAACAATTCAGAAAAGAAAAATATTGATTGGCTTACAACTCCAAAGTATCCTGGAATTCAAAAACTCATATATGGGTTAAAAAAACATGTGACGATAAAATAGATTGTTTGACAGCAAAGACCGCTGATCGTCCGCTTACTGAATTAAGAACAATGAAGCAGAAAAACAAAGGTAGTAAAATAGGTATACAAACGAAAAAAAGGTATAAAAATAAAAAATCAAAAAGACGCAAATAACAAATAAATACATAGTTATGTGTACCTGTATATTACATACACACAAAGACAAATACCTTTACATTGACTCTAATATCATTGACTATATATAAGCATTAGGCGTGAAAAATTTGTTTGTGTGTTATCTCATTAGTGATCGCTATCCCAGGGAAAAAGTACCGAATCTCACAAATACGTCTAGCTAGGCATTACCGTCCTCTATCACGACAACAAAAATTGTGCAAAAAAAACATGGGGTTTTCGAGAAAAAGGCACTTCCCTAAAAAATGAATTTTTCAGTAAAAAGTGCATAGCTCGTGGATTTTTTATTTTTTTTGAAAATGACATTAAGGCCGTTAAAGAGGGCTCAAAACTGAGTGAAATTGTGTGTTACACGTTTAAAAGCTCGAAAAACTGCTGAAACAATAGCAGTCTGAAAATCACATTGAAAATTTTTTTTCTCAATGAAAGAATTTTCTCGGAATTTTTCGGCATCGCTGAACGCATGAAATTTTGATGAAACAAAAAAATAAAAAAACACGTGTAAAATATTTTTTCGAGTAGAACATAAATATTTTTATTTCAACATGATAGGTGAAATAGGCATACGCGGGCTGTCTGATTTGAGATGGATTCGGCCATGTATAGAATTAATAAAAAATCTGAATTTTCATATATAAAATAAATATTTAAATTTCTCTTCAAATATCCTTTTTACATCCGAATTATATGATTCCTCTATATCTTAACTTTTTCTAAATCATCTATTTTTGTAGACATCTTTTAATATTATATGCATGTTTAGTTGCATTAATTAATTAATTTTTTTTTTAAAGTAAGAGTTGTGAATCTGTATCTAAAAAAAAATTACTCAATAGGAATTGTTTTCAAAATAATCTATATGGAAACACAAAACAAACCCTTTTGTTAAAAAAATTGAATAATGTATATTTAGTTTGATTATGAACCTCTTAAACCAAAGTCTCATCGTCATGTTCTTCTGTATTGCATATTATTCTTAACTATAGAAAATGGAAACCGAAGGGCTCTGGCAAACATACAAATAAATAATCAAACTGAAAACGTGAAAATTAGCTGTGACGATAATATGCAATACAGAAAAAGATATGACAATGATACTTTAGTTTAAGAGGTTTACCGGGTTCCTAATCAAACTAAAAGTAGACTAAGCAATTTTTCGAACAAAAGGGTGTGTTTTGTTTTCCCATATAGTTTATTTTGAAGAAAATTTTTATGAAGTAATTTTTTATTAAAATATGTAAATTTAAAAATGGAATGATTTTCAAATAAACTGTATTTATATATGTATATCAAATTTGAAAATCCCACGTTGCTTAATTTAATTTCGAAGTGCACCTTATATACATAACATTTCACCATGAATATTAAAATTAGATTTTCTTTATTACAATTATTGAACTTTAAATATTTTAAATATAAAAAAATACCAAATGTTCTCGATTTAATTTGTGTATATATCATATTATTCACATTATAATACCCCCTTAATTAGGACGTTTGTGTACATTAAATAAAAAATAGATTTTTTCATGCTGTCATTTATTATAAATAAAACTATATATAACTATAAGTAAAACTGTCTAGATTCTATGTATACATTACATTGTAACGGCAGGCGCGTCTGTGTGTGTATGTGCGCGAACACGGAGCTCGGATCGAGCCGATCTCCGACACACGGTATACACACGGGTAGTTGACCGAAAACATAAACATACCGCGGCCTTGGAGAAGGCAAGACCGACAATTGCGTCATGAGGATTCGCAAGTAGAGTCGGGCTTATCCTCGTATGACTCCGGAGGCTTGCGTGTGTGTGTGTAGTTGCTCGCACGTGTAGCTGTGCGAAAAGTACCGAGCGCAACTACGACACACAATGAGCCCCGAAAAGAAAACTCGTGACAACCTTGCGCGAGGGGGAAGGAGAGCGAGAGCCAGAGCCCGGCAGAATCGCTTCTGTCGTAGCTGAGGCAGCTGCTCGTCCCCCGTGCGCGACGACTTGGAGAGAGAGAGAGAGAGAGAGAGAGAGAGAGAGAGAGAGAGAGAGAGAGAGAGAGAGAGAGAGAGAGAGAGAGAGAGAGACAGTCGAAGTGAAGTGCACGAGGATCGCGGAGTGGGTGCAGTGTAGTGCACGAGAGTGAGAGAGAGAGACGCAGTACGGCTCCGAGAACCTCGTTCGCCGGTTGATTTGATTTGATTTGATTTGGTCTTTATTTGACACCATGGGGTTAAACCCCGTCTGGTGCTTAAGTGCAAATACAGAGTGATAATAAACAGTAAAAAAGGTGATAACAAGCAGTAGATAAAAAGGAATATAAAATAACGCAGTAACAAGAGTAGAAAAATATTAATATAACGCAATAACAAATTATAATAGATAAATTATGAGTAAAAGTATACGAATACAAAAATAGAGGTGCGCCGCAGGGTCACAGGCGAGCGGACGGCGGGGCTGATGTCGTCGGTAGTCGGTAGCAGAGGTGCGTCGAAAGGCGCTCGTTACAGACGCGCAGATTCCAATCAGCTACATCTCGGCTGAATAGGGTTTCGCGTAATGTGCGTTTAGACGAGGATAAGTTGGCAGAGGTAAAATCAGTCACATGAATGGAGTTGAGTAGGTCCATTGCTTCGAGGGTAAACGAGCGCTTGAACGCCTCGGTGCGCCGAGGGGGTGGCTCGAACGGCTGCGGCGGGCGTCGGTCAGAGCGGCGAAGATCGAGATCGCTAACCCTACAGGCGAAGCGACTAGCGAGGTATTGCGGGTGCGCGCTGGCCACAACTTTAAAGGCCTAGAGGCCAATGGCGTATTCGCGCCTGCGCTTAGCTGAGAGCCAGCCGAGTGCAAGCCGGTAGGGTCTGACATGGTCGCGGCGAGAGATATTGCCAACGACAAATCGAACGCAGGCGTTCAGCGTCGTCTCAAGCTTCTTGACACGCTCCTTGTCAAGATGGTTATAGACTGGGGAGGCGTAGTCAAAGAGCGGGAAGACCAGTGCCTCAATGAGGTGTTTGCGTATGTCTCGAGAGAGGGCATGACGAAAGAAACGCAGGGTGAAAAGCGTTCCATACACCTTGCGGGAGATGAGCCGCGCATGAATTTGCCAGTCGTGCGAGTTGGTGAAAGTTACCCCCAGGCTCCAAGCTTCAGTGGCGTAAGGAAGAGCGTGGCCGTCAACGATAACTCTCGGCAGGGATTCGAGGTCGAGCTCGCGGATGTAGCTAACACTACCAAGGATTAGGATTTTAGTTTTACTGGAATTCAAGAGGAGGCCATTGGAACGGGCCCAGTCGGCGACCGCTTGAGCATCTCGAGTTACGCGTGCGAGAGCTAGATGGAAATCGGCAGGAAAAAAGTGATGGTATAGTTGCGTGTCGTCGGCAAAAATCATAATCCTGGAGAAACGAACCACTGCCGGGAGATCGTTGATAAAAACAGCAAAGAGTAGCGGGCCGAGAACGCTTCCATGGGGAACCCCAGACGAGGCACGAAGCCAGTCGGTGACCCTGCCGCCAGAGTCGATGACAGCCTGGAACCTATCGGCGAGATAGGTAAAAAACCATCGGAGTGAATGGGTTGAGAGGTTTATTGCACGAAGTTTAGCTATGAGGGTAGTATGTGGTATTGAATCGAAGGCTTTGGAGAAATCAAAAAGGATAAGGAACGTGAGCATGCGTTTGTCAATGGCGTGTCGAATGTCATCAAAAACTCCGAAAAGAACGGTCTGCGTGCTGTGCCCATGCCGGAAACCTGCCTGGCGAGGGTGGAGTAGGCGATTCGCCTCTAGGTATCCCTGAAGTTGGTTATAGACCAGCCTTTCGAGAACTTTCGACAGCTCGGGCAATTGGGCAATGGGCCGAGTGTGGGAGAGCTGGGTCTTCACCTTAACCTTGGCGAGCGGCTTGATGATGGCTCTCTTCCAACTAGCGGGAAAAGTCGCACTTCCAATAGAGGTGTTGAATAAGTTGGTGATGTACGGGAGGGAATGAGGCGCAATAAGTTTCAGCATGGGCACAGAGAGACCATCGTGGCCCATAGACTTCGAGGTAGATCGATGAAGAGCTTCAGCTATTTTACGCTCAGAGAAAGGGCGGAGGCAGAAGATAGTGCTAAGCGATAGGGGCTGGTTGACGATGACCTCGAAATCGAGCTCAGTGGCAGGAGGGTGACGACTCACGGCGGCAGCATAGTGGGCGTTAAGGGCTTGAGCCGAAAATTTCTCGAGCGGACACGGTAAGCTGCGCTTAGTGACATGCAGGCACCGGAGTTCGAGCCACTTCACATTGGCAGATGGGGCATCCGCGAGACGGCAGGCGACATGCTTGTTTTTGGCCGTGTCGAGGGCATTGCAGGTTTCTGAGCGAAGAACACGAAAACGAGCAAGATCGGCGGGGGCACCTGAGGCACGAGCAAGCCGATAGGCGCGATCACGGGATCTCATAAGCGCCCTAATTTGTGGATTGACCCATGGTTTGCGACGCGATGACAGAATCAGTTTACGCAGAGGTGCGGCGGTATCGAACGCGTTCGCAAACGCATGTGTTAGGGTTTATTCGGCAGTGTCAACGCTGGTGAGGCATGGGCCCAAGACAAGCTCGGTGGTGTTGGTAGTGGCAATAAAGGTATTTAGAGGATAAGGTACATGCGGGTCGGGTGTGTGGAGGTGGTGAGAGAGGGCTAGGCACAGTAGTTCAGGGTTGACTCTTTTGAGATCGCGTGACTGGATCGACCTTTCGATCTGTGGGGGCTTATTGCAGGCGAGAGAAATTTGGTGGTTGAGGGAGAGGGAGAGAGAGAGCCACACTCGACCGAGGCAGCGAAAGAGCGAGAGAGAGCAGCGCGGCCGAGCTCAATCACGGGAGCGAGTGAGAGAGAGCATCGCGGCCGATACTTGCAGGAGCGAGAGAGAGAGAGAGAGAGAGAGAGAGAGAGAGAGAGAGAGAGAGAGAGAGAGAGAGAGAGAGAGAGAGAGAGAGAGAGAGAGAGAGAGAGAGAGAGAGAGAGAGAGAGAGAGAGAGAGAGAAAGGCGAGGCCCGTAGCAGCGAAGAAGGAGAGAGAGAGACACACACAGCGAAGCGCGGCAGCAGGCAGCGCCGAGCGCGTTCAACCGCGCCTTCTCGCTGCAACTGAGGAGGTAAGTCCTGGCCTGGCGAGCGCGCGTTTCCCCCACGGACGACGAGTGTCCAGGAAGCGGAGACGAGCGAGCGAGGCCGCCGATGCGCGCGTGAGCGCCGATCGTGCGCGGCGATCAGCCGGTCGGTGCGAGCCGCTTTTGTGCGTACGGGTGTGCGGCAGAGCACACAAGTACTTCGCGTGCGCGGGCGCACCACCCGAATCGGCGCGTACCTAGAGTACGCGCCGCGCGTGTAAATAGTGAACAGCCTCAAGGGGCAATAAAGATAATTCTTTGCTTTTACTTGTTCGCGTATTATTTCACGCATCCTACTTTCAATTCCCTATTCGGTGGCACGGTGAAGAATACCGCCGGCCTCCGCGGTGGCGAGTACGTAGTACTCGCGTGATAACTGAGCAGCTGGGGCAGCACGCTCGAGAGAGAGCGCGACGACGAAGTTGCGACGGGTCGAAAAGGCGTGGCTGCTGCTGAAAGCAGCCAACGGCGAGCAACAGCACGGAGCTGATGGGCCGCTAATCGTCGAGGGTTGGTACGAGTAAGTGCTCGCGCCTGTCAATTGCTGCGCCGTTCATCGGCAAGTCCGCGTTGAGATATAGCGCACCGAGGACAGCTTTTAGCCCGTTACAATATAGTTAAAAAATGTACTATAAAATGACAAAAATAAATAACATGACTTAAAAATAATAACTATTAGTTACGTTTTTCAGTTCTAAGTAGAGATACGTCTTTATCGATTTAGAATTTCTGTTTCTAAACAGTGTGGGATGCTCTTGACGTACTTTTTCAATTTCTCCCAGACATGGAGCTTTACGAGATCTGCCACTTACATAGCCTTTAAACTTATTAAAAATTATTATCTTTTCTGCATCAAACCACCTTTCTTTAGTTTGCTTTTTGTCTTTCAAGCTACACGAGGAAACTTGTGATATTGGCACATTATTTTCTTGGTCACCTGAAATTTGTAATATTTAAGGTGGCGGAAGGTCAATTTTTTATAGATATAATTATAATATTTTATAGAAGTTTAAATAAAATACAAACCTGTCACTTCTTCATCTATATTGTCTAAAGTGTTCTCGTCGACTACTGACTCATCCATAGCTTCAAGCACATGGTCAGACATATTGTTTTTTCTCACACCGGGCCGAAAGTGCCTCATTCCCACCCGGCTCGGAAACGGAAATATGGCATTTTCGGCCTCGATGTGAGGAAAAACAGTATAACGCACCACGGGAGTAAAATTGGCCAGCCCCCAGCTCGTGTTTGCAATTTACATGAGCTGTGGACTGTCCAAGTTTTTTCCTCCCATGGTGCGTAATATACTATACCTCATTTGATATTCTCTGTATCATTATCTAGTGCGGTATTCAAAAACTTGAGAAATAGTGGTATGTCACGATCTACAATGTTTTGACGGTAGTAAGACCTATGTATGTTCGGATGGTGTCCCATGTAACGAGCAAGATCGGAAATTTCATGGTCGTTCAAATTTAATCTTACACAGGCTGTTGCCAGCTGTTTCCGCAACCGTGTTGCTGTTAGTAGATTCGGTTTATTTGCTCCACATTCAGATGCAAATTTTTGTAATAAAACGTACGCTGAGGGGTGTCTGATGGCATGACAAGGCGTTTGCGGTAAAGCAAACAAGTATCTATTGTTTTGGCTAATATCAATTTTATGGCGTTCTTCTAATAGCTTGTTTATGCAAATTTGAACGTCAGCAGAAACTAATAATTTTATATCCCTTCCCAACTTTCCTTGTGTAAAGGATACAAAATTCTTGAGCAAGGTCTTGAAGCCCAGTATTCAAGTCAGTGTAATGTGATCCTTTTGTCTCCTGAATTTTTTTAAGATGTTTCCAGTCATCTACCGTGATTCGTTCAATGTCACCAGGACGTCTTCGATTATAAACTTGCAAGGAGGTTAAAGTAATTTTAAGTAAATCTAAATATTTTTGTTCGAAAAAGCTTGTTGTAATAAATTATAATGCTTGACACGCAAATTTGAAAGATGGGCCAGTAGAGTATTGATATCATGTGGACTTGGCATATCCACATTTCTGTACTGTCGCCTTTCACCATGTGATTCTGCAGCCAATCGGAAAAGACGTCGCCTATAATCGTTGCAGAAGCAGTCTAAAAAATCTTTCACTTCATCTCTCAATAAATGATTTCCATTTTTTAAATGTGCGTGCATTTGTGTGTTGGCTAGGGCTTTAATTAAAGTTGCCATGTTTTGAGCAACTGTGGGTTTTTCCAATCGATCTTCTGCTAATTTTCCTCCATTTGCAAGTTTCTCAATAACTTGTACAAAAGCTTCGCTTTGGTTTGGAGTCAAAAAATTTGAGAGATTATCATTTTTTTCACATGTGACTTGCAGCTCTATTTTCATTTTGCCTAATCGCCGAAGGTGCGTGCAAATATTATCTTTATGTTGGTGTCCACGGAGGTGACAGCTTATTTCGTTTCCATATTCAATTATTAAGGAATCAAATCGGATTGCCCTAAAAACTTTATCCCTGCGCATATATGCAAGTACGTATTGTCGCATCCAGTTAGTAGCCTTTTGATGGCATACGGGGAATAACTTTCGACCCATCCACACAGAATCATGACTGTTGAAAACTTTAATACCAGCACATTTTGTTGACGTGCACAGTGTAATTGGCCACTAGAATCATACCGTTGCAGGTTTCGCAACGTAAATATTCCGCCACGTCTCTATCTTCTATCTCTGAAATTATCACAACCCTTAAGTCTCCTTTATTTAATGTAGAATCCGTATTGTAGATGAAATCGCCTGAATATTGCAAGCCTTTCATAGGCAATCTACTACGTTGATGTGTACTACTTAACCGAATCATTTTTTGAACTTCAGGTCGATTCCTATGTTTTCTTTTTAGATGTCGTTTGAGATGTGTTTGGTTCTTTAGGCAAAACTCGCAATAATGATTAGCACGAACCCATTTACCATCATTATCGTTGGTTTTTCGAACACAAACTTTAATATTCTGGTAATCTACTGGATTTTCAGATTGTTGCAAATTTCTCCTTTCCACATTTGTATTTTCAGTGCTATCGTTACCTAAGTCTGTATGTCTTGTTTCTATTGAAAAATCCGGATCTGCTATGGGGTTGTCTAAAAAAGCAAATATATCAATCTTAGAGTGTAAATTAGACTTAATAAAATAGTGGTATTCAACAAATTTGTAGAACATATACCTGTTGTAGAATTAGGAAGACTAGTACTATTGAATGGGATCGCACTCCTACATAAAATTGAGGACATTTCTAAAAAGAAGAAAAATTTGATTGCACAATATTTAAAAGAAAACAAAAATAGAGAAACCATAGCAAAAATATTTATGTTCAAAAAAGTTAAAAATTGTTAGTATAGGAGTTATCAACTGTATCAAAATGTTAGAAAATATAGGATTTTTAATTGTATGTAACTGTACAATTGTATAATAATAAAAAATGTTAGTCAGATTTATAAACTGTTAGAAAATGTTACAAAATATAAGATTTGTAATTTTATATCACTGTAACATTTTTACCTGAAACATTTGGTAGTTCTACTTTTGATGTATCACCTTCATTTCTTGAAGACACCATCATCTCGTAAGAGATCTTGCATTTCATCATCATCGAACTCTGCATCATCATAGCCACATGAGCTACTGTTAATTTATGAATCGCTGTCATCTACGTAAGAAAGATCTGAATCATCTGATTCATCTGACCCATCCAAATCCTCATGTTCTTTAACAGAAAAGGACAATTCAGTATACATAAAGAAAATTGTGAGTGATGGACATTTTACACTTATAGACCAGACGGCACCAACATATAAAACACAGACACAATAATAGTGAAACATTTCATACTTAAAGATAATTCAATTTCACCATCTTGATAATCCATTGAACTATGAATCTCTACAAGAGCTGATCCTTGCTCCATTGCAGAATGTAGTCCGACACTTTCATCTGTCAGATAATTGACATAAAAATATTAGCAAATACGACTATAATAAATAACATAACAAAATATGCACTAAATACCCTAGTGTTGAATCTATTTCTTCCATAACTCTTACATTCACATGACTTTTCTTATTTGAAGTAAATTCAGTTTCACCATCTTGATAATCCATTGACTTATGAATCTCTACAAGAGATGATCGTTGCTCCGTTGTAGATTTTAGTCCAAAACTTTCACCTTTAAAATAATTTACATAAAAATATGTAATGAAATGTTTGTTCTCATATAAAAAGTTATTAGTGAGACGTAATTTTATGTAGGTTGATAAAGGACAATAGTATCTGCAACAATATAAAATCTAAAAGAAATGGTACATATGTTTGTCATGAATTAGCATTACCAGTATTAACTGATGATTCGAAAATACAGTTGAAGCATATATATACTAAAGGTTTTGATATTATTGTTCACATTGATAAAAAAAAATCAATTTGCTTTATTATTGCAATATTCTTATTTGAGTATTCGAAAAGAAAACGTTTGAAGATTTAAATAATATTTTTAAGACTAATGATGAAAATGGAATGGGTAAAAGTTTAAGTGCAAACTCAAGTTATGCAGTTATCGATCAGTTTCACAGAAGTAAAATAAATGACAGTCAATTTTCTGAATCAATAA
Source organism: Torymus aiolomorphi (assembly GCA_036365515.1). Lineage (NCBI taxonomy): Eukaryota > Metazoa > Arthropoda > Insecta > Hymenoptera > Torymidae > Torymus > Torymus aiolomorphi. The sequence continues at coordinate 103,179,320 of CM070876.1, read as the reverse complement.
ATCTATATTTGTAACTGTAGAAAAATATGCTTATAATCTTATATCGTGAGATCGATATTACCTAAAATCTTTTCGAGTTTCAAGAAAATTGGGTTTTCGGAACCCTGAGGCTCTCCTAGTGAAAAGATTATTAGCATATTTTTCTACAATTACCCTATAAACTTTTACCCGTTCCATTTTCATTAATAATCTTAAAAAAATTATTAGAATCTTTAAAAGTTTTTATTTCGAATACCCAAATAAGTATATTATTTTAAATTTTTAGATTATGCTTTAACGGTATTTTTGAATAATCAGTTAATACTGATAATGCTCATTTCTTCTTTATCAACCTAAATAATATACTTATTAAATAACCTCTCACTAACAGGTTACCGTTACATAGAGGGCCTATATATATATATAAGTACAAGTGTGAGCTTTTCGAGTGCGTTCGATTTAGGGTACGATAGACCGTTCGATCGCTCTTTTAACCCATGTAGTATATCTATACATATCGATATATATAGATATACTATATTAAAAGAGAGTTAAAAGAGCGACTGAACGGTCTATCGTACCCTAAAAATCAAACTTTAGGGCCTTTAAATACAATTTAAAAAATAAAATTCACGTGTATGTCTCATGTAGATTGTAGGACTACCCCTCAGCTGCATTGCAGTCCTGCATAGAAAATCATAGTCATCTGTAAAAAAAAATGAAAAAAAAATTTTATTTGTAAAATAAGGTACATTTATTAATTTTCCAAATGTTTAAATTTATAATTACCACTTTGTAGGAGTACTCTCTCACTTTCGCAATTTTCCAACGACATGATTTTAACAGTGTCATTACATTTCACGAGACCAAATTTTAATTTGGCCATTTTCACTTGCGCATCCATTTCATACAACCATATATAGTATAATTATACTAAAGGTAATAGTAAGGCTTTAGTACTAATTAGTACTAATGTAAGGCTTTTATTATAAGTTAAAGTTAACCACGCAACGATTTCAATTTTTTTCGGCGAAAATAGGTTCTGCTATGTTACTTACGGCTTCAAGACACCCCGCTCGAATGAATGACATTACCGTAGTAGAAAATTGGAAGTCATCAAAATTGTGGCAAATAGTGACGAAGGTTAAAGGTCTCGTCACGTACAATAAGAATTGAAATAAGAAAAAGGAATAACAAGTATTACCCTAAGGGCTCTTGCACGAATGAAGGTACACTGAGGAATGACACATAACAGCCCATCACAAGCAAACTTTGAAAAGACTTGTTCCTTTAAGGGCTCTTGCACGTAAAAAGGAATAGAAGGAGCAGCGAGGAATACGGAGGAACAAGTAGCTGTCTATCGGTATTCCTTGCTGTTCGTCCGTGTGTCTTATGGAATTGTTTATATATGTTTATTAGTATTTGAAACGATTAAAACTTGTTATTTGTTACAGAATTTATTTGTTACGTTAATAAAAATGTAAATATATTTTTTAATCTGTTAATAAAAATGTGTTACAATATAATAAATGTTATGACCTTATCTATTTGAAAAATTATGTTAAACTCGTGAATTATTATATTTTTCTTAAAATAACAGCAAATGACTTATATTTTTCTTAAAATAACAGCAAATGAATAGTTAAAATGTGTAATTAATAGTTTAAATTACTACCTAATAAATGTATGTAAACAATCGCAAGACACATGGAGGAACAGCAAGGAATACCGACACACAGCAGCTACTTGTTCCTCCGTATTCCTCGCTGTACCTTCTACGTGCAAGAGACCCAAATCTCGCTTTCTATTGGCTGACAGGCGCTATTCCTTAGGGTACCTTTATTCGTGCAAAAGCCCTAAGGGAGTGGTTACACTAGGGGCGCGTCATGGCACGCGTCGGGATGCGCGTCAAAACTGTGGGTACCCGACCAATCACAGCTCGACTCCAGCGGACTAGATACTCTTTGGTTCTACTCAATTTTGCTCGAGACAAACAGGGGCGCGATTCGGTACGCGTCGCGCGAGAGTTTGAAGAATCGCTGTTATTCAGTAAGTTTGGCAGATGTAGGTTTGAAACTTTGCAGAAAAACTACTTTGTTTATAAAGCAACAACGTTCTCGCTGACAATTTGTTCAAACTCAAACTTCAACTTCAAAGTTTTTGCGACGAGAGTACACTTATTTCATGATTTAACCAATGTTTGTTAATAAACAATTAAACTTTTTCGCTATTTGGGCTGAATTTTCAACATCGGTTATGGTTCCTGAGTATAACTATCAAATTTCAAAGCATTTCGTGCACTTTTCAGTGAGTTAGAGCGATATATATTTTGAAAAACAGTGATAGCTCTATCATTTTTAGCATTAATTAATTTTTATCTCGGAAAATACTGATTCGATTAAAAACCCATAAAGAGAAAAACTGTGCAATTTATCATACTGTATGTGCCCATATTTTTTGTTTTCAATTCGAATAAGCTTTTTTTTTATCTGATGGACAATACTTTTACAAGAATTTCGCCGTATATGCCCTTTTCTTTTCCAGCCCGTATGGAAATAATAAATGTATGAAACCGTAGGAAAACGTATAAAAACGTATAAAAATGTACCTTTTCATTGGTTTTTGGACAAATTTTATACGGTTTTATACATTTTCATACAGTTTAATACATTTTCATACATTTTCTTACAATTCAGAAATTTTTCGATGTCAAGTTTGAAAAAAGATTAATGTAACAAAACGTAGGAGACTGTATAAAAATGTATATTTCTGTATATTTCCGTACATTTTTTAAAATTTTTTACATTTTTATACGGTTTTATACATTTTTATACAGTTTAATACATTTTCATACAAAATAAAAAAAAACTAAATAGAAAAATAAATAAATAAATTGTATTTTGACGTTTATATATACGAAATTAAGTTTTTACGTTTTTTTACAATTTTTACGTTTTATAAATTCTATAAAACGTAAAAACCCGTATGAAATTGTATAAAACGGTTGAAAATCGTAGGAAACTGTATTAAAATGTTAGAAATCGTATGTAACCGTATTAAAATGTATCAAAACGTATTAAAACGTATAAAGTTGTCCAAAAACCAATGTTTAGATCCGGTTATATGCGTTTATATACGGTTTTGTACGGTTATATACGATTTCATACACCCTCAATTAAGGACAAAAAAAATTCGACCTTGAATATCATCGATAATATTCGATATATATTTTTGGGCTTTGGCGTGCCCTTTTCCATTGACAAAAGCTTGTTCTACAAGAATTTTGAAGTCCTTTCGGCGCTTTTTCAAAAAGATATTTAATAATGAAAAAATTACATTTTTCAACTTTGGCGGCCATTTGCAAATTAACTATTAATCTTAAAGACTCCGGAGAGGTCTACTTTTGTAGTAAATTTAATAATAAACAAAAAAGATCTCTTGTACTTTTTTGATAATTAATAATGAACACAAATGATTAATTTTATACGAACCCGTTGTTTATAATTCAAACTCTTCATGTTTTACTATATCTTCCTTTAAATCTTACATTAATTTCTTGCTCTTTCTTCCGCTCACCATTTTATATTATTTTACTAAATTATTTTATTCTTCCCTAGTGAAAAAAAATAGTGAAGACAATTGAACAAAACTGAAGAAAACAGTTATTCACTGCAGATAACTGCAGAAAAAGGTCGGAATTGAGACAAAGACAATAGTTATCTGCCGTTTCCTTCAGTTATTTACAGTTATTAACTGTTATGTTCAAATTCCAATTTCAAAAAAATTAAAAAATAAATTTTTTGTTCATTTTTCTTTACTTTTCTTCAAGATTTTCTTGATTTTTAAACAGTTCAAAACTATTTTGTGCATTTATTAATAGTTATTATCAGTTTTCTTCAGTTATTAACTGTTATGTTCAATTATCGCATTAAGTTGTATATAGCGAAAATTTCTAATTTTTTTTTATCATTTATAAACAGTTTTCACCCGTTTATAACTGTTGTCTTCAGTTTTATTCAGGTTAAAAAAGTTATTTTCAGTTTTTTACTCATTTTTTGACTTCTTAAAGTCACTTGCTTTTCAGAAAACAGAACATAACGGTTGATAACTGAAGAAAACTGTTTATAATTTCCAATTACTGTATATAACTGTCTCAAACTGATAAAAGCTGAAGAAAACTGATAAAAACTGAAAATAACTGATGTCTTTGTCTCCATTCCGACATTTTTCTGCAGTTAATTTCTGTTATCTTCAGTTTTCTTCCGTTTTCTCCTGATACGTCACCGACAATGATTTAGCTTGCCGGCAGTTTGTAACCGGCAAGTGCACATAAGAAGTGCGCAGACGACATGCGTTAGTAGCCTGTTCTCTCTCAGGCTAAGTTAAGTGTGTGTGTGTCGCGACACGCGAGCGCGACCGCTCTCTCACTCGCGTAGACGATGTGTACACTACGCATATTACTGCAGACGCGAGGCTTATGTTACCGCGCGTACACAGCGTATATTACCGCGAGCGTGACGTCAGCCCTCTAGACAGCTGACGTCTGAGATAACGTGCTGGCGCACCGTTAGGTAGGGAAATTAACCTATTTCAACGCGACACTTCCACTGTCTGAATTATTAATTATTCATTTAACTTCATCATCTTTTATTGAATAAACAATAGTTTTTTATTATTAACTTTAACTGCTCGAGTTATTATGTCGCGACCTTAGTCATTTCCCGCTCCCCGCCGCCTCCGCGGTCGTTACGTAAGGGAATACGTATCGTTTCATCTGAGCAGCCGGCACATGAACCAGTGAACGAGAGGAGAGTTCGAGTCACTGGTGAGAAACAAAGCGCAAGTCATCGACTTGCGTGTTGCACGATAAGTCACCAGGTTAGGTTAACATTGCACGACGTTGTAGCGTCTGTTACCTAATCTGGCTATTTAATCTCAGGGAGTTGAACCGAGAGATATGGAATTGAACAGCTAAGGTACGCAGGTGAAACGTGCCTTAGTCCGAAAATTCACCCCGTGACATGCTTTATATTGTTATTTAATTAATTTTCTATTACTGTAAGCTGTCAACTTAAATGAGAATATTTCTTATTCATAAATGTAAATATTTCTTTTAAAAAAGTGGAGTGAAATATGAACATCTCATAGATCATGCAAATACAATTATTTGTAGGAATTAACTTTGATAGAACAGCATATGACAGTTATTTATGTTTTTTTGACTTTTTCCAGTACTTTGATCATTCACCATATTTTCCAGTACTTTGATCATTCACCATATTTTCCAGTTTATAGGGCCCATAGTTTTCAAAAAAAGGATTAAAAGGTACTAAAAAAAAATAAAATTTTAAGCATGTACCCAAATTTTTTGAGATGACCGTCTCTGAGATTCAGACTTTCAAAGATACACTGTCAACTCCAAATGTCAAGAATATTGAGAACGCATTCACAAAAATTCATACTGATTCTGCACCAAATTTGTAAACTTTTCCCATACAATGTGCTATACAAAAAATTCAAATTTTTCAGTTAAAAATCATGAAAATGTCCTTTTTATGAAAAAAATCGAAATTTCGAAATTTTTAGGTTAGAATAACTTTTGAACATTTGCATATATCATGCGAAAAATTGGTTTCTGTGTTTTTTTTTTGTTATTTTGAAAATATTAAACCAGGTTTCAGGAGATTTAAAATTTCAGTCCTCACGGTTGACATAAAATCACCGATATATTTATATATATCGGTATATTTATATATATAAATAAAATACCATTACTGATGTAAATTTATATTTTTTAGGTGAATCCAAAAAATTTTTTTTGCTGTATAAGTACCCCTAAGTAAATGTTTTTAATGTCATAGAACTACAAATGCAAAAACTTTTTATTCAGTATTGAATTATTTGGCATTAGGGTAGTGGTCCCTATTAGTGTGCCTGTCCCTATTTGTGTGCCCTTTTTGTGATTTTCGATATAAACAAAAGGTTCTAACCTTAAAAATAACGAAAAGCTGTTACAAGAAGCATTAAAAAGACGATTTATTCCAAAAATTACTCGGTTTGATGTATTATTTGTTAATAATCGTAAGGAAGTGTCACTAATACGGACTGTCGTCTACTTTAAGGGCACACTAATAGGTTCACTTACCCTAATATGCAAAAACATGGTTCTTATTACAATGTCCATGTCAGATTGTCTGCTCCGCTTTCATCATGCCTAGAGGTTATCAAGGATTGATTTTTATTTTCTAAATCAACCATGATATTTTACAACAAACTCTTTTTTTTTAGAAATACAAATAAATCTTAACGTACAGACAATGTGGTTTTACTCACGAATTCGTTAGTGATTTAAAATAAAATATAAACGGACTCATTCATATACAAGCTGTACAAAAGTGTAACACGGAGTTGCTGAAATTCGCCACGAGGCGGTGACACTTGTATGTTGCGCACATAGCGAATAGCACAGCATTGAACATTGTATGAACCTGAACACTGAACAGTCCGTTAGTAGCTAGGAGCCCAAATTACAGAACGAGCCTAGAAACTGATGGCTAGGTCTGAAGTGAACATACACTGTAAACTAGGGCCTTGTGGACTCATTCCTATAGAGAATCTACTGCTAGTTTTACAATTTAAATATGATGACGCGACTTTTTACAGTCTCATTTATGCAGTAAATTAAAAAAGTTTCATTATGAGTCAGCAGAACAAAATGATAATTAATCAGATAAGTCTACCAAATTCCTTTTGTAAAACAATTTTCCAATAATAAGAATTGATACTTTGTGTACTTTTTTATTTACAGGTGATAGAAGAAAAGAAAGGAGTAATTAAATCTCTATAAAATACATTGAGGGAATGATTAAGTTTGTATAAAATCCAGTCAGGAAATTTTATTGCAATGAAAAGAAAATGCACATTACCGTAAAAAAAAATTTCAAAATTAAAATATTGGTGAGTAATAAAGATATTTAAGGTGGCTTGGGTGGTCTAGTAGACCAAAAGCTATGAACATTTTTTATAAAGATTTTTTACAAAGATTCATTTACATATTCCAATCTGCAAATTGATAATTATAGCTAAAAATTAATAAAAAATAACATATTCTGCTTTATTAAAAAATGTTCCAGAACCAATTGGACAAAATCCTGAGACGATTGTCTTTCTTCATATATACTATGTTCTACTGTGGCCAGAATTAAAATTCAGGTTTCGGATAGTTAATACTCTCCTTGTTAGCCACCAACACTATCACTATGACAAAAGAAATATAAAAAATATCATTGCATTTATGTTCACGCAAAATAAAAAAAAAACATAATTATAATGCCAAATACAAAATAAAAGTTCTGGAATCCATAATCATCAATTTAAAAAATAAGGGCTCCATTAATGCTATTTTAATAGATTGAACAATTTTTCTAAATTACTTATCACTAGAGGGGAATATAAGAAAAATAAATGCTTATACATTGATAATATCACTAATTTATCAATTGAAGCTAATGCCCGAATATTTTTATGTTAATTAATAAATGAAGCTAATGGCTATTACGGGCAATCGATAAAGGATAAGCAAGGTGCCTAACTTATCAATCATCGATTTTATTCTTTTTACATGTGTATACTTACACATCTCTAATTATTCTAAGCTATTAGAGTAAAGCAGTCAAGGATATTAATGCACAGTTATTTTAATAATTTTAAAATACAGTCAAGAATTTTTTAAAGGATGAGAACGATTAAGAACCGGTTAGGGTCCTGATAGAATCGTCATCCCAGTGGCGCAAATGGTAGCGTAACTGCCCGGTATGCAGAAGGTTGTCGGTTCGTTCCCGACCTGGGCCGTTATTTTTTTCATTCTCATTTTTTCATCCTGTACGTTTACCTTTCCTTTCCTCATACTTTAAAAAATTCTTGACTGCACTATAAAATTATTAAAATAATTGTGCATTAATATCCTTGACTGCTTTACTCTAATAGCTTAGAATAATTAGAGATGTGTAAGTATACACATGTAAAAAGAATAAAATCGATGATTGATAAGTTAGGCACCTTCCTTATCCTTTATCGATTGCCCGTAATAGCCATTAGCTTCATTTATTAATTGATAATATCACTAGTTACTCGAATATATACCGGATAATTCTAATATTCCCTGGGCTCCAAAAACGTCATTTAACATATATATATACACACACACACACACACACACACACACACACACACACACACACACACACACACACATTTGTTTTACCAGATTTATGGAGCCCTTTTATACACATGAGCATATTTATGGAGCCCGTTTTCTTTTATGGAGCCCGGATCCCATAAAATATTTTTCTCAGGCGTTTATGGAGCCCGATCTAGAGTCTATAACCCCAGGGTCCATTATTTCTTTAGTCACTTGCCATAGGGATCTCTGGGCTGTAGGTACTAATATACAGGGATGGGCTCCATAAACGGATGGGGTGATAATTATATATATATAATAGAGGGGTACTCCCTACTTGCTCCGATCGTCAACCTCCGCTTTGGACTTTTTAAGGAGAGAGTAAACTGAAAGTAGGACCACATATAGGTCAAAATAAGTTAGATCATTTCCACGCCACCCAGGAGGTAGATAGAAAGATGCGTTTTTTTGTAGGTATCCCCTTCTGTAATAATTTTACATATTCCAAATTTTTATTATATTGAAAATATTTATTGATGAAGATTGTGTAAAATTGTTTCAGTAAGGCTTAATCCTTTTACATTATGCTATTAGAATTAACCATAAAAATTAGAAAAATAAATTTTGTAGGAAAGTTCAAAGATTTTGAATATATTTTGGATAGAGTGATGAATTACTTGGAGCAGAGCATTGTATTTATTTTAAATATTGTTTGTGCTTGCAACTAATGGTTTGGAAAATTTAGGTTGTCACTTTGAGCTGACAGTTGGATTTATTTGTTGAATTTTTATGGTCACTGAAAGGTAATCGTTGAATTTTTTCAATTTTATTGATCGCTGGAAGTTCACCGATTTATTGTAAAAATTTGGAGCTTAAAGTTGACGATACTTTTATCGTTTTTAACGAACGAATAATTTATGAATTTTTATTTTTTTTTATTTTGGTTGCTTGAAACTGACCGTTTGGTACATTTTAAAAATTTCGAGATAAAGATTGGCGATACTTTTATCGTTTCTAACAAACGAATAATTGATGAATTTTTAGTTTGAAAATTCTAATGTCGTTTTTGAACTAAAGGTAAACAATGCTTTTATTTATAAATGAATATAAATTTAGTGATTAACGTAGATTGATGTTATTTATAATGTTTGCAAGATTTATGATATATCTTTGATATGTTTCACTATTACAAGAGAGAAAGTACAACATAATTTTATCATTTATATTAAATTCAATGTAATAATTTCTTGTAGTTCATCTTTTACTGGTGAGGATATATCATGATGATATTTAAAAAGATGCGTATCAGTTTCTTCGCCTGTAAAACAATCTATTAGTTGATTCATTCTTATAATATTATTACTTGTGTACAGAGCATTCAAGTAATTTTCATAATCTTCCTCAGAATCTATATGATCTTGAATCATTTTATTCAGTTCTACGTCTTTAGCTTTAACTTCTATTTTTTTCTATTGCTTCTTTTTCTTCTTCTATTTCTCTTCTATTCCAACGCACACACACAGACACACACACACACACAAACACACACAAACATACATACACACACACATACACAAACACACAGACACACACACGCGCGCGCGCGGGCACATTAATTTTCATCATAATGTTCCTTATAGTTTATATGATCTTTAATCATATCATTTAATGGTAAATTATCAGCTTCAAATTCCATTAATTCATTTTCAATTTGTTGATGTTCCATTTCTGTCTAAAGTTATAACTGAAATATTTAATTTGAAATACTTATTGATACAAAAAATAGTAATATAAGATCTTTAATTTGCTAATTTTTTTTTTAATTTTAATTTGGTACGACCCATTTTTAATTTTAGTTTGTGTGTGTGTGTGTGTGTGTGTGTGTGTCTGTGTCTGTGTGTGTGTGTGTGTGTGTGTGTGTGCGCGCGCGTGTGTGTGTGTGTGTGCGTGTGTGTTTGTGTGTGTGTGTGGATCGCGCGCACGCTTTCCGCTACTAGCCCATGTGAGTTTATGTTGACTGCAGCCCTACGGCGGCGTGCGCGCGCGTATGTCCATGGTGTGATGTCAACAATAGCATCGTCTGGCTCCCGGCGTTCCCAGTGATGACGGTGGCTGCTACAATACGCCGCCCTGGAGAATGTCGTCCCTTTCATCGTGTTTACTGGTTGATGATGATATTCCTCAGAGACAGGAAGGCAGCGTCTCGACGGCGAGAGTAAATTTCGTAAGCCCTTTCTCGTTCCTAACCTCTCTGATAGGTAAGCTGATGGTACTTTCTCTTGTTGCAGGTATCTCGCGACGAGAGTAGTGTAAACGATGGGCACTGCTGCAGAGTCTTTCTTGAGTGTGGTGATGTTGCTTGGCTTATTTATTTATTAGTCATATGTGGTTTTCAGATACTCAACTTTCCATGTGTATGTTTGACTCTTATACTAGTAGCTCTGTGTACAGTTAATCTGCTGGGTAGCTTCAGCGACTCTGAAGATGGAGGTGTTTTCAGCAATGAAACAACAAGTGAAGGTTCCACCAGTCTTTCTCCTCTAATTGTTAGAGGTAGCTGGTGCAGCGAGAATAGTGAACAACAACCATTGCTGCAGTATTTTTTTTTATATAGTAATGCTTTTTGTACCATCTATTCATTAGTCATATGTGGTTTCTAGGTGCTCAACTCTCCTCGCTTGTCTCCTAGATCAGTGACTGACCTATTCATCTGTTTTGTTCATTCCTACGGTGAGGCAGTCCTTGAGATTGAGACACGCATGTCGGTCTCTATAGTATTTTCCTCTCAGATGGCTATTAGATAATTCTGAGTAGACTGGCATTCATGGAGTAGTGCCCGCCCTGGGCCATCCAGCCTCATTTTGCAGCTTCCCCAGCTCTACAATGATCTTCAAGTGTTAGTGCTTTAGAATGTGAGGGGATAGATAATTAGGAACTTGGAGATATCATAAAAGTGCTGTGTGTGTGTGGTTAGATGCGATACAGGTAAGCAGTTGTCGCTGGTTATATTAGTTCATCTAGTTAATTTCTAAGTTTACTCAGGGTATAAGAACTCATTTCAAGGTAACTATTGTATATATAAGTGAGTCTTGCCTACTTAATAGGTTTCATTTTAATTCTTTATACATATTGTACTTTACTATACTACAAAATCTGTAACACATACATTACACTAGTTTTTTTTGTGTAATATGATATTACTTTAACATGCACTTTTATAATGTTAGATAATTTTGATTCTCTTAGTTCAATCGCTTAGGTTCTGTGAACATAATTAACAGGTTAAGCTGTGTAATTTTATATGAAATTTCTATTCGTTATCAAAACAGTAATATAACATAATTATAGATTTTTAACAACGCAATTTTTAAACATTTTTCTAATTTTGATTTTACTATATACTAAGTTCTCTAGATCATGACAAGAAATTGTAAGTTTTGACAGCTTTTATGTAAGAGTTTTTGCTAGTTATTGTTTTATTTTTTTTATTGGTATTTAAACGATATCTATATCCTTTGTATTTAAGAGTTCTATTGGAAATCAATTCTTTGTACGATAAGCAAAAATTGTCTATTTCATGTATATTGTGGCGTTTTAAATCGTTTTTATAGATTTAACTCGTCAGGTATTTATTTTACATGAAAATCTTAAATGGGAAAAATATTTTTGTGTAAAATTAAATACTGTCAAGTACAGTCGAAAATCGTCCACTTATGTGTATTTTTTGGCGTTTAAAATAGTTTTTATAGCACGGTGTGACCTAAGTCCGCACTGAGGTCACGCCTATACGTGACTTAAGTAGTCGATTATTGCACCGTGTTTATCGCGCTCGCTGCGCTCGCGCGCTAACCTCATGGTCCAAGAATGGACTGCTTAAGGCACGAATAGGCGTGACAGCGGACTTAGGTAAACGTGCTATAAAATAATATACGATACTTATGACTTGAGTGGCCCATCACATGACATGAATTATCGCCCTCGCTACGCATGGGCGCTAACTTTACGCCGTGCAATAATTGGCCACTTATGTCACACGTATCCTAATGTACTATTATAAGTCTAACTCGTCAGGAGTTGATTTTACAAAAAAATATTGTGGGGGAAAAAGTTCTGTTTCAATATTATCTACAACTTTTGTATTTAACATTTTTGTGAAAAATGAAATCCTGACAAGTTATAGCCGAAAATCGTCCATTTTATGTGCATTTTGGCGTTTAAAATCATTTTTATAAGTCTAACTCGTCAGGAGTTGATTTGCAAAAAAAAGGTTAAATTGGAAAAAGTTTTGTTTCAATATTATCTACAACTTTTGTATTTAACATTTTTGTGAAAATTCAAATGCTGATAAGTTATAGCCGAAAATCGTCCATTTTATCTGTATTTTGGCGTTTCAAATCGTTTTTATAAGTCTAACTCGTCAGGAGTTGATTTGAAAAAAAAATGTTAAATTGGAAAAAGTTTTGTTTCAATATTATCTACAACTTTTGTATTTAATATTTTTGTGAAAATTCAAATGCTGATAAGTTATAGCCGAAAATCGTCCATTTTATCTGTATTTTGGCGTTTCAAATCGTTTTTATAAGTCTAACTCGTCAGGAGTTGATGTTATAAACAAATGTTAAATAGGAAAAAGTTTTGTTTCAATGTGATCTACAACTTTTACATTTAACATTTTTGTGTAAAATCAAATCCTGTCAAGTTATTGCCGAAAATCTTCCATTTTTTAACTTCTTTGCCGTTTTTCGCAGTTGTCTTGGGAAATATTGCTCGTAGCAAAACATGTTCAATAGGAAAAATGTCTTTTAATTAATTTTAGCAGATACATAAGTCAGATTTTTACGATAACTTAAATTTGTATCCATTAAGGTTAAAAATCGATTTTTTAACATTCTTATTTGCTCTGGCATTTTTATAATTTTCGATGGATTTGGCTCGGTAGGGAACCATAAGTTACGTATAATTGGATGAGTATCTGGTCCAAAATTCGTTTGGATCTACCTAAAATTCGTTGAGATAATCGAGAAACTTGAGTACACACGGACGTACAGACATACATATATCACAGAAAACGCTTAAAACGCACTCATTTTTGGTGGAAAATACTTTTAAGCATTAAATTGTTAGTTCTTGAAGTCAGACAATTTTTGCTCTGGTGAAATTATAAGGCTCTCCCGAGCAGCGGTCGTGCCTAATTAGAAATAAAAGTACAACCGTCTCGACAAAAGTGTAAATTTCAAGCAACGAAAACAAATAATTTAAATACACGAGTTGTGTAACGGCTTTAAAAATAAAATTCGGTACGGAATTTTCAAAACTAGATATATTGGTAAACTCAAAAGTTTTTGAAAGAGATTATTGTCTGAATTCATGTAAGATAGCTCGCGACAACAACAAAGTCAACGAAAGTGGGAGTGCGCCGTAACATAACCACTCTGCCGGCCGAGCAGACTCGGTACCGCGCACAACCGGAAATTACACGAGACCGAGCCGCAAGCTATAAATATAGTCAGAGCATCTTGGCCGAGTCCAACAGCGCGGGAGCTGCGAAGAGAGAGAGATAGCTACCGCATAGGTGTAGAGAGTGCCGACGACGGGTGGTAACAGCAGGGCCTGTGCTCATGGTACGGCGACTGCTCAGCGCATGGGAGAGCCAAACGCCTATACAAGGTATAGGCATATGGCTCAGCGGCTGCCGCTAGTGCACGCGCACCGAGGGTACCGAAACTGTCGCGGCGGAAAAGCGTTAATGCGCAGATTCAATATTCCGTTTTCGCGCGCTATAGGTACGAGTGTGAGCTGTACACACACAGTATCGGAGCGCCGAAATGCTGTCACTGATGCAGCAATACAATTGTGCCTGGTACGTGATTGTGGTAGTTTAATGCTTAATGTTACTTCTATAACTTATGTTTTTCCTAGTTTAGCTACTATCTGTTGGTTACCCGATTAACTCATACGCGTTAATCAAAAATCAATGTTAAATATGATGCGTGAATAATTGTTCATGGTTTACTTAATATTGTCTCCTGACATAAATTATTATTAGTGCATAAACAATTCGTCCTTGTTTTTTTCTAACTTTCTTCCACCGAGTTAAATAAATTGCGCTCCACTAACTTGTTTTTCGATAACTAAAACTATCTAATAACTTTTGTTCTGTTCCGTGACTATTTCAATAATAAGCAGATTGGCTTTTAAAATAATTCTCGGTACAATTTAATAATTATTTATTTGTTCTAAAAATATTTTGACTAATAATACCCAAATAATTCCGGATACATGAATTTGTGAATTTTCGAAATAATAAATTCTTTGTAAAAGTAAACAATGTAACACACTGTGGAAAATATTTTAAATGAAACCCCATAATTCGAATCACAATACGGTATTACAGTGTGGGTAGACAATTTAACGGTAGCAGAGTTAATTAGGCAGTTAAGTAAATGTTCGCTTAGTATAGACGGAAAAATAGAGGAACTCACAGAGAGGCTAGCGAGATTTGTAGCGTTGAAAAAGGGATACGACGATGTCCCGTGGGATCTTACAAATCGGAATTTTAATTTCAGCTCTGCGTTTTCACAAAGATTACAAACAGTAATCGGTGAAAAACTCGTGTTTCGAGTGAGTCGCAAAGAAACCATAATGAACCCCAGGCGAATGTCTCACGGCAATTGGGCGAGGTGACAAGCTCACCAGCGGTGCTGAGAAATTCCCCAATGCAACGGCAAGGGCCCTCCTTAATAGATTTTGAATCGGAACCTATAGTACCGCCGGTACGTAATTCGGAGTAGTCGACGCAAAGACCGTGCACGCGACTGACACGAGACGAGACGGGAGAATTAATAAACGTAATCTCAACAATAGGGCCTTAAACGATAATGCACCTCCTTTTGTGCCGAGGGTTAATTTTGCACATTTATCGACAGCAAGGGAACATACGGAGTTAAATAATTTAACTTATACTTTGGAGTCGAGTAGGCCTTACAACAGCGAACAAGCTCCGAACATGGGCAAGCATACACGCGTACTTAGAGATTCAACACAGACAATAGTCGACGAAGACTAGAATCAACAAAGACGAGACTTACACTTACGCACAAACACAAACACAACCTATATACTACCCTTTCCCTTAGCAGGACTACCAACACGTGACGCGACTTTTCATCAAATAAGTACACCGACATATAGAAATAGTAAAGGGACCGAGACGCGTATGGCGCAGCAAAATTTTTAGCACACCCCAGGCACTGCAGATGCATATCGCTCTACATTCGCGTCGTCGTGGCTAACATACCCGAGGAAAATGATTCGAGATTGGAAAATTAAATTCGAAGGCGGATCGAATTCTAGTGCGGAAGAATTTTTATGCAGCATAGAAGAATGTAGAAACGTTAAGGGAGTGACAGATTCGGATCTTTTAGAAGCTTTGTCCAATTTATTAGAGAAGATGGCGGTGAAATGGGCGCGTCTCGAGAAACATAAATGGCGTTCGTGGAGTGATTTAATGTCTGATTTTCGTGAGCATTATGGTGATCCGCACTTTCAAATTCGCGTGCAACAGGAAGTGCGATTGCGGCCACAAGGGGAAAGCGAACAGATAATTCATTTCATTATAAATTATCGGCATATTTTAAAGTACCTATATCCGCAACCGCCGCTAGCGGATCAGGTCTCGATGACTTATAATAACTTAAAACCAACCTATAGAGATAAAATTAATAGACGGTCGGTACATACGTTGCGCGATTTGGGGTTTTTTGGGAAAGAGTTCGATGCCTCGTCGCTGGCGAAACGAGAGTATAAACTCCTCTACCTAAAGAATTATCATTTTTACCGGAACTCGCGTTCGAATCGAAGAAATTTGCGACAACCAACGAAGGGGGTAGGGGAAGGCAAAACTCGAACGGAGTCTCGGTTATGAATGAAGGAAACTGATTCAAATCAACCAGTACCGGAAGATCAAGATGGACCATTCAAAAACGTCAGCAGGAAAGCAATGCCAATACAGCGCCAATACGCCTCGACAACCAACCAGATGGGGTGAGGTGGGATAGAGGAGACAGTGGAAACCTGGAGGTGGCAGACAAAAAGCAGATATAAAATGCTTTAACTGCCAAGGTTTCGGTAACTGGGCTCGTGAATGCCTATCGGATAAGAGGCCCAGATCCACCCCTGAGAATAAATCTCCAGCAACAAAACTTGTTTAATTTCTTCCAATTTTGGGTTACATGTTATTGTTATAAAAAGATCAGGTTTGCCTACAAGTCTCATAATTGCAATAGCATCTTGATAATATTGTTGCATATAGCTAGGGCTATCAATATATGTAGCTGGAAAAATGAAAATATTACCTAATGTTTCTTTGCCTTCATAATTTTTAGAAATATTTGATGCACTACACATGATATGATCTAGTTATTCTTGATAACATTCATTAGGGAGCTTATCTTAATTTTTTCTATCATAATATAGCAATCTTGATGCGTACAATTATTACAGAAGGGGATACTTCTAAAAACGCGCCTTTCTATCTACCCCCTCGGTGACGAAGAAAAGATAGACAACTATTATATTACTGTTTATATTATATCTACCTTATGAGTAATGTGAAAAAGATAAATTTTTAGTTCTGTTGGATATAAAGTGAGGATAACGATGAAGGGAAGCCATTGTGGGGAGGGGGGGGGGCTCATCGGTCATATTTTTTCTTACAACTATATAATATAGGGATATATATATATATATACTACTTGTATCAATTCGGATTTCGGGAAATACATTCGGTAATAGAAAGAGACTTATGCAGACTTTGTCGTACTTATGTAGACGTCAGCATAAGGGAGGATTTATTTCTTTAGTCACGCATGACTTATGCTGCTACATTCATACATATAAGTGTACTTATTCAGACACATGTCATACATACAATCAGATTTATGCGGGCTCGTCAGCATAAGTCACCATTTATTCTGGGCCGAAGAAAGAGAAGCGCGACCCTCGCGAAGGAAAGCCTTTGGAAAACTGAGAAAGTGGAGCCAGAAGGAGACGAGGAGACTAGCTATCGATACAGCAAAGTCTCCAGTTGAAAACAACGCTTTGTTGACTAAGTCTGCGGAGAATTTAATTAATTTCTGCTGCGACGCGAACCCTGAGGACCAAACTGAAGTCATGGAAGTTGATAAGAAGAATTCCTCTTGAGGAGAAGAATAAAACAGTAAGGTACCGGGAAACATCAACCTCGCCGAAAAGCGAATGAATGAAACGTCGCAACAGGAGTTAAAACCACCGAAGGAATTTTTTTCAGAGAACGAGGAGAAAATTTTTACACAAGCGTCAAAACCAGCTACCAAGTAGAACATTGGCGGAACTGCAGAACTGGGAAAGTTCCGAGATGTTGTTGACTTTTGCCACCCCCTAGGGTCAGAAATAGTAATAGATAAGCGATTTTTCGTAAATGTTGAGATATCGGGGATACCTGCAGCTGCCTTCGTGGGCTCAGGCGCGTCGAGGACGTGCGTCGGTTCAAAGTTCGCGGATAGATTCGGAGACCGGATTATCGAAACACCTGATGCGCGAACTATTACTTTAGCTAACGAGTCACCCGAGAGAATTTCAGAGCAAATTAGAGTCCCAGTTAATATTTGTGGTATGAGTAACGAAATGGCCATTCGTTTTGTAAAGCCTTTAGCTTACAATTGTGTCTTGGGGATGGACGCGCTCGAATTATTCGACGTATCGACTAATTTCAGGGAGCGCACGTGGCAACAGGAAAACGGTACGTATCTGTCTTTCGATGGGGTCGGAGGGGGCACGTACTCTGATGATGAACCGGTATCTTGTATATGCGAACTAGATGAGATACAAAAGGACAGATTACAGAGACTGTTAGACAACTAATACCTAGCGGCAAACCGAAATTAGGACTAAAACACCTAACAAAGCAGATGATCGACGTTCAGGGCACGAAGCCCATTAAGCAACGATACTATTCCGTATCTCCTAAGGTGTATCAAATAATGGATCAATTGCTAGACGAAGGGGTAATAGAACCATCGAACAGTGCATGGTCGATTCCCGTTGCGATGCACTTAAAACCTAACGAACGCGTCGCCCGTGTATCGATTTTCGAATAATTAACGAATTAACGAAAAAGGACGCGTATCCGCTCCGGAATATGAACAGAATTTTGAGTAAGCTAAGAAATGCGCGATATATCAGTACTCTAGATTTAAGTCAGGTGTACTTTCAAGTGTCGCTTGAAAAAAGTAGTAAAGAGTACAGCGTGTTCACGAATTCGGTCGCGGCTTATATCAATTTATGCGATTGTCTTTCGGACGTCGCAACAGCACCGCAAGGTTCCGGAGACTAATGGATGGAATTATAAGGCCAGCAATGGATGACAGAGTATATTGTTACTCAGATGATATAGTAATAGTCTCCGAAACGTTTGAGGAACATTTGCATTGGCTTCGTATCGTAATAACGCGCTTAAAACAAGCTAACCTAACGATGAATCGTGCGAAATCAATCTTTGGCTGTAGCGAGGTAAAGTATCTAGGATACATCGTGAAATTTAACGGTTTACAGCCAGACCCGGCTAAAGTAGAAACTATTAAAAACTATCCGATTCCGAAAAACTTACGACAACTCCATAGATTCATCGGGATGGCCTCATGGTACCGTCGCTTTATCAATAACTTCGCGAAAATATCCGAGCTGTTGATTGAACTAACGCAGAAGAGCAGGTGCTGGAAGTGGAGAGAGGAGCAGCAGAAGGCAATGGACTACTTGAAAAGGACATTAACGACAGCTAATATATTAGCGTGCCCTGATTTTTCACTGCTCTTCTCCCTCCAAACCGACGCATACTCAACGGGTCTCGGAGCAGCACTGGTACAAGTGCAAGATGGGTACGAGCGCATAATAGTCTACACGAGTTGGAACTTGAATAAAGCCGAACGTAACTATACCGTAACCGTATGGGAATGTCTCGCGGTAGTCTGGGCTACACGAAAGTATCGTGAATATTTAGGGGGCTACCACTTTACGGCAGTTACCGACTATAGTAGCTTAAAATGGAATTACCCTGTAGGTAGAGTTGCGCGATGGGCAATGGAATTAGCTCACTATGATTTCGACATACAACATCGTAAAGGTAGACTCCACCATGTACCGGATGCATTGTCTCATATGTTTGAGGTTGAGTCCGAACGTCTCAACGCGGTCGCTGAAACAAATGATACATTGTACGATAAGAGAATCAAAGCGATAGAAATGCATACAAAACTTTTTTAAAATTGTACGGAACATTAGGGGAGAATCTACTTTCACAATAAACCTCAAATACTTGACTCACTGGAAATCGACTACTTAGACTCGTGGAAGCTAGTCTTACCGACGGAACTTAGATTAAAAGCACAACACGAGTGCTACGACTAACCACAGCGGGACACTTAGGAATACATAAGACTTACAAATGACTAACACGAGAATGTTACTTGCCAGGTATATGGCAAGACACGGTACAATACGTTAGGGAATGCGAAACATGTCAGCAGGTTAAAGTCGATCAAAAGAAACCCGCTGGGTTTATGGGCATACGTACCGTATGGAAGATCGTAGCCATGGATGTTATAGACCTCTAGCCACGGAATAGAAATAGTGCAGTGTACGCGTTAGTACTGCAAGATCTCTTTACAAAATGGGTGGAGATAGTTTCATTAAGAAAAGCCACGGGGAAAACAGTCAAGAAAGCGTTTCAGGACACAATCCTGTGCAGATATGGCGTGACGAAGGTACTGGTAACCGATAATGGTACGGAATTTGTAATAGTACAGGTAGCCGAAGAATATAAAATTTTGCACATGATGGTACCGCCTTATCATGCACAGACAAATCCTGTTAAACGTGCGAATTAAACTTTAAAACAAATTATAATAGCTTACCTTGATAGCGATCACCGGCTCTGGGATGAAGACCTTCCCGAGTTTCGATACGCGATCAACACCGCGGAACAAGCATCAACAAGAACATCACCGGAAAACTTTGGGAAGGAATTAAAATTAAATTAGTAATGTTATGACGATCGTTGGAGGTAAAATAAAAACATGATGTTAAATGATGATAGTGGCAACGTTTCGTTGGCATAGGTGCGCTAACCTCATCAGGCCTTTTTTATTTTCTAACACAAAAACGTTCACAATCTAAACCATCAAGATGACAAAAGAGAAAAAACAAAATGTGAAAATTAAAGAGTTACCAAATTACAAAGTATGTGGATATAATCCGTCGATCAGATGTTAATCTCGACTAAAATTAATAAACACGTACCTACTATTTATATATTTTGAAACTGTGTTTACAAACAAGCTATACGTTATAAAGTTCATTTATGATGGGAAAATACACTGTACTTAATTTTTGAATGTCTTCCTTTTTATTGATACTGTGCTTATTAGATTTAATATAAACCATTTCAGAAACCAATCTTTTTTTATAATTACTTTCATAATCCAAGATAGTAGTATGTTCCCAATCAAATTCGTGTTGACATTCTAACCGATGTATACTGACAACCGACTCTTTAGTTTTGTTAGTTCTATGCTCACTAATACGTGTATGTAAAGATCTCTTTGTTTCACCTATGTATGTGGCAGAGAAATTTAAACAGTCGAATACCACGTTCATATACCACGTTCGTACGGTCCCATTTTTTCGTTACGTCTTTACCTAGCTTAATAATTGAAGACAAACTTTTGTTTAGTAACGGGATTGTACAAATGTCGTGAGATCAAAAAATATTAGAAAGGCTGTTGAAATCATTATTAAACGGTAAAGATAATTTTGGCAATTTTTCATAATGATTAACTTTTCTCTTGTCTGTGTCTATATGCTTAAGTTTGTTTAATCTAGTTTTTATATGTTTTTCTATGAACCACATCGGATAGTCATTGTTAAGTAAAATGTTCTTTATACATTTCTTATTGTCTAAGTGGAAATATGGATCCGAGAGAAGAAAGGCTATATCAACTAAGTTAGAAACAATATTCTTTTTTTGCTGGGCTGGATGATTTGAAAAATAATTGATTAACCGTCCCGATAATTTCAGATTTTGAAACCAATTTGTCAAAATTTTATTTTCGGATCTAATTAATGTCATGTCTAAAAAATTGATCTTACTATTCTTTTCAAATTCATAAGTAAATTTTAAATTTGTGTCATATGTATTAAAAACTTTAATCACATTGTCCGTATGCTGTTTTTTAACACAAATAAGCGTGTCGTCAACATATCTATAATAGAAAATAGGTGTACAGTCATAATATCGTTGTAAATCTCGTAAGCAATTTTTTTCCAAATCATCCATTACAATATTAGCAAATAATGGCGAGAAAGTTTGATTGTTGAAGGTAAAAAACGTATTTTTAAAATTACCAAATACCATCGAGAAAGACGAAAATACTAGTGTCCGGATCGAGAAAATGTCCGTCGAACAATGGAAAAATCGCGTATCGAGATTACATGGTCTGCGCCACCTTGTACCGAAATTCCAATTTGAAGCGTCTGAGAAACAGGCCGAAAATACTATAATGCTGCGAGATGGGAGGTCAAGTTTAATATTAGCGACTCTAAAAACGAAAGAAAACACTTTCGTCAGCTGTTAATAGTGTAGTGGCAAAATTAGTCAAGAAACTTGACGGCCATATTTGTAAATTACATTCAACTGTAGTTGTGGAACTCAAGATGCTGGACGGAAAGAAGATCGGTTAGGCTGGCATCACAGACCTGAAGCTTAAGGTATGTAAACAACCTCCAGCCTATCCCCGCTCTCGATAAGCCAGTACCGAACCAAGTCACTCTTACGGCCGAAGAAGGGAACCATTCTGTGCCTAACCCGACGAAACGGCCTAGGAGAGGGCGACCTCGCAAGGACGCGGACTCTACTCTCCCGCTTGATAATCAAATGGCTCAAGGCCAACCTCATATCAACATAACCACCGATCCCGCCCACCACCAACCTGGCCCTCAAGCCAGAGCTTAACAAAGAAAAAAGGAGGGTGGCGAAGGCGAAAATGTTGTGTCAACAGATGGCCGAGACTAGTGAGGCAATGTAGGTTTGGAAAAATCTAACTCGAGAACGGCTCATCTAGGCCCGAATCCCTTCCCTCTAACATCCAATTTCGAGACCAACTTAATACGAATATATAAACCTCACATGATACTTTTTCTCATTTTTACATGCAATAATAGAATATTCCTCTTGGAGCGAATGAAACGCGGGAAGATGGAGGGGGTATGTACCCATTTTGAGCCTTTCAACTATATAATATAGGAAGATATATATGTAATATATGTTTGTTACGGGGGGTTTATGGCGTCCGTCACTGTATATTAGTACCAACAGCCCAGAGTTCCGCACTATAAGTGGGTAAGGGCGCGCGCCATTGTTTACAATAAGATATCCCTCTCAGTATTGACTAAAACCACGACGCCTGTGGCAGCCCCTTCAGTTTCCGCAGAAATTTTCCGGAAATTTTGTTTGATCTGATTTTGCTGAAAATTGTATATAGGGTTTTACTGGATTCGTTCAATAGGAATCTGAATTCAGATTATGAAAATTCAATATGACGGATCGATGATGGCGGCCAAATATTGAACTATTACTGGATCTTGCTGAAAAATGTATGTACGGAATTTCTGAATTCGCTGATTACGAATCTGAACTCAGATTTTGAAAATTCAAAATAGTGGACACAAGATGACGGCCAAAATTTGAAATTTTACCGGAATATGCTAAAAATTGTATATTGTAAGTTTCCGGATTCGTTGATTAGGAATCTGAACTCAGATTTTGTAAATACAAAATGGCGTCCAAAAATTGAAATATTACTGGATTTTGCTGAAAATTGTATATAGGGAGTATCTTGATTCGCTGATTACGAATCTGAACTAATATTTTGCCAATTCAAAATGGCGATCAAATATTGAAATATTACTGAATTTTGTGATTGTATGTGGGCGATTTCTGAATTCGCATATTAGGATTTCTGGATTCGATGATTACGAATCTGAGCTCAGATTTTTAAATTTCAAAATGACGGCAAAATATTTCAATAATACTGAATTTTGCTAAAAATTGTATATAAGGGGTTTCTGGATTCGCTGATTACGAATCTGAACTCGGATTTTCAGAATTCAAAATGGCTGATCGAAAATGGAGATCAAATATTCAAATATTACTGGAGTTTGCTGAAAATTGTATATACGGAATTTCTGGATACGCTGAATACGAATTTGAATTCAGATTGTGAAAAATCAAAATAATGGACCCAAGATGTCAGCCAAAAATTGTAACTTAACGGAATTTACTAAAAATTGTATATTGTGGGTTTCCGGATTTGTTGATTAGCAATCTGAACTCAGATTTTGTAAATACAAAATGGCGGCCAAAAATTGAAATATTACCAGTTTCTGCCGAAAATTGTATATAGGAGGTTTCTGGATTCGCTGATTACGAATCTGAACTCATATTTTGAAAATTCAAAATGGCGGACAAGAACACAAAACACAAAAACTTACAAAAAAAAGAAATTCTATTTACGCCTTCTGCTGCATTCATACCGCGACGTTAGTCATCTGATCTAACCGTTGACCTAACCAATTCAGTAACTGTACTCTCATTCGCGACTGCAAACAAATCCAATCGCGTTTGCATCACGCACGCGCACATGTAAGACGCAGTGCCATCTATTGGTTGGTTCATAGATAAAAGAAAAAAAATGTGGCTTCTAGTTGACGAATCTACATCACAAAGTTTTTCAAACTTTCTGAAGATATGAGACTATTATCAGATATGCTAGAAATTTCTCATGAATTGTCGTATGAATAGAAAGTACGGAGAAGTGCCACTTTTCCAAATAAAGGTCGTATATTATTATGGTAAAGAACAGACGAAGTACTCCACTGCGTCACTAAATTTTTCTTTTTTTTGTAAGTTTTTGTGTTTTGGGAGCTGCCCGCATTTTATTTTTCCATTTCCTATAACCTTGCCAAATTTCAAAAGAATCCATTCATTCATTCAAAAGAAAACTTTGCAAAACTGATTTGACTGAATTGCTTTGGTCAAATGGTAAAACAGGCAAGTTCGGCATCCCTTTAAGGTGGCTTCAGCGACTTTACTTAAAATTATAGATTAACATGAACTTTGGGAAAGATATAGTTGAAACCTTCAACTTTCGATTACCGTAAAGAAGAAGTGGGGTCAACATCTAAATTAGCGAGAAAATTGCATCGCAAAATGTTTTTTCTGAACATGCAGCGTATTCAAAGTAATAAAAAATGTATTTTTAGTAAAAAGTATGTGGTTATAGGATTTGAAACAGCGATTCTGACGGTATAAAAAAAATTGTAAGTCAACATGCAATTTAGAGAGTAAATAACTGTCAAAGTATGTAATTTTACTTTTTGTGGCGCTTCTCATGGGGCGAAAATAAACCTTATCATTCTGTTTTATAATGTGATATTTTTTTACACGTTATATGCGAATAAATCATTTGCAGTTATATAGGTTTAAATTTAAAGCTTTAATTTTGCGAAAAACTGTAGATGTTAATTGAGGCGCCCGCGGGACCCCCGCTTGATACGATACCCAAAGCTGGAGCCACCTTAAAAGAGCTATGTCTGTGCGAAATTTCGTAAAGATCTATTGATTTTTACTCCTGTACCGTGCGACAACGAAAACGCATTCTTTTTTTCTTCAAAATTTTTCTCACGAATATCTCCAAAAATAATCCAGCAATCTTAATGAAATTGTGTACATATATTTTTCATAGTGTGAGCTACACGTCCTGTAAATTTCAATTTGATTTGTTGAATCGTTTTCAAGAAAATGCTATTTGAAAAATTTCAAAAGAAAATTTAACCTCAAATATCTTTGAATTTTATGGACATTTTTACTTGGCCAAGGAAAGGGCTTCAGAAATATAAATAAGCTCTTGAAATTTTTTGAGGTAGAAGTAACTTTTATGCTTAATAACTGGTACCCATTTCGTGTAAAAATATGGAACAGTTTTTCAGATGAAAATTATAGAAGAAAATGACACATTTATCTTCATAACAAATGAAGGACGATAGTGTAACGTCCGAGTTACAATATCGCGACAACGATAAAGTGGACGCGACAAATGTTCCAGTTTTGGTCTGCGCCTACACGTAGTAACCACGAGAGTAGGAACGCATGAAAGTAGCAGTTCGGACTTTAAATAAGAATCTTGATAATCGCGATAACTATTAAGCGACAAGCGGCAGCAGTAATTAAAACAGACAGTTAATGGGACGACAATCTTGAAGGTTACTTACTTTATGGCGAATACGCTCAACTCGTTCTCTCAGGCAGGCCAGCGGTTGCTTCACGGTCCAACGGTAGCGGGAGATTCAAATGGAAGAAGGAAAGGCTCAGCAAAATAATGTTTACTCCAAGTGCAATTTAATAAAGTTTATTAAATACGTTAAATTTACGTTACAACTGGTTAAATGCTGATTGTAGTGGAGATATAATATCAACAATTATTCGCTACACTACGATCAGAGAAGCGTTATAATAAAAGTTTCTAAGTTAATTTTGCGAAAATATTCTAAATCAGAATTTTAAAAGAATCAAAAATATTCTAAGTTCAAATGCAGTATAAATTCGTCGAAGTTATTCTAAGTCCAAGAGTACAATTTAAATATTCGTCGGAAAAGGGCTTCGCCCTACGGAAGAAAATAAATGCAAGCTTCTGCCTGGAGTGAAGGCGCGTGGCTGCCTATATACTCGCGCTCCAAATTAGAGCAGATACCAAAGGAAGTGGTTTTTTGGGAATTCGATAGTAATGGGGTAATAAAAGTACGAGTGGGGAATACCAGTGATTGGAATAAGGGGAGTATTGGATGATCCATAGTCTAGGATAAGGTTAGGCAGGGTAAGTTAAACGTAGTGGGCTTTATACTTTGCTAGAGTTAGCCGAGTATTGATTATGTTCTGTCTATTGGTGACTCGCCCAGTGTCGGTAGTGTACCCCACATAGGATACGTAAGAAAAAGAGATACAGAGATTTGGAACGAGATAGAGAAACTAGCCTAGGGGTCGTTCAGTCGTGCTCGACGTAACAATAGATATTTAAATTTAAAAAAAAAGAAAATGTAGGTATATTAATGCCTTTTCAAATGCATTCAAAAAAATTGAAAAAAATTTACGATACCATGTAAAGAAATGCGAATAATTGCAATTTCAAAATCGTTTTTCATCATAGATTTTAAAGCGGTATCAAAATCTAAGAGACTAAGCTTTGTCCTTTCGAAATCGATCGATTCTTTCTCGAAATATAGTCACACACACACACACATGCGCGCGCGCACACACACACACACACACGCACGCACGCACGCACACTGGAAAAAAATGTTCTCAAAATCAAAAAATTTTTATGCCACTATTCTTAAAACATGTTTTTAATACTTTATTTGTACGTAATCAGCAGTTACTCACCGCAGTCCGTCAGTTAAGATAGGGTTCAAGCACATAAATAGACTGCGCTTTAGTAGGAGCTTCTTCGAGCGAAGAGATTCGATATCTTTGGAGTAATGAGAGTTCTGCAGAAAGAACACCCATAGCTGCTTGGTGCTAGCTAGTGAAGAGTAAGCGTCAGCGGGCGCAAGAAGGACGTTAAGTTTTGACGTTAAGTTCCTTGCTGGTGGAGTAGAGAGTGGAGCAAATAATTTTAGCCTGTAGTAAACGCGATTTCTCAATTAACCTAGATCTCGCTCTTATTAGGAGTCGATTGATAAATCTTAGACAATGAGCTGTTATCCGTAAGAGTTTGTCAGCGACGAGTAATCGTTAATCAAATCCGATACCTCCCGAAGGAGTTCAGACGATAAAACGTTGGTTTACGCTGAGAAAAGCTAATTAGATTTAAAATTTAAGCTACTGCTATATACAGATTTGCTATTTACAGGGTTTTCGGCAATCAAAATGCTCTGCAAGATTGGCCAGGCTGTGGTGTCACTGATGAGCCATTCAGGGCCTTACTACCAAAGAGCATAGTCCGGCAAAAGAGGGGGATCAATAGAGGCCACGTTAGCTGGATTATCTTTCCACTTGACTGGATGCCAAAACGTCTTTGGTAGCATCTATTTGCTACAAATTTGCACGCGATTGCATGAAGATTTTAGCTACTATCACCATAGGAGCTAGCCAGCCCATTGGGTCGAAAATCTTGGCTACACTCGAGGGAACGGAGCATTTGGTGACCGAGCCTGCAATGGGAGAGCAATTTAGTTTAAAACAGAAGCTGTCTTCTTGAGGCCACCATGAAATTCCCAACACTGCAAAGAGGTACTTTTATTAGTGAGTTCCAGGAGATCAATGGCTAATAGGTGAGGTGAGAGCGAAATTATGACTTTCAACTCGCTAGAGGACTACTTTAGGATGGGAAAGACGCCTACTTTGAGCAGATCGATGATCTCAAGTTATTTAACCTCGGCATCATCTAGAGAGTGAGCGCCGGAGAGAACGTCATCCATATAAACTTCTTCCTGTAACACCTTTGCGCCGAGAGGAAATTCAGATTGATGATCTACTGGCAATTGTTCTGTAGTGCGCTGAGCGAGAAATGTGGAGCTGACTAAGCCGTAAGTTACTGTACGTAAGCGATAAGTTTCGACTGGGGCACTGCTAGATTTTCGCACGAGTATTGACTGCATATGTTGATCTTCATCGTGCAGCAATATCTGCCGATACATCATCTCGATGTCAGCGGAAAATGCGAATTGGTAGATACGACACCAGCAGATTAGATCAATGAGATTAGGTAGAAGGTTTGGTCCTGAGTGTAGCAGATCATTTAGCGAGCGACCTGAACTTGTACGTGCGGAGCCGTTAAAAACAGCGCGTAACTTGGTGGCCGTGCTTGATTCTTTCGACACGCCATGATGTGGTAAAAAGAATGCATCTACAAACCTCTTTTGCGCAGGCGCTTCAGCGGAGATGGTCATGTGATTCATGTCTTCGTATTCTTGCTTGAATTCGAGATAAGCCACTCTGAGTTTCTCGTCCTTGAAAAATCACGTTTCCATGCGAAGAAGAGAGTGAAAGGCGGCGGTGTATGAATCACCTAAACTGCGAGAAGGATCGTCGGCAAACTTGAAGGGCAGGCGCATGATGTACCGACCATCGGTGTTGCGAGAGTGAGTGGCGACAAAGTGATTTTCGCACTCTTGCTTGTCGGCTGTGTAGATGTTTCTGGAGGGTACTTCCTCTATCTGCCAGAATCTTTGCAACAGGTCATCGACAGGAGCAGTGATGGCAAAATGTAGTGCTAATGGGTCGATTTGCGCACTGAGATCTGAAGGAGGGCAATTGCCCGGAATCAACCAACTTAGCGATGAGAGCGAAGCGGTTTGTTTGTCGTCCTGTCCACGTGCGTGAACAGATGCTCCGAGCAGTACGTCACTGTGGCCTTTGTCGAAGTAGTTAGGATCAGTTAACTCTAACCCTACGAGATGTTTAATTTTCCTTCGAAGGGGGGCGTACGAAGATATGTGTGGAAGCACTAATGTTTGCATTTCACATGAGAAGGCGGAGTCGAAACGAGGCCTGACAGTGAAGAGTACTACTTCGTTCGAGACTACTGCCGTGGTGCTCCCTACACCAGTTATAGGTGCGTGTATTAGCTTTTTCCTCAGTCTCAATTGTTAACAGAGAGACTGAGAAACAATCGAAACTTGCGAGCATTGGTCAATTAATGCTCGCGCCAATATCCTAGTTCCGTTGGGAGCTTCCACGTAAATGCGAGCGGTGTCGAGTAATACTCGACCAAAAGCCGCGCTTCTGCTTAAGTGCGTAGCGGGGGAAGGTGTCTGAGTCGTTTAAGGAATAAAAGTGGGGAAATCGCTGAGCGAGGCATTTGCATTTTGCGACGTATTTGTTTCCGATGAAGGTTTAATCGACTTGGTGTGCAACAAGGTATGATGTTTACCTTTGCACGAGAGGCAGCGTCGATATGAGCGACAAGCTTGGACGGTGTGTTTTCTCAGGCAGTTGTAACAATGTCTCTCTCGAGACAAAATACCTTTTGTCTGGTAGAGATTTCGACTTAAACAACTCACAGCTGCTTATGTAGTACGGCTGCTTACATAAGATACACGTTGGAGTGTTAGCTTTATTCCCTGCCTTTGATTTGCACTGAATGAACAGCTCAGAGGGTCCTTTAATTGCCTTTTGATTGGGAGGCGACGATTTAGCAGAATTATTTGTGAGAGACTTGACACCTCGCTCCATAGCTTCCAGTGTGAGAAGTTGTGAGTTCATGAAAGATTGGAGTTGTTTCCAGGTAGGCGTTTCGATCGATTCACTCAAGTACCTTTCCCAATCTTTCCGCGTATTTGGCTCAAAACGACTGACAGAAAAAATACAAGTAGAGTACTCCAAGACTCGATAGGCTGATCGAGAGAAGCTAAAGATGACAAAGGTGAACCTGTTTCCTTAATAAGTCGCTTTAATTCTGCGAAGGTCTCAGATTTCATAGGCTTGACGGCGGCGAATTCAATTATGTAAGAATCGACTAAACGATGTTTGTTTTTATAATATTTATTCAAGATGTCCCACGCGGTTGTATACTTATCGTTTTTGGTGGGAATTCCCTTGACTTTATCAAGGGTGTCATCATCAAAAGAGTTTTTAAATGAACGAGCTTCATCACAGGAGTCAAATCTTCACGGTTATCAATTGTAGTGAGAAATAATTCTTTGAAGTTGCCCCGTTCAGAATGCTTCCCCGAAAATTTGGGAATGTCAATCGTGGGTATCGCCTGAGTGAACAAATGTTTGAGGAAAGCTTGAAGGTCAAATTGAGATGGAGCTAGAGCTGGGCAGCAGCTTCAGACTTCTTCTGAACGCTTTCGATAAAATCGAGAAACACTCCCTTATTCTTGAAAAAGCTTCATCAGGTAACTCCGTTAAATCAGTTTTGAAATACAAGTGTTCGGGATCGAGCTGAGTGAGACTGAGAACTTGGCACGCTTCCTTGCGGAGTCTTTGCCGTGGAGACGTTACGCGGTTGCGCGTAACGAATCAGCTGATGGTCTTCAGCGCACTCGCGATTACTTTCGCGTTTTTTTGTCCGACTCGAAGGACCAAATGTTTAATGAAGTTTGCCGGTTAATTAAAAACACGATTATCTGGTTAGATAAATTGGAGGCTCTTTATTGGATTATTACACTTTTGACTGTGTATATGTGATTTTCGTGGGTGCTTAATTGACGCGGAGCGTGCGTTTTGCTTGGCTCTTCGAGCAATACTGAATAAACTTTCTTGGGGGAGACCAAAAAACGGGAGGTGGAATACCAAACATGATACTAATAAAAAACCGCCGCCAATTCATTGACCAGTTGCTTCCTCAAATTTAATTTTGTGATTCCTTTAATTAATATTTAATAACAAAATTGATCATTTTTGCAACAAATTATGCCATAATTATAATTAAATTTATTTTGAAGATTAAAAAGTACTAATTTTCAAATTTATTCATTCATTTATTTATTTATATCAACCGGCAAGAATGTTCCAGGTTTAACATAATATATACATATATACATATATAACATCACTAGTATTCTCCAAGCGTACGGTGAGCGCTGTGATTTTATCGAAACTACACCACTTTTGTTTTTGTGACCTAGCAACCCGTTACATCCACCAACCAAACCACTAATAAATTGATATCATAACTAATCCATCATTTTTCGAAGATAGGAGATAGGATTAACCTTTAGAGGGCCGGGATTTTGAGAGGGAAATTCACCTTAAAAAATTGGGACATAAGGTATCGTATATCATTGATTGAACGTAGACAAAGTGTCGATAAGGGGGTGTGTCATTTTACTGGTTTTCCGGCCCTCTAAAGGTTAAGGAGTTATAAGCTCTTTTGAAAAAAAAACACGTTTTTTTTGTTCATAACAAAAGAACTGTGATAGCTAGACATAAATTTTTTTTCCAAATATAGGTATTGTAATTCTCTTTCGAATGCTACCCATCCGATCCACATCCAGATACATAGTGCCGTTCTCGAGAAATTACGATTTGAAAAAAAGGTTAAAAAAACTTTAACCTCAAATATCTCTGAAATTTCTAGACCAATCATTTTTCCCAAAGAACTCGACCGAGGACTATACAAAATCTACCTCTACAAGGAATTTTAAAGCGATTAAGTCAATTTCACTTCCGTCATCGTTGGACATAGAAAACTCGTTTTTTTCATTTTTCAATTTTTTTCTCAAAAACTAACCAAAAGAATGGATTCAAATTTTTAGAGTTTATAGCTATTTATATTCTGCATTATCGTGATTTTTCTCAAAAAAATTGACCGTTTAGTTTCAGAGTTATAAGCTTTTAAAAAAAAACACGTTTTTGTCAATAACAAGAGAACCGGGATAGCTAGAGAAATTTTTTTTTTAGAAATTATAGATTTTTTTACGCTCTTTCGAATGCTATCCACCAGATTTAAATATCTCGATTCTATCATTGAAAAAAAGCCAAAAACTTTTGATTGGGCTGATTCGTTTTTGTTTTATTTCGAATTTTCGATTTTCTCAAAATAATCAAAGAACGGATTTTTGACCCGCTATAACACACAAAAAAAAGAATGAGACCTGTCCGGTTAAAATCGATCGAGTAGAAGCTGAGATCCAGGCGTATACACACACACACACGCGCGCTCGCGCACACACACACACACGCACACACACACACACACACCCACACACACACACATCCATACAGACATCCATACAGACATTTTTCAAAAATCATATATTTTGGTTCCTAACACCTCGAATATCAATTATAACATGTTTTTACAACAACTCAAAAAATTACTATCACAAAGCTTCCTCTAGGAGGAAGTAAAATCCAAAATTTGTTAGTTCTCAAGTATTTAATTTTCTAAAATATTTTGTTATTCATAAATAAAATAATAAATATTAATGTTTATATTAAAATATCTGTTTATCAATTACCTACAACTATATGAGAACAATTTTCCTGTTAATAATCAACAAATTCGCACGCCGCGAATATAATCGTTTGTGTCACGTAATTTTGTGTGTAATTTTATTTTCTAGTCATTCGCTTTAAAAATAATCGAAACAAAAATGTTTAATGAAATAAAAACATTTCATTTTATTTATGATAAATTTAGATTCAGATAAATATCTAATGATGTTATCCATCATAATAATAACATAATAACATAAATTAAAAAAAAAGGATGAAAACATTGACCTGTCTCCCACAGATGACTTGACATGGATGGACTATCAATTAGTACAGGGAGAAACATCATGCAGTACATCTTGAAAACTCATGCTTTGGTTACATGAGGAAACAGTCAATGAGCACGGAAAAAAGAGTGTCGTGCTCTAGTATAGACGGTGGCGCTTCAGAGCGCAGTAGTATATATTCTGCCGACTTCTCTCCATGTAGTTCAGTTTAATCAAAAGTTTAGCTTTCGTCAGAATTATTATTATAATTCCTTTTTTATTTTCTATTTCGAAGAAAATACAAAATACTTACGTTAATCATTTCGTATGCGCGGAAGTAATAAATTTATGTTAGTTCAGTTCAATCGAAAGTTTAACTTGGGTTAATAGTTATTTTCGATACAAGTGCGAAAAAGTGATTTTATCCTCGTGTGGACGTTTGCGCCCGAGCGAAGCGAGGGTGAAAATGCCACATGAGAATAAAATCACTTTCTCACTCGTGTATCGAACACTATTTTTTTATACGACGTGTGCAAAGCTCGATTTTGCGAGCATGGTTTTGGCCGAGCATGCGCAAAGTGGACGCTTTGCGCACGGAGTGTCAAAATAGTACATTTCGATACTAGTGCGAGGATTTGATTTTCCCCTCGTGTGACTGTTTTCACCCGAGCGAAGCGAGGGTGAAAAGATCACACGAGGAGAAAATCAACTTCTCACACAAGTGTCGAACCGTATTTTTTGACACGACGAGCGAGAAGTGAGATTTTTGCACGCATCGTTTAACGCAGCGTGCGAGAAATCGAACTTCTCGCACGGAGTTTCAAAAAATTATTATTTTAATTTCCTTTTTATTTACAGAAAGTAAGAAAAATTACTTGCGTTAATTATTCCGTATGTGCGGAAGTACTAAACTTATCTTATTTCAGCGCGATAGAAGTTTAGCTTGCGTTAGAATTATTGTTTAAATTTCCATTTGTTATTTGATAGAAATAAAACACTTGCGCTTAGTTACTTCCAGTGCGTGGAAATACCTAATTTAATTTCAGTTTGGAAGGAAGATTCAGCGGACGTATTTAAATTAACAATGAATTTATCATCGTTTAAAATTCACTTGGTTTATTTCAGTATAGACAAAGTACGTCAATCATTGTAAAACCCATTGTATTAGTTATTAAGTGCAGTTAATACAAACAAGAATATTCAAAAGGGATAATAATTTTATTATTTGCCCTGCCTTATCCTTTTCCGAATCATTGCCTGGGTCGTCTTCTCTTATAAAAATGAATATGTTACAATTAATAAAAGAAAAGGTAAGCGAACGTCACACCAAAAATGAAAATTGTTGGAGTTGACAACTACACCAAAATGAATTTAAAAGATCTGGAAATGAAATTAAATGTAAGAAATTTGGATGAGTAAACATATGAAAGACAGTAGAAGAGAATATTTATTAGATATCAAAGCTGTAAGGTTTGAAAGTTAATAAATATCAAGCCCTGCAACAATTTTGGAAGATTTGGGCATAATTCGCTTAAATACAAAAACTCCTTCTGCTGTATAAAATGTGCAGGCCTACACAAAACCATTCAATGTGATAACTTATCCAACAATAAATGTATTAACTCTTTATATAGCACTCCGAATATAATACTTGTTTAGAGGTTAATCACATGGCTATTGATACAGAGAAATATGCATTACTGAAAAAAGCTCAACAGATACATTTATATGACTGATTATCCGATTAGACCTACTATATCAAGATACTTACACTGAGAAAAAAGTTTTACCAAAATGTTTATATTTAACATGCCATTGTAACTATTAAAATATATATTAATAGTTACAATGGCATGTTAATAGTTAAAATACCATGTTAATATTAAACATATTCTTCTCTCAGTGTAAATCACAAGCAAATCACTATGGTAACCAATCCGGTTAATGCACCGAGGAAGGATATATAGACCAACGACAGCGCCACAACACCATTACATACGAAGATAAGTAAACAACAAAATACATAATGGAACAACACATCGATCTCATTGATGAAATACAAAAAGAAGTTATACAAGAAGAAAAATCGCATCTTAATCTTAAAACTCTTAATAGAACGATACTCTTCTCAATTAAGCATAGTCTTATAATGCACGTTAATATTAGAAGTATAAATGCTAAATATTCTAAATTGGATATTCTTATTACAAGTTTAAAGATCAAATCCTACATAATAGTATGCTTGGAAACATGGAATCTGTTAAACCCTCAATACTTTGAAATATCGGGAAATAAGTTGTATTACAATAACAGTAATATAAATCAAAACGATGGTGTAGTTATATATATATAAAAGACGAAGTCTCTGAAATCACTGAAACTATTGAATTTGGTAGACTCAAATTATTAATTACACGTATAATGCTAAATAATAATAGTAGTCTTAAAATATCGGCATTATACAGAGGCTTTGATCTACCACGCATTGAACTTATTGCCAGCTTAAAGCCATACCTTAACAGCAAAAGAAATACTAAAAACCACCTAATTGTTGGTGATTTTATTAGCTGTACAAAAAAGTTCTACCCGTTCGTAAGAGATGGTGCTGTCTTCAGAATAGATGCTTACTGGCTTCATATCTTTATGCTAGTGTATACTGCAGATCCTATTCTTCAAATAGACTGCGTATGAAAGTATTCATTGCGAATATAATTCTATCTTTAACATAAATAAAAATGGAAGTAGATACTGCACGGAGAGAATTTTAGGAGAGGAAACATCTTAGGGCTAGTGTAGTAGCTTCCCTACAATGTTAGAGTTGCAGCTATGCTAATTAGGACCGCTGCCGCACTAAGATTTGGGAG
The DNA here is from genome assembly GCA_036365515.1 of Torymus aiolomorphi. Taxonomy (NCBI): domain Eukaryota; kingdom Metazoa; phylum Arthropoda; class Insecta; order Hymenoptera; family Torymidae; genus Torymus; species Torymus aiolomorphi. The sequence goes on along the minus strand of CM070876.1, from coordinate 103,143,999 downwards.
AGCGGCTGCTTGCACGTGTAGTGTGAATGTTATACTAAAATGGGGTTATGTTATACTAAACTCGGTCTAGCGTTGCACGAAAAGCAGGAAAGCCATTGCACTATTTCTTTCGGACTGCGGTAGCGCCACTTTAGATTCGCGCGAATACTACACTAGTGCAGCTGCGATCCTAACCTATAGTACAAATCAAATGGTGCATTTCGTAGCACGGACGGACTACCTAGGAGTTCTTCTTTCCTAAAATTCTCTCCGTGTGTGCATATCCTGCCATATCCGACATTGCTTACTATACGAATTCCATCAAGGTAAAGCTGACGCTGAAGCTCATAAATCGATCGGTGCTATTTATGGAGAAAAAGTTATTGATGAGAGTACATGTGGCAGATGGTTACGAAAATTTAAAGACGGAGATTTTGACTTGAGCGACAAACCACACTGTGGTAGGCCTCAAAAGATGAGTCACGAGAAATTACAGGAGCTACTGGATGAAGACGTGGCACAAACAGCTCTTTCTGAGAGGTTACGTGCGTTGAGAAAAATTAAAAAATGTGGAAAACGGGTATCTCATGAATTGCTTTCAAAACAGAAAAAGAAGACCTTTCTGTGGAAATTAGTGACTGGTGATGAAAAGTAGATCTATTACGAGAAGCCTAAACGTCAAAAACATTGGGTAGATCCAGGACAGCCCACAACATCCACACCAAAATGCAACGACTTTGGAAAAAAGTTGCTGCTCTGTGCTTGGTGGGACGAATGTGGTATGCTATATTACGAGCTACTCAAATCCGGAGAAATTGTTAAGTTCCACTGTCCGTCAAACGATAGAAGAATTAGAATGGGAAATTTTACCGCATCCGGCGCATTCTCCTGACATTGCACCACGCGATTACTACCTTTTCCGCTCATTACAAAACAGTAGAGCAGTATTTTCAGAATGAAGATGAAGTACGAAAAATGGTTGATGATTTCATAAAGTCAAAAGATGAAGCCTTTTTTCACCATGGAATACATCAGCTGCCTATGCGTTGGCAAAGGGTAGTAGAAGCCGACGTTGCCTATATTGATTCAACTTTGTGTTTTGTTTGAGTTTTTTAAATAAAAACAAAATTGCTGAAAACGGGTAGAATTTATTTGTACCCCTAATAATATTAACATTATGAAAGAAGACGAACATGGTCATGAATTGTTAAATAATATGGGATCTTCCTGTATTTATACATATAACTAGACCAAAGGATAGTAGTGGAAACGATTCATATATTGACAATATCTACATAAAAACTAAATATATATATATATATATATATATATAGATATATATATATATATACTAAAACTTCAAACTTTTGATTTCTTTTACTTTTGATCACTACCCCATATTCTTGAAGCTTAATAAACGAACTATTCAAAAAAAGAAAATTTGCGATATTGTTACAATTACACTAAACTTAAAAAAAAAAAACATGAAAAATTGGAACCTCATAGATTCAATACATGACTCCGTTGAAACTACCTCCTTCCTGATAAGAGAGATACAAGACTGCTTAGAAAAATCAAAAAATGTGCTTAAAACAAAAAAGAAAACAAGTTGAAACCAAAAAAGGATTGGATATCTAAAACAATCATGATCTCGTGTCAAAAAAAAGAACAATTATACATTAATATGCGCAAAGAACCAAATAATGAATTAAAAAGATTAGAATATAACAATACACTAAGCTGCTCGACAAAGTTAATAAAGAAGCTAAAATGTGAAATAGAACTTGAAAGAAATATCATTAAGAGTAATACTAATAATCCCAAATAACTGTGGAAATACATAAAAAATAAGCTGGGAATTAAATCACAAAATGATGATGTGATTGATAAAATAGTAATAAAAACCAATAGTTTATTTGAAATATTCATATTTAACTCAACAAAAACCGATAGTGTTTTAGAAGATCCTAAACAAATTGCTAAACATATGAATGCTTACTTCTGTGAAGTTGGAAGGGATCTAAGGGAAAAAAGTGTGACACCACAATGTGAACAATTATATTTACTATCAATGTACATTAACTTGATCTTTATTAATCGAACTAATAGCAAAGAAATTCTGTAAATAATTTCAGATATAAAGTTATAAAACAGTGGAGTTAATAATATTACTACAAAAGCACTGCGAAAACTATCTTACCTTAATCATAAATACATTTAAGCGTATATATAATTTTTGTCTAGAAAAATCAATATGGCCTAAAGCTCTCAGAACAGCAGAGGTAGTATCTATTTTTAAATCGGGCAAAAAAACAGCAAAATAAAATTACAGACCGATATCACTAATTTTAAAATTCGCAAAATATTAGAAAAAATTGTTTATGATAGGTTACAGTCTTTCCTTGACAAAAACAAATTACTAGCTAACAGTCAGTTCGGTTTTATGTTCTTTAAGTAAGTTATTATAATATTCATTATACTTATTTTTTTCTTTTTCCTAGTTTTCCGCTATTTCGTTTAACCTGTCAAGTTCAACAGCATCTTTTAAATTTTTGTACTTCATGATATTTATTTTGCTTTGGATTCCAAATCAATGGTATTTGTCCTTGTGTATTATCATTATTGTATTAATTGATTTGATTAATTCATCTTCTTCATTAATATGATCATGTAGTTTTTTTGTTTATTTCATCCAATTTTCTTGCATGCTTAAATACTTTTGACTTCGACATATATTTTTTGTGTAGGATCCCATCCTAATGGATTGGGTCGTGAATCTCCTCGATTTACTTTACTAAGTTATTGGTAATTATATTAAATGTGTCAATAACTTACAGTTAAAATGTTTAATATCATAATATAATAAAAGGAAATAAACATATAACATATAATTAATCTAATATTTTTTTCAAAACACCATTTGTTATTTGACTTTCATTTTCTGATTCATTTTGTATGTATATAATATTTGGATTTTTACATCTTAAAAGAGCAACATATAATTGACCATGAGAGAATAAAGATTTTTTTTAGAAATAATCCCTTGCTATTGAAGCTTTGACCTTGGAATTGCCATTAAATAATAAAGTTAATTTAAAATCACTTGAATTGTTTCCGAATGAATGAATATATTTAAATTATTAAAATGTATTTTTATATTGCAATTATTTATTGTAATATACAATTCCTCTATTCCTCAATACATTCTGATTATGCATTTATATTCTTCTAAAAATGTTTTCAATGCATTGCTTCTGACTGTACATTTGTATCCTTCTAAAAGTTTTTCCCAAGGAATTACTTCTGACTATATATTTGTACCTTCTAAAAGTTTTTCCAAAGGAATTGCTTCTGACTATACATTTACATCGTTCTAAAAATTTTTCCAAAGGAATTGCTTGTGGTTTCACTTTGATATCCTTCTAGAAACTTTTCTAACAGGAAAAGTGGTTATGTAGGGCGATTGCCGAAGGATGCCACTTTAAATAAAAATTCAACGCGTCCATTAACTGTACCTCCAGGGTGACGTGGCGTGGAAAAACTGTTTTTTCGTTTCAACTATATTTTTGTTGCTTCCCAGTATTAAATTTTACATAATATTTACATTTTTAATATTACAAATTTTTTATAACAACTATGAGAATGTCCTATTTTATTAAATTTTTCAGGGGACATTGTGGGGGGCTAGGGGGAGGTGATGGATCGTTTAGGAGGGGACGAGGGGGGGGGGCTACCCGAATAATAAGTCACGAAATAACGTAAAAAATGACTGAATTTTACGTTATTTTGAGGAGGGGCTGTGGGTGGCGCTGGCGGGGGGCGAGGGAGCGCTGAGGAATGGGTAAGGGGCGCTGGCGGGGCTAAATGGTAACATTAATCTATATAATATAGGAAGGTATGTACAAGGTATTAATCTAAGTAGGGTAGAAAACTGTAAATATTTTGGTATAATCTTTGATTATAATCTAAAGTGGGACAAACATATAGATTATATAATAAGGAAAACCAAATACATAGTATACACAACACATAAAATGTCGAAATATATGCAATCTGATAAACTCAAGATAATTTACTATTCATTTCTCTATAGCACAATTAGTTATAGAAATATTGTAAGGGGTGATGCATATAGAAACAACCTAGATTTTTTCCAAAAAACTCTACACAGAATCCTAAAAATTATGAAAAAAAAATAAATTTGGTCAGGACAATAGTCTGAAACTTAAACAAATCTTCGCTTATGAAAGTTTAGAATATCATTATAACGAACTTTAAAGTATATTTATAACGCCAACCAGCATAAAAAGAAATAAGGTTATAAAACCACTTAAGTGTTCCAAATCTGTTAATGATAAGAGCAATCACATCAGAGCAATACAATTGTTTAATGGTTTAACTAAATCTGATCTAAAGCTCAAAGTTCTAGTTGTTAATAAAAATTTTAATAAGAAAAAGATAAAGAAATGGATAAGTACAAATATATTTTAAAACATCACTCTTAGAATGATAAAGGATACTGATCTTGAAGTATGGGTGTTAAGGTGATGTGAAATACCGACGTAATTTTCAAACATGGATATCTCGTGAAAATACCAATAGAATCGCCCAACAATATCTGAGTATAGTATTAACATATACGGAGCGCTTGACGTTCGTGTTTTTCCAAAAAAATGATAAGAATTTATTTAATTAAATTAAACGAATTCCATCAAGGTAAAACTGACGCTGAAGCTCATAAATCGATCGGTGCTACTTATGGAGAAAAAGTTATTGGTGAGAGTACATGTGGCAGATTGTTTCGAAAATTTAAAGACGGAGATTTTGACTTGAGCGACAAATCAAACTGTTGTAGGCCTGAAAAGATGAGTCACGAGAAATTACAGGAGCTACTTGATGAAGACGTGGCACAAACAGCTCTTTCTGAGAGGTAACGTGCGTTGAGAGAAATTCAAAAATGTTGAAAATGGATACTTCATGAATTGGTTTCAAAACAACAAAAGAAGAGCTTTCTGTGGAAATTAGTGACTGGTGATGAAAAGTGGATCTATTACGAGAATCCTAAACGTCAAAAACATTGGGTAGATCCAGGACAGCCCACAACATCTACACCAAACCGCAACGACTTTGGAAAAAAGTTGCTGCTCTGTGCTTGGTGGGACGAATGGGGTATGCTATATTACGAGCTTCTCAAATCCGGAGAAATTGTTAAGTTCGATTGTCCGTCAAACGATAGAAGAATTAGAATGGGAAATTTTACCGCATCCGGCGTATTCTCCTGACATTGCACCACGCGATTACTACCTTTTTCGCTCATTACAAAACAGCAGAGCAGTATTTTCAGAATGAAGATGAAGTACGAAAAATGGTTGATGATTTCATAAAGTCAAAAGATGAAGCCTTTTTTCGCCATGGAATACATCAGCTGCCCATGCGTTGGCAAAGGGTAGTAGAAGCCTACGTTGCCTATATTGATTAGACTTTGTGTTTTGTTTGAGTTTTTTAAATAAAAACAAAATTGCTGAAAACGGGTAGAATTTATTTGTACCCCTAATAATATTAACATTGTGAAAGAAGACGAACATTGTAATGAATTGTTAAATAATATGTATATATATATATATATATATATATATAGTTTTTATGTAGATATTGTCAATATATGAATCATTTCCACTACTATCCTTTGGTCTAGTTATATGTATAAATACAGGCAGATCCCATATTATTTAACAATTCATTACAATGTTCGTCTATATATATATATATATATATATATATATATATATATATATATATATATATATATATATATATAAATATATGAAACGCTAGTTATGCAGACACTTTCCGAAATTTAAATAGACTTATGCAGACAGAGACCGACTTATGCAGACGTCAGCATAAGTAGAGAGATTATTTCTTTAGTCACGCTAGACTTGTGCAGACACTTGTATAAACGGTACTACACTTATGCAGACAGGTCACGTGGTCTTATACATTGGTGTCAGCATAAGTCCATGTTTATATGATTATATATATATATATATATATATATATATATATATATATATATATATATATATATATATATATATATATATATAAATATCTTTAAGGGTTATTTCTGGGACGTTTTTTGTATATATACCCGTTATTTCTGGGACTCCACGTTATTTCTGGGACGTCCCAGTTTTACACCCCCTGTTTTTGCGTTATTTCTGGGACCCCGCTAGAGTGTCGGTACTAAGAGAGGGATTATTTCTTTAGTCACTTGTATGGCGCAACTCTGAGAAAACGGACTATATAACACTGTATAATCCCAGAAATAACGCTAAAAACATTTTATATATATATATATATATATATATATATATATATATATATATATATATATATATATATATATATATATATATATATATATATATATATATATATATATATATATATATATATATATATATATATATACTAACACTTTCAAACTTTTGATTTCTTTTACTTTTGATCACTACCCCATATTCTTGAAGCTTAATAAACCAACTATTCAAAAAAAGAAAATTTGCGATATTGTTACAATTACACTAAACTTAAAAAAAAAAACATGAAAATTTGGAACCTCATAGATTCAATACATGACTCCGTTGAAACTACCTTCTTCCTGATAACAGAGATACAAGACTGCTTAGAAAAATCAAAAAATGTGCTTAAAACAAAAAAGAAAACAAGTTGAAACCAACAAAGGATTGGATATCTAAAACAATCATGATCTCGTGTGAAAAGAAAGAACAATTACACATTAATATGCGCAAAGAACCAAATGATGAATTAAGAACTGGACGAGTCCATTGTCATAAGGCAGGGGACTCATCAACGGAACGAAGCTGTACTCGGACGAGTCCATCTTCTTCGCACCCAACGGATCCGATGGCGCTCGGATGCCTCGTCCTAATACTTGGACACACGTATCGTTCCCATTTGTTTAATTTAAACTTTGCAACTATCGTCTTGTTATTCTAGTACATTTATTACGTTTAATGAGAATTTAATGACCTCCATTTAGTCAAAGTACTTTAATTAAAATTGAGTAGCGTTATTTGAGATTAGTACAAGTTAATTGCGTTTGAGTTTATTATAAATTTAATTGTAATATTTAGCTAGTCTTGAGAAAATTGATTGCAAATTTCGCCTTAGCAAACACTTATGTTACTTGACCTTGCAGTTTTATTGCTCTCTGCTGTTACTTTGTCTTGACTGCAACATCGACTGCTGGACCACATCTGGATGCATTCCTGATTCAGCTGCTGACTACGCTGCAAGGATAGCTGAATACAACGTCTGCAGTAACTTCTCTTCGAACAGTCAACGATGTGAATCATCACCTGATTCACCGAGGGAACGTTAGCAGACGCACTCAACGTTGCATCTTCAGGCACATCGTCACCACATACTAGCATAAGTATTATAATCTAGGTTAAGACTTGGTCGTAAAAACTCTCACTATCTCTTTCTCTACTCTCGAGTGAGTAAGGATAGTTAACTCAATACCAAAGTTAAAATAGTCACATTTATTACTAGTCTAATTAACTTGATCTCAAAATGGAGGGACTACATACTAGATAGCTGTTACTCCAAGCAAGGACTAATAATTCATTTCAAAATTTCAAATCTAAGGGTAAGGATAACATGAGGGAAGGTTATGCGGAATCAAGTCTCACCGGACTTGAAGCAAATTATGCGACTTTTCAGTTGCATCAGGAGTCAATTATTTTACAACTAACCTCTGTGATTTGGTTGAGGATAGCTTTTATGTCCGTCGAGGAGAATTTCTTGATTTCTTAAAGGCTGTTAGAAAAAGAGATGCCAATCAAGGCTCCTCCAATTTGAATGTTGCCCCAGTTGCCACTAGTCCTGCTCATGCAACTAACGTTTCGTTTCAATCGTTACCGAAGGTAGATCTACCCAAATTTTCTGGCAAATTCTCGGATTGGGAAACTTCTAGGGATGTCTTTCGTTCAGTCATTCATCGACGCGAAGATTTAACACCTGTCTTGAAATTGCATTATCTTCGCTCTCACCTTACAAGTGACGCACTTGAGAAAATTAAATCTCTGCCCATTGCGGGTGATAATTATGAACGAGCCTGGACAGCTTTAATCGAATATTACGAAAATGAACGGCGTATTGTTGGCTCTCACATTTCAGAAATCTTCTCCGTCAAACCCATGAAGACAGACTCTTCTTTCCCAATCGCAGCTGAAACTGTTCGAACAGAGATGTATTCGGATAATGTGCTTACTGGTGCACATTCACTTGATGAAGCATTGAAAAAACACGATGAATTAATCCTTCTCTTTAAACAAGGTCATCTCAACCTTCGTAAGTGGACTTCAAACAACACTGAAGTACTCTCTTCCCTACCATCGAATATGTTAGCTGCAGATTCTATTGCTATATTTGCTTCTGAAACCTCTGTACCAATTTTAGATATAGATTGGCAACCTAAGACAGATTACTTTAGTTTTCATATCGAAGATGCTCCCGTTGATTCGGCATATACCAAACGTTCGGTTCTCTCTAGAATTGCTCGCATCTTCGACCCCATGGGGTGGTTGGCTCCTATCGTAATAACCGCTAAGATTATTATGCAATCTTTATGGATTCTGAAGTTTAGTTGGGACGAAGAACTGCCTCTTGATATCTCAAATCGGTGGCAGACTTGGTTGCAAGATCTTCATTCACTTAGTCTGATTAAAATCCCTCGCTGGGGCGGATACACTCCCCAATGTGAATTACTTGAGATTCACGGATTCGCAGACGCCTCTAAATTTGCGTATGGTGCAGTAGTCTACTTGCGCTTGATCCAAACCCAAGAAGTGCTTGTCACCCTTCAAGTGGCTAACACGCGAGTAGCTCCACTGAAGACGCTAAGCATACCTCGCTTAGAACTTTGCGCTGCGTTGCTACTTGCTCGACTGATTCACACATTCCTCGAATCTTTCCCAATAAAGGTTGAGAGTGTTCATCTTTGGTCTGATTCTGCTAATGTGCTCTTCTGGTTAAAAGACCACCCTTCTAGATGGGGCGTTTTTGTCGCTAACCGGTGCTCCGAGATTCATACCCTGCTACCTGATGCGTTCTGGCATCACGTACGATCAGATGATAACCCCGCGGATGTTATTTCACGAGGTATTGAGCCCTCAAAACTAGTTTTGTATAGTTTATGGTGGAAAGGTCCCACCTGGCTCTCCGATAATCATGAGTCATGGTCAAGGGTCATGATCAGCTCAATTTTACAGTAAATAGTCTGAATCTTCGACCTAGCCACTCTCTAGTCGCTAGCAAGGGCACTCCAAATTTAATTATAGTTTTATTTTATAATTAAAATTGGCTTTAATTATCCAATACTGTCGTCTTAGCGTGGCAAGTGTTAATTGAACACCACCATGGAGAGTACGTTGATGAGCATCCTCAATTAATAGAATGGTAAAGTGACAATCAGCGGGTAAAATAAATGGATGCTTAGCATCTTCTTCGAGAAGAGAGTGAGAAAGTCGACCGCCCACCCTGAGCAAGTGATTTTGTATCATGTGGTTTAAAGGTAAAAGAGAGCTTTTGGTCGAAAGTTTACCTTTTCTTTGTAACTGTTGGAGTTCAAGTTTAAAATAAGCCGTATGAACTAGATATATCAGAAAATGTCTGGTGCTCCCAATCTCACAAGCACTTATTCCCTTAGAATCCGGAGTGTGATGGCATAATAGGGATTGAAGAACAGTACGAAAACTAACAACCGAACTTGAAGTCGCTTTGCGTTCAGTTTTCGAGCAGATTCTGAAGATGAATCTAAAGCAGTACGATGCCATACGATATAACTTATTTAATGACGAATATTTGTTAATAAGACTCCAAATTTTTGGAGTATTCTCGACAGAATTTGGAGTGCCCTTGCTAACGACTAGAGAGTGACTAGGTCGAAGATTCAGACTATTTACTGTAAAATTGAGCTGATCATGAGCCTTTGACCATGACTCATGATTATCGGAGAGCCAGGTGGGACCTTTCCAACATAAACTATACAACACTAGTTTTGAGGGCTCAATACCTCGTGAAATAACATCCGCGGGCTTATCACCTGATCGTGCGTGATGCCAGAACGCATCAGGTAGCAGGGTATGAATCTCGGAGCACCGGTTAGCGACAAAAACGCCCCATCTAGAAGGGTGGTCTTTTAACCAGAAGAGCACATCAGCAGAATCAGACCAAAAATGAACACTCTCAACCTTTATTGGGAAAGATTCGAGGAATGTGTGAATCAGTCGAGCAAGTAGCAACGCAGCGCAAAGTTCTAAGCGAGGTATGCTTAGCGTCTTAAGTGGAGCTACTCGCGTTTTAGCCACTTGAAGCGTGACAAGCACTTCTTGGGTTTGGATCAAGCGCAGGTAGACTACTGCACCATACGCAAATTTAGAGGTGTCTGCGAATCCGTGAATCTCAAGTAATTCACATTGGGGAGTGTATCCGCCCCAGCGAGGGATTTTAATCAGCCTAAGTGAATGAAGATCTTGCAACCAAGTCTGCCACCGAGTTGAGATATCAAGAGGCAGTTCTTCGTCCCAACTAAACTTCAGAATCCATAAAGATTGCATAATAATCTTAGCGGTTATTACGATAGGAGCCAACCACCCCATGGGGTCGAAGATGCGAGCAATTCTAGAGAGAACCGAACGTTTGGTATATGCCGAATCAACGGGAGTATCTTCGATATGAAAACTAAAGTAATCTGTCTTAGGTTGCCAATCTATATCTAAAATTGGTACAGAGGTTTCAGAAGCAAATATAGCAATGGAATCTGCAGCTAACATATTCGATGGTAGGGAAGAGAGTACTTCAGTGTTGTTTGAAGTCCACTTACGAAGGTTGAGATGACCTTGTTTAAAGAGAAGGATTAATTCATCGTGTTTTTTCAATGCTTCATCAAGTGAATGTGCACCAGTAAGCACATTATCCGAATACATCTCTGTTCGAACAGCTTCAGCTGCGATTGGGAAAGTTTGGCCATAGTCTTCGGCTAATTTCAAAAGAGTTTGTATAGCTGGAAAAGGCGAACAGGCCAAACCATACGTCACTGTAGTTAATCGATAAATTTGAATGGGTTCACTTTTGTCAAACGCCATAAAATAGACTGAAAGGGTTGATCACATTGTTCGACACCAATCAGCCAGAACATTTTCTCCACGTCAGCTGAAAGTGCGAGCTTATACCTACACCAGGCACAGATCAAAGCGACGGGATTCTGAAGAAGATTGGGTCCAACGTGTAGAAGATCGCTGACCGAGACCCCTGTTTTTTATTTACTCGAGCCATTAAACACAGTAGGTAATTTGGTAGTTGTACTTGTTTCCTTCCACACACCATGATGTGGTAAGAAGGCTTGAGATTTGCTCGTAAATGAATCAAAATTCGAAGAGAGAGACAGGTGACCTAAATCAATGTATTCCTTTATGAATGCAGTATAAGCTAATTTCAATTTTTCGTCTTTAGCGAACTTTGCTTCGAGACGATTGAGTGCGCATAATGCGGCAGTGTGAGAGCTCTCGAGATGAGTAGAACTCAACTGGTCTCGACTTTTCCAGGGTAGACTTACTATATATTGCCCGGTTTCATCTTGACGAGTTGTTTTTCGATAAAATCCTCGCATGCTTGTTCGTCAGGCGAGTAAGATTTTTTGTCATTGACTATCTCCTCCGCCCTCCAAAAATCTTGTACGAGCTCCAATAGTTTGGCTTCTTGCTCGCAGGTATTTGAGCAATGAAGAGAGATTGATTCTAGCCCTATTTCTGGAGTTGATGAAGATAGATCACCAGTCAAGAGCCATCCGAATTTGGAACTCAGAGCTATAGGTTGAAGACTTTGGCCCTTAACTATTTGATTTTCAATGATTTGCGCATCAACGCTAGCACCGAGTAGAATATCGATACGTGAAGGTTCGAGATACTTGGGGTCTGCTAGTTGCAGCCCTCTTAAGTATTCGAAATTTGTATTACCACCTACGACGGGAGGCCTATACGAAGAGAGTTTTGGCAAAACAATGCCATCAACTTCCAAAGAGAAAGTTGAATTGAAATGCCGTTGTATAGTAAGACGAGCGACTTTAGAAGAAACAGCAGCTGTCTTTTCACCTATACCTTGGATGTGCGTATAACTGGTTCTACAGTTTAGAGAAAGCATATTACACATCGCTTGTGTAACAAGTGAGATTTGAGATCCAGGGTCAAAAAGTGCACGAACTAGTATATTGGTTCCGTTAGGACCAAGGGCGTTAACCCTAGCGGTAGCTAAAAGTACTCCTGTACATTTAGTACTTTCTCCACTATTGAGGGAGACTGCTTGGAGAGCAGATTGATTGTCTTTAGAAATGACGAAATTGCCACAGTTTGGGCTAGAGGTGCTGGTCGCTGAGTCAATCCGATCAGTCTGCAACGGACTGGCTGTTTGATTGTTTTCAGAGTGCACCAAAGTGTGATGCTTGGCTTTACAGAGAAAGCATCGGTAAGTGGAATTACAATTTTTAACGTTGTGCTTTCCTAAACAATTGTAACAAAGATTAGTGGATTTGATCAATTACTTTCGCTCAGGAATCGCTTTATTGAGAAATCGGTCACATCTATTTGTAAAATGGGATTGGTTGCAAAATGAACAATTCTTTTTTGAAGAAATAGAAGGTGAGGTTTGATGCGAATAAACCGACTGAGCATTGTCATGCTGTGATTTACGAGGTTTTGAATTTGTTGATTGAGCTTTTGAATTATTTGTTGAAGAAGTTCTAGTGCCAGCTTCTATGGCCTCTAGAGTGAGGGTTCGACTACAAAGAAAGGCTTGAAGTTGTTCCAATTTGGTGGATCAACACTATCACCAAGATGTCTTTCCCATTCTTTACGAGTATTCAAATCAAGCTGCTTAAGCGAGAAATGTACCATCAGATCACTACCTAAAGAATCTGCTCTATTAAGGGATGTTAGACTAACTACAGAGTTGTAAAGTTCCCTGTAAATACGTTAAATTTCCGAAGAAGAGTCTGTCTTCATGGGTTTGACTGAGAAGATTTCTGAAATGTGAGAACCAACAATATGACGTTGATTTTCGTAATATTCGATTAAAGCTGTCCAGGCTCGTTCATAATTATCACCAGAAATGGGAAGAGATTTAATTTTCTCAAGTGCCTCACCAGTGAGGTGAGTGCGAAGATAATGCAATTTCAAGACCGGCGTTAAGTCTTCGCGACGATGTATGACCGAACGAAAGACATCCCTAAAATTCGCCCAATCAGCGAATTTTCCTGAAAATTTAGGTAAATCTATTTTTGGCAAAGATTGAAACGAAGTATTAGCATGAAGTGGGGACTTGGGTGGAGCCTGAGCTTCAGTTTGCTTAGAGGATCCTGGCGCAGAGCTCTGTTCTTCTAAACTTTCCAAGTAATTTAGAAACTCACCCTTTCGATCATAGAAAGTGTCTTCAACTAAGTCAAACATATTAGTTTTGAAGTAATCACGCTGCAAATCGACAGATTTGAGGTTTAAGATCTTCTCGTGATTTATTTTAAAGACATTGTAATTCTCCTCAAGACCGGTTAAACGAGCCTTGGCGTTACCCTTATTCATTTGATCTTTACCTTTAGATTTGAAGTTTTGAATAGAACTATTAATTCTAGCTTGGAGTAACAACTGTCTAGTATGTAGTCCCTCCATTTTGAGATAAAGTTAATTAGACTAGTAGCAAATTTGACTATTTAACCTTTTTGGTATTGAGTTAACTATTCTTAACCACTCGAGAGTAGAGAAGTAATAGTGAGAGTAATTACATCTAAGTCTTAACCTAGGTTATAATACTTATGCTATACTAGAAGTTGAGATGCGCTTGAAGCTGCGACGTTAACTGTGTCTGCTAACGTTCCCACGGTGAATCTGCAGGTGATCCACGACGTCGATTGCTCGAAGAGAAGATACTGCAGGTGTTGAATGTTGCAGGCGATGGGGTCGCAGTGATTCCTGCGACGTAGTCAGCTGCCGAATCGTCGTCAGCTGCAGAAATGCAATCAGATGCGGGCCAGCAGACGAAGTTCCAAGTAAACTGCAAGGTCCAGTGATATAAGTAAATTGCAATTATAAATATTCGCACCCAAGTTTAAGACAACATTGATGTAATTCCCAAGTTCATATATGATTAACCCAAGTTCAAACTAATTAAACAAACGATTCATATATTGACAATATCTACATAAAAACTAAATATATATATATATATATATATATATATATATATATTAGGCTAGTAAGTTTGAGGAGCTCAACCCCGGTCGGTCAGAGTGGCTAAAGAAATAATAACCCTCAGGTTACCGACTCTAGACAAATAGACTCTAGAAAACCCCTCAAACTTCCGCTCGGATGCTGAATATATAGATTGGAAGTTTGAGGAGGCTCCTCAAACTTCCCATAACCCCTCAAACTTCCAAGCGGGTGCTGAATATAATCCTCAAACTTCCAGAATTTCATATTTATATATATATATATATATATATATATATATATATATATATATATATATATATATATATATATATATATATATATATATATATAAATATATATATATACAAAAACTTTCAAACTTTTGATTTCTTTTACTTTTGATCACTACCCCATATTCTTGAAGCTTAATAAACCAACTATTCAAAAAAAGAAAATTTGCGATATTGTTACAATGACACTAAACTTAGAAAAGAAACATGAAAAATTGGAACCTCATAGATTCAATATATGACTCCGTTGAAACTACCTCCTTCCTGGTAACAGAGATATAAGACTGCTTAGAAAAATCAAAAAATGTGGTTAAAACAAAAAAGAAAACATAAAAAAAAAAAAATTGTTGTTTTGGTCAATTCTGACCAGATCCGTTGGGAGCAGGAAAGAAAATAGTCTACGATGCTAAGTAGTTGCAACGTTTCGTCGACGGGTTTGTCGACCTCTTCAGGCTTTATTAAAAAAATATATAATAATATAATTAACAAAACGAGCTCACGCTAGTCTTAACTTACGATGGTTGAAAAAATTTTAAAAAATGCGAAACGAATTACCTAAGTTATCGCACAGCGATACGTCGAGTAATGTGAAAGTACATAGCAACATGACTTATATATATATATATATATATATATATATATATATATATATATATATATATATATATATATATATATATATATATATATATATATATATATATATATATATATATATATATATATATATTGTCTTCCTACCAAAACGTAAACAATAACAAATTTTGAATTAGATCGAGAATATACTTTACTTTTTGTGTAACAGCTTAAAGATAGATTTGTATTCTCTACTGAGATTCTGTGTATCTTCTTTTTTGTTTATTGTATTTGGTGTACTGTTAATAAATAACATTTCAGAAATAAGTCTTTTATTATAGTTATTTTCAATATCTCTAATTGTTACTGCTTCAAAATCAAATTCATGATTATATTCATTTTTATGTATATTGACAACCAACTCATCATTATTATTCTTGCGATGTTCGGCAATTCGTTTATTTAGGGCACGTTTTGTCTCGCCTATGATTGCATTGCAATCTTTACAAGGGAACTCATAAACCACATTCGTTTGCTCGAGTTTGTTGGTTTTATCTTTGCCAAGAACAACTAGTTTTGAGAATTTATTAACTATATTTGGGATCGTTACAATATTGTGTTTCCGAAAAAATTTTGAACAATTGTTGTAAAATTTTGAATAAAATGGAAGTGATACTTTAATTTTGTGTCGGTTAGTATTTACAGGACTGTTTCTTTTATTTTGAAAACGAATTTTAAATAGTTTAGATCTTATATGTTTGTCAATAAACTCTGGTGGATATGAGTTCTCTTTAAGTATATTTTTAACCCGCAATATATTTCTATTATGAAAACGTTTATCTGATAAAAGGATAGCTCTATCAATCAAGTTAAAAACTATATTCTTTTTTAATGATATCGGGTGGTTGCTGTAGTAGTTTAAAGTTCTATTAGATGACATCGATTTTGAATACCAGTCAGTAATAATATTACCATCCTGTTTAATGAGAGACACGTCCAAAAAGTTAATATTGTTATTAATTTCAATTTTATAAATAAACTTAAGGTTGGGATCAAAATTGTTAAAACATTGATTCAATACATGAATATCGTCTTTTTTGATACAACAAATCGAATCATCAACATATCGAAAATAGAACATAGCTATTATGTTGAATTCTGTTTTTAGTTTCTTCCAACAAGCAATTTCTAAATCTTCCATGACTAGATCAGCAAAAAACGGAGAGATTGGGGAACCCATAGGTGTCCCAAAAATTTGTTGGTAATATTTGTTATTAAAAGTAAAAAATACATTTTCAAATAAAAATTTGGTACAGGAAATAATATCACCGAACGGTATTTTACAATTGTTGAGAATATACTGCGCTCGTTTTTCCAAGCTCTGGATAACAAGGTCTACAGAGATATTTGTAAAAAGTGAAACCACATCTAAAGATATCAGTATGTAGTTATCTGAAATTTTTATATTCGTAATTTTATTAATTAGATCAAAACTGTTATCTATGTGTGATTTAGGAAGAGGGAAACATGTTTTGAGGTTTTCATAAATTATTTTTGCTAAGAAATGTGTAGGGCTGTTCACAGTTGAAATTATCGGTCTAAAGGATACTTTTGGTTTATGGATTTTTGGTAATCCATAACATTTAGCAAGAGATGTGTTTGTCTGCGTAAGTTGTATATTATGATATTTTTGTTTTAGAAAGTTGTTATCATTCAGATTTTTCAGAATCCTATAGACATTATTTTGTAATGTATTTAACGGTTTTCTTTTTATTTCTCTGTACACCTTATTATCATTCAATAAACTATTCATTTTTTCCATATAGTCAGATTTCTCTAAGCACACGGTAACATTGCCTTTATCAGATTGTGTAAAGAATATATTTTTATTATCGTTAATAAATTTTTGAGCGGTTTTGATTTTCTTAAGTAAAGATAAGTCACTATTTTTCGTTGGTTGTTTACAATTATTTTGAAACTTTATAGCTTTCACTATATCTTAAAAAAGAAAACAAGTTGAAACCAACAAAGGATTGGATATCTAAAACAATCATGATCTCGTGTGAAAAGAAAGAACAATTATACATTAAGATGCGCAAAGAACCAAATAATGCATTAAAAAGATCAGAATATAACAATACAATAAGCTGCTCGACAAAGTTATTAAGGAAGCTAAAATCTGAAATAGAACTTGAAAGAAATATCATTAAGAGTAATACTAATAATCCCAAATAACTGTGGAAATACATAAAAAATAAGCTGGGAAATAAATCACAAAATGATGATGTGATTGATAAAATAGTAATAAAAACCAATAGTGTTTTAGAAGATCCTAAACAAATTGCTAAACATATGAATGCTTACTTCTGTGAAGTTGGAAGGGATCTAAGGGAAAAAAGTGAGACACCACAATGTGAACAATTATATTTACTATCAATGAACATTAACTTGATCTTTATTAATCGAACTAATAGCAAAGAAATTCTGCAAATAATTTCAGATATAAAGTTATAAAACGGTGGAGTTAATAATATTACTACAAAAGCACTGCGAAAACTATCTTATCTTAATCATAAATACATTTAAGCGTATATATAATTTTTGTCTAGAAAAATCAATATGGCCTAAAGCTCTCAGAACAGCAGAGGTAGTATCTATTTTTAAATCGGGCAAGAAAACAGAAATATAAAATTACAGACCGATATCACTAATTTCAAAATTCGCAAAATATTAGAAAAAATTTTTTATGATAGGTTACAGTCTTTCCTTGACAAGAACAAATTACTAGCTAACAATCAGTTCGGTTTTGTGTTCTTTAAGTAAGTTATAATAATATTCATTATACTTATTTTCTTCTTTTTCCTAGTTTTCTGCTATTTCGTTTAACCTGTCAAGTTCAACAGCATCTTTTAAATTTTCTACTTCATGATATTTATTTTGCTTTGGATTCTAAATCAATGGTATTTGTCCTTGTGTAATATCATTATTGTATTAATTGATTTGATTAATTCATCTTCTTCATTAATATCATCATGTAGATGTTTGTTTATTTCATCCAATTTTCTTGCATGCTTGTATACTTTTGACTTCGACATATAATTTTTGTATAGGATCTCATCTTAATGGATTGGATCATGAATCTCCTCGATTTACTTTACTAAGTTATTGGTAATTATATTAAATGTGTTAATAACTTACAGTTAAAATGTTTAATATCATAATATAATAAAAGGAAATAAACAAATAACATATAATTAATCTAATATTTTTTTCAAAACACCATTTGTTATTTGACTTTCATTTTCTGATTCATTTTGTATGTATATAATATTTGGATTTTTACATCTTGAAAGAGCAACATATAATTGACCATGAGAGAATAAAGATTTTTTTTAGAAATAATCCCTTGCTATTGAAGCTTTGACCTTGGAATTGCCATTAAATAATAAAGTAATTTAAAATCACTTGAATTGTTTCCAAATGAATGAATATTATTTAAATTATTAAAATGTATTTTTATATTGCAATTATTTATTGTAATATACAATTTCTCTATTCCTCAATACATTCTGATTATGCATTAATATTCTTCTAAAGACTTTTCAATGCATTGCTTATGACTGTACATTTGTATCCTTCTAAAAGTTTTTCCCAAGGAATTGCTTCTGACTATATATTTGTACCTTCTAATAGTTTTTCCAAAGGAATTGCTTCTGACTATACATTTGCATCGTTCTAAAAATTTTCCCAGAGGAATTGCTTGTGGCTTCACATTGATATCCTTCTAAAAACTTTTCTAACAGGAAAAGTGGTTATGTAGGGCGATTGCCGAAGGATGCCACTTTAAATAAAAATTCAACGCGTCCATTAACTGTACCTCCAGGGTGACGTGGCGTGGAAAAACTGTTTTTTCATTTCAACTATATTTTTGTTGCTTCCCAATATTAAATTTTACATAATATTTACATTTTTAATATTACAAATTTTTTATAACAACTATGAGAATGTCCTATTTTATTAAATTTTTCAGTCTGGGGACATTGTGGGGGGCTAGGAGTGGGTGAGGGATCGCTTAGGAGGGGGTGAGAGGGGGGGGGGCTACCCGAATAATAAGTCACGAAATAACGTAAAAAATTACTGAATTTTACGTTATTTTGAGGAGGGGCTGAGGGGGGCGCTGACGGGGGGCGTCAAAAAAAAGATAAAAGTATTCTCACTTTCGACCGGCTGCACGCACAGGCACGGTCAACCTAAAAAAAATCGCGTGAAAATCGTTTTAAACCTCGCGTCAAAAAAAGGAATTTAATTTTCGCCACATATGACGACGAAAACAACGATAATCGTCGTTTAAATGCTCTCGCCCTGGCTTTACAGCAGTTTAGAAGACTAGGGACAAGTATACACAATACTGCCCGAGCATAAACATAAACACCTACAAAAACAAGCAATCTGCTGTTTTGTGTTTATGTTTCTATGCGCGCCGCGAGTCTTCTTGTCTGTTTGTTTACGCCCGGTACCTCGACTTGGCGAGTTTAAATCACTGCACCTATCAGCTGTAACGGCTTATGGCCACTGGCCGTCTGCTGATTAGTCCGGTGCAGTGATTTGCGCGCGGGCGAATTTAAACGAAACGCGATTTGAATAGGCCGGTTTCGAATGTACCGGCCTCTAACCTTCTCCTTAAACCCAACACGTTAGGGCGCCATTGTAACAGGATGGCTGCTGGGGAAAAATCCCGAAAAGCCACAGGCCAGCGATGCCCTAGAACACGGTGCCGCGGGTGTCAAACTAAAATGACTTGCCCGGGGATCTGCTTCTGTAATCCTGAAAACAACGCGAAGATCGCACACGAACTTCGCTTTCCAACTAAATGGATCGCTGAGTAAAATACGCGCGCTCAAAGAGTAAGGCGCGCGGCCGCTAAGTTCAGCTATGAAAACGACCGGCGGAGTCGTTTTCCCGCGGAGGCGGCGGTATCCGGGAGAAGGTTAGGTTAAGGTCGATAAATGAAGAATAGCCTCAATTACTTCACAGAACAATAACAAGGTCTATTCTTAAATTATTACAACATAAACGCGTCGCGTTGCGCGCCGACAAGAAGACGTGATCCGCTGACGGCGCGGGCGGATCAATGTATTTATTCTCGCTGGGCCGGTGAACGCAACACCGGCCGCTCGTCGCAGCGAGCCGAAAATACAAATAAAACGCTGCGCGGAAAATACTCGAAGAGTCTTACCAGGAGGGAGTGCACTCCCTCGTCGCTCGCTCACGAATCCGCTCCTGCGTCAGGCCTTATCCTCCGGTCGACTTCGGAGTGTTCAGGCCGAGTCTTAACGTCCAGCGTTCACCTACAGACGCTTCGGACCCCAGGAGTGGCTCGGATTGCTCACGTGCGCTGCTCTTCGTGGTCGGTACGTGGACTGGCGCTGCGCTGCACCGGTGAGGACGCACGATACCGTTTTCTTCACGGACGATCAAAATTACTCGCGTACGCGCGGTTTGACAGCTCGAGAGAATCTGATTCAAAAATGAATCCTGCGCTACTTTGCAACGGTCAAAGTCGCGCCTGCCCCGCGCGTAGCTAACGCAAATACATCGTCCGAGCGATGTCAACACACGCTCGCGATACACGAATTCGCGGGAACGAGAGCCTAACGGGTTCGATAGAATACGGAGGACCGAGATACTTATCTTCTCCGTATTTTATCTTGGAACCTCGTTATAATATATATATATATATATATTTATCTGCAACGGTTCGTTCCGGGACGTTTACACTGTACATCGCTGTTATTTCCGGGACGCGCTGTTTTTTCCGGGACGTCCCGGAAAATCTGTGTCTGCAACTGTTATTTCCGGGACGTGGTATTAGTCCCACACCCCAGGGATATTATTTCTTTAGTCACGCGCTTATATAGGGAACTCTGAAGAGATAAACTATAGGACCCTGTAGATTACCAGAAATAACGTTTATAGGTCTTTATATATATATATATATATATATATATATATATATATATATATATATATAAATATATGAAACGCTAGTTATGCAGACACTTTCCGAAATTTAAATAGACTTATGCAGACAGAGACCGACTTATGCAGACGTCAGCATAAGTAGAGAGATTATTTCTTTAGTCACGCTAGACTTGTGCAGACACTTGTATAAACGGTACTTCACTTATGCAGACAGGTCACGTGGTCATATACATTGGTGTCAGCATAAGACCATGTTTATATGATTATATATATATATATATATATATTTATATATATATAATCATATGAACATCGACTTATGCTGACACCAATGTATAAGACCACGTGACCTGTCTGCATAAGTGTAGTACCGTTTATACAAGTGTCTGCACAAGTCTAGCGTGACTAAAGAAATAATCCCTCTACTTATGCTGACGTCTGCATAAGTCGGTCTCTGTCTGCATAAGTCTATTTAAATTTCGGAAAGTGTCTGCATAACTAGCGTTTCATATATTTATATATATATATATATATATATATATATATATATATATATATATATATATATATATATATATATATATATATATATATATATATATATATATATATATATATATATATATATATATATATATATATATATATATATATATATATATATATATATATATATATATATATATATATATATATATATATATATATATATATATATATATATATATATATATATATATATATATATATATATATATATATATATATATATATATATATATATATATATATATATATATATAATCATATGAACATCGACTTATGCTGACACCAATGTATAAGACCACGTGACCTGTCTGCATAAGTGTAGTACCGTTTATACAAGTGTCTGCACAAGTCTAGCGTGACTAAAGAAATAATCCCTCTACTATATATATACTACTATATATATATACTCTACTATATATATATATATATATATATATATATATATATATATATATATATATATATATATATATATATATATATATATATATATATATATATATATATATATATATATATATATATATATATATATATATATATATATATATATATATATATATATATATATATATATATATATATATATATATATATATATATATATATATATATATATATATATATATATATATATATATATATATATATATATATATATATATATATATATATATATATACTAAAACTTCAAACTTTTGATTTCTTTTACTTTTGATCACTACCCCATATTCTTGAAGCTTAATAAACCAACTATTCAAAAAAAGAAAAGTTGCGATATTGTTACAATTACACTAAACTTAAAAAAAACATGAAAAATTGGAACCTCATAAATTCAAATCATGACTCCGTTGAAACTACCTCCTTCCTGATAACAGAGATACAAGACTGCTTAGAAAAATCAAAAAATGTGCTTAAAACAAAAAAGAAAACAAGTTGAAACCAAAAAAGGATTGGATATCTAAAACAATCATGATCTCGTGTGAAAAGAAAGAACAATTATACATTAAGTTGCGCAAAGAACCAAGTAATGAATTAAAAAGATTAGAATATAACAATATACTAAGCTGCTCGACAAAGTTATTAAAGAAGCTAAAATCTCAAATAGAACTTGAAAGATATATCATTAAGAGTAATACTAATAATCCCAAATAACTGTGGAAATACATAAAAAATAAGCTGGGAATTAAATAACAAAATGATGATGTCATTGATAAAATAGTAATAAAAACCAATAGTGTTTTAG
This sequence comes from Torymus aiolomorphi, assembly GCA_036365515.1. Taxonomy (NCBI): domain Eukaryota; kingdom Metazoa; phylum Arthropoda; class Insecta; order Hymenoptera; family Torymidae; genus Torymus; species Torymus aiolomorphi. Next base: position 103,121,089 of record CM070876.1, on the reverse strand, counting down.
AAGATCCTAAACAAATTGCTAAACATATGAATGCTTACTTCTGCGAAGTTGGAAGGGATCTAAGGGAAAAAAGTGTGACACCACAATGTGAACAATTATATTTACTATCAATGAACATTAACTTGATGTTTATTAATCGAACTAATAGCAAAGAAATTCTGCAAATAATTTCAGATATAAAGTTATAAAACGGTGGAGTTAATAATATTACTACAAAAGCACTGCGAAAACTATCTTATCTTAATCATAAATACATTTAGCGTATATATAATTTTTGTCTAGAAAAATCAATATGGCCTAAAGCTCTCAGAACAGCAGAGGTAGTATCTATTTTTAAATCGGGCAAAAAAACAGAAATATAAAATTACAGACCGATATCACTAATTTCGAAATTCGCAAAATACTAGAAAAAATTGTTTATGATAGGTTACAGTCTTTCCTTGACAAAAACAAATTACTAGCTAACAATCAGTTCGGTTTTGTTTTCTTTAAGTAAGTTATTATAATATTCATTATACTTGTTTTCTTCTTTTTCCTAGTTTTCCGCTATTTCGTTTAACCTGTCAAGTTCAACCGCATCTTTTAAATTTTCTACTTCATGATATTTATTTTGCTTTGGATTCCAAATCAATGGTATTTGTCCTTGTGTAATATCATTATTGTATTAATATGATCATGTAGTATTAACATTTTTAATATTACAAATTTTTTATAACAACTATGAAATGTCCTATTTTATTAAATTTTTCAGTCTGGGGACATTATGGGGGGCTAGGAGGGGGTGAGGGATCGTCTAGGAGGGGGTGAGGGAGGGGGCTACCCGAATAATAAGTCACGAAATAACGTAAGAAATGACTGAATTTTACGTTATTTTGAGGAGGGGCTGAGGGGGGCGCTGGCGGGGGGCGAGGGAGCACTGAGGAATGGGTAAGGGGCACTAGGGGGGCTAAATGATAACATTAATCTATATAATATAGGAAGGTATGTACAAGGTATTAATCTAAGTAGGGTAGAAAACTGTAAATATCTTGGTACAATCTTTGATTATAATCTAAAGTGGGACAAACATATAGATTATATAATAAGCAAAACCAAATAAATAGTATACACAACACATAAAATGTCGAAATATATGCAATCTGATAAACTCAAGATAATTTACTATTCATTTCTCTACAGCACAATTAGTTATAGAAATATTGTAAGGTGTGATGCATATAGAAACAACCTAGATTTTTTCCAAAAAACTCTACACAGAATCCTAAAAATTATGAAAAAAAATAAATTTGGTCAGGACAATCCTCTGAAACTTAAACAAATCTTCGCTTATGAAAGTTTAGAATATCATTATAACGAACTTTAAAGTATATTTATAACGCCAACCAGCATAACAAGAAATAAGCTTATAAAACCACTTAAGTGTTCGAAATCTGTTAATGATAAGAGCAATCACATCAGAGCAATACAATTATTTAATGGTTTAACTAAATCTGATCTAAACCTCAAAGTTCTAGTTGTTAATAAAAATTTCATAAGAAAAAGATAAAGCAATGGATAAGTACAAATATATTTTAAAACATCACTCTTAGAATGATAAAGTTTACTGATCTTGAAGTATGGGTGTTAAGGTATTGTGAAATATCGATATAATTTTCAAACATGGATATCTCATGAAAATACCAATAGAATCGTCCAAAAAAAATCTGAGTATAGTATTAACATATGTTTATAATCAACAATTTAAATAAATAAAAAAATAAAATAAAAAATAATAAATAAAATCAACTTAATTTAACTTTTACTTTTTAAATTTGAGTTTCAAATATTTTGAGAGTAGCTCAAGTGTGTATTCATAAATAATATAAAATCTCTCTCTTCCTCTCTCCCTATCTATCAATATCCGCCAAACTCTGTACCAAAAAATTTAATGAGAAATTTAACAACACAATTTTTGTACAGACCTTTTATTTCTTCGAATCTCATCTATTCAATAAGCACTCTCTGCAAATGGTAATAATTTTTTTCATGACTGTACCAATAATAATATTGTTAATATAAAACTTTCTACGAAAGTATAAAATAAGGCAAGTATAGATGTTTTTTCTGTATAATCTAAAAAATAATAATATTTATGATTTTTTAAAAGAAATCAAATAAATACTAGTGAAAAAGTCTTTTACTTCTTTGAGTCATTGTATGCTGAACAAATTATATGTTAGTAAGTACATTCAAATTGTTCACTGCAAATCAAACAAATGAAAGTTGTGAAATCAATTATCGATAGTCAAGTAATGAAACAACTCTCGGAAACAACTGTGTGACTGTTCTCAGAAATGTATTAAAATTTGTTCATCCTTCTATACAAATTAGACACAAGAAAGAACTGAAATCAATTTATTGTAGTCAAGTACCTATAAGTTAACTTGACTGAATAATACAACTTTTCGTACCTACTCAAAAATATTCAGTCAGCGGGCATAAAGTACTACTTAACGCCCAAGAAGCGTAATAGCTCCCATACTCCTACAAAACTTTATAGACGCACTTTACACCCGTGTGGGATAAAAATTATTTCAATTGTATAATATGTAAGTACATTCAAATTGTTCATTGTAAATCAAACAAACGAAAGTTGTGAAATCAATTACCGATAGTCAAGTAATGCAGACAACTCTCCGAAACAACTGTATGACTGTTCTCATGTTCAAATTTTGTTCATTCTTCTATACAAATTAAACACAAGAAAGTACTGAAATCAATTTATTGTAGTCAAGTAACCATAGGTTAACTTGACGGACATAATAGAACTTTTAGTACCTTGCGTGTAAAATTACATTTACGCCCACGTTGTAACTTCAAAATATTCAGCCAGCGGGCATAAAGTACTACTTAACGCCTAACAAGCGCAATAGCTTACATACACCTACAAAACTTTATAGAACCTACGCACTTTACGCCCGTGTGGGCGAAAAGTATTTTAATTATATAACTATTATGCCTTCCTTTTATTTCTAAAATTCATAAGAATTTTATCATATATTTATGAAAAGTCAAAGCCTATATAAAAAAATTACATAGTTACCACCACATCCCCATTTTTCATTATTCTTTCTCAATTTTGAAATTTCTATAATATCTTGGGAAGACAATAGAAGTCTATAGAGCTGCTCTAGCAGTGGTGGACCTCCAATCTCCCATACATACTTGGCGGGCCCGAAGGTTTGCAGTTTAAGGTGTTGACATGGTCATTTTCATATAAATATCATATGTTTAAAGACCAGAGTATGTATGGGAGATTGGAGGTCCACCACTGCTAGAGCAGCTCTATAGACTTCTATTGTCTTCCCAAGATATTATAGAAATTTCAAAATTGAGAAAGAATAATGAAAAATGGGGATGTGGTGGTAACTATGTAATTTTTTTATATAGGCTTTGACTTTTCATAAATATATGATAAAATTCTTATGAATTTTAGAAATAAAAGGAAGGCATAATAGTTATATAATTAAAATACTTTTCGCCCACACGGGCGTAAAGTGCGTAGGTTCTATAAAGTTTTGTAGGTGTATGTAAGCTATTGCGCTTGTTAGGCGTTAAGTAGTACTTTATGCCCGCTGGCTGAATATTTTTGAAGTTACAACGTGGGCGTAAAATGTAATTTTACACGCAAGGTACTAAAAGTTCTATTATGTCCGTCAAGTTAACCTATGGTTACTTGACTACAATAAATTGATTTCAGTACTTTCTTGTGTTTAATTTGTATAGAAGAATGAACAAAATTTGAACATGAGAACAGTCATACAGTTGTTTCGGAGAGTTGTCTGCATTACTTGACTATCGGTAATTGATTTCACAACTTTCGTTTGTTTGATTTACAATGAACAATTTGAATGTACTTACATATTATACAATTGAAATAATTTTTGCCCACACAGGTGTAAAGTGCGTCTATAAAGTTTTGTAGGAGTATGGGAGCTATTACGCTTCTTGGGCGTTAAGTAGTACTTTATGCCCGCTGACTGAATATTTTTGAGTAGGTACGAAAAGTTGTATTATTCAGTCAAGTTAACTTATAGGTACTTGACTACAATAAATTGATTTCAGTTCTTTCTTGTGTCTAATTTGTATAGAAGGATGAACAAATTTTAATACATTTCTGAGAACAGTCACATAGTTGTTTCCGAGAGTTGTTTCATTACTTGACTATCGATAATTGATTTCACAACTTTCATTTGTTTGATTTGCAGTGAACAATTTGAATGTACTTACTAACATATAATTTGTTCAGCATACAATGACTCAAAGAAGTAAAAGACTTTTTCACTAGTATTTATTTGATTTCTTTTAAAAAATCATAAATATTATTATTTTTTAGATTATACAGAAAAAACATCTATACTTGCCTTATTTTATACTTTCGTAGAAAGTTTTATATTAACAATATTATTATTGGTACAGTCATGAAAAAAATTATTACCATTTGCAGAGAGTGCTTATTGAATAAATGAGATTCGAAGAAATAAAAGGTCTGTACAAAAATTGTGTTGTTAAATTTCTCATTAAATTTTTTGGTACAGAGTTTGGCGGATATTGATAGATAGGGAGAGAGGAAGAGAGAGATTTTATATTATTTATGAATACACACTTGAGCTACTCTCAAAATATTTGAAACTCAAATTTAAAAAGTAAAAGTTAAATTAAGTTGATTTTATTTATTATTTTTTATTTTATTTTTTTATTTATTTAAATTGTTGATTATAAACACTGATTTAATTTCATGTAATACATCATACTGGTACTTTATTTTGTTTAACACAAAACAATGATTAGATATCACTTTTTGACAATACAATAATACATTTGTATCGGGAAGATCACTATTTATTTTTGGTTATAACACTGTTTATTTACACTACTTATTTAAATTGTTAATTATAAATACTGATTTTATTTCATCATGTAACACATCATACTAGTACTTTATTTAATTTAACGCAAAACACTGATTAGATGTCACTTTTTGACAATAATACACTTGTACCAGGCAGATCACTACGTTCTTTTTTTGAGTTTGTTATCAGTGATACAATAATACATTTGTATCGGGAAGATCACTATTTATTTTTGGTTATAACACTGTTTATTTACACTACTTATTTAAATTGTTAATTATAAATACTGATTTTATTTCATCATGTAACACATCATACTAGTACTTTATTTAATTTAACGCAAAACACTGATTAGATGTCACTTTTTGACAATAATACACTTGTACCAGGCAGATCACTACGTTCTTTTTTTGAGTTTGTTATCAGTGAGTTTCCAATCCCTCAAAAAAAGCACACTATTTTCACCTAGATTTTCAACTAGATAATCTATTAAAACTAAATTCTCCAAAGATTTCTGTAATAGATCCTGTTTCTATTCCACCTCCTAAAAGTCTGTCTAATTGTATTACTTGTAGCCTATGAAGACTTTGCCGATGTAATGAGAAGTTACTGGTATTACTACTGGTGCTGCTCCTTTGATAAGAATCTGTTCCAGAGGTCAAAGTCTGTGAGAAAATTCTATAATCTGAAAATGAAAAAAATTTTCACAAAGTATCTATTTTTTATTTTTTTTAAGTTATATTTATTTTTCCGGCTAAAACCATGTAGAATTTTAATGCCTTCAAGAGATCTACTAGTCAGAAACATAACAAACAATACACAAAGCAACAATTCTCTTGAAAAAGAACAGTTTAAAAACGAAAAGAAACGTTTAAACTTATCTGATATATAATCGCTTTCCATAAAAAGTACTTTGCACGGACATTGACTAAATTTCTTGAAGTAGATGAAAATACTAGATCTAATAATCATACTACTGCATCACAATCAACTAGCAAATTAAAATATTGGTTGCAGATTCAAAAAGTAGCCATTATAGTAAAATTTATATTATAGTTTCATGGACTATATATTCACAGAACAGATGGCTTCTCTGAAACATTTGGCGTCCCTCACCATAAGCCAATCATTAATTATATTATTTTGAAATTAATTATATTATTGCAAAATTAAAAACAAAAGTTTGTGAACTCAGAATCATTGAGAGAAAAAAGCTTTCTCGACATTCTTTTATAGTAGAAAATATAAAACATCTTGATATTTCTATACCTTGTAAATGGGAAGTTGTGAACCTATCATATCGTTCTTTCTAGACCTTCTCAAACTGTGTCTTCGCCTTCTTAGCATTTTTACACAGTTGTAAGATCATCCTTGTCAACATCTGTCAGATTATCCGATAACGAAGAATAATCTATTGTATTACGGCTTTCTCTTTTGTATGGTTTTTGGGTACTAACACTGGAATCATTATTCATCACCAGCAGTATGCCTTCCATACATATTACCACGAATCATTGGAATGTGGTGATATCTTCCATCTAAAATTAGTATAACATTTTTCATTAACAATACTATTAATTGTGAAGTCATATATGAAAATAATTCTTTTTATTTTTATATATTCCAGGAAAAACTTATACTTGCCTTATTTTATACTTTCTTATATTTTATAAAATAAATTTCACGAACTCGTGTTCCAGCTTTTTTTTCATATTTATTCTGGATTCATAGATTAGCTTTGTATTATTAAGTTGATAATAAAAAATTTCACTAGAATGCATCCTGGTTTTACTTTACATTATTTTTTAATGACTTCAAAAAGTCATAAAATCTGTAACTGTAATAAAAAAATCACACAAAGTATCACTTTTTTTAAATGATTATAGTCACTTAACAAATTTATTAAAATACTTATCTAATGTAAAAACCCCGATGATGTATAGATAGATAAAAATTCTTCTTCTTAGATTGCTGAGAATAAGTTCTTAACCTAAACAATCTAGCAACTTCTTGAGATCTTTGAAATATGTTTATTAACTATCTCACGATTATGATAACAACATTTGTATATAAAAAATATAAATATACTGACATGTTATATATAAGGTTAGGTCGATCACATATGTGTGTGTGTATATATATATATATGTTATTAACTATCTCACGATTATGATAACAACATTTGTATATAAAAAATATAAATATACTGACATGTTATATATAAGGTTAGGTCGATCACATATGTGTGTGTATATATTAGTAGATAATACAAGCGCAAGATAGACGACAACCGGAAGTGTCGTAAGATATAAAACGGAAGTCTTACGATGAGAAATGGAGAATTGAGAAAAATCGGAAACGAGACATAAAATTTTTCATTATTTAATATCTTTAATATGAGAACACCTTTTGACATGAAATCTTTTGATTTGAGTAAAGCAATGAAATGGCTATCGATTAAGAGTGAGATGTTATATGGTAAAACCTAATGCAATATACGTAAAAGCGCATTGAATTTTTCGCATACCCATTTCAAAGTATAAGTAGTGCGGTCGTCCCTCAGGCTCTTTCTACATTGGACAGATACTTGCCTTCGGAGCGCTCCCGCGCTCCTTGATACGGAGCGCTTGACGTTCGTGTTTTTCCAAAAAAATGATAAGAATTTCTTTAATTAAATAAAACCGTACTGTCGGTAAGTAGGAATCTGCAATTAAGCTACTAATCAAACATGGATATCTCATGAAAATACCAATAGAATCACTCAAAAAAAAATCTGAATATAGTGTTTACGTGTACGGAGCGCTTCATGTTCGTCTTTTTCCAAATAAACATTTAAATGTTGACTTAAAAAATATTGAAATTCACGGTTTCACATGGCCTTAGTTATATACTGATTATTCACTAATCTGCTTAAGAGAAAATATTTTGGAATCTTTGATTTAAGTTAGTTTGTAAGTTTGTTAATTTTTTGTATTTTATACATACTGGACGTATGTGCAGATAGCTATGACTACCTCTGTACGATGCGTGTTATTTCAACCATACCATGTATGTTTGAAGTTAACCAAGGCATGTATTACTTTGTATTACTCTGTTTAATAAATACTAAATACTAAAATACTAAAAATCAACTTTGCTACAGCTTTGAGCCACGTATATATAGTTAGTATTTAATTAAATAAAAGGGTACCCCCCATTATAATAGTGAAAAAGATACGCTTTATGTAATTCCAAAAAATTTTGTCAGTTATTCAAGCATGCAAAATGATGACCTCTCGGAGTATTTTGAGCTCCTCTCCACCTCCTCCTTGCCCCACCACCTAAAAAACTGATTTTTGATAAATAATTTTTTTTAGCAAAATAATTGCTTTTGAAAAATCTGAAAAAATACGAGCTTATTCTATATAAAAATACACATCTTCTTAATTTTTTTCATGATTTTAGAACTTCAGGAACTAACCTAAAAAAAAAAAAAAATTGAAATCGCTCTATACTTGAGCCATATTGCGGTTCAGGTATGAAACATGGTAGAAAAATAAATATTTATACACTCTATGTGCCTGAATTTTTTCAAATTTTTTGAAGTGGTGGGCCACGCCAAAAAATGCAAAAACCCGCTTTTTTAAGCAATTTTTAGCAATTTTTGACCTCTATCGCCTTATCAAGGGCAGTTACGATACAACGGTAGCACCATCGTATTCTACGCGAAAAAATATACAAAAAATATGTATAATAATTGCTACCAATTGGTTGCAAGTATTGCGTACAACATTCAGGTTATTTTTTCCGTAGAATGCGATGGTATCATCAGCTTTGCCGGAACAAACTTTGGTAAGATCATGGACGTAAAAAAACCTGATGATAAAGGATTTTTGGTATTTTTTGCCTTATTTTCGGATGTTACAATTGGCAGGTAAAAAATTATTTTACTTTCAAGTCACATATATTCATATATAATGTCATATATAATTCATAATTTTTTTCACGAAATATTATCACATATTTTCCATTTTTAAACTGTTTAGGGCCTCAATGTTGATTGCTGGCTTATTAATTACATTTGAAATAATACAATTCTTTTAGTTATCAAAATGAATAAATATGAATTAAAATGTAATTTTTCATAGGACAGCATTGATCAGAAATAGAAGTGCATCCCAGGCGCAGCACCTATATGGCAAACCTTATTATGTTAAAATTACTTTGACCGTTCAAAGGGCACTGGCAATGTGAACTTCGAAAGCTCCCGAGCAAGAGTGAACCCTTTCATTCAAACGCGCATTCTCTCTCTCTCTCTCTCTCTTTCTCTCTCTCTCTCTCTCTCTCTTTCTCGCTCTTTCTCTCTCTCTATCATACAGTTATACACGTGTTAGATCTAGTTACGCTACCCTCCGCTACGTGGGAGGTGGCGCTGGCGCTAGTGCTTAGTAATGTATGTTTAATTAACATTTTTTTCATTACACAATTATAAGCTATTGAACAATTTTTCTTTCTAGCTATAACTCTTCGCAATCCGCAAGGTGATGGGGAAAATTATTATACTATGAAAATAATATGTATATTCAACAGAAAAGTTGATATTGTAATTTATTTCATGTCGTGTTAGAGGCGGATAAAGTACATTTGGCTATCTCTAACTCTGATAAGTTTTATTAATATTCCTCAGTAAAATATATATGTTTTTTTATTTTCTATTACTAATTTTCATTTCATTCTCCAAAAAAATTGGGGTGGGCGTCACAATATAAATATTATATATAACCATTGTTCGGGATTGTAATACCCGAAGGAACTGCCAGATGGCGCATGCCAACTCACAATGAAAAACACCACGCCAAGTATACATATGAAGGCTTGTGACCCGCACTCGGCCTAATCGCTAAACATTATTTGCTTTGCCTACACTTATACGTTACATTGCTTACACTTATACTTTTACTTTACTTTCGTTGCTAAATACTTTATACTACTTTTATCTATAATTACTACATTTTACATACTTTATTTCTAATACGAGAGGCTCTAGTATCTATCATATTACTGTTGCTATCAACCTCACTTTAGGGAACAGTTGGTACAAAAACTCTTAAATTCCAATTTATTTCTCCTCGCTGACAAATCCTGCCAGTATTTATTCGTATACTTTTAATCGTATACAACTATCATAAAAAAATTAACATTATCTTTGAATAAAAGTGGATGAGCGGCATCACGACATTATAGATTTTAATTATTTTCGAAAACGATAAAGCTGGAAAGTAAAATATTTCAATTAGTTCCAAAAAATCGCATTCCGCATCCGCTTTACTGACGCCACCAAACGACTGAAAGTCCCATTGTGAACTATCAGTAAGCTCTAATCTATGCAAGAATGAGAATGTGAATTTACTTTCTTTTATTTAATTTCTTTTATTTGTTTTACTCCACAGTCCACAGTATACACTGTATTTGCTTTATCAATTTGCAGAATTAGTAAACAGCCAGGTAAAAGATTACAAAAATTTGATTTGTCTGGTTACAACAAACATACATACATTTTTGACCAATAAATAGATGTAATTTATTTTAGACTCTAAATTGTACAAGGCAGGTTATAATATTAGTGAACAGTTCAAAACAATTTTTCTTATCTAAAAAATAACTTTTCATTGTAAAAATATTGAACTTGAATCGAAAACCTAAATAATTTATGATGAAAGATGTGTAATAGTATATTGTGTGCCAAGGGCGTGAAGTGGGTCTTTTTAGACCGAGTGTGGGGTTGCAGTACGAATCGAAGGTGAGCTAGCACGAGCCAAAGGCAAGTGCGTTTGCGAACCGAAGACGAGTACTGCAACGACACGAGGTCAAAAAGTTAGCCCTTGGTGCACACCATATAGATTTTTGCATTTTTTCAAAATATCGATGATTTTCTTAAACAATCTTGAAAACTCCATTCAAAAACGACAGCGGGCGCTTTTTGATATTTTACCGCTCGCCACTGCGAGCAGCGCACGCTTTTCGATTTTTACCGCCCGCTACGGCGTACAGTGGGTGGAAATGAACATCTCTGGACAAAATAAAATATCTTCTTTTCGAATCGACCGATTGAATCGAAATTATTAATAAAATGTTTAAAAAAAATTCAAGGTCAGTTCAAGATCAATATATAATAATTTAGTTTTTTTCAATAATCAGAAGGAGCTGGGCTGTTTAGGTGTATAGATTTTTCGAGTGTTTTTGTATCGCTAATTACAAATCTGTAAAGAATATTTCAAATTTTTTTTGTTTAAAGACCAATTGTAAATATTTTTCTACAAAAATGATCTTGGATTCAAATTTTGCAAGATGAAAGTGGTATAAATACAGAAAAATAATGACACACTATTATTTATTGTTTAAATTGTTATAAACAATTGATGTAGATCTATTCAGTTAATTTGGAAAGAAAATGGTACAGCTGCGAACATGACAGGTTCAGATTCATATATCTCTCATAGAACTTGCCATTATACTTTAGATAGCTATAAAAAAAACAACTTCTGAAAGTTGAATAAATATGATCTCGGATTCAGTAAAGGCAAAACTTTCAAAACTCTTCATCACTGAACGAATCATGCCCAGATTCATAATTTTCGTTCTCCATTTCATCAGAAGTCAAATGAATACTTTGTCTGAAAAGAATTTGTTATACATTTCATTAGTTTAATTGGGATAATCGTGCGATATAAATATCATGATAAGTAACATTACGGTATAAGTAAGGAAAAATCGAGTGAAGCAAGAGCCTATAGTTTCATGTTATAAATTGTTATTTTTAGTATAATACTAACCCTTTATTTTTATTCGCTTTTCCACTTATCAGAGAAATCATTGGATCTGTGAGGTAAATAGCCCGGTCGAACACATCTCCAAGACGATTCACCTTACTAGTTTGCCTTGCGTGTACTACCATATTTTTGCGGTAATGCTTATGCCAGGACTCTCCAGCACCTTCCGCAAAATATGCGAGGGGTAGCGGAAATTTTTGTGCGATTTGGCAACCGTGCATCAACAATTTATGTACAGTAGGACTCATATGAACCCATGGATACAAGTTGTAATGCATTTTGTAAGTATTTAAGCACAGATTTTTCACTTCGTTGATGTTAATATAAGCTTTGCATTTGAATAATACTAATATCATAGTAATATTTTTTACCAATACTTCGTCAATTTCTAATGCATCAGCAAATTTTAGAGGATCTTTGAAACATTTTCTGGCCAAATTCCCAGTATTCGTGGTTCCGTGCTCTTGGAGAACTTGGTCAGCTCGTATACAAAAGGAATTGTGAAGTCTTTTCTGAACCATTTTTTTTCGCTCACCAAATTCTTCTGAAAAATTAATAAATGAACACATGAAAAATATAGACCACTAGATCAAACACGCGCCACGCGTGCGGAGATGAACGTGTGCTTTGAGTACAATGTTCGAAAATGATAAAATAACCTTATGAGAAAAATATAAACAAACAACATTACGTTGCCATGCACACAGCTATCAGCATGGCAATGCTTCCGACCAATCAGATTGCGAATAAAACGTGAAATAACAGAGCCATCAATTTTAATAAAGGGGATTATTTTAAATATATAATTAAATCTCAATTACATTTATTTGTTCGAAAATGCATATTGAATAAAAAAAATTCGATTTTTTGTTTAATAACGTAAAATAAAATTACATAAATAATATACCATATTTAATTTAATGATTATAGTTAAACTAATTATATTCCCTAACGTAAGGCAGAAATTATAATTTCTCACCCAAACCAGGTGAGAAATGGCCATGGCTCACATGTTTTAGGCGAGAAATGAATATTTCTACCCCCAGTTTTTCATTTATCACCTGTTTTAAGGTAGAAATGGATATTTTTTACCACTTTCGTAAAATATCCTCGGAATGCGAAATTTTCTCGCCTACTTTCACACGTGAAAAAGGCCTTATTTCATGCCTGAGCTAAGAAAATTAATTTTTCTATCTATTTTAAGTTGAAGGATTATATAAGTTTATATTTATTTACTATCTAGTTATTGCATCTAGTGATTTTAAAAGTTTAAATATAATAATTATAAATTATATTCTTACTTTTATATTTAGTTTTTACATCCCAAATTTTCAATGTTTGTCTATACGAGATGTGCAGAAGATGCTCGAAAGTTTTGATTTCGCAATGAAGGAGACCTAAGCCAAACTGCAACGAAGCATCATTAGGTATGAAATCGTCACGCTTATTTCCGAATTCGTGCGCAGTGCGTAAACACATGGGGCATTTGCTAGTTGTCCGGTTGCCGACAACTGCTGAAACTTTGTCGGTCTCTTTTTCCAGTGCAATCCGTATAGGTCGACAGAAGCGATAGCTTTGAGGTGTTTCATTTTACCACATACTTGTATCTATGAAAACAAAAATTGTATAATCGGGCAAAACAGTTCAGCCAGCAAAACGAATTAGTTTTATTAAACATACAACTATTTGGATATTATGTTTTTTTCAAATGATGCAAAGACAAATGCATGTATAAACATGTATATTTTGAGAAAGGGAGGGGAGCAGTATTATCTACTACGCGACACTTCATTATCTGTGAGGCAATTTTATGTATTTTATTACAATTAATAAAAGTGTGCATTTAGAGAAGATCGGGGTGAGTTGGTTACAGGAATAAGTTGACGCAGTGTTAATAACTCCGCCTGTCAGCAACGTTTAGGAATTCTGTCGATACTAGTCTGTCGTGTGTAAGTGCTAATACTATAAAAGTCAAAACATCTTTTGTTGCGATAGGAAATACAGAGCTAGTGTAAAATAACAATTTTTTGGAAAAAGTTGTTTATCGATTTAAATAAAATATTAATGAGTCATTAATTTTAATTTATATTATACAGCTTACTTTTAGCTTTTGTTTAAAATTACAAATAATGAAAAATTACTCACTATCAGTTATGCGTCTTAATTGTAAAACAATCATACTCGTAACAAACAGCGACTGCGAGGCATCAAAACACTCATTATTTTCATCTTCACATCTTTGATGGGAATTCACGTGCCCTAATGAGCTATCGAATCCTGTGGTTACCATTAGCTGCAAATTTAACAAATCATGGTCTTTCCAGTCCTTAGCGACTGCATTATAAAGTCTTTGTGCTGCTGTATTTAGTAAAACTTGCAGTGGCACAACTACTTTAACTTCTGATTTTTGAATATTAAATGGCTTACATTCGGTCATAGCTTCCGTAATTTTTTCATAAGATGGATAAATATTACAATTTCTTTCACGGGTATCTTTTCTCAAATTACAATATTTTTGTTTACTGTAATCGTTTTCTAAGTAAAACGCAAGTGCGGACTCCTTCGTATGCTTTCTTTGAGGCAAAACAAGTGTGTTCGTTTTTTCCTTTACTAAATAATTATCGTTTTCAACAGAACTCTCAAAACACTCACTACTTTCAGTACACTCATGAGTAGTTGCATCACTGTTTACACGTTCAGTGCTCTTAGGATCGTCCATACATTGAGTTTTCTCAGAGAGGTTCATTTCTAATATCTTCGATATCTCGGAAGCTCGTTGCCGAAGAGTTCTTCCGGAAGCAAAAGGCAAGGGTAGCCGTTTCCGGCCTCCGTTATGAGAGTTTCTTTTAATTTTTTTGGGGCGACCGACTTTCCTACCACTTTTATTTATTTCTCCTTTACCTTTAGGATAGCCCATGCTATCGTAAAAAATAGATTTCGTTTATATTAATTGCATTACAAAAAAATGTATTTATTTATGATAATCGTCAATTAAGTTTAAGATTTTTATAAATGTAGTTTAATATATTACAAGAAATGAATTTTCTTTCGTAAGATTATTCAAAAAATTAAAACAAATATTTTGGTCGTATAATTCGTCAGAATACAATAATATTCTACTGTGCTATAAGATTAAACAAATATGTCAAATGTTTTTTCCAACTGTGAAAAAAATTTTACTTCGATTTTAGAAGCTTTTAATGCTCGTTTTTTTCACTTTTTGTTATGACTGTACGTCTTATTTCACAGGTTTTATGTTATATTACAGAAAATATTCTTGAAGTGGACATTTTAATAAATGGAACTTTTTTATCTTATATATATTGATGATTATGTCACGTCCTAAGACACGACACGACTGGGATGTTTAACTCAATTAAGAGTTATGCTCTTTCAGGCCTTAGCTGCGCCAGCTAGTAAACCTTGGACGAGCTGAGGAAAGGAGTGTAATATCAAAATCACTCTTACGTTGAGATTTAAGTTTGACTAATTTTTGGATTAGGATTTGGCTATCGTAAGGACCAGCGGTGAGTAGCACGAACGTCTCATAAAGATCGTTTGGCCGCACGTACCCCCGTATGGACTAGGAATAAGGTCACGACTTTATTTGGATACCTGGGGTTTGAGATTCTTATAACTTTTCCCGGTCTCAGGTTATTCTCAGATTCGCCCTTCCCTATCAAGAGCAGAGCTCGTATGTGAATTTAATTTTTATTTACGAAACTTATCCCTTTTTGGAATTGATATATTATTTTTCTTTTTTTTAAAAAAAATAAATTTTTATCTTATTAAAGGATAATTCCTTTAGAATTTCCCTATGATTTTTCTTGTTTCTTAATTTTTTTTTAAATATAAATTGTTTTAGAGTTGTAATCTGAAACTTCTTATAAATTAAAATATTCCTTGTAAACACAACCAGTGAGGCTTACCCGTAAGGTCGTACAACTGCCGTTATGTTTACTTAATTCTTTTCTAAACCAATAGGAGTATGCTTACCCGTAAGGTCGTAACAACTATGGTTTAGGGAAGTAATTTAGGATATATTTAATTGAAGATCTTATTACTTTCTTATTGTAAACTGGAAAATCTTATAAATTAAAATATTCCTTGTAAACACAACCAGTGAGGCTTACCCGTAAGGTCGTACAACTGCCGTTATGTTTACTTAATTCTTTTCTAAACCAATAGGAGTATGCTTACCCGTAAGGTCGTAACAACTATGGTTTAGAGAAGTAATTTAGGATATATTTAACTGAAGATTTTATTATTTTCTTTATTGTAATGAGAAAATTTAATATAATCTAATTATATTCTTTGCAAACACAACCAGTGAGGCTTACCCGTAAGGTCGTACAACTGCCGTTATGTTTGCTTAATCCTTTTCTAAATCAATAGGAGTATGCTTACCCGTAAGGTCGTAACAACTATGGTTTAGAGAAGTAGTTTCGAATATAATTAATTTGATAATTTTGTATTTAGTATATTTTAAATTTTTTGGAAGGTTTGAAAAAAAAATGAATTTTGAAAATTTGATTTTGGAAAAATCTGAATATTTATTTGAAAGCTTGAATTTGTGTACAGAGTCTTTAAGCTTGTGAGGCTTGTGTCGACCTGCTGTACAGTCAGCAAAGCTTGTGAGGCTTGTGTTGATCTGACTCCGTCAGTTCAGAAAAGCTTGTGAGGCTTGTGGTGAACTGCACCCGTCAGTTCAGAAAAGCTTGTGAGGCTTGTGGTGAACTGCACACCCAGTAGTGCGCGTTCGGCGTATTTAAATCCATTGCTCCTCCTCTTCTTCGGCTGGAAAAACTGCGGTGTCGAATCGGGTAGTTGCATCATCTTGGGTCAACGAGTCATCGATGATATTTTTCGGCGGCGGTTGATGCTTTGCATACCCATAATGTTAAATGGAGCGAGTGGTGCGGGAAAGCGGTGCCCAATGGTGCGGGGCGACATCCCTTCCAAACGTCGATTTTTGTGATAGTGGGGAAAATCCTATGTTTTAACACAGAGAGCGGCAGAGAGCGGTCCCTTATCCCTTCTCTAGGGTATTTTCCGGCGGCTCGTATCTTCTTTAAGGAGCGAGAGAGAACGCTATATGAGTGACAGAGAAAGAGAGATGAGAGAGACAGAAGATATTCCTATCTCCCTCACTCTTCAATTTTGTCACTCTATTTTTGACAGTTTTCTACAGATTGTTCAGATTCATTACAGATCGCAATTTTACAAATTAATTATAATTCTATTTCAATAGATATTTCTGTGACAAGATATTACAAATTTGAACGGTGGTTATAAATTGATTAGAACTAGAGTTATGATGAAATACAAAAGTTGCAAAATATAATAGATAGTTTAACAGGAAAATAATTAATATAATATTACAATAATTATAAGTTTCGTAAAAAATGGTAAAACTAATCAGTCAAGTATAATATTATAAGGGTGCTCGCAAAATTGTGGTAAATATCGCTATTATTTATTTAGTTACAATGTTTTACTTAATGTTAACGCAGTGACATAAAGAATTTCATTCGAGATTACATAAGTGTGGTTTTAAGTTATTTCCAATCTTAAAATTTATTATTTTCCATATTTATTCATTGTTTAATTAGTTAATCATTCCTATTAAGCTTTGAATGTGCATATTTGTAATTATCAGAAAAAAAAAAAAAAAATAGAATTGTTTTAGAGCAAAGTTACTAAAATTTTATGAGAAAATATTAATAAATAAATGAAAGCAATTATTTTTAAAGATTGATACTAGGTATTAATGTTATATGAAAATGTAAAGAAAAATTATTGCAGTTGAACTGCGTTGTCAGAAATTAAAAATGTAAGATAGTTAAATAAATATAAGCTTTATAAGTTTTAAAATTGGAAATAATATTCTTAGGCTATAGTACATTGAGTCCCAAAAAATGCTGGAAAATGCGTCTCCGCGCAGTAAGGCTGAGGATATCTATTTTTAGATAAGCCATGTGCGTGGGGCTGTTCGTAACGGTAAAACATCCTCTTTGTCTCGGCTTTTTCTATAATTAACAATCTAGATATTCTACCATGAATTGAATTATTTATCTTACTAAATAATTATGTAGCAAGACATTACAAACTTGCATGAAAACGCTACGACTATTTTAATGATAGTTATTCGCAATACAAAATTTTACTAACTTTATAATCTAATTTACAATGGAATCATATATGATAAATTTATAATAACAGTCAATTATCTGAAATAAACTAAAACCTAAATATTTTGTTATCAAAACTTGTTGATTTATATAATATAATAGCTATTACAGTAATTAATTGTTATTTATTAATAATTAATTCTGTATATTAAAAGTTGCGTGGTTACAAAAATACATGTTGTTAATTAAAAATTATATTTTTCGTTTTTTTATTTTTGGTATGAGTTTTTATATGGTAACACAAGAATAACCAACTGTTATTTGCGATATAGAGGTTACTAATAATGAAATTGTATTTGATAGGTTTATAAAAAATAGCCGGTTATAAAAATTAAGCTAGTGGTTAGTATAACTTGTTACTTTACATGGTACAGTAGTTATTATAATTATTATTTATTATTGGTTGGTTATAATCCGTTTCATGCTTAAAAGTTGTAATTGAAAAGTGCAGATGGTTGTTTAAACAGTTATATTACTGAGTTTGGTTATTACATTTTTCTATTATTAATGCAGACATAAACAAAGGCTGCCGATTACAATGAAACATAAAAATGAAGAAGTTATTATTTTTCTTAGTTTTCTTACTGCTATATTTAATATTTGTAATTGTTAAAATGATTTTATCTTTAACGGTTTGAGAGATATTGTCTAATAATGTAAAATAGTACTTTCAGTGTATAGTATAAGTCGTGTATTCAAAACTCGGAAAAGCGCGTCCCCGCGTGGGAAAGCGTCATATCTATATTTAGTAGGGCCATGTGTTTTACAACCCCAAGATTACGCATCCGCTCGAGGCAAGCGTCCCTTAAAGCTAATTTCACATTCTGAAGGAATATTTTCGAGCTTAAATATAGTTATTTCAAACTGAAAAACATTAATTTATTTATTTATTAATTAGTTAAAATTTGATTTATTTACTACAAGAATATTTTGTATAAACCAAATATTTTGCTGGTTGGTGAGTTTCCTTTATAGAAGTAAGAAAAGGAAACAAAAGAAAAAATAATGGGATGTGTTTTATTACTCAGGTATAGAAAATAGTCCTTCAGGAGTGTGGCTTAAAGTACCTATTATAATCTTAAATCTATTTTACAAACGTTATATCATGTAAACTATTCATCCCACGCCTGAACGGTTGCTATTTAATGTGTATTGTGTACTGTGTATCTGTTAAATGCTAACTTAGTTAATTTATATAAAAAAAAATACGAACATATCCAATCAAACATATAAAGGTAAAATTATAATTAGCAATTCGTTCTTAACCTATTATTTAGAACATATACTTGTAGAAAGTCGATCATAATTTATAACTAACTAATTAATTCAAACTGAAGTATTTCTAAATAATATTGCATTCCGGAAATATTGTAATTCAACTAAAGGTTTTACTATTATAATTTTTGTGACACGTAGATATTATTTTCTTATTCGGATTGATACATGACTATGTTATATTAATAATCAATAATTAATATCTGGTGAACATTTTTACTAGAGTGAGTTACTTATTTTACATAAGAAAAAGTAATAATCTTTGGTAACAGATTTTCTAATATAGTTTACTACACTCGTAGTCGTGGGTATAATCGGTTAATTGCATGCACTGCGTCGTCGTTTTTTGGCAGCTTGGGAAACTCCCCATAGCGCAGGTCACACCCACAACCCTTGGTGCAGCAGTGTCGGTAGGGTAGTAGTGGTTCAGGGTTATGATCATGATTCATCGCATAAAAATATATACCAAAAAAAAATTTTCCCATCGTAGACAGTTCCGTTACAATTACACAAACATTCAAAGCTATCTACGTTTTTTTTAATTTATTTGCTAATTTTGCGAATTTCCATAAGGCTAATGTTAAATTCCAATTGCAATAATTGCCTCTGAAATTTTGCATAGTTCCTTTATATTAATGATATTTAGTCACTATCAAATTTTGAACAACTTGTCAATATTTTTATCTTATAGCCAACACACTTAAGTAATGTACATAAAGATTTATAACGAAAACAGAATATTTACTATATCAATCTAAATTCTCAGAAAATGAATCATAATTACAAGTTGTATAACGAATGGCCGTAAAAAGTTTCCATGACATTATTCAAGTTTTCTACTATAAAAGATTATACAATATCCTTTTTGAATTATGCATTTTTTTGTCTTGACTTAAAGGTGTTCACACGCTAAATATTTAATTTTTATTGTTTCTTTTTGCGATTCAACTAAAAGCTTATTAAGAGAGAATAGAGATAAAATAGAGATTGTGACGTGGTGCCGGCCGCGTCCCTAAAATTCCGCGTGAGAGTCGCGCACACACGTCCGTCCGCTCCCAAAAGCGAGTCCCTCCAGCCCCCCCCCCCTGCCTCACCGACCCAATAAGCTGCGGCCAGCGGCAGCTAGACGCTTGAACGGTAGCCGGCATCAGAGTCGCGAGAAGGCTTCGCGCTGTTGCCGGCTCCGCGACAGGGGAGAGAGCGCTGTTGCCACCGCCGCAGATGAAGAGCTGCTGGGCAGTGATCGGCAGCGGCAATCGGAGGTAGCCGAGAAGGACCGGACCGGGCCGAAGGAAAGAGAATCGGCGTCGTGCAGCGGCGGTCCGGCACTTGCTCGCCAGCGTAGGAGCAGAGAGCAGCCTTGCTCGTCTTGCTTGCGTTTTGTTTTGTACGTCTACGTCCTAGAGTGCCGTCGTGCTGTGAGTTGCTGGTCGTGAGTGATTGTGCGTGTGCAGCGATGATCTCCGCCTCCTGCCGCTGGTGTTTTCCGTTGTCGGTGCCACGAAATTCCAAACGCCCAGGGCAGAAAGACGAGGAGTTGGCCCCGAGAGCACACGCGAGAGAGCCTGCTGTTTGCCGAGTCATCTGGCCGCCGTTGTAAATAGTAAGTCCCCTGGAATTTTCCTGTCCCGTCGCCCGTTGATCCGCGTGTGTGTGCGCTCGACGTCGTGGTGGATAGAACTGAACCCCTCCCATCAAGTGCGGGTAGCTGAAGCTACAATTAGATTCCCTCGTGGAGTAGAGTTTTTGTAACGGTTAGATGCCGTCTGCGTGTAGCTGAAGCTATAATCCGTGTTCGAGATTTAGGAGCAAGCGTGCTCTACCTTCTGCGCTAGTTTAGAGAGTTATTCGGTACGAAACCGCGCGTACCTGGCGCCCTTACTCACTTGTGTAATTGAATTCATAAAAGTAGAATACATCGATTCGTATCCAATAAACTAGATGGGAGCGTCCGCCAGAAACCAGCCAGCGGGCGCGCGGGACGCAAGTTTCATGGAAAACGCCCTCTGTTCAACTCGCTCGTAATCGTATTCTGAGTATCTCAGAAAAAAACAAAAGATATATAACGATAGATTTTTTCCTGCTCTTTCCAATGGTGCTATTGTTTTTACTCCGAAACTTTTTCTCCTGGTCGAAAATTCAAGTTGAAAGTTCAGAGACATTTTTCTCGAAGTATATCATGCTTTTTTCAAAATGCATATAACCATTCGACAGTACAAGTCTTAAGCTACAAAACCCTAAATTTTCAAATTGGAGAAATGAAGGGCTCAAAAGTAATAAGATTAAAAAGACAGCGGTGAGTGGCCGCGCAAACTTTTTGCGCTGGACCCGAGTGTGCTTTTATAAACGTAGTGCATATTTTCGTTGTTTCCTATTTAAAAGCATTACACAATGTTTTATCAGTGCATCATATATTACGTTTTAAATATATTAATTTTTTATTTAAACCTTAATTCTTTTATTTTTATTTGCGATTATTTTTATTGGTCTTTTCACGATACTCATGTTTTTCTTAATTCGAGTTTTACAGGGTTCGGCTTTTTTAACTGGTGGATATAATTGAGAATCTTTGGATGTTGAAAATTGTTTTAGTTCTAACTTTTTAGTGTTAGCTAATAATCTAACATAGTGAAACGATTGAGTTCCAGGCACTGTTTTCGCTGAATCTAGCCTTTGTCTTAATTTTTCTGTAGCCTTAGCATATTCATCTTTTGATGAAAAAAAGCACAAAATATTTTCAAAGTATTTAGTCGCCCACTGGTAAAGATCTTGCGGCGTCAATATATAATTATCGGATACTTTCCGCAAACTTGCTCGCCTAGCATTACTTTTTATAGAAGCACCGATTCCATCGCATGCATTTTTTCCGTGAGCAGTCGCATGAATTTCATAATGATGAAAAAGATTCTGAAAATTATGTTTATTTTTAAAATGTTGTGCAGCTCCATCAGTAAAGTAAATGATTTTTTTAACGAAATCAAAAGATTTTTTAAGGTAATCGATTATAATTTCTTGAATTAGGTAAACTGCCACAGTATCATGAATTAAGTTGTCTGAAAAAACCACCATACTTTTGTGTTCAATTTTAGAATCTGAACCTTTGTAGTAAATAACTATTGTTGCCAAACTACATTGATTATTATTGTTATAGTGGAATGATTGTGCCGCATCTTGTGCAATGAACGCATAGTTTTCCGAAAAATCTAGGGAAATTAAAAATTCTCCTTTGCTTAGGGATTCTCGTAAGATTTGAAAATAAGATGACTGCTGTTTGGAAATGAAAGAATGAGTTTTGAGTTTATGTAAAAGAAGAAAAAAGATACCAGTAAATATAGAACTAGAAACAATTTCAGTTTGCAATGTTGATCTATCAGTAGCTTTCCACATTTGAAATTTTATTTCATTAACCCCAGACTTTCAAGAAATAGTTCAAGCTCCTGAATTTCTTAAACCAGCTAAGAGGAGTTTGACGTTCTGATGATAAATGCACACACACACTAAATGCGTACCACTAGCCCCAGCTAAAACACAATATTTAGGGCGACATTCGACAAATTTAGTGAATCCTATTTTTGATTCGGGATACTGTTGTTTATACTTTAAATATAACTCTCTAAGATTGTACAAAACAAGTTGTTTCTGAAAATAGGTCTTTGTGCCATCATCATTTCGTATACACTTATTATCTTTATAACCTGGCATAATTCTACTATTATCGTCATTTTGATAGAAAAGTTTTACTTCGTTTACAGTATCACATGATATTTTTCGGTTTCCCCTTTTATCAACTAAAAGGGATTGATTATCTGACAAACATTTTGTTACAAGCCAACGGGATGAATTAGAAAAATTAGCAACTTTACGAGAACTCCAGTTTTTTGGGAGTAATTTTAAAAGCAACATTTTTTCATTTTTCGACAAATTATCATCGTTAAACAATTTTTGTAATGTAGGGTTTTGTAGCTTATAACTTGTACTTTCGAATGGTGCTATGCATTTTGAAGAACAACATGTTATACTTTAAGAAAAATGGTTCTGAACTTTCCACTCGAATTTCCGACCAGAAGAAAGTGTTTAGGAGTAAAAAGAATAGCACCTTTGGAAAGAGCAGGAAAAAATCTATCGATATATGTCTTTTGTTTTTTTCTGAGAGACTCAAAATACGATTACGAGCTCATTATACCAAGCCCGAGCGTGCAGCGCGTCCGAGCAAAGCGCGAAGAGCACGCGCGGCCACTCACCGCTGTCTTTTTAATCTTGTTACTTTTGAGCCCTTCATTTCTCCAATTTGAAAATTTAGGGTTTTGTAGCTTAAGACTTGTACTTTCAAATGGTCATATGCATTTTGAACAAAAACATGATATACTTTGAGAAAAATGTCTCTGAACTTTCAACTTGAATTTTCAACCAGAAGAAAAAGTTTCGGAGTAAAAACAATAGCACCATTGGAAATAGCAGGAAAAAATCTATCGATATATATCTTTTGTTTTTTTCTGAGAGACTCAGAATACGATTACGAGCGAGTTGAACAGAGCGTGTTTTGCATGAAAAATGCATCCCGCGCGCCCGCTTGTTTCTGGCGGACGCTCCCATATAGTGAATAGAATAAAAATATATATTGATTTCTTAGACAGTACGAATTTGTAAAAAGTAATTTAAAATAAATTGCTTTCATATTTTATTCAATATATAAGCTCATAATATTTATTTAAAAGGAAGCAGGGAAGAGTAAAATTTGTCATATTCTAGCAAGCAAATATTATTTTTCTAATTTTATAGTTGATAGAAAAGTTAAAAACTGTTAAGGTTGATAAAATTATTTTATATTTTGCAGAGATTACCTGCAACTTATTAATTTTTATATTTAAACATTTTTTTTTACAGATTTATATAAAATATATTTATTATTATGTTGTATACGAAAGTAGCATCAAATATATGTTTAATTACATATGACATAGATTATGAACCATCCTCCAAAAAACCCACTTTGAAAGAAGAAAAAAAATGCATTCGATGCAAAAACTTTATTCATAAAGTGATTGGTCCTGCCAAATGTTTTAATATTCGCGAAGAGGCTATTGCTTACCATAATGCATACAATTTCTATGTTGAAATTGGTGACGTAGTTTGCAACAAATGTCGCAATCTTCTTAGAACTCTTGCGAGTAGAAAAATCAAGAGAGTGTATCATCATCTAATTTTAAACCAGAAGAACACATTTTACAACCGATGGAGGAAATAATTGATGAGATATACAGTAATGCATCAACCTCACATTGTAATGAACCACCAGCGAACAGTCAACCTCAAGTTTTATCGAATAATAGCTCTCCTTGTGATGTAACACCATTAGTTAGTCAACAATACACTGATGCAGGGTCAACTAATACACCAAATAGTCATAACTCTAGTGATACTTCAATATACGCTCCATCCGTTAAACCTGAAGTCGAATATGTCTGTATGTCCTTTGCCAAAGTAAGCATTAGTCATCGATTTTGTTTTCTATGCAAATCAGTAGACCAAATTCAAGATGTACCTTTCGAAGTTCGACTGCAAGTATTTATTGCTAGAAAGATTTTTATTGCCAAAAAGAATAAATGTTGCAGAATACATCTAATAAATAAAACATTTTATGAAGACGAAGTATCGAAAATGGATATTGTCTTTCATGAATGCATCATCAACGTTTCAGAGCTTACAAAATTCCTGAATAAATTGTCAGATAAAGCAGATTCACGAGTTCGCGACCAAATTGGAAGTTCTGTGATAACGGAAGAACGCATAAGAGCTCTCGCTGGTTACACGTGGGAAAATATTCTCCAACTCCGAGATATGATGACATCGATGAAATATTCCAAAAATTGAAGTATATAACAAATGTTAGTTATTTTTTTATTTAAGATGAGGACTGGAAATTCAGACAAATGCATCTCTGCAATTTTAGGTCTCGAAGAAAGGCAAGTTACAAAATCCATCGATTCTGTACTAAAATGTTTTGAAACGAAGTTTTGCCAAAAAATTTTGGGATTAATGCATATTCTAGGGAATATTTTCTTGACCAAACAGCTAATGCTGCAAAAAGGTTACATAATTTGGGAAATGATAAATTGGCATTATTATGTCATGCGACTCATCTACGTCATCAAAAAAGTAGTAATATTTCTTTTCAGTGGAAATCATATTCGGGTCAAAAGAAGCACCGCTGTATAAACCATTTACAATTTGCACAATAAACGGTTATGTAGTAAATGTTGCCGGACCTTTTACGGCAAACTTCAATGATGACATATATTAGAGGATTTGTTAAAACGGCCCACAGGACTAAACCAAATTCTGAAATAAAATGATAATTTCATCCTGGGTCGAGGTTTTAGAGATATTCTAGATTTGTTAAAAGAGCGAAAATTTACAGTTCTAATACCAGCTTTGAAAGGTAAATGATCTCAATTTGCCACCGAAGAGTTGAACGCGTTCCGATTGGTGACCAAAATTAGATGGGTCGTCGAAGCTATTCATGGAATTATAGGCCAAAAGTTCAAGCTCCTGCACCACCAATATCACAATGCTCTTTTACCGAAAGCTGGATTATACTGCAAAATTGCCTGCTTGTTGCACAATCTATTTGGCAAGAGATTAAATTCTGATGCAGGAAAGTTAGAGGAAGTTCAGGACAAAAACTGTAACCAGAAAAAAGTACCATTCCAACAATTTTCATCAAATGACTTATTAGACTTTCCTGAAATGACGCTAGATGATTTAAAAGTGCTCTTTGCAGGATCATATCAATTATCTCAATCTGTTTCGAACTTAGCAGAAATACTTCAAGACAATAATTTTCTTATGCTAAGTTACGCGGAAGAACAACCCGACATTATAAGATTTGAAGTACCATCTAGGCACATCAACAGCAAAACGTACAAAGCTTATATATAGTACTGCTCAAAAACTATTGGTATCAATGGTAACAAACGACATTGTTGCAACTGCGCGAGCGGTAACCAAACTATTGGTTGCTGCTCGCACGTAGCAGCGGTTATTTATTATTTGAGTCATGCTCGATATTTGTCAGGAATAATTAATACAACTGCAGTCTTAAATATTCTTTTTGATTTTGATGTAGTTGAACCTATCATAGAAGAAGATAGTGATGATTATGACTAATTTTATTCTTTATGAATAGATATACACCTATACATATGTATGGCCGGTTCTCGGTCATATCACAGATGAAAAAATTTTTTTCGCTTAAACTTTTTTTACGCATTGTCCACTATGTTTTGAACTACCCTGAAATTTTCCAGATTTTTTTTACAATTATTTTCGGAGCTCAAAATCATCAAAGTTGCACATTTCATGAATTTTCATGATTTTTAGCATTTTTTAAACTCATTTTACTCATAATAGAAACATTCTAAAAAAAAATCATCAGAGGACTTTTTTGTCATAAAAAATCTATATTTTGTGAAAACCAGGTTACATAAGTCCAGCGATACTTCATCAATTTCATTATACCATTTTAATGTTAAAAAGTGAAATTTCATAAGGTGCGCTCATCGGCTCAGCTTCAAAAAAAATCTGAAAGTGTAGCTGGAGCATGTGCAAATATCATCCTATTTGTGTTGGAATGGCCCAAACACTCATTTTTTAATAAAAAATTATAATATCATCAATTTCATGAAAAATGTGATTTTTATGCATAAGCCAAATGTTCGCATTATGACTTTATTCATCCAGCAATATTTTTAGTATTATTATTACTTTATGTTGTTAAAAAAACATTACTAATATTGCAAGAAAACGTGAATATAATTTTTATTATATTTGATTTATTAAAAAATGTCCATGTCAACAACAAAGGTTTTATTAAATATTATTAAATATCAAGCAGTTGCTCCGACAGTTTCATGAAAAATAAATCATATAATTTCAAGATATTTTATAATATTAACTTAATCAAAATTATTTACTCATAAAATATATATATAATTTAAGCTATGTCGTATAAAATTGATCAAGTCGTTCCATAAAACAGTTACAATGCAGTATAAATATTGTAAAATCTTTATGTATGCATTAAATGGGTTACATAACGTACTTGGCCAATTTTATCAATCATGTCTATTTATAATATGTCACTTCACACAGTCATAACCAAATATTCTTATATAATGTGAAATATAAAATAAATTAACTTTACAACAAATACCATTTTTTCAATTAGTCAATAATTTGCATTTCAACATAGTCTTCAAAGTTAGAATATCTTTTACATATGTCTCTTCCATTTCCAATTGGACTAATATAATGCTGTTTTTGCAAGTCTTTAACTTTACTTCTATTTTGATAAGGATTATTCAGTTTTCTGATATTTTTATTGTACACAGAGTCTGGAGTATACGCAAAATCAACATTTTTATAATTTCCATGATTTTTTAGCCAATCGTATAATGTTGTTGCTGTTAGGATTTGTTGAGTTGCAGGTATCTTAAGGCTTGCTTTAGCTGCAGCTCTTTTAAAAGAACCACCGACTCCATCACATGCACCTTTACGATGTGCTGTTGGGAAGAAATGCCAATCTGCTGGTATTCCAAAGTCAGCTTCATGATAATAAAGATTCAAAATATTTTTAAAATTTTTGAATTGCTCTGGTGCTCCATCGCTAAAATAATGGATTTTTTCCAAGTTTTCAAAATTTTCTCTTAGATAGGAGATCAATAATTGTTGGTATGTATATACTGCTGTGGTATCATGACTTAAATTGTTAGAAATAATAACGAATCCTTTACTTGCTAATGTGGTCTGCTTCCTGTTATAAATATACGTAACAAATACAGTTGCCTAGTCGTTATTCCAGTGAAATCCTGGTGGAGCATTTTGTGCGATGAAAGCATAATTTTCAGCAAAATCTAGACAGACAATACATTCAATTTCTGGCAATTCATTTTTTAACCATCGAAAATACTCGGATTGTTGATTTGAAATAAAGGCATGTGGAAGTAATTGCTGTATCTTATAACAAAATGATGGGATAAAGTCATTTATATCTTCAACAATATTTGTTAATGTTGACCTGGAAGTTGAGACCCATTGTGCATAATTTATTTCTCCTATTTCATTATCTTCAAAAATCTTCATCAAATAAGACTCCAGATGTTTAACTCCAGGACGTTTATCACATTCATTAAAATAACACTTCTCTAATGATGTACTTGTATTCTCTTTGCAAATTATAAAATTTAAAATATCCTTATAATTCTTAAAGTTATAAGTACAGTTTTGTGTTAGTTTTTCTAAATCTCAACCTACAATTAATTATTTTAAAATTAGTACTACACGGAGAGAAATTTTAGAGTAAAAATTACCAAGGTGCCTTGGTAACGCATGGATAGACTGTCAAATGCCGTGATATTCCCAAGTTTCTAATACAATTTATAAGTTTCCCAGGAAAAACTACCATAACCACTTAAAAAAAATACCAAATTATCGGAATAAAAATTACCAGACACACTGGTAAAAATTGAGATCTAGTCATTTTTACAAGGTAACCTAAGAATTTTTACTAAGAAAATTGATAAATTTTACCAAATAACCTGGTATTTGTGTATTCGCGCATGCGCACTGCGCATTATTGTGTTTTAGAAGATTGATACTAGAGGCGTGCGCGACGTTAAAATGAAAACAATACACATATTTTCAGTAAGTAATAACGGCGATTCAAATGACTGTTGGTAACAGCTTCCGTGGCGCAGTTGGTAGAACGTCGGACTCTCAACCCAAAGATCGTCGGATCGAATCCCGCTTCCGTAAAAATTTTTTTCAGTTTAATGTTTTTTCATCCTTGTTTCTGTTTCTATTTCTATATTAAAATACTATATATCCATCAATATGGATAAAAAAAGTTCATTTTTTTAATTTAAATTAACTAAAAAAAAATTTTACCAAGGCACTTTGGTAAAAAGTTTGAAATTGTCAGTCTGTCCATCCATTACCATAGAAACTGGTAATTTAGTCTTGAATATTTGTAATTTTCACTACAAAATTTCTCTCCGTGTAGAAAAAATATTTGTTTATCTTAAAAATAATATGAAGATATACCTGATATTATTAATTTTACGTTTTGATGAATTGAACAAACACATACTGAATGTGTGCCACTACTACCATGTGTACTATGTGTAGATGTGAACTGCATGTCAGCTGTTACATGTAGGAAAGTAACAACAAGAGGAAAGCTTACTGTACTCTACTACTGCAATTCTCAGATAAGTTTCTTTTATCATATAATATATGAATAATTTTTAATTTTCATATTAAGTTGATACTTTGTGAAATCTTTTTTATTTATTCTAGGTTAGAAAAAGCTGAAGGATTCTCATGGCATGAGAAAGAACTTATTACAAAGTTAAACTGAACTTTAGCAGTACTTGCAGGTAATTAACAATTATGATTTTCTATTATCTAGGAGTGTGTATCAGATCTGGATCATGAATGAAGTTATTTTTTATCTGAAATAACATATTTAATGGTTGCACGTTACTTTTCTGCCCGAATGTAAATGAATGTTCAATGTTACTTATTACATTACATGATATGTAACCAAAATAGATTTATTTTATATTGCCTTATTTGGAAAAGGAAATTGTAGTTTTTGTCAATAATCTTGGTACAATTTTAATAAAATCAATTGCCATCTTGGGAGCAAGATTTATAATTTTACTTCCCTTCTTTGTCAGTCCATTTGAAGAATATTTAATTCAATTTAATATAATAGATTTATTTATCGGCCCTTATAACACTGAACCTTGCTCCCTAGACGCCAAATGGTTAGTGTTGTAATTAAAACAAGATTAAAATAAATGTATGATTTGAGATAAAAAATGATTGATTTTTTATAAAGTAATTATGTTTTAACTTGCAATACTGGAGGCCTTCGATTTCTACACCTAAATTTGTACCTGTATAAAATAAGAATATTTGGTTATGACTGTGTGAAGTGACATATTATAAATAGACATGATTGATAAAATTGGCCAAAAATTACGTTATGTAATCCATTTAATGCATACATAAAGATTTTACAATATTTTACTGCACTGTAACTGTTTTATGGAACGACTTGGTCAATTTTATACGACATAGCTTAAATTATATATATATATTTTATGAGTAAATAATTTTGATTCAGTTAATATTATAAAATATCTTGAAATAATATGATTTATTTTTTATGAAACGGTCACAGCAACTGCTTGATATTTAATAATATTTAAGAAAACCTTTGTTGTTGACATGGACATTTTTTAATAAATCAAATATAGTAAAAATTATATTCATGTTTTCTTGCAATATTAGTAGTGTTTTTTTAACAACTGTAACGGGATGAATACGGAGGGGAAGAGTAAAAAATACGCGCCGGCATCGGGAATCGGATTCAAGCCGTCCGGACCGGAGGCGAGTGTCTCTACCGCGAGACTACCAACGCACTGCTCCCTGGCCCTCTATCTGGTATGCTAACCGCAGGTGCCGGTAACACAGGGCCCTGCTCTTGAGCCGGCTAGCGCTGTATCACACCTCGTTATATCTCCCACCCAAATTGCGAGCGTTAACGTCCTCGAGTGAGTGTTATACCCTAAGAAGGCTTCTCCATGCTCAACCGCCATTCAGGAGTAATCTCAACTGAATGCTTCTGCGGGAGTCTCGTAGACTCTATTCTACGTGGAGGATGGATCAGAACAAGAGAAATCCTCTCATTTCCTTGTCTGAAAACATGCGGACCTTGCGCGATCAGACTTTAGTGAAAAACCCCGCTCGGTTCTTGCGACTCAAGTCGCGCGTGTGGGTGGAAGGAAGAATTTCGATCGGACTTCTTTCGGATCGTGGAGTTTCAAAGGAAACGTGGATTATTTCGTTGGGCGCCATGTAACGGGGTGAATACGGAGGAGAAGAGTAAAAAATACGCGCCGGCATCGGGAATCGAACCCGAGCCGTCCGAACCGGAGGCGAGTGTCTCTACCGCGAGACTACCAACGCACTGCTCCCTGGCCCTCTATCTGGTGTGCTAACCGCAGGTGCCGGTAACACACTTGCGCCGGCTAGCGCTGTATCACACCTCGTTATACAACATAAAGCAATAATAATACTAAAAGTATTGCTGGAAGAATAAAGTCATAATGTGAACATTTGGCTTATGCATAAAAATTACATTTTTCATGAAATTGATGATATTATAATTTTTTATTAAAAAATGAGTGTTTGGGCCATTCCAACACAAATAGGGTGATATTTGTACATATTCCAGCTACACTTCCCGATTTTTTTGAAGCTGAGTCGATGAGCGCACCTTATGAAATTTCACTTTTTAACATTAAAATGGTATAATGAAATTGATAAAGTATCGCTGGACTTACGTAACCTAGATTTTCACAAAATATAGATTTTTTATGACAAAAAAGTCCTTTGATGATTTTTTGTAGAATGTTTCAATTATGAGTAAAATGAGTTTGAAAAATGCTAAAAATCATGAAAATTCATGAAATGTGCAACTTTGATGATTGTTAGCTCCGAAAATAATTGTAAAAAAAATCTGGAAAATTTCAGGGTAGTTCAAAACATAGTGGACAATGCGTAAAAAAAGTTTAAGCGAAAAAAATTTTTTCATCTGTGATATGACCGAGAACCGGTCGTATATATATATTAGAGGGGCTTCGCCCCTGCCGCTCCGCTCGCTAACCCCCATGCGTAGCGTGAATTGTTAAAGAAAAAATATTATAGTAAAAGCTAATACAATTGAAAATTGAATTTTGTTTTTTAAATCTAGAAATATTTATGATGTTTTTCTCTATTTAAAAATAAATTCTTTTCTTTGTTTAAATTTGTTAGATATGCTTGAATAAAATTATGGAATATATTTATATATAACAAAGGAATACATTATTTATGTTGTTCATGTAGCTTAATTTTTCTTTAAAAAGTAAATTTATATTATTTGTTTAAAATTTTTGTTCAAGTATAATGAATAATAATTATAAAAATTTAGATCAAATAAATATGGAAAGTTAGTATTTAACTTTTAATTATATACAAAAATTGTTTATTTTAAAAAATAAAACAATATGATTTAAAATTAATCTTATAATTATAGTCGAAGATTATATTTTATATGAAGAAAAATATATAAGTATAACAGTACCTCAGTGGTGGTGTGGAAAACTGTTAAATGCAGTAAATAAAAAGACAATAAAAACTGACTACGCAAGATATCTATGATGGATTACATGTAAAGGGACAGGTGGAACGTAAAATTTGAAAGAATTTCACCGTAAAAAGTGGGGGGAAGTGGAGGGGAGGTGGATGGGAAGTGGAGGGGGGGCTGGAGGGGATAGGTGCCCATTTTGAGCCTTACAATTATATAATATAGGAAGATATATATATATATATCTGCTTCCCGAAAAAACCACGTAAGGGACGAGTTTTTCAAAATCGGTTTTATGCCTTTTTTCTTATCTTTAAACAGTCCTCTATCATCTAGTCGCGACAGAAATTACGAAAGTGCACTCGTTGTTTTGAATCAGCACAAGGAAAAACAACATATCTCCATTTTTTCAAAAATTTCCCGGAATAACCACGTATCTCCATTTTTAAAGAATAATTCCCGGAAAAACCACGTAACTCCACTTTTTTTTTAAAGAATAACTCCCGGAAAAACCGCCTAACTCGACTTTTTTTTGTAGACTAATTCCCGGAAAACCCATGTAACTCAACTTTTTTTTTAGAAAAGCTCCCGGAAAAACCACGTAACTCCACTTTTTTTAGAATAACTCCCGGAAATGCCACGTAACTCCACTAAAATTTTTTTTATTCCCGGAATAACCACGTAAGTGAAATACGATTTCTAAAACATGAACGCTATTTTCTCTGGTTACTATGGCAAAAAATATGTTATTATATTAGTATTCATAGACGCAGTGTTGCATTTAATCTCATTTGTCTTGATTTATAACATCGATGCGAAACCTGCCAAACTAAAAATTCGATTTACTCGAAATAATGAAAAGTGGAGATAAGTGGTTTTTCCTGGAAGCCACAGATATATATATACATCAAATGCAGCTTTTGAGGATCTATGTCAGCAAGAATTCGATACTTTGAGGATTTTTCGGACTTTTGAGGACATCCTCAAAATTCCTTCGGTATGAAACTTTTGAGGATTTATATTAATACCTTCAACGCAGAGAGGGAGTTATTTCTTTAGTCAAGCATATACGAACTCTGGAGAAAAAAACTATAGATCCTCAAAAGTACCGGTTTTCGAAATATATATATATACTAGGGGGGCTGCGCCCCTACTCGCTCCGCTCGTCAACCCCCAACTTTGAAAAATAAGACCTTGAAGACTTTGAACCTATTTAATTTCAAGGTAGTGATTTTTTTGAATATATAAGACTACATTTGAGGCGTATCACGTCAAATGTCCTAGCACGGCGCGCGAGCGCCAAATCGTGCTATATCTAGCTCATGTTTACGATACTAAAACGTACTTAAAAAAATTTTATGATAAGCATTTCCGACGTATTTTTTCCTCAGCTTTCCAATGATGTAGGCAGTTTTCCCGACTTTTCCATTTTCGCCTTCAAAAAGTACAAAACGTGTTATATCTTAAAAAGTATATTTTTAATATTTTTTTTGACCCTCTAGATCGAAAGCTGAGCATTTTTTACTTAGGAAAGGATAGTTTCCAAAGAGTGCCCGAAAGGTTTTCTGCGAGAAATAGAATGCGAAAGAGTACGCGGTACAGCGCGCGGGCTGCGCTCGCCTCGTTGCCTAATAATAATCTTTTATAGTCTTTAATTCTTAACCTGTTTTTTTTTTATTCTTGAATAACACATGGAGTAATAATTTATTAATTATTTCATAAAAAAATAAAATTTCAAAATTAACAGCAATATGTGCAAACTCTTGTGCTAACGTTTGTTTTTCAGTGTAGATAATTTTTTTGTTTTTTTTTTACGTGCTATATCTCGAAAAGTATATTTTTAGTATTTTGTTTTACCCATAATATTGAAAGCTATCCTTTTTTTAGGTAGGAAAGGATATTTCCCAAAAAGTGTCCAAGATGCTTTATGCTATGCAAATAAATCGCGAAAGATTATATGCACGGCAGGGCGAAAGCATATTCTACGCTACGCGCGGTACAGCACGGTTTGCCGTGCGACACGGAATCATTTATTTTTCATTCGGTAGGCGGTGTCCACACTTTTTACTCTGTATGCAAATTGTCACGTCAAAAGTTTATAATTACCATAACTTTTTATCTTTTTCGTCCTCGAATTTTTTCGAATTTGTCGTTCATAGCAAATAAAAAGCTTGCCATTTCTGTTATAAACGATTAAAATGGATTCACATTGGAAATTGAAATGTATAAATCCTTTAAATAAAAATGATCTCTCTGCATCTAAGAATTTGACTGATTTTCCAACACTTTTAAGAAGTGCATTTCCTTTAGTACCTGAAAATGCTAAAATATATTTAACCTGTCGACGCCAAATTTATAAGCAGAAATCAAATTTACCTCAAACTGATGCTAAAAAAGCTAAAATAGTGTGCGATGATGAATATCATACAGATGGTGTTGCAGTTCTCCAACAAATTAAGAAAAAATTTTCAGAGTTAACAAATAAGCAAGAAAGATTTCAGCTATTAACTCTAGCACCGGAGTTTTGGTCTCGTAAGAACTTGATGCGAGAATTCAATTGCAGTGAACGGGAGGCTCGTGAAGCGAAAGATTTGGTAGCAAATAGCGGAATATTTTCAATACCTGCTAAGAAACGTGGCAAACTACTTCCAGCTGATACTGTAAATTCTGTCAAATCTTTTTATGAGAGAGATGATGTAAGTCGAATCATGCCGGGTTCAAAAGATTATCTATCTATTAAACAGAGTAATGGCAAAAGAGAACATATTCAAAAAAGATTACTGCTTGGTAATTTAAATGAATTGTATAATTTATATAAAAAAGAAAATGAGTACGTTAACATTGGTTTTACGAAATTTACAGAATTGAGGCCACCATATTTTGTTTTAGCTGGGAGTAGCGGTACACATAATGTATGCGTGAGTGGGCATCACGAAAATGTGAAGCTCATGCTAAGTGCTATGGACATAGAAAATTTAACTAAAGACACCCAATTGCCCCTGAAAAACTATCACGATTGCATCCAAGCAATTGTGTGCAATGATTCACACGATAGATGTCATTTGGGTGACTGGATTGCCCCAATACGTCTATATTACGAAAACATTTACTTAAATGTTTTGATGAAAATGATATTTTTCAAATCGGGTATCAATCGTGGTTTCAAGCTGATAGGTGTACAATAGCTTCAAAAACTGTAAATGTGCACGAATTTATGGACATACTGGGGGAGAAATTAATGAAATTAAAAACTCACGATTTTTTTATTAAGAAACAATCACTTTTTGTAAATAACGTAAAAAGCAATCTTCAAGAAGGAGAATTTCTCGTGTGCTGCGGTTTTGCAGAAAATTATGCTTTCGTTATACAAAATTCTACACAATTCTTCCACTGGAATAACAACCAAGCAACAGTTTTTACAGTTGTAGTGTACTATAAACAAAACGATGAACTCAAACAAGTAAGCATTGCTGTGATTTCCGAGAACTTAAATCATGATACCATAGCCGTTTATGAATATCAAAAAATAGTAATATCTTATCTTAAAACTAATTTTGCAGTCAAAAAAGTTTATTATTTGACTGATCGAGTAGGTCAGCATTTTAAAAATAAATTCAGTTTTCAAAATCTCCTTTTTCACGAGAAAGATTTTGGAGTTACAGCTGAGTGGCATTTTCATGCCACAGCACATGGCAAAGGTGCGTGCGATGGTATAGACGCGAACCTAAAAAGAGGTGCAAAACGAGCGAGTTTACAAGTTTCTTCTAGTAATCATATTTTAACACATGAAGAGCTGTATAACTGGGGTAAAGATTACTGCAAAGAAACGAAAGTTTTTTATAGCAGTAAAGAATCGTATGAAGAAACGGTTTTGAAAATAAAACCAAGACTGAACAAGGCTAAATCTATACCAGGCACGTTACTGTAGCATGCTATTATTCCAATAGATGAAAGTACATTGAAGCTCAAAAAAACCTCTCTTAGTACTGAGTATAAAATCTTCCCCAAGAAAGCTGTGAAACCAAAAACAAAAAAATTATCTACACTGAAAAACAAACGTTAATTTAAAAATGTTATTTTTTTATGAAATAATTAATAAAATATTATTCCATGCGTTATTCAAGAATAAAAAAAAACAGGTAAAGAATTAAAAATTATAAAAGATTATTATTAGGCAACAAGGCAAGCGCAGCCCTCGCGCTGTACCGTGTAGTCCCGCGCGCTGAAAAGGCGATGCGTCTGCTCTTTCGCATTCTATTTCTCGCAGAAAACCTTTCCGGCACTCTTTGAAAACTATCTTTTCCTACGTAGAAAATGCTCAGCTTTCGATCAGAGGGTAAAAAAAAATATTAAAAATACACTTTTTAAGATATAACACGTTTCGTACTTTTTGAAGGCGAAAATGGAAAATTTCGGGAAAACTGCCTACACCATTGGAAAGCTGAGGAAAAAATACGTTCGAAATGCTTATCATAAAATTTTTTTAAGTACGTTTTAGTATCGTAAACATGAGCTAGATATAGCACGATTTGGCGCTCGCGCGCCGCGCTGGGACAGTTCACGTGAAACGCCTAATTTACGTTATCAATGTTGATTTAAAAATCTTTTGTTGTATTTTATTTTTATTATTTTATGTATAAACTGAAACTTAAATAAATTTCGTATACTGATTTCATTTAGCTATTGATTTAGAACTCTTAAAATATCGTTTAAACAATTTCTCATTTATTTTATACTATTATTGCGTATATTTTATATTGTGAAATTTGTTTTTTGAAAATATAAGAGCATGATCACTTTAAAAAGTTTGATTTAAAAATATTTTCTTTGATTTTATTTGTATTTTTATATGGATCAAATCGAAACTTAATTAAATTTTATATACAATTTTCATTTAGCTAATTATTAAAATCTCTTATCATTCAAATAATTTGTCCTTTATTTTATACTTTTATTGCGTATATTTTATATTGAGAAATTTGGTTTCTGAATATATATGAACATATTTTTTAATAAATATATGCAATAAATATATATACATATTTACTTCTAAAACTAATTGTTTTTTTTTAATTATCAAAAATTTCTTCCCAAACAATATTTTCAATTTCTAATGAATTTTCTAAATTATTTTGTATATATGCAACGTTTCACGTCAAATCGATCAAGGCTCCCGCCAAAATTTGGGGACACTTACAAAACTAATTTTTTGCTGAAAATTTGTCTTTCCAAGTACTTTAAGATGCTATTTGGCAGAATTCATAAATCCAATATGGCGGCCCAATATGGCACCTGGAAGCGTAAAAAAAATTAAGATTCGTCCAATAAACTACCGCCAGTGAACATATTATTGATGAATCCCCCTCCAAATGACCTTAATAGGGCTTTCGAGATCGCTGTTCATAAATCTTGTTATTTTCAGACGATTCAAGATTTTTATATAACTGCTTAGTAAACCATAAATCACAAAATTTTTATGCAAACAAAGATCAATGGTCGATTTTACAGACAAAACAAGTTAGGGTAGTCATTTCGTATGTTTTTAAAGTCAATTAATCATAAATTTAAGTCAGTTCGACAGTATCGTATCACTTTGTGATCCTAACCTCAAAAGATATTGAGAAATCAGGACTTACATTCATATCGCGAATTAAATCTAATTACGATAAGACTACTTATTTCTCATATTTTTGGGATTGCTAAATCTTAATTTAAAGTAGGTTCGATAGTAACATGCCACGTTCTGATACTAACCGCAAAAAGATTTTTAATTCTCGTAATGCTCGACATTCTTAATGGTTGGACTGCGCACTGACTAAATCAAGCTGTTAAATGGTTACACGATCTAGTAGCAAAAATAGCTACTGTCAAGTCTTTTTGGTGTTTAGATTAAGAATGTCGAGCATTACGAGGATTAAAAAAATCTTTTTGAGGTTAGTATCAGAATGTGGCTTGTTACTATCGAACCTACGGGGAGGGGGGGTCCAGAGTTTCGACGATTCACTATAAAATTGAAGTCAACTATAGATGTTTCTCAGTTCCACAAAAGATAATGCAGATTGTTCTTAATTTCGAAATTCTAAATTACGAAAATCATATTTACAAATGTAACATTTCACCTACTGTCCAAAACATCGAATTTCATTAATACGACCTCAAAGCAAATATAAGCTGTTTCTAATGATTTATTTCGAAGTATCTATATTGTACCCCCATTAAAATTCTATTAACGAAATTCGATGTTTTGGACAGTAGGTGAACTGTTACATTTGTAAATATGATTTTCGTAATTTAGAATTTCGAAATTAAGAACAATCTGCATTATCATTTGTGGAACTGAAAAACATCTATAGTTGACTTCAATTTTATAGTGAATCGTCGAAACTCTGGACCCCCTCCCCCCTCCGAACCTACTTTAAATTACGATTTAGCAGTCCCAAAAATATGAGAAATAAGTAGTCTCTAATGATTTAATTCGCGATATGAATATAAAGTCCTGATTTCTCAATATCTTTAGAGGTTAGGATCACAAAGTGATACGATACTATCGAACTGACTTAAATTTATGATTAATTGACTTTAAAAACATACGAAATGACTACCCTAACTTGTTTTGTCTCTAAAATCGACCATTGATCTTTGTTTGCATAAAAATTTTGTGATTTATGGTTTACTAAGCAGTTATATAAAAATCTTGAATCGTCTGAAAATAACAAGATTTATGAACAGCGATCTCGAAAGCCCTACTGAGGTCATTTGGAGGGGGATTCATCAATAATATGTTCACTGGCGGTAGTTTATTGGATGAATCTTGATTTTTTTAGACATCCAGGCGCCATATTGGACCGCCATATTGGATTTATGAATTCTGCCATATAACATCTTAAAGTACTTGGAAAGACAAATTTTTTCAGCAAAAAATCGGTTTTGTAAGTGTCCCCAAATTTTGGCGAGAGCCTTGATCGATTTGACGTGAAACGTCCCATATATATGTTATCTGGATTTCTATATCGTGATAAAGCAACATATAATTGACCGTGTGAGAATAATTGCCTTTTGATGTATAACCCTACATAATCAATACTTTGTTCCTGAGATTTATTAATGGTCATGCAAAATGCTAATGTTAATGGAAACTGTTTTCTATAAAGAATAAACGGTAATGAAGAAGATTCTCCTATATTTAATGTAATTCTTGGAATAAATAATCTATTACCTACTTTTTCTCCTGTTAATATTTCTGCTTCAATATTATATCTAAATAATTTGGTTATTTTAAGTCTATTACCGTTACACAAACCTTCGTGTATACTCAAATTTCTAATTAACATAACAATAGCATTAACTTTTAAATCTAATTTATGAGGTGGCAAACCTTCATAAATATTGTTTAATATTTCTATTGGAAAAAGTAGGTGAATGTTGTCATCACTTTGATCAACACCTTTATGAGTCGCATAATCTGTACTATAATAAGTCTTCTTATCACCATTTAATAACATTAAAATTTTTTTATTCAAAAATTTAATGACTTCATTATGAGGTGCTAAAATAACACGATCATAATCATTTATTTTATTAATATTTTTATAAATTTGTAAGAAAACATCGTTAGTTCTCCAATTATTAGGTATTATAAAAGGATTTATATTACTGTCTCCAATTTGCAATAATAATTTTGAGAATTCATTATTCTGAGAACGAATATTGTGTTTTAATTTGAAAATTTTAAATAAATGCCAAAGTTCAGAATATTTAATAGTGTCTTCAATTATAGCACTTATAAATCCGTTTTTCATTACTGGGAGTATTTGTCAAAAATCACCTCCTAAAATTATTAATTTTCCCCCAAAAGGTAAATCGTTTGTACATAAATCTCTTAAAGTTCTGTCAATAATTTCTAAAGCTTTTTTGGGGATCATAGATGCTTCATCCCAGATTATGACTTCTGTTTCTTTTAATTTCTTTTTATCTGATTCTAATTTTAAAAAAGGATTTCCAATACTATTTAAATCTAATGGTAATCGAAAGGTTCTATGAGTAGTCATTCCTTTGGGTAATAGAATAGACGCTATACCAGTCCAAGCCATTGATATAATATTTTTTCCTTTTGATAGAAAATAATAAATTAAAGTTTTATATAAAAATGTTTTACCCGAACCTCCAGGACCGTCTATAAAATTTATTTCATTTATATTTTTTATAAGTTGTTTGAAAATAAATTTTTCATTTTCATTTAATTTTGTAAACATATCTTCGAATATTTCCTTACTAATTGAAATTATTTTACTATCGTATTTTATATCATTTAGGACGGGATCAGGTTCAGGTAATCCAAAATCTGTACAAGATAAATCTTCCAACAATAATAATTTATTTATATGATCTAAAGCTAAGTTATCTTTATTTTCATGAAAATCTTCACTAAAGTATTTTTTAAGATTTTCCCAAATAATATTGGCTTGAATATTTTCTGTTAGTAGAAACGAAGTAAAAAATTTACGTAATTGAAAAGGTAACATGATACGACATGCTTCTTAAAAAATTTTTAAAATGTATAAATCGTTTTCTATTAAATCCATTGCAGTCGCACTTTCTTTATGAATATTATACGTTACATTTTTATATGTACGTAAATCTTTAAGGATGTCGCGCCTTTTATACGACTTAATATTAATTTTAAAGCGAATCTTTCAGAATCTTTTGGAGATACTATATTTAAAAGTCCAATAGCATAATGTTTTTGTTCACGTTCACGTTTTACCCAAACTTTTTTTGCGTTAAATGTATAATAATGCGGTATATTAACGTATTTTATATTATTTGAAAATTTATCATTTTTATTCAAGTCAAACCACGCTGTTAAAGTTGTTTTCCAATTATCAAGAGTATCTATTTCATAATTTTCTTCAAAAACAATTTTTTGTCGATTTTCTGTGTGAACTGCTAAACGGATAACAGTATGACTCCTTCCACATAAGGGAAATTTTTGTAACCGCCATGCTGGGTCCATTGGGCTCAAGTACCGGCCATCAATATATTCAGTAATTTCATCAGGTATTCCATTTCTTTTGTCATCAGTTTTTTAATGTACAAAAAGCTCTATCACTACCTTTATGTATATAATCAAAAATATATTTGATGCTTTGAATTGAAGCACAAAATTCAACATTAATATGACATTTATATTTTTCTAATAAAAATTTATTGTAAGGAACTACCATTGAATTATCTACTGGAATAATTTTTTACTTCTTTTAAGTCGATATGTGTAATTATCAGAAGAATTATTTGTTCGTTTATATTGAGGATAATCATTTCTTTTAAATGTTGTTGACGATTGAAAAGGTTTAGGAAAATTTTTTTTTACAAACGTCTTTACATTTATCGTAACACGGAGAATTTTCACTATGTGGTCCATGTAACATATGTTTTATAACTAATTTTTGTAATTTTTTATCATTATTAGAACGTATCTCAGCAGAAATGTGTTTATTAATAGCTTCTGGTGTCATTAATTTATTTTTATGATCTAATGTTACTACAAGATGTGCATGCGGTAATCCTCTTTTCTAAAATTCAATAGTATACACATAAGCTAAAGCATTTCCAAAAATTTGACGGTTTTCTATATCGTTAAGTAAACACTTAAATTTTGTATAAAATAATCTA
The DNA here is from genome assembly GCA_036365515.1 of Torymus aiolomorphi. Taxonomy (NCBI): domain Eukaryota; kingdom Metazoa; phylum Arthropoda; class Insecta; order Hymenoptera; family Torymidae; genus Torymus; species Torymus aiolomorphi. The sequence continues at coordinate 103,079,052 of CM070876.1, read as the reverse complement.
ACTGTAATATTTGGTATATCATTGGGCGTATTTCCGATAGGAAATGTCGTTAATACATTTTCTAATTCTTTTCACTTAGGATTATACGTCATAGTTATAAATAAATCAGGTCGACTAATATTTCTTACTATTGCCATTGTATCTTGATAATGTTGCTGCATATATCTAGGACTACCTATATAAGTTGCTGGTAGTACAAAAATATTTCCTTGTCTTTCTTTTTTTTCAAAATTTTCTGATATTTAATACACTATATTTAATACACATATATTTAATACACTATTTATAACCAATACTCCAGCCTAAATCTCCTGAAGGAAAAAATAATGGAAATACCACTGGGTCAACATGATGTGATAATTTACTTAAATATGTGTATTCTTTTTCATTAGAACTATTTTTTGGATAAACGCATAGATCATAATTATGAGGGATTCCTGATTTGGAAATAATTATAGCTGCACATTCCACGTTAATGGTTTAGTATAATTATGTTTTTGATTATTATCCTTACGAACAAAATATAATTTATAATTTGAAAGTTTATCTGTCTTAGTTATTTCGTGTAAATATTTATACTGTTTAGCATAAGGATTACTATTTCAAACTTCAGTCAATAACTTTAAATGTTCTTGAGTTAAATCTTTATGACTTGTTGAGAATATACATATTATATTGTACAGCGCGAGACACACGTATGTACACATGTGTGTCTCCCCACCCCATAACGTGTGAGAGCCGACGGGCGAGCTCCTGAAAACTTGTCGTCAGACCGAGAATGGCCCGCGCCAAGTGTAGTCATACTGTATCTTAAAATTAAGTCTCTTAATAAACTCTTTTATTCTATCCAATTTGTGTGTCCTTTATTCAACATGGTAGCAGAGCGTGGTTTGTAAGCGTTAAAAAAAGACTCTGACCCAATACAAGCTTCGGCGAGTATTGGGGACAGCTTATAAACTCAAATTAAGACGGCGGACACCAAGGAAGAGAAAAACTCCGAGCACGAAGGAACGCCGAGTTGAAGGAACAAGCCACAACATCGAAGGTCAAGCAAGAAGACGAAATGCATAAAAAGGATGTTTCAATACCAGTATTCGATGGCGGAAACTACAGTATGTGGAAAAAGAGGATCCAAATGTACATGAAGCTCAAAAAATGTGAAATTGTGATAGAAAGAGAAAAGAGTGAAACAGACAAAGTAGAAGAATGGAAACAGAATGATTTGAGAGCAATAAATATAATTTATAGTGCGATATCAGATAAACAATTAGAATTTGTTTCTGAAGAAGAAGCAGCATACAAAATTATGAAGAAGCTAGACAGTATGTATTTAAAAGAATCAACGGCGTTACAAATAATCTGCAGGAATAGACTGGAGAAATTAAGATTAAGAAACTATAGTGATTCTAAGGCATTTTTCAGTGATTTTGAAAAAGCGGTAAATGAGTTAAAAGGCGCGGGTGCTAAAATAAGCGAAGAAAAAAAATTGAATTATATGCTCAACACGTTACCAGAATCATACAGTTATATACCTATATATCACCTGATTTGGTTGATACATTGAAAGAAGAAGAACAAACGGCTGATTACATAAGAAACAAAATTAAGCTAGCTGAAATGAAGAATCGAAAAGGGCATAACTAGAGAAGTACGAATGTATTTCTGCAAGAAAGGGAAACTGCTATAAGTGTGGAAAACCTGGTCATTTCGCACGAGATTGCCAAGATGGAGGACAAGCAGGTAGCAACGGCAGCTCATGGAGAGGATCGACACGTGGTCGCAGCCGAGGCACAGCCGGAAGAGGCCATTACGGCAGAGGACGCGGAAAATTCCATGGACAACAAGGAACCAGCACGAGCGAACAGAGCGGCAAAGGTGCGAGCGCATGGATAGCGATGACACACGCTGCGTACACAAACGAAACAAACAGGTCAGGTATGAGTGAGATAGAGTGGATACTCGATAGTGGATGTTCTGATCATATTATAAATAACGAAAATTATTTTGAAAAATGTATTAGTTTAAAAGAACCGGTAAATATTTATCTCGGTGATAATAGAGCTATAAAAGCTACAAAGATAGGAACTCTATCTCTTTATTTTGTCACCTTCGGGAAGCAAAATAAAGTTAATATTAATAATGTTTATTTTGCTAAGGTAATGAGTGCTAATTTAATAAGTGTTGGAAAATTAACAAATAATAAGAATACGGTAATTTTGAAAGGAAAAGTTGCAAAAATTATAGATAGTGATAATAAATTAACTGCAATAGCATTTAAATTTAATGATACATATAAGATGAAAAGTAAATTGGCAAGGAATATAAGTTGTGTAAATAGTGCCGAACAGAATAATAACACGAGTCAAAAGGAAAGATGGCATAGAGTGTGAGATCACTTAAATTTTAGATATTTGGATACGATATGTAAACAGCAGTTATTAACGGGCGTTCTAAATGAACTTGAATCTGAATTTATGAAATGTAAAACTTGTATTGAAAATAAGATGCATAACTTGCCATTTACTAATAATAGAACAAAGGCGAAAGATATATTAGAAATTATACATATGGATGTATGCGGTCCCTTTAAAACTACTGGGTTTAGCGGAGAAAAATATTTCGTTTCTTTTATTGATGATTATAGTAAAATAGCTAAAGTTTATTGCATAAAGACTAAAGAGGAAGTTTTTGATTGTTTATTTCAATTTGTAAATGAAACCGAAAATTTAACCGAAAAAAGAATAAAAATATTGAGATGTGATAACGGGAAAGAATACTTAAATAATCGGTTTTATAAATTTGCCAAAGAAAAGGGTATTATTATTAATAATTGTCCGACGTACGTGCACGAATTAAACGGCACAGCCGAAAGATATAATAGAACGATAATGGATAAAGCGCGATGTTTACTATCAGAGGCAAAAGTACACAAATGCTACTGGCCAGAAATAATATGTGCCGCGACGTATTTGAAAAATCGTACGTTAGCAAATACGATTGAAAGAAAAACACCTTATGAAATATTTTTTAAAAAGAGACCAAATGTCGAACATTTTCGTTTGTACGGAAGTAAAGTTTTTGTAAGAAAACCGGAATAAAAAAGATTGTCTAAATGGGATCAAAAGGCTGAAATGGGAATATTGTTAGGTTATAGTGATGTAGGCTATAGAGTACTTATAAATAATAAAATAATTGTTGCAAGGCATGTGGATATTATAGAAAGAGATGTTAAATACATTGGTATTGATTATAAAGATAATATTGATAACGATGATAGAACAGAAAGTGATGCAAGTACAAACGATGATTTATCGGATAATGTCTTTGAAAACGCGAATGAATCCTCTTCAGCAACAAGGTAAAGTAAAAGAAAAGAATAATTTATCGTTACATCAACCTTCTGGGAAATGTAAAGATACAGAAAACGCAACATTGAAAGTTCCGCGAAAATCTACGCGTGATAGGAAAAGTCCTGTAAGATGCCCAGAAAAGGAAAGCTATAATATTTACGTAAGATACTGTAGAGTAGATACGCCTTGTACATTTGAGGAGGCGATGAATAGTAAAGATAGCAAAAATTGACAAGAAGCCATGGATAAAGAAATTGACTGTATTAATAAAAATAAAACTTGGTCGTTAGTTGATAAAAAAAAAAGAAAAAAGTACTAGATGTGAAATGGGTTTATACACGTAAGTCAGATAATAGATATAAGGCTAGACTAGTTGTAAGAGACTTTCAGCAAACTGATGTAATTGATGACATATACGCTCCAGTAGCTAAGAGTCAAACATTAAAAATACTTCCTTCATACTGTTGTCAAAATAGATTAATAATAGAGCAAATGGATGTTGAAACTGCATTTCTAAATGGCAAAGTGACTACAGAGGTATATGGTAATCAACCTAAAGGTTATGAAGATGGCACGAAAAGCGTGTTAAAATTATATAAAGCTTTGTATGGATTAAGAGAAAGCCCAAGAGATTGGTATGCATGCTTTAACGAGTATGTAACAAAAATAGGTTTCAAGAAAAATAATGTAGAATTGGGTTTATATGTTCTCGATGAAGGAGACAATATTATTTACCTACTAATCTATGTAGATGATCTGTTAATTTGTGGAAAAGGTAAGTTGAAAATTCAAAAGATTAAAAAATTATTGTCAGATAAATTTAAAATGAAAGATTTAGGCGAAATAAAAGAATATCTTGGAATTCAAGTAGATTATGATTATAATAAAAATGAAATGAAATTATATCAGACAAAATATATAGAAGAACTGTCGGAGAAATATAATATAACAAATAGTAAATTGTATAATACTCCTATGGAGACGAACTTAAAGCTTGAAAAGGCTGAAGAATGTAAATCTGATATAAAATACAGAAATTTAATCGGCGCAATATTATACATAAGTTCTGGTACGCAACCAGCCATAAGTTTTAGCGTGAATTACTTAAGGGGGTGTCAAACTCAATTCTGCGATTTGACCGACCCATAGGTCGGTAAGGTAGGAAGTACATACTATTGATGAAATATGACACAAGCGCCATCTCTGGAAAATCGTAATAGATTTTAACATAGATGGCGCTACATATTTCAAAAATATTAAAGATACGCGTTTTTTTATTACAAACAATTGTACATATTTCGCGTATACGTATTTCTTTTTATAATTAATTATGCGTATTTTGCGTATACGCATTTTTATTGTTAATAATAGTGCGTATTTCACATATATACGCATATTTATTACAAATAATTCTGCGCATTTCGCTTATACGCATTTTATAATAAATAATTTGGTGTATTTCGCCTATACACATATTTTATTCTAAATAATTATGCGTATTTCGCTTATACGCACTTTTCAGTGTTATCAATTGTGAGCATTTCGCCTATACGCATTTTATAATAAATAATTTGGTGTATTTCGCCTATACACATGTTTTATTATAAATAATTATGCGTATTTCGCTTATACGCACTTTTCAGTGTTATTAATTGTGCGCATTTTGCCTATACGCATTTTATAATAAATAATTTTGTGTATTTCGCCTATACACATGTTTTATTATAAATAATTATGCGTATTTCGCTTATACGCACTTCTCAGTGTTATTAATCGTGTGCATTTTGCCTACACGCATTTTATAATAAATAATTTTGTGTATTTCGACTATACACATGTTCTATATAAATAAATGTGCGCATTTCGCCTATACAAATTTCTTATAATAATGAGATGCAGATTCGTCACTTTATTATATAGTCTCAGTTATTATTGACGTTTCAAAATTCAGGACGTCGCCTCGCATGATTGCAACTGTTTTCTTAAAAATGGTAGTGCGTTTCGTAGGTTTTTGTGTCCCGGTGAAGGGACAGATCGGATGCGAGGTCTAGGTGTTTAGATGGCCGATGATGGAGTCCGGGTTATGCGCTCCATAGGTTTTTGTACTCAGGTGTCGAGACAGCTCGATTACGAGGTCTAGCTGTTCCAGGTGGCCGGTGATAGAGTGTAAGTGATGCGCTCCGAAGATTTTTGTGTCCAGATGTCGGGACAGATCGTATGCGAGGTCTGAGCGTGATACGCTCCGTAGGTTTTTGTGTCCAGAGACCAAGACAAATCGAATGCGAGGTCTAGGTGTTACAGATGGCCGATGATGGAGTCCGGGTAGTGCGCTTCGTAGGTTTTTGAGTCTTGGTGTCGGGACAGCTCGAATACGAGGTCTAGCTGTTCCAGGCGGCTGATGATACGCTTCGTAGACTTCGGTGTCCAGGTGTTTTGACAGATCGGATGCGAGGTCTAGGTGTTCCAGGCGGCCGATGATGGAGTTCGGGTAGTACGCTCCGTAGGTTTTTGTGTCCAGGTGAAGGGACAGGTCGGATGCGAGGTCTAGGTGTTGCAGATGGCCGATGATGTAATCCGGGTGATGCGCTCTGAAGATTTTTGTGTCCAGGTGTCGGGACAGATCGGATGCGAGGTTTAGGCGTTCCAGGTAGCCGATGATGGAGTTTACGTGACGCGCTCCGTAGGTTTTGTGTCCAGAGGCCAGGACAAATCGAATGCGAGGTCTAGGTGTTCCAGATGGTCGATGAGTCCGGGTAGTGCGCTCCGTAGGTTTTTGTGTCCAGGTGAAGGGACAGGTCGGATGCGAGGTCTAGGTGTTTAGATGGCCGATGATGGAGTCCAATTTAATATTATGATTTTCAAAATATTACCTGTATCTGAAATTTTGTGGCACTGTACTGCACTTTTTGTACATATTCTGGATGTAGTTTACAAAATTTCTACCAAGAGATAGTTTAGATTTGGTTTTTATTTTTTTGGTTGAGGGTTTAATTGTTCATTGAAATTTAAACAAATTTCAATGTTTTTATTTTTTATTCAATCTAACCATAAAAAAAATGTCAATATGAAATCAAGTTATCTTTTGGTAGATTTTAAGTATTTGCTGCTAAAAATATATTGGATATTTCAGGTGAAGTCAGCAGCTCAAAATTTTAAAATCGCTCAAAACTCGTTTTCTTTTAGTTTTTTATGAACAAAAAATGTTTCTCAAATTTTAAATCGATATTTGCAAAAATAAAAAAACTATGCAACATTGAAAATTCATTTTTTTGCAATTTTTGGTTAAAATCCAAGTTTATTCATTTTTTAACTCAAAATCTTGAAACTTTTTGTATAGTACATTGATTGGCAAAGGTTTGCATTTTTCTGTAGAATGTGCCAGTATTTATTTTATGACTCTTTTTGAAAGTCTCTGATTGGCTGCTTCTTAGTATACCTTCATCAAAGGATATTGAGGCTGCGGCCAAATATTCTTTATTCGACAAATTTTTTTGTATTCTTCTTCGAAAACCCTTCAAAATGCTTTTTTGATCAATACTGGCCGAGCAAAGGGAAAAAAGTGGATTTTTTGAAATATCAAGAAAAATCCATAATTTCAATTATTGATAACATGATTAATGAAACTGAACATTATTCATACATCTTATGGCATGGACCGTACCACTGAATTTTGTTAGAACATCAAGTAGAACATTATAAATATCTATTTTCAATAATATTAGGCTTACACAATAACCAATACCTAATTATGAATTAATAATAAATTAAGCTATAGAGGTTAATTACTATAAAGCTGTCAAAATGAAATCAGGCAACAGACTGATAATTTCATTCATAATTAGGTATCGCTTATTGTGTAAGCCTAATATTATTGAAAATAGATATTTCTAATGTTCTATTTGATGCTCTAACAAAATTCAGTGGTACGGTCCATGCCATAAGATGTATGAATAATATTCAGTTTCATTAATCATGTTATCAAAAATTGAAATTATGGATTTTTCTTGATATTTAAAAAAATTGTAACTTTTTTCCCTATGCTCGGCCAGTATTGATAAAAAAGCATTTTGAAGGGTTTTCGAAGAAGAATACAAAAAAAATTTGTCGAATAAAGAATATTTGGCCGCAGCCTCAATATCCTTTGATGAAGGTATACTAAGAAGCAGCCAATCAGAGACTTTCAAAAAGGGTCATAAAATAAATACTGGCACATTCTACAGAAAAAATTCAAACCTTTTGCCAATCAATGTACTATACAAAAAGTTTCAAGATTTTCAATTAAATGAATAAACTTGGATTTTAACAAAAAATTGCAAAAAAATTGAATTTTCAATATTGCATAGCTTTTTTATTTTTGCAAATATCGACCTAAAATTTGAGGAACATTTTTTGTTCATAAAAACTAAAAGAAAACGAGTTTTGAGGGATTTTAAAATTTTGAGCTGCTGACTTCACGTGAAATATCCCATATACGTGAAACAACAGGAGGGTGTAACAAAATTTGAGACCAAGGGTTGAACTTCAAATGAACCTGAGTATGGTATATAAGTTGATCCGCATTTTAAAATATACACCTTCCATCATATAAACGCATAACTGCAAATTGAACATTTTAACAAAATTTGTATTATTAGAAGTATTGTCATTAATAATTACTTTGCATTATACTTGTCATGCTACTGAATGATTGGCAAAAGTAGAGCTACTATAATTTCATTGAGCTAGGCTCATAAGTTTCTTTAGCTTCTTTTCAAATTTTATGAGTTTTGTTGAAAAAAAACGGAAAAGAATTAATTTTATGTCAAGACATCTAGTTTCTTATAAATAGATAACTAAATAAACTCATGTAATTGTAATTCTTTTCTGTTATAATTAAATATGTTCGCCCATACACCTTTCCTTATAACTAATAATTGTGCGTATTTCGTCTATACGCATTTTTGCATTATAAACAACTGTGCGTATTTCGTTTATACATATTTTTGATATTATAAATAATTGTGCGTATTTCGCTTGTACGAATTTTTTATTATAAATAATTGTGCGTATTTCGCCTATACGCATTTTTGTATGATAAATAATTGTGCGCATTTCGCATATACGCATTATTTATTATGAATAATTGTGCGTATTTCGCCTATACGCATTTTAATATTTACTATTTTTTTTATTACAAACACATGTCAATTTGAACGTAATTACGTTCGAATAAGTATTTATTTATAATCACGATTTTTACTTATAGTATAAAATTACGTGATTAGTAATACTTTAAGTTTTGACATGTCCAACACCTATTAGCCAAAAACTACGGAGCGCACCACCTAAATATCGTCACCGGCTTCCCCGAAGACCTGGACCACGTATTAGATACGCCCTGATATCCAAACGCAAAAGACTACAAAGCGCACCACCTAGACCTCGTCATCGGCTACCCTGAACACCTGCGTATTAGATGCGCCCTGATATTTTAATGCAAAAAACCTAGACTCCATCATCGGCTACCACAAAGACCTAAACCACGCATTTGATACGTTCCAACATCTAGAGACAAAAAACTACGGAGCGCACGACCTAGACATCATCATCGGCTACCCCGAACACTTTGACTACGTATTAGATGCGTCCTGGGATCTAAACGCAAAAAACTTCGGAGCGCATCACCTCGACTCCATCATTGACCACCTCAAAGACCTAGACGACGCATTCGATGCTTTCAATTATCGATAAGTAACACTTCCTTATAATAGTTGTCATTTCCGTATTAGCAGGTAGCAACCGTTACCGCTATAGTATTTCTCCCTTACAATTGAAGGTGGAAGCAATGTATACTAAAATCGTGTAACGCTGTTACGTCGGTATATGCCGCTGATCCAACGATCGTATAATTGTGTAATTGTTGTAGTATGAAAAGCAACATACCGTAAAAGTATGGGTCCCTTACTAAGATTGCTAAAACCACCTTACTTATATAGTAAAGGAACTCCTATACTCCACGAGTAAGCCGTTTTAACTGTAGCAGTAAGAGTTTTCTTTCCGTGTGCACCCGCAGAAAACTGTTACTTTTTGGGGAGATATAATTCGTACCTAAAAATCAGGTGTGCCCTAAATACTGACATTAGTCTAGGCACCAGGGGGGTTTCCGTGGCCGATGGATGTCCACGTCTCCACCAAAGCATTTCTTACGTATTTTTGTCTGCTGATTCTGAATTTCGAAGGTGGACAGTCGCCAGAATGTTAGTTTTTTGTTATTAACAATTTAATTGTTTAAACTGCGGCCAAATCAATATGATTAATTATAACTGAATCCTAACTGTCTAAAACTGTAGTAAATTGATCTAGAATTATGCACGTTTGCGCTCGAATTCGCGACTTATTGCACTAAATTTGCAATAATTCGGGTTCTAATCAAAATTTTTCAATTCTGAAAAAACGAGCATATTCTAGATCAATTTACTACAGTTTTAGGCAGTTAGGATTCAGTTATAATTAATCATATTGATTTGGCAGCAATTTAAACAATTAAATTGTTAATAACAAAAACTAACAGTCTGGCGACGTTCCACCTTCGAAATTCAGAATCAGCAGTCAAAAATACGTAAGAAAAGCTTTGGTGGAAGTGTGGACATCCATCGGCCACGGAAACCCCCTGGCGCCTAGACTACATCTCGAGTCTGTCGCGGGAGCACAGACATTCAAGTATACCTTCGTCGTCCCTTCTCCGTCGTGTCCGCCTAGGTGATGTCCTCGGGAAGTGGTAGTTGCGTTGGCTGCCCTCGAGGAGAGTAGAATGATATGAAGACCTGTTGTCTTCTGCAGGAGCTCTTCGCCTAGAGCAAAACAAAATATATTAATAATGTTTTAGGCAGTAGGGATGAGGAGAGCAGTATCAAACTGCCAGGAACAGAGGAGTAGACAGATGGAAAGTTGGAGGCTAGGTTCGGCTATACTACAGGATAAAGTCCAAATCCGAAGTGAAGTACTTACTCGAGTGTCACGGAAGCGCGAACTACATTCAACTACACCTTCGCCCTCCCTTCTCCGTTGTGTTCGCCTAGGTGATGTCCTCGGGAAGTGGTAGTTGCGTTGGCTGTCCTCGAGAAGAGTAGAATTATATGAAGACATGTTGTCTTCTACAGGAGCTCTTCACCTAGGACAATACGAAATATATTAATAATGTATTAAGGAGTAGGGATGAGGATAGCAGTATCGAACTGCCAGGAACAGAGGAGTAGACCGATGGAAAGTTGGAGACTAGGTTCGGCTGTACTACAAGATAAAGTCCAAATCCGAAGTGAAATACTTACTCGAGTCTGGCACAGGAGATCAAATTATATTTATATACACCTTCGCTCTCACTTCTACGATATGTTTGTCTAGCTGATGTCTTCAGGACGTGGTAGTTGTGTTGGCTGCCCTGGAGGAGAGTAGAATTATATGAAGACGTGTTGTCTTCTGCAGGAGCTCTTCGCCTAGGGCAAAACAGAATATATTAATAAAGTGTTAAGCAGTATAGGAATGAGGATAGCAGTATCGACCTGCCAGAAACAGAGGGAGTAGATAGATGGAAAGTTAAGATATCTGTAGAAAATGGAAAGGGTCTTTGGAATGAAAAGTCGAAAAAGTGCATGTGCATTTCCAACTAAGACCTCATCACCCTCGCTTAAAGTTTACCAGAATGTTAACACACAATCCAATACATGTTGAGGCATTGTATATTAAATTTTAGATCTTTTCAATCAGCCAGTGTAGGCGGAATAACTTTTTTCTTGAACATTTCTTAAAAAGAGCATACAAATTGCAATATCTCCACACTTGCTAATTATTTAGATTTGAAACTTGATAAACAATATCCCTCAGCATGTATTACATAGTGTGTGTAAAGTTTGAAATATTTGTAGAGAATGGAAAGGGATCTTTGAAATGAAAAGTCGAAAAAGCACGTGTGCATTTCCAATGTAGACCTCCTCACCCTCGCTTAAAGTTTATGAGAATGTTTACACACAATCCAGTACATGCTGAGGCATTGTATATTAGGTTTCAGATCTACTCAATCAGCCAGTTTGGAGGAAATTACTTTTCTTTCTTAAAAATTTCCTGAAAAAGCACAAAAATTGCAATATCTCCAGACTTACTAATTATGTAGATCTGAAACTTGATAAACCATCCCTCAGCATGTATGCCATTATGTATGGAAAGTTTAAGATACTTGTAGGGAATGGAACGGGATCTTTGGAACGAATTGTCGAAAAGCCGCATGTGCATTTGCGACAAAAACCTCCTCACACTTTCTCATAGTTTACCAGAATGTTCTCACACAATGCAATGCATGCTGAGGCATTGCATATTGAGTTTCAGATATACTCCATCAGCCAGTTTGGAGGAAATGACTTTTCTTTCTTAAAAATTTCCTGAAAAAGCACAAAAATTGCAATATCTCCAGATTTGCTATTTATGTAGATCTGAAACTTGATAAACTGTCCCTCAGCATATATTGCACGGTGTGTGTAAAGTTTAAGATATGTTGAGAGAACGGAAAGGGATTTTGTACTGAAAAGTCGAAAAAGCGCAAGTGCATTTCCAACTAAGACCTCCTGACCATTGCTTAAAGCTTACCAGAATGTTAACACGCAATCCAATACATGTTAAGGCATTGTATATTAAATTTTAGATCTTTTCAATCAGCCAGTGTACGGGAAATAACTTTTTTTCTTGAACATTTCTTAAAAAGAGCATACAAATTGCAATATCTCCACACTTGCTAATTATTTAGATCTGAAAGGTGATAAACAATACCTCAGCATGTGTTACATAGTGTGTGTAAAGTTTGAAATATTTGTAGAGAATGGAAAGGGATCTTTGAAATGAAAAGTCGAAAAAGCGCGTGTGCATTTCCAATGTAGACCTCCTCACCCTCGCTTAAAGTGTGTGAGAATGTTTACACACAATCCAGTACATACTGAGGCATTGTATATTAGGTTTCAGATCTATTCAATCAGCCAGTTTGGAGGAAATTACTTTTCTTTCTTAAAAATTTCCTGAAAAAGCACAAAAATTGCAATATCTCCAGACTTGCTAACTATGTAGATCTGAAACTTGATAAACAGTCCCTCAGCATGTATGCCATTATGTATGGAAAGTTTAAGATACTTGTAGGGAATGGAACGGGATCTTTGGAACGAATTGTCGAAAAGCCGCATGTGCATTTGCGACAAAAACCTCCTCACACTTTCTCATAGTTTACCAGAATGTTCTCACACAATGCAATGCATGCTGAGGCATTGCATATTGAGTTTCAGATATACTCCATCAGCCAGTTTGAAGGAAATGACTTTTCTTTCTTAAAAATTTCCTGAAAAAGCACAAAAATTGCAATATCTCCAGATTTGCTATTTATGTAGATCTGAAACTTGATAAACTGTCCCTCAGCATATATTGCACGGTGTGTGTAAAGTTTAAGATATGTTGAGAGAATGGAAAGGGATCTTTGGACTGAAAAGTCGAAAAAGCGCAAGTGCATTTCCAACTAAGACCTCCTGACCATTGCTCAAAGCTTACCAGAATGTTAACACGCAATCCAATACATGTTAAGGCATTGTATATTAAATTTTAGATCTTTTCAATCAGCCAGTGTACGAGAAATAACTTTTTTTCTTGAACATTTCTTAAAAAGAGCATACAAATTGCAATATCTCCACACTTGCTAATTATTTAGATCTGAAAGTTGATAAACAATACCTCAGCATGTGTTACATAGTGTGTGTAAAGTTTGAAATATTTGTAGAGAATGGAAAGGGATCTTTGAAATGAAAAGTCGAAAAAGCGCGTGTGCATTTCCAATGTAGACCTCCTCACCCTCGCTTAAAGTGTGTGAGAATGTTTACACACAATCCAGTACATACTGAGGCATTGTATATTAGGTTTCAGATCTATTCAATCAGCCAGTTTGGAGGAAATTACTTTTCTTTCTTAAAAATTTCCTGAAAAAGCACAAAAATTGCAATATCTCCAGACTTACTAATTGTGTAGATCTGAAACTTGATAAACTGTCCTCAGCATGTATTCCATTATGTATGGAAAGTTTAAGATACTTGTAGGGAATGGAAAGGGATCTTTGGAACGAAATGTCAAAAAGCCGCATGTGCATTTGCGACAAAAACCTCCTCACTCTTTCTCATAGTTTACCAGAATGTTAACACGCAATCCAATACATGTTAAGGCATTGTATATTAAATTTTAGATCTTTTCAATCAGCCAGTGTACGGGAAATAACTTTTTTCTTGAACATTTCTTAAAAAGAGCATACAAATTGCAATATCTCCACACTTGCTAATTATTTAGATCTGAAAGTTGATAAACAATACCTCAGCATGTGTTACATAGTGTGTGTAAAGTTTGAAATATTTGTAGAGAATGGAAAGGGATCTTTGAAATGAAAAGTCGAAAAAGCGCGTGTGCATTTCCAATGTAGACCTCCTCACCCTCGCTTAAAGTGTGTGAGAATGTTTACACACAATCCAGTACATACTGAGGCATTGTATATTAGGTTTCAGATCTATTCAATCAGCCAGTTTGGAGGAAATTACTTTTCTTTCTTAAAAATTTCCTGAAAAAGCACAAAAATTGCAATATCTCCAGACTTACTAATTATGTAGATCTGAAACTTGATAAACTGTCCTCAGCATGTATTCCATTATGTATGGAAAGTTTAAGATACTTGTAGGGAATGGAAAGGGATCTTTGGAACGAAATGTCAAAAAGCCGCATGTGCATTTGCGACAAAAACCTCCTCACTCTTTCTCATAGTTTACCAGAATGTTAACACGCAATCCAATACATGTTAAGGCATTGTATATTAAATTTTAGATCTTTTCAATCAGCCAGTGTACGGGAAATAACTTTTTTCTTGAACATTTCTTAAAAAGAGCATACAAATTGCAATATCTCCACACTTGCTAATTATTTAGATCTGAAAGTTGATAAACAATACCTCAGCATGTGTTACATAGTGTGTGTAAAGTTTGAAATATTTGTAGAGAATGGAAAGGGATCTTTGAAATGAAAAGTCGAAAAAGCGCGTGTGCATTTCCAATGTAGACCTCCTCACCCTCGCTTAAAGTGTGTGAGAATGTTTACACACAATCCAGTACATACTGAGGCATTGTATATTAGGTTTCAGATCTATTCAATCAGCCAGTTTGGAGGAAATTACTTTTCTTTCTTAAAAATTTCCTGAAAAAGCACAAAAATTGCAATATCTCCAGACTTACTAATTATGTAGATCTGAAACTTGATAAACTGTCCTCAGCATGTATTCCATTATGTATGGAAAGTTTAAGATACTTGTAGGGAATGGAAAGGGATCTTTGGAACGAAATGTCAAAAAGCCGCATGTGCATTTGCGACAAAAACCTCCTCACTCTTTCTCATAGTTTACCAGAATGTTCTCACACAATGCAATGCATGCTGAGGCACTGTATATTAAATTTAGATCTTTTCAATCAGCCAGTGTAGGGGAAATAACTTTTTTACTTGAACATTTCTTAAAAAGAGCATACAAATTGCAATATCTCCTCACTTGCTAATTATTTAGATCTTAAACTTGATAAACAGTCCCTCAGCATGTATTACATAGTGTGTGTAAAGTTTGAAATATTTGTAGAGAATGGAAAGGGATCTTTGAAATGAAAAGTCGAAAAAGCGCGTGTGCATTTCCAAGGTAGACCTCCTCATCCTCGCTTAAAGTTTATGAGAATGTTTACATACAATCCAGTACATGGTGAGGCATTGTATATTAGATTTCAGATCTACTCAATCAGCCAGTTTGGAGGAAATGACTTTTCTTGAAAATATTTTGAAAAATACAGAGAAAATGCAGTATCTCCACACTTGCTGATTATTTAGATCTGTAATCTTTGGAATGAAAAGTCGAAAAAGCGCATCAAATCTATAGTTGGCCGTTGTTATTTATACGCCAGATTGCTAGATAGGTATACCTATATATACGTAAAACCTAACCTTAAATTTTCTTTAGCCGAAGAATTGACGCTTGGTTAAAGAAAAAAATAGGCAAGGATTGACGCTTGACTAAAGAAATAATAGTCCCTTCCATCTCAGACTTTCAAAACAGTGATTTTTACACGTTTCTAAGTGGGTTATAGGTTATTTGTACGACAGATCTGTCGTACAAATAACAACGCCGTAAAATAAATAAATTCTTGAATGACTTACTTTTCTGTCTTACGGCGGGGCTAAGTCCAAGCGGCACGGTCCGTTGGGTGTGCACGCACACGGTGCGGTACGGACGCTACGGTCTGCGAGGTGGGCGGCTGATGCGGCGCTCCAGGCTGCGCCGTCTGCGAGCGGTCCAGGCGGCAGGCACACCGATGACACGTCGATTAGCAATGGATAGAGGAGGGCACAGGTGGCGAAGGTGGCGGCGGAGGTGGTGGCGGCAACACGGGACCGCCTCCCGGAGGGCCTAGGCCCAGGCATCGGCGATGGACTGATGGCTCAGCTGTGCTGCAGCCAGCAGCGCATGCGCGTACACACATACGGGGCACGGGCAAGGCCGCGCCGCTGGCCGCTGCCGTCGCTGCCGTCGCTGCCGTCGCCGACTCGCGAATCTCGCGATGCTACATATTACCCATATGGTACAATAATCTATTTTTTTTTTTAATATTATGCATAATCATGAGTGCATTGCCCTCCGTAATGACATTATGAATCATTCTGCAAAGTTTCACGTCGATATTTTAAGGCATCTGAGAATGGCATTTGAACGAAATTTTCGTTCAAATGCCATTCTTAGACGCTTTTGAATATTGACTTGGCATTTTGCAGAATGATTAATAATGTAATTACGGAGGGCAATGCACTCATTATTTTTCATATATCGTTATATTTTTTTTTTTCTATTAAAAACAATATATTTTTTGCTCGGTCGGTAAAAATTGAGTTTGACACCCCCTTAAGCAGGTACCAACATTGTTACAATGAGACGCATTATAAATATGCTCTACGTGTATTAAAATATCTATATCAAACTAAAGAATTAAAATTGTGTTATAAAAGAAATGAAAATATAAACCTAATGGAATGTAGATGCTGATTGGGCAGGTGATTGTACTGATAGAAAATCAACTTCAGGCTATGCGATTATTATGTGTGGGAATGTGATTGACTGGAAATCGCGGAAACAAAAATGTGTAACGAAAGCGTCAACGTATGCAGAGTATATTGCACTATCCGAAGTAGTAAGTGAACTGAAGTATATCAAAGAATTATTAAAAGCGTTTAACATAAAGTTAAATGAACAAGGGAAAATATATGAAGACAATGCAAGCACGATAAGTATAGCGAAATTCGGTAATTTTACGAAAAATTCGAAACATATTGAGATTCATTACCATTATGTACACGAGAGCGTTAAAAATAAAGAGATTGAAATTGTAAAAATCGACGCAGAAAATAATATAGCCGATGTATTCACGAAAACATTATGTAAAGATAAGTTTGTTATATTCAGAGAATTGTTAAATGTACAATAAAAATGATGAAATAGTACAATATAAATGTAAGGAGGCGTGTTGAGAATATACATATTGTATTGTACAGCGCGAGACACACGTATGTACACATGTGTGTCTCCCCACCCCATAACGTGTGAGTGCCGACGGGCGAGCGCGACGCTCCTAAAAACTTGTCGTCAGATCGAGAATGGCCCGCGCCAAGTGTAGTCATACTGTATCTTAAAATTAAGTCTCTTAATAAACTCTTTTATTCTATCCAATTTGTGTGTCCTTTATTCAACATCTTATTTTCATTTCAATTGCAGTATTGTCATCATATATATATATATATATATATATATATATATATATATATATATATATATATATATATATTTCTCGAAAGGGGGTTATAAAGCCCGTTTTTTTATATAGGGGTTTATCAAGCCCGATTTTGATTATGCAGCCCGGGCTTCATAATATTTCTAAATATAGGGGTTTATGCGGCCCGACCTAGAGTCTATAACTCCAGGGTCCATTATTTCTTTAGTCACTTGCCATAAGGAACTCTAGGCTTTAAGTACTAATATACAGTCTTGGGCTACATAAACCCCGATAAGTGTATATATTATATATATAATTGAACACACTAGGGTTCTGCATTTTTTTTTTGGTAATAAAGTATTTGGCGTTATATGACAAAATTGTCTTTGAATTTTTAAATTATAAATAGCTTTTTTCTTTTCGTATTTTACGTTTGCACTACATGTAGCAAAGCAAAATAAGTTATTATAATATCTGATTAAAGTTCGAAAATTATTATCATATAATAATAGATTCTTTAGTGTTTTATTATATATACTTAGCGGAGACAAAATTATTTTACCCTTACTACAACAAATTGATTTATGATTTTCTTCTTTCCAATATACTGCCGAACAAAATTTACAAACATAACTCATATTACCAACATATGATTCATACTCTAAATTTTTATTTTTACTACATTTTTGTTTATTTACTTTTAACGTAGAAAAGGATGATGACGCGAGATGTTTGAGGACGAGCTCGGCAACACCTCTCCTACACTATATATACATAAGAGAAAGAGAGAGAAGAGAGAGAGATAGAGAGAGGGGGAGAGGAAGAACTAACGAAGGCACTCAATTCGTCTCTCACGGTTTTCTCATGCTCTGTTTGCAGTTGCTGCACTTTTCTATGGGAAGAAAAAATACGGACAGCGTTCGACTTGTAATTGAACTGTCAAATACTTGCGCATACGCCGCGCTACGCTCGTGTGAGTTTGGCGTTATCCTTGATTTGTATAATTAAGAAGTTTCCTTTCAAAAAGTTGCTCTTTAAGTAATTGGTTTCGTTAATTGCGGAGAAAAGGCACGCATTATAATAAATGCGCTAACGCGCTTCTTGCGCTGATGGCAGGAGGGTGGTATAGTTTGTTTTCAGAAAGCAGCCTGTTATTTGTGTATCGAGGTGAAGAACTGACAACGGAGCGATGCAAAAGTTGTCGACAGAAGTGTCTTCTGCATCACAGAGAGTTGTCATTAGAGGGACAATGCGGAGGGACAATGCGGAGGGACGCGGAGGGATACGGAGGGACAAGTCCCTTTTTGCGGAGGGACGCGGAAGGATGCGCAGGGACGCGGAGGGACGCGGAGGGATGAGGAGGGAGGCGGAGAGATGCGGAGGGATGCGGAGGTACGCGGAGGGACGCGGAGGGACATGCGGAGGTACGCGGAGGGACGCGGAGGGACATGCGGAGGGACAATGCAGACCCCAAATAACGCAAAAAAACAGTGAATTTTACATTATTTTGTGGAGGGCACTTTGCGGAGGGATGCGGAGGGACCCGGAGGGTCGCAGGGGCACGCGGAGGGACGCGGAGGGACGCGGAGGGACGCGGAGGATTAACGACTCAATTCAGCTTACAACTAGATAGTATAGTAATATATATATATATATATATATATATATATATATATATATATATATATATATGAGTCGTTCTTGTACTTTTCGGCCATAACCGGTCGCAGGGGGTCAACCGTTTTCCTCGCTGATTTTTCCTGTGAAAGTACATATAAAAAAAGTGAGAAAATCCCAATATTACCTCTCCATATCCAATATTGAGACAGCTACACAGTGCTAAATTTCGAAAAATTGTCAAAAAATGGCTATTTTCGAAAAATTTTGTACGGCTCGTTTTTTGATTGATTTGAATGATTCAAGAAGGAATTTTTTTCCTATCAAATTTTAGAAAAAAAATTTGTGGAATATAAATAACGCAATGAAATTTTTACTCAAAGGAAAACGTGAATCTAAATATTTTTGTTTTTAAGGTTACATTTCAACCTTTGTAGTTCCTCGAGTTTTATAGATATTGAGATCGGACACAACCTATTTTCTTCCTCTTAAAAAGACGTTTCACTTTCACTCGGCCAATGATTGATTTGATTAACTGCCAGCAAACATACAGCTCTTTCAAAATGGTCGATTTTCGAAAATCGCAATGTTGGCACCCCTGTAACTTTTTTCTATCAAAATCGATTGTGCTCGTATTGAGCGGAAAAAAAAGTTTTAACCTTCTAGAAAACGACCCAATTGGTTTCGTCCGGTTTTTTGGATATTTACAAAAGTTACGAATTTTTAAAAATAGGTGTTTTTCGTTTACGTATCCATTAAGGGCGTATTACACCTAGTAGCTTCTGAGGACAAAATCAGCTGAATCGATGGCTTTTCATTGGTCTAAATTATTTAAAATTTATGTATTTATTGTCCGAAGAGTTGAAAATATTAAAAATATTTTATTAAATAATTTTAAAATGCTAAAAACGACAAAGACTCTTAAAATTAAGCAATTAAAAGTGGTTTTTAATCAAGTATTTTTAAAAATACTTAATCAAATAATTTTAATATTTCCAAATCTTTGGGCCATTACTGTATGAATTTTAAGTAATTTAGGACTTGTCCCACAAAAATTCATTGAATACTTTTTTTTTATTTTTTCAGAAACCACTATGTGTAAGATCCCCTTTAAGGAGATTCGATATAGAAATGAAAAAGGTTACGTCATTCCAAAAACTAAATATTGTTGTTCTTCGATTGATTTTCTATTAGTGTGTGAAATTTCAGATCGTTTGTCAGCTCGGTTATGAAAGTATTCAACTTCAAAGTTCAACTCTTATACACGTGCTCTTATGAAAGTACCTTGGTAAAACACAAAACACTTAGGACGCGAGTCTTTAAAAAAGGTTAGAGCGAATCAAAAAACTACAGGCAATATAGCAAATATACAGGAGAATGTTTAAACTCAATCTGATCGCGATTGACAACGCCCATTCCGAGTTCTGCGGCAAAACGTAAACATACGATTGAGTTCGTTGGCTGCGGGAGGAATTATTAGGTGAGCCCCACGCCCCGCGAGCGGTGAGCTATCGAACCACCTTAAGGTGGTTCCCTGGGTAAGAGACAGACAGACAGCTTTAATCGAGAGAGATAGAGAGTGCACGCTGGCGCGCTGAGCGTACATAACCCTCGAAACATATCAAGTTCTGCGAAAGCGATATATTTAAGAAGCTCTATTTTAATAACGAAACGATGAATCAACTTCATTCTTGCGCGAAAACATTCCCTATTATATATTCTATGAGTACATGAAATTCCAAGGCTGACTTGAATCTCGTCGCTTAGATATTGTTGTAAACAGATACATAACGCGACAGTTTCGATATATATAGATATCTCTCCCATGTAATCCGTGTAACTTTACACAGCAATTACTCAGAAGCTAAAAGATAAAATGCCCTGAAATTTGGATATGACATTCGTTATGTCTTTATTGACCTACGTGTGTAATTTCAAGTATGTATTGAATCAACTCTGATCTCCAGGGAACCACCTTAATACGTAAAATACAATACACAAATCATCAGTTTCTTGTTTGAGCATCCGCAGCAAAATTTATATTTCGATACATATTTTTACTATCCCACTTTTTAAAACATTGTTTCTGTATCTATACAAGCTCGTCTGTAATGGTCCTGTCTCTTTTTCCATGAAAGATTCTTGTATCCGGGATCGTATATCCATAGATTATGTTTTTTATAGATTCATTTTGTTTATTTGAAACAACACTTTAAGCAATGAATATAGTTCGATCTATCAGCCTTTTACACATCTTTGAGGAACAGATACAATGAGGAACAGATCCAAACGATAATACGTTCACTACAATATTTTAAAAAATGGGATAATAAAAATATGTATCGAAATATAAATTTTGCTGCGGATGCTCAAACAAGAAACTGAGGATTTGTGTTTTACTTATTAAAGGGAGTCTTACACATAGTGGCTTCTGAGGCCCTTTTAAAAAAAGTATTGAATGAATTTTCATGGGACAAGTCCTAAATTACTTAAAATTCATGCAGTAATTGCTTGAACTATTAGAAATATTAAAATTATTTGTTTAAGTATTTTTAAAAATTGAAAAACCACTTTTAATTGCTTAATTTTAAGAGTTTTTGTAATTTTTTTTGTCGTTGTTAGCATTTTAAAATTATTTAATTAAATATTTTTAATATTTTCAACGCTTAGGGCAATAAATACATGAATTTTAAGTAATTTAGACCCATGAAAAGCCATCGATTCAGCTGATTTTGGCCTCAGAAGCAACTAGGTGTAACACGCCCTTAATGAATACTTATACGAAAAACCCCCATTTTGAAAAATTCGTAACTTTTGTAAATATCCAAAAAACCGAACGAAACCAATTGGGTCGTTTTCTAGAAGGTTAAAACTTTTTTTTCCGCCCAATACGAGCCCATTCGATTTTGATAGAAAAAAGTTACACGGGTGCCAACGTTGTGATTTTCGAAAATCGACCATTTTGAAATAGCTGTACGTTTGCTTGCAATTAATCAAATCAATCGTTGGCCGAGTGAAAATGAAACATCTTTTTAAGAGGGAGAAAATAGGTTGTGTTCGATCTCAATATCTATAAAACTCGAGGAACTACAAAGGTTGAAAGGCAGCCTTAAAAACAAAAATATTTAGATTCACGTTTTCATTTGTGTAAAAATTTCATTGGATTATCTATAATCCACATATTTTTTTTCTAAAATTTGACAAAATAGCAAAAAATTTCCTTCTTGAATCATTCAAATCGATCAAAAATCGAGCCGTACAGAATTTTTCGAAAATAGCCATTTTTTGACAATTTTTCGAAATTCAGCACGGTGTAGCTGTCTCAATATTGGATATGCGGAGCTAATATTGGGGCTTTCTCACTTTTTTATATGTAGTTTCACAGAAAAAATCAGCCAGGAAAACGGTTGACCCCCTGCGACCGGTTATGACCGAAAAGTATAAGAACGACCCATATATATATATATATATAACTATGGGAATTGGTATATTTGAAGAGATATCAACGTATAGATCGGTACTTTTGAAGAGATGTCGGCATTTTGAGGAGACTCCTCAAATTTCTCAAGCAAGAATCGCGACTTTTGAGGAGAAATCTATACCCCCTTTTCCCAGAGTCGGTAACCTGAGGGTCATTATTTCTTTAGTTACATTGTCCGAACTCTGAGCGAAAGGTTCACATCTCCTCAAAAGTACCAATTTACAAATATATATATATATATTTATGTTTTATGTTAGTTTCCAGGACATTCCAGATGTTTAACGTTGGTTTCGGGGACATTTGTTAGTTTTGGGGACAGTCCCTGAATCTACATATGTTTAACGTCAGTTTTGAGGAGATCGGCCCCCATAAGAGATATTATTTCTTTAGTCACGTATAGGTATACAGTAACATGTGGTCCTGGGAACTAACGTTATACAAGTTTATATATATATATATATATATATTTTTTTCTTTTACCAGATTTATGGAGTCCTTTTATACACATGAGCATGTTTATGGAGCCCGGGTCCCATAAAATATTCTTATACGGCGTTTATGGAGCCCGATCTAGAGTTTCTATACCCAGAGAGGGATTATTTCTTTAGTCACTTGTATACGGGAACTCTGGGCGTAGGTTCTAATATACAGGGATGGGCTCCATAAAGGGGTTAAGTGATAATTATATATATATATATATATATATATATATATATATATATATATATATATATATATATATATATGTATATATATATATATATATATATATATATATATATATATATTTGTATTTATTTATTGTTTTCTAATATATAACAAATATTTATCACAAAGATTACTCTATTTAATATCTTATAATTACAAATACGAAAATAAGATATCAATCAAAATCCCAAAAACTCAAAAAAAAAAGTATTATTTCAAATGTAATTAATAAGCCAGCAATCAACATTGAGGCCCGAAACAGTTTAAAAATGGCAAATATGTGATAATATTTCATAAAAAAAATTCTCCATTATAAAAAAATTACTTGATTATGATATAAATTAGTTATGAATATGAATATATATGACTTGAAAGTAAAATAACTTTTTAGAGGCCAATTGTAAAATCCAAAATAAGGCAAGAAATACCAAAAAATCCTTTATGGTCAAACTTTTTTACGTCCGTGGTTTTACTAAAGATTGTTACGGCAAAGCTGATGACACCATCGCCTTCAACGGAAAAAGTAATCTGAATAATGTACACAATACTTGCAACCAATATTTTTAGATGATAATGCACAAATCAAAGATGAAGAGTAAGAGCTTCCGATATGCCTGTAGCAGTCTGTTTTTCTGTTGTTATTTTTTTTTATATTGGATAGCCGAAAAATATTAGTAGTAAGGATTATACATGTTTTTTGTGTGTTTTTGTGTATTTTTTGCGTGAGGCTTCCTGGCTGATTTGGCGAATTTGGTAAAGTTTTTCTTTCACTGTAGGAGATTCGTACTCTGCGGGTGGAAATACATAAAAACAAAATTTGAATCAGGTCATTAAAATTTGTGTCCCATGTTTCTTATGCCGACTGTGGTTTCCCCATGATTTTCAGCTGTTTTAGCAATTTTTCGCAACTTACTCAAAAGCTATAGGCCCCATCTGAAAATTAATAATTCACATGTCTTTTATGTGCCATCATCTAAATACTGTTTATATTTATAATTTTAATGAAATAAATAATTCTAAAAATTTAGAAATAATTAAATATTGTCGTCTTTCAGATGTAGAATCTATGGAATTATTGGAAATCACACATTCGCTCAACAAAGCAATCCCATACTGTACTTTGTATTACTCATTAAATAAATGTGTAACATCACTGGGGAAAAAAAAACTACGCAGATCTATACTTCAGCCATTATGCAAAAGACGCGATATTGCTGATAGAATTCAGTGCGTGACAAAACTTGTCAATAATCAATCTCTACTATTGACTTTACAGGTGACTGAACATTTTTGATATTGGTATATTATGTGATATCTATGGTGTTCAGAGCTACCGTAGCTTATTCATCTAAAACCTCGAATTTTCGACTCGGAATGTTTGTTTACCCAAACAGTACCGTGTTCGAATCCCCACCTCGGCGATTGACAAGCACCTTTGTTCCAAGTTTTTCGGCATTCGAAATTTTCATGTGCTTATCTCACAGTAGCTATGGTGGTTCGGTACCCACCTAAAACTATACATCTCCATTGCTCCCTGAGTGCTCAATAGCGCAGCAATATAGAGATATATGACACACATAAGGAGGAGGACAGTTATCTGTAAAGTATGAAAAGATATCTCAGTTTCCGATAAAATGACTTACGGCTCGCAGTCACATTTAAATTATTCTTCATGAAATGACCCATAAAAAAAATATATAATTAAAATATGTTAAAGTAATATTCTGAGGGTATATTAAAATTGATTAATCTAATGAATGATCACGACGAGCCATAAATTTGTGTGAACTTCTTTATTAGTTGTTAACGTTTCGGCTCTCGATGAGAAGCCCTTCTCAAGACTAAATAACACAAGGAAAACAATCTTATTTTAAACCAACGCATAAAATGCAATTACATAGTCATAACAGAAAACATATAAACATAACTTACAATATAAAAAAAAACATATAAAAACTTTGATTAAAAGTATGCCAAGAATTCTGTCTTATAAACTATTAAAATAATACAAAATATCGTATTAAGTCGAGATATAATCATTGTCAAAAGATTAACGAGTCACATAGTCAAAATGAAAATAAGGTGGTGTATTTATAAACAGAGTATGAATGAATGTATATACATATTGTTGGTACATAATATGTGAAAATTTCAAAATAAATAACAGGTATTAACGATGAATTTGAAAACTTTTTAGAGAGTATTTATACATATTTTTAAGATAACAGATGTCTAATTTTCTATTGATGTTATTAGTATGCAGAAAAATTTCAGAAAACTCTCGTCTAAACTTATTTTTTTGGGTATCTAAAACTTGAACTTTATTGAAGTCGAAACTATTTTTATATCTGTGACAGTGAGTTGCTACGACAGATCTCTCCTCTTTCTTTTTAACCGATCTATTGTGCTCATAGATGCGCTTTCTCAAGTTTCTACTGGTTTGTCTAATATAAGATGCATTACATTCATATCCACAAAAACTTTATACTAAAAAAATTGCTCAATCTAGAAATCATTGATGTGAATTTCCACATTACTTTTCTAGTCAAAAAGCTCGAAACTATCAAAAACGTTTTATCTAAACATACTTCTGTAATCTTTGTTGAAACTTTTTGTAAATTTTTTGAACCTCAAGTTTAATTTAAGTACTAGTAAAAAACTATAAATATTGAAAACAAATTGAAAAAAAATCTCGTTGCAAAATGATAAGAATAACGTTCAGATTCAAGATCGCGATTTAGACAACAATGTAAATACGCACGAAAATGTAAATGGGTGGCTCATGAATTTAACGGAAAAGTCCTTACCTGACTATGTACGTAACATTTTGTCTCTAGGTGAAAATTTTAACTTCTGTCCCCTAATCGATAAAAAGTCTGTAATACACATCTGCAAGAATCTCGAAACCCTTGTGCAGATGAATCGAGATCTAGATCTAGAACCAGTCAGAGAACAAATTTTACAGTGCATGGTTAAGAACAGAAAAAATAAAAAGCATCAGACTATCATTGAAAAGAACTTACAGAACAATACTAGAACGTTTATTATTATTACTAGAACCTTTTTACGTGATAATAATGAGTTACTTGTTACCAGAGCTGCGAAAGAAGGGTTACGGTTGTTATTGATAAGACTGATTACATCAATAAGATCGAGTCACAGCTGAATGACCCTAAATACTATTCTAAACTTTCAAAGAATCCGATTTCAAAAACAAAACTGCACAAAAAACATTTTAAATTTATGGAATAACAGAAGTGTTTTTGAAGATATCACAAGTTTGAATAATTACAAATCTTTTATTGATAATTCAGTTTTGGCAAAAGTTTATCGATTAATAAAAATCCATAAAAATAGTTATCTCGCTAAAATCATAGTTTCAAATGTCAATAGCCCTATCAGTATTTTTGACAAGGCTGTTTCTGAAATATTTCAGAAATATTTACCTCGTCCAAAATTTTCTCTAAAAAATAGTTTAGAACTGAAAACGACTTTGGATTCGTTAGTGATCCCTAACAGCCACACTCTTATTTCATTAGATGTAGTTTCCTTATTTACTAATTTATATAGTCATTTGATTATCGCTGGTATCAGAAATAAGTGGAAGTATCTTGAACAAAATATTAACTGGTCCTGTAATGAATTCATAGATGGCATAATATTTTTTCTTAATTCAACTATCTTCCCATTTAATGATAATGTTTACAAGCAACTGATCGGATCTCCCATGGGTGGTCACTCTATCCCATGGTTTGCTGAACTAGCCTTAAAGGAGCTAGAAAATCACTGTCTCAATATCTTAGGTAATGCAGTCCTGTTATATAGAAGATACGTTGACGATTATTTTCTGATTGTTGATAGTGGAAAAATAGATCACATTTTTGAAACATTCAATTCGTATAATAAATATTTGAAATTCACAATAGAAAGTGAAAACCACAATAGCTTAAGTTTTCTGGATATCACGATCACGAGAGTGCCTGATGCAGTTTCCTTCAACGATTGGTACAGAAAAAATACCTTTTCGGGTCATTTTATCTTGTTTCATTCACATCACCCATTAACCATTAAAAAAGAAATAATTTACAATCTTGTCGACAGATTTACAAAACTTGCCCACAAATCTTTCCACAATAGAAACCTTTTTTTATCAAAAAATGTTTAATTAGTAATAACTATCCTTTAGCATTTTATTAATAAATGCATTAATAGTACATTTCGACACGGGTGGGGAAGTCGATTATTTAGCTGGTGTGACTTGCACGAGCGAAGCGAGTGCGAAAAAGTCACACCACCTAAATAATCGACTTACGCACTAGTTTCGAACGGTATTTTATACCACGAGCGCCGAAAAATCATATCAAAGTTGTGATTTTGAGGTTAGAGTGGTATAAAAAGCGTTTATAGCACGGCGTGACCTAAGCCCGCACTTAAGTCACGCCTATCCGTGACTTAAGTAGTCCATTATTGCACCGTGTTTATCGCACTCGCTATGCTCGTGCGCTAACCTCACGGTGCAATAATGCACTGCTTATGACTCGGATAGGCGTGACAGCGGACTTAGGTAAACGTGCTATAAAATATCGTACGATACATGTGACTTCAGTGGCCCACAGCACGGCGTGATTTATCACCCTCGCTACGCTCGGGCGCTCACATCACGCCGTGCAATAATGGGCCACTTAAGTCACATGTATCGTAATATACTATTATCTTATTTAAATAGTGGTGCCAATAAAACTGTTATTCCTGCTACTCACTGTAAACCTATTTTAGCTTTGCCGTACATTCCATCCTTGAATTCACAATTTAAGAAGATATTACACAAAAATAATATTATGTTAATTAATAGCTTAAGTAGTAAAGTTAATAATCTCATAAAACTTGGTAAAGATTCATTACATAATCACGGTAAGAGTGGAGTTGTTTACAGAATTAACTGTATTGACTGTAATGGGTCTTATATTGGACAAACCAGTAGAAACTTAAGAAAGCGCATCTATGAGCACGATAGATCCGTTAAAAAGAAAGATGAAAGATCTGTCATAGCAACTCACTGTCATACATATAAACATAGTTCTGCTTTCAATAAAGCTCAAGTTTTAGATACCGAAAAAAGTAAGTGTAGACGAGAGTTTTCTGAGATGATCCACATTTTTTGCATACTAATAATATCAATAGAAAATTAGACATTTGTTATCTTAAAAATATGTATAAACAGTATCTAAAAAGTTTTCAAATTCATCGCTAATACCTGTTATTTATTTTGAAATTTTTACATATTATGTACCAACTATATCTATATACATTCATTCATACTCTGTTTATAAATACACCGCCTTGTTTTCATTTTGATTCAGTGACTCGTCAATCCTTTGATAATGATGATATTGGGTCTTTGAATACGTTCTCGCTGTTTCCTAACAGATGGCGTTACCAGGACTAAGTGTATGTAATTTCAGATGCTAACGCATCTATAAGGAAGTACTGTCGGTAAGCTTGAACTTAAGTTTATGTTAGTTCGCCATAGTTTAACAGCATTTTTTGTTCTTACTACTAAAAATGTCAAGTTTTGTGCCAGGCAAAGAGTTTTTGCGGGGAATTTTATTGCACTATTTTATTAAAAAAAAAAATCTGCAACTAAAGCGCACAGGATTCTTGTTGAAACTTACGGTGACCATGCTCTGTCGGAAACGACATGCAGAGACTGGTTTCCACGCTTTAAAAATAACGATTTTGATCTTGGAGATAAAGAACGTGCTGATGCACCAAAAAAGTTTGAAGCTGAAGAATTGGAGGAATTACTAAATGAAAACTCATGTTTTCATGAGTCAGACTCTAGCTGAACTTGCAAAATAATTACGAGTAGATCAGGCAACAGTATCGAAACGTTGGAAACCGAAAAAAATCAGTTTAGACGAGAGTTTTCTGAGATGATCCACATTTTTCTGCATACTAATAATATCAATAGAAAATTAGACATTTGTTATCTTAATAATATCTATAAACACTATCTAAAAAGTTTTCAAATTGATCGTTAATACCTGTTATTTATTTTGAAATTTTCACATATTATGTACCAACTATATCTATATACATTCATTCATACTCTGTTTATAAATACACCGCCTTGTTTTCATTTTGACTCAGTGACTCGTCAATCCTTTGACAATGATTATATTGGGTCTTTGAATAAGTTGTCGCTGTTTCCTAACAGATGGCGTTACCAGGACTAAGTATGTAGGGATATGAGCCCCACGTCTTCTCCCGTTCTAGGAAAGAAATGGGAGAGAGAAATGAAGAGAGTCAGGAGTAACTGTAACTAGGAGATTTATTGTACTTAGGAGGTGTGCAGCGGACACACGTCCGCACGCTCAGAGATTTGAGCACTGACTGCCGCTCGCACGCGGGTTCACGCAGCTCTCGCAGTTAGAGTGAGAGGGAAGATCGCAGTCCCTACACACTCCCCCCCAAGTGCCCCAACGAAGTACATGAATTGAAAATACAATATAAATATGAATATAAAGCTAACGTGCTCGATAGCATTTACAAACTAAGAATATCACCGCAGATAACAGTCGTGTTACACTTTGGTCGCGGGAGCAAAAGATACCTTTTCTCTTGCGTAGGTTAATACTGGTCGATCAACGGTCGTGGGCTGATTGCCATTTGAATCACTACCGGGAGGCACATCGGGAAGATTGTCGGATATTACATACGCGGGCTTTAAAAGTTCCAGAGATACACTGCGCGCCGCACCATTAATCTCTATATCGAAAGCGTGATCGGACTGACGTTTTAATACTTTGTAGGGGCCCGTAGAAGGTCTTTCTAATGACTTTTTGGCCATATTGCGCATAAATACATGTGTACAGGTACATAAGTCCTTAAAACAAAATGCACGTTTTTTATAATTGTGTACAACAGGGACTGGACGAATCTGGCGCATAAATTCGCGAAATTCTTCAATAAAGAAGTTCGGATCCGGCGTAAAGTCTTCAGGGAGGAAAAAATCACCTGGAAGATGCAAGGTAGTGCCAAACACAACCTCCGCAGGAGACGCATTCGTATCCTGACGGAGATGACAACGTAATCCTAATAATACTGTACTAAGCGTACGGGTCCAGTCCTTGTCCACATGACGCATAATCGCCGCTTTAAAGGTACGGTGTCAGCGCTCGATGAGACTATTCGTCGCAGGGTGATACGCAGTAGTGCGAATACGCTCGCAACCCATTAGGGATAAAAGAGCCGTACAGAAGCGCGATTCGAATTGCGAACCCTGATCGGAAGTGATGACCTTTGGCGCACCATAACGAGATACCCAGGTGTCATAAAATGCCCTGGCAACCGTTTGTGCCGACATTTCCCGTAATGGAACCGCCTCAATCCAACGCGAAAAACGATCAATCATGGTGAGCATGTACTCAATACCATTGCGATTGGGGAGGGGACCGGCTAGATCAATGTGAACATGGTCGAAACGACCATCAGGAGCGACCAATTTATCAGGTACAAGTTTTACATGGCGAGAGATTTTTGACTGTTGGCAGTCTGAACAATTTTTACACATGCACGGAATATCACTGTGCATATTGGGCCACACATAGCGCTGCCGTATGAGTCAATCGGTGACCTTGGGACGTGGGTGAGCAGGCTTATGAAACACGTTAAACACCGTTTCGCGAAGGGACTGTGGAATATATGGACGAATGGCCTCACCAGTGATCTCGCAGTATATAGTAATGTGTGCAGGACCCCATTGGATGCGTTTCAACGATAACGGATAATCCGGAGACTCGCGAATAGCCTTCAGCTTTTCGTCAGCTTCTTGCTTCGCGGCTAAATCATTGAGGTCAATTTTTACAGGCAGTCTGATGGAATCGACGCGAAAAAGGGAGTCTGCTACCGTATTATCTGCAACTTTAATGTATTCGATTTGTGTAGTATATTGAGCGATAAGGGACAACTGACGCGTTTGTCGCGGTGAGGCCTTATCAGATTTTTGCATGAAAGCATAAATAAGAGGTTTATGGTCGGTTAAGATCTTGAAGTCTCTACCTTCAACAAGAAACGAGAAGTATTTTACAGCTTCGTATATGGCCGTGAGCTCCCGGTCATATGCACTGTACTTCCGTTGTGAAAGGGAGAACTTCTTGGAGAAAAATGCTAAAGATTCCCAAATTCCAGTGAGGGAAAGCTGTTCAAGGGCAGCACCCATGCCAGAATTGGAAGCATCAGAAACGATACGTATTTCCGCACCAACGCGGGGGGGAAAAAGTAGAGCTGCTGCTGACAACTCCTCCTTGACACGAACGAAAGCTTCCTCCGCTTCAGGCGTCCAACGTTCACGGGACGGGACGTTTATCGTTCTTGCGAGAATCGCTAAAAAGGGCGTTGAGAGGGGCTTGGAGAAGTCGCAGTACGAGGCATGTTACGGCGGTAAAAGGTTACGATGCCGGCAAACCTACGGAGTCTGCTATCGTTTGAGGTTTGGGGAAGTTCAAAATGGCTTCAACCCTACTAGGAATGGGGCGAATGCCTTCACCATTCACAAGGTATCCTAAAAATTCTAACTCTTCGGCAGCAAAGGTATATTTTTCGACATTCAGGAGAAGATGAAACTTCTTAAGTCTATCGAAGACCGTGCGAAGGTGAGAATAATGTTCTTCAAGAGAAGATGAAGCAATAAGAATATCGTCAATATAGCGATATACAAAATCGAGATCGCCTAGCGCGCTATTAATGTAACGCTGAAAGGTTTGACTCGCGTTGCGAAGCGAAGGTCATGTACATGAACTCGAACGAGTTATAATGGCCGTTTTCGGTATGTCCTCAGGAGCAACAGGAATCTGATTGAACGCTCTATGAAGATCAAATGCCAAAAAAACTTTCTTACCATACAGGTTATTTGTGCAATCATGAATATGAGCAGTCGGATACTTGTCCGGAACTGTGGCGGCGTTTAAGCGTCTATAATCACCACAGGGTCTCCAAGAGATATCCTTTTTTAACTTCATATGGAGAGGGCTTGCCCAAGGGCTGCTGGAGGGGCGGCAAATGCCTGCCTCAGTCCAAGCATCGAATTCGGCTTTCGCCGCTTTCAACTTGTCTGGAGCAAGTCTACGAGGACGCTCTGAGACAGGGGGACCAGAGGTTATAATATGACGAAAGTCATCGCTATTTCTAGGGACTGTGGGCTTTGAAATGCCCGTGATCTCCGGAAAATCAGCGAGGATCTTTCCACAGTCTGAGCCGGGAACAACTGCAAAGACAGAGTCAACCGAAAAATCTTTTACTACTGCAAGGGAGTAGATATTGGTAGAAGAGTCAACAAGACAAGTTCTTTTAAGGTCAACCAGAAGGCTATAATGGGATAAGAGATCGGCACCAATGATGGGATGAGGAACATCCGCAATGCAAACGCTCCAGCGAATGGGGCGTCGAATGCCCAGATTAAGCGTGAGCATCGATTCGCCATAGGTACTAATTAACGAATTATTCGCTGCGAAAAGCTTGAAGGAGTTGGGCTTGCCGCATGCCTTAGAATTGGCTGGAACAGCGAAATGTCCGCACCAGTGTCGATAAGGAACGACTTGCCCGAAATACGATCACGCACATGAAGACGTTTGGAAACGT
Organism: Torymus aiolomorphi; assembly: GCA_036365515.1. NCBI lineage: Eukaryota > Metazoa > Arthropoda > Insecta > Hymenoptera > Torymidae > Torymus > Torymus aiolomorphi. The sequence goes on along the minus strand of CM070876.1, from coordinate 103,046,422 downwards.
GAAAGCCTTCTGAAGACGTCTCCTCAACAGAAGGTTGAGTTAGTTTTTTGGTGGCTTTTGTTTCTACCAATCACCATATTTGGAATACCACTCACAGCACGACAGCGGATTGTGAGGATATTTCCGATGAGCGAGGCATAAGCTAGAAGAATTGCGACTGGAGGAGCGGAAACGCCTAGCCCTACCTCTAGATTGAGAGCCTGTGGAGTTATTGGAAGAATCCTGGTCACCAGCTGATTTTTTGGACAACGCGTCAACCTTCCGCTTGAGGCGATCGAAGCGCTTAAGCAGGGCTTCCAGTATAGCTGGAGATGAATGAATTTGGGCATCAGCAGTGCCAGAAGTTTCAGCCATTCTGTCAGCTGCTTCAGCTAGCTTGTTGAGATCAGTGACACCAGTAGCGACAAGGATCGAACGGTGATGTGGTGGCAGTTGGTCAAGAAAGACAGTCTGGATAATTTTATCGTCACACGAACCTTGATTAAGGGCGCGAAGCCTCTGAAGAACTCTCGTGGGCTTTCCATCGGTCAGCACTTCTCCCTTTAATAATTTGCGCAGATTATGTCCAGCCGAGCTGGCAAAGCTCGCGATTAGACGGTCTTTTACTACTTTATAGTAGTCCGGAGGTGTGGGGTTTGCTTTAAGTAGGTCTCTAATAGCCGACATACCCTCAGAGTCTAAAGATAAGAATAGATAGTCAACTTTGGTGATATCTACAGTAATCTGCGAATGACGGAACTCGGCCTCTGCCTGCATAAACCATAGCTCGGGATCAGTTTGAATGAACGGCGGGATTTTCGGCATACGCGCGGCTTGAATGCGGTTGGCTGACGCGGTCGCCGGTTGTGTATCAAGGCCCGAGAACTGTCGCCTAAGCTCTCGCAACACCTGCTGAAGAGACTCGACGGTGATCTCTGTGTTGTCCGGCATCTTGATGAACAAGAATGTACGTGATACTAAAGCCCAATGCGCGAATATCTATCCCTCCGGAACTCGAGAGTACACGTAGAGGATAGAGGTAATCCTAATCCTCAAATGAGGCTGCCTTACGTCGCTGCGTATCACAAGCTACCTAGTTAATACTCGCAGGTACAAACAATAATTTTTAAAGCCAACCTAATCTAAAACTTAAAAATTAAGTATCGAAATTTCAGTAAATCGCGTGAAAGCTAAGAGACCACTTGCCGCTTAAAAAAATTTTTTTTTTAAAGAATTTTATTAAAGCATGTGACTAGGCAACGCATAAATTTAATAAGATTGAAAAAATATGATACGCATGACTCTAAAATACTAAAAGGTTTTTTCTGTCACCTTGCGCGAGAGCGAGCTTGAAAACACAATAGCTCGCGAAAGTCAAAATGGCCGTCAAGATGACCGACAGTTCCTAGAACGCGTAGCCGTTGCGCGCGAATTCCACGAATTCAAAATTTCGTGAATAAACACGCGTCGCGCGACGACAGTTACCGGAAGGCCGATAGAACGTAAACACTTCCTGGAAATCAGAAAAGGTAGGCATGCTAATTACTCACACGCATACCTTGACGCAATAGTTGAAGTCTGAAGATTAACTGCCTCGGAGAAGACTCGACAAGGTGCTACGGCTGCAGCGGTTCACTTCCCGGTGCTCGACGGGTGCGGTAGAAAAGGCGCTGATGATGGTGGCTTCACGCAAGGCCGCACCCCGAAATCTGCTTTACGTTGCTCAGCAGGTGCGTTTGAAGGCGCCGGTGACGGTGGCTTCACGCAAGTACGCACCTGGAGATCTGCCGTTGATAGCTGCGATGCCTCGAGCACGCACACGACGTAATTCGATGAAGGTCGAAAATTCCAGTATGCGCCGGCGTGCCAGAACGCATACGGATAGTTGCTAAAGGTCGAGCGGCTTTGAAAATCACGCGTGTGCGCCGGCGTGCCAGCACGCACACAACGTAATTCGGCAGCCAGAGGCGAATGGCTACACCGTTAACTGCCGATGATGACTACCCTTACGGACTCGAGAGTCGCATAAGAGGTAGTAGAAGAGGACGATGTGCCATAAATCTGACGGCGGCAGGAACAACAAAGACGAAGGCGGCGAAGACACACCGCAATAGGTCCACACCTGTCACTTGCCCTCAGTCACTTTTTGTCGGGGTCACCAATGTGGGGATATGAGCCTCACGTCTTCTCTCGTTCTAGGAAAGGAATGGGAGAGAGAAATGAAGAGAGTCAGGAGTAACAGTAACAAGGAGATTTATTGTACTTAGGAGGTGTACAGCGGACACACGTCCGCACGCTCAGAGACTTGAGCACTGACTGCCGCTCACAGGCTGCTTCTTCCACTCTCGCAGTTAGAGTAAAAGGGAAGATCGCAGTCCCTACAAGTGTGTGTAATTTCAGATGCTAACGCATCTATAAGGAAGTATTGCCGGTAAGCTTGAACTTAAGTGTATGTTAGTTCGCCATAGTGTAAACAGCGTTTTTTGTTCTTACTACTAAAAATATCAAGTTTTGTGCCAGGTAAAGAGTATTTGCGGGGAATTTTATTGCACTATTTTATTAAAAAAAATCTGCAGCTAAAGCGCACAGGATTCTTGTTGAAACTTACGGTGAACATGCTCTGTTGGAAACGACATGCAGAGACTAGTTTCGACGCTTTAAAAATAACGATTTTGATCTTGGAGTTAAAGAACGTGCTGATGCACCAAAAAAGTTTGAAGCCGAAGAATTGGCGGAATTACTAAATGAAAACTCATGTTTTCATGAGTCAGATTCTAGCTGAACTTGCAAAATCATTACGAGTAGATAAGACAACAGTATCGAAACGTTTGAAACCGAAAAAAATCAGTTTAGACGAGAGTTTTCTGAGATGATCCACATTTTTCTGCATACTAATAACATCAATATAAAATTAGACATTTGTTATCTTAAAAATATGTATAAATACTCTCTAAAACGTTTGCAAATTCATCGTTAATACCTGTTATTTATTTTGGAATTTTCACATATTATGTACTAACTATATCTATATACATTCATTCACACTCTGTTTATAAATACACCGCCTTGTTTTCATTTTGACTCAGTGACTCGTTAATCCTTTGACAATGATTATATCTCGACTTAATACGATATTATGTATTATTTTAATAGTTTATAAGACAGAATTCTTGGCATACTTTTAATCGAAGTTTTTATATTTTTTTTTTATATTGTAAGTTTGTTTGGGAATTCAGTAATTTGAATTCCCGCGGTTATGCTCAGCTCGGTACGACTCACGGCGCTGCCACGGCGCGGCAGCACCTCGCGGCCTCTCGGCGGAACAGCCGAGACACTACACTGACTCACAAGGTGAATTCGCGCTGTTTCGGTCTCTCTCGCTCTCTCACATACAAATGTGAGAGAGATTGTGATTTGATTCGCGAAGTGAATCGTGAAGGCCAAGAAGACGGAAGCGTTCAAGGCCTCGCTCTCTCTCATCAGCCGTGCCACGAGGAACATCTCGCCATCTTGATCTCCTCAAGTAGCAACGGTTTTCTCACGGTTTTCACTGGTTCAACTCAACGAGGAATTTCAACACAGGCTACACTCAACTCTCATCAAGGGCTCATCACTCAAGCAACACTCAAGGCGCTTATACTGCGATTAGTATAATCAACGCTACAGCAAGGTAATCACTCACATACTTGAGGTTAAGTTGCCACCCACGTGGTGATACAGGTGGCATGTGCGCAGTGCAAAGTGAATCAAAGCTACAGCAAGGCAACTGATTCAATAATAATCAGTTGCACTTATTCATAAACAGCAAGCAAGCAAGCTTCAGTGTGCGGGAGCCAAGCAGGGAGTTATCTGGGTAAACTCTACCACCAACAACGGACAAACTCAACTCAGTGGAATTTCTTCAATCACTCAACAGGTTAGTAATCCCTTAGAAGGGATTTCTATACTCAAGCACCGTTATTATAGCTATCTACGAGGGGACGAAAACTCAACCAGTGCTCCTGTAATTCATCGTGTAATTTAAACTCCCTTTTCAATTTATGTGAAATTAAAACCAAAATTTGTAATTTATTTAATAAGTGACTTTGTGAATATAGTTTCTATTTTCAATTTACTTCTGTGTGTGACTTCAATTTATTTTAACACCCGCAGCATGTTTACTCATATATAATTAAGGCTTACTCAAACATTTTGGTCCTTCGAGCCGGATTTACATGCTGTGGTGTGACTCGAGCCAGTGAATAAACACTCATTATGGAATTTACTCAACAGATTATCATCATGGCACACTCAAACCAGGATGAACTCAAGGAGCTGGAACAAGCAGGCGCCGTCGATGCTGAAAAGGAGGATGTCATCGGGGCAGCGAAGCGGACTGGCAGCCGCCAACTCAATGTGCCTGGACTCACCATTGTTGACACTCAAACAAAAACTCGCTCCAAGTCTCCAGGTTCAATTCCAGCTTCATTCCTGTGTAAGGTTAATTCTCAATACCTGCGGCTTGATTCACTGGAGAGGATCACCGCCTATATACGGATTAGGAAGGAAACTGCTACGCTTCCAGTGATTATGGCTTGGAAGCAGGATGCTGAGGAGCTGTACGCATTATACAAAAAGGACCATGCTGTGATAGAAGCAAGTTGTCCAGCAGCTTTCACCGACAATGACTATTTTAAGGCTGAGTTTCATAAGTCGGTCCATGAAACGTATCATACTATTGTGTTTGAAGTCAGCACTTTGGAGGAAGCCTGGAAGTCAAACCATCAAGTGACACAGCCATTAACCGGACAAACTCAGAACACTCATTTAAGTAAGCTGCCAGAGATCAAGTTGCCAACCTTCAGCGGAGCCTATACTGAGTGGCCTTCATATAAGGAAATGTTCACGGGATTAATTCTGAATCGGCCTGGACTCAAAAACTATGAGAAGCTACACTACCTGCGCAGCTCTCTCAGCGGAACACCACTCACACTCATACAAGGATTTTCACTCAACGATGAGTCTCTCACACCAGCATGGGCTACATTAGTGACGAGGTTTGAGAATAAACGAGTCCTATTGAATGATCAGCTTGACCATCTACTCGAGTTGAATGCTGTTACGTCAAAAAACCCGGCCACACTCAACACCTTGATTTCGGAGATGTCAAAAATTAGGAAATCCCTCAATCTGTTGGTACCACAAGAGCAGCTAGGAGACTGCATACTGGCTCATCGCCTGTCAAAGCTCATTGACAGGTCAACTCGAGAAGCATGGGAGACTTCTCGAGTTTCCATCACGGAGCTGCCAACATTTGAGGAATTTGAGTCCTTCCTGATCGCGCGGGTGCGTGCATTGGAAATTGCAGCTGACTCACCAGCATCCACTCAAAAACCGGCCAACACTCAAACCTCAAAACCATCAAGGTCTCTTCACGTCACCAGTCCAACTCAACCACGGCAAGACTCACAGAAGGTGACACACTCAACTCGGATTTCTCAACATCCATGCACTTATTGTGGTGAGCCGCATTTTATTGTGGCTTGTCAACAGTTCAAATTGCTCAATGAACAACAACGGAGAAAATTTGTCATGGAAAAGCCGCTGTGCTATAACTGCCTCGGTCTGCACTCAGCTAAGAACTGCAAGTCACAATATAAGTGCAGGCACTGCAATGGAAATCATCACACCATGATTCATGTGCCAAGAGACCCTGAAAGGAAAACTCAAACCAACTCAGCATCCGGATCAACTCAAAATTAGGACAACGGCGCAATCATCTCACAACACGGTCAAACTCAACATGATTACTCAACTTCTCAACTCACTTTACTTGCAACTGCATTGGCATGGTACGACTCACCGGTGACATCTCATCAACTCAGAATACTCATTGACTCAGGCTCGGAACTCTCATTCATCTCCAAGGATTCTGTGGATTTACTCAACATTAAGCGGCAACACTCAACTATACCAATTCTTGGAGTTGGCGGCACGCACTCAACTCAAACTCTCGGAAAGGCTCAACTCACCTTACGCACCATCTACAAAAATCTCACCATTCGGATCACAGCTCACATTATACGCCAAGTCTCAACACTATTACCATCAGAAGAATGTGAGCAACGTCAGTGGCAACATACAGAGAAACTCAACTTGGCTGATCCGACATTTTGGAAACCTCAACCAGTAGATGTACTTATCGGAGCGGACTATTACGGCCAAATCATCAAACCTAATCTCATAAGGGGAAGTGTGATTGAACCGATCGCACAATTATCAATTTTCGGCTGGCTGCTAATAGGTCCATCAAACTCAGCTGTGCAACACAAGGAAGTACATCATACAACGGCCCCACTCAACACTGAAGACTTGCAGGAACTACTCACCCGCTTTTGGGTTCAAGAAGAGCCACCATCAACGTCTGCAGTCAAACTCAACAAGGAAGACGCATTGTGTGAACAACACTTTGCTGAGACTCATACGAGAGATACTCAGGGACGATACCAAGTCAGATTACCTCTCACAGAATCTGCAGACGTACTCGGAAACTCATTCGGAAAAGCTCAAGCGTGCCTCAAGAGAATACTCATAAAATGCAATCAAAACAGCATCTACAAGGAAAGGTACTACTCGTTCATGGATGAATACTGCAAATTGGGCCATATGGTGCGGATCCCTCAACAGGACATATCTGCCAAACCATCTTACTATCTTCCTCACCATGGAGTATTACGAGAAGATAGTTTAACGACAAAACTCAGAGCAGTTTTCAATGGTTCAGCACTCACAACAACTGGAAAATCACTCAATGACATCATGCATACTGGACCTAACCTCTCACCTAACATTGTGGATGTTCTCATCTGGATTCGAACTCAACCAGTTGTCTTCTCAACTGACGTTACAAAAATGTACCGTCAGATCAAGGTTCACCCTCAAGATTGGAATCTACAACGCATTTTATGGGTAGATGAAACGGGTCAACTTACTCACTTCCATTTGACTACAGTCACCTATGGAACACGAGCAGCCCCTTATTTAGCAATTCGGACTCTTCTTCAGCTGGTAAAGGATGAAGGAGACAAATATCCACTTGCCATTGACTCACTTCTATTTGGAAGGTATGTGGATGACATCTTCGGTGGAGCTGCATCAACGGAACTTCTCATTGAAAAGGCCAAGCAGTTAACCGCACTATGCAAGGCGGGCGGTTTTCCATTGGCAAAATGGAACTCAAACTCATCTGGCTTCCTCAAGGAATTTCTTAAAGAGTCAACAGCTGAAGAAGCTGTGCTTTTAGATGATTGCGCCACAAATATACTCGGGATGAAATGGCTCCCACACTCGGACAAACTCACCTTCAGAACAACTCTGCCACCTCTTCAGGAAATGATAACAAAGCGGATTATACTTTCTGAAGTATCTCAACTATACGATCCCATTGGAATTATCTCACCGGTTATAATCACATCAAAAATCCTCCTGCAAGAACTGTGGCTCCACAAGCTGTCTTGGGACGAATCTGTGCCAAACTCAATCGTGAAGAAATGGCTGCACATCCGAGAAGATCTCACTCACCTGAAGACAATCGCCTTACCCAGGTGGTTAGGAATTCAGGAAAACTCAATTGTAGAACTTCATGGCTTCTCGGATGCTTCACAACAAGCAATGGCTGCAGTTCTCTACATTAAATCTACAACACCAAACTCTCACTCAACATCATCAGTTCTAATCTCCAAAACAAAGGTGGCACCACTCAAGCGACTGTCAATCCCACGATTGGAATTGGGAGCGGCAGTACTACTCACTAAGCTGGCAAAACATGTTTTGGACTACTCACGATTGCCAATCTCACACATACATTTATGGACAGACGCAAAGGTAGCACTCACATGGATACGCTCACACCCCTCAAAATGGAAGGACTTTGTTGGAAATAGAGTTGCTTTAATTCAAGAACTCATTCCAACAGCACAATGGAGACATGTGCCTGGAGCAGATAATCCAGCGGATTGTGCCTCGCGCGGCTTACTCACTTCACAACTCAGAGAGCATCACTTATGGTGGCATGGACCAAGTTGGCTCTGCCAGAAGAATCAGCTTGGCCTTCTCAAGCATCCTCTATCCAAGAAACCAATCTTCCAGAAATGAGGGCTAAGGTCACACTCACCGCAGCCAAGTCAAACTCAAGCAAATTGTGGGACATCATCGATTATTACTCATCACTCACTCAACTCATAAGAATAACTGGATGGGTAATGCTCGCATGTGATAGATTCAAGGCAAAAGGAAAAACTCACCATGAATCGAAACTCACAACTGATCTACTCATTCAGGCAAAACTCTTCTGGGTCAAGAAAATTCAGCAGGTTCATTTTCACTCAGAACTCATTATGCTGAAAAATTCTCAAGTCCCAAGAAATCATGTTTTCAACCGACTGACTGCCTACATTGACTCAATAGGAATTGTTCGAGTAGGAGGGCGGCTTCAAAAAACTCAACTCGATCATCACTCAAAACACCCAGCAATATTACCACGGAGCAGTCAACTCACCACACTGATCATTCGGAACGCTCACCTCTCAACGTTGCACGGTGGCGCTCAACTCACTTTGGCACACACTCGGCAGGAATTTTGGATAATCGGAGGCAGAGCACCGGTCAAGTCACATATCTTAAAGTGTGTGACTTGTGCAAGGTATCGGGCTCAAAGGGCTCAGCAACTCATGGGGCAATTACCCATGGCCAGGGTCACCCCATCACCACCTTTCACTCACACTGGGATCGATTACGCCGGGCCAATCACCATTAACTCATGGAAAGGTCGTGGATCCATAACATACAAGGGCTGGATTTGTATCTTTGTGTGCTTCTCAACGTCAGCTGTTCATCTAGAACTGGTCAGTGACTACTCAACGGACGGATTCTTAGCGGCATACAGACGGTTCACCTCAAGGAGAGGGATACCCTCCAAACTATACTCAGACTGTGGAACGAACTTCATCGGAGCAGCAAGGGAACTGAAGACTCTATTTTCTCAACACCAACATGAAAACTCAATCTTGTACAACTCACTAGTGAACGAGGGAACCCAATGGATATTCAACCCACCTGCTGCACCTCATATGGGAGGCAAGTGGGAAGCAGTAGTGAAATCAGTCAAATTTCACCTGCGACGGACCATTGGGGACACTCAACTCACCTTTGAAGCTTCAGCTACCTTCCTCACTCAAATAGAAGCATTACTCAACTCAAGGCCGCTAGAACCACTCAGTGAAGACCCAGAAGACATAAATGCACTCACACCCGGACACTTTCTCATCGGCAAGGCATTGAACTCAGTGCCTGAACCAAGCTTACTCACCTTCAAGGAATCAAGGCTTTCCAAATGGCAACTCATTCAACGGATCACTCAGCAATTTTGGAAGCATTGGTCAACTCAATACCTTCAACGGCTTCAATCAATTTCAAAATGGCATCATCCCTCTCATGAGATAAAAGTGGGTTCCATGGTACTACTCACGGATGAACACTCACCCCCAAGCAAATGGCCACTCGCAAGAGTCACTCAACTTCACCCTGGAACTGACAATCTCACCAGAGTTGTAACAATAAAGGCGGCCACCACTCAGCTCACCCGCCCAATTGCAAAACTCGCCATCTTGCCAGTGCCAATCGGAATTTAAATCAACCTGGCGGTTGATGGCGGGCGGAATGTTTGGGAATTCAGTAATTTGAATTCCCGCGGTTATGCTCAGCTCGGTACGACTCACGGCGCTGCCACGGCGCGGCAGCACCTCGCGGTTTCTCGGCGGAACAGCCGAGACACTACACTGATTCACAAGGTGAATTCGCGCTGTTTCGGTCTCTCTCGCTCTCTCACATACAAATGTGAGAGAGATTGTGATTTGATTCGCGAAGTGAATCGTGAAGGCCAAGAAGACGGAAGCGTTCAAGGCCTCGCTCTCTCTCATCAGCCGTGCCACGAGGAACATCTCGCCATCTTGATCTCCTTAAGTAGCAACGGTTTTCTCACGGTTTTCACTGGTTCAACTCAACGAGGAATTTCAACACAGGCTACACTCAACTCTCATCAAGGGCTCATCACTCAAGCAACACTCAAGGCGCTTATACTGCGATTAGTATAATCAACGCTACAGCAAGGTAATCACTCACATACTTGAGGTTAAGTTGCCACCCACGTGGTGATACAGGTGGCATGTGCGCAGTGCAAAGTGAATCAAAGCTACAGCAAGGCAACTGATTCAATAATAATCAGTTGCACTTATTCATAAACAGCAAGCAAGCAAGCTTCAGTGTGCGGGAGCCAAGCAGGGAGTTATCTGGGTAAACTCTACCACCAACAACGGACAAACTCAACTCAGTGGAATTTCTTCAATCACTCAACAGGTTAGTAATCCCTTAGAAGGGATTTCTATACTCAAGCACCGTTATTATAGCTATCTACGAGGGGACGAAAACTCAACCAGTGCTCCTGTAATTCATCGTGTAATTTAAACTCCCTTTTCAATTTATGTGAAATTAAAACCAAAATTTGTAATTTATTTAATAAGTGACTTTGTGAATATAGTTTCTATTTTCAATTTACTTCTGTGTGTGACTTCAATTTATTTTAACACCCGCAGCATGTTTACTCATATATAATTAAGGCTTACTCAAACAAAGTTATATATGGGAGCGTCCAGCAGAAACGGGCCACCGAGCCCGCGCGGTGCCTTTTTTCGCGTAAAAGGCGCTCTGTTTAACTCGTTCATAATCGTATGCTGCGTTTTTGAAAAAAAAAACCAAGCACCTATATCGATAGATTTTTTCCTGCTCTTTTCAATGGTGCGATTGTTTTTATTGCAAAACGCTTTCTTCCGGACGAAAACTCGAGTTGAATATTGAAAGCCATTTTTATCCAAGTATAGCATGTTTTTTTAAAAATAAACTACACCATTGGAAAGTACAACTCTTAAGCTTCAAAACCCTATCTTGGAGAAGTTGGAGAAATAAAGGGTTTAAAAGTAACAACATGAAAAAGAAAGCACCGAGGGTCCGCGCGAGCCCCTCGCGCCCGTGCGTACGGCACGTTTAAGTGCACGCTCTATTCAATTCGCTAATAATCGTGTACCAAGTCTCTGAAAAAAGAACTAAGGACATATATCGATAGATTTTTTCCTGCTCTTTTCAAAATGTAAAAAAATTAGAATTTAAAGGAAAAGGTAATATTGTTATTCCAGATTAAACAATCTATAAGGTTATTTTAAATTTCTGTTTCACTGCTTTCATTGCGTTCATGGATATTTTTATGTTTAATATATTATGTTTTTCAAATTTTGTTATATAAATGAACAAAGTTCATTGTAATATTATACTAACTGTTACAACTAGATCCACAAAATATGTCCGCGCATTGGCATTGTAAGTTACAAAACATTTTATATTTACAAAAAAGAAAGGGCGAAATAGCACATCGCGTGTATTAATCCACCCTTGAGCATAGCGTAAAAAGTTCGGGCAGCCGCTGTCTTTTTGATCTTACTATTTTTGAACTTTTCATGTTTCAACTTAAAAATATAATATTTTATAGTTTAAGACTTGTACTTTTGAAGAATATAATTCATTTTGAAGAAAAGACTGATATTTTATTGAAAAAATAGAGTTTAAACATTCAAATGGAATTTTCAACTAGAAGGAAGCATTTCGAAATAAAAATAATAGCACCATTGGAAAGATCAGGAAAAAATCTATCGATATATGTCCTTAGTTCTTTTTTCAGAGACTTGGTACACGATTATTAGCGAATTGAATAGAGCGTGCACTTAAACGTGCCGTGATGGCACATTCCAATGGTGTAGTTTATTTTGAAAAAAAAAACATGATATACTTTGGAAAAATGGCTTTCAATATTCAACTCGAGTTTTCGTCCGGAAGAACGCGTTTCGCAACAAAAACAATGGCGCAATTGGAAAGAGCAGAAAAAAATCTATCGATATAGGTCCTTGGTTTTTTTTTCAAAGACGCAGCATACGATTATGAGCGAGTTAAACAAAGCGCCTTTTACGCGAAAAAAGGCACCGCGCGCGCTCGGTGGCCCGTTTCTGCTGGACGCTCCCATATATATGTTTTTTGTTATCATTATGTAGTTGCATTTTATGCGTTGGTCTAAAATAAGATTGTTTTCATTGTGTTATTTATTCTTGAGAAGGGCTTCTCATCAAGAGCCGAAATGTCGACAATTAATAAGGAAGTTTACACAAATTTATGGCTCGTCGTGATCTTTCATCAGATTAACCAATTAATTACCAGCGAGCATTTCCTACATATGAATAGTATATTAAAATTGTAATAAAACAAGACATGAAAAAAATTTTGCATCTATTTTATCCAAACATATGGCCATTTCTATATTTTGACTTTGGCGTAACCTGCATGTCCAGGAATCTCATGGGTTTTGATCGAAGAAGTCTTAAATTGTTGGTATTTTATGTCACGATTGACTGAAGAGTTCTATAAATCAAATTTATTGGAGTAAATAATACTGTACGGCCAAAAGATGCTCAAAATTCTTGAATTTAAGCTCTGTTAAGCTTTTATAACTGTCATTAAAAATATTACTTATGTCGACTGCAATTTACTATCAACTGATAAGAATTTTTCCATCGGTCTTACAGTCTTACAAATTAAATTAAAATAATTAATATTTATGGCAGTTTTTATAACTGTTTTTGGCCGCAAACAATATTTACTTATATATATTTGATTCACACAACTCTTGAGTCAATTGTGACATGAAATATTAAGAATTTAAGACCTGTCGGATCGAAATCCATGAAGGTCCTGGACCTGCAAGTTATCTTTTCTGTACTGTCTATGTCGTGGGCTGGGCGAGCGGCTCTGCACAAGAAACGTGCTGCGCAGCACTCAGGTTTACACCCATTGTGATGTCCCCCTTAGCTATGATGTTTCTCTATCTCATGCTGCGCTGGATCCTGTCTATCCGCTCTATAACCTGGCATATAGACTGTAGGCTCTGCTTCCCATACATCTCGCCTAGTACTCTCTAAAGCAGGATACTGGCAGAGGAGGTGGAAGGTTGACTCAGCCATCCCTCCACACGATTTGCAGCTACCCTCGTCTAATATCCTGCGTGTCTGCGGGTAATATCTGATCAACAAGAGTGATGTGAGCCAGCCTACTATACTTCTTAGCTTAGCTTTATTCAGCCTGCCGACCTGTTGTAGTCACCGCTCTGGTAGAGAGTCATTTATGATTCTCTTGGCTTGTCTTAAACCTGTCGATTCTCGCTTTTTCATGGGTATTTTCTCCTTCATAAGGGAGATCATTTTCTTAATTTCACTCGGAGGAACGTTTACTGAGCACCGAGTTGCTATGATCTGGCGGACGCCTCCTCCAGCCTTCTCATTACCCCTAATACCTTTATGCCCAGCACCGAAATGAGGCTTAATGCATTGATGCAGGCCATGGCGGTAAGGATATCTATGCAGTTTAACACTTTTCTGGAGTATATGCTGGTGCAGTGTAGAAACATCAGTGTAGTTCTGCTGTCTGAGCAGATGGTGATGGGACATCCTATTGCTCTGGTAAGTTGCACTGCAGCACACTTCGCTATGGCTCTTACTTCTACCTGAGATACCGATGCGTGAGAGTCGAGTGTGAACACTAGCTCTGTAGAGCTACCTTGCTTCCAAACACCAGCCCCCCACGCCATTCTCGTTTTTGAAGTTGTCCGTGTACCACACCATGCCCGATTGGGTGTAGGGGCAGGTACCGTTGGTCCACTCTTCCCCGTCGGAGATGTGCATCCGGAAGGGTATGAGAAATATAATCCTTCGCCTTATCTTCTCACATCCCGATACATCAAGATCAGGGGGTAGGAGCTGACCGAGTTCCTGCTTAAATCCGCTCCCTATACCCGTAACATCTCTAATGCACCACCAAGTCTTGCTCGCTTCGTCCTTAATGAATGCGTATAAGGTCTGTATTCCTCGTATTAACTCTTGTGTTGCACCGGGTGTAGTGGTCGGTGAGCCCACTATGCCCCCTACCACTAGCCTTTGTACCTTGTCTAACGGGCTCCGGTGGGCCTTGAGTACCCCTGTCTGCCTTCAGATCACGACTCCGTGCTTTAATCTGGGTCTGATGATAGATTCATACATCCACCACACGTTGCCCGGTGACAGGCAACAGGTGTTGACAAAAGCCCTCTTACAGGTCCAGAACGTATTTATGGCTTTCCCACATATCTTGCTAATGCGTTTTCCCCAATTCAGTTTGGAGAAAACAGATTGTCTTGCTTACTGACGCCTGTCTACGTAACTCCCTTTTATGCGTGGACCTCTTGAGTTTTAAAATTATTTGAATAATCATCGTACTTAGTGTCACCCTCTACGTAACTCTCTTATTTTCGTGGATCTCAAGTCCTCCAGCTACTCGAGTTTAAAAATTATTTAAATAATCGTCTTGTTTAGTCTCACAAGTCTACGTAAAACCCTTATATGTGTGAACCTCGCGTTCCCTGGCTACTTGAGTTTAAAAATTATTTAAATAATTGTCTTGCTTACTGTTGCACGCCTACGTAACACCCTTATATATTGTTATCATTATGCTTATGCAGCGAAGGGTATACGTGGAATTGTGGAGGTGTTGTTACTCTTTGGTGGCGAGAAGGGAAGAGGAAAAGAGGAAAGGGGTGATAAAAACGTCTGTACGTAGGTCCAACATACCCTGTGCGGGTAGGTCATTCCCACCACCTCGACGAGAGGGGAGAAGAGGAAGGGAAGGAGAGGGAAGGAGGGTGATGGCTTATACAGCCATGTCCTTAGGAAGAGGGTGAGAGAAAGGAAGGGGAAGGTAACGAGCGTGAACACAAGGTTCTCGGCCCCACAGGTTAACTAACCCTCTTCGGATGAATCTTCCCGTACGACTCCTATCCTTTCGGACCTTCCTATTCGGAAGGTCCGTCCGACACCAGGTGTCTGGGCCGACTGAATGTCGGGTGGAAGATAGGAATAGAAGCTGGAGGGAAGAGAGAGGAAGGGGGGTGAAGGGAGTCGTGCGTGAGCACGTGGTGATCAGCCCCCCCCCCCCCCCCCGAGTACAGGCTTACCCTGCGCGGGCGAGCTACCTCGGCCGATTCGTATCCTTTCGGACCTTCCTATTTGGAAGTTCCGTCCGGCTCCAGGCGTCGGGTCCTGACAGTCGGAGCTGCATGCCCAGGCTCCTGCTCTCACCGCTCCGCGAGCCGCCGCGCCGCTGCGCGGTGGTGGGGATGCTTCACCAGCCGCCGGCCTTTACATGCAGTGGAGAGAGAGGAGGAGGGGGATGGCTTGTACAGCCATGCCCGTATAAAGTGAAATGCGGTGAAGGAGGGGGGAGATAAGGTTAAATAAATATACTAACTGTATATTATTTGGTTCTGGGCTTTATTTATCTCAATACACCTAGCCCGGACTACCCCCTTCTCCAGAGGAGCGTCGCGAGCTGACTGCCGATTGCAGCTGCCGCGCTTCTACTTATACGCGTTTGCGCATCTGCTCCGCAGCGGAGGGCGCCGCTAATTGGCGCGGAGCAGCTTCTCGCCGCTGCTGAACCCTAATTGGCGCGGAGCAGCTTCTTGTTAAAAACTGCGCGCAGGCAGTTTGTGTGTTTATTTAAGCCAAATGAAAGCCGTATTAAGTATTTATTAATTGTTTATTAATTGCTTAACTACTCTTTGATACTTTGTGTATCAATATGTGAGTAGTTTTTTTTTATTTATTTTAAAGCCTGATTAATCTCAACAGAGATTATATAGCCTACTTTATTGTAAATTATATTTGTGTTTACAAAGTAAATTCATATAGCTTTGTCAGAGTATTACATACAAGTAGAAATATGCACAAATTTGTAACATAAAACATTAAATATTTAACAAGGTATATACATTCAATAAAGCACGCATATTATATAATTAATAGTTTGGGTATTTAGATTTTGATGTTGGCGGATATTAAAAACTTCAGAACCAACCGACAAGCCTCAATATTTCGTTTAGCGAGCATTAATCTCATTGTTGTCGGTAGATATATTGCATGCTTCGAATTAAGTTTTTCTATCACATTATGTGATCCCAGTCTTGATAGTTATGTCCACAGAGAGAGCATGTCGGATCATCAGTAGTATTTTTGCGTGCTAGAGAGGTAGCAAGACTATAATGATTGCTCCTCATTCGATTGATACTAACTATAGTGTCTCGATCTAAACCATTATTGGAAAACCATGGTATATTTCTGTGAGAAAAGTAAAATTCAAAGAACCCTATTTCTTTCATTTCGCCTTGAAGTTTGATAGCTGCTTTATTTTTAGTAGTTAGCGCTATTCTAAAATTATGCGTGTAGTCAGAGAAAGGGATAAATAAATTAGGATTAAAAACTAGAGAAGTAGCTTCCTTTGTCTTTAAATCAGCAATTTGATTGTCTAAGATGCCCACAGGAACAGGTATCCAGAAAAAGTTTAGATTATTGTTACTGATGGATAAAGAATTTTTTTTAATACTAAATATGAGTGAGGTGGTTTTGATACTGATGTTGGAGAGTTCAAGACTACTTAGCCCACTTAAAGAGTGGGAATAAATGTTAACATTAACGTTATTGTAAGATCGCCCGCTGAATTAAGGGCATAGCACTCAGCAGTGAAAATTGAAGCATCAGATCTAATACTAAGCTGAGTACAGATGATGAGTTGTGGGCAAGAGGAATCCCTATTTTTACTACTATCTGTAAAAATCTAAAGGGCGTTATTCTGAGACAAAAAATTGTTTAATTGAGTGTTAGCAGAAGCTGCTTCCTCTAGCTGTCTAGCATTTGGTGTTGATATTTATCTATGTAGTGATAACATTATAGTCAGAGCAGTAAAGCAGAAAATGAATATCTGAATGAATAAATTTACACTTACCCCGAGAATGAAATGCTTAGCTCTTTTGCTAACCCCTATGGTATTAAGGAAATATAAAACGGTTTGACACGTTATCGTACCAGAGTTAGAAAGCGATTTAATTAAGTATTTCTTGCAGAAAAATTTTGAACGTTCCTGTAAGAGTGGAAGGTTTGTTCACGAATTAAGATATTAGTGGGTGGGTGGGTACTTACAAGGAAACGGATCGAGGTGTCCGCCTCTGATTTTCCTGAATTTTTTATGTGTTGTACAGGAACGAGTAATAAGAGACACGAATTTTTTTTATCGGCCCAATCCGATATTAAAGGGATGAAAACCGCCCTTAAAGTTTACCCCCGAAAACGGTTTATTCTTAATATCTTTAGTTCTAATTAATGTTTTGAAATGAAACAAATCGGAAAATTCTTCTCTTTGAATGACGAAACTAGCAAGTATAGTTTGGTCCCCGGGGCTGGCAAAACTTAATCTTTATTTCAGAAAAACCTTATTTTTTAAATTATTTTTGTATATAATATTTGAAATAAAATTAATTGATTATTATAAAAATCATTGTTGGGCTTAAAATGAAAAATTAAAGTTGACGTGATTCAGGGTTTTTGCAAGTACAAGCGTTATCAGGGGTAAACAACCCCTTAGGCGCAAAATACTTTCGAACAGTTAAAAGAAATATTATATGTTATGTAATGCATTTTTATTTCGGCTAATTCTTTTTATTGGCTCAATTTCCTATTATTAAAGGGGTAAAACGCACCCCTCAAAGTCACCCCTAAAATAGATTTTTTCTAGATATCCAAAGTTCAGATTAAAATTTAAAATGAAACAAAATGGAAAATATTTCTCTTTGAAATGCCAAATCAGCAATGGTTGTTTGATCGCGTGAGGTAGCTACCTTATATTTTATATCGGAAAAACTTTATTTTTTTTTATTATTTTTGTATATAATATTTGCAATAAAATTAAATAATTATTGTTAAAATTAAAAATCAAAGTTGACTTGTTTCTGGATTTTTCTAATAACAGCATTATCGGGGGTTATCAGCTCCTTGGGCACGGAATACTTACAATTACTACCACTCAAATAAATATTTTGAGGTGTATAATACTTATTTAGTTTATATTCGTGACAGGCGACCTCGCTCCTTGCTTCAGCTTACACGCGGTTTGTGTACGTCACAAAATAAATAAATAAATATATAAATAAATATATAAATAAATAAATAAATAAATAAAGTAATTAATTAATTATATTGGAGGGGGTGTTACAGATAACACTGTAATAATGCCCACCCATCCCCTCCCACCACATTGGTGGCGGGAAAATCGTCAGTGGTTTGTTGTGTTTACTCCATTGTGCGATTTTTCAACCGCCTGGCGATTCTCGCCGGGAGTGTCCTTCATTTCAAGATGGAACCTTGTCGCCAAGGAGCTGCTCCAATACCGTGCTTTGACTACAAAGTTCAAATTGAATCTGATTCTACCTATTCAGAAGTGGCCTCGTAGTCATTAAACATTAAACCTTTCTAAGGAACTTGCAATTGTCTTTGATTCCGTAAGTAACTTCACGGTGAAGGATTATACACTAGCCCTAGTAAAAGTCATGGGTCCTAGCAACATCAGATTTGCCTCCAGAATATCTCAAGGTCGCATATGTTTATACCTCGCTTCTAAAGACTTAGTAAAAAAAACTGTCAATATAGGAGAATTTAGAATAATCAACGACGCAAAGGAGGAACAATCCATCGAAGCTCGGTCTCTGATTTCTCGAGCGACTTACAATTTCTAATGTAAAAACCGAAATTTCTATCAGTTTTTTGGAACAAATTATTAAAAAACTTGACATCAGGACCAAATCTCGAGTCACTCATGCGCGTGCTGGCTACGTAGAATCGGGTTACCACATCTTGTCTTTCAGAATGCAACTATACCTCGATTCTCGAGATGAAGAAAAAATTCCACCAGCTATTAACATAAGAACAGAAGATTCTATAGAATGGGCATATTTCTCGACAAACAAGATTAAATACTTCATTTGTCAACAAGAGGGTCACCTAGCCAAGTCGTGCATTGCAAAAGAAAACTCACTGCCCGGTGGAACCGACGTGGAAATTTCCAGGCAGACAAACATAACAGAGCCGCCAGTTAATAGCGATAATGATCTGATGATCCACGAGCAGGTAAACACGGTCTCCAATATTAACTAATTAAATGAATTTGCCCTTCCTACTCTATCAAGCGCTAAGAGAGAATTACCAGACACCTCGTCATCTACGGAGGGATCGTCTCTTTTCAAGGGCGTTGCCCCTCCCAAGCTACATAGTGCTGTAAAGCATACCAACAAAAAACTAAAAATAAATGTCCATTCCTTAGAAGAAATTAGAGAGAACTTAAATTCTCTTAAGTCCCATATAGATAAGAGGGAAAAAATACCCAATCGATTTTGTTAAACTGACTTCCTTTTTGTACGATACATATGGACGCAGTCATATCTCAGATATGATAGAAAATTACTGTCCCGACGAAGAGGGCTTATTAAAGATGCTCACCGAAACTCGCAGACTGATGGAAGCAGGGAAACTACGTAGTCGCATCAAAAGAATTATGGATAAATTGAAAAACCCGTCGCTTAACACCCTAGAAGTTCTAAGTAGTGAACCCCCCAACTCTTCAGATGGAGATTAATAATGGATAATACAATAGACAATCCACCCTCGTCCAATTTGCGTATCGCATTTTGGAACACATGAAGTATACTTAAAAGAAGAGAAGATTTGATTGTTTTGATAAACAATTTTGATATTTTAATATGTGTAGAGACATGGCGAAAACATAATCAAATTATATGTTTCCTGGATTTAACGCCATTAGGGAAAGTAGAAATAACACTATGGATGGTGACATTGCTATTTTCATCCAGAAAAGCCCTGAATTCCAGTCGTTGAAACTAAATTTATTACATGAATCGCTAGAGTCTTGTGCTGTCCGAATAACTAACACCATTCCAACCTTTAATTTAATCGCTCTCTACCCGTACCCCAGGCACAAATCTCCCTCAGCTCAATTGGAATGCAATTGCTGCTTCGGCACAATTGCATCCAAATTGCTTACTGGTTGGTGACTTCAACACCCACCACCAAAATTGGAATTGTTTAACCAGTGATTGTAACGGAAATCGATTCATGCAATCAATCATTGATTTTTACTTATTTATACATAATAGTAGAACATTTTCACGCATTGATACGCGTACTAATTCAAAGTCTAATATAGATTTAATTATCTCAGACATGACATTTGCCGACAAAATTCTCACTCGTGTATACGATGAAACCATGGGTTCAGATCACTTCCCCATTTTAATTCAAGTTAATATAAACAAAAAAATTGTTACATTAAAAAATCTTCCTAGTTAACGTCTGTTCGAACTAGTTGGAACAAAGTTCTTTCTCAATTAGGAAACCGATTGCATGAATTTCGAACTCTGGAATTTAATGAGTTGTCTCCGTGTAATAAATACGAATTTTTAGTAGCTGTTGTTACTAAAAATGACTGTAAATCGACTACGCCTTCTAAAAGAAGGGTTAACACTAAAGTGCACAGCAATCCCATTCCTTAGCGGGATGCAGATTGCGATAGAATCAAACATCAACTTAAAGCAGCCTTTAAAAGATGGGAGCTTTCTGGCTAGTTATGTGACTTAATTGAATATAAAAGAACTTGTGTCCTAGCTAAAGATATTCTTAAGAAGAAAATGAGAGACAGCTTTAAAGAATTCGTCAAATCCCCCAATTTTAATACTAACTGCAGCTACACCTGGATAAAATGTAAAATTTCTAAGAAGAAATGGACCCAAACCGCCTTATTCGAAACTCTCTTCAAGCGACTGAGGCTATAGAAAAATTATGTCCCCCCGATCTGCCCTCCAGCCCCGAACATACTCCTGCTAGCACATAAAACAACGATTTCTTTCAAGCCATCTTCTCTTTAACCGAGTTCAATACTGCGTTTTACTCATGTAAAGCCAACTCAACTCCAGGTATGGGATATCTAATGAAATTCTCTTGAGTCTATCTTTCAACTACGAAGTTACCTTATTAGGCATTTTCAATGAAATGTTTGCCTCATCTGCTCCCATCTATATGGCTAGATTCTTTCATTTATTTTATAAAAAAATCTGAGGGTAAATCAGTTCAATCCGATTGCTCTAAATTCTGGTCTTTATAAAGTGTTTGAGGGAATGTTAAAATTAAGAATGGAATGGTAGCTTGAACATAATAATTTAATACACCCTAGCCAAACTGGAATCCGAAAAGGCCGTTGCTTCCTAGACGACTTAATTCCGAAATACTTCTTGACAAACTAGCCAAAATTGAGTGCTCTATTAAAATCATCAAATTTATTAGATTTTTATCTAAATGCAGTCGTATTTACTCTGAAGCAAATCCTATTTTATCTAAGTTTATTCCCAAGGGGGTGCCACAACTTGATGGATTAATCCCCACTCCTTATACCATTTTTGGGTTAGATATCATGTTCAATGTGCTAAAAGAGATTTCAATTTCGCAGTTTGCCGATGATATTGCCCTGTACACACAGGTCACTAAATCGTACTCTGATTCTAAGATATTACTGGAGAATTCAATTTGCACCATTCCAAGCAATACTTCAGATCTAGGCTTGGAGCTCAGCCCCCATAAATCAGTCTTTCTACATTTTAACAGGAATAATATACTCCCGGGGATTGAATTCATTAACATAGATGATCATCCAATTTCTCCTGCGGAATCTGTCAAATTTCTAGTTATTCACCTTGATTATAAACTTAACTTCTCCAAGCATATAGCCTACATTCGTAAAAGTGTCTATTAACCTTAAACATTATCAAATATATCTGCGGCTACGCGTGGGAAGCTGAACCTGAAACTTTACTGCTTATTTTTAAAAGCTTCATTCGGTCTAAAATTGAATATGCTTCCTTCATTTATGTTCCCCCAAGAAAAAATGATGTTTTAAAACTTGAAAGAATCCAGTTCCCACTATTAGAAGAGATCTTGGTTTTAGACTAACAAGAAAGCGGATCGGGGTGCCAGCCTCTGATTTTCCTGAATTTTTGATATGTTGTAAAGGACCGAAAAATAAAAGACACATATTTTTTTTATCGGCCCAATCCGATATTTAAGGGGTGAAAACGGCCTTTAAAGTTCACCCCAGAAAACGGTTTTTTCTAAACATCTTTAGTTCTAATTAACGTTTTGAAATTAAACAATTTGGAAAATTCTTCTCTTTGAATGACGAAACTAGCAAGTATAATTTAGACCCCTGGGGTGGAACCCTTACTTTTTAGTTCAGAAAAACCTTATTTTTTAAACTATTTTTGTATAAAATATTTGCAATAAAATTAATTGATTGTTATAAAAATCATTTTTGGGCTTAAAATAAAAAATTAAAGTTGACGTGTTTCAGGGTTTTTGCAAATACAAGCGTTATCGGGGATAAACAACCCCTTAGGCGTAAAATAATTTCGAACCGTTAAAATAAATATTTTATGTTATGTAATTTTATTTCGGTTAATTTTTTTTATTGCCCCAATTTCCTATTATTAAAGGGGTAAAACGCACCCCTAAATCTCGTCCCTAAAATAGGTTTTTTCTAGATATCCAAAGTTCAGATTAAAATTTAAAATGAAACAAAATGGAAAATCTTTCTCTTTGAAATGCCAAATTAGCAATGGTTGTTTGATCGCGTGGGTAGCTACCCTTATATTTTATTTCGGAAAAACTTTATTGTTTTTTTAATTATTTTTGTATATAATAGTTGCAGTAAAATTAAATACTTATTGTTAAAATTAAAAATCAAAGTTGACTTGTTTCAGGATTTTTCTAATAACACCATTATCGCGCGTTAGCAGCCCCTTAGGCACGGAATACTTACAATTAGTACCATTCAAATAAATATTTTGAGGTGTATAATACTTATTTAGTTTATATTCGTGTCAGTTTTTTTTTACCGAAATAACGTAATTAATGAAGTCGCTTATAAACTCTTATACTTGTTGTGCAATTTTCATTCGAGTATTTTGCTCGTATTTACAGGTAAATAAAATGGATGTAACTGGGAAAAGAATGGGTGAGTTATATGATTGACTGATCTAATGAATAGAAGCTAATTGATATTATTATAAAATATTAATTTTTATTATGTAATTACTTTTTATTAAAAGTAAAATATAGGTATATTTTCACAAATTGTCAAAAAAGATTCGAAGAAACTATACAAACGAGCTTATAGTTTATTCCTTACCACAATTAATTTTGTCTAAGGATTATAGGTTGAACAATAATGAAAATCTTCAAAAAAATGTTTTAAACACACTATCGGAAAAATGTCTTACAAAATTTTTCCATATACGAAAACCAAACACATCCAGCTGTTGTATTTTTCCAGTTGTACATTTAGGAATTTTGAAAAGTTTAATATTTTTATCATCAGGTTATTCTCTTTGGACTGCTTCTGTGCAATGTCCACTCCAAGAATCTAGCAATAACAAACTATTTTTTCCAACATTTGGAAAAAATATATCCCTTAACCATTTCCGAAAATGGTCTGAAAATAAATTGTAAACAAATAAATTTCTCAGATCATTACAGTAAACTATTGCAATTTGTATTACATCTCTAATTTAGATAACAATTTATTACATGAAATCAAATTAACAAAAATAAATAATAATGAAATTTATTAATAATTTACAAAAACTTTTTTTTAACTTTCGAAGTTTACGTTAAAATACCTTATTTTAAAAATAATTTACTAATAATTGTAAATCTTTTTTAATATGGGTCTACTGAAATTAAAAGTTTACAAGTAAAATGTTTAAAATAGATATAAGCTACAAGTTTACGAATACAAGTACACTTTATTTAATTTCACTCACCTGATGTCATTTTGCCAGATTTAGAAGCCATCAAATATACATTATCTGGCTGAAATAAATCTTGTTGTATTATTGGACTGATTTCATCTTTAGTCTCTTTTGAGACTATAAATAATGGAGAGAGCAATGTTCCAATTGAAATCCATTTTGATCAGCGTTGTAGGTATTTTCAATTCCAAATTCTGAAATCAGTGGTTTGATGTCTGCTGAAAATTTACTAGCTTCTTGATTTATAATTTCCTTGTCTTCAACATTTTTTATTGTTATAAATTTGTTAATTTTTCTATTAATAATTCTGTGAGCTTTCTTAAATTTTCACAGCCAGAAATCAGATGCTTTGAATCTAACATCATTAAATTCCAAATTTTTTTAGCTTCTATAGCCCACCTACCTATATCAATAACGTGAATCATATGACCAACTTCTATAGATTCTTTGAGATTTCTTAAAACAAATTCAGTAATGTGATATAATTTTTCTTTGTAAGTTCGACCTTTGTTGATTTTTCTTGCCCATCGGCGTAGTTGTCGTACTGAATTAACTAACTTAAATTGATGTTTAACACTTTCTATACTACGATTTTTCTTATTTTTAGTTGATCTCCAATATTCGACTGCTTTTCTTTGTAATCGAAGCTCAACTCTTCATCATCGTATAAACAGATATCATAATCATTTTCTTCTTTGAAAACTGTGTCATCTTCAATTGCTTGTACTTTATAATTTTTAAATTGCTCTTGAAAATCTAATGTCTCTTCTTCCATTGGTTCAATCGCATTAAAATCATTCATACTTTCGTATAAAATGTTTTTGAATTTTTCAGCTAGATCCATTTCAAGCTTATTAACAGGACTTTCTAGTATCTGAAGCCCTAAAAATGTTGCCAATAATAAATTTATGACGTTGATAGGGTTCACCTTCATTTTTTCTATTATTTAATTTTTATAAAATAATAAATTGTATTGTAGGAAAAAAATAAATGGCGGGCTCTCGATAACGTGTACCTCATGACAGAATTGACAAAAATATACTGACTAACTGATCTGTTTTTAGGCAGTCGTGGACTCCAGGCTCACTCGCGTTATTTTTAACGATTACAATCGCACGGATATTTTTACGGATTACAAGATGGGCTTACAAATAATCGCTTATTCATATATATATATATATATATATATATATATATATATATATATATATATATATATATATATATATATATAAATAGAAAGGAGGAAAATATTTACTTAAGAATAAGCATTTATGAAGAAGCACAAATGAAATATAATATGACATGCCTAAATACGCAAACATAAATATTCTAAAATTATAAGCAAACTATAATTATCAAGCAGTGATTTTTAAAAAGACTAAAATATACCATAAAAATAATTTTAATCTTGGCTCAGTTTTTAAAAGCTTTTCTGCATACAAATATTTATGGAGTAAAAATGAAAATATAGTCATGTTATTATTTATTCCTCTATTTATCTTATGCTGTTATATTTAGAATATTAAAATAACGAAATTGTCAAACTCATTGTCCGTGATTTTTATTCTTTAAATAGAAAATTGAGCCTATAAACAAATCAATCTGAAATAAATAAAATATTCATGATTATTTATTCTGAATATACACATCATATACCTCAAAATCTTTATTTCATAGGTGCTAATTGTAAGTATTCCGCGCTAAAGGGGCTGCTAAACTTAGATAATGCTGTTACTAGAAAAAATCCTAAAACAAGCCAACTTTGATTTTTAATTATAACAATATTTAATTTTATTGCCAATATTATATACAAAAATAATTAAAAAAAATAAAGTTTTTCTGAAATAAAATATAAGGGTATCTATCACACGCTAATTGCTGGAAAATTGCTCTCTCCATTATTTATAGTCTTAAAAGAGACTATAGATGAATTCGCACCAATAATACAACAAAATTTATTTCAGCCAGATAAAGTATATTTGATGGCTTCTAAATCTGGCAAAATGCCATCAGGTGAGTGAAATTAAATAAAGTGTACTTGTATTCGTAAACTATATATCTATTTTAAAGATTTTACTTGTAAACTTTTAATTTCAGTAGACTCATATTAAAAAAGATTTACAATTATTAGTAAATTATTTTTAAAATAATGTATTTTAACATAAACTTCGAAAGTTATAAACAAGTTTTTGTAAATTATTAATAAATTTCATTATTATTTATTTTGATTAATTTGATTTCATGTAATAAATCGTTATCTAAATTAGAGATGTAATACAAATAGCAATAGTTTACTGTAATGATCTGTGAAATTTATTTGTTTACAATTTATTTTCAGATCATTTTCGGAAATGGTTAAGGGATGTATTTTTTCCAAATGTTGGAAAAAATAGTTTGTTATTGCTAGATTCTTGGAGTGGACATTGCACAGAAGCAGTCCAAAGAGAAGAACCTGATGATAAAAATATTAAACTTTTCAAAATTCCTAAAGTTACAACTGGAAAAATACAACAGCTGGATGTGTTTGGTTTTCGTATATGAAAAAATTTTGTAAAACATTTTTCCGATAGTGCAACTTTGTTGGAGAAGGATATAAGTTAGCACGTACGAAATAATGTAATTAAATTACAATCTCTGGTGCATAATCAGTTATCTTCTCCTCGATACGTAAATCTGTTTAAATACTCTTGGTATAAAAGCGGTAATATCGATAATAAACCAAATGAATTTGTAAATCCGGTCCCCTTTAGCTTTGATGGATTCCAAGCTCATTGTGAGGTACCAGGATCTAAAAATATTGCTATTATAAAATTGTTAGAAATACGGGCCTGGCTCAACTGTTTCGTACGCTGCTTAACGCTCTCCGCTTTACCCCTCCTCTAGTCTTCTTTTGTTCTAAGCGAGCGGCCCCTGCCGCCGGCCAGCGACAGTCAGTGCTCTGATAGAGCTATTACTGATAGCACCTGTGTTATTCTAAATCCTTTTATACTTTTAGTATCTTTTGTAAGAGCGACAGTTCAACGACCGTGTTAATAAATATTCTTTATTAAATAAAGCGTATGTGTTTTATATCTTCATTCACTCCTTCTTCCAAGCATAACTCTAATAGGTTATGGGCCCAGGAAGAGAGGAAGAGATGAACGCACGCGAGCTGGAGACGAAGTTAATGGCGACGGACGAGAGGTTGCAACAGACGAGGAGGCGACAGATATAGAGGCGACTGGTCAGACTCACAATGGCAAGTGAGAGCTTTGCTGACTTAGAGACAGTGCGCGACGGTTATAAGAAAATTTTAAGTCGACGGGAATTAAAAGCGAGCAGTACCGATAATCTAAATTCGTCTGCGTCACATATATCGTGCGGCTGCGCAAATTGCGAGTGTTGTTAAGGCGAGTGATCGTTAGAATTCCGCGTAAAGCGAGGGGCAGACGCGTCCCGTGTCGTGGCGTGCCGACCCTGCAACGGGTCTTGACGCGCACATGTGCTGCCGGTGAGCCGGCATGGAGGCCGCGATGCACCGATAGTTTCTTGAGCGACAGAGAGAGAGAGAGAGAGAGAGAGAGGGAGAGACTGAAAGAGCGCGCGTGCCTTGGGTGAGCGTAATGGCGGCGCGTCGTATACGTATGTACTAGCGAGAGAGAGAGAGAGAGAGACTGAGGGAGCGCGTGTGCCTCGAGCGGGCATAATGGCAGCGCGTGGGATGTGCGGGTGTGCCTGTGAGACGGAGACAGAGCGCAAGCCTGTCAGCGGCACTTCGTGTACCATGTGCACGCGCTGGGAGAGAGTGCGGCATCGGCCCGTCTTCCGCATCAAGGCGCGCGAAGCAGACATCGACTGAGCTCCCGTATGCGACCGTGAGAGGGGAGGAGAAGTCAAAGGCGCGCTGCACAGCCATGTATAGAGGAGCGCGCGACAGTATAAGCGAGTGGAAGAGGTAGCGCAAGTCGACCGATTTCGGGTAATGCACGCAACGACTTTACGTGAGCGGGGAAATTAAGTATGGCCATACGACGGAAAATTAAGCGAACAGTGAAATATTAAAAAAATGCGCAGCGGCCGATTGTGTTTCGTAGATAGAATTTTATGATTAATTAAATATGCATATAAATATTAATTCGAATTAATTATTCTGTATACAGATAAAATAAATCTCGAGTAATCCTTGCGAAGGCAAGAGGAATAAAAACTTAGTACGTCTAAAAGGAAATACTTGTGATGAAAACTGAAATATAATATTCTTTATTGTAGAATTATCGAATATTATAAACGAGTGAAATTGCGTCTGTACTCGATTAATTTCAGAGTTTTGATCTTATTCTAAATCTTGTATAAACTCGTAGTGCTTGCGTTCGGCACGGTTTGTTTATTCAAAGATATTATCACACATAGTATTCGCAGTCGATTGACCTCAGAACTCTGCTGTTACTTTAAAATCTTGTATAAACTCGTAGTGCTTGGCACGATTTGTTTATTAAACGATTTTGTAACAACAATGACGTTGGGCGAACAGCACGTCTTTGAAAGATGCAATCGAAAAGGCAGAGTTAGAGGACCGATCGCTGCTAATGCCGTGTTGCCACAAAGGCAGGAATGCCTCTCAAAAGAGCGAGTGAAATGAGACGGAGAAAAGCGAGTTAAATGAGACGGAGAAAAGCGAGTGAGAATGTTGCGAACAGGTTGAGTCCGGTACCGGAGACGAGTGAGTCGAGAAAGAACGACAGAGAGAAGAGACAGATAACGACAGTGATGTGCGACAGAGCGAAGGCGACGCACAGTGGGGCCACGAGCAAAAAAAAGCGCCGAAATTCGCGCTTGCCTCGAAAAATGCATAAAAAAAAAAGTTTGAGGCACGAAAGTATTCGTTGTAACCTATATTTTATTAAACCGTTTCCCCTGGTATGATCGTAATCGATATGTATATGTATATCAGGCATATATTGAGCATACATACAGTAACCGCATTAAAATGACATTTTCGTGCAAAGCTTTTCATTACTCGATGTATCTACCATAATAAAAATATATTTAACACACACACACATATATATATATATATATTATTAGATTATTATTAGACATACATAT
This sequence comes from Torymus aiolomorphi, assembly GCA_036365515.1. Taxonomy (NCBI): domain Eukaryota; kingdom Metazoa; phylum Arthropoda; class Insecta; order Hymenoptera; family Torymidae; genus Torymus; species Torymus aiolomorphi. The sequence continues at coordinate 103,017,495 of CM070876.1, read as the reverse complement.
GAGTTATATCGGTTCGTGTATGTGTGTATATATGCATATATATAAATATTATCTTATATCTTAAAAATGAACAAAATTAAAAAAATGGATTTTGTGGTATGCGACACATACACGTATACATACACACAAGGACAAACACGCGCGTACACACACACACACACACATACACACATACACACACACAAATATATCTGTGGTGCTAAGGAAGAAGGGAACAAATCACTTGGAAAAGTTTTAGAGATATGGCGATTTAAATGATAAAGCTTAAATGCAACTGCTATAGTTGTCCTTTTTCAATTACGTTGTAACTACAGAATAATGAACTTTTTACAAAATAAAAACTTCAAAATATGGTGTATTAAACCTCAAAAAAAAGAAAAATGGCTTTAACTCGATTTTCATAAAGAGTGGATTAATTCCCATCTTCCTTGGCACCACAGATATATTACTTATTATGAAATCCACTATTTATTAAATATTGAACATGTAGCTGTGGTATAATATAAATAATGCATATTATATTATATCAATAATAAGTAATATATAGTTGTGTGTGTGTGTGTATATGCGCGTGTTTGTCCGTGTGTGTATGTATACGTGTATGTGTCGCATACCACAAAATCCATTTTTTTAATTTTATTCATTTTTAAGATATAAGATAATATTTATATATATGCATATATACAACATACACGAACCGATATAACTCATATGTATGTCTAATAATAATCTAATGATATATATATATATATGTGTGTGTGTGTTAAGTATATTGTTATTATGGTAGATACATCGAGTAATGAAAAGCTTTGCACGAAAATGTCATTTTAATACGGTTACTGTATGTGTGCTCAATATACGCCTGATATACATATATATCGATTACGATCATACCGGGGGAAACGGTTTATTAAAATATAGGTTACAACGAATACTTTCGTGCCTCAAACTTTTTTTTTATGCATTTTTCGAGGCAAGCGCGAATTTCGGCTCTTTCTTTTGCTCGCGGCCCCACTGTGCGACGGTATTTCTACGACGAGTGTAAACGATGAAATTTTGAGAGGTAAACCAAGTATATCAAACGTACGAAAATTAAATCCAATTGGTACATATAGAAAAATTATATGTGAATAAAAACATGATATCAAATTTTAATTCTACAAAACAACATCTAGCTAGTGAAAACATTAATGATAATTGTTTTGTAATAATACAAAAACAACTCCGAATCATTTTGACGCAAATGATAGAGTTTAATCAGAAAAATGATCGAACTGGCGAGTGACGATAAAGCGAGGGATGAGCGACTGCATCGGAGGAGAAAGCGTGTAACGGCGACTGAAATACAGGCCGGAAAGTCTAATAATAATCCGACAAACGGTGATGAAATTTTGAAGGATAAGATCGTTCTTATTTGAATAAAATCGATAACAAGTTAAATGAAATGGCGACTGATTTACCTTGTAATCCCGTTCTTTTTAAAATTCTATATAAACTCGTAGTGTTTGTGTTCGACGCGGTTTGTTTATTGAAAGATTTTAATTGCAGACATGGCATTTAAGATGCTGGATGAAACGTGTATCTTAATAGATGCTTTTCACCAGGCAAAAGTAGACGGGCGACCGATGATAATACTTTATTGCTGGAAAGGTATGGGAAGTATCTCTTGAAGTAATGACGGAATAGAGACGGAGGAAGGCGACAGAGACTATACCGCAATAGGCGCGACAAAGGGCGAGTGGTAACAGTGGCTGGTGTGAGAGTGAGTAAAAGCGACAGAGTCAAAGAGAGACAGAAACATGTTATATGGTAAGGATTATTTAAACGTATGTTAATACGGTACAAAATAAATTGAGAAAGTCCACATATATTTGATAATTCGAGTTTCGTAATTTCATGCAGGTGAACATTAATATGAATAAAATCAAATATAAATAAAACATTGCATATAAGAGACGGAATATTAAAATTGAATTTTGAATAAGACTAAATGTTATTGTGTGATAGAAATATATATGAATGATATTTTCAGAATTCTCTTAGATCTGATTTACAAATGAACGACCGGTTGTATATTACTAAATTGATTGTAAAAGCGAGTGTTAATCTAAATAAAACTATTTCGATGTGTTCGATGAACGTAAGTTTAGAATTCGAGACCACTGTAACATTAAAGCGATAGAGCATAGACAGTTTTATAACATGCAGTATAAGAACCGTTGAAAGGAATGGCGACAGTTTTCGTTGACGGTGTTGAGGACTTCGTAATAATTTATTATAATTTGGCTGAAGTTGTCTTTCAGGTCGAGAAAAGAAATGGTTTTTATTTATACTGCTATAAACGTGGCGTTGCAGGTTTTAAGTATTCACTGTAAATCTGAAAGCATGATATTAAAACAATTGTCATATATCATGATATTCTAGAATTCGTATCGTGATGAATTTAGCGACTGTATATACGAGATTAGGATATTCGAAAAGAGTTCTATGCTTCATGAAATAATAAGCGATCTGGCGACTATGTCGTGAATCACAACGGAAGTAAAAGACTGGAATCTGATTAACATGCTGATGGAAAATTTGCGCAATTGGAGAGGTTGAGAAAAAGGGGGTGTGAAAACAGGAAAAGTCAGCACGTAAAATAAAGCGAGTGATCGATAATCAGCAAACTTAGAAGACGACAGTATATTACTGAATATAAACGAACGAAACGTACAAGCATACAATGCTGGACTTGTTTTCACTTCAACCGCATAGAACAATGTTATCTAATCCAGATTTGTGACAGAAACTGAAGCGACAGAATATTTCGAATAATTCGAGTGTAATTTTTAAACGGACTGAGTATGTAACAAGATGAAAATAAATGTACATATAAAAGCGACAGTATAATCTTAAGATCGGAGGGAGTCGGCTCAGTTGAAGTATTAGCGAACGATAATAAAATACTAAAAATTGATATTTATGATCCGATATCAAAAGAAAGTTTTATATCAGGCATTTACCAGAAACCCTACTGGATAATAGAATTTGAAATAAATAAAGTGAATGTTATTTCCAATGCAGACAGAAATAGAGCTGTAGCTTATATAACTACGAGAAACATGACTAAACGTGAAGCGACAGAGACCGTAGAAGCGTGAGTAAACGAAAGTGAGACTGAAGACAGAGACTGTGAAACTGATACTGTGATCTGTTCAGACTTCGATAATACCATACGCGATCGAAAAATAAGCGACGTGAATGAAGCGAGAGAGAATAAAAATCCAACATGCGACATAGAGTTGGAAGAGAAGTTGAACAAGTCACAGATAGATAATCAGGCCATGTTATGGCATGTACGTTTGGGTCATGCGTCCGTCAGTTATTTGAAAGAACTAAAAAAAAAATGCCAGAGATTAAAGAACTTAAAAAGGTCGTTTCGATAAATTTATACAAAAGTATAAAATATGTATGATTTCCAAAATTAAAACATTGCCGTTCAAAACAACGAGGCAGCGAGCAACAGAGCCTATGCAGATTATACATGCAGATGTCATGGGCATGATAAGTCTTGCTTCGTATCCGAAGGGATACAAATACATTTCTGTATTTATAGATGATTTCTCGCATTTGGCTATGGCTTACGCGATGAAAACTAAAGATGAGACTGTTCATTGTTTAGAATCTTTTGTAAAGAGTGCTTGAAATCTGTTAGGCAAAGATGCGAAGGTTTGTAACTTGCGAAGCGATCAGGGGACTGAGTTTACGGGTGGTTACACGACTGAGGTTTTGGAAGCGACTGAATGCTGAACTACAGTTGGCATGCCCTGATACGCCTCAACACAATGGTGTAGCTGAAAGGTTCAACCAGACGATCCAGGGGTAAGTGCGAGCGCTGATGTACCATTCTGGACTTCCCGAGAACATGTGGACATTACACATTTAAAACGTTTCGGGTGTTTGGCTTACATGAAGGTACAACGCAAAACAGGGCCGAAATTCAGATTCATAGGAAGGAGAGTTATACTGGTGGGATATAAAGAGACTGGATATTTATTTCTCAAACCAGAGGAAGGCAAGTTTTACGAAAGCTGTGATGTTAACTTCAACGAAAAACTAGTATTTGGTAATAAATATAAAAAAACGAACATAAGCGACTGGGAGACTGATGGTTTTGGAATCAATCCAGATACTTGGTTTGTTGAGTTTAACTCTGAAGCGACGGAGAAAACTGAATCGGAGGGATCGACAGTGAAAAGAGGACGTGGTCGTCCGCTGAAAGCGAAAGCTAATTCAACTCAAAAGACAGTCAACTAGAACGACGGTACATGCTATGTTGGCTGCTATGAATAGAGATCTACTTAGTTACCAAGAGGCAATGAAAGCGACTGATAAATGGGAATGGATTGAAGCCACTAATAATGACCTTGAGTCTAGGAATATAAATTGAGTGTGGAAACTGGTGGACAGAAAAACAGCACCTAGCGACGGAAAGCGACAGAACGTAATTGACTCACGGTGGGTACAGAAGATAAAGATCGAACCAGATGGTAGTATCTGATATAAAGCTCCTCTGGTCATCCGGGGCATTAAGGATAAAAATGAATACGATTTACAGGAGACGTATGCCACTGTTTCTCGACTGCCCTAAATTCAAATGACACTTGCGATAGCAAATAAGTTCGATCTTGAACTCTGTCAAATGGACCTGATGACAGCATTTTTGAATGGCCGTCTGAATGTTCCAGTATTCATGGAAATTCCGGAAGGAATAACGTGTTCGACCGAGATTAAGCGAAAGAAAGTGTGTAAGCTTGAAAAGGCTGTATACGGATTGAAACTGAGTCCGAAGTGCTGGAACCAGAGGTTCACTGAAACTGTGAAAAGATTTGGGTTGAAACCGGACTTTTACGAACCATGTTTGTTTACTTGGCATGACGGAAACAAATTTCTGATTTTAGTCTTGTATGTCGACAATATACTTTTGGCGTGTAACGACAGTGAAAAATTAAAGGAAATAAAAACCAATCTTAAAAGAAATTTCGAAATGACAGATATAGGTGAGCCAAAGTCTTTTCATAGTTTAGAGATTCAGAGATACAGAAAATCTCGAACGTTAAAAATCCATCAGGAAAATTACATCATCAAAATGTTGATTAAATTTGGCTATCAGGATGTGCACCCACAGCGAACGCCTATGATTACAAATCAAGTTGCGAACAGACAGCGAAAAGAGCGAGAGGAAAAAGAAAATATAAACGAACTTATAACGACTGAAAATAACGATAACAGACCCTATCGTGAAGTGATAGGTACTCTCCTGTATCTGGAAAATGCATGTAGACCTGACATAGTTTACGCGTGAACGTGTTAGCAGACATCAAATTAAACTGACAGATAGCGACTCGCAGGCAGTAGAGCGAGTGCTTAGGTACTTAAAGGGAACTGCAACAATGCGCTTAAATTATCTTGGCAAAAGCGACTGTTTTGAAGGCTATTCTGATGCGAGTTTCGGCGACCGTAAAAACCCGTTGACGACAAGCGGCTATATAATTAAACTCTTTGGAGATACCATAGCTTGGAGAACACACAAATAACGCTATGTGAAACTATCTACTTGTCAGGCGGAGTATGTATCGATGAGCGACTGTAGCCAAGAGCTGGTATCAATACACAATTCTCTAGTGAACGTGTTGTCCGAAAAATTCACACCGATGACGTTATGGTGCGATAATCGATCGGCTGAAACGAACGCGAAAACAGGCGATGGTATTAAATTGCGACATATGACTGATATTAAAGAGAATTACGTGAGCGAGTGTGTTGATCGATTGTTGATATGCGTGCTGTGGATAGCATCTAAGGAACAGGAGGCAGATGTGATGACTGAATCTCTGTCCTTTGAATTGCATAAGAAATTAGTTAAACTAATTTCGAACTTGTAATTATGATCTGTTATTAATATTTGTTTTGTTTGTATTGCAGAAAGCAAATGAAAAGAAACGGAGCCGAGGATGGTGAGGGAGAGAAAAACCCGACCAAAAAGGCAATTGGTCTCGCTACACAGCTTGAGAGGCCCGGGAGGGAGTGTTAGAAATACGGGCCTGGCTTAGCTGTTTCGTTCGCTGCTTAGCGCTCTCCCCTTTACCCCTCCTCTAGTCTTCTTTTGTTCTAAGCGACAGTGTGACCAGGTTGTGGCGATAAATCGCCACTTTTACATGCGTAGTATTACGATATATATTGTTTACCTGGCCACACTGCTAAGCGAGCGGCGCCTGCCGCCGGCCAGCGACAGTCAGTGCTCTGAGAGAGCTGTTACTGATAGCACCTGTGTTATTCTAAATCCTTTTATACTTTTAGTATCTTTTGTAAGAGCGACAGTTCAACGACCGTGTTAATAAATATTCTTTATTAAATAAAGCGTATGTGTTTTATATCTTCATTCACTCCTTCTTCCAAGCATAACTCTAATAAAAATATCCAAGGTGTCAGAAATCACTGTGCTTAAAACATTTTTTTGAAGATTGTCATTATTGTTCAACCTATAATCCTTAGACAAAATTAATTGTGGTAAGGAATAAACTATAAGCTCGTTATAATATTTTATAATAATATCAATTAGCTTCTATTCATTAGATTAGTCAATCATATAACTCACCCATTCTTTTCCCAGTTCCATCCATTTTATTTACCTGTAAATACAAGCAAAATACTCGAATGAAAATTGCACAACAAGTATAAGAGTTTATAAGCGACTTCATTAATTACGTTATTTCGGTAAAAAACCTGACACGAATATAAACTAAATAAGTATTATATACCTCAAAATATTTATTTGAATGGTACTAATTGTAAGTATTCCGCGGCCAAGGTGCTGCTAACCCGCGATAATGCTGTTATTAGAAAAATCCTGAAACAAGTCAACTTTGATTTTTAATTTTAACAATAATTATTTAATTTTATTGCAAATATTATATACAAAAATAATTAAAAAAAAATTAAGTTTTTCCGAAATAAAATATAAGGGTAGCTACCCACGCGATCAAATAACCATTGCTAATTTGGCATTTCAAAGAGAAATATTTTCCATTTTGTTTCATTTTAAATTTTAACCTGAACTTTGGATATCTAGAAAAAACCTATTTTAGGGGTGAGTTTTAGGGATGCGTTCTACCCCTTTAACCCTTTGCGGCATACATTTTTCTATTCACTATTTTGACTTGAAATTTCTTACTCGGGGGTTTTTGGGGTCGCTGAATACGAATCGCATTAGATTTTCTAAATTCCTCATCCAACATGGCGGATCCAAGATGGCGGCTAATAATTTTTCGCATTTTTAGTTGTCAGTTCGTGAAAATTCGTATACTAGGGTTTTTCAAATCACAGATCAAGATTATCACATAAAGTTCTCGAAATACTGTGTGCAGAATACCGCATTCAAGATGGCGGGCGATGATTTTTTTCGCTAGCACTTGTGAGTTCTTAATAAGAAATTTTGAAAATCTAATGTCAGATTCGTTATCAGCGCCCCCAAAAACCCTAGTATACGAATTTTCATGAACTGACGACTAAAAATACGAAAAATTATTAGTCGCCATCTTGGATCCGCCATCTTGGATAACGAATTTTGAAAATACAATGTCATATTCGTTATCAGCGCCTCCAAAAACATCATTGTAGTGATTTTCAAGATAAAATTTTGAAAATTCTCCTCAAAAATGAATTTTTCTGATAAAATGACGTTTCTTTTTATTTGTTTATTTGTAAAATAATAACAATCAATGTTTATGTTTGCTGGAAAATTTTTATATGTTCTGTAACACGTAAGTTACCAACAAAATGCAAAAAACCCAACAGAAATCCATTAATTATAGAATAAATGGCAAAAAAGTGATAAAAGGTAGGTGTTCCCTCCCAGGGAACACTATGCCGCAAAGGGTTAATAATAGGAAATTGGGGCAATAAAAAAAATTAGCCGAAATAAAATTACATAACATAAAATATTTATTTGAACGTAGGGAATAGGCCGCGAATGGTTCTACTGCCCAGGTTAAAGAATAAAGACAAAACTTATATGTCCAACGTTTCGAACGGTTTTATTCAATGTGTTAACATTGACTAGTAGTCACTTATAGTGTCTATTTGTAGTATACTTTAATACGATAGAGTTTTGACCTTGGTAAGGGGCGGAATAAAACCGTTCGAAACGTTGGACATATAAGTTTTGTCTTTATTCTTTAACCTGGGCAGTAGAACCGTTAGCGGCCTATTCCTTAGTATATTCTACCATGACTGCAATTAGCTTCAAACAACTACATTTATTTTAACGGTTCGAAATTATTTTACGCCTAAGAGGTTGTTTATCCGCGATAACGCTTGTATTTGCAAAAACCCTGAAACACGTCAACTTTAATTTTTTATTTTAAGCCCAAACATGATTTTTATAACAATAAATTAATTTTATTGCAAATATTATATACAAAAATAATAAAAAATTAAGGTTTTTCTGAAATAAAAAGTAAGGGTTCTACCCCCGGGGTCTAAATTACACTTGCTACTTTCGACATTTAAAGAGAAGAATTTTCCAATTTGTTTAATTTCAAAACATTAATTAGAATTAAAGATATTTAGAAAAAACCGTATTCGGGGCTGAACTTTAAGGGCGGTTTTCACCCCTTTAATATCGGATTGGGCCGATAAAAAAAAATATATGTCTCTTATTTTTCGGTCCTTTACAACATATAAAAAATTCAGGAAAATCAGAGGCTGGCACCTCGATCCGCTTCCTTGTTAGTCTAAAACCAAGAGGTCTTCTAATAGTGGGAACTGGATTCTTTCAAGTTTTAAAACATCATTTTTTCTTGAGGGAAAATAGATGAAGGAAGCATATTCAATTTTAGGCCGAATGAAGCTTTTGAAAATAAGCAGTAAAGTTTTAGGTTCAGCTCCCCACCAGCAGCCGCAGAGATATTTGATAATGTTTAATGTTAATAGACACTTTTACGAATATAGGCTACATATATGCTTGGAGCAGTTAAGTTTATAATCAAGGTGAATAACTAGAAATTTGACAACTTCGGCAGGAGAAATTGGATGGCCATCTATGTTAATGAATTCAATCCCCGGGAGTATACTATTCCTGTTAAAATGTAGAAAGACTGATTTGTGGAGGCTGAGCTCTAAGCCTAGATCCGAAATATTGCTTTGAATAGTGCAAATTGAATTCTCCAGTAATATCTTAGAATCCAAGTACGATTTAGTGATCTGTGTGTACAGGGCAATATCATCGGCAAACTGCGAAATTGAAATCTCTTTGAGCACATTGGACATGATATCTAACCAAAAAACGGTATAAAGAGTGGGGATTAATACATCAAGTTGTGGCACCCCCTTGTGAATAAACTTAGATAAAATAGGATTTGCTTCAGAGTAAATACGACTGCATTTAGATAAAAATCTAATAAATTTGATGATTTTAAGAGAGCACTCAATTTTGGCTAGTTTGTGAAGAAGTATTTCGGAATTAAGTCGTCTAGGCAGCAACGGCCTTTTCGGAATCCAGTTTGGCTAGGGTGTATTAAATTATTATGTTCAAGCTACCATTCCATTCTTAATTTTAACATTCCCTCAAACACTTTACAAAGACCAGAATTTAGAGCCATCGGGTTGAACTGATTTACCCTCAGATTTTTTTATAAAATAAATGAAAGAATCTAGCCATATAGATGGGAGCAGATGAGGCAAACATTTCATTGAAAATGCCTAATAAGGTGAGTTTGTAGTTGAAAGATAGACTCAAGAGAATTTCATTAGATATCCCATACCTGGAGTTGAGTTGGCTTTACATGAGTAAAACGCAGTATTGAACTCGGTTAAAGAGAAGATGGCTTGAAAGAAATCGTTGTTTTATGTGCTGGCGGGAATATATTCGGGGTTGGAGGGCAGATCGGGGGGACATAATTTTTCTATAGCCTCAGTCGCTTGAAGAGACGGCGAGTCACAATGAGTTTCGGATAGGGCGGTTTGGGACCATTTCTTCTTAGAAATTTTACATTTTTCCAGGTGTAGCTGCAGTGAGTATTAAAATTGGAGGTTTTGACGAATTCTTTGAAGCTATCTCTCATTTCCTTCATAAGAATATTTTTAGCTAGGACACAAGTTCTTTTATATTCAATTAAGTCACATAAATCACCAGAAATCTCCCATCTTTTAAGGGCTGCTTTAAGTTGATGTTTGATTCTATCGCAATCCGCATCCCACTAAGGAATGGGATTGCTGTGCACTTTAGTGTTAACCCGTCTTTTAGAAGGCGTCGTCGATTTACAGTCATTTTTAGTAACTACAGCTACTAAAAATTCGTATTTATTACACGGAGACAACTCATTAAATTCCGGAGTTCGAAATTCATGCAATCGGTTTCCTAATTGAGAAAGAACTTTGCTCCAACTAGTTCGAATAGACGTTAACTAGAAAGATTTTTTAATGTACCAATTTTTTGTTTATATTAATTTGAATTAAAATGGGGCAGTGATCTGAACCCATAGTTTCATCGTATACACGAGTGAGTATTTGGTCGGCAAATGTCATGTCTGAGATAATTAAATTTATATTAGATTTTGAATTAGTACGCGTATCAATGCGTGCAAATGTTCTATTATGTATAAATAAGTAAAAATCAATGATTGATTGCATGAATCGATTTCCGTTACAATCAGGAGTTAAACAATTCCAATTTTTGTGGTGGGTATTGAAGGCATCAGCCAGTAAGCTATTTGGATGAAATTCTGCTGAGGCAGCAATTGCATTCCAAGTGAGCTGAGGGAGATTTGTGCCTGGGGTACGGTAGAGAGCGATTAAATTAAAGGTTGGAATGGTGTTAGTTATTCGGACAGCACAAGACTCTAGCGATTCATGTAATAAATTTAGGTTCAATGGCTGGAATTCAGGGTTTTTCCAGATGAAAATAGCAATGTCACCATCCATAGTGTTATTTCTACCTTCTCTAACGGCGTTAAATCCAGGAAAAGATATAAAGTGATTATGTCTCTACACATATTAAAATATCAAAATTGTTTATCAAAACAATCGAATCTTCTCTTCTTTTATGTATACTTCATGTGTTCCAAAATGCGATACGCAAATTGGACGAGGGTGGATTGTCTATTGTATTATCCATTATTAATCTCCATCTGAAGAGTTGGGGGTTCACTACTTAGAACTTCTAGGGTGTTAAGCGACGGGTTTTTCAATGTATCTATAATTCTTTTGATGCGACTACGTAGTTTCCCTGCTTGCATCAGTCTGCGAGTTTCGGTGAGCATCTTTAATAAACTCTCTTCGTCGGGACAGTAATTTTCTATCATATCTGAGATATGACTGCGTCCATATGTATCGTACAAAAAGGAAGTCAGTTTAACAAAATCGATTGGGTATTTTCCCCCTTATCTATCTGGGACTTAAGAGAATTTAAGTTCTCTCTAATTTCTTCTAAGGAATGGACATTTATTTTTAGTTTTTTGTTGGTATGCTTTACAGCACTATGTAGCTTGGGAGAGGCAACGTCCTTGAAAAGAGACGATCCCTGCGTAGACGACGAGATGTCTGATAACTCTCTCTTAGCGCTTGATAGAGTAGGAAGGGCAAATTCATTTAATTCCGAGTTAATATTGGAGACCGTGTTTACCTGCTTGTGGATCATCAGATCATTATCACTATTAACTGGCGGCTCTGTTATGTTTGTCTGCCCGGAAATTTCCACGTTGGTTCCACCGGGCAGTGAGTTTTCTTTTGCAATGCGCGACTCGGCTAGGTGACCCTCTTGTTGACAAATAAAGTATTTAATCTTGTTTGTCGAGAAATATGTCCATTCTATAGAATCTTCTGTTCTTATGTTAATAGCTGGTGGAATTTTTTCTTCATCCCGAGGATCGAGGTATAGCTGCCTTCTGAAAGACAAGATGTGGTAACCCGATTCAACGTAGCCAGTACGCACATGAGTGACTCGAGATTTGGTCCTGATTTCAAGTTTTTTAATAATTTGTTCCAAAAAACTGGTAGAAATTTCGGTTTTTACATTAGAAATTGTAAGTCGTTTGGCTCGAGAAATCAGAGACCGAGCTTCGATGGATTGTTCCTCCTTTGCGTCGTTGATTATTCTAAATTCTCCTATATTGACAGTTTTTTTACTAAGTCTTTAGAAGCGAGGTATAAACATATGCGACCTTGAGATATTCTGGGGCAAATCTGATGTTGCTAGGACCCATGACTTTTACTAGGGCTAGTGTATAATCCTTCACCGTGAAGTTACTTACAGAATCAAAGACAATTGCAAATTCCTTAGATAGGTTTAATGACTACGAGGCCACTGCTGAATAGGTAGAATCAAATTCAATTTGAACTTTGTAGTCAAAACACGGTATTGAAGCAGCTCCTTGGAGACAAGGCTCCATCTTGAAATGAATGACACTCCCAGCGAGAATCGCCAGGCGGTCGAAAAATCGCACAATGGACTAAACGGAACAAACCACTGACCATTTCCCCGCCACCAATGTGGTGGGAGGGGATGGGTGGGCAGTATTACAGTGTTATCTGTAACACCCTCTTCTCTATAATTAATTAATTAATTAATTAATTAATTTATTTATTTATATATTTATTTATATATTTATTTATTTATTTTGTGACGGAGGTATGTATCGGTACACACGCCCGACCAAATACACAGATACACACGTACACAAACCGCGTGTAAGCTGAAGCAAGGAGCGAGACCGCAGGAGCCGCGCGCGAGCCACACAGAGGAAATCACAGAAACTATAAACATTCGAATAGATAGCTAGGAGGGTTCTGGAGTCAGGGGCGTTCTGGAGTCAGTATGCTTTCTGCGGTCAAGCTTGACTGCAGAACTACGGTCAGCTGTTTGACTCTAGAAACTGTACTGACTCCAGAGCTGTGACTCTAGGACCGGCCAGCAGCTCTGCAACACGCGGCCAGCGGTTCGCAACTGCGGTCAGCGGTTTGCCAGCTTATAATAAATTATAAGTATAAGCCTTGAAAGGAAATAAAAAAGTATATATATATATATATATATATAAAATTAAAATATAAATAATTGTCCATACGTTTAAATATTTGATGGCCCTGAAAAGGGACGATTTGTTTTTGGCTCTAAAAAAACCCATTGTTTTTTTCAAACAGTCTATTTAAATAATTGTCTTCGGACACTATCTAAATGTTTCGCTTTTCGGTCGCACTCTCTCATAAAGAATTTCGATGCCCGGTGATGACTCTATCTCAGTTACTTCAGCGTCCATTGCCTCTATTTCGCCGACGTTCCCCAGTAGCGGTCGTACTCCGTCAGCCAGCTGATTATCTTCTGTTGGCACTTCATAATATATCTGCTTTGCAGGGTTGTAGAGCAGCATGAAGTCCGGCGAGGTTGGAGGTGGAGGTGGTGATTCCCTGTACATCGGTGAAGAAAACGGCGAATACGATAGCGGATGAGATGTCGGTGGAGGATGCACTGTCATTTTAGTGCCACTCTTCGGCGACTCAAAGCCCATCAGCCACTCATCAAAGACGAGCGGCGAGCTACAATGTGATGCTGGCGTTGACGTTGACGTTATCCATTCAGTTGGCGGAGCTGGTAAAAGCTTTGGCGTTGGTGGTGCAGGCCCGGGTGAATAGGAAGGAGACCAATCAGTTATCTCGATCTCTTCGGCAACGCCCCAATGCTCTGATGCCGCCAAATGACGTTGAATGTCTTCTATCAGTTTTTCGCTACTTATAAATGTTCGTTTCATACTGGACTCTGGAGTAACTGACTTTGCTGACTGCGCCGAACTCACGGTCGCTCCGTATTTTTATACAATCTGTTCGCGTGCCGGCGACGCCGCTCGCGCGCTGATTGGTCCGAAAATCGCAGAGGGGGAAAGTTTGCAGCGAGCGAGTGAAGTTATAGATATAACTCACGCGCGCTCGCCTCAGTCATTTCGTGAGCACGGCTCCCCGCACCCACACGTTCGCTCCGCGTTTAGATCGCACGACATCTCACTCCACCGTTATTTTTCGCCGCTGCCGCGCAGTTCATCGTGCTGTTCGCGTCGTCGTACACGCTCGCCGCAACGATGAACAGTCCTCCGACCGAGCGCGAATCGTCTCTCTCTCTCTCTCTCTCTAAATCTCTGTAAATTTGTACTTGTAAGATCGTACTTTTAACTCGGTCACCATGGCTCCAAGCGCAAACATGAAGTGCAGTGTATGTGGTGATACCATCAACCCTCGCATTAATGCATGCGTTAATTTTTGCTCCAAATGCCAAAAGCCGTGCCACACAAAATGCGCGGGAAGGAAGAAAAACGCGCCGTGTGACTTGCGCCGTTTAATTGAACAGCGGCGCCAAAAGAAATATGACGCTATCCAGCAAAAGCGTCTAAGTGCTGAGCCCAGTCTAAACTCATCGGTCCACAACACCTCCACCGAAAGCAAAGGAGAAGGGGATTCATCGGCTACAGAGGTATTCGAGTAGCGTGAGTGTAGCGCCCAAAAACCAAAGCAACTACCGCGCTCACGGCTCAGCGTATTCGTGCCGTCTCCAATGGGTTCGGGTACGCGTAGGCAGACATTACCGCACTCAAATGGACTGGTTACCGTTAATTGCACGCAAAAATCAGGTGCCAGCACGATCGCAGACCAGCTTTCTTCGATTAACTTTTCCATCTCTTCCTTTTCCTCAAGTTTCACTACCACTATAGAGTCGCTTTCGCGCAATCTTGATGATCTGGGTGAATCTGTAAATTATCTTCCAGCATTAAAGACACAAATAACGACGGTATGTGACGGTTTTCGTGAACTCGATTCGTTAGCTCGCGCTTAAAACCCCCAGCTGGTGGAGTTGCAGAGCAAAAGTGTGAATTGATGGAGGAAAATAGTATATTGGAAAATAAATTAAATAATTGTGAAATTAATATCAATAGAATAACTGATGATAATTTCGCAAAATTAGAAAGTAAGATCACCGAAAAGATATTAAGCAAACTTAAAAGACTTGAAGGAAACCTTCTAGAGGAATTTCATTCTATTGATCAAAATTTCGGTAATTTAACAACTGGCATGGCGATTGTGATGGAAACCGTCTCTAACTCTGACGTTCCTTATCAAGCTGAACCTGCGCCAATTTCCAAAAATAGCACACAATTTCCGAAAACATACTCTGTTAACACTCCCCCCTCCGAAAAATTAATAAACACTTTATCTGTACCAAGCTGTAAAGAAGGCCTGCATGCTGAGCAGGACGGTGGGCTTGTGATTTCCTGCGCTCTTGACTTGTCAGTTGCCAATATTGAACGTATTGAGTTCGCGCACGCCGTGCTGAGCAGTGTGCAGCTTTCTATAGACAAATCGGAGATTGCGGACATTCGACAGCTTAATAGAAGTGTCGGCAGCACGCATGGCACTGAGACCAGGGAAGTCCGAGGCGGTTCAGGAGGTGCCTCTGCCCTGCTAGTTAGGCTCTCAAGTCGTGACCTTGTCAGTCAAATCATGAAAAATAAGAATAAAATTACTGGACTAAATACTCAACACTTAGACCCCACGCATTTTGGTGAGAACACTGCCTTACCTGTGGCTTCTATTTTCATAAATGAATATTTACCAAGAGCGATTTAATAAGAATTTTAAATTCTTAAGTCTCTAGGCAGTTCTTAGCCAAAATTGGTGATTGTGAACGAGTATTTACTTATAGTACGCCCACTGATCTTCAAGCAATTGCGGCATTCTATAAGAATGAGAATACAGAGGCGCCTAATCACAAAGTTGTCGCGAACTCCAATACCACCGAAACAACGGCAGCCGCTAAGAATAAAAACGTCAAAAAAGCAAAGTCAAAAAACAATAATAAAAAAGGGTCAAAAAGCAAAGATGCTAACTGACTAGACGAGGTTCCGACCGGAAAGCATGTAGGGAGAAAGGGCAGGTTGCAAGCGGTCTTTATCAACGTGAACTCTCTTCGTGCTTACATTGATCAAATCCGTCAATTTCTTAGTGGTAATCCCTCCTATGATCTACTTGGTATTGCTGAGACCTGGCTGGATTCGGCTGTTTCGGATGACGTCATTCGGATCCCCGGTTTTAATGTCTTTAGGCAGGATCGCAATGTTAATGGCGGAGTAGTAGCCTTGTTCGTGAGAGAGCACTTGCGCTGTGAGGTTCTAGCAACCTCCGGCACTGAACGGAATGGCATACCTAAACTGCCAGAATTTGTTTTTTGCTCCATCAGTGATTGTAAAAATCCTCCTATTCTTGCTGCAGTAATTTACAGACCGCCAAAAATCGCCTTTTTAAAAAACACGAATCTTGTCAATACATTGCTATCCGTGTCAGGTGACTATAGCCACAAAATAATAATGGGAGATCTCAATGCCGATCTCCAAAGTGGCAGACATGATGCGAAGTTTGTTCGAAATTTGGCATCTGAACTGTCATTGCAGCTGGTTCCAGTCGGCCCGACGCATTTTAAAAGAAAATCTGGTACCTGGATTGATATCATATTCGTCGACGACATTGACACAATCATCAGCGGCCGAAACATTCCAGCTAACTTTCACAGCGGTCAGAACCTTATAGATGTTACCATCGAGCTCAATTCAGTTGTGCAAGAAAAGACTAACTTTACTTACAGAGACTACAAAAATATAGCCCCGGAATATCTCGTGGCTCAGTTGGGCTGCTGTGACTGGACATGCTTTGATGCTGACGTCTTTGACACTGAGCAAGCTCTGGACTGTCTTTGCACCAATCTGACGGCCGCTATGAATACCTTGGCCCCGGAGAAAACTGTTGCTCCTAGAAAGGGCAGACTGCCGTGGATTGATGCGGAGCTAGCTCAGCTTCTGCAAAGACGTAACACGCTTTACAGACGCTACAAGCGGACTGGTCAACAAGCTTTATACGATGAATTTTTCATACTACGGAAACAACTTGACGAACAAATTGACCTTGCCAAGACGTCCTACCTTCCAGCCAGACTTTTAGATGCCCTATCAGATGGTAATGTTTGGAAAGAGTTGCGTGGCCTGGGGAACTTACCCAAACACTGAGGATCTGAATTGATTTACTCCAGATGAGCTTAACTGTCACTTTGCCGGGGTTTCGGTCTCTCCGCGAGATAACAGTGAGATATGTCGCATAATTATCTCCATGGATGATTTCGAGGTTTTTTCCCTTAAACCTATAAATTTTAATCTTGTAGTTATTGCGATATCTCACTTCTCTTCGCAGGCACGCGAAGCGGACGGCATTATGCAAAGTGTCATTGTTAAAGCACTGCCAGTCATCGGCAACTTCTTGGTCAAACTCTTTAACTCCTCTTTGACTACCAACGTCTTGCCAGCCCTCTGGAAGAGGGCAAACATAGTTCCTCTGAAGAAAAGCAGGGCACCATCATCTCCTTCAGATTTCTGATCTATTGCCTTGCTCTGCTTTCTTTCGAAGGTGCTGGAGAAGATTGCACATTCACAGCTGATGGAGCATCTTGAGACCTCAAAAATACTTGACCCACAACAAACTGGCTTTCGACGATCCAACTCCACACAAACGGCCCTACTTAAACTAACGGATGACATAAGAACAAGCATGGACAAAAAACTGATGACAATCCTTCTGCTGTTTGATTTTTGCAAGGCTTTCGACACTATTCTACCTTTCCGACTTCTCGAGAAGACGGTTAAGATTGATGGGGTTCTCTAGGGCTGTCCTCTTGTGGATTAACTCCTAATTAATCCTCTAAATTTTCTGGGGAGTCTTTATGGCTCAGTACTAACTTAGGAGTTCCACAGGGGTCAGTACTAGGACCTTTGTTGTTTTGTCTCTATATCAATGATCTGACGGGGGTTCTCGGCCCTCTGGGTGTTCAACATCTATTATATGCAGATGACCTGCAAATTTAATGTCAAATTCGACGTGATGGACTGGGTGAGAGGATAGCTCAGATCCAGCGGGCTGCAAGGGCAATTTCGGTGCGGGCAACTGGTGCCTCACTCAAAGTCAATGCAGGTAAGACGAAATCGATTGTCTTAGGTAGCAATCGATACATTAATAGCGTTAAAAGTGATTCCTCGCTCTGCATTGATGTGGGCTGTGGCACAAAGGTTCCCTTTTCAGACTCTATTGAGAGTTTCGGTGTAGTACTGGACTCTGGACTACCTGGAAATATCAGGTAGATAAAATAACTAAGAAATGCAATACCATCATGTACCATCTGAGATTCTTCAGAAAGTATACTTCCGAGACTCTTCGTAAACGGCTCGTTGAAACGCTGCTCTTCCCACACCTGGACTATTCTGTCGTACTGTTGAATGCTTCTCAGGAGCTGCGAATCCCACTGCAGGTCCTGCAGAATTCAGGTGTGAGGTATGTAGTGGGTCTTAGGAGGGATGATCACATCACTCCTCACAGAACCTCATTGGGTTGGCTACGTACCGTTTCAAGGAGACATTACTTCATGGCTGTACTGTTGTACAAAATCGTGCGTATAAATGTCCCGGACTGTCTAGTAGGTCTCTTTACTAGATATGTGCCCAGGGGTAATGTAAGGGGAGTGATTAAAGAACTTGAGCCCCCTCTGATGCTCAAATCGTACGAATTTAATTCATTTCAGGTGCGAGGAGTGCATTTATGGAACTCCTTACCAACTGAGATTCGAAATTTACCGTCTCTCAGTTGGTTCAAGCGCGCAGTGAAGAAGCACTTATCTGACCTAGAATAGATCACCAGGAAAGGGACAGATACATGCATTCTTGTGTTGTCCCATTTACACTATTTATTCGTTCTGTCCTGTATTCTTAGGTTAGTTGTATGACTGTAATTTATAAGTATGACTGGACGAACGAATGTGCTAGATGAATGCATGAGTTTTAGTGTAATTATAGTTTTAGTATTTACTACTGATAGGTATTTCAAAATGTTTTTATTGTTAATATTGTGTTTTATTATTGTATTCGCCACTGTGACTTACTGTTTTTAATATTATTGTATAACTTTGACTGTGGTCTTACTTTGCGACTGTGATATCATCTTTTATAAGTATTTAATCTGTGATATCACTAACGTTACCTTCAGTATTATTTTGACTGTCATATCATTAATAAGTCTTTAAGATATCACTTTTACACACCTTTAGTATTATTATGACGGTGACATCATCTTTTATAAGTATTTATTCTGTGATATCACTACCGATACCGAATTTAAATTGTGATATCCTTGTTTTATATTTCAATTTTGGCGATTTTATTTATTATTTTATTTTGTACATAAAAAGCGCCAAGATGGCGGACGAGTGTGTGCTGCTTAAGCAGACCCCTCTGCCAGAAATTTATTACAAATGTCATCCCGGGACGACAGTGGGAGTTGTGATATGTGTAGTGTGTAACAATGTCTACCATAAAAGTGATT
The DNA here is from genome assembly GCA_036365515.1 of Torymus aiolomorphi. Taxonomy (NCBI): domain Eukaryota; kingdom Metazoa; phylum Arthropoda; class Insecta; order Hymenoptera; family Torymidae; genus Torymus; species Torymus aiolomorphi. Next base: position 102,998,061 of record CM070876.1, on the reverse strand, counting down.
ATAACAGAAAAAAACAGAAAACTACTTATCTGCCATAGAAATAATATGTAAAGGACATAATATAGATGACATAACCTCTAAAGACCCACGTGTTGCAGCAGTGCTACTACGGAGGGAACTAGAAAATCTGAGAAACCAAAATGATCTGATAATGACAAGGAACGAAATACTAATAAAAACCAATGCACAGACAGAACAAAAATTAAAACAAGCTGAAGAAGAATTGCTACTAATAAAAGCTAAGGAAATTAAAGGAAATCAAGAATTGACAAGTTTTCTTGAAGAAGAAAAAAATCTATTAAAACAAATAAGTACAGAAGTACACAACAATAATCTCATGCTAAACCAAATTTTAGACAAAGAAAACTATACCAAAAACAAAAAACATTTGCAGAAGTGGTAGTAAGTGATAAACAATTAGAAAAGAAAATAGAAAAACTAATAGTGAAAAGAATACAGAATGATAATAAAGGAATAAATGTGCCAGACATAAAACCATATATAGCTCACTATATAAATAAAAATTCATCTATACAAGCAAAAAGTATAAAAATCAAGAACAAAGATGAAACAATAATAAGCTTTATAAATGAGGAGAGTTTGATACAAACTGAGAATATACTAAGACAAAAGTATTCTGCCTACTACAAAATAACAAGAGAATCTATTAAAAATCCCAAGATGAAAATAACAGGCTTCGACAATTTTGAAGACATGGAGATTAAAGAAATAGAGCGAGATATTAACAAAAGGAACTTCAAACACCTAAACAGCAAATGCAAAGTGTTACATATATTTGAAAACATTAAAACAAAAATTAACACTATATTAATTGAAACACCAGCGGAAGTATATAATCAAATTGTGAGTAATAAATATAGAGTTCATATTGGTTATCAAAATTGCAGAGCATTCGATGACTTGAATCTAACCCCGTGTTTTAACTGTGGTAGATTTGGTCATGATAGTAAAAAGTGTAAGAATACGAAAATCTGCCTACATTGTGCTGGAAAACATAACACGATCAACTGTACTACCCCAAACGAACACAAGTGTGTTAATTGTATGTACAGTAATCATCAATATAAAACAAATTATAATACTAAACACGTCGTAAATGATACCGAAAAATGCGAGGTTATGTTTCACAAGATAAAGAAGTTAATTGCTGAAACAGATTATCCAGTGAGACCGCACATTCCAAAATATGTAGGTAAAGTAAATTTTCAATCACAGTTACAAAACACTGATACAGCTACCGGTAAATCACCGGTCATAACGACACCAAGAAGATAAAGTAGAATTTTTATCAGTCCGGCAACATCAGCTGGTAATTTATCGGCCACAACCTCACCAATAAATTTAAACAGAACCATATCACAAATTTATTACCCAACAGACTCAGCAACTTCTGAACTTCTGAATTTTGAACATGGATCAGCAACAACTAAATTTTGAAGTTATATCACAAAAAGAACAAGCTTTTGGTAATGTACAAACACTCAATAAAAGTATCGATAAAGGTAAAAATTTGATTTTATGTGTAAATATTAGAAGTATAAAACAAAACTTTGAAAAACTTGAAACTTTTATTGAATGTTTAGCCGTAATACCAAGTGTCATTATGTGTACTGAATCTTGGAATGTGCAATATACTCCATTGTACAACATATCAGGTTACAAAAGTTACTATAGTGAGAGTAAAATGAATAAAGCAGATGGAGTTATGATGTATATAAAGGATGAACTATCTAAACACACAGAAATTATAGTGGTCGACAACATACGTATCTTAAGCTCGGTTATAAAACTAATTGGCACCGAAACTGTAAGAATCTCAGCGATCTATAGATCACACAATACCTGCATCGACAATTTCTATATAAAAACTAGAAATATAAATATTAATTCATTTAAAATAACGAATCCATTTAATGATCACTACCCATTATTTATAACTATAGATAAATTAGAAATAAATCAGCCGAACAAATTCAATATGAAATCAATTAATTACAACAAGTTAAAACATGTTGCAAATAATTCAAACTGGTACTCAATATTATCTATGCAGGATCCTAATCTTGCAGTTAACGCATTAATTGACATGATAAATAATTGTATTGATACGTCCACTACCAAAAAACAATTTAAAAATAAACTTCCGAGAAAAAATTGGATTACTAGTGCTATTATAGTCTCGTGTACTACTAAAGAGTCACTGTATATCTTATGGAAAAACAATCCCACTTCTGAAGCCCTAAAAAAAGAGTATACAAATTACACTAAGATATTGAACAAAGTTATTAAAGAAGCAAAATTTAAATATGAAAAGGAAATGGTAAAACGAAATAGCGGAAACTCTAGGGAATTATTAAAACATAATTAAAACTAAATTAGGGAAAAATAGTGTGCATGATAATCCAATAAAATATATATACGAAAACAATCAAAAAATCGAAAATAAAACTGATATAGCAAATGGTATGAACACCTGTTTTTGCAAAATAGGACCAAATTTGAGTGCTCAATTTGCTAATATAAATAATAATAACCTGAAACTTCCAGATAGGAATCCTGAATCCATTTTCTTTCATCCGACAGATTTTGCTGAGATATACAAAATAATCAATACATTGAAAAATAAATCTGGAGGTGTAGACAATATTAACGCTAAATCATTGAAAATTCTCTCTGAATATATATGTGTGCCCTTAGAATATATCTTCAATTTATGTATTGTGAAATCTATCTGGCCTGACGCGCTCAAAAATCCTGAGGTAGTCCCTATTTACAAGGCTGGTGAAAAATCTAATATCAGTAATTACAGACTAATCTCTTTAATATCTTACATTGCAAAAATTTTTGAAAAAATAATTTATAATAGATTATACCACTTTTTTGAAAAACATAACATAATATCAGAAAAACGGTTTCGTTAAAAATAGGGGAACTACTGACGCATTAAATTATATATCAAATATCATATACGAAAACTTAGATAAAAGTAAACCAATAATTGTTGCTTTTCTAGACTTAGCCAAAGCATTTGACACTGTTAATCATAGAGTTCTTTTAGATAAGCTTGAAAGATACGGAGTAAGGGGTAGTGCCTTAAAACTGATGACTAGCTATCTCACAGATAGGCGGCAAAGAGTAAAAATTCATGACTATAAAAGTGAATATAAAGAATTTACTACGGGTGTTCCCCAAGGAACTATATTAGGACCATTACTTTTTATACTTTATGTCAATGACTTACTAGGAAGTATGCAAAATGACACAATCATGTCCTATGCTGATGACACGGTTATCATGTCAAGTGACAACATGTGGTCCTCAGCTTAGGAAAAAAAGTGTGCTTACCTTAATCATGTGGCCAAATGGCTTGCACAAAATAAACTGTCGCTAAATATAGATAAAACGGTCTATATGACTCTCGGAAACTACTGTGATAGTGTGCCTGGCACACTAAACATCAAAATAGGAACGCAATTAATAAAAAGAGTTGAAAGTCATAAATACTTAGGGCTGTATTTCGACTACAATATGAAATGGGATAAGAATATAAGATATATCATTAAAAAAACCAAATACCTAATTTTTGTCTTTGCCAAGATAAAAAATATGATGGATACAAAAACATTAATGATAATATACTATGCTTTCTTTCATAGTCTAATCAATTATGGGGTAATTGCCTGGGGTGGTGTGTACGATAATAATATGAAATTAATACAATCAACACAAAATAAAATATTGAAAATCATAAATAAAAATAAATTCTCTCAAACTAATCCACTTCTTGAAATAAAAAAATTATTCCAGTTAGAGTCAATATCCTTACATTATTCTACATTAAGAAATAAATATATAAACAGTGCGAGCAAGACCAGAAACAAAACAATTCAATTACCTAAATGTGATAAAAGAATTAGTGATAAAAATAGCTACAATGAAGCTATAAGGGTCTTTAATGGGCTATCTAAGGATCTCAAAGTTATGAACTTAAGTAGACAATTAATGAAGAAAAAATTGAAAATGTTTATAGTAAAAGATGCAATATAATTTCAAAATAATAATTAAATCTTAACCAATATATCTAACAAATTATTTAACTGTTATTTATGTACTACAATGGATTTTATCGATGTTAACAAACACTACGCACATACCATTATATAGTTTTTAAGAATTTGGTAGTTTGTAATATTTTTTTTAGTTTGTAAGTTCTCTATCTACCAGATCTACACACAGGCAAAAATATTTGCCTCAGTAGGATTTACTTACTTATGTATATTTCGTATATAATAATGTAATGTAAATGTTTTCTGGAAATAAATAAATAAATAAGTACACTTTGTGATCTTAATACAATCTCTCCCCCCCCCCTTTCTCTCTAGTTATATACACACAGACGACGTTAGTATGCGATCGCTAGATCGACGTTTCAATCGACAGCGGTCAGCCTTCGTCGCTGTATCATATGTGTGTGTTTGTGTGTGTGTAACTGCGCTTGAGAGAGGGAAAGATATTCGCGCGACGGTTATTTTTCGCGATGTTTTTCTCGCGCGATTCGTTACAGTTCTTTTTTCATTGTTGTGCACGAGCCTCTCTCTCTCTCTCTCTCTCTCTCTCTCTCTCTCTCTCTCTCTCTCTCTCTCTCTCTCTCTCTCTCTCTCTCTCTCTCTCTCTCTCTCAATTTCAATTTTCTCTCTCCATAGTTCTATATGAGATTTTTTTTAGAAATGATATTAAGGGCTTCTGAGCAATGCGCTAGAATTTCTTTGGATGACCATAACATAGAATATATGTGGATGTTATCTTATAGCGAGCTAAATTTTTTTTTCTTTTCAGGTTCTTTCAGCTACTGAGATAAGCTTCTCAGATTTTTTTTTTATTAATATATATAGACATTCTGCGCTTTTAGCACATCTAATGTAATATACCTAGATAGTTAGATGGAAGATAAATAGATAGTCCGATAGATAAAGGTTGATAGTTAGTTAGATAGATAGAAGGTAGATAGATAGATAGATAGATACAAGATAGATTAGGTAACATGACTACTCTTACACGATCCGTAAGAGTACATCATATATTTTTCTTTTTACGCGCATATAATTATATATGCATACGCACGCGAGTGTGATTTCAACGTTGCGCCGAGCAGCGCTTATATGTCCACCCCTCTCTCTCTCTCGATGTAGCGTTCGCGGTGTTGTGCGCTCTGATTGGTGCGGTATGACGTGCTCGATCGTATATAATAGAGCAGACGCATACCGTTCCATTCATTCTCGGCTAGCGCACGATGGGACGACGCAGCGAAACATACCGAATTAATCAAAACCGTTGATGAAAGGCTCACCCGCGACCGCCCGGGATGTCCCAACGGATTCTGCGGGAAATCCGTAAGAAGGCTCGTCAGGAACCATTGCCGCTTCCATGGCGCAACGCAATAGCTTGCGCAATACGGATTTTCCATGAGCCCTTGAGTGTCCGTGCGGAGCCACTGACAATGCGACAATGGCGTGAAATATATTTCGTGCCACGCATTATCGCGACCCTGCAACGATGCCCGGGCAATGGGGTATGCTGCAAGATCGACGGAAGATTAGTGCGGTAAGGTGTCGTCTCATCGAGCCTTGAAGAGATTCTTCTTTTTATTCAATTAGTCCTTTTCAGGGCTATTATAAATACAAAAATTATGCTCTCTCTCTCTCTCTCTCTCCCGTATATGCGTCATATGTGTGTGTGTTTATGTGTGTGTATAAGCTGCATGCAATCGCGTAAAAGATCCTCGTGCACGATCCGCTCTTTATGTTTCTTCCTCCCCCCCACTCTCTCTCTCTCGCATTGAGTCACGTATACGCGTCATAGCCATTCTTCCCACTACTCGATGTGTATCGGCTGCGCGCGATCGCGTATGGAAGGAACGCCCTCGCTCCACTCGCGAGCATTCTTCTCTCAAAGCTATGAACGGTGAGCCAGGCAGGAAAAAGAGACGAAAGAACAGGAGGTTGGAGAGGATTCGTCTACAGCGGAATAATCGCAGACAATGACTCTACCCTCCTCCTCCCCTTCCGCCTTCTCCACCACCTCCTTCACCATCACCTTCTTCACCTCCTGAGGTGGCTTGAAGAGGAAGACGGACGGCGTAGGGTCTTCCTCGAGAGGGACGACGGCTACCTCCTTGAAAACGAATTCCTTCAAGGTAATCTTGAATACATGTACGTCGACAATGTACTTCATCATACTGCTGTAACTACTACGACTACTGCAACTGCTGCGACTGCTACGACTGCTGTGACTGCTGCGACTGCTCTCAGATGAGAGCAGAGAAACGAATGAGATTTTCTACCTCGCGTGGTTACTTTTATAGCCCCTCGTTAGCGCTTTTCCCCACTGCTCGTTTTTCTAGCAATCACGTTGTTTTCCCCCACCCTTTACTTCATAACCAATCACAATCGACCTCTATTCACAGCTCAGAGATAAAAGGCACTGCGTTGACGAGGGAAAGTTAGCCCTCTGCTCAGAATGGTCGAGAACAGTTGTATCAAGATGGCGCAAGAGTTTATGGATATAGGTCGTAACCTATGGAAAGTATAGATGAACACTAGGAATGATGTTGCTAATGAGGACGACAGATGGTTATGGATGGGTGATGTCGCTTTACGCAGAGCTCGAAATTCATCGCGAAACTTTTCAGAGGCCGAAAAGTTGCAACTTGAAGTTGCTGTTACGCTTATAAAAACATGATGAATTTGATAAGAGAACGTCGCGTACGTGCTAAAGTGAATAATCCTGCATTCGCCAGTCCGAGTAGCTCAAATCATGCGAATAATCCGGCAGTCGCCGGTAGCCCAATTCAATCTAACATCGCTCAAGATTTTAAGGCTACAGCTCTTACATTATGGAGAGCATACCAGGCCATACTTAGTGGTCGCTTTGCTGATGACATCAATACATACGTAGAGATGGGACATGCTGCTCTACTCAAAGCACAAAGTGCCTCGCAAAACGTGTATGTGCCCAATAAGCAGAAACTTCAAGCTAGGATAGCACTTATTAACAGCGTTCTGCATCTGTTGAGTGAACGCCGTGTAGGTGCGGGCCTAACCGAGAATAATGCTGAAGAAAATAATCCTGCAGTCGTTTGGGACGACGTTCAGTCAGCCTTTGAAAATAGAATAAAAACGGGAGTCATTACTAAACGAAGGCATCTTGATCTATTAGCTTTCATAAAATATACTAAAAAGCAGTTCGTTGCAAAAGTGACTAAAGCTATCGAGGAACATTCTGCTCTCAAAGTTAATTCAGTCTTGGCTGCTGAGTATACAATAGTGAAGGATGATGAGGAAACTGTCGATATTAAATATTTTAATACAAAAACAGCTCCAATATATTCAACGAGAGACTTAAATGAATGGTTTGTCATGAATGTGCAGCACCCCATCGATACGGAAATGGAAGCATTTCAAGAGCGAGAATCAGACTGGTCCCTCAAATCTATTTTAAATTTAGTCATAAATATTTATAAGTTTAATCCAATGAGACCAAGCTCATACATTGATTTACCTCCATTTATAAAAAACAAGAAGGCGTGTGTGAATGTAAAGAATGACGATGACCAATGTTTTCGGTGGACTGTTTTGTCAGCACTACACCCTAATAATGACAATATAAATCGAGTAGCGTCATATATGCCTTACAAAAATGAACTCAACTTTAAGGGGATTGAATTCCCCGTAGATCCCCGAAAAATTGGCAAATTTGAAAAACAAAATGATGTTTCGGTAAATTTCTATTACCTGAAGAAAAAGGAAAAAAATTTTGACATTCTACCGCGGCATTTGACATCTTGCAAGAAAGAAAAGCATGTTAATTTACTTCTTGTTGAAGTCACTATTTAGACGAGGACGAGGAGGAGGAGGAGGAGGAGGACACTCGCGACAGTTTTGATATAGTGTTTAAAAATCATTATGTGTGGATAAAAGATTTATCAAGACTCGTACGAAGTCAAATATCTATTCACAAATCCAAAACTTTCATATGTGACCGATGTTTGCATTATTTTCGCACTGAAGAGAAGCTGTCGAAGCATGTGACAGACTGTGAACAAATTAATCAGAGCAAAATTACGCTCCCAACAAAGAAAGACAGTATTTTACATTTCAAAAACTTTGGCTGTAAAAATCTAGTGTCATTCGTAATATATGCCGATTTTGAGTGTATATTTGAGCCAGTGACTGATAATGAACGAGTTTATCAAAGTCATAAACCATTTAGCGTAGGTTTCTTTATTAAATGTAGCTACAACGACAGTCTTTCAGAATACAAAAGCTACAGGCAAGAGGGAGAAGAAGCTGAATCTCCGGCCAAATGGTTTATGCAAAGTCTTCATTTTTTGGCTGTGAAACTAAATCATACTTACAAAAATCCACGGCCAATGAATGACTTAACACCTCTCGAAATAATAAAGTTAGACGGCGCTCGTGTATCTCACATTTGTGAGATGCCATTCACCGACACTGACAAGAGCGTTCGTAACCACTGTCACTTTACAGGAAAGTAAGTATTATTTATTATTAGTAATTTTCTATTATTTCTAAAATTGTTAGAGATATCGCGGACCTGCACATAGCAAATGTAATCTCAGCTTTCAAGATCCGAGAACGATCCCGACTGGGTTTCATAATTTGAGCGGATACGATTCGCATCTCTTTATTAGAAAAATAGCAACATGCTTCCCAGGGCGAGTTTCGCTATTTCCACAAACAAAAGAGAAATATATATCTTTTACAAAGTTTGCAGAAGGTACAGATATAAATTTGAGATTTATCGACTCCTTCAAATTTATGGCCTCGTCTCTGGATAAGTTATCATCATATTTGGAGAAGCTTGATACTTTAGAGCGCCTGTTTAAGCAAGATGAATTCACCGATTAACAGATTGAACTTTTAAAAAGAAAGGAGTATTTCCTTATGACTATGTCTCATCATTTGAAAAGTTGAGGGAGCCAAATCTTCCGTCGGAGGATAATTTCTTTAGTAGTTTATATAATACCTACATCAACGACGAGGATTATGAGGATACCTAAAACATTTGGCATAGTTTTAACATCCAAGATCTTGGGCAGTACTCTGATTTATACCTCAAGACAGACGTCATACTTGTGGCTAATGTTTTTGAGAATTTTAGAAATAACTGTTTGGAAGCTTACGAGTTGGACCCCGCTCATTACTATACAACGCCTGACCTCACATGGGATGCTATGCTCAAAAATACTCAGGTATAAATTTAATTATTAAAAAATAATACTTCAGTATTCTTAAATAAACTTTCTTTACAGGTTTAACTTGAACTTCTTTCGGATGTAGATATGTTAATGTTTATCGAGAGAGGCATTCGAGGAGGAATCAGTCAGTGCTGTAATCGCTATGCCAAAGCGAACAACCCGTATATGAAAGAACATTATAATGTTAACGAGGCTGAGAAATATTTAATGTATTTTGACGTTAACAATTTATACGGTTGGGCGATGACTGAGTCCTTACCATATGGCGGCTTTGAATGGGTAAAGAATGTGAATGAGCCAAACTTCTTCGACATCCCCGACGACTGTGACTTTGGATACTTTGTTGAAGTGGACCTGAAGTACCCCGAAAGACTCCATGATGCTCACAAAGACTTGCCGTTCTGTGCTGAGCACATGGCGCCTCCTGATTCAAAGAAGCATAAACTTATGACTATGCTTCACAACAAAAATCGTTATGTGCTACACTATCGAGCACTTAAACAGGCGTTGAAACATGGCTTAGTTCTCGTGCAAGTACATCGGGCTATTCAATTCAAGCAGGGTCCTTGGCTAAAAAAGTATATTGATTTGAACAGTGCGAAACGGAAGGAAGCCAAGAAAAAGTTTAAAAAAATGCTTTTCAAACTGTTTAACAACGCTGTTTATGGCAAGACAATGGAAAACGAGAGGAAACGCGTTGACGTGAAGCTAGTCATTAAGTGGAAAGGCCGCTATGGGACCGACGCACTTATTTCAAAACTAAATTTTCATAACAGTGACATTTTTAGTGAAGACCTCGTAGCAGTGCAACTTCTACGCACAGAGATCTCCATAAAGAAACCAATTTACACCTGATTGGCAGTTTTGGATTTGCCCAAGACATTGGTCTACAGGTTTCACTACGACTACATGCGAGATCGTCTAGGAGACCAGGACAAGCTGTTATACACGGACACGGATAGTCTGATATACGAGGTGACAGGTGTCGACATATACAACGTGATGCGACAGGATATTCAAGAATTCGACACAGCTGACTATCCCGAGATCAACCCGTTCAACATGCCTCGAGCCAATAAAAAGAAGGTTGGCTTGATGAAAGGTGAATGTAATGGAGAAATCATGTTGGAATTCGTCGGCCTGCGAAGCAAGATGTACAGCGTCAAAGTGCAGAATCAAAAACCGATAAAGAAGGCAAATGGTGTCAACAGTTCTGTGGTTAAAGCCACCATCACCTTTGACGACTACATCAAATGTCTTCGTGAAAATGTCATCGTCACTCGAGAACTACGAAATATTCGATCTAGGCATCATAATCTTCACACTGAGAAAGAAAAAGAGATTGCCTTGAGTACTCACTACGACAAACGCTATCTACAGCCCGGCACTACAGATACGCTGCCTTGGGGCCACTACAAAATAGTGGGGGAAGTCATGGCCAATGAGGAAGCACCTCGAGAGGAGAGGATCGAGTCGCCGAACACCGCAGTAGGGATACCGCTATATAACGAGGCGGTGCAAAAGCAGGAGCTCATTTGATCAGTCGAACCTCCTAGGAGCAGTCAGACTTCCGAGCATCAAGACGTCCTCGTAGCTCAGCAGCAGACTTTCGAGCATCAAGACGTCTCGCTCCTCGCAGCTCAGCCGCCGCTCCTCATTACTCAGCAGCCACTCCTCGCCAGTAGACAATTCAAGAGATCTTATGAAACTTGATGAATCAGTCAACAAAAAACCGAGAGAAATCTAAGGTTAGTATCATAAATTGAGAGTGTTTCATTACTAAAAGGAAAAAAATTAATCAACTGAATTGTACATGTTACAGATGGATCTTTCAAAGTTGAACGCGATCGCTCGTGGAGGATTTCTCCCTACGAAAAATCTCTCTGATCTACCAAGAGATGTCAAGTTGATGGTTACAAAACTAAAAATCGTTACGACAAAATATGGAACGATGGTCGTAGCTGAGCTGGACAGCGATTTTGAGGTGTTTTTGCCCAAGAGAGTATCAATCATCTTAATAGATGACGAGAAGCTCTTCAATGAGTTAGCAGATGCTGCAAACAAGTACGAACTCTTTTTGACTTGTCTCAACGCTACTAATATTAAATTTAGTGGAAAATAAGTGTTGTGAATATTTAGTTAAATATTTAGTTTCTGCGGGGGTGATTATAAACAAAGGCAATCTGACTGCCATAAATATTAATTATTTTAAGTTAATTTATAAGACTGTAAGACCGATGGAAAAATTCTCATCAATTAATATTTAGTTAATATTTAGTTCTTGTAAATAAGTTAAAAAGAAATTAGTTCTTATAAGTTATAGAATAAAAAATACTATTCATGATTTACCTTTAAGAAAAAAAAAACAGATGTTGCATATAAATATAAACTCTTGTCTCGACGCGTTTAATATTGAATAAGTGTTGTAAATATATAGTTAAACATTGTAAATAATCGTTAAAATTAGTTCTTGTAAAAACTTATGTTAAAACAAATAAGTTAAAGACATATGTTAAAATAAGTTAAAGAATAAAACATTGTTTTTGATTTAAAAATGTTGTTTTTATTAAACATTTCATTTGCATGATTACATAACTTTTTTATCAATCCAACTATTATGTGAATTATCAAAGCCAAGCCATTTTACAAAAATTTTACTGTGTTTTTTCTTAATTACTTTTTCTACAAGATAAATATCTGGATATTTAGCTTTCTGTAGTTCTTGTTCGTAGAAGCCGCCAGAGACCGGATGATCTTAATAGTCCTTCAGATGGTAAGTTGTTGAATTTGTAGCTGCTATACGTACAATTGTAAATTTCTCTGTAGATCAATTGAGAGTATATCCTTTATCAAATATTGCTTTAGCCTTGCTCACTCGAACTTTATCACCAATTTAAAATTTTGGCTTAATCTGCTTAGGTTATTTTACTGGCAAATTTCTGTAGTATATCTGCTTCATTACTGGCTGTTACATCTTTAGGTATCACACCGATAGTACGATGTTTACGATTATTGTACGTGGTAAGTAAATCAGGTAAAATATCTAGTCACTTCCAATTGCCTCTCAAACTGAATTTTTTCCACATAACACTTTTTAGCGTGCGATTAAAGCGTTCACATATCGATGCTTTTAAATTACTAAAGGTTGAGTACAACTTTATTTTGTGTGAACTCATAAGTTTTCGAAAATCTGCGTTATAGAATTCTTTACCTCTATCGGTATGGAGATTCTTTGGTACTCTGCGTTTAATCAATACAGATTTCATAGCTTTTGAGACATCTTTGCCTGTTTTTCTCTTTACAGGAAGAGCCCATGCGTATTTAGAGAAAATGTCTATTATAGTGAGCAGCAATGTATAGCCTTTGTTATCTTGAGTGCAAGGAATCATTTCGACGAGATCTGCTTGCCAAGTCCCATCCAATCCACGCACATCAAAGCTTCGACGGGTATAGTTGCGTCTTGCAGGTTTGTGCAGTTCTTCAACTAGTCTTTCGTATTCCATGCTTGTGGAATTAATGATTGATTAGCTGTGCCATAGCCTCTTTTATAGTCAAAATATCAGCTTTTATTTGAGATATTTGGACATCAAACTCATCTCTATGATTAACAACTACTATATTCAAATCGTCCAGACCAGTTCTAAGTCTTGTAGTTATGTCAATCATTGCTCGAATTTCTATTTGAATAATGTTTCGTAAAGTCTCTAAATTTACAACATCGCTCGGTTGTTGAAGATCAGCAGCATTGCATAATTTTTTATTTTCTATGTCGTAGTGACCGCCAGTCGTCACTTTAAAGCCAACGCCAGGAGGCCCTCGACTACCTTCGGTTTTTCCAAGGTTACGTCCAAACACGTCAACGCTCATTTTAAGAATGAGTCATATATTCGACTGCGCTGAATATATATAGCCTGCTTCGCGCAATTCTTCGATTATAAATATATCTCGTTTACGTGACTTGGATTTCCGGCAGATCTTTCAGCTGTTAGTAAATGAAGACGGTCAACGAGCTCGTTTGGATCGTCCCAGTAGACGTAGTCCAAAGCAGTACGCTTTTTTGCAATTTTATAGCGAGGTAATCAGCCACCTTTAATCGATTCTCCGATAATTGTTTTCGAGGTAATATTGAACATTGAAGCAATAGTATTATTAAATTTATTACTATTATGAACACGAATATTTTCGTTCTTGTCATATCGCCTTTTATGAGCAGACGATAGTTTTAAAATTTTGCGATAATTTTTTAAATCATCTGAACCTATATTATTTTTATTTGGTTGTTTCGCTATGAGTAATTCTACTAAACCTGTAGTTCTTGGGTATGCTACTCCGTTAATTTCAATTTTATTATTATAAAAGCTAATCGGTAAATTACCAATAAAAAGTTCACCCTTTTCATTTCGTACTTCATAAATTTTGTCAAGATACTAGAGTTGATTGAGCTTCAGGGCCTTGATATAAATCAGTGTCATCGTCGATATCACTACCTGTGGTTTCGAAAGATGTCTCGTGGTCATTCTGTATCCTATCATTAAACTCACTGTCAAAACTTTCATTTTGTTTAACGCTACTTTGTTCAACGGTGTTATCTTCGACATTATTTTGTTCAACGGTTTTTTGAGGTACAAGTTTTTGAATCGGATCAACTATTGGTTTAAATGTTTCATTTAAAATCTTTTCGGCATCGTCTTTCCCAAATTTTAATATTCTATATGTACGTTTAATCGCATCTCGTGCCTTAACGAGTTGACGAAGCACGTTTTTTTGTCGCTGAAAGTCAGCCATGTTGTTGTTTCAACGTTCAGTCAGAAACTGTTGATTGTTACCTATGTGCATGCTATATTTATAGCAAAATTGTCGAAGCCCTTGCGAAATCTGCCATCATTTATTCCTCTATCATTATCGATAACTAGAAAACGGTGCTTATCATCTCTCCAATACTTGAGCATAATTCTTTGAAATGTATATAAGTCATATAGGTATTTACGTGATCGTCATAGATATGCTTTAGATTTAATTCCTCTTGTCTAAAAGTAGCAAGTAAGTTTACATTATCTCTGACAAGATGTTTGGGGATGTGAGCATAAGTTTGACATAGATAAAAACAATCAACCTTTTTATGTCTGCCCATGCAGAAATATGCTCTAACATTATCCTGTTTCTCGCAAGCAATATCATCAATGCGTAATCGGGGTCGACAACTGCATCGTGCTCGCTGAACGGAAAATATTGTACACCTTCTATAGGTTCTAAGATTTCATTTAAAAATTTATATTTTGGCTGATTGAGAGACTCTGAGTAGACGTATATGTTTTCAAATCTGACGCCGTTGGGGTGTGTAATGAGAGCAAGTAAACTATTTGTTTTTCCACAGTTTGATGGGCCGCAGAAGACAGCTCGTATACTATCAGGAAGTAGATCGCCGTGCCGCTTTGCTCTTTTATCATGTTCTACGAGTGCGTCAAAATTTTCTATTGGTAGCTTTACCGATTGTTCTTTAAAGTTCATGATCTTTACTCTATGACAACCAAATCACGACGGACACCTCTGTCTAAAATTCTTGTGTGGAACTATCTAAGGAGAGGTATGGGAAACATTCCGTCATTCTGATTTAAGCTGTCATGGAAGATTCATTAACTCTGACACTTTCAGGTACGTCTTCTACACTAGAAGCACAGTATTTTCCATCAATCGAGCTATCACCAAATAAAAAATACGTTTTAGGGCTTGTAGGACTTTTACCATTTAATTCAATCCCTAATATAGACAGTAACAATAATAAGTTTTACGTAGGTGGAAATGTTGTCCCTCTTCCAGTAGGAAGTTACGAAATTGAGGATATTAACGAATTCCTTTGTAAAAAATGAGCGCACAACGACATTACTTTCAATATAAAGCCAAAAAATAATACTCTTCGCTGTACAATCAAGTGTAGCTAACCAATAGATTTTCGACCTGAAAATTCTCTTGGTCGACTACTGGGCTTCACCAGACGTGTTCTCGAACCGAACGTTATTCATAATTCTGACTTACCTGTTACAATTCTCGAAATCAACGCTTTGCGAGTCGAGTGTAATATAACTTCAGGAGCATACATAAATGATCGAAAAGTACATACGATACACGAGTTTTTTCCTGCAGTACCTCCAGGTTATAAAATCATCGAAGTTCCCTCACACGTCATTTAGCTTCCGATTGCCGTAAGGCGTATAGATCATTTGCAAGTATGTATCATCGATCAAGACGGAGATTTAGTAAATTTTCGCGGAGGAGTTATAACTATACGATTACATATTCGCCAGGCATAATTGGAATCGTTCACAACAAAAACTATATAAGCAGAGAAATATGCCCATCACGCATCAGTCATCAATGAACTGTGAAGGCGCTAACACATCAGAGCATACAAACACTAAAATGTCTAGGCTTAAAAGTAGTACTTGGTGGAAGATAACTTCTATCGTCTTTTGCTTCTTTCAACGAAATGGAAGAAATTCTAATCATAGAAACACCTGAAGTTTTGATGAATCCGTAGAGCACTACGAGGTTCACGCTCATCAACCGCATACAGCATCATTCAACAACAGCGATGAAATTCGCATATCTATTCAACATCAAGATTTATGTCTTTTACCTTCCCGCAGTGCGTTACATATATGCGGAAGATTGGTTAAAACTAATAATATTCCCACTACAAATACAAAACATGTGAATAATGCCATTTGCCACTTGTTTGAAGAAATCAGATATGAGTTGAACGCCATTGAGATAGACAAGTGTAAAAATATTGGTTTAACCCCTCTCATGAAAGGCTGCATGTCACACGATCTGACTCAGAGTCTCATCATTGACAATGCGTGCTGGATAGATGTAGAAGAAACATAGAATAATGTTGATAATGCTGGTTACTTCAATGTATCAATTCCGTTGAGCCTAATTTTTGGCTTCGCAGAGGACTATCGTAAAATTGTAGTAAACGCAAAGCATGAACTCGTTCTCATGTGGTCAAGAAACGACTTGAACGCGGTTGTACAAACAGCTACACGAGCAGCCGAAGAAGACGTTTATGAGGACTTTAAAATTGAATTAACTAGAATCGAATGGCTTATGCCATACGTAGTTGCATCGAACAAAATTCGCCTACTAGACTTTGTAGGAAAAGACCGTCCTATTATCATGAGTTTTCGCACATGGGAATTATACGAGTACTCACTACTTCCAATTAGGTCGAGACAGGTATGGACTGTAAAAACATCAAATCAACTTGAAAAACCACGCTTCGTCGTCTTAGATTTTCAAACTAGTCGAAAAGATCAGAAGGCAGTAAACGCTTGTCGCTTTGATCACTGCAATCTTACAAATGTAAAACTCTTTCTCAATTCTCAGTCATATCCCTATGGTAATCTTAACCTCGATGTGAATCGTAATCAATTTGCCATGCTCTACGATATGTACGCTAATTTTCAAAATTCTTATTATGGCAAAGATCCAGAACCTATGTTAAAAAAGTGGCAATATCTCACTTACATACCCCTGATAGTGATAGAATGTTCAAAACAAAACGAATCCTTAAAAAGCGCTCCTATAGACATTCGTCTGGAATTTGAAGCAAAGCAAAATTTTCCTGCTGGAACCCAGCCTACTGCTTGATCTTGCACGATCGCATAGTCCAATGTAGTCCGGTAAGCGGCGACGTGCAGAAACTTTAAGGAGCATATAAGGTGAGTGAGCCTCCAGGTCCTTGTCATTCGTCATTTAGAATTCGAAGCGAAATTTTGTACAGCATGGACTACGCAGTGGATATGCACGACTTTAAAAAGCCAGGCAATGATTTCGTTCTGAAAGAGATGGCTTTCGTGTCTCTCAACGACGACGATGTGCCTTGACGATCTACTCTTCAAAGCACCGTTTCCTTGGCGAAGACTAACAGATAAGTACAAACGTGAAAATTTGTGATTAGAACTTTGCTATCATGGACTATCTTGGAATGACGGTGATTATGATTATACTGAAATCGGAAAATTCTTCAAGATGCATTAAAAGATGCTAAAAGAATTTTCGTGATAAGTGAAATAAAAAAGTTGTGGTTAGAACGTTTTAATTTTAATGTTACTGATACCAATAAAATGAACTATCCATCTTTCGACTATCCAAGATCCGTGACTATATGTACTAACCATAATGGAGCGTGCAAAACTACATGTGCCCTGTACAAAGTAAAGCACATGAAGCAATTTTACCGGAAGGATGCCAACATGGAGTGGGAAGACGTTATGAAATGGGAAGACATTGAACAATAAAATTTGAGGGGAATGGAGGGGTTGATAGACAGTTAGAACCTCACAGGATAGGAGCGAGGTGGGGCTCCTATCCCCCTATCCCCCTTCAAATTTGATTAAGCATATAGCTGACCGCTAGGTGGCTACGATAGTCTCGAGGTATGGGTTATATAAGCGTGATGAGGTCATTAGAGGTTTTCATTCCCAAATAATGGGACAAAGCAGCTCGACCGTTGCTTCTGAGCAACAACAACTGATACAAAACGATATAAAAAAAGTCGCAGTGGAAAAAATGTTTGGAAAAATTTTCTACAAACACCTGTTCTTTGCCCGAACAAAAAGGTTATAAACAGTTCTAAATATTTATAAGTAGATAGTATCAAACCGCTGACCGTCTGCCGCCGACCACCCACCGCTGGCCGCTCGATGGTGCCGTTTCCAGGGTCACCTGGAGTCGCCGGTCTCGAGTCAGTATATTTTCTGCGGTCAAACGGCTGACCGCAGTTATGCAGTCAAGCTTGACCGCAGAAAACATACTGACTTCAGAACCCCCCTGACTCCAGAACCCCCCTAGCTTATTTACTCATTCGGTATGAGAGATACAGAAAGAGAGACAGAGAGAGCGAGACATGGAGAGACAAGGGGAAGAAGAGAGAAATAGACGCAAGGAGAGCAGAGCAATTTTTGGGGCAGTATACTCGAGCGATAAGTCATTCACGGGCTCGCAAGTTTTTCGGACACATCATCTGGACGGTCAAGCAACGTTACTTGCTCCACGATGCCTAGGGTAAGGGCCTTGCCGTTCAGAGAGCTCCGGTCTATGCGCGTGTGGTGATCCCCGCGTCAACCCCCTGCTAAAAATAATCTTCTGCTTTATCCTGAGATTAGTCACGTATCAAATCACATGCCTAGTCATAAATCTATCAGCATGATAAAATAGGGCTGATTAATCACCTTCCCGTCACTTGATTAAGTATGAACTTGATTACAGGATTACGGAAAAAAATTTTAGTTCTGTATTATTCGTTACAGGATTTAGCATATTATTTAGCACGTGAAATAGAATGTATTAAGACAGATGATTGCGTACGTGATTTCACTTATGACTTCGTATGTGACTTACTAAAAAAAAATTATACTTTATTGCTCGTCACGTCGTTAGACATATAATTTAGCGTATGTTTTAGTATGTATACAGGCATATAATAAGCAAGAGATTTTGCATATGATTTTGTACATGATTACAGAAAAATGGTGGGTCTGCATTATACATTCCGTGATTCAGTATATTATTTAGCATGTGTGATAGAACGTATTTAGACACATGATTATGCATATGATTTCACACGTGATTTTGTACGTGACTTACCAAAAAAAATGTTATACTTCATTGCTCATCATGTCGTTAAGCATATGGTTTTGAACATGATTACGGAAAAATTTTGTGTCAGAATCATTGAAGAACGTGATTCAGCATGTTATTTAGAAATGAAGTAGAACATTTTGTTTGCTAAGTCACATACATAACCATGTGTGAAATCACGTGCATAATCATTTGTCTAAATACAAACTATTTTACATGCTTAATAATATGCTGAATCATGTAACGATTAATGCAAACGTAAAATTTTTCCGAAATCATCTATCAAATCACATTATAATCACATGCTTAATGATGTGCCAGAACACATATTGAAACACAGACTAAATCATATGCCTAACGACGTGACTAGCAATGAAGTAGAACATATTTTTTTGCTAAGTCACATACATAATCATGTGTGAAATCACGTGCATAATCATTTGTCTAAATACGTACTATTTTATATGCTTAATAATATGCTGAATCACATACTGAGTAACTGAGATACAAAATTTTTCCGTAATCATGTAATAAAGCATATGCAAAATCACTTCCTTAATCATGTGCGTGAACCCATTCTAAACCGGTTATGAATCACATACTTAATCAAGTGACGGGAAGGTGATTAATCAGCTCTATTTTATCATGCTGATAGATATATGACTAGGCATATGATTTGATAAGTGACTAATCTCGGGATAAAGCATAAGATTATTTTTAGCAGGGCCACTGCAGGACGGTCCGGACGACAGGATCCGGCGCACGTATCAGCCTTGCAACGGACCTCGGAGCCGTGTGTGTCAGAGGAGAGGAAGCGAAGGCGCCTCTCAACGCCGCTAGCGGTGCCAGTAAAAAGCCGCGGGGAAGCCGCGAACGGAAGCCATCGGCGGTGACGAAGAGTGAGTAACCAAGCAGACCACACTTAGGATTAGTTCCGGCGCCGACATCTATACCGGCTCAGCGACAGCACGACGCAGTGTAAGTCTGCGCCATCTGTAAACGTCGGAGGATTGCGAGACGTTATCTACGACGCGTCAATGGGGTTCAAATTCCGAGCAAACCGTTACAGCCGCACTTTACTGGGAACAATGCATAATTTATCGAAGCCTTTCAAACACTCTACTCTGGCACCGGTATACATTTCATCAACGAGGGTCTCGGCATAAACAGAACCAATTATTCACAGGGCTATTTTCTCACAGCTTTCGATCTCACGCCTGACTTATCGGCTCACTGCCACACACACTGGAATCTCGTGCGGTCTGGTAGCGTGCGTATAGAAGTAGGCTTCGAAGTCGCACCGGCAACTACGATAAACTGCATTGTTTATGCCGAATACGATAAGATTCTCGAAATCGACTCCACTCGACAAATTTTATCGGATTTCAGTACCTAAATGCTGACGTCAGCACTACAGGCGGCGCCAGTCTCGGCGGGGGCGTAAAAGTGGGGGCGTAAAAGTAGAGCGAGCGCTAACGACGTACGCTCTGTGCCATCTCGCGTCACTTCGTTTTTTCTCTCGCACCCGTCAGCATACCCGCACTTTTGCGCGCGCGCGTTCCAAACAGCATGGACTACGTAATAGATATTCAAGGGTTCCGTGATGCCGAAAAAAAATTTTTGCCAAAGGAGGTGGCAATCATTTGCCTGCAGAAAAAAATTATGGATCACTGGATAGTACAACCGCCCTGCAGCTTCGATGACTTGCCGGATGAGGTTAAACAGACCAGTACTTACTGCGCGGTTGACATTCACGGACTTCATTGGTTCGAGGGGGAAGTGAGCCTTTGCCAGTTGCATCGACATCTCTACAATATCGCCCGAGGGGCGAGAAGAATTTACGTACGCGGTGAGGAGAAGGCCCGCTACATCGAAACACTACTTGGACGCTGCATATGTAACTTGGAGAAATACGCTTCTCCAACATTTGGAAAGTTCAACAGTATTTTTCCAAAAAACACCGTGTACGCCACACATTCGCAGAAAAAGAAAAAAGAATTTTGTGCCTTATACAAGGCTCATCAAATAAAGAAATGGCTACGCCCGCTACTACCCGAAGAATGGCAGAATGCTTCGAAGGAAAAGGTGAATAGTGAAATGTATTTTTCAGCGCTTCACGAGTACCACAGCAAGGAGAAGAAAAAAACTCTGCGGATTGCAGAGAAATCGGACGATGATGACTACGAGGCAAAAGATACAAATAGCAACGATTCGAATAGTTACAACATATACTTCACAGCTGGCGGAGACTCTGCATCATTGTCTCAAGAATGAACACCCGAGAAATAATACGAGCCATCAGTGGACTCGCTGCTAATTCGATCGGAGTCTACGCCACCGATCATATACCATGGCGCTCGAGCCTTCCCGCAGCTATCGTGACTAATATCGACACATCGGATAAACCTGGATTTCATTGGGTGGCATTCTACATAGATCGCCATGCAAGAGGCATCTACTTTGACAGCTACGGTCTGGGACCTAAGTCGCGCTGGCATCTCGACCGACTCGGAAGAAATTGCAAGCGACTCGTGTGGAACAAGAAAAAGTTGCAGAGCATCGATTCGAAAGTCTGCGGTGAATATTGTATTATGTTTCTGTATTTTATGTGTAGCGGGCGTAGTTTACGCGCTTTTTGTCAAGTCTTTACGCGCGATTCTCACGCGAACGACAAATTAGTTGCCAAATTTTGTAAAAATGTCAGGAGAAAAGACCACGGTCAAAAACTAAGAAAACAAAAAAAAATGCGTCGCGTGAACAATTTTCCGCGGACAACTTCCACAGGGGCAGGATTTTGTATGCAATCCTGTAAACCAATGTCACAATGATGATGTCGCCGTTCTTTGTACTAATGTATGATGTTAATTTTAATGATTTTTCTTCTTTGTGTGTATGAATAGTTTGTAGGCTTTTCTATGCGCTTTGTACTTTTAACCTTTAATTTAATATCCCTGGAGAAAAAACATTCAATTTTAGTTTGTAAGTAATTAGTCTCGGTTGTACGCGCTGCTTCAAAAATTTATGTAATCATAGTTTGTAAGTTTTTGTGTATTTTTACTATGTAAGTTTTTTCTTAATAATAATCTGATCGATCGATTAAAATTTTTTACCAAAACGACTTCTTTCATTTATCGAACCCACACTCTTCCAGTAAATTATCCAATCCACTCCTTGAAAAAAATAATAGTCGAGTTTCATTTTTGTTCACACACACACACACATGACTAAAAATACGATGAAACGCGTTGCTTGCAGGTCTAGCCCTGACTTTTCTTGGAATAGTTATCGATATTTACGCACTGATCGCGTTTCTCTCTATTGAACAAAATTTATCTACACGTACGTGACTAAAATTGATGAATTCATTTCCGCTGTTACCGAATACTCAAGTGTAATAAAATACCTCTTGAACTACGATATGCATCGATTTATCAAAGCCAACGTTAAAATCTCGCTTATCGATAAATATTTTCAAAACAAAGATATCTTTCTCTTTGAGAATAGATCGCGTTTCTCTCTTGTACAAAACTGATCTACACGTACGTGCCTAAAACCGATAAACTCACGCGTAATAAAATACCTCTTGAACTACGATATGCATCGATTTATCAAAGGTACCGTTAAAATCGCGCTTATCGATAAATATTTTCAAAACAAAGATATCTTTCTCTTTGAGAATAATTTTTCCCATAATGACTTCCCCCCACCACCACGCTCCAACAGCATGTATACGTAGCGCTCTGTCATTGGCTAAAGGTTTACCACCACCCACTGCACAAGGGAGTAGAGGGAGGTACACGCTCGTACGTGTATAAAGAACCATAGGGCATCGCGGGCGGAATAATATAGTAGAAGCGCGACAGCTGAAAGCACCACATCTCTACCGTCAAGCAGTATTTTCTTAAAAAGAAAGTACGAACCGCGCTCTCTAAAAAACACATTAGCATCTCGGGCATTGCCGACAGTATTTTTTATTAAAAGTACGCGTAAAGAGTGTTAAAATGAATCAAGAGAATATTCCGCACACACTGATATTCAACACGAGCTACGCTCTCAATAAATCGCACTCAAAGCTTGTCTATCTTGGCTTACAATACTTCGGCAAGCAGTTTCGCCCTGTTATTCAATTTGGCGGCGGTGTTTCACCTCACAAATACGTCACTATGGACAAACCTAGCTGGGAAAAATTCACGGAACATTTTGTCACCATTCAAGAATATCTGATCAACGAGAATCGAACACCTTGAAAAATCATCCTACCCGCTCACGACATTTCATTGATGGCCTGCTACAGCTCAAAAGCCGTATCCGTCAACCATAGTCGGGAAATTACACCACCTGATTTCTCGAGCTGCTATGAACACGAGGCGCAGGACTGGGATACCGTCGATGGACGCAGTCCCTGTGTCACTCACGGCGTAATCCACGACGACGATGATACCGTCAGCACCACCACCACCGCCATCACCGCCACCGACGACGACGAACCACCCAAAAAGAAGAGAAAGATCGACATTTTACCAAGTATTGTGATGCAGTTTAAGACATTTGCGCACTTGAAAAAATTACGCGAGTGTATAAATTTTAGATTCAAACAACTAGAAAATATCGCGGTATTTGTTAATTCGGTGGTAGAGATAATTATTAATAATATTAAAATACACATTCGTGAAAAAAACGACGAGAATATAATACACTCATTTTTTGACGGTATAACTTTTCTAAAAATATTCGACGAACTAAAAGAAAATTTAAAATCTAATGTGAACAAACGCTTAAGTTATTCAAACTTTAGAGAAACCGACGTAGATAGATTGTTTTTAGAACTACGCACTCTGTATTTACACATTCTGGAAAAAGAAGTACACGAAAGCATCCGATAAATATACATTATTGTTACATTTGCTTTTTCACTTGTACGAACCTTCCTCACTGGGGTCATCATCATCATGCCCATCACCCACCGCATAAATATAAGTAAAGCGCAGCACTGCGATAAAACAGTAGGATTGCGATCCTCATCGAGACAACATCATGGGCCCTCCGTTCAGCAAACCAACCGGCAAGCCGGAAGACAAACAACCTCTCGTCGATAAAAAAGACCATTCCTCCACGGATAAAGATTCTACCCGTTTTAAATCTTTTTCCACCAACACCCACTCTTTCCCCAAAAAAGAAGGCTACTCCAGATACAGCTAGTCACCACCACCATTAAAAACTAATAACAACCAAAGAAAGGAAAGCTCAAAGATACTACACTATGCCAGACAGCCCACTACGCGCGACATTCACCACCGACAACAAAACTGTAAAATTTCTTAGTGTCTGCGTACACTATTATGTGTTACTTATGTAAATGTATGTGTATGCATGTATTGGTGTGTTAATAAAATGGGGTGTATGATTTTTACCAAAACAATTGTTTTCATTAATCGACCTCACATTCGTCCAGTAAATTATCCAATCCACTCCTTGAAAAAAATAATAATCGAGTTTCCCCTTTTTTCACACATATGACTAGAAAAATACGATTAAACGCGCTGCTACCTGCAAGCATATCCCTTGCTTTGTATAGCTATAGAGTACTTTTCCCCCATCGCGAGCGCTTACTCATCTCTCTCTCACACACCAAAACTCCCCACTCTTGCCAAGCGGCACGCATACACAAACGCGCACAGCAGTACGCTCACGCCGCCCGGAGAGAGCACACGCGTGCCCGATATAGCGCTCAACCTGCCCGTGGAGAGAGGGGATAGCTCGTGACGGGTATAGCGTAGTCCGCCAGCGCTGCGCTCAAGCTGAAGGAGTGGGGGGCGCCATGACTGGTATAGCGCACCAGCAGGCATCACTGACCGCTATAGCGCGCACAGAGGTATGTATAGCGTAGTCCGCCCCCTCTCTACTGCTCAAGCTGAAGGAGTGGTGGCGCCATGACTGGTATAGCGGACTAGCAGACATCACTGACCGCTATAGTGTGCCTAGAGGTATCAGGTTACGGCGCCATCAAGTGGGCACTTTAACAGTAGCTCATTAACAATAGGCTATTAATCATTGTTTATATAAATAAACACTAATTAACTACTGTTTTGCTACTGTTTTGCTACTGTTTATATAAACAAACACTTAAGATAAGAGATGTTTATATAAACACTTCAGTCAAGTGCCCACTTGAAGATGACACCGGAAGTGTAACCTGATACCTATCTGTCTCGTTATAGTGGTACACTTACTACTGTACAGGTATTGTTCCCTGTGGAACCCCTGTGTTTACCATTAACTGTTCACTAATATTATCGCCTATTCTTACAAACTGTCCCCTGTGTTTCAGATAACTTTCTAGTAGTGAAAACGCTTTTCCTCTTATTCCATACCTATGTAGCTTGTCTAACAATATTTTATGATTACCCGTATCAAAAGCTTTTGCTAAATCTAGAAATGTTACTGCTATCGGTAGACTCTTATCCAGTTTTTCATAGATTCTTTTTGTAATGAAATTTAAAGCATCGTTGGTTCCTCTATTTTTTATGAAGCCGTATTGAGTATCACTTAACAAGTTATTAATTGTAACCCATTCGTAAATTCTGTTATATATTATTTTTTCAAATATTTTTGCTATATTTGATATTAGTGATATTGGTCTATAGTTTTTCATTTTATTTTTCAATCCAGATTTATATATTGGTATTATTTCTGCAACTTTTAAAGCTTCTGGCCATGTTTCAGTTTCTATACATTGATTTAGAATGTCAGCTAGTGTATCTGTTATGTATGGTGATATTATTTTTAGTGTCTTTGCATTAATCTTATCAACTCCTCCATTTTTTAATTTCATATTATCTATTATTTTCTGAATCTCATATTTATTTTTTGGTTTTAAAAACATGGTTTTAGGGTTATGTTTCGGTAATTCTAGCTCTTTATCTTTAGGTTTTTCAATGGATTCTGCCATTTTTGAACCGATATTGCAATAGTGTTCATTTATAGCTTTTACAATTTCTTTAGGGTCTTTTATTATCTTTTTTTTTGTCAGTTTTTATTTCGGTGATATCTGTATTCTTTTTATCTTTTTTAGTTGTCCCCACAGTATCATTAATTATGGTCCATAGTTGTCTAGGGTTATTACTGTTTTTTTCTATAAGATTTTTTTCATGTTTCATTTTTGCATTTTCTATTATTTTATCTAGTAATTTTACGTAGTCTTTGTATTCTTTTCTTAGTATATAATTATTTGGTTCATTTTTCATCCTTTTATATAAGGAGTTCTTTTTTTTACAAGACACTATAATTCCATTTGTTATCCAGTCTTTCCTGGGCATTTTGTTGTTATTCCAATTTTTGCCTCTTTTTGGGTATATATATCGACTCTTTTCTATACAATTTTGAATCTCCTTTATCATGCAATTAATCGCTATAGTTGGATTTTTCTCCGATTTATAAATTGACCAATCTATTGCTGAAGCAATATCTCTTAGTTTGTTGTAATTATATTTACAGGTTATATCTGTTGATTTATCCATCTTGTATCTATTTTTCTTATCTATCTGTTGTAACGGGATGGCTAGTGGGGGAAAATCCCATCAAGCCACAGGCCAGCGATGCCCTAGAACACGGTGCCGCGGGTGTCAGACTAAAATGACTTGCCCGGGGATCTGCTCCTGGAATCCCGGAAACAACGCGAACATCGCACGCGAACTTCGCTTTCCAACTAATTGGATCACTGAGTGAAAAGCGCACGCTCGAAGAGTAAAGCGCGCGGCCGCTATGCTCAGATATGAAAACGACCGGCGGAGTCGTTTTCCCGAGGCGGCGGCGGTATCCGGGAGAAGGACAGGTTGTAATGAACAACGCGACGAGTAACTAGATATCACAGTATATTAAAACTAATGGTATTTACAAGCACCTAGCAAGTGCTGTTTAAAACAATAAGTTAGTTCACGCGCGACAATTAAGATTCAAACGCGCGAACAATACGGCGAGCGGCGAAGCTGCTAATCTCGCGCGCGGTGTTAAAGTACGGCGGGCTGACACACACCCGCACGTACACGGCACAGAAAGCTTGCACGGGGCGATTTCCGTGCGAGCCTTTACAATAAACACGCGAGAGGAGAGTAGAAAACTTACGTTAGGAAGGAGCAACAGGTGCACTCGGCTCTCTCTCGCTCGTTCTCGCTCGCGCAGTCGTTGCGCTCTATGTCTCTCTCTCTCGCTCCTACTCGCTGGCAACGGATCGGCAGGCCGGCGGGCTGGCTGCCGGCTCCTCGCCCGCTGTTTCTCGTGCTGCTTGTCGCGGCGCAGTATCACTCTCACTCTCTCTCCCTTACTCGCACGCTAGCCCGCGCCTCCACTTCACTCGCGGTAAAGCTATAGATACAAAACTATATGGCGCGAACGCGGTAACTTTTCAGAGACACGGGGGAGATGCTCACGGCGCGATGGCAGACACGAAGATGGCTGCCGTGACTCGCATAAAGCCGTAGCAGCTTCGCGGGTACGCGACGGGCATATTACGCGTCGCGAGACCGTTCTAATCCGGTCAGAATGCTCGCGCGCTCGCGCCCCCAGTGAGCGTGCCTGCTCGACGCGGGTAATTCGAATCTCGAGTTACCTAACTCGCGCACGCGTTACACTGTATAAATAAAGGATAATGATCTGTTATTGGATGTTTGAGTTTATAAGTTTTAGTCGTTATTGTTTTTGTTTTTATGAAAATATTATCAATACAAGTTCACTTTTCTGTATTTAAATCATATGGCCTAGTTGTTCCAATAAAACCTGGGTAAAAAACCCTTGTCTAAAAAGTTGTTTAGGAAATCCTGAGCTATAAGGTTATCTTTGAGTATATCTGTATTGAAGTCTCCAATTACAAAGTGATACTTAACATTTTTTTTTAATATTAGATATTTATTTAAGTTTTAGTTGAATTTTAACGGAGTTATATCATGCGATCTATATAACGACGAAATCTATAATTTACTGTTGTTATTTAAGGTTATACTTGTATGTAATATTTTAATATTATCCATTTCTATTATTCCTGTTACTTGTGTAACGTTTGTTGTATTTCTTCTATAAAATCTTCATTATGATGCATTTTGTTATGTTACTATTTTTCGATGGTGGGCTAACACCTGCCACAACACCATCCAGGAACTTCCTCGCTGTTAATGTTGTCCTTTTTCTTGTAATTATAGAGCTCTTAGTTAATATTTCTTTGTTGTTGTGCGTATTATTTCTTTCCAAGTTGTCCAGAGATTTGGTTACTATATCTTGGTCTTTTAAGTTTCCCGCGTAACCTGTTTTAACATTTGTTGTTGACTTCTCGACTGGTAAGTTATCTTCAGGCTTCTTTATTGGTAAAGTAGGTTTGTTATGATAATTTTCTGTTTTTTTCAGAGGATCATATGGATAATCTGTTTTTTGTATCATTATGTATAGATAATTTTTATATGACTCACATACGTTCCAGTTATTGGCTGCATGTTGTGTATTTCTTTTTGTTTTCTGGTTCTTTTTGTTGTAATTAATGCAGTTAATACATTGTAAATTTTTCTAATCACATAATTTTTCTTCATGTTTCTCTGAGCAGTGTAGACATGTATTACATTTTTACATTTTTTAGCACTATGCCCATATGTTTTACATTTGTGACACATAACGATATGGTAATCATCGTAGACTCTGCATCTGCTTGCTCCAACATAGATTTTCTTCTCACGCATAATATAAGCATATGCAACTACATTAACTTCAGCTATCAACGTCGTAGAATTGGTTTTATTATTGATATACTTATGCATTATATTTAACTCCATATTATCTTCTATTTCATTTCTGTTTTTTATGTTAAGTCTTAAGTGTCGAGGAATCTACTCTTATATGTGTATTGAAATTTGTATGGTTTACCTTCAATTTGTATTTAAATGATATATATATATATATATATATATATATATATATATATATATATATATATATATATATATATATATGTATATATATATATATATATATTTTTTTTTTTTCAATTGATATTTGATTTATATTACCTTTATTCTGGGCGTAGGCTCTCGTAAATGATACACAGCTGATTAGTTAGATGCACTATTTATTGAATGATATAAGTTTCATAAATATGACTATGCGATTTACAACTTATTAACTTTGTTAAACAATATATAATACCGATAGATTATTGATTTTATAGATATAAGAAATTCTCTTCGTAATTGAATGTAGGGTATTTGACCCGTATAAAATATTCGCTACTCCTTTTGTCGACTGGAGTTGTACGGAGTTCGCGATCTGTTCACGATTACTGATTTGTGTGTTGAGAGTCGCCGTATTTATTAAGCGGTTAATTTGGGTTAAAGACGATTTTGACGCTGAGTCAAAATCATCTTTTTAAACAAATTTAGTAAACATTTAAATATCATCATTTCGATTTCACATTTAAAAGTGCTGATTCTAAACAAAGTTGCGATGAGCGGTTGGTTTCACAAGGTCAGTGGGTCGCTACGTCACGCTGGCTGTTGCGTAGCCAAAATTGATGTACTGTTAAAATTCGCACTCGCATCGGTTTGTGGGTCAAAAGAAATGAATATTGGAATTTAATAACGTCACAGACATCAGTTTATAATTTGTCTTGCTCCATCGTGATGCCGCTTGCATTGGAATTCAACGTTGTTAAAATCCGCATATACGACATTTGTATGTCAGAATAGTACTGGTGATAAATATGCATTTTTAAATTGAATTTAGAGATACGTCACAGACGTAACACTTCCCCCCTTAGATTGTTGAATATCGTAGAGATTCAACAAGTATAACAATAGTTAGCCATCAGTAATTTTCTGTTACAATAATTTCAAATTACAATTATAAGATGGAAAGTTAACTATAAATACAACAACGTCTTTCATAAAATGTTTTGAGAAATTTTTAAATAATTTCAATATGGTTCTTTTAAAATTGTGGTTCATTTCGTACAAGAATGTTTACAATTTCCCTGTATTGCAATTTTTTCCTCTATGCTGGTTGATACGTGGGTGTCAATAAATTTGCAATCACATAATTTTGTGGATCAAGAAATTACTGATGAGAATATGAATATCAAATGTAATTTATAGGATACGTTACGGACGTAACACCTCCCCCCTTAGACTGTTGAATATCGTAGAGATTCAACAATTATAGGAATAGTTGAACCATCAGTAATTTCTTGTTACAAAAGGTTCAATAATACTAACAATTCAAATAATAAAAACAATAATAAAAATTCATATCATTAAATCCATAATAAAAATTTATATATATAAGCAATAACAAAAACAATAATAAAAATTCAATAAATTTAAACAAAATTCCGTATCGTCTATACATTTCTATAAAGTAAATCATATTTTGTTCCTAACACTAGACTACACTTAACCTACGGTTTTACTTTATATTGCATGTTGAATGCCGATTTTTTTTAGCGTTCAAATGGCGGTGCGGATTACTATAGAATAAACGGGTATTCTTACTTCGTTATGTGATAATTCAGCACATAATGTATTATTATCTATGATTTAATATCATTCACTTTTAAGAAAACACTTTTACAATAAATTCTTAATTAAATTATAAATAAATTACAAAAACCTTCTGTGTAAAAATAACATGAATTAATAAAACGTTACGTAATAAATATAGAATACGTTATGCATTAGAATTTGTATAGGAACATATATCTTGATATTAATTAAATTATTTTATTATCCATAATGTGTAATAATTTTGTTGTTTTGCTGTATTTACAAAAAAAAAAAATAGAATCATTGATTAAGTTTAGAAATAATGTGCGTATTAAATAATTTTGTAGAAACTACGCCAAGATGGCGGGAACTACGCCAAGATGGCGGACGAGGGTGTGCTGCTTAAGCAGACCCCTCCCCCAGAAATTTATCACAAATGTCATCCCGGGACGCCAGTGGGAGTTGTGATATGTGTAGTGTGTAACAATGTCTACCATAAAAGTGATTATAACAGAAAAAGAACACAAAACTACTTATCTGCCATAGAAATAATATGTGAAGAACATAATATAGATGACATAACCTCTAAAGACCCACGTGTTGCAGTAGTGCTACTACGGAGGGAACTAGAAAATCTGAGAAACCAAAATGATCTGATAATGACAAGGAACGAAATACTAATAAAAACCAATGCACAGACAGAACAAAAATTAAAACAAGCTGAAGAAGAATTGCTACTAATAAAAGCTAAGGAAATCAAAGGAAATCAAGAATTGACAAGTTTTCCTGAAGAAGAAAAAAATCTATTAAAACAAATAAGTACAGAAGTACACAACAATAATCTCATGCTAAACCAAATTTTAGACAAAGAAAACTATGCCAAAAACAAAAAAACATTTGCAGAAGTGGTAGTAAGTGATAAGCAATTAGAAAAGAAGATACAAAAACTAATAGTGAAAAGAATACAGAATGATAATAAAGGAACAAATGTGCCAGATATAAAACCATATATAGCTCACTATATAAATAAAAATTCATCTATACAAGCAAAAAGTATAAAAATCAAGAACAAAGATGAAGCAATAATAAGCTTTATAAATGAGGAGAGTTTGATACAAACTGAGAATATACTAAATCAAAAGTATTCTGCCTACTACAAAATAACAAGAGAATCTATTAAAAATCCCAAGATGAAAATAACAGGCTTCGACAATTTTGAAGACATGGAGATTAAAGAAATAGAGCAAGATATTAACAAAAGGAACTTCAAACACCTAAACAGCAAATGCAAAGTGTTACATATATTTGAAAACATTAAAACAAAAATTAACACTATATTAATTGAAACACCAGCGGAAGTATATAATCAAATTGTGAGTAATAAATATAGAGTTCATATTGGTTATCAAAATTGCAGAGCATTCGATGACTTGAATCTAACCCCGTGTTTTAACTGTGGTCGATTTGGTCATAGTGGTAAAAAGTGTAAGAATACGAAAATCTGCCTACGTTGTGCTGGAAAACATAACACGATCAACTGTACTACCCCAAACGAACACAATTGTGTTAATTGTATGTACAGTAATCATCAATATAAAACAAATTATAATACTAAACACGTGGTAAATGATACCGAAAAATGCGAGGTTATGTTTCACAAGATAAAGAAGTTAATTGCTGAAACAGATTATCCAGGGAGACCGCACATTCCAAAATATGTAGGTAAAGTAAATTTTCAATCACAGTTACAAAACACTGATACAGCTGCCGGTAAATCACCGGTCGTAACGACACCAAGAAGACAAAGTAGAATTTTTATCAGTCCGGCAACATCAGCTGGTAATTTATCGGCCACAACCTCACCAATAAATTTAAACAGAACCATATCACAAATTTATTACCCAACAGACTCAGCAACTTCTGAACTTCTGAATTTTGAACATGGATCAACAACAACTAAATTTTGAAGTTATCTCACAAAAAGAACAAGCTTTTGGTAATACAAACACTCAATAAAAGTATCGATAAAGGTAAAAATTTGATTTTATGTGTAAATATTAGAAGTATAAAACAAAACTTTGAAAAACTTGAAACTTTTATTGAATGTTTAGCCGTAAGACCAAGTGCCATTATATGTACTGAATATTGGAATGTGCATTATACTCCATTGTACAACATATCAGGTTACAAAAGTTACTATAGTGAGAGTAAAATGAATAAAGCAGATGGAGTTATGATGTATATAAAGGATGAACTATCTGAACACACAGAAATTATAGTGGTCGACAACATACGTATCTTAAGCTCGGTTATAAAATTAATTGGCACCGAAACTGTAAGAATCTCAGCGATCTATAGATCACACAATATAAAAAAGTATGATTTTGTACATAGCCTGAAAAAATTCCTAAGAGATCAATTAAATACTAAGAACCATTGTATAATCGGGGATTTTAACATTGATATATTAGACGAAAATTTTAGTAAGACTGACTCAACAGATAACCTTATAACACAAGAATTTTTAAATGATCTCTTGGAACATAAATTTACGCCATGCTTTACTGGA
Source organism: Torymus aiolomorphi (assembly GCA_036365515.1). Classification (NCBI taxonomy): domain Eukaryota; kingdom Metazoa; phylum Arthropoda; class Insecta; order Hymenoptera; family Torymidae; genus Torymus; species Torymus aiolomorphi. The sequence continues at coordinate 102,965,039 of CM070876.1, read as the reverse complement.
ATAACAAGGCCTTCATCTGATAATAAAAGAGGTACCTGCATCGACAATTTCTATATAAAAACTAAAAATATAAATATTAATTCATTTAAAATAACGAATCCATTTAATGATCACTACCCATTATTTATAACTATAGATAAATTAGAAATAAATCAGCCGAACAAATTCAATATGAAATCAATTAATTACAACAAGTTAAAACATGTTGCAAATAATTCAAACTGGTACTCAATATTGTCTATGCAGGATCCTAATCTTGCAGTTAACGCATTAATTGACATGATAAATAATTGTATTGATGCGTCCACTACCAAAAAACAATTTAAAAATAAACTTCCGAGAAAAAATTGGATTACTAGTGCTATTATAGTCTCGTGTACTACTAAAGAGACACTGTATATCTTATGGAAAAACAATCCCACTTCTGAAGCCCTAAAAAAGAGTATACAAATTACACTAAGATATTGAACAAAGTTATTAAAGAAGCAAAATTTAAATATGAAAAGGAAATGGTAAAACGAAATAGCGGAAACTCTAGGGAATTATGGAACATAATTAAAACTAAATTAGGGAGAAATAGTGTGCATGATAATCCAATAAAATATATATACGAAAACAATCAAAAAATCGAAAATAAAACTGATATAGCAAATGCTATGAACACCTATTTTTGTAAAATAGGACCAAATTTGAGTGCTCAATTTGCTAATATAAATAATAATAACCTGAAACTTTCAGATAGGAATCCTGAATCCATTTTCTTTCGTCCGACAGATTTTGCTGAGATATACAAAATAATCAATACATTGAAAAATAAATCTGGAGGTGTAGACAATATTAACGCTAAATCATTGAAAATTCTCTCTGAATATATATGTGTGCCCTTAGAATATATCTTCAATTTATGTATTGTGAAATCTATCTGGCCTGACGCGCTCAAAAATGCTGAGGTAGTCCCTATTTACAAGGCTGGTGAAAAATCTAATATCAATAATTACAGACCAATCTCTTTAATATCGAACATTGCAAAAATTTTTGAAAAAATAATTTATAATAGATTATACCACTTTTTTGAAAAACATAACATAATATCAGAAAAACAATACGGCTTCGTTAAAAATAGGGGAACTACTGATGCATTAAATTATATATCAAATATCATATACGAAAACTTAGATAAAAGTAAACCAATAATTGTTGCTTTTCTAGACTTAGCCAAAGCAATTGACACTGTTAATCTAGAGTTCTTTTAGATAAGCTTGAACGATACGGAGTAAGGGGTAGTGCCTTAAAACTGATGACTAGCTATCTCACAGATAGGCGGCAAAGAGTAAAAATTCAAGACTGTAAAAGTGAATATAAAGAATTTACTACGGGTGTTCCCCAAGGAACTATATTAGGACCATTACTTTTTATACTTTATGTCAATGACTTACTAGGAAGTATGCAAAATGACACAATCATGTCCTATGCTGATGACACGGTTATCATATCAAGTGATAACATGTGGTCCTCAGCACAGGAAAAAATGTGTGCTTACCTTAATCATGTGGCCAAGTGGCTTGCACAAAATAAACTGTCGCTAAATATAGCTAAAACGGTCTATATGACTCTCGGAAACTACTGTGATAGTGTACCTGGCACACTAAACATCAAAATAGGAACGCAATTAATAAAAAGAGTTGAAAGTCATAAATACTTAGGGCTGTATTTCGACTACAATATGAAATGGGATAAGCATATAAGATATATCATTAAAAAAACCAAATACCTAATTTTTGTCTTTGCCAAGATAAAAAATATGATGGATACAAAAACATTAATGATAATATATTATGCTTTCTTTCATAGTCTAATCAATTATGGGGTAATTGCCTGGGGTGGTGCGTACGATAATAATATGAAACTAATACAATCAACACAAAACAAAATATTGAAAATCATAAATAAAAATAAATTCTCTCAAACTAATCCACCTCTTGAAATAAAAAAATTATTCCAGTTAGAGTCAATATCCTTACATTATTCTACATTAAGAAATAAATATATAAACAGTGCGAGCAAGACCAGAAACAAAACAATTCAATTACCTAAATGTGATAAAAGAATTAGTGATAAAAATAGCTACAATGAAGCTATAAGGGTCTTTAATGGGCTATCTAAGGATCTCAAAGTTATGAATTTAAGTAGACAATTAATGAAGAAAAAATTAAAAATGTTTATAGTAAAAGATGCAATATAATTTCAAAATAATAATTAAATCTTAACCAATATATCTAACAAATTATTTAACTGTTATTTATGTACTACAATGGATTTTATCGATGTTAACAAACACTACGCACATACCATTATATAGTTTTTAAGAATTTTGTAGTTTGTAATATTTTTTTAGTTTGTAAGTTTTCTATGTACCAGATCTACACACAGGCAATAATATTTGCCTCAGTAGGATTTACTTACTTATGTATATTTCGTATATAATAATGTAATGTAAATATTTTCTGGAAATAAATAAAAATAAAAATAAAAAAAAAATAAAATGTGAGGAAAAATATATAGGGAATGATTCAAGTGATCATTCACTTCCCTGCCTGCTGAGATATTTGGCAAAAGATATATTATTTTTCCTCTTTGTTTAAGTAGAATAACATTAAAGGGTTTTTGATATTATCATTATAAAAAAAATACTTTTCAACCGTATACTGAAAAAAATTATAATTATTCCCAAAAGAAAAATTTAATTATATTGATAAGTATTTTTGATAAAAAGGAAGGTTAATGGGACGGAGTGATTTTTGTTAATTTTGACTTGTTATTGCTCTTATGCATCATTGTATTGCCTTTTTCTCCTGGAAATTTTCAGCCATTTCAATGTTCATTTTAGAACTCAAGATTTTTTTCCTGGCATGAGTACTATTCACATATTTGCATTATAGAGTACGCAGTGCGTTAGAGTAGATATTTGTTTTACTCAATACAGTGCCGAATAGTGTATCTTGTAGGATGATCATGTCAGTATATGATGAAACTAATCACTTCCAATACATTATTTCGATTTAATCTTAGCAATGTGAGTATAGCTACCTGATTATTATTCCGATCGCATTTTTATAAAGTTATTAACTTTCTTAGGAAATATAGTTTCTTTTCACAAAATTCTGACAAGTTGATACCAACAATTGTAGACAAACGGATAAGTGGTTATAATTTTAAATTGTACATTTGGTAAAATCTGGATCACCTGAGGGTTAGTTGACCAAGAAGTAGGATGGTTTTGCTTCAAATGGAAAAGTTCAGCTGCAATTATAATTCTCTATTGCTGTATTAAATTTGGAAAAATAAGAAAAATAAGTCATATTGACTAGTGGTCACTTAGGATGCCCACTTAAACATAGTTTTTTACGATATGTTTTGACCTTGAAGAGGGACGAAAATAAATCGTCCGAAACATTGGATAAATAATTGGTATTTGTTTTTCTTTACTACACGGGCAGTAGAAACCATTAACGTCCTATCCTACAATATATTCTAATCTGACTGCCATTTGCTGCTAAAAGAACTATATTTAAGTTTTCCCAAAAATATTTTTCCTTAAGTCTATTGTATGTTCTATTTACACCTGGATGTCCTCCTATCATAGAGGAGTGATACATACATATTAAAAATGTTATCCGTCTTCAATTTTTACATATTCAATATTATTTAAACATATTATTACCTTTATATTTGTATTCTTAAATATTTCTTTTAATATTTCCTCTATTTCTAACCAACTTATATTTAAAATTTCTATATCCCTAGAAATACTATAAATACATATATTCTTAGTAATTAATAATTCTTTTAATTGATTAAATAATTTCGCTAAATTTTCTTTTATTAATTTACATGATACGGACGTATCTATGTATAACATAAATAGTTTTTTATTCTCTATATTTATTATATCTATATTATCCTTTGTAAGTGGTAGTTTTGGTTTTATGTTTTTACTTTTGATTAATAATTCAGTATTTTTATCTAATGATTTTCCTTTTAAATTTATTAAATGAACAATGTTATCGTTTCTAAATTGTATAGAATTTTTAGAATAAATGATATTATTAATTTCCCGTATATTTTCTTTGTTTTTCTCAATTTTCTCTTCTTTTCTACCCGTAGTCATTTTTTTGTCATTTTTCCTAGGTCTGCCCCTTTTTCCTTTAATTTTCTGTCTATCTTCATTCATTAGTTTGATTTTGTCATCGTTACTAAGAATTCTAGGTTGTTCGTTATTTTTATTTAATATTTTCTTATTTTGTGCTCTGGTAATAACAAATATCTCTACTGGATTCCTAGATAGAGCATCTGCATTTGCGTTCTGTTTTCCTGGTTTGTATACGATATCAAATTCATAATCTGATAGTTTTAGTCTCCATTTTTGGACTCTTGTATTATTATCAGCTGATCTTAACGATAACAGCGGTTTGTGATCAGTAACTATTGTGAATTTGTTTCCATATACGTAATTTTTAAACGTTTTTATTATTTAGTTATATTTAGTTTATTATTATTAGTGATATTTAGTTTCCGCTTTATGTAGACTTCGTGATGCGTAAGCTATCGCTGGGTCTTTGCCAATTTTTCCTTGCGACAAAACCGCACCTAAAGCAGAATTCGAAGTATCTGTTGTAATAATGAATGGTTCATCAAACCGTGGATATTCTAAGATTGGTGCTGTGCATAATAATTCTTTAATTTCCTCAAAGGCTTGTTGTTGGTCTTTTTCCCAATGAAACTTCACGTCTTTTTCTAGCAATATATTTAAGGGTTTTGTTACTTTTGCGTAATTTTTTATAAATCTTCTATAGTAACCTGAAAGCCCTAGAAACTCTCTAATATTTTTAACATTTTTCGGTGTAGGAAATTTCTTTACTGCTTCTATTTTCTTTGGATCAGGTTTTATTCCGTCTTCACTAATAATGTGACCTAAATAACATACTTCTTTTTTAAAAAATTCACATTTTTCTGGTTCTAATGTTAAATTCGCTTCTCGTAATTTTTGTGCAACTGTATTGAATCTTTCGTTGGCTTCTGTCATAGTTTCGCCAAAAATAATTATATCGTCGATGAATACGGAGCATATCTTACCGATTAAATCACCTAAGACTGTATTTAAAACTCTTTGAAGTGTACGCGGTGAGTTTCCTAATCCGAAAGGTAATACTCGAAATTCAAAACGTCCCAATGGATTGATGCTAAATGCAGTTTTATGTATATCACTTGGTTTCATAGGGATTTGGTGAAATCCCGACTTTAAATCTATAACATGATAAAACTTAGTTTTTCCCAATTGATCAAATATTTCTGTAATGTTTGGGAGTAAATATGGATCTGGAACTGTCTTTTCATTTAGTTTTCTGTAATCTATTACTAAATGCCATCGTTTTTTTCCGTCTGCTAACTGTTTTTTTGCTACAATCCATGCTGGAGCATTAAAAGCACTTTTTGAGTTTCGAACTAGGTCATTTGTTATTAATTTTTGAGTTTCCTCTATCGCGATTTCTTTTAATCTATGAGGTAAAGGAAATTGCTTTACGTATACGGGTTTATCATCTGTTAAATTTATTTCATGTTGTTCTACATTACATGATCCTGAACTGTCTCCCTCTAGCCAAAATATATCCTTATTTTTCAATACTAGATCATTAATCATTGTTTTACTATTTTCAGGCAAGTTTTCGTAACATATTTTTTTTAATAATCTTTCTTCTCTATTATATTCTTTAAAATCTTGTACTGACTCATTTTTTCCTATAAAATTTATTGATCCCAAATTTAAAATTTCATTTTCATCTATGTTAAAGTCTTCTGTTATCTGAAAACCTTCAGGTAAATTATCTATTTCATAAGATAAAAAGCTATATTCTTTTTCATTTCCATAGAGTTTATTATAATCTTCTAAATCTACTTCAATTTTTTTATTCATTATTGTCAAAAATTGTTTATAATCTGTTGATTCGATTTCCTCAAAATCGATTGCTTGGTCATTATTTTCAAAAGCAATATTAATATTATTTATTAATAACTTAATATTATTTTCGTCATTTTCCAAAATTTCCTCATAATGTAAAGCATTTATATTTTCTGGTAGAATTTCATTTAACATTTTTTTTTGTAAATCCTTTCCTTCTGCATTTAATATTGGAATCGTATTTAAAATTTTCATAACGTCATCATATAATGTTATTTCTGAATTTATATTTACTTCATTTTTATTGATTAACTCAGGTTCATAAGATATTAAACAAGATGATTTCTCCATTTCATCCTCAATTTGAAAATTTTCAGTTTTTTCGTTTATTTGTATTACTTGTTCACAATCCCTATGAATTACAGATGTGGAATTTTGTTTTTCATTCGTATCTTCCAAAATTTTCTTTAAAAATTCCTTTTGTTCTATTGTTACTCTTGATTTGATTTCTTTATCCATTTTTTTTTGCTTTTCAGTTACTATATTAAGATTATGAATTAGTTTATGGGCTGGTTTTAGGTTGATTTTATTATTATTTATTTGTAAATAACCCTCGTCTAGTCTTAATTTTTGTTCAGTAAGAATTTTAATTCCTAAAATTCCGTCGTACGGTAGACAAAAGTCTTCTGGTGCAACATGAAAATCAATATTTAGTCCATTGATTTTCATTTTTATTACTCCTAATGTCTCAATAGTTTTATCTGTGATACCGGATAAACGAATTTTTCTATTTTCCAAAATTATGTTAGAAGGTATTTGATTTCCTTTGATAATATTTAATTGAGCTCCACTATCTACGAGTAAATTACATATTTTATTTGTATAATGATTCTCTATTTCGATATACTGAAGTGAGTTTTCCAACTTCAGAAAATACATTGCAATCTTGGTCGCCATTATTCTTTCTTGTATTTTTTCCTTTTCAACACTATTTATTTCGGGTTCGTTAAAATTGATTTTGTTAACATTTTTTCCTTCCAATTTGTTAGCTTCCTGATTTTCCTTCATATTTTCATTAATATCGCTAAAATTCTTTGTAATTAATAAATCAATGTCCGTATCTTTCCCTTTGTTGCGATTTATGTTTGTAATATTATCGCCATTAAATGTACTTATTTTAATATCTGCGTTATTTTCTAGTGGTTTTTTGTTAATTCTTCTAGTCCACTCATTTCCAGAAGAATTTGTTAGTTTTCCGAGGTTTGTTGATTAAGTACTGATCGCGACGCACATTCCTCAGTTGTGTGATTCGTGTTTTTACAAATTTTACAAAATTTATCTAATTTATTTTGTAGCATCTTGATTTCATGGCAATTGTTTATTTGATGTCCATTTTTATTGCAAAAAGAGCATTTAATTTGTGCCGTCAGATTTTTTAATTTTCTACAATGTTCCAATGTATGCCCGGTGGAATTACAATATTCGCATTTTATACTTTGTGTATTAAAGTTCCCCCGATAATTACTGTTTGAATTCCTTGAAAAATGATTGCTGTTCTGGTTATTTGTTAGGAAAAATCCATTCCTATTTTTATCTCGATGTTCATAGGATTTATTTAAGGCATTGTAATTGTTACTTGGGAATGTACCTTGTTGGTTATTGCTTATTTTTCTACAAGATTTTGCTTAATGCCCCAGCATCTAGCAAAATTGACAAACTTCTTTATTCTGAGAGTTTTGTTGTCTATTTTGCATAATTCAAACTTTTACGCTCTCGCAATCCGCGGTTTCGTGACCTTCATCCGCACATATCGCGCACCATATCGTTCCTTTGTTTATCGTGCAGTATTTCATTAAATGCCCGAGGTTGTTGCAGCTCTTACACAATGCTGACGGGCAATTTTTAGCTGTGTGTGACGCGCTGCCACAGCCGTCGCATACTTCCGTAATTCTTACCGAATTATTACACGTTAGCGGATCGTGTCCTCTTTCCTTACATCTCCAACACAGCTCGTATTCTGTAATAGTAGGACAGTGCGTAACCTCGTGCCTCATATTTTGGCAGTATTGACAATCATTACTCTGCATCATATTTAACTTACACGCATCTACTGAGTGGCCTTCCGTACTACACAATTTGCAAATTAATTTTATTACATTCTTAGCTGTTCTGCAATGATATGATACATGCTCCTTGCGTTTGCAATAGACACATGAAGCTTTCATGCAAAATAATGCTTCATGATTTATTTTCTTACATAATTGGCAAAAAACTTGTTTAATTGTGTTTGGAATTGGAGTTTCGAAATTAAACAATATGCTTGTAGTATCATTTCTTAAGCTATTTTGCTTTTTTAAGTTTGATTCTATTTCAATTGCTTTTTGTACTGCGTTATCCATGTCTTGGTGTTCTCCGAGTTCGATTCTAATTTCTTGTTTTAATCCTTTTTTAAAACTACTGAGTATGTCGGTTTTTAATCTAGTTTTATATTCTGTTAGAATTTCTCCTGTTACATTGGGTTCTAATTTTTTTAGTTCTATTATTTGTGTACCCAACACTCGTAATTTGTTTGCAAAACATAGTACATCTTCATCTGATTTTTGAATTTGTTGTGTTAGTTTTCCGTATAATGAATGTATCCGTTGATGGATATATTTTACGTATTGTTTTAATAAAAGTTTCAATACTTTCAATTTCTACATTTGCTAATGCTTTATAAATTTCTCCTTTGAGCTTTATTTTGAGGATCTGAACTAGGTTCGATTCATCATTATTCGATATTATTCTTTTTGCTTGTTTTAATTTTTCTATATATTCCTCTAGTTGGATATTTTTCCCGTCAAAATCCGGTACTAATTTTGCAACTTCTTTAAGTGGTAATTTTAATGCTTGATTTGCCATTTCTGGTTCTAGATTTATTAAATCTTCGTTTATTTGAATTTCTGGCTGTTCGTTATTACTTGTATTATCTCTAGCTAAAATCAAACTTTGTTCATTAAAAAATCCTTCTATATCCGTGTAGTCGTGTTGCCTTCCGTTTTCTACATATATTGATTCTTCAAAAAATGCTGGGCTCTGACTTGGTGTATTTGGTGTATGAAAATTTGTTGGTGATAATATATCGCGTTTTATTTCCATAATAAAAAGATTATTTATATTTTTATTTGATTTATCTTGTTTTTGTGTGGGGTTTTTTATTTTCTGATTTTTGTTTAAATTGACTGAATGTTGTGCATCTAGTTCGTTATGGTCTATTTTTGAAGTTGATGGAATTGAAAGTATTTCCTCATTTTCCTGTGTGTTTGAGTTAATGTAGATATCCGACGAAGTTCTATTTAATTGTGTATTTGGAGGTGATTTTGGTACTTTTGGTCTTCTTTCAAAAATGTTCGTTTGTTTATTTATATCATCTACTTGCTTTTTAAGTTCTGGATTTCTTTGGGCAGTCCATCTGGTTATAATCCCTTCGTTTCCCTTATTTCCTATACCTTTCTGATTTGACATGACATATTACTTCTTTGTTTAATATATCTTTTAAAATATGTTTTTATTATTAATTCCACTATTTTTCTGTATATATTTTGTAATTGTTTATTTCACAATATAATTTATTTATTTATTTGTCACTTTTATAAATTTTTTCCTTTGCTTAGTTTTTAGTGTTTTATCTTTTATTGTTTAACCTGTAATCTTTATTTATGCAATTTTTATTTAATTGATCAATTTGTTTAATATTATTATTCGTTTTCTTGAGCTGCGTTGATCATTATTCTATGTTTATTTTTCGCGTGCTGTATTTTCGATTTATGTGATCGTTGTTCTTAATTTTTTTGTAATTATAATTTGTCTTTATGATATTTTGTTTTATTTATTGTAGTATTTTCTTTTGGTTTTACTTTTATATCTTTTTATTATTGATTTTTTCCAATTTCTTACTTGTATTAGACTGCTATTTTCGCGTAATATATCTTGATTTCACTCTGTAAATTTATCTTTTCACTTGCTATTTCAGCTATAATTTGTTATATAATTTATTGTTAAAAATTTTTTCTTACTTCTTTGTTTTATTACTCCTTGTAGTGTCGTAACTTCTTTCGTTTGTAATATTTTTATTTTTCAATTTTCTAATCTGTGTTAGACTGCATTTGTATTTTGCGTAATATATTTTTGAAAAATGTCATTTGTTTTGTAGAAATTATTCTTATTTCCGTATTTATCATTTGTTGAATGCTTGTTAATAACTCGACGAGCCGTACTTGCTTATCTTCCAAAATTTGGGCGATTCATGCTACAATGATCCCCCCAAATTCTTACTGCAAAGCAAGAAGCTCGGACTTATTCTATGTTAGTTGTATTTATATAAGAATATTTTCCTCGTCTTTCAAGTGCTTATTTTATCTACTTTAATACGTTTAAAGTTTGATTTAGCTGATCTAATAAACTTTCGTTCGACTGTGTACTGGAACCACTGTTAAGTCTTGAGTGTCGAGGAATCTACTCTTATATGTGTATTGAAATTTGTATGGTTTGTCTTCAATTTGTATTTGAATGATATATATATATATATATATATATATATATATATATATATATATATATATATATATATATATATATATATATATATATATATATATTATATTATATTTTCAATTGATATTTGATTTATATTACCTTTATTCTGGGCGTAGGCTCTCGTAAATAATACACAGCTGATTAGTTAGATGCACTATTTATTGAATGATATAAGTTTTATAAATAAGACTATGCGATTTACAACTTATTAACTTTGTTAAACAATATATAATACCGATAGATTATTGATTTTATAGATATAAGAAATTCTCTTCGTAATTGAATGTAGGGTATTTGACCCGTATAAAATATTCGCTACTCCTTTTGTCGACTGGAGTTGTACGGAGTTCGCGATCTGTTCACGATTACTGATTTGTGTGTTGAGAGTCGCCGTATTTATTAAGTGGTTAATTTGGGTTAAAGATGATTTTGACGCTGAGTCAAAATCATCTTTTTAAACAAATTTAGTAAACATTTAAATATCATCATTTCGATTTCACATTTAAAAATGCTGATTCTTAACAAAGTTGCGATGAGCGGTTGGTTTCACAAGGTCAGTGGTTCGCTACGTCACGCTGGCTGTTGCGTAGCCAAAATTGCTGTACTGTTAAAATTCGCACTCGCATCGGTTTGTGGGTCAAAAGAAATGAATATTGGAATTTAATAACGTCACAGACATATCAGTTTATAATTTGTCTTGCTCCATCGTGATGCCGCTTGCATTGGAATGCAACGTTGTTAAAATCCGCATATACGACATTTGTATGTCAGAAAATTACTGGTGATAAATATGCATTTTTAAATTGAATTTAGAGATACGTCACAGGCGTAACATTTACATCCATTTCAATGTCTTGATTGCTTTCTGTTTGGTACTCGTTGTCTACATTTATAATTTTAATTCTAGGTTTTTTCAATTCTTCAATTTGAACTTCTGCGTTTTCAGTTGTGTTAATTTTAAGTTTCATCTTGTTTACGTCTGGCTTATTTTTACATTTGATGATTATTTTGTCTTTGGTTGTTATGATTTTGTTAACAGGTATCGTTGTGTTCTTATTTATTGACATTTTGGTTTCATGAAATAATTTTTTTAGATCCTTCTTGTTCTTTGGTTTTATGATGATATCTGGAATATTATTATTAGTTTGATTTATCTGTTTACCGGTTATTTGTGCATAAGTTGACCCAGTTGAAGTTTGTTCTTTTCCATTCATTTGAAGAAGTTTATTTTTTTCCAATAATTCATTATTTAACACTTTTAGTATTTCATTTTTATCCATAATCTCCTTAATTAGCTCTTTTTGGTGTTTGTTCTCAATAGTTAACTTTTCATTTTTGTTATCTTGTTTTTGTATCTCCTTTACCAAATCTTGATTTTCTATTATCAATTTTTGATTTTCTGAAGGTTCACTTGTTTTAATTTGTCAGTTCATCTTCAGTTCGCTTTAATCTTTGCTTTGTATCTATATAGCTTTTCTTTGTTGTTTCACTTTTTTCTTTTAATGTGTCGTACTTTTCTTTTGACGTTTCATATTTTTCTTTTAATGCTGTATAATGTTTCCCCAGTTTTTCCTTTTCATTCTGTAAAAGTACACTTGCAAGACGTGGGTCTTTAGTGGTTATGTTATCTAGATCGTGGTCTTCGCAAATTATGTACAGATTATCTATATAGTTCTGTGTCTTTTTTCTTAAATAATCACTTTTGTGGTAGACCCCTTGACACACTGCACATATTAGGCACTGCACTAAACTTTGAGGATTTTAAATGAAATATCTGGAGGAGCAGTATGCTTTAGCACCTATTCGTCCTCCGCCATGTTGGAATGAAACATTTTTTATTTTTGTAGCCCTTGTAAACACAAGTTTATATATTAACTACAAGATTTGTGTACATCAACAACAAAAATAATTAGATAAGTATTAAATGACTAAGTGTCTATTTTTAAAATATAAAATATCAGTTAGAGATAAACATTGAAACTTTGTGTTGATTTTTTATATTTTTTTCAGATTGTATAAGGAATATGATCCAAATTTGTACGTGATTGTACAAAAAGAAGAAATCATTCTAGTTTAGTTGAAGTTATATTCAAAAATTAGATTTTTTTTAATTTAGAATCGGGATTCCACGCAAAAACTAGCAGGACAGAAGTTTTTAAACAATAAAAAGATCACAGTAAACTTTTTTCTACACATGATTTAAATAACAATTTCAAGAAGTTATATACACAAATAAATGTCAAGAAAGTTTTTTTCTCTCAGTGATCCTTAGTTCATAAACTGTTTATTATTAATTTTACAAGATGTGAGCAATGATAGATTATTAATTCAAGTGGTTTTGTGTAAAAATTTCAACAAGTCCAGGTGTTGAGAATAATGTAATTAATGATTGGTTCATATTGTGGGACGCTAAATGTTTCAGAGGAGCCATCTCTTTAGTGAACATTATAGTTATAATATACAATATAAAAGTATTGTTACTTTGTGAAATCTTTTTTTTATTTTTACAGAGTATCAGGACATAGGCTGATGTGTGCACGTGAGAATTGTGCACCGATTTATTGTGCACAGAGAAAAGAAAAGAAAATTTTGTTCACAAAACGTTTTTACTTTTGCACAAAAAATTGTACACTTTACGGAAAAAGATGAAATTCAGTAATGTGCACAAGATTGTTGTGCACAATAACATAAAATAATATTTCAACCAAAAAAAGTATTGCACACTGTGCTTATTTATCGTGCACGTAATATAGGGCTGGGCGATTGTGCACAAATAAATTCATTAAAAATATTAGACTTTTTCTGGTTGAAATATTATTTTATGTTATTGTGCACAACAATCTTGTGCACATTACTGAATTTCATCTTTTTCCGTAAAGTGCACAATTTTTTGTGCAAAAGTAAATACGTTTTGTGAACAAAATTTTCTTTTCTTTTCTCTGTGCACAATAAATCGGTGCACAATTCTCACGTGCACAAATCAGCCTATGTCAGTATCAGGACCTAAGGATTGTTGACAAGTACATCATAGAATAGAAGAGTTAATTAACAAATTTAATATATATGGAAATTGTAGTCAACTTTGAGATTCAAGTTTTGTAAAAATTGTAGAATCATCAGGTAATACAGAAATTTCAATTTAAATTCTGAAAATTTAAATATGAAGTAAGAGCAACATTGGCAGCTGGCGGATATCCAAATAGGATACGTGGATTCATGAAACATGTTCAGCTCAGGATCGAATACGTATTAAGGTCTTACAGAGTTCAAAAAAACAAGCAACAATGGTTACTTGTAAAGAATTTGCAGCTAGGATGTACTCTAATTTGACGAAGTCATTTAAAAAATTTGTTCATGAACAAAGTAAAAGTTTATGCAAAATGAACATTACAATGCTGAGAAATACCAAGACAATGTGTTATTGTGAAATTTGAATAAATATAAAGTCAAGGTCTTATGTGAGTGAACCTTAGATACGAGTTTGTTATATGTGAGTGTGCGTGTGTGTATGTGAAAAACTATTTGAAATAAACAATAAAAATTGGTACAGAGAAATAAACATTTAGCATTTGTGAAATAACTTGTTTTTTGTAATATAAAAACATAGTGCTTCCTAGTGAAATACATTTGTGGGTTCTTATGTCAGTGAAATGTACGTTATTTTGTGTATGTTGATAAGAGTTTTGTAAAGTTGTTACGTCTGTGAGGTATTCTTAAAATTAAATCTACAATCATATTTTCTCATCAGTAATTTTCTGAAACACACGACGTGTATACGAATTTCAAAAACGTTGCATTCCAATGCAAGCTGCATCGTGATGGGGCAAGACAAATTATAATCTGATATGTCTGTGACGTTATTAAATCCCAATATTCATTTCTTTGACCCACAAAACGATGCGAGTGCGAATTTTAACAGTACAGCAATTTCGGCTACGCAACAGCCAGCGTGACGTAGCGAGCCACTGACCTTGTGAAACCAAACGCTCATCGAAACTTTGTTTAGAATCAGCACTTTTTAAGTGTGAAATCGAAATGATGATATTTAAATGTTTACTAAATTTGTTTAAAAAGATGATTTTTACTCAGCGTCCAAATCATCTTTAACCCAAATTAAAAGCTTAATAAATAACGAGAAACGCATCACACAAATCAGTAATCGTGCAAAAGTCGCGAGCTCCGTACCACTCCAGCCGACAATAGGAGCAGCTAGTAATTGTATACACGCCAATACGAGCCTATAGCGTTTTACGGGCTAATACATTGATCGATTAATTTCAAATTCATTATCTACAATATTTGATTCGCTAAACCAACGCGGTTTTATCAAAGTCTACAAAATAGATAAATTCAATTATTTGTACTTCCGATTTTGTATCAGTTCATTGTAAAAAATTATTAATTAAATTCATAATTAAATAAAAGTAAAATTGTTGGAACAGCAGTGTATTTATTTCAAGGATCTTCAGCAGGGAAAAAGGTAATAGAACCATATCAAATAAATAACTAATTAAACATATAAGAATAAATTTCCTCGAATCGCACGACTTAACAGTGGTTCCGGTACGAATCGAACATTAGTTCACTAGACTGTTTAAAATAAAAAAAAATAAAATAACTATTTTCCGGAACGTAACAGTCGTTCTGGTACAAATCGAACGAAAGTTCGCTAGATCAGATAAATCAAACTTTAAACGTTTTAAAATAGATCAAATAAGCTCTTGAAAGACGAGGGAAATATTCTTATAAAATACTAATATAACTAATATAGAATAAGTCCGAGCTTCACATTTTGCAGTAAGTAGTTGGGGTCATTCATTGTAGCATGAATTACCAAAACTACTGAAAATAAATGCATACGGCTCGTCGAGTTTTTAACAAAGTCTAACAAATGATAAGTACAAGAATAAGAATAATTTTCTACAAAACAAATGAGTTTTTAACAAATACATTATATAAGAAATAAGAAATACAAATACAGGCTAATACAAATGAAACAATTGAAATAGTAATACATATAACTATACTGATAAGAAAATTATAAATCGAAAAAATACAAATAAAACAATTGAAATCTTTACAACAATTTAATATTAAGAATAAATTATATAACAAATAT
This sequence comes from Torymus aiolomorphi, assembly GCA_036365515.1. Classification (NCBI taxonomy): domain Eukaryota; kingdom Metazoa; phylum Arthropoda; class Insecta; order Hymenoptera; family Torymidae; genus Torymus; species Torymus aiolomorphi. Next base: position 102,949,389 of record CM070876.1, on the reverse strand, counting down.
ATAGCTGAAATAGCAAGTGAAAAGATAAATTATATAATGAAATCAAAATACATTCTAGAAAAAGAAAATTGAAAAAATCAATAGTACAAGAATTTAAGGGAAAAATAATCAAATAGGGCAGAATATAACAATATAATAACACTATAATAATAAATTACATGAAAAACATTAAGGATAGAGATATAAAATTGGCGAAAATTAAATAAATTGCCAAATAAATAATACACAAAAATATATATAGTTGAACTAATAATAAAATCATATTTAAACAGAAATATTAAGTATAGCATAAGCAAAAGAGTAATGTCATGTCATATCAGAAAAACGCAGAAAACAAGGGAAAAAGGGATTATAACCAGACAGACGACACAAAGTTACCCAGATTTAAAAAAAAGCAAGTAGATGATATAAATAACCAAACGAACGCTTTCGAAAAGAAACTAAGAGTTTTAAGACTAGATTACTAACCATACTGATACATAAATGAAAAAAAAAATAAAGAACAAAACATAAGAAACGAATGAAGAGAAATAAATAAAAGGAAATAAATAATAGAGAATTTGCACGATACAAAATAGAAAACATATGAGAAATATAATCAGTGTATAAAATAATCGAGTAATTTTTAATCAAAATAAAGAAATCAAAATAATAATAAAAAATAACTAAACAAACGAAAAGTATTACAATAAAAGTAAGAATATTATAATGAAGAATCATACAAAAAAAAAAAGATTACAATAAAATGTTACATTGCAAAAGTGAATATAATAAAATAAGAAAATGAAAAAATATTTAAATATTATAATATAAAAGATAAACAACACTCAAACGAGAAAATGAAAGAAAGACAATAATAAACAAAATAAAAGATAAATTCAAAAATAAACTACAATAATAATTACGAACATTTAATAAAACGAAAAAATGATAATGAATAATCAGGCTAATATATTTTATAATTTTGAACAACAAAACCATTATTATACTAAAGTATTTCATTGTCAAATTTGCCGAGATCAAAATCACGAAGCATTATTTTGCATGAAAGCTTCATGTGTCTATTGTAAAAGTAAGGAGCATGTATCATATCATTGCAAAATAGCTAAGAATGTAATAAAATTAATTTGCAAATTGTGTAGTACGGAAGGCCACTCAATAGATGCGTGTAAGTTAAATAAGATGCAGAGTAATGATTGTCAATACTGCCAAAATATGGGGCACGGGGTTACGCAATGCCCTACTATTACAGAATACGAGCTGTGTTGGAGATGTAAGGAAAGAGGACACGATCCGCTTACGTGCAATAATTCGGTAAGAATTACGGAAGTATGCGACGCCTGTGGCAGCGCGTCACACACAGCTAAAAATTGCCCGTTAGCATTGTGTAAGAGGTGCAACAACCTCGGGCATTTAATGAAATACTGCACGATAAACAAAGGAACGATATGGTGCGCGATATATGCTGATGAAGGTCACGAAACCGCGGATTGCGAGAGCGTAAAAGTTTGAATTATGCAAAATAAACAGCAAAACTCTCAGAATAAAGAAGTTTGTCAATTTTGCGAGATGCCGGGGCATTAAGCAAAAACTTGTAGAAAAATAAGCAATAACCAACAAGGTACATTCCCAAGTAACAATTACAATGCCTTAAATAAATCCTATGAACATCGAGATAAAAATAGGAATGGATTTTTCCGAACAAATAACCAGAACAGCAATCATTTTTCAAGTTATTCAAACAGTAATTATCGGGGGAACTTTAATACACAAAGTATAAAACGCGAATATTGTAATTTCACCGGGCATACATTGGAAGATTGTAGAAAATTAAAAAATCTGACGGCACAAATTAAATGCTCTTTTTGCAATAAAAATGGACATCAAATAAACAATTGCCATGAAATCAAGATGCTCCAAAATAAATCAGATAAATTTTGTAAAATGTGTAAAAGCACGAATCATACACATGAGGAATGTGAGATACTCAAACAATATCCAAGTATTAATACTGTTGAATCATACCATAATTCCACAATAGAAATAATTAACGAATCAGAAATTCAGAAAAACATAGTTAATACAACGAATATTGAAAGGTATAATGGTAATGAACTAATTATAGAAAATAAAGTAAATAAAAATAAACAGCAAACTCATATCATAGAGGAATCTACAATAATTAATGATGATAGAGAAATCAATTTAATTATCGTACCTTTTATAAAAATACATGAAATCACTGATGATGATAATAATATAATTATAAAAAATCATAAAAATACTAACGAAATTAATTTTATAGACTTTAATGAAATTTGCAAAAATAATCATGAATTTGAAAAAATTATGGAAACAAATTTAAATGATTTTATTGAATCTACTGTAAAAAATTATGAGACTAAGGATGAACTGAATTTCAACGAATCTAATATACAAACTCACGAGGATTGTGATGAAATTAATTTAATTGATTTTAATGAATCTGATATAAATAACCAAAAGAATGAAATTTTGAATGAAAATAATAAAGAAGGCAATAATACGTTAGAAACAGTAAACTTTTATGATGATCTTAAAGTCATTTTAGACATAACTTTTGCTTTAGCTGAACCATTTGAATCCGAAGATGATCAAATGGAAACTAAATTCCAACAAAACTCGCTTGAAAATTTGTTAAAAGAGAATATAGGATCAATACATTCTGAAGAGTCTTTATTAAATGATACAAAAAATCTAAGGAACTTATTAAGTAATAGTAAAGTTGTTTTTGAAAATGAAAATCAACCAAAAGATATGTTTGATAATCAAAAACTTCAAAAACATCTAAAAATATTTGATAATCAAGAACATCAAGAACAGCTTGAGAATAAAAGTCAACTTAAAGAGACCTTTGATAATCAAGATCATAACGTAATAATAAATCTAAATACAAATCCTAAGGAAGTACACCAATTGCAGTTAGTTTTAATCAAAGTAACATTTAATAAAAACATCAAAAAACTAAAATGGATTGTAACAGGGCGAATATTTTTTGAGCGAGAGAGTTTTCGGCAATGCCGAAAGCTTGCCTGTATGCTTTTTCCCTCTCTCTCTCGCTCACTGTGCTCCACAACGACGAAGTCTTCCTCGGCGCTGCTCGTCGAGGACGACGATCACCTACGTTGCGGCTCGAGCGGTGCCCTGACAGAATTGCCGGTTCTGCGCACGCTCGGTGCAATGCCGTTCGCCTGCTGTGTACAACCGGGTGACTCAGAAGTTAACCGAGAGTTTCTTACTCGTGTGTGACTCTACGCGCTTTTATATAAGATGGGAAACGCGCAAGTACCCGGAGCTCAGGTGATCGCCGAGGAAGTCGGCGATCCCGCGGCGGCGGCGGTATCCGAGGTAGCAGTAGGAAGAACAAGCGAAGGGGGGAGGGAGCTAAATAATAACTCGCGAACTCCGAAATACCAAAAAGACACGTTTATTGGGTGGTAACAATAACAGGTAACAGGAACAAAAAAGATTATACGCGCCGCACTGTTTATTTCTCACGAGGGCAAAATGCCTCGCGAGTCGCACGCGCCGCGGATGTCGCGTTCACACACACTCTCGGAGACGAGGTGCACCACTCGTCTCCGTCGCTCTCTACCTCGCGCGTTGAGGTAGAGTTTCGCACGCACGCGGGGGCCTGCAGGCACTCACCTCGTCCTCGGGTGAGGCGTGATGCGCGGGAACTGCGCCGCCGTATCCTATCTCTCTCTCTCTCTCTCTCTCCGTTCTCCTCGTGAGCTGAGTGATCGGGAGTCGTCCTCGGGGAGCTCGTACCCTATGAAGCGGAGGGATCCTCTCTCTCTCTCTCTCTCTCTCTCTCTCTCTCTCTCTCTCTCTCTCTCTCTCTCTCTCTCTCTCTCTCTCTCTCTCTCTCTCTCTCTCTCTCTCTCTCTCTCTCTCTCTCTCTCTCTCTCTCTCTCTCTCTCTCTCTCTCTCTCTCTCTCTCTCTCTCTCTCTCTCTCTCTCTCTCTCTCTCTCTCTCTCTCTCTCTCTCTCTCTCTCTCTCTCTCTCTCTCTCTCTCTCTCTCTCTCTCTCTCTCTCTCTCTCTCTCTCTCTCTCTCTCTCTCTCTCTCTCTCTCTCTCTCTCTCTCTCTCTCTCTCTCTCTCTCTCTCTCTCTCTCTCTCTCTCTCTCTCTCTCTCTCTCTCTCTCTCTCTCTCTCTCTCTCTCTCTCTCTCTCTCTCTCTCTCTCTCTCTCTCTCTCTCTCTCTCTCTCTCTCTCTCTCTCTCTCTCTCGCTCTCTCTCTCTCTCTCTCTCTCTCTCTCTCTCTCTCTCTCAGCTGCTGCGTGGCCAACGTCTTCTCGGGGAGCGTATCGAGGCGGCGGAGGAAATCTCGTGCACGCGCTAAGCCGACGAATCTCCGCTTTCAAAAAGGAACGCGCGCGCGGTAGTTCGCCCGTGATTCTCGAACTTCGTTACAGGATATCTAACTATAAAAGACATAATTTGTAAAAAATACAAGATTAAAATTAAAATCTAAAGATTACTACAATAAATTTACTATCAGAAGAAAGTGTAAATAGGGAGACAAAACATAGCTTATTAAGGAACGAAATATGAATAAAGTTGAAAGGGATTAACACAAGAATTCGCAATGATATTGGAACAAAATAATATCAACAAGCAAAGACAAATAATAAGACAAATAATAATACAACATTTTTGTTATAACAAATAATAATATAACATTTTTGTTATAACAAATAATAATATAACATTTTTGTTTTAGGATATGGACAACATACTCAAAATTTATTATAACGTCTATTAATTTTTTCAAAATTTTTAATACAGCAACAGGGAATTATCATTGCAGCCTAATTTTTCATATGAAGCAAAACCATCCTACTTTTTGGTCAACTAGAATATAAACCAAAGGTGATCCATATTTTGCCAAATATACAATTTAAAATTATAACTACTTATCCATTTTTCTGCAATAGTTCGTATCAACTTGTCAGTATTTTATGAAAAGCAACTATATTCCCTAAGTAAGATAATAATTTTAGAAAAATGCGATCGGAATAAGATAAGTTTGAATAATGAAATTCTAAGAAATTTTTACGAGGACAGCAAAAAAATTTCATACATGGAAGATAATGCTACGACTAACAATAACATCGTTGACAATTAAAAAAAATATATATTGTTTTTTTCTTTTTTAACAACAGCAAACAAAAATATTGTGATTACATATTAAAATAACCTCAGTGAAACAAGCAAGTTTTATTTGTAAAAATTATGTGTTATTAAATAATAGAAATATTTAATTAATTATTTAGTCACAAAGTAGAAAACATTTCAGGAATCAATTCAATAACTTATTATTCTATCTATCTTTGAATAAGAAATTATAGAACTAATCCAAAAGAAAAAGAAATAAAATCATTCCTAAACCATTAAATCTTAACAAAAATAATTTGACTGTAATTTTATGCAAAATCAGATTGTATTTGCCTACAAAAATTGTTCGCACTCACGAAAAAATTTGATAAAGGGTTCAGGAACAAAAGAAAGAAATAATTCAGATAGCTATGATCACATTGCTAAGACAAAAAAGAGATATGTATTGGAAGTGATCAGTTCATCCGTGTACTAACATGATCTGTAACGGGATAAAAGCTGTCCTCGGTGCGCTATATCTCAAAGCGGACTTACCGATGAACGGCGCGGCAATTGACAGGCGCGAGCACTTGCTCGTGCCAACCCTCGGCGAACAGCGGCCTCGCCGCCTCGTACTGTTGCTCGCCGTCGGCTGCTTTCTGCAGCGGCCGCACTTACTTCGGCCCAATACAACGCGTGACTTCGTCGTCGCGCTCTCTCTCTCTCTCTCTCGAGCGTGTTGTCCCAACTACTGAGCTATCACGCGAGTACTACGTACTCGCGACCGCGGAGGCTGGCGGTATTCTTCACCGTGCTACCGAATAGGGAATCGAAATCAGGATGCGCGAAATAATACGCGAACAAGTAAAATTAACAATTCGCCTTTATTATCCTTGGAGCGCCGGTTCAGGTGGTGCGCCCGCGCACGCGAAGTACATGTGTGCGCAGTCACACACACATACGCGTAAAAGCGGATAGCGCCGACGTAGGCCGCTCGCCGCCCGCGATCGACTCTCGCGCGCGCATCGGCGGCCTCGCTCGCTCGCGCTGGTCTCGCTCCCCGGACGCTCGTCGTCCGCGGGAGGAGCACGCGATCGCCTGGCCAGGACTTATCTCCGTAGCCTATAGTCAGGGCTTGAGCGGATCCTCTCGGCGGTGTCGGCTCTCTCTCTCTCTCTCTCTCTCTCTCTCTCTCTCTCTCTCTACTCTTCTCTTGGCCGCGGGGCTCTCTCTCTCTCTCTCTCTCTCTCTCTCTCTCTCTCTCTCTCTCTCTCTCTCTCTCTCTCTCTCTCTCTCTCTCTCTCTCTCTCTCTCTCTCTCTCTCTCTCTCTCTCTCTCTCTCTCTCTCTCTCTCTCTCTTTCGCTCTCGCGAGTCGGCTCGGCCGTAGGTGGCTTCGGCCGCGATGCTCCCTCTTTCTCTTTCTTGCGCTCTCGGCCGTGGTTCAGCGTGGCTCTCTCTCTCGCTCTCTCAGCCACGAGGGAACGCGGCTCTCGGCGCCGTGCTGCGTTTCTCTCACCTTCGCTGCACTATTGCACCACTCCCTCGCTCTCTCTCTCTCCCTCTCGTGCACTACACTTTGACTCTCTCTCCAAGTCTTCGCGCGCGGGGGACGAGCAGCTGCCTCAGCTACGGCAGAAGCGATACTGCCGGGCTCTGTCTCTCGCTCTCCTTCCCCCCTCGCGCAAGGTTGCCACGGGTTCTCTTTTCGGGGCTTATTGTGTAGCGTAGTTGCGCTCAGTACTTATCGCAATCTCTACGTGCGCGCAACTACACACACACACACAAAAGCCCCCGGAGAAACACGAAGACTAGTCCGACTCAATTCGCGAAGCCTCATGCTGAAATCAACGGTCTTGCCTTCTCCAAGGCCGCGGCATGTTTACGTTTTCGAGCATCTGCCCGTGTGTATATCGTGTGTCGGAGATCGGCTCGATCCGAGCTCCGTGTTCGCGCACATATACACACACCGACGCGCCAGCCGTTATACCCTCCGTCCAGACGCGGACTATACCATGGATAGCCAGCTCTGCATCCTTGAATCGCTTACACGGAGGCGCGTCGGCTACGTCCCCGGAGAGATATCACAGGGCTCGAACTTCCGTTCGTTCCTCTCTCGAACCGATTTACCTCCTTCTCCGTTTCATCGTTGCCCTCAGAACTTCCGCGTTCTATAAGGCTTTCGGTGGTTTCTCGGATTCCTCCTCCTGCCGTCCGTATCACGACGCGGACCGATCTGCGCGGGCGTTCCAGGGGACGCTTTTACCCGATCGCATGACGCTCGCTGCTCGGCGGCGCTCCGCCGGCTTTCGGTGGGTCGCTCTTCTCGAGTCGATCCATCGGCGGTCGCGATCTCTCATCCTTGAGCGGCTTGTTCGTCTCTTGGAGGGAATGTCTCGTTGTTCCAGGGGGAAATCCCCCCTTCTGCTGGTTCATACGAAGGAAGGATTCGTCTCCCTCGCTCCGTACCCGACCCGTCAGTGTTCACGAGCTCACTGCGTATCGTCAGCAGACGAACTCGTTTACTGAGGGTCTCTCGTTCGATTCGGGTACTCTCGGCGAATGTGACCAGGCACCCAGCAGTCCCAGCACTTCCACGGCCCGTACACTGCGGCCCTCGTGCCGACTGTTCCGTCGAAGCCTGTTCCTGCTCGGTCGTCGGTGTTCGTCCGGCTACTCGAGCTGAATGGGCCGCTGCTATCTGAGCTCTCCTTCCGATATCGCCGAAATTTTCTGTTCTTCTTCTTTTCCGGTCTCTGGCGATTCGGTCCGAGACGCAGACGTCTCTGATGAGGAGGCTGACAGCGCGGATCCGGAGCTGATCTGCTTCATCCCTTCCAAAATCATTGGGGAGAAGCGCTCCAGCATCTCGTCCAGCGTTTCATTGCTCTGGGGGGACGGTACCGGCGGCCACTTCTTGTCCTCAATCGCCGCCCTCTTCCCCCTTAACGGTGCCACTTTGGGTGCCCTGTGCGCTAACTCAGCGTAAACACGAGCATCTGGTGGAGGCGGAGGCTTATAACGTTTTTCGGCGTGCCCCGCTACCTCGGCCTCCACCGCTGTGTCGGATAGCGTATCGACATCGGCAAATTCCCCTTTTCTAACCCGCTGCTGTAGCTGTGGCTTCGTATTTCGACGAAACGTTCCCAGCTGGGTTTCGAGAGGCGGTGGTGGCTCCATCTTACTCATCATTGCTTCGGGGCAGGTGATGAAGTCACGCACCGATTCCTCGGGTCCTTGGGTGCACATCGCCACCTCGTGGGCTAAGCGCTGGTGGAACCAGTCTTTCACGCCGAACCATCGATGAATTTTCCGGCGGAATTCATTCCACGTGGACCAACTCTGTCTATGGGTACGGACCCTCACCCCTGCCACACCAACGAAGAGTTCGGGCAAAGCACTTAATTTCTCGTCTTCTGGGAGCTTTGCCAGGGCCCATTTCTCTTCGACTCTATCGAGGAACAAGTCGATATTTTCCTCTCGATCTCCGGCGAACCTCATTCCCCAACGTCAAACTACTTGGCCGACATCTCTTGATGTTCCGCTGGTCGTATCTTTGATGTTGTGTCTCGCCGTCAGCAGCGTCGCATCCCGCAAATCGCGCTGTTGCTCAGCATCGGAAGTGTTCCGCACTTGATTCTGAGCTTCACCCCCTCTCCAGGCATCGCCGAGACTCGTTCGGCGCGGGAGCGCGATGGATGGCGACGGTGATATTCTATCACCGGGGGATGGCTGCTGTATCATAACTCTTCTTCTCGTTCTTCCATGTTGTCCGGAGTTTCTCGCTGCGGTTTCTTCTTCCTGTGACTGACAAGTGGGCGTTGAGTTTGCCGAATCGTCGTGATTGGCCTCTCCATCTGTCGCGACGAGCTCTGTCGTGTCACTCGTCGGACGGGTTGTTGACTTGTCAGTCAATGTCCGGAGGGTCTCTTCTATCCTCCGCAATCTGGCTTCCATTCCTTCGACATATGCTGCCCACTCGTTCGGGACTTAAACCGTTGTACCGTCCGCCATCGTAATCGTGTGCGTTGTGCCATTTTCCAATTGACGTCCGATACTCTCCTCAGCCTCAGCACCTGGGGCATCCGCTGCCCGTACAGTATTTCGCTCGAGGCACTGTGCTTCTGTCGCGTCCGACTTCAGTATCTCGAGTGGATGTGACTTGTCACTGGTGGAGATCACGTGATCCACGAACGCTTCATGTGCGTTCATGTGCTCCGACAGTGTCGAATCCTCATCATCGGCGACTAACCCCGCAAAATCCTTGGGATCGTAGTTGCCGGATAGCCACCGGCTGAGGCGAATCAATCTCGTGAACAGTCTACCGTCCATCCTTAAACCGAGGACTTGCGTGTATTGCTGAGTCTCTTCGTCGCTGAGGCACCTACACCAATCCTCGATGGCTTTTCTTACCGAACCCGCCATTGCTGATTTCACTAATCCCTGTCAAAATCTATTCAGCGAAACTCGTTTACGGTTTATTAGCCGCACGAAACTCGCTCTCAATAGGTTCTAACCTCTCTCGGAGTGTACCTGTGCGCGGCTAATCGATCGCACACTCGTATCTGGTTGGCGCACCAAAAATACAAAAAGTAAAAAAAAATAAATACAATTTAACTTTTCCGCCTAACCAGGCACACTCCGTTTGAGTGTGTGTGTGTGTCTCGGTTCGACTCCCAGTTGAGGTCTTACAATGTTGTACCTTCAGCTGGGCGACGCTGAACCGCTACTTTTATCTCGAAAAGTAAAACAAAAATTTCCGAGAAACCGTTTCCAAAATTTTAAATCGTAATTTTCCGGTCGAGAAAAAAAATGTACTTCTCACTGCCGGTCTCCGTACCGACAGCATCCACACACGCATGCTTACACACTTAAGTTCCCGCGAGCTTGCGAAATTTGGTACGCGACACGTCGCGGTTATCTGCATCACTCGCTTTTCCTTCGATCCGTAGGAAAAAAAAAACAATTTCCCCGCACGCTCGTCGGTGGCAGGTGTCCGTGTATCCACACGTTATGGGCGCCAGTTGTAACGGGCTAAAAGCTGTCCTTAGTGCGCTATATCTCAACGCGGACTTACCGATGAAGGGCGCAGCAATTGACAGGCGCGAGCACTTGGTCATGGCAACCCTCGGCGAACAGCGGCCTCGCCGCCTCGTACTGTTGCTCGCCGTCGGCTGCTTTCTGCAGCAGCCGCACATACTTCGGCCCAATACAACGCGCGACTTCGTCGTCGCGCTCTCTCTCTCTCGACCGTGCTGCCCCAACTACTCAGCTATACTCTAGATGCGCAGGGAAAAAGTTAAATAGCCCGTGCGATTTATGTCGTAATGTGCGGCAGCAGACTCAGCAGAACGAACTGCTGAATGCTTCCAAGCAATCATAAATAAGCGATACTAAAAGTACGGAGAGGAAAAGACAACCTCTGCTCCCCTATGTACAACGCGTTACACTCACCAAAACAAATGCGTCGAAACATCCAAATGGGACGTCCACTCCTACAGAAAAAAAACTAGAAATTCCTCCTCTCATAGGAGTGACACTGAATTTTCTCCCTCTTCTGCCTCCGTTTCTGCCTCTGTCTCTATTTCAGGATCTGCCCCGCTAATCGATGTCGCATCTAATTCGCCTAATCAACTGCATGAAAATCTGAAGTCAACAGCCAATGCAGACGTAGAAACAACGATTGAGGCAGAGTTTTCAGAGGTGGGAGTAAATGAAAAAGACGAGCTCTCTACTATCCAAGCTGTGGCGCTGCAGACATCTTCACCTCAGCTAGATATCGCGGAGAATTTCTCCGTGTCTTCTGCAGCGTTGAAGACTTCTGAAGAAATTATAGCCGATCTGACAGGGTAACCAATGTGCTAATTCCTGTTAGCACCTTGAGTTTTCTATTTCAGCGTTTCGATATGCTCGAGAAGCAGCTTGATGACTTAAAATCACGTGACACTAGGGATTTCGCGCCGCCAACCGTCTCGGCTGCGCCGGCAAAAACTATCTCTACAAACAATTGAGAACTGGTTGCGCGGATTCTAGCCCTTCAAGAAGTTATCGCGCATCAAAATAAAATGTTTATTGAAATGAGTAATATGTGCAAGCTGCTTGTCGAGGATAATACTGTACTGAAAGAAACGTTGATCGGATTTCAGCACACTGCGAAAAATAATAAGGCCGCAGAAAGTAACGATAAGCCTCGTATTGAATTTAGTAGGTCGATTGATCTATCTGATGGAAGCGAGCAGTGTACACCTAGAAATGAAGTAGATAGTGCGGATTACTCGCATGAAATCATCGTCACTAAAATTTTTGAACGTTCTAATAAGCACAATTTAGATGTGGTCCATGCCGTCCTTTCTACCATCCTTCCGACTACTCGGAGGGATGATATCATTTCTACACGCTCTCTTCGGTCAAATAGAAAAAATCCAGTAGGCTCGTCAGAGATTAAACCCGTTAAACGTCGGTGTCCGTGGATAGTCAAACTCCGCGACCATAAACTCGTTAAAGAATTAATGTATGTCAAGCATAGATTTACACGATTTAACACAAAGGATGTGAACTTCTCGGAACTTTATCAGGAAACGGTTGACAACATAAGTAACTGGAAAATTTTCATCAACGAAATGCTGAGCAGAGAGAAGTTCGTTCAGTACAGAAGATTAAAGGCTGTTGCTTGCGGATTACAGTTTAAATATTTCTGGCATAGAGGAGGCCGTTTCCTGGCCAAGATGCGAGATGGTGAAACGTCGCAGCTGATCATGACTGCGGCGGATCTGCAGGCGATCGCAATTTCAACCGGTACGGCAAAATTTAGGGGCTCGAGTAATAAAAATAGTATGGAGAAAGACACATTGGATAATAAATCGAATTTGGGTACAAACAATACGATTACTAACGTTAGCCCATGACTAGATAATGATAGTGCAAAAGAGGTTCGGTATGTTGGATTGAAAGCAGGATTTTTAAATGCGACATCTTTGAAAACGCACATAACAACATTTCGTCAATTCCTGCTCTCTTATCCCTCTTACCATCTCTTTGGTATTGCAGAGTCGCGACTCGGGCCTAATATAGGAGATGATTTCGTCGAGATTGAAGGCTACTCAATAATCAAGCAGGACAGAAATACGCATGGAGGAGGAGTTCTGCTGTATGTTAGCAATTTATGGAAAGCTAAAATTTTATGTACATCGGCTACCATGGTGGACGAAGGAAAGCCGGGAGTTCCAGAGTACATCACGTGTAGTATACAGCAGGGCTCTTCGACCCCGGTGTTTGTAGCAGATATTTATAGGCCCCCAGACGCCGAACTTATCAACTCTGATTTGGCTGATGCTCTCGAACAACACTCCGTGGGTTTTGCGCATCGAATAGTAATGGGAGATCTCAACGCGAATATGTTAGTAACGGAGCAGGAGTCGACTTTCGTAAAACACCTAGCATGTCAACTTAACCTAAAACTTATTGAGCATGGCGCGACTAATCACCAAAACGGCAAATCTCACACATGGATCGATGTAATCTTCACGGACGATGATGACGTAATGCTAGATTCTAGCAATATGACGGCGACTTATCGCAATAGTCATAATATAATTGATGTCATTATTGACGTTCCCGTATCTCAAAGACCTCCACTTGGAAGGTTTACATACCGTAATTTTAAGGCTATTCGTCAAGAACAGCTGCTTTCTTATTTGAATGATTGCAGCTGGTCGACTGTCAATTGTGCAGATGTAGACGTTGACACCCGCTTAGAACATCTTAATGTAAATATCACGAAGGCTTTGGATGAATTAGCCCCGATTAAGAAATTTCGTCCGAATAGAAAACAACAACCGCCGTGGGTTGACGCGGAGCTCAGAGAGTTGTACGCTAACAGTGACGCTTTACGTCGGAGATATCGACGAACGCGAAATCATGATCAAAAATGCCAATCGCTAGCGCTATTAGCAGAACAACGCTCAAGAGAAGCGCGGGATACATTTCTTCAGAATAAAATTTTTGAGGCACTTGATAGCGGGAAGGATATCTGGAAAGAGATGAAAAGTTTAGGTCTTCTTCCACAAAATCGAGGTAGGGAACAACTTCACGGGTTTTCCGCAAAAGAATTAAACACGCACTTTGCGGGGATCTCAGTCTCAGCTGAAGAACGCGAGAAAAATATGAATGAAGTTATGGCAACGGCTAGTGAAGAAGGCTTCGCCTTCAGTAAAGTTACTTTTTCAGATGTGGTTCTAGCTGTTGCACATTTCTCCTCGCAGGCTAAGGGTGAGGATGGGATACCACAAGGTGTGATAGCAAAAGCTCTTCCAGTTATTGGCTATCACCTAGCTGATATTTTCAATGCTTCTCTCTTGAAGGGAATTTTTCCCGAATCATGGAAGAAAGCTCATTTGGTGCCACTTAAAAAGACAGCTGTCCCATCGACTGTTACGGACTTTCGTCCAGTGGCACTATTGAGCTTTCTATCCAAAGTCCTTGAGAAGCTTGCACATGATCAGGTTTCAGCAATTTTAGCTTCAAAGAAAATTCTCGATCCTTTTAAATCTGGATTTAGACCAGGTCACAGTACGCAGACAACTCTACTAAAATTGACGGAGGATATAAGAGCGGGAATAGACAACGAAAAACAACTACTTACCATTCTCCTATTGTTCTATTTCAGCAAGGCGTTCGACACCATATCGCCAACTAAATTATTGCATAAACTAATCAGAATGGGATTTTCCAGGGGGGTGGTCCTGTGGATAAAGTCGTATATTATAGGTCGTAATCAAAAAGTGATTACGAAGCAAAATGGAGACTCGGATTGGCTCACAACCAAACTCGGCGTACCACAGGGCTCGGTTCTGGGACCCCTTCTGTTCAGTCTCTATATAAATGACCTACAGCACATTTTTTTGGATTTTAATAATAATTCTCAATCGAGTGGTGTCGGGCACCTGCTATATGCAGATGATTTACAAGTTTACACGCAGCAACCATAGACGAGCTGAATTAAGGGATACGACACTTGTCGATTATAGGTAGAGCAGTGACGGCATGGGCCGTCGACAACGCCCTCAGTCTCAATGTAAGAAAAACTAAGGCTATTATTTTTGGATCTAACCACAATATTAACATACTACGGGGTATGCATTTGTCTGGCATTGTGATTCAGGACAACGTTTTCATCCCCTTTGTCGACACTGTAACTAATCTCGGTGTTGTAATGGACTCGAAACTAACGTGAAAAGCGCAAGTGGATGCAGTTAGCCGAAAGGTTAACAGAGCCCTATACGGACTCAGACATTTTCGATCCTGCACCACCGAGATTTTACGTAAGCAGCTCGCAAGCTCTCACCTGTTGTCTCATTTAGATTACTGTTCGCTAGTGTATCTTGACGTGACGCGTGAACTTCAAAAGAAACTGCAAATATTGCAAAATTCATGTGTGAGATATGTAAATAGTGCTAAGAAAGATGAACACATCAGCCCATATAGAAATAAGCTAGAGTTGCTTGTCTTAAGGGAGAGGACGGCATATTTTGCAGCGGTTTTAATGTACAAAGTTATAAATTTGGGTCAGCCAGTGTACCTAGCTCCCTTATTTTAAAAGTGAAAGATAGAACGTCGAGTAGAACTCACTGCAGAGAACTTATAGTTCCGTCTTCATGAACTGACGTAGGGCTGGATTCTTTCTGGTCCCAGGGTACGCGACTGTGGAATTCGATTCCTCGCGATATTAAGAATGTTTCCTCGGCGAGTAAATTCAACGCGGCGTTTGGGAAGTACTTGATGCAAAGGTCATGCGATGTCGACTGTATATATGTGTAAATAGAATATAGACGTGTACTGCTATTTTTTAACAGTACTAAAATCGTTTTGTGATTAATCTTCTGACGTGGATCGTATGAATAAAGCAATGTGATGAATTCAATCTGTAATCGCTAGATTGAAGAATAACTAAGTTCAGTTATGTGATACCTCGTGACTTGGCGATTGCCATTGACTATGTTGGTGATGATTATACGATTGCGATATAATGTACACAAATGTTAATTATGTTCAATACTTTGAACCATCCTGAGGCGGGTTTTCCTAATAGGATTTATCCCACGTGGTTTGCCTATTGCGTTTTCACCGTCTCACAGACATGAGCCTGGGCGAATGCGGGGTGGTAGACTGTAACTTAATTATTTTGTAATTTACAAATAAAAACTATTCTATTCTATTCTATTCTATCACGCGAGTACTACGTACTCGCGACCGCGGAGGCTGGCGGTATTCTTTACCATGCCACCGAATAGGGAATCGAAATCAGGATGCGAAAATAATACGCGAACAAGTAAAATCAACAAGTCGCTTTTATTACCCCTGGAGACTATTCATTAAATACACGCGCGGCGCGTGCTATTAGTACGCGCCGGTTCGGGTGATGCGTCCGCGCAAAAGTGGCTCGCGCCGACGTAGGCCGATCGCCGCGCGCGATCGGCTCTCGCGCACGCGTCGGAGGCCCTGCTCGCTCGCGCTGGTCTCGCTCCCCGGACGCTCGTCGTCCACGGGGGGAGCACGCGATCGTCTGGCCAGGACTTACCTATGTAGCCTATAGTCAGGGCTTGAGCGGACCCTCTCGGCGGTGTTGGCTGCCGTGCGCAGCGGCGTCTCTCTTTCTCTCTCTGTCTCTCTCTCTCTTTCGCTCCCGCGAGTCGGCTCGGCCGTAGCTGGCTTCCGCCGCGATGCTTCCTCTCTCTCTTACTTGCACTCTCGGCCGTGGTTCAGCGTGGCTCTCTCTCCCGCTCTCTCAGCCACGAGGGAACGCGGCTCTCGGCGCCGTGCTGCGTCTCTCTCTCCTTGGCTGCACTATTGCACCGCTCCCTCGCTCTCTCTCTCTCTCCCTCTCGTACATTACATTCTGACTCTCTCTCCAAGGCTTCGCGCGCGGGGGACGAGCAGCTGCCTCAGCTACGGGAGAAGCGATACTGCCGGGCCCTGTCTCTCGCTTTCCTTCCCCCCTCGCGCAAGTTTGCCACGGGTTTTCTTTTCGGGGCTTATTGTGTAGCGTAGTTGCGCTCAGTACTTTTCGCACATCTCTACGTGAGCGCAACTACACACACACACACACACAAAAGCCCCCGGAGAAACACGAGGACAAGCCCGACTCAATTCGCGAAGCCTCATGCCGAAATCGACGGCCTTGCCTTCTCCAAGGCCGCGGCATGTTTACGTTTTCGAGTATCTGCCCGTGTGTATATCGAGTGTCGGAGATCGGCTCGATGCGAGCTCCGTGTTCGCGCACATATACACACACAGACGCGCCAGCTGTTACAGATCATCCTATAAGATACACTATTCTGCACTGTATTGAGTAGAACAACTATCTACTCTAACGCATTGCGTACTCTCGAATGCAAGTATGTGAATACTACTCGTGCCAGGAAAAAAAATCTTGAGTTCTAAAATGAACTGAAAAGGTAATACAATGGTGCATAAGAGCAATAACAAGTGAAAATTAACAAAATGACTCTGTCCTATATTAACCTTCCCTTTTATCACAAATACTTACACAATTAAATTTTTCTTTTGAAAATAATTATAATTTTTCTCAGTATACGGTTATTAAAATATTTTTATAATAATAGTACCGAAAGCCCTTCAATGTTATCCTACTTAAACAAAGACAAAAAACCAAATATATCTTGTGCCAAATATCTCCGCAGGGAGGGAAGTGAATGATCACTTGAAACATTCCCTATATATTTTTCCTTATCTTGTATTCACTACAGAATTATTTGATATACACATTATTTAAAAAATTAGTCAATCAATTGTAATTTATGTAAATACTGCAAAACAAAATATTGTTTGCCTTTAGAGTTTAACGATTATTAATAAAAAAAAATTTTTATTGTGCGAAGTGCTATATACAGTCAAGGTATATATATATATATACCTCTGTGCAAAATTCTAATGTATAAATGCAAACCATATTAATTAATGATATTTCAAGTTATTTTTACATCGAAAGTTTTGTAATTTATTTATAATTTAATTTCAGATTCATTATAAAAACGTTTTCTCAGATACGCATTATAATAATTGAAAATTATAAAAAAGAAAATTCACTTTTAGAACAAATAGCCAAATATTACTAAAAAATTATAAAATTAATATTTTTACGAAATAAAATTGTACGATATGAACGTTAGTTTCAAAATAACAAAATACGAAAATTGCGATTGTTGCGACTTTTTATATTAAACACGTAATTATTATGTATTTATTTTAGAAGCGTTAATTAAGATTAAATTATTGTATTATTTTAAGAGTAACCTATAAGCGAAAAAGGTATTTCAAAATTCTAAAATGTAGCAGATGCAAATCATCAAACTCAATCAGAGAATTATGCTTATAATGGTAATTTGAAATTATTGTAACAGAAAATTACTGTTGGCCAACTATTATTATACTTGTTGAATCTCTACGATATTCAACAATCTAAGGGGGGAGGTGTTACGTCTGTGACATATTCTTAAAATTAAATCTACAATCATATTTTCTCATCAGTAATTTTCTGAAACACACGACGTGTATACGAATTTCAACAACGTTGTATTCCAATGCAAGCGGCATCGCGATGGGGCAAGAGAAATTATAAACTGATATGTCTGTGAAGTTATTAAATCCCAATATTCATTTCTTTGACCCACAAAACGATGCAAGTGCGAATTTTAACGGTACAACAATTTCGGCTACGCAACAGCTAGCGTGACGTAGCGAGCCACTGACCTTGTGAAATCAAACGCTCATCGCAACTTTGTTTAGAATCAGCACCTTTTAAGTGTGAAATCAAAATGATGATATTTAAATGTTTACTAAATTTGTTTAAAAAGATGATTTTGACTCAGCGTCAAAATCATCTTCAACCCCCAAATTAAAAGCTTAATAAATAACGAGAAACGCATCACACAAATCAATAATCGTGCAAAAGTCGCGAGCTCCGTACCACTCCAGCCGACAATAGGAGCAGCTACTAATTGTATACAGGCCAATACGAGCCTATAGCGTTTTATGGGGTAATACATTTATCGATTAATTTAAAATTCATTATCTACAATATTTGATTCGCTAAACCAACGCGGTTTTATCAAAGTCTACAGAATAGATTAATTCAATTATTTGTACTTGCGATTTTGTATCAGTTCTTTGTAAAAGATTATTAATTAAATTCATAATTAAATAAAAGTATAATTGTTGGAACAGCAGTGTATTTATTTCAAGGATCTTCACCAGGGAAAAACGTAATACAGCCATATCAAATAAATAACTAACTAAACATATAAGAATAAATTTCCTCGAATCGCAAGACTTAACAAAGTGAAAAGCATAAATTATTAAAATGAGAGGGGTGAATAATTTATAATATAAAAACATAACACTTTCCATTGAAATATAATTTTGGGCTTTTATTTCAGTCAAATATACATTAGTTTGTGTATTTTGATAAAAGTTTTGTAAAGTGAAAAGGAAAAATGATTAAAATAGGAGGGAATAAATAAGTGAACTTAAAAAATGAATTTAAAAATATGTTTATTATATTAGGTAATCTATGGATCCAAGGTCTTATGTCAGTGAACCTTGGTACACGAGTTTGTTATATGTGGGTATCTGTGTGCGTGTGTGGGTGTGAAAAAACTATTTGAAATAAACAATAAAAGTTAGTACAGAGACATAAACATTTAGCATTTGTGAAAAAACTTGTTTTTTGTAATATAAAAGCATGGTGTTTCCCAGTGAAATACATTTGTGGATTCTGATATCAGTGAAATTTACGTTATTTTGTGTATTTTTATAAAAGTTTTGTAAAGTGGAAAGCATAAATAATTAAAATAGAAGGAGTGAATAAATAAGTCAATTAAAAAAATGCATTTGGAAATACATATTTCAATAGAAATGCATATTTACTGTGTGATCTATATGGATGTAGGGTCTATATGCAATTGAACCTGGGACACGAGTTTATTATATATTAGCAGACTGTTTAGGCTGTATCTTCTATTCATACATAACTAACTTATTGTGCTCAAAGTTAGATTTTTATAATACAATGCTGAACATATAGTACATATGAATTCGTTACAAATTTTTCTTGTCTGATGGTGTGAATCAAATCATCATGCATTAATGCAACCAAAAGTTTATGTTCAAGTCTGTCAAAGTGCACAACCTCCTGTAGTAGAAACAAAGAGAAATACTATTGTAGATATTCCTTTAAAAGTAAGCTATAGCGACTCTACCAAAGAAAGTTGGCCCTGGACCTGTGAGTTTAGTTATGAAGCAGGTTTTATCAATCTATATCTAATAATATAGAAATGCAAGAATCTTAATAAAAATAGTTATTTGCTGTCAGTAACAGTTCTTTACAGTTATTTGTAGTTGTTTGCATTTATTGGTCTTCTTTTATTCATCAAATGAAAGTCATGACAAAAAATGTTAATACCAGTGATTTGCATTTTTATTGAAAAAAAAAAATTTATAACTGATGTGAATGATTATTATTTAGAATTAAATATTAATATTGTTGTATAATTTATTTTGAAAATCGTCTATCACTATATCACTACATCTTTTAAAAAATATTTTGATAAATTATTTACAAAATCTGGAATATCTTTTAAAAACTTTTGCAAGCAATGAAAAATTATTTTCAAAAACCTTTACAATCGTTTTATAAGAACTTTTGAAAATCGTAAAAACTTATTTCCGAAACCACAAGAATTATTTTCCGAAATCTATACAATCCTATAAATTATTTACGTCTTCTTCTATAAAAAGGGATACGACGAATAAATAATCTCCCTACCTCTCTCGCCCTCACTCTCTTTCTCCCCCTGTCACTCCCGCCCTCTCTCCCACTCCCTCTCTTTCCCACCACTCTGTCTCACCCTCTTTCTCAACATCCGTCAAACTGAGTACCAAAAACTTTAATGCGAGCTTAAATATTTTTTTAAAACAATCAACATGTTTTTTAAAAGCTAAATTTTGAAGTACGTTTTAACAACACAATTTGTCTAGTCCTTTTAATTCTTCTCGACTCATCTATTCAATAAGCACTCTTTACGAATGGTAATAATTTTTTTCATGACTGTACAAATAATAATATTGTTAGCATAAAACTTTCTACGAAAGTATAAAATAAGGCACGTATAGATGTTTTTTCTGTATAATATCTATAAAATAATAATATTTACGATTTTGTAAAAGAAATCAAATAAATACCAGTTAAAACGTCTTTTACTTCTTTGAGTCATTGTATGCTGAACAAATTATATGTAAGTAAGTACATTAAAATTGTTCACTGCAAATCAAACAATCGAAAGTTGTGAAATCAATTATCGATAGTCGAGTAATGCAAAAAACTCTCGAAAACTACTGTATGACTGTTATCAGAAATGTATTAAAATTTGTTCATCTTTCTATACAAATTAAACACAAGAAAGTACCGAAATCAGTTTATTGTAGTCAAGTACCCATAAATTAACTTGACTGACATAACAGAACTTTTCGTACCTACTCAAAACTATTTAGCCAGGGGGCATAAAGTACTACTTAACGCCCAAGAGACGTAACAGCTCCCTTATTCCTACAAAACTTTATAGAACCTACGCACTTTACGCCAGTGGGCAAAAATTATTTCAATTAAATAATATTATCTAAGTACATTCAAATTTTTCATTGTAAATCAAACGAACGAAAGTTGTGAAATCAATTACTGATAGTCAAGTATAATGCAAACAACTCTCCTAAACAACTGTATGACTGTTCT
Source organism: Torymus aiolomorphi (assembly GCA_036365515.1). Taxonomy (NCBI): domain Eukaryota; kingdom Metazoa; phylum Arthropoda; class Insecta; order Hymenoptera; family Torymidae; genus Torymus; species Torymus aiolomorphi. Next base: position 102,928,446 of record CM070876.1, on the reverse strand, counting down.
CAGAAATGTATTCAAATGTGTTCATTCTTCTACACAAATTAAACACAAGAAAGTACGGAAATAAATTTATTGTAGTCAAGTACCCATAAGTTAACTTGACTGACATAATAAAACTTTTAGTACCTTGCGTGTAAAATGACATTTTAGACCCACGTTGTAACTTCAAAAATATTCAGCCAGCGGGTATAAAGTACTACTTAACGCCTCACAGGTGCAATAGCTCACATACTCCTACAAAACTTTAGAGAACCTACGCAGTTTGCGCCCGTGTGGGCGAATATTATTTTAATTATATAACTATTATGGATTCTTTTTATTTTTAAAATTCATAAGAATTTTTTCAGATATTTACGAAAAGTCAAAGCCTATATAAATAAATTACATAGTTGCCATCACATCACCATTTTTTATTATTCTTTCTCAATTTTGAAATTTCTATAATATCTTGGGAGGATAATAGAAGTCTATAGAGCTGCTCTAGCAGGGGTGCTCCTCCAATCTCCCATACATACTTGGCGGGCCCGACGGTTTTAAGTTTGCCGGTGGGCTTTGTAAATATAGAAATCTAAATTTTTGCATAAATTCATTAACAATGTTTGTACCTATAAGTCCACTATAAATAATTACATTGGCTGTAATTTTTAATTGATACCGTATTATGTTGAGTGGCACCCTCCATGTTTAATAATTTAAATGTTATGAGGATCCTCGTGAGGGCCAATTCCCAGAAATAACTTTGAAACAATCGCGAATATTAGATTGCAACGTTTCGTCAGGAAGTTCCCTGACCTCTTCAGGCTTTATTAAAAATATACAGAGTTAGACCACATACACAAATAAAAATAAAAGACTAGTCAAATAAATTAGACACAATCTATGCAAAAACATTTACCTATAAATAGCGAAGTCGGTACTGGTAAGATATACCAGTAGAGTCGAGATAGTACAGAACATAATGCACGCTTCGGTGGGGTTTATATATTATCACGCTTGTTTACCTTTTTAAATGTAACGTTCTTAACAGCTTTTTGTATATATTATTCAAATTTTGTGTATCTTCTATTCTATTGATGGTGTTATGATTTAAATTAATATGTAACATTTCGGAAATAATTCCTTTCGTGTAATTATCTTTTCCCTGTCTAAAATTTGGATGTTTTTCCAGTCAACGATGTGTTTCATAGTTCTTTGGTGTGTTGCTATCACTGATTTGTTATCCTTATCTCTTTCCTGTTCTTTAATTCTAGTTTTTAACATTCGCTTAGTTTCGCCAATATAAGTCGATGTTCAAGACATACAATTTATCTTATAGACTACGCCACATGTTTCTGATTTTTCTATGTTATCCTTTCCTAATTTAATTATATTGTTCAATTTTTTGTTGATCAAAGGTACTGTGCGGATGTTGTACTTGTTTAAAATATACGAACATTTTTTATAAAAAGTATTATTATACAGAATGGAAATTGTAGTTAGTGGACGGTTCTCATAATTAGTCTTTTTATTGTGATATTTGAGTTTTCGAAGGCTATTTCGTATGTGTATGTTTATAAATTCGGAAGGATAATCGTTACATAAGAGAAGATCTGTAATTTTGTGTATATTCGCGTCATGAAAACAAGTATCGGATAAAAGAATTGCTCTATGCACCAGGTTCGCAACGATGTTTATTTTTTGTTGTATAGAGTGGTTAGAATTATAATTTAACAGTGTCGATGATGCTGTTGTTTTTTGATACGTATTAGTCAAAATTTGATTGTTTTTTCTCGTAAGACTTAGATCTAAAAAATTTATACTATTGTCTATTTCAGATTCGAATGTAAATTTAAGATGAGTATGATACTTGTTAAACACTTGTAGAACTGTATCAACTTGATCGCTTTTTATACATAAAATTGTGTCGTCTACATATCTAAAGTAAAAGAGCGGAATACAATCGTGTGTAATTTTTAATTCGCGCAAGCAGCCTATTTCTAAATCTTCCATAACCATGTCAGCGAATAATGGTGAGATAGGAGAATAGGTGTGCCAAATACTTGTTTATAAGTTCTATTGTTGAAATTGAAATATGTGTTGTCAAATAAAAAACTGATCATGAGATTCGTAATATAGTCAGTTTTTTATTTGACAACACATATTTCAATTTCAACAATAGAACTTATAAACAAATATTTGGCACACCTATGGGTTCTCCTATCTCACCATTATTCGCTGACATGGTTATGGAAGATTTAGAAATAGACTGCTGCGCGAATTAAAAATTACACACGATTGTATTCCGCTCTTTTACTTTAGATATGTAGACGACACAATTTTATGTATAAAAAGCGATCAAGTTGATACAGTTCTACAAGTGTTTAACAATTATAATACTCATCTTAAATTTACATTCGGATCTGAAATAGACAATAGTATAAATTTTTTAGATCTAAGTCTTACGAGAAAAAACAATCAAATTTTGACTAATTCGTATGAAAAGCAACAGGATCATCGGTACTGTTAAATTATAATTCTAACCACAGTATACAACAAAAAATAAACATCGTTGCGAACCTGGTGGATAGAGCAATTCTTTTATCCCAAATATCACAATAAAAAGACTAATAATGAGAACCGTCCACTAACTACAATTTCCATTCCGTATAATAATACTTTTTATAAAAAATGTTCGTATATTTTAAACAAATATAACATCTGCACAGTACCTTTGATCAACAAAAAATTGAACAATATAATTAAATTAGGAAAGGATAAAATAGAAAAATCAAAAACATGTGGCGCAGTCTATAAGATAAATTGTATGTCTTGTACATCGACTTATATTGGCGAAACTAAGCGAATGTCAAAAACTAGAATTAAAGAACATGAAAGAGATAAGGATAACAAATCAGTGATAGCAACATACCAAAGAACTATGAAACACATCGTTGACTGGAAAAACATTCAAATTTTAGAGAGGGAAAACAATTACACGAAACGAATTATTTCCGGAATGTTGCATATTAATTTAAATCATAACACCATCAATAGAATAGAAGATACACAAAATTTGAATAATATATACAAAAAGCTGTTAAGAACGTTACATTTGGAAAGGTAAACAAGCGTGATAATATATAAACCCCACCGAAGCGTGCATTATGTTCTGTACTATCTCGACTCCACTGGTATATCGTACTAGTATCGACTTAGCTATTTATAGGTAAATGTTTTTGCATAGATTATGTCTAATTTATTTGACTAGTTTTTTATTTTTATTTGTGTATGTGTTCTAACTATGTATATTTTTAATAAAGCCTGAAGAGGTCAGGGAACTTCCTGGCGAAACGTTGCAGTCTAATATTCAAGATTGTTTCAAAATTATTTCTGGGAATTGGCCCTCACGAGGATCCTCATAACATTTAAATTATTTATTTGATACCGTTTAAATATAATATCCCTTCACTTGTAGAATCTTACGATTTGCTTCCATTACGCAAAATATTTGTCCTTGTGTCTGTCTTTTTTAAGCCGGGATGAGATAAAAAATGCATATAAATTTATAGTCTACTCAAAAGTGCTATAGATTTTACTAACCATTTTATAAGCTACTTATTTTTTATCCTTTTCCCACGTGTAAATATCATATGAGATCTCATATGAGTATTTCAGACATCAGATCTCGTATGAGATACCATATATGTGATGTCATTTGAAATTTTACATATTATGGGATCTCATATGAGATCTCATATGAGATCTCATGATATTTTCATGCGGGTCTGCACTTTCTACTTAAAAACAGAGTAATAGATTCAATACGGATTAGTATTTAATATGTTAAAGCAATATATTTATTCATTTTATCTGATCTTTAAACATATGAATCTTTCTATAAAAATGACCATGTCTACACCTTCAACGGAAAACCGCCTGGCCCGCCAAGTATGTATGTAGGCCAGTCAATAGAGAATAAAATCAGCGTTTTCGTGCCATAAATCTTATTAGTAAGCGGTAAACGCTATTGTACGCAGAATAATCCACAGTATAAGTGGTATATAAACTCGACTAGCAGCTCCGTTCTATATATATTGTTATTAACAATTTAATGCAAAAAAAGCGCTTTTTTATGGTTTTTTGCTTTTATAACCGAAACTAGTGGGCCGATCTTGATGGTCCAATGAGATAAATTATAGTAAATGAAATTACGACCAAAACTAGATGTCGATCGAATCGATCGGATGATTAGTTACGGAGAAAAACGTGAAAAACCGAAAAAATGAGCGTTTTTTGAAAAATTTATATATCCGCTATTTTTAAAGATGTGGCGGATATCTCTGGCGAATTGATAGTAATTCACATGTACTTTATGTGTGCGAAAACCAGGGACTGTGCGATTATTAGTTTTTGCGTAATCGCGATTTCAATTTTTGAGTAGGCTATTTTTGAGCGAGGCTGTATGCTCTACGGGTTATCCGATTTCAATTATCAAAAATGATTTTGAAAGTTCAAATGTTGAACTATAAAACGTCTATCTTGGATTTTTGATTAAGTACTGTTTTATAGCTGAAAACAGCTGTCAAAGTTGACCAAAAACGCCCGAGCGCACGAAAGTGGCGGAATGGTGGGGGGCGCGCGGCGGCTGAGGGGTGCCGTTATATATAGTAATAGAACGCGCTGCGCGCAACGCACAGATCTTTGCTTTTAATTTCCTCAGCAACTAGAGGAGCTATTTTAATCATTTTTCTTTTATTTCGGGGTAACTCAACCCAACTCTAAACCGATTCTGCACTTTTATTTTATGAAAAATGAACAGAAACGCTAATTTTGCTTGAGATTTGATGCAGGTATATACGTATCTACTCGGGCGTGTATTATATAATCAAGAACGTTTACGCTCGGAACATCTGCTTGTATATACAGTATAGTAATGCTATTCGCTCCACTCTGTTCTGTCCCCACTTTCTTCCACTATACCATACTATTGTATATCGTGGACTGAAGCGGTCAAAGAAGGAGAAAGCGACGCTACCAACGGTCTTTTCAGCTGTTTATACTACAGTTGCCACCGAGACTCTAGCTACTATACCTTTGCAAAGCATCTTTGATACATGTGTTTATTTTATAAATAGCTACTTAATTATTACTAATATTTTAATTATTTTAAAATATTAAAATTGTTAATTTTTATTAATTTTAATTGTATTAAATTAATAATAAGTTCAGTGATTTTATGGTGTAATATCAAGTTTTTGGAGTGGAGTCGACACCGTACTGTACATTCATTATACGAGGTGCACACAAAAGTATGTATAATTTTTATTGTAGTATATGTAGTATAGGTGAAAGTCTTTGTAACAATCAGAAATCAAAACAGGATAATTTTTAATCAAGCAGTCTCTTGTAAAATATTTTAGTTTATCAGTAGCATGTTAAAATCCGGTTACTTTAGGTTCTTGTTTTTGAAAAATCTTTGTTGAATTGAAAAACTTTTTTTTCTAATTCGTAGCGTTTTTTTTATATAACTTGAGGTTTAAATCAACTTAAATTTTATTATAAGTAATATAGCTTCATGAACAGAATAAGTTTGAAAGTGTATGAGTATAAATGGAATCGGTATTGCCGGCATTCTGTTTAATCATTCGAGTAGAAAGAGCAAATAGCAGTGTGAAGGATAGCCAAGTTGCAGGGACACTTGATTCTCACTCAAACGGCCGGAGTTCGATCCCCGATACTATCACGGTTCCATTTTTTCTAATTCTGTTTATATTTTTTTTTTTTAATTTATGTGTATATAGTGTGTAAGTGTGGCGTATTTGTATGTATATTTATATATTTCAAAATTTCTTTCCAATAATTGTTTTATTAATTTTTGCCTGTTATTTGAGTTTAAGAAACATTACTTTATAAATTTACATTATAAATAACAATTAAAAATTAATAATAATTTAGATTGTTAATAAGACTTTGAAAGTATTTAAAACACTCTATGTGTGTTGCTATACAAGTGGTATATAATACTGATTCTCATTAGTTAAATTTAATATAAGAGTCGTAAATATTAATTATATTTTATTAAAATTCCTAGATAATCAGTATACAAGATCAGTATACAAAACATCGTAATGGAGCTTACCGACGAGGCAGAAGCATCTACATCTAGGAATGTTAGATAAATGTTATTGCAAAAACACCCAAATTAAACAGTCTTATTAAAATTAAATGAAAAATTATTTACTCGGTCGTGTTCACACTAATAGTAGATTATGCACCTAGGGAGTAAAAGTAAAGAATGTCTCAGATCGCATATAATTGTCGCTCGAGCCGAAGGCTCGGGCGACAATTATATGCGATCTGATGGATTCTTTACTTACTCCCGTGGTGCATATACTAATTTTCTCCACGACGAACGTATATGTGCAAATCTCACGAAAGATGCGACAAAACCCGAAATCACGATTTGAAAATTTTTTTGGAGCACACCTACCAAACTTGGTTTTTCTCGTTGTTTGTGGTATGTATAAGAGAAATTCGTGATTGAGCATCGTCTATCAAGTTGCCTATTTTTTCTAGAGCCACTTCTTACTTTTTAAGAAAATGGCAAAAAAAGCCCTTCTCTTCAAATCTCAGTTATTTAGCCCACAAGCGATCTACTCAAAGTTTACAAAAAGAAATTAAAACATGAAAAAATGAGTTTTAATTCCTTTTTTTAAAAGTTAAAAAATGTTGATTCCTTCAAAAATTACAAGGGTTTGAAGTTGAACGTCGAAAAAGCATAAAAATGCAAAAAATCGCAGGAATCGGACGCGCCGACTTTGAGAGCATTTTTATGCCTTTTCGACGTTCAACTTCAAACCCTTGTAATTTTTGAAGGAATCAACATTTTTTAATTTAAAAAAAAGGAATTAAAGCTCTTTTTTGCTAGTTTTAATTTCTGTTTGAAAACTTTGAGTAGATCGTTTCTGGACTAAATAGCTGAGGTTTGAAGAGAAGGGCTTTTTTTGCCATTTTCTTAAAAAGTAAGAAGTTGTTCTAGAAAAAATAGGCAACTTGATGGACGCTGTACAATTGCGAATCTTCATTTTATATACTACAAACAATAGGAAAAACCAGGTTTCGAAGGTGTGCTCGAAAAAAAATTTTCAAAACGTGATTTTAGGTTTTGTCGCATCTTTCGTGAGATTTGCACATATATGAATTTTAACTTTACATATTCCATTAATATTTTTTTTATTCAGGCACGATGAAAATACACAAGCTATCGAAGACGAAGAGGAGTAGCTTGACGACGATGAAATTTGTTTACTTTGCGACAAGCCTAATGAACCATCTAAATCGCACATATTGAAAGAACGGGCCATTAATAATCTTATTCTAGCCAGTCATAAAAGAAAAGATAAGAAGCATTTAAAGTTACAAAAATTAAAAGAAATCACAGTACATAAAACTTGTCAAACTCTCTATACGAGGGAGTCTAATATAAAAAGGGCGTTAGCAGCATCGGCATTAACATGGTTAAAAGACCGAAATCGTTGTAAAGAAGGACGAGGGTTCGCTTTCTCAACTCATTATTTTTTTTGTTCGAATCAATGTCACAGTTGTAAGCAAAATTTAACCCGCGTTTCAAAGCAGGAGACTATCGATAATATTTTGGTGCAATTACAAGCTCTCCCTAAAAGCGAAGAGAATAAAATTCTAGCGTCGCGGTTATCTAATTTTAAAAAAAGAATCTGATAATTATTATATAGAAAACACCGTTTATTATCACTCGAAATGCTTAAGCGTATTTTACTCATATAGTCCTTGTAATGTTAAGGGTAGACCGATAACCGAAGATATGAGTAACTTATTATCTTTTATTATCAACTATTTATTGGAGAATAGCGATCAGTGTTTTCTTTAAAAGATATATTACAAATATATGTAAATAAGTTCGGAGATACTGATCTACCCCGACTTGGTCGCATAGAAATACTTTTAAAAAATCATTTCGAAGATGAAATAGTAATTTATTCTAGCTCAAATGATCGTTTTATTTGTTTTAAACAAACGTTAGGTAAATGTATACATGATAGCTGGTATTCAAATCGCAAAGTAAATGAAAAAGAAGAAAGGTTGAGAATAGTGGAATTAGCCAATCATTTTATTCTACAAGATGTTAGGGCTATGAAAGTTGACTTCGAGAATTATAATACGCCAACGGATTTCTTAAATAACATTAAAGATATTCCGGAAACGTTGCAACTAATGCTCGAAATTCTTATAAAAACTCATAAACATGAGCGAAAAAATGGATCTTGGGATAAGTGGGAAAACAGAATTGTTACCGCAGCCCATATTTTAATATCATCTATGCGACCACGATCCTTTTCATCGCCTATATTATTAGGACTTTCATGTATGATACATACGAAATTTGCAGCACGAGGTTTAATAGATTGTCTCTACAATATTGGGCTCTGTGAGTCCTACGCAGAAACAGTACGATTCGAAAACTCCCTCGTTAATGACCCTGAACATTTCGATTTCATTGGAGATACCTATTTGCAATTCGTATATGATAATGCGAACCATAATACAGCCACCATTGATGGCAAAAATACGTTTCATTGTATGGGCGGTATTATGTGTGCGACTCCATCAAGTTCGGTTAATTTGAATAATTGTGTGCCTCGTTTAAAAGGAACATTATCTACTAGTACTGATGGCACGTTCGGTTTCCTTCCATTGACCGATTTTAAGAATAACAAGCCATTCAAATTAGATAATATAACTATACGTAATTGGAAAGAAATACATCGTGCTGACTTTACAATTGAAATCAAAGCGATCGATTTTTTATATTTTTACGGCAAGCATACTGCACCACGGAAGACCCCGAATTGGCACGGATTTATGAATAAATTTCATTTATTGAATAATGATTTTTGTACGACGAGAATTATTGCTTTGCCGTTTATTAAAGCGCCACCGAGCGACCATACAACAATTTTAACATCTTTAATCGATGCACGACGGAGAGCAAATGCAAATAATCAAAAGCACTGCTTTGTAACGTTTGATTTGCCTTTATACATGAAAGCTAGCGAAATCGTCGCTTCTATAGAGGCAGATAACGATCCCCATAATATCCGCTCAGTAATCCCACGATTAGGAGGATTTCATCTTGCGATGTCTTTTCTTGGCGCTATTGGTAATATAATGGCAGGTAGCGGCCTGAAAGAAGCTTTTTCGACGATATACGCCGAATTATCAGCGGATAAGGCTCTAACAGGTCATGCTTTTTCGAGGTCTGTGCGAGGTCACCTATTAGTACAAGCTGCGCTTGCTGCTACTATTTTAGAAAAAATAGAATTTACAGAAGGAGAGAAAACGTTTTTAAATGATAATTTACAAAAAGTAGGAACCGAAAATTTTGAAAATTATTTAATGACTTTCTTAATGAAAAGCGTACAAATAAAATTTTCATCGGTAATAACGAATTTAGAAAATAATGGCCCAACAAGTCAACTGTGGCTACAATATTTTAAACTAATTTATTTACTGCAAAGATACATAGATGCAGAACGTTCTAGTAATTTTGTCCAACATGTAGAAACAGTAACGTTAATGATACCTTTTTTTCGCTTCAGATCATCATTTATACGCTAAGGCGTGTCTTTTGTACGTCCAACAGATGGTTAATTTAAAAGAAAGCATGGATATAGTGGAATATGATAAATTCTGTAAGCAGGGCTTTCATACGATAAGACGTTCAAATCACTTTTGGTGCGGATTATGGTCTGATATGACCATCGAGCAGGTTTTGATGCGGTCAATGAAATGCGCTGGAGGCTTGACACACGGCCGTCGACTCACGGAAAATGTCATTGGAAAATGGGTGTTGTCAAGGGCAGCTGCATTAGAGGTCAGCAATGCCATAGAGCTATTTTGCAACATGACATTTGCTACATCTGAACAGCATGTCGACAATCGAGTTTCTCGTATCTCCAGAGACGCAGATGACTTAAAAAAACTGCAGGACTTTTTTAATACATTTGATCCATTCCCAGAAAGCGATAAATTAATTGGTATTCCGGAGTGATTGGTGATTTATCGCTCGTGAATTGCCACAAAGCTTTTGAATTAGAAAAGATTTTGATGGATGAGGCGTCAAATAAAAAGTTTACTGACGTAAAATATAAAAGAAGCAGTAAAGTTACCCATTTGGCAGCTGCGAACTCCACTATAAGAAATAGTGCAAATGACGATGTGTATATCTTACCGTTGCTAATTTTCCAAAAAATTTCGCTCAATATTCAAAACCAAGACGATATGAAAGAGTATTGTAGTTCGTATGAACTATCGCCGATTCCGCTGTCATTGTTTGATGAAAATGGCATGCGGAAAACATCTAAATCCGCATTCTACCTCAATTTTGACTCATTATCGAGTATAAACGTACCGTCAAAGATAACACATGTTGTCGACGGCGGATTATTTTTGCATAGAGCCGTGTGGCAAAGTAACATGAAAATGGCAGAAATAATAAATACCTACGTTTCGTATGCGACAAGACATTACAGCGAAAATAGTTATATTATTTTTGATGGATATCCCGACGACAATAAAACATCAACAAAATCTGTAGAGCGTTCGCGTAGGCAATTGAAGAATATAGGTCGTGAAATTGCTTTCGATAGCAATACAACGATTGTTCTTAATCAAAAGCAATTTTTGAGCCGTGAAAAAAATAAAACGAGATTAATAAATATGCTTTGTTTAACTCTAAATGCTGTACGATTTCAAACAAAAATAGCCCCGGAGGACGCGGATCGGTTAATAGTAATGACTGCGATAAATAATGCCCGCACTGATTATAAAACAACTGTGGTGATTGTGGGCGAACACATAGACTTGCTAGTTATTTTTTCAGAACTGGCAGAGAACATTAACAACATTTATTTTTGTAAAGAAAACAAAGGCTCAACACCAAATCAGTATTTTAATAGTAATAGTTTCAAATATCCCTTTTTAAGAAATAGAATAACATTTTTACATGCATTTTCTGGCTGCGATACAACCTCTTGTTTTTATAGAATAGGCAAAAATAAATTAATAGATACAGTTAACCACGAAAAATTATTAAATTTATCTGCAGTATTTTATGAAAAAAATACCAGTTCTGAAAAAATAGCTAGCAATGCCTATAAGTTAATAATCGACCTGTACAGCAACAAAGCAGAAAAGAAATTAATCGAAAAAAGCAGTAATTTTTCACTGCATGATTTGCGATACTTACCTTTTTGCAAAGCCAAAACGAAAACGAAATTTGCTTTAGAAACTTTGCCACCAACGCAGGGATCCGCTAAGCAACATGCATTTAGAGTATATTACCAACTCCAATTATGGTTAGGTAATAACTCTTTAATACCTACTGATTGGGGTTGGCAAATAAAAAATAAATGTTTGCTCCCGGTAGGAACGACGGATCCGCCGATACCCCAAAAATTATTATCGCAAATTTCATGCACTTGCTCGAAAAAGGGATGTATAGATGCTTCGTGCAATTGCAAAAAGCACGGCTTGGAGTGCACAAATCTTTGTGCACACTGCCACGAAGATACATGTTATAGCTTAGTCATAAATAAAACATTATTAGAATTAGAAGATGATTCGAGTGACGAGAACGAATGCGAACTCGACTCGTATCACTGCGACGATGAAATCGATTTGCTACCACCGAAGCGGAAAAAACTAATTAATGTAACATAGTTTTTAAGTAACACTGTAAATTTTTCTAATAAATATAATGTAGATTAAGAAAAATAGAAAGTTTATATTTATTATTTTATCAACCTATTAAAACGTCCAATAACTGCCTTTCTGTTCGTTTTTCATCAAACAAAAGTGCAGAATCGGTTTAGTTGGGTTGAGTTACCACGAAATAAAAAAAAATGATTAAAATAGCTCCTTTAGTTGCTGAGGAAATAAAAGCAAAGATCTGTGCGTTGCGCGCAGCGCGTTCTATTACTATATATATCGGCTCCCCTCAGCCGCCGCGCGCCCCCCACCACTTCGCCACTTCCGTGCGCTCGGGCGTTTTTGGTTAACTTTGACAGCTGTTTTCAGGTATAAAACAGTACTTATTCAAAAATCCAAGATAGACGTTTTATAGTTCAACATTTGAACTTTCAAAATCATTATTGATAATTGAAATCGGATAACCCGTAGAGCATACAGCCTCGCTCAAAAATAGCCTACTCAAAAATTGAAATCGCGATTACGCAAAAACTAATAATCGCACAGTCCCTGGTTTTCGCACACATAAAGTACATGTGAATTACTATCAACTCACCAGAGATATCCGCCACATCTTTAAAAATGGCGGATATATGAATTTTTCAAAAAACGCTCATTTTTTCAGTTTTTCACGTTTTTCTCCGTAACTAATCGTCCGATCGATTCGATCAACATCTAGTTTTATTCGTAATTTCATTTACTACAATTTATCTTATTAGATTATCAAGATCCGTCCACTAGTTTCGGCTATAAAAGCAAAAAACCATAAAAAAGCGCTTTTTTGCATTAAATTGTTAATAACAATATATATAGAACGGAGCTGCTAGTCGAGTTTATATACCACTTATACTGTAGATTATTCTGCGTACAATAGCGTTTACAGCTTACTAATAAGACTTATGGCACGCAAAAAACCTCTATTGATTGGCCTAATGGGAGATTGGAGGACTACCCCTGTTAGAGCAGCTCTATAGACTTCTATTATCCTCCCAAGACGCGTAATATTATAGAAATTTCAAAATTGAGAAAGAATAATGAAAAATGGTGAGGTGGTGGTAACTATGTAATTTATTTATATAGGCTTTGACTCTTTGCAAATATCCGAAAAAATTCTTATGAAATTTAAGAATAAAAAGAAGGAATAATAGTTATATAATTAAAATAATTTTTGCCTACAAGGGCGTAAAGTGCGTAAGTTCTATAAAGTTTTGTAGGAGTATGTGAGCTATTGCGCCTGTTAGGCATTAAGTAGTACTTTTATACCCGCTGGCTGAATATTTTTGAAGTTACAACGTGGGCGTTAAATGTAATTTTACACGCAAGGTACTCAAAGTTCTATTATGTCAGTCAAGTTAACTTATGGGTACTTGACTGCAATAAATTGATTTCAGTACTTTCTTGTGTTTAATTTGTGTAGAATAATGAACACATTTGAATACATTTCTGAGAACAGTCATACGGTTGTTTCGGAGAGTTGTTTGCATTATACTTGACTATCAATAATTAATTTCACAACTTTCGTCCGTTTGATTTAATGAACAATTTGAATGTACTTACAAAATATTATTTAATTGAAATAATTTTTGCCCTCGGGTGTAAAGTGCGTAGGTTCTATAAAGTTTTGTTGGAGTACGGTAGCTATTACGCCTCTTGGGTGTTAAGTAGTACTTTATGCCAGCTGGCTGAGTGTTTTTGAGTAGGTACGAAAAGTTGTGTTATGTCAGTCAAGTTAATTTATGGGTACTTGACTACAATAAATTGATTTCAGTACCTTCTTGTGTTTAATTTGTATAGAAATATGAACAAATTTTAATACATTCTGAGAGCAGTCATGCGGAAGTTTCCGAGAGTTGGTTTCATTACTTGACTATCGATAATTGATTTCACAACTTTCGTTTGTTTGATTTGCAGTGAACAAATTTAGATTATACAGAATAATCTCATACTTTCCTTATTTTATACTTTCATAGAAAGTCTTATTAACAATAACAATACTATTTGTTTTTCTGATTGTTTTAAAAAAATATTAAGTTCTCATTAAAGTTCTTGGTACAGAGTTTGACACATGTTAAGGGAGAGAGAGGGTTAGAGAGAGAGAGATAGAGAGAGAGAGGGCGAGAGAGAGAGAGAGATAGCATTTTATTTCGCCAAGGCAAAGGCCGAACGGCGCAGTAACAATTACATACCCATTTTTTACAATTTAATTTAACAATCTAACAACAAAATGATGTAATAATATTTTACGTATAATAAAATATAATACAGTAGATAAAAGTATAAAACTAAAAATATAAAACTAACAATAAAGTAACAATATAACCCTACTCTGACAAGCTTACAGTTACTTATCAGAGTGTCCATTACTCTGATGTCATCAAATGCTTAAAAAGATTATTAGAGAAGATGTAAAAACTGGGAGCATTGAGGACATCACTCGGGAGCATAGACCAGAGTTCAAGCGCAGTAATTAGAAATGAGTTTTTGTAGGTCTCGGAAGACGCAATTGGAATTTTGATTGAAAGTGATTGAAGGCTTTCCGATCGGCGTAACGGTATAAATTGTTCCGACAATGCTTGGAAAATTTACAAGGGACGTTAAACAGCCTAGGAAGTATTTACGCCGATCGCATGCTTTCAAACATTCCAATTCCAACCTATATGGAGTTATATGGGTATCACGCCGAAAATTGTAAATGTAACGACCGCCCGTATTCATGAGACGCTCGACTTTAAGCTTATGGTACCCTAGCATACTATCGTAAACAAAGCAAGTGTAATCAAAATGCGAAATGACTTGTACCTGTACTAATAACTTTTCTACATCACGCGGGATTAGTCACACAGGCTGTCTAAGCTTAAACAGAGCATTATGTACCTTGGAGGAAACAGAATGAATGTGCGCATTGCAGGTCAGATCTGTGGTCACAATTACACTCAGGTTTTTAATCTGACAGACGTACTCAACGGTATGGTTGTCGACGTCAACTGGTGGTAAGAGCGAGAGAGAGAGTGAGAGAGCGAGAGAGTGAGAGAGCGAGAGATAGAGAGAGAGTGAGAGAGAGAGTTATATATAATCAGAAAAAATCATCAAGTTTTATTTTGTAATTTGTATTATTAAAAAACTTACTTGAAGGCACAATACTTTGAGGTACTTTAGGAAGAAAATGTTTTGGAATTTGACATTTTTATGTAATGCGGAACTAATTTGTATATAATGTGTGATAGTTTATAAAAACCAAAATACAAAATGAAACTTAATGTTTTTTTCTGATTGTATATTATATTATTACCAACTATTTCTAAGTACCTTGCAAAATTTCAAAGCATCAGCCAACAGTTCAGGAATAAAATATAAGAATTACATTCATACTTTGCACACCTCAAACTACTTTGAGGTTAATTCACATTTAAACTAGTTTCTACAATATACTTACATGAGCAGGTAAAAAATACGGCTATTGATGGTTATCCAAAAGTAGTTCTCTTTCAGTTCTCTTTTTCCTTTTCCATCCAAAAGCTGCATTCTCATCTGCTTTATCAACTGCGTGATGCACATGTGCACTGCAGTTATTGCGTGACAACTTAAACGTATATAATACGATTATCAAAGAGCTGTAAAGGAAATTCGATATCGGATTTAGACTAGGCAATCTCGAGGTACGGGAATGCGAATCATCGAAACGCTATAAGCGGAATTTGGAATTGAGTTACATCGATAAAATGTCGAGGATCGGGAACTCGAATTTCGGAGTCTGAGGCGCGCAACGCCGAGTTAATTTTCGCTCGGTCTCGCGTACGGTGTATTCAAACTTCTTTTGACTTCTAATAATTCAAATTGGATTGATATTAACCCTTTCACTGGCAATGTATCATATATGATCAAAAAAAAGTCGTGCCACAACTGGCGATGTATCATATATGATCAAGTTGAATAACTGCTGCATTTTTCAACCAATTCATTTCAAATTCGGTGTGTAAGGGTTTTGGGGGTTGCTGATTACGAATCCAAGGTCAGAATTAAAAAATTCAAAATGGCGGATTCAAGATGGCTAACGAAAATCGGCCGATTTTTACCAAAGAGTCTGGCCAGATAAGGGGGTAAAAAGCTCCGGAATTTTTTGCAAAATCTTTTTAAAAATCGCTTGAAACTCGTGGGGTTCATAAGCTCGACGAACAAGAATATGACATCGTTGAATACCTTCAAGATAACTGGTGCCCTGGGTCGCTAGAATGGACGACGTCCCTTGCAAAATCTTTTATGTGGATAATATAAATAAGGGAAACTGAAGTCCTCTTATATTTGCTTCATAAAAATTTGATGGATAAAAAGTTATAGAAAAAAAAAAGAAAAAATGAAAAATTGATTCCAACCCTTATTTAAGGGTTGAAGGGTGATCCTACAACCCTTATTTTCAAACACTAAAATTGAGAAAAAAGGATTATTATTACAACCAAGTTAAAGAAGAAGTTGATTAAATTTTGTAAGGAATTAAAAAAATTGGAAAATTCACCCTCAACCCCTCATTTAGGGGTTGGAAATAAAAAATTTGCGAAAATAAACATCAGAATCGATTCTGCGTCCCCAAAAACCCCGATATTCATAGTTATCGTATAATTTGTTTAAGTTTATTGTCTTACCATTTTTGGCACGTAAAGTAAAAAAAGCTGCACCAGTGAAAGGGTTAAATACATTTTCGAGTCTAAGGTTTTCGATAACTTTAGAGTTTACCACACAACGAATTTTGAAAAACGTCAATTCTAAATTGTAGTAAAATCAATGAAATACTTTGAAACTCTGGAACTCTAAGTATCTTGGATATGTCTAAACGCCAAATTTCTTTCCGTCTAAAAAATGGGTTCTTACGGTGTAGATCCACCGCTCCTGCCAAAATATGTTTATGGCTCTCTTCCTTCCCGGGAGTTGAAGGCGCGTACCGCGCGGTGGTGGAGTTTGAGCGCTTTCCATGTTTTCTGCCGCGGCAATAATTACGTTGACCGCCTCGACACTTCCGCT
The DNA here is from genome assembly GCA_036365515.1 of Torymus aiolomorphi. Lineage (NCBI taxonomy): Eukaryota > Metazoa > Arthropoda > Insecta > Hymenoptera > Torymidae > Torymus > Torymus aiolomorphi. Next base: position 102,911,673 of record CM070876.1, on the reverse strand, counting down.
TACTTCTTCGCTTAGTGTTGACCTCTCGCTTTTCAATTTTTTCCGCTTTTTGTCACTTTTAGCTATCCTCTCAGCACTCTCGTTCTTTTTCGATCTTTCTTCTTTTCCTTTTTGTTTCTCTCTTCTTCTTCTTCTTTCTTATTTCTTCTTTCTCTCTGCCTTGCATCTTATATTTTTCGGTTTCTTTGCTAATGTCGTATATTTTAATTATTTTCATAAAATTATTTATTTAGGTAAATGGACGAAACTCGTACATTACGATAGCTTTCTGACTGAAGCAAAGGTTCCATAATGTTTTTCTGCATAATAGCATACCTTTCGCTTCCTTTAAAAGTTGATTTGAATCTGTACACTAAATCATTTTTGTAAGAGTCAGTGTAGACTTAATTTTTCTATAGTATCGATTCCTGCTACGAGGGGTATTCAAAAAGTAAGTTTCCCTGCTCCGGGAAAAAAACAAAACACAATTTTTAGGTTAAAGTAACATATGTATTTATTGTTTGACTTATAAACTATTTTTCTATATAGTCCCCGTGGACTTGAATACATTTTTTATATCTGTTCTCAAGCTTTGACAAACCTTGTTTATAAAAATCCGTGCCCTGTTTTTTAAAGAATAATTTAACGATGTATGTTGAATAGAAACGTCGCTTAACAAGTGAAATCAAAAAAAAATTTTTTGACTTCATTCCATTGCCTCCATCCAATCGATTCTATACAAACACCATCCAATTTAACGATGTCTTTCACTTCATCATTTGAATTGAAGTGATGGCCACCCAAACTTTCCTTTAATTTAGGAAAAAGAAAAAAGTCACTTGGTGCGAGATCTGGAGAGTAGGGTGGGTGATCAAAAATTTCCCATTTGAATTTTTCCAGTAAGATTTGTGTTTTTTTTGCTGAATGAGGCCGTGCATTGTCGTGAAAAAGCAACACTTTTCTCGATAATTTTCCAGGACGCTTTCGTTTAACGGCACTTTTAAGTTTATTTAGCACTTCACAGTAACGATCTGCATTTATCGTGGTACCGGATATGCACTAATTCAGTGTGAATTTCGTTGCCATTAAGCCCTTTTGCAGTTAAAAAGCGAATAACTGCACGCAACTCACAGGTGGACACGTTTTTCACAGGTAGCTCCATGGTTTCCGAGCCGGTACTGATGAAAAAAAATTTTTCGGTAGCTAAGACCGGTTCCGCTCTTATCGGTATATCCTAAACTAAAACTATGTTCGGTCCCAGATCGCTAGATGGCGCTGGGGCAAAACGGCAGACTAGGGAAACTTACTTTTTGAACACCCCTCGTATTTTAAGTATAAAGTTTCCAATAAAATTTCAAGTACTAAAAAGATATTTCTAAAACTTTAATTCAACCGTCACTGCACACTTACTTTACACTTTTAAAAAATTGTTTAAGATAATATACCTTCACATATAATACACTAAATGTTTACTCCCAAATCCGTTTATGAATGCCAGAAATAAAAACTAAGAACAACACTTTGTATAAAGAAGATGCTGATATCACAGTGGTTTTATGAAATCTAAACTGCGCATGTTTACACTGATGCTTGCAGACTTTTATATAGGTTACAATGAAGCAGTGAGTGGCTGTTAATAAATCAGATTTTTCCGGTGCCAACGTAACCGCTATAAGTTACCAATTCAAATTTATTGTTGTCAAAAATCTTGTCCATAAATTATAGTATTATAATAATTTAACTTTATTTCAAATGAAAAATTAAAATAATTTTAATCAATTAATAAAATTCTTATAATTATTCGATTCAATAACAATTGGTATAACTCTATGATTAATCCACAAATTTCAGAACATTGACCAAAAAACAACGTTTATATTAATCGTTAAAATATCATTTTTAGATTTTTTAAAGTATGTATATATATATGCAGAGTGAGAATTTTGAATATATTAAGAACAGAGAAATGGAAAAAAAATTAGTCGAAATCATCATACGATTGTATAAATATGTACTGTATCGCTTTGCTGGGGATCAGGGCAGAAGTACGCGGGTAACTACAAAGTACAACCACACTATTACTGGAGAACTATGATTAAAAATATTACTTATGTCGGCTTTAACTTACTATCAACTGATGAGAATTTTTCCATCGGTCTTACAGTCTTATAAATTAAATTAATTTCCCTGAGGAGGAGCCGGAGCGGACTCGAAATGTTGGGCAATTGGGCAATTTGGTGGTTGAAGGGCAGTCAGTCCTTTGCTAATAAAGTTTTTTTTCCAGGTTTTAATTAAGTTTTTATTTCAGATTCTGCGGGGGTGATTATAAACAAGGGCAATCTGACTGCCATAAATATTAATTATTTTAATTTAATATATAAGACTGTAAGACCCATAGAAAAATTCTCATCAGTTGGAGAACTATGAATTTATTTAAGGAACTTATATAATGTACTATATACAAAATCAGGGCGCAAGGTGCACGCGTCACTCGCACCATTAAGGGAGCTAGACACCTTTTTTCTCTGAAATAAGAAGTCACATTTTAATACATAAATGTAAACTAATTATTTCATACTTTTTACATATAAAAGTGGGTATATTTACCTTACCTTAAAACTTTCTCCGATGGGCCTTTTATATGGTCCAGAACCATAGTCATCGACGAAACAAGTTTTTTCACTAACCGTAAGCTTTGAAATTTTCCTGTGGATGGATTGACTCCAGATTTGAACTAAATTACTCCTGAATAGTATAATTCTTATATGAGTGTAGGGATTTAGGATTAAATGTCGAAAAAAATTTTTACATCAGAAAAATTATGAAAAAATATAAAAAATTTTAAAAAATTAAAAAAAACTCTTGAAAAACAACACAATTTTTTTTTCTCATTAGATCAAAAATCCCTACACTCATATGAGAATTATACTATTCAGGAGTAATTTACTTCAAATCTGGAGTCAATCCATCCACAGGAAAATTTCAAAGCTTACGGTTAGTGAAAAAACTTGTTTCATCGATGACTATGATTCTGGACCATATAAAAGGCCCATCGGAGAAAGTTTTAAGGTAAGGTAAATATACCTACTTTGATATGTAAAAAGTATGAAATAATTAGTTTACATTTATGTATTAAAATGTGACTTCTTATTTCAGAGAAAAAAGGTGTCTAGCCCCTTAACTAAGTTCACTGGCTAGCGTAGCCGGGAGCGAAAACTAACTCAAGCTATGGCTGCAGGACGTGCTGTAGCTCGCGCGGATATGGAGTCCGGTGACTTCCGACGCATACGGGCACATACACGTATAGGGAACCTCGGGGAAGATGAAACACTGGGAACACAAACCTCGGCCAGGGGAAACGATCCTGCGCGACTCTCTCTCTCTCTCTCTCTCTCTCTCTCTCTCTCTCTCTCTCTCTCCTTTCTCTGGTGACGACCAGGAATCGTCCGCACCCACGTCGCAGGTAGGACCGGATCCTAGGAGTAGGTACAACGCCGACAGCGACAGTTCGTCAAGGAGATATATTGGCGACGATGTCCCTGTTGAAAGTGCTGAGAATCTTGTGAAATCTCAGACAGAACCTCAAATCCAATAAAAAATCCAAAGCCTCTTACAAAATTTCTTAAAAAGATTTAGTTTCTTGTTGCTGATCTAACTGCAATTTAGAAAGATTAGCCAAAATGCCATTTATTTTATCACAAGAAAATATGGAATACTCTTAAAGTTGTAATGTGATATACCGTTACAACTCGGGTATCAGTAGGAAAGAGCACTAGAAATTGTATATAACTTTAAAACTGAATCTGTCTCCGCTACCCTTCCATTACTTCTACTTCTGTTTAAAATACAACATGTAAGCTAGTCATATAAGAATTTACTTACTTGGCCTAGTAAGCTTAATTAGAATGAATTTTAACTTAGGACATATAAATTATACGTAAATGAGAGAAAAATATTTAAACACAAGAAAAAATTTGCTTTGATATAATGCACCGCAGTTGTAAATTACGAATCAATTTTTACTGATACCGGTACTTGTAAAGATTCAGTACTGACAGTTTTAGTAGTAAAGCTATATACTTATAGCATTTGGAAATACAGAATTGGAATATAGAATTTGGAAGAATATCTTTGAGTATAAAAGAGTATTGTCATATTCGGGTCTGGTATTATAACAATTCATTCATATCTTTTTTAATTTAGGACTTTTATGTGCGAAGGAGTGAAGTTGTGTTAGTAGATTAAAAATTATAATATTATATCTTTTACATGGACTTTTCCCTAACTGTAGTCTATATGTATATATTTAAGTATCACTGTTTCACACATTACTTTCAAACCATAAATGTTAAAATAAAAAGAATAGCTTCGATAGTTTAAGCTCAAGATTCTAAGATAATATTATTGAAAATAAGAAAAAACTATCGCCACGGTCTTAGAAATTTTATAAGTGGCTTTGTATTTTTTATTGGATTTGAGGTTCTATCAGAGATTTCACAAGTTTCTCAGCACTTTCAACAGGGGCATCATCGCCAAGATATCTCCTTGACGAACTGTCACTTTCAGCGTTGCACCTATTCTTGATAGCTGCTAATACCGAGTACACGGGCGCGCGGTCGGCGCCAGTGTCGTGTGAATTTGCTATCACAGGTCGTCGTCGGGAGCGCGAGCACGAGGCTCGTTGGACATCATTTCTTCTTTCTCCACATTAAGCAAAGCATCATCAATGATCTTATAACCTTATTATAATGTCGCAGGTATGTTTCATGTCTATTATTTACTTATACAGTTAATTATAGCCTCAATTTATAAAATCAATATATTTTAACAAAGAAGTATAAGAATTAACTAATATTAATTTTGTTAGCTAATAACGAACTTCAACATTTCAGCAGTGTTTAAAAAAAAAGGAGTAAGTCTAAGACTTACTTCGAGAAATTATTTAAAATATTTTTTCCTGAAGTGCCGTAAGAACTTAAAAAATTTTGGTCAGGTGAGATTTTGACGTGAGATCTCACTTGAGTTGATGCAGGCGTGTCGCTCGGGCAAAGAGTAGAACAGCTCACGGAGGTCGGCGGAGCGCCAGCTGTGAGCTTGCCTACATCAAGGGCTGCTAAAGCGCAAGGAGGCGCTATAGAGCGCAAGTTGAGCTGTACTTAGAGTACAGAAGCGATGAGACGGCGAATCCATCGTCGACACTCTAAGAGAGTATGTGCGGGGACCGGCGGAGCGGTGAGTGCTTCCACGCCGGTCGAAGTCGAGGTGCAAACAGTGCTTGCTCCCTAGGAGCTGCTACCCTTGATCAGTCATAAGACGACTCTATTGTCGCACTCGAACATAGTTCGGTGGAGCAAGGTTGCTCAACGCCTAGCGGTGAGCCGAAGAGCGAGTAGAGCTTACTCGCTGGAGGTGTCGGAGGAAGCGCTACACAGACCCACAGGCGTCTCGTAGCCTGAGTCGCTGCGTCCCCCGCCATACTCGCTGATGGTGCTCTCCTAGAGCGGCGAAGGTCGTTGAGGCTGTCACAGCTGAGAGCGCAAAGCAGAGAGCACCCGCAGGGGGAACTCCCACGTTGCCAGTCGCTGGGACCGTTATCCACCCGATGTAGCTTCTACGTTGCGTGGAGGAAGGACACAGCACTAACCCCTCTACGTCGACTCTTGAGAGCGAGTCTGGACGGGAGAAAGCCCGCCCAACTTAGTGTAGGCTACACCACACAGATATGGTGATTGGAGAGGAAGGAGAAAGCGGAGAGGAAGGGGATCACGAGTGATCCCGCCCAAAAACGAGGCAAGGGATAATCTTTGCACCTCGTAGGCGTTAAATAAAAACAATTATTTAACTACCAAAATGAGTCTTTATTCAGCTCAGTAAACTAGGCAGGGTGCCGAGACCATCTACGCGAGGAAGATGTCCGAGTGAAAGAAGCCCGCCAGAGCTGCGGCCGCGCGCGCCTATATCCCCGCGAGCCGCCGGGTTGACTGCGGGAGCCGCGCGGAGAGGGGTCGCGCCGCGTAGCGGCAGCGTGCAAACTAGACTCTCGCCGCCACCGCGCGCGAGGCGGGAAATTCAAATTCGAATCTGGCGCACCCTTATAATTTATATCGCAAACCGGCGCGAAGAGTCTTTATAAATTAATAATATTAATTATTATTAGTTAGGCGTATATCAGAGTTTTTGTAGTAGGGATACTATTCCAATTCATAAAATTAAATTATTTAAAAAACATAATTACAATTAAAGTATTATATTTAATATGACTTGTGAAAAAAAAGATTAATCGAAATCAAATTAAATGTGTAAAAAACATTTAGAATATAAACGTTACATGAGAATCGCATGAGACTCATATAAGACTGACATGAGATTCACGTGACTATTTGGCAGGAGACTCACCTGAGAATCAGGTGAGGTTCAAGTGATTCTCATATGAGTTTTTTCAGCCGGGGGTGGCTTTGCAATGCTCTCCTCATCTGTCTATCCCCACTAGGGTAGGCAGCGGCCGCCCTCTGCCGCGACTACGGGGCAGGAGCTTTGCGCGGTCGTCCTCGACCACGCCTAGTAGCTGGACCGAGGCCAGCCCTGGTAGAAGCGGAAGCGTCAGTGGGCGACCTCGCCCTCGTCCTCGGCCGAGTTGTCGCGGTGGTGATGGTGGTTGACGCGCGAGTGGTCCGGTCCTGCCGATGGCCAGAAATGGCACCCACTCTTCGTTTGACGAGTCCATTATCTGCAACAGCAGGAATTCGGGCTGTAGCTTAAGCTTCCAGCGGTTGCGTACTTCTCGGTGGCGTATGCTTCTTTAAATCATTTACGAATACTATCGTTCGCCTCTTCGAATCAAGATCCTCCACCAAGTATACGACGAGAGAATATACTTCAACTACCTTAGCCGGCCCAATAATCTGAGGCACCTGCTTAGCCGCAAATCGGTCCTCTACGGACAATAGCATATGATTTCGGCGCCTCACGAGGTATCCAACTTGGTAGAGGACTTCTCGTCGATTTTGATTGTAGTTGCGTGCTTGCCTCGCTACAGCTTTATCCATGTGCCTTCGTACCAGTTCATGCAATGCAGGCAATCGGCTGGCTCGTTTCTTCCACTTATCCAAATGAGGGGGTGAGGTAGGAAGAAGATTTTTGAGGTGATTTCGTAGTAAGCTGGAAGGAACAGGATTTCGCCCTAAATTAAGAAACGCGGGAGAAACCCCTAACGACGAGTGCACAGTACTATTAAACGCGAAGCACAGTTCGTTCAAGTGCAAGTCCCAGTCCCGGTGATCATCGGCTAGGAAGCTATTGATCATTGGTCGCAAATTACGGTTGACTCTTTCCACCGGGCTGGCTTGTGCGTGATAGGGCGAAAAGGTGGATTGCAGAATTCTATACTCCTCTAACCTCTCAGTAACCATTCAGTTAGAGAATTCTGTTCCATTATCCATAAGCAGAACTCGTGGATAACTCCAACGATTTATGATCAATTCTTCAAAAGTTTTTAGCGCTGGTTTGGCATCTGCTTTTCACAATGCTTTCAGCTCGACGTGTCTAATGAACATGTCTTCGAAAACAATTATATATCCGTTACCAGTACGCGAAGAAGGTTTCGAGCCCATTATATTAGAAGCTACGACAATCCATGGACCTTCGATATTGCGCTCGCTCATCAGCACTGCAGGAACTTGCTGCGAGCTTTTGTGATGTTAACATACTTAGCAGGCGGATACATACCAACGAATATCTCTAAAATAGCCTAGCCAACAATAATATGTCGCCACTCCCGCAAAGATCTTCTCCACGCTTAAGTGACCTGCTTCTGGAGTGTTATGAGCTTCAGCTAGAGCTTTTTCTCGATCTGCTTCCGGGAGACGAGCTTCCACGCATCCATGTCCGGCAGCAACGGACAGTATAATTTCTCTCTGCCTTTGACAGAGTCCTGCTCACAAAATAGATAGGATGCTCCTCAGCATGAAATACCTGCGTCAGTACTCCAGCTGGTGCATAGTTACTCCCATCTGTTTGCAGAGTGAAAGATAGAAACAGATCAGGCCTCGCAAGTATAGAAGCTTGCATCAGTGCTAGTTTCAGCTTCTCAAATGCTTGCTGTTGCTCTTCGTGCCACTGCCACCGAATATCCTTTCTCAGCAGCTTAGTTAGCGGTGCTTTATACCCAGCTAGGTGAGCTATAAATCTGGAGTACCAGGCAATCATGCCGAGAAATCTTCTCAGAAGAGGAAAAATATAATTGGAACCAAAAAGAAATGGAAAGCTTTATCAGTGTTTTGTGTTTATTCTTAGAACAGAAATAAATTATGGCTTTAAAACAAATTGGGAGATATTCTACAAGCGCTTTGCTAGTAAAATATGTAAAGAAAGAACATTGATTTTTCGTCATTTCAAAAGTGTTTGACCCCTTAAATTATATGATAATATTTAATATTAAAACGGCCCTAAAATTACTAACAAATTTAAATGTTAAATTTTCAGTAATTAACTTAGAGCTTAAAGAAATGAATTTTCTCTTCTCACCCAAAGTCTTTCCTTGATTCTGCATACCAAATCATAAAAGAGATTCTAAATTAAATTAAGTAATTTAACACATTACAATTTACTAATTAATTTCTATGAGTAATTTCTATGAGTAAGCGTTAATTTATTTAGTTTAACTTGATATTATTACAATGTACATACCAATTATAAACTCTTTGTGACTATGTATTATATTCTTTTTTAGACTAATTAGAAAGAAATTCACATATATTATTATCATAAAGGAATCGTTTTTAATTTCAGAGAATTTTGAAAAAATTACATGGAGTTGAAAAATTACTTGACGTATCATTTGAAGGAGACAATCTGAATAATATACAAATTGCAGAACACAATTTGAATTATATTTTACTTTTAAAAAGTATCGTAGACATTCTTCCTGAATTTAATTCAATAATGGGCTTCAATTCTTCAATAATTTTCGATACTATTATGTTTGTAAGTATTTATTAATAACGCATTATTATATTTACCGTTTAATATTCTTGATTATAGACGATATTGAAGAATAGTTTTAATTCATGTACCATATTAATAATTTGCTTTAATCTTAGAAGTAGGTTGAACTACTTAAATATTTATCATTTTATAATCTGTAAAACTAGAATTTTTAACACAATATGCCCGGGATACGTGACTGTTAAAACTGTTAAAAGAAGATTAACAAATTTAGTCGTCAATTTTCACTAAATTTTCGTCCATTTTTTTTTCATATTATTTGTATTAAAAAAAAATTCAGAAACATGCTGTCCGACGTAAAATTTTATGCTCTTTCAAAATATGGTATCAGAATTTGTCTAACATTAATGCTTAAAAATTTATAAATAATTTTTTGCAAGAAAAGCAATTTTTTCTATTAAAAAATATTTTTGATCTAAAATTTTTATATGAAACGAGTAATATACGTATCCTTTTACGGATAGAAAAGTGTTTCCGAGTCATAAACTTAAAGATATGTAGGTTCTGAAATAAAAAATTAAACATGGCTGTCCCCAAAATAACGTCCAAAATAAAAATTTTGTTGATAAATTACAGGACGTTGCAGCTTAAAAAGTATGAGCTATTTAAAAAAAATGCCAATAGTGAAAAGTTCTTAGAATTCATCGAGAAATACACTGGAATTTTTTCAGATTTTTTTGGTGACATTTTGAAAAATTTGTTATTTAAATTTTTAGAAAATTTTAAAAATTTCACGACAATTTCTGAAATAATTCTAGCACATTCTTTGATAAATTCTAAGCATTTTTTGTTCTCTGCAATTGTTTCCGAAAGTTGATAGTTTTCGCAGGAAAACTCATAAACTCTCTAAATGATGAATCCAGAATATTTTTGCGGACGCTTCTTTGGGGACCGCCATGTTTAATTCTTTATTCCGGATCCCACCTATCTATTTATGTCTATGACTCAAAAACACTTTTCTATCCGTAAAAGGATGTGTATACTACCGGTTTCATATAAAAATTTTAGATCAAAAATATTTTTTTAATAGAAAAAATTGCTTTTTTTGCAATAAATTGTTTATAACTTTTTAAACATTGATGTTAGACAAATTCTGATATCACATTTTAAAAGAGCATAACATTTTACGTCGGATATCATGTTTCTGAATTTTTTTTTAATACAAATAATATGAAAAAAACTGGATGAATATTTTGTGAAAATTGACGACGTTTGGGACTAAATGTGTTAACCCTTTGCGGCATACATTTTTTGTTCAAGTGTATTTCGATCAAATTTGGTATACAGAGGTTTTTGGGGTCGCTGATTACGAATCTGAGGTTAGTTTTGCAAAATTCAAAATGGCGGATCCAAGATGGCGGACAAAATTTTTGGAAGTCAACCGAATTCAATCAAATTTGGTACACAGGGGTTTTTGGGGTGGCTGATTACGAATCTGAGGTTAGTTTTGCAAAATTCAAGATGGCGGACAAAATTTTTGAAAGTCAACCGAATTGAATCAAATTTGGTACACAGGGGTTTTTGGGATCGCTAATTACGAATATGAGGTTAGTTTTCCAAAATTCAAAATGGCGGATCCAAGATGGCGGACAAAATTTTTGAAAGTCAACCGAATTCGATCAAATAAGGTAGACAGGGGTTTTGGTGGTCGCTGATTTCGAATCTGAAGTTAGTTTTGCAAAATTCAAAATGGCGAATCCAAGATGGCGAATGAGATTTTTATATTCAACAAAATTTTATCTAAAATGGCGTCAGTATTGTTATTTGTTTCTATGTAAATTATTACCACTCTCAGCTAAACCCAGAGACACGAAGAGGACGTGGTGGTTATCCCATTACAGCATACATTTTTCTACTGACTATTCTGGTTTGAAATTTCTTACTCGGGGGTTTTTGGGATCGCTGAGTTCGAATCTACTACCAAAATTTCGATTTTTTCCAATCTAAGATGACAGATTTAAGATGGCGGATGAAAATCATAAAACAGCACATTTTTGGCACAATTATCCGCCATATTGGATCCACCATTTTGAATTTTAGAAATCTCATGATGGATTCGTGATCAGCGACCCCGGAAACCACTAGGTAAGAAATATTGTGAAATTGCAATAAAAAGTTTCTTCAATAATGAATTTTTTTCGAAAAAAGGGTGATTTTTCTGTATTTGTTTATTTCTATAAACAAATTAACAAAATCTATTAATAATTATTACATTAATTATGATCCTATAACATATCAAGATCACAAAATTACAAAAAACCCTAGGTAAATCGTATAAAAACTACTTTAAAAGAGCGAAAAAGTGTGTAAGAAAAGGTGGGTCCTGGGAGACCCGCTGTGCCGGAAAGGATTGGTTGTGAAGGTCAAAAAAAGCATATTTTCTACAATTTTTTGAACATACTAAATGAATTATTTTATTCGAATTTATGGCATGCGAATGAGTAACACTTGAACAATCTTTCATGAATTTTTGATTGAAAAAGATTGAAAAATGACCCGATGAAAGCCGATCTGTGGAGGTGCTTTGGAAAGAAGTATCATCGCGGTAGGCTGAATAACTCGTGAAACTTCATCTGAAACGAAAACCCGAAACTTTTCTATTAGTAGATTGTAAGTCTTGCACTCGGAGTAACTGTACCTTTTCCTATCATCGTGTGCAAAGTAACCAGATAGTTATAGCTCGTGATTGAACGAAGGATTTTTATTTTCATTTATCACAACTCACTTTACAAGCCAATACATGGTCAAGTTTTGCCAGAAATGGAAATTTCTGCAGGAATGTCGGCCAAAAATTCAAATTTTATTATTTTCAAAGTCTTTGTTCAACCCGAGTTATTAATATCTACTAACAGAAATCGTTCGGGTTTTTTTTCAGATAAGTCCCACAGATCAGCTCTTATTGACTCATTTTTCTATATTCTACAATAAAACATTTATTAAATATTGTTCAAATGTTACTTTTTCGAATCCCATAAGTTAAAATAAAATAATTTATTTAGTTTATTAAACTAAAACTATAGAAAATATACGTTTTTATTTGTCTCCAAAACCCCTTAATGCAACCTATTTTGGTTTATGTGACTAGCCAAGGCCAAAGTCACTGCATTCTACTCCGCTCGTGATCAGCGAAGAGTGACCTCTTTTCCCGTTGTACAATGACTAGTAGGGGAAGTAGGAGCCTGGCACCCAAATTCCGAAGCACGTACGGATACCACGAGGGGAGTTAGAGTAAGGCTAACCAAGCTCCGAGCTGGTCACTGATATAGTTCCATCGATATATAAGTTTACATTTAGTACAGCCGCCAGTTCGCGATAGCAACGTTTAACTACCATACTTTTCTTCTATAATAACTACGTCTAATTACATTTCATTTCAACAAAAGAAATTGTTGAATTTTCTTTGAATCTTGAAGTTAAATTCAGTTTGTTATTATTTTCAATTAAAAATCCAAATAAATAAAAGAGGAAAAGATCGCGTAATTCTACCATTGGCTATATACAGCGAAAACCCAATAGGATGCAATTATTATAAAAGATAAATCCCTAGCCTAATTCGATTAAGCTTATATAAATATACAAAAATAATTATAGAATGCGAACCGAGGTCAATAAGGAGAGAATGCATAAAAAATATGATGAAAGTCGGGACACAATGAGAACCTAAGATAAAGAGAACAAAATTCTATGTGGATAAAGGCTGGGCTATATCGAAAATCAACAGAACGTTAAAAGAAGGGGACTCCATCGGGCCAGAAATAGTTGAAAGTGGAAAAGACAGAAAAACAACGAAGAATAACCGAAATAAAATAATCCAGTTTTGCCAAAGAGTTACAGGTGATAATATTAGCAGTAGAACTGCCAAGATACTCAGAAGGAACAACACACAAGAAGAAGAAAGATTTGGAAATAATGGGAAGATTTAGACTAGGAAGTGAAAATAAAAGCGCGAGATACTGTTGTAAAGAAGAAGAGAGAAAATGTAGATTACGTAAAAAAGAGGAAGGGACGTTCGAATACATAGTGGAAAAACGTGAATTCACAAGAGAAGAAGGAATAAGATCGACGGAAGTATTAACAGGTGGAAGAGAAAACTCAGCTAGACTACACACAACATTATGAAAAAGAAAGAGGGAAGACAGGACATATAAAAAGGTACGTAAATGAAAGATTGGAAAGAACGAGCCACAAAGAGTATGAAATACAAGAAGAAACTAAAAGGAACGAAGGGAAGAGGAACGAAGGAAAGAGTAACGAGGACAACGGGAACTGACCCTAGGAAAAGAGAGACAGAAGAATGCTAGACGATAGAGCACGCGCAAAAGAGAAGTTAGACAGTCCAGAAAAAAGAGAATAAAGTAGAGTGCAGAAGTATGAAAAGCAAAAAACAGAGAAAATAAAAACAAATAAATGGAAGAGTTGTGGAGAAAAATTGAAGATATAGAAAACCGGATATAAGGAGATCTCGAAAAGAAAATAAAATGGGAGGAAAAGATAAAAAAAGAAATATTAGGAAACCAAATGTGAAAGGAAAAAAGATGGAAAAACTTAACACAAAAAATCGTAAACTGGAGCGGAAATTGGAAAGTAAGGATAACAAATAACAATAAAAAGAGGATGAAAGTGGAGAGGACAAAAAGTAAGAGAGTGGATGTATGTACAGATGAATAAAAAAGACTGGGAAACCAAGCCTATGCAAAATGGAAAGGCATGCTACGGCTCATATTTAAGGGCCGCCCATTTGTGAAGGAATACTTATGGAGTAAGTTAAAAGCAGCAAATAAAGAAGGAATTTTTAGATTAGACGAGATACTGATGACATAAAAGGATAAGAGAATAAAGAATGAGGAAAAAGAGAGAGCAGGAAAGATAACAATATGTCAACGTAAGTAAATATGATTTGTTTGCATGTTAATATGATGAGACTAAGAATGTGTTAGCATTTGACCAAATCCATCTCAAATCGAACCGCCAGTTTATACCGACCTCACCGATTATTTTGGAATCAAAGTATTGCTGTTCTTCTCTAAAAAAGATTCGAGACGTATTTTTTCATTTTTCGATTGCACTAAAATTGCACCCGGTTGGCAACGTTAAAAATTGTTTACAAAATCCTAACTCTGAAATTTTATTGTTCAAAGTCATCTCGAAACTGCTGCCATTTTACTAATTTTTTAAGCGCTTGAGTAAACTATTCGTCGTTATACTGACAAGGAGAGTGCACACCCTCCGGAAAACGGATTTCAGCGGACATTTGAGAGTCGATTTCTGATATCAGAAATGAAGCTCAGTGTGCCTTATGCTATCTCATAGGCCCTTTTTCTTGAGATATGGGCAATCTAATCTCAAATATCCTCTATTTCATTAAAAACTGATGTCTCTTCTATTGACCGATACATTGCAAGTACTTATGATACAAAGAGGAAAAAAGGATTATAAAAGTAGACCGTAAAAGCTAAAATTTAAGCTCTGATTCTTTAAAAATATTGATTTTTCGAAAAATTATAAGCAATCAAATATAGGGTAAGAAAGTGATTAAAAATATGATCCATTAAATCACTTAAAATGAAGACAAATTTTTAATAATTTTCTTACCCTATCTTTGATAGCTTATAATTTCCTGAAAAATTAATATTTTTAAACGAGCTTAAATTTTAGCTTATACTGTTTAATTTATAATTGTTTTTGTTCGTTTTTGTATCATAAATACTTGCAATGTGACAGTCAATGGAAGAGACATAATTTTTTAACTAAATAGAGGATATTTGAGATTAGATTGCCCATATCTCAAGAAAAAGGGCATATGAAATGGAATTAAGCACACTCACAAGGAGTGTATACCAGATCCGGGTAATGGATTCACTCCAGGTTGTAGAATATGACTTCTTACATATAAAAATAAAAGGCCGTACAACCTCAGATCCTAAAGCATTCATCATTTTTAGTTATAAGAGATTAAATATTTTAAAAATTAAGTGATTTTTTTCACCTCATATCACTCATGTGGCGGCTAGACCTTGCTTCTACGCCTGTAAACAAACCACAAAATATTTTAATTTTTTTAAATATGACATATTTTAGTAAAATACATTACAATTTTTAACAAAAATATCCATTGGTATTTTATATTATTTTATATTACCTTATTAAATGCATAAAATGCAATTTATGTCAATATTCCGGTTTTAATCAGAATGAAATCAATTGTCGACTAGGAAGCATGGTTTATTGATTAAACTTATTCAACTGATGAGAATTTTTCCATCGGTCTTATAGTCTTATAAATTAAATTAAAATAATTCATATTTATGGCAGTCAGATTGCCCTTGTTTATAATCACCCCCACAGAATCTGAAATAAAACTTAATTAAAACCTGGAAAAAAACTTTATTAGCAAAGTACTACCTGACTACCCCCCACCACCAAATTGCCCAATTGCCCAACATTTCGAGCCCGCTCAGGCTCCTCCTCAGGGACTAAAATGAAACCCGCGATAAACCTCCTTATACACGGTGATCCATTTTAATCGCCGCACCCGAATTTCTCGGAACCTAAGCCAGATAGAGAAAAATGGTTCAGACAAAAGTTATAGGGGACAAAGGGGGCCACATAATGGCGCTAACGTCTTTGACCTTGAACTTGACCTTTGAGGTTATTTCAAGGTCAAAGTGGTTTTTTCATATGGAAATACCTAGTTTTCACACCGGATTCGGAAAGAGCGGGAAATTTTACGTTCACAATCATATTGAGAAATTTTTTGCAAGGTCATTTCAAGGTCAAATCTAGATCAAACTCAGAAAAGTCCGTTTAAAATCGTTTCTTTCCATGAACCACAGGCTAAGCTGGTTCAAATTGATCGTAGGCTTAATAAAGGAACCCACACACCCCAAAGCCACACACCCAAAACTTACACATCCTAGTAAACAAAACTCAAACTCGCACATCCTAACCCCATACACTTCATGCCCTCACATGCTGAACTATTTCACCCCGGTCCCACAACCATACCCCACATTCCCCAGTTCCACACATCCCTACCCCACGCATGCTAATCCCCACACATCCTGAACCCTGAAAAATTTACCGAGAAACAACGACGTGGACGTAGTAAGGATTGTTTCCTTTGGGGTGCTTAATTAAAGTGAGTCCCCTTGCGTCTCACTGTTCGGGGTGCTTGATTAAAGTGAGTCCCCTTGCCTTTCACTGTTCGGGGTGCTTGATTATAGTGAGTCCCCTCGCCTCTCACTAATGTAAATAAATTTTTATTTAACCTCGAAGCAAGTGTTCGAAATGACGACCATTTGCTTTAAGGCACATAGTCAAACGCCTTTGAAAATGGCGAACTGTGTTCTGCAAAGTTTGTCTCGGAATGGCAGCGCAAGCTCGACGAATCCTATGCTGCATATCTGCTCTTGTAGTGGGTTGTTGCTCAAAAATAGTATTTTTCAAATACCCCCATAAACAAAAGTCTGATGGTGAAGTATGGGATGAAGAAGCCAGCCATTTCACCGGACCTCCTCAACCAATCCATCTAATACTAAAGTTGGTTAAATGTAGCCAATGGTAGGTTTTGGTATAGTTATAGAATTTGTAGCTAATGGCCGTACTACCAAGGTGTTTTTTATAAGTAAAACAATTATTTACTTTTTTTTTTTTTTTTTTTTTTTTTTTTTTTTTTTTTTTTTTTTAAACGTTTCGGACATTTTATTACGTCCCTCTTCAGGTTCTAAATACAACAATTATACAATTGTTTTTTACAATTCACAATAACTTAATTTCGCATTAATAAATAAAACTTACATTTAAAACGTATTGTCAGATTCTTTTACGGAAAGTAATCCGTTCGTCACTGCTTACAATTCGGATTTTTCGTCGTATTTATACAGATGTTACGCATATATGTGTGTGTATAAGAAGCGCGTACAATGGTGGGGATGCAATAGACGATTTTCGAAGCGACACAGCGGGTGTGCTATCAGGAGAGTATGTCTAAGTAGAGGGGGGACCCCAACCAATGTTACAAAATTCTCGACCTCGAGCAATCCTACGACAACGTGGGCGTGCGTGGTAACTCTACCTCAGCATGTTCTCCTGTTCTCCTTCACTTGGTGCTTTCAGTATTTTCCTCTTATAAGCACATAAATTGACAATTATTTATTAGAGTGGTATATTCTTTTGGTAAACTATTAATTTCGAATTGTTTATTCATATATCTTGATTGTGTGTGTATGAATACAGCTTCCGAAAATAATCTTTTTCCTCTATTAATTTCTGTATCTAGAATTTGTACATTATTGAAATCTATTTTATGATTATTGTTTTTTGTGTGTAGATATAATGATGAATTATCATCTTCCCTAGTGTATTTTTTAGAGTGTTCATTAATTCGTACATTTAAACGTCTACCTGTCTGGCCAACGTACGAAGCCTCACAATCTTCGCAATTAATTTTATAAACAACATTCGCTTTATCACAGATTTTAGTATTATCTTTACCTAATTTAATAATATTATTGAGTTTATTCTTGGTACTATATATGATATTTGTATTGTGTTGTTTAAACAAAATGTTCATGGATCTTTCTAATTCTTTAACATATGGAAGTGTAATAAACATTTTTTTATTTTTCTCATTGCATCGATTGTTATTACTATTTCTTAATTTATTTAGGCGTTTTTTTATATGAAATTCTGATAATTCAGGTGGATAATTATTCTGTTTTAAAAGTTCCTTGATAAAATTTATATTTTTATTGTGAAAAGAGTTGTGTGATAATTTAAATGCTCGGTCAACTAAACTATAAATAATGGCAATTTTATTACAAAGAGGATGTTGAGATAAATAATTTAAATATCTTCCGGAAAATAATTGTAAATAATTGTTTTACTTATAAAAAACACCTTGGTAGTACGGCCATTAGCTACAAATTCTATATAATAATACTAAAGTGTTTATTAAAAAATGTTGTTATTATGAGCGTGAAATGCGGTGCTCCACTATCCTGCTAGAACCTGAAAAATAAATTTAAAAGAACCATTGACGGAAACTATTTTCTTCGTAGATGTGTTTTTAACGATTACATTATCAAAATTAGTATTTCTGAAATTAGAACGCTACTAATTCTCATCATTTACATAAAACAAAAAAATAAAAGGAAGTTTTAGTTTTATTTGCAATTAAAATAAGAAATAATGCTTTATTGAATTGAATACCTTTAATGTTTTAACGATTATTTTATTGTAAAATTTAAAATTAAAGAAGTGTGACAAACGAAGTATTTATGGCAATTACAGTTAGCTAATTAAAGTTACCGAAATTTTCCAACGTTTTTCCTTTTTAGGCGCCACCGTATACGGGCAAGCCTTATAATTATGAATATTTTTGATACCATTTTACTATTTAAATTTAATAGTAATTAATAGCTGACTCTGAAATGGCTTACTATCTGCCCAACGAGATCGTTGATATGATTTTGGTTTTAGGAGCAAGCCAAAATAATTATCGTGGTGCGGCAAGACTTTATGCTGAACACTATCCTGACAGACGACATCCTGACGATAGAGCTATCAGACGTTTAACTCAATGAGCTCGTGGTGGACACATGGTTCGCCAACGTAAGCGCCAGGAGTATGATGAAAATGATAATCAAGTTGTAACTATCCTTGCAATAATTCATCTCGACCCACACATTAGCGCCCGTCGAATCGAAAGGGAAATTGGTATTCCAAGAAATACTTTTTTAAGAATTATGAAGGTGCTTCAACATCTCGCGTATCATATTACTTTGGTTCAAGAGCTACAGATTCAGCATTTCCAGCAGCGTATTGTGTTTTTCCAATGGGCTTTACAAATGATAGAAAATGATCCAGACTTTTTTAACTTTGTTCTTTTTTCTGATGAGGCACAATTTCAAAGTGATGGGGAACTGAATAGGCATAATTGCCATTATTGGTCTGATGTGAATCCTCATTGGGTCAGAACTGTAAACCATCAAAGACGTTGGAGTATTATGGTATGGTGCGGGATTATCAATGGATATTTGATTGGCCCTTATTTCGTTGAAGCAAATGTAAATCAACATACCTATTTGACGCTAATAAGAGATTAACTACCTGGATTGATGGAAGATTTTGATTTAGAAACGCGACGAAGAATGTGACTCCAGCAGGATGGCGCAGCACCACATTTCGCTCGAATTGTAAGGGCTTTTTTGAATGAGCACTATGGTAACAGATGGATTGGTCGAGGAGGTCCGGTTAACTGGCCTGCTTGCTCACCCGATTTTACATCACCAGATTTCTATTTATGGAGGTATTTAAAAAATGCTGCTTTTGAACAACAACCCACTACAAGAGCAGATATGCAGGATAGGATTCGTCGAGCATGGGCTGCCATTCCGAGACAAACTTTGCAAAACACAGTTCGCCATTTTCAAAGGCGTTTGACTTGAAGCAAATGGTCGTCATTTCGAACACTTGCTTCAAGGTTAAATAAAAATTTATTTACATTAGTGAGAGGCGATGGGACTCACTATAATCAAGCACCCTGAACAGTGAGAGGCAAGGGGACTCACTATAATCAAGCACCCCGACCAGTGAGAGGCAAGGGGACTCACTTTAATTAAGCCCCCTAAAGGAGACAATCCTTACTACATCCACGTCGTTGTTTCTGGGTAGCACAAAAAGTAAGGTTAATACATTTATAACAGAAGCTTCAACGATCTTAAAGTTTCCGTTAAAAAATCATTTTGACCTTGAGAAAAATTTTTCAGGGTTCAGGATGTGTGGGTTTGGGGTGTACAGGATTAGCATGCGTGGGGTAGGGATGTGTGGGACTGGAGGGTGTGGGGTATGGTTGTGAGATCGGGGTGTAATAGTTCAGCATGTGAGGGCATGAAGTGTAGGATGTGCGAGTTTGAGTTTTGTTTACTAGGATGTGTAAGTTTTGGGTGTGTGGGTTCCTCTATTAAGCCTACGATCAATTTGAACCAGCTTAGCCTGTGGTTCATGGAAAAAAACGATTTTAAATGGACTTTTCTGAGTTTGACCTTGATTTGACCTTGAAATGACCTTGTAAAAAATTTCTCAATATGATTTTGAACGTAAAATTTCCCGCTCTTTCCGAATCCGGGGTCAAAAGTAGGTGTTTCCCTATGAAAAAACCACTTTGACCTTGTAATAACGTCAAAGGTTAAGTTCAAGGTCAAAGACGTTAGCGCCATTATGTGGCCCCCTTTGTCCCTTATAACTTTTGTCTGAACTATTTTTCTCTATCTGGCTTAGGTTCCGAGATATCCGGGTGCGGCGATTAAAATGGGTCACCGAGTATACCCATACCCACTTATTTACTTTTACTCCCACCACCATCCACCTTCCCCTCTCCAACTTTCCATTGTCACTTAAATTAATAATGAATGATAAATGTTATCTAATTTACTTGACTCTACTATTAAATTTACATTATTCCAATTCCTTAGAATGTGAATACTTTCAAGGCTTTCCCTCTTATATTTATTCTTAATCCCTTGTTCCAAAATATCCACACTCCCAAAATTCAAAGAATGCAAACTATTTAAACAATGTTCTTTCAATTCCGATGTAAAATTTGTACTACGTAAACTATATTGATATCCATATATTCTCTTCTTCAAATATGTACCCGTTTGACCAATATTGGGACCTTGAATAAGTTCTCGCTGTTTTTTTGTGAAAATTAATGCTTTATTTAAAGTATGTAGTAACAAGCATGTCACTCAAAATATTGCCCATCACTACTCACTACTTTCTCTCATCTTTCTGGCAATTTACGGATTTCATCTCGGAAGAACTTCTCATCTTTTGAAGCTATCCAAGAATCGACCCATTTTTTGGCATCTTCATAAGAATGGAAGTGCTGCTCAGCCAAGCCATGAGCCATCGACCGGAACAAGTGGTAGTCGGAAGGAGCAATGTCTGAGCTATACAGTGGGTGAGGTAGGACATCCCATTGAAGCGCCTCCAAAGTTTCTTTGACGACTTTTGCATCATGTGGCCGAGCATTGTCATGCAACAAAATCACCTTGTCGTGTCTGCTCGTACAGCGGCCGTTTTTCCTTTAGGGCTGGGCTCAAACACATCAATTGCAGTCGATAGCGATCTCTCGTAATAGTTTCGTTCGGTTTCAGCAGTTCATAATAAATTGCACCCTGCTGATCCCACCAAATGCAGAGTAGAAGCTTCTAACCATGGATATTTGGCTTTGCGGACGATGTTGATGCATGGCCGGGCTTATCCCACGATTTTTTATGCTTAGGATTATCGTACTGTATCCACTTTTCATCGCCAGTCACGATACGATGCAAAAAACCTTTCGTTTTCTGCCGTTGAAGCAGCACTTGACACGTAAGAAAACACCGTTCGACGTCTCTCGGCTTCAACTCATATAGCACCAAATGTCCTCGCTTATGGATCATTCCTAACGTTTTCAAACGTTTTGAAACTGTTGTCTCATCTACTCGTAATGATTTTGTAAGTTCAGCTAGCGTCTGACATGAGTCTTCATTTAGTAATTCCTACAATTCTTCGTCTTCAAACTTTTTTGGTGCACCAGCACGTTCTTTATCTCCAAGATCAAAATCGTTATTTTTGAAGCGTCGAAACCAGTCTCTGCATGTCGTTTCCGACAGAGCATGGTCACCGTAAGTTTCAACAAGAATCCTGTACGCTTCAGCTGCAGATTTTTTTTTTTAATAAAATAGTGCAATAAAATTCCCCGCAAATACTCTTTACTTGGCACAAAACTTGACATTTTTAGTAGTAAGAACAAAAAACGCTGCTTACACTATGGTGAACATACACTTATGTTCAAGCTTACCGGCAGTACTTCTTTATAGATGCGTTAGCATCTGAAATTACATAAACTTAGTCCTGGTAACGCCACCTGTTAGGAATCAGCGAGAACTTATTCAAGGACTCAATATAACATCCATTACAATCCCTACAATTAATTTTATAAACTACTCTCGATTTTAAACCTTTATCATCCTTGTCTTTACAATTACTAAACAACCTTTCTAAATTATTATCGTTTCTAAAGAAAACTTGAATATTATGTTTACTAAAAATCCTTCTAATACTTTCCGACAAACCTCTAACATATGGTAAACTATAAAATATTCGTTCTTTCCATTTCTATCCCTTGTTTAATTATCTGCCCGCTTCTTCAATCCACCATTATAAATTTCCCGCACTCTCTCATCAATCATTTTATCAATAAATTTTACCGAATAAATATTCTTAATAAATATTTCTCGAACTAAATTTAAATTGTTTTTCCTAAAATCTTTATGTGACAATTTAATTGCTCTGTCAATAACACCTTTGATCGCACCTGTCTTGTTTCCGAATTGGTTGTGAGAATTAAAATTTCAAAATCTACCTGACCATGTAGGTTTTCTATACCAATCTAATTTCACTCTATTATTATTAACTCTAATGACTCTAATATCTAAAAAACTCAATTGATTATCTGACTCGACCTCTTTTGTGAATTAATTCTATCATGGTTAGAATTAAACGCATCCACCATATCATCCACAAAACTTTAAGGTACAACTGCAGAAAAAAGTCCCTGAGGAGGAGCCGGAGCGGGCTCGAAATGTTGGGCAATTGGGCAACTTGGTGGTGGGGGGCAGTCGCATAGTCCTTTGCTAATAAAGTTTTTGTTTCCAGGTTTTGATTAAGTATTTATTTCAGATTCTGCGGGGGTGATTAAAAACAAGGGCAATCTGACTGCCATAAATATTAATTATTTTAATTTAATTTATAGGACTGTAAGACCGATGGAAAAATTCTCATCAGTTGATAGTAAGTTGCAGTCGACATAAGTAATATTTTTAATGATTAAACTTATTCAATTTGAAGCAAATGTGAAGAATATTTAATAATTATATTCATCAATTAGTCCTTAATATCCAAAATCCCATTAGAAATAATGGATGCGATAGCTTCATGTTTTACTTTTGGCATAACGAGCTGAACCCTTGCCTATCTTCTGAATCCTGAAACATTATAAAAAAAGTTACAACGTATCATTCTTTACACAATGAAACACTGTAAAAAACAAAATTATACATATCTGATGGGGAATATTTATGAATTGTCCTTTTCAAGTTAGTTAAAGGCTTGAATCTTGCTGATCTTTCACACACATATTGAAAACTTTTTTTCCTTTTTGCTCGTCTTTTATCGAGAAATTTGCTCTATTTCATTGCTAAAAAAAATAAATAGTTAGTCACACAAAAAAAACGTCAACTGTCACCGATTACGAAATAAAGGTTTTTGTTGTCTGCTGTTATGTTCTGAAGGGGTAGGCTAAAGTCTACTAATCTATTTGACTGTAGTCGATGAAATAATCGATAGTATACATAATACAGCTCTTTTGGAATTATATATCTTCCTATAGTATATAGTTGTAAGAGGCTTGTAAGGTACCCAGCCCCTCCCCCCGCCCTCCTCCCCGCTCCTTAAAGCCACTCCTCAACCTCTCCTCAAAATAACGGAAAAATGAGATTAGAAATAGGAGTTTTTAGTATTACATTTTCTCCTCACCCCCCGCCCCTCCTCCTTCCCTGCCTCTTAATATTGTATTGTTTTTCTCATTTTGTTATACATTCCATATATATATTACGAATGATTTGATATTCTTAATATTATTGATGTTGTTTCTATATTACTAAATAATTATAATATCAAATGTTATCAATTATAAGGTCAAGTTTAAAAAATTTGTATAAGTTCTCCGTTCCTTTTTGCATGTAAGAAGCCTTAATCACATCAGGGTATGGCTTTAATAACGTTACTAATGATTATAGTTTAATCTAATAATAATACATTAATACTATAAATATAGTGTATTTAACATGACGAAAATAATTTTTTTTTAACAAAATGTCGATATTTTAGAAACAGCACAAACAATTATTGATAATAAATCTCTATCTTTTTTGTTTCTTAACGAATTTTAATTATCTAGGTCTCATTTTATTCTTTCACGGGGACTTGCCCAAGGAAATATTCAAAATTATTCAAGACCCAGAAAGTTATAGCCAATTGAAGATAATTATTTTTATAACCTCATTTGTGATTTTATAAACAATTATAGCTACCTTAAACGTTATCAAATGTATTGGAGGGTGTACGTAAGCGCTGTGCGGTACTGTGCTGTGCGATGCTGCGTGATGCCCGTGTTATTGGTGCGTTGGCTACTTACGGAACTACTTTTCTGATTCTCGGTATTTAAACATCAACCAATCAGCGGCGTAGTTCTATAAGTAGCCAATGCACCAACAGCACCGGCATCGGAAACGCACCGCACAGCACAGTACAGCGCTTATGTACACTCTTCCTAAGGTCACGTTTAAAAAATTTATATAAGTTCGCCTTTCCTTAAATGTTATCAAATGTATTGCAGGTTGTACGTAAGCGCTGTGCGGTACTGTGCTGTGCGATGCTGCGTGATGCCCGTGTTATTTGTGCGTTGGCTACTTACGGAACTACTTTTCTGATTGGTCCGTATTTAAACATCAACCAATCAGCGGCGTAGTTCTACAAGTAGCCAATGCAGCAACAGCACCGGCATCGGAAACGCACCGCACAGCACAGCATAGCGCTTATGTGCACTCTTCCTAAGGTCACGTTTAAAAAATTTGTATAAGTTCGCCTTTCCTTTTTACGTGTAGTCTTAATGTAAGCCTTCGTCACATTCGGGTATGCCTTTAGTAACGTGACACATAATGTAGGACACAAAATAGAACACACCCTCATATGATTGTGATATTATGGATTTACCAAATCTAAAGTATGGAAACGTAGAGAACGCAATAAACAATTTGATACGATTGGGCGATTAAATATTGTTTCACCTAAAGATAATGAAAGATTTTTTCTTAAATTACTGTTGAACCACATAAAAGGTGCTACTTCTTTTAAAGATTTACGAACATTTAATAACGTCTCATATGAAACATAAAGAAGCAGCACTTACTATGGGCTTAATAGAAGATGATTCCCAAATTTATATTATTTTTGATGAAGCAAGTAATATCATGCTTCCTTTTCAATTACGTAAATTCTTTGCATGTTTTATCTTAGCTGAAAATATTCAAGGTAATTTAATTTAATTCAAAAAAACTTTTACTGAAGATTTTAAAGAAAATAAAGAAAATAATGCTTTGTCACACATTCAAAATATATTACAAACTGAAGATAAAATTTGTAAAGATTATAGTTTACCTGAACCAATAATAAATAATATCGAAGAAAGACCTGAAAATTTAGCAAACAGTAAAACTCTTTTTGAAATTTTGTTTAATCAATTAACTACTAATCAAATATTAATTTTTAATGAAATTATAATTTACAAAAATAAAATTTATTTTATTGATGTACCTGGAGGTTCAGGAAAAACTTTCATATACAAGACTTTAATATATCACTTTTTATCTTTGAATAAAAAAATTGTATCTATGGCTTGGACAGGAATCACATCTATTTTATTACCTAGAGGAATGACAAGTCGTCGTACTTATAGACTTCCTTTAGATTTAAACAGTATTGAAAGTGCTTTTCTAAAATTAGAATCATATAAAAAAAAATTACGGGAAGTAGATATTATAGTTTGGGATGAAGCATCAATGATCCCAAAAAAAGCTTTGGAAATTCTTGACCAAACACTCAAAGATATATGTTACAGTGATGTTCCATTTGGTGGTAAATTGATAGTTTTAGGAGACGATTTTAGACAAATTCTACCAGTCCTAAAACATGAATACCGAGACAGTATAGTACAGGACACAATCAAATTTTCTCATTTATGGCCTCTCTTTAAAGTTTTAAAATTAACTGAAAATATTCGCTCAAAAAATAAACAATTTGCTTCATTTTTATTAGAGTTAGATGAAGGTAAAATTAATCCATTTATAGTTCTAAATAAATGAAAGACCGAAAAAGTATGTAATAAAATTTATCATGATATCAATCTCGAAAATTCCGTAGATCGTATAATATTAGCGCCACATAATGACGATACTAAACTTATAAATAATAAAGTTTTGAACTTATTACATGCTATAACGCATACATATTATAGTTTAGATTATGCAACGCATAAAGGAGTTGATCAAACAAATGAAAATATTCACTTAAATTACCCAATAGAAATGCTTAATAATATTAGAGAAGGTCTACCACCACATGAATTAAAATTAAAAATAAATGCAATTGTAATGTTAATTAGAATTATAAGTATATCAGAAGGAATGTGTAATGGTACACGCTTGAAAATTACAGATTTATTTAATCACAATATTAAAGCTGAAATAATTACGGGAGAAAGAATTTGTGAAGAAGTTTTTATATCACGAATAACATTAAATACTGGAGATTCTTCTTTATTTCCGTTTACACTTTTTAGAAAACAATTTCCAGTTCTATTAGCTTTTGCTATAACAATAAATAAATCTCAAGGACAAAGTTTTAATTCTCCAGGTATTTACATTAGACGACTTTTATTTTCACATGGCCAATTATATATTTATTGAAAATCTTTTAGAAAATTCATCAATAATTAATAACATTGTTTGGAAAGAAATTTTTGACATTTAATCTACACTTTTTAATAAACTTTTTCAAAAATTATTATTTTTTTTTTATATATATTATTATCTAAATTTATATAGATCAAAACAAACCCAACTAAATTTATATCAATAATCATTTTATTTATAATATTATTCTTTTACGAAAGTATAAGACATGTTGTAATTTCTTATAAGCATAATATCATATAAATAATCTGATTATTTTATTACATATAATAAAAAAAATTTCAATATAAATATATTTATATGAAATATTTTTTTAATAAATGTAATAAAGATGGGAATCAATTTTCATTACATTAATTAAAAATGATTAATACAAATTATTTAAAATTAATTAAAATTGATCAAATTTATTAATGAAAATTGATTCACATCTTCCATGGTGAAGCAAGAATGGGATAGGTTGGAGTCAAGGAGGACGGAGGGACGACTCCCATGGTTTTTAGGGTTATTGACGATGAATTCCAAGGTTGTGTTTAGGCTTATTATATAAAAAATGATTAACAATAATTTTATATTATTTTGGCATGTCCCATTATCCTATCTAATTATTAATATTTGTTATATAAAACACCTAAGCACAATAAAATCAAAAATTCAACGCGCCTATAACAGTACCTCAGTGGTGGTGTGAAAAACTGTTAACTTTAGTAAATAACACGCTAAAAAACTGACTACACATTAAAACACATATAATAATATGAGCATGACCTTACACTATTAGGCGTAATAAACAGCGCCACCGTTTTTATAAATTTTTTGCACACATAAGTAAAACAGTAAAGGTATATGTACTGTACACATATGTATACGAGGTCATGGTGAAAACCCGGCACTTAAAATGCTCAGAGAATCGATCTATAATATAGACACGCAAATTTAGAAAAGAATTTTTTCTAAATAGAAAAAAACATCGTATTATTTCTAGATTTAAACAGCAACATTGAGTTTCCAGTTGTATTAAATTTTACTATATTTCTTTTAACAATTCACGCTAAAAATGGGGGTTGGCGAGCGGAGCGAGCAGGGGGCGGAGCCCCCCTAGTATATATATATATATATATATATATATATATATACATATATATATATATATATATGGCCGGTTCTCGGTCATATCACAGATGAATTTTTTTTTTTTTTTACTTAACCTTTTTTTGCGTACTCTACACCATATTTTGAGCTACTCTGAATTTTTTCAGATTTTTTTGACAAGTATTTTCGGAGCTAAAAATCATCGAGGTAGCACATTTCATGAATTTTCATGATTTTTAACAATTTTCAAACACATTTTACTCATAACAGATGCGTTCTAAGAAAAAAACTTCAAAGGACTTTTTTTTTATAAAAAATCTATGTTTTGTGAAAATTTAGGTGACATAGGTCCAGCGGTACTTTATCATTGTGATGGGACCATTTAAATGTTAAAATTTGAGTTTTCATATGGAGCGCTCATCAACTCAGCTCCACAAAAAATCAGGAGTATAGCTAGAATATGCAGAAATATTATCCTATTGTCCTGGAATGCGAAAAGCTCTCAATTTTCCTAAAAAAATTATAATATAATGAATTTTATGAAAAATGTGATTTTTATGCATATACCTTCATTTTCATCTATCACTTTTTCCTTCCAGAAATACTTTTAGTATTATATTCTTGCTTTATATTGGTAAAATGGTAAAAAGCAATACTAGTATTATAGGAAAACATGAATATAATTTTTAATGCAAAATAAGTTATTTGAAATGATCAAGTATATCGAGCAGCCATAAAATTATTATTGATATTTCCTTGGACTAATTTTTCAAATTTTATTCTGATATCCATAATATTAAAAATACTTAATTTATGCATACGCAATATAAAATATTAATTTTTCTTATATATTTAACATAATGCTATTGAGTTATTAAATATTGTCTGCAAACATCAAAGGTTTTATTAAATATTATTAAATATGAAGCAGTTGCTCAGATAGTTTCCTTAAAACTTAAAATCATATAATTTCTAGATATTTTATAATATTTACTTAATGTTACGCGTGTGAATACTTACTTACTCAAACTTATTTACTTCTAAAATACATGTAATTCAAGCTAAGTCGTATAGAAATTCATCAAGTCACTCTATAAACCTGTCACAATGCAGCCTAAATATTGTACAATCTTTATGTCTGCATTAAATGGGTTACGGTACTTCTTAGCTAATTTTTTCAAATATGTCTATTTTATAATAAGACACTTTATATAATCATAAGCAAATATTTGTATTCTGTACAAGTGCAAATTTAAGTGTAGAAATGTAGAGGTGTAAGACTTGCTGAAAACACTAATTTTTTGGTTTTAGTTACTACAATGCTAACTTTCAAATATAATAATTTATTGCTAATATAATTTATATAATAGCTTCTTTCATAAACTAAGGCCCCCAGTATTGCAAGTTAAAAAAAGATGACTTTATAAAAAAACAATAATTATTCATCTCGAATCATACTTTTATATATAATGTTTTGATGTAATCATCAAAATTTCTAATAAAATATTCTCAGTTATGTTATATTGCCCCATTTAGACACGTAAATTGTAGCTCTTGCTAATGATCTTGGTTTAATTACAATCCTAACCGTCTATTATAGTCTTGGAAGCAAGGCTTATTGTTATAAGGGCCGATAAATAAAGGTATTTATTGAATATTATGCAAATGGGACTTCAAACAAAGCCAAGTAAAACAATAAATCTTGCTCCCAAGATAAAAATTGATTTTATTAAATGTTGGAAGTATGTGCGCTTCCCGCGGATGTGTGTGCGCGTATGTATGAGTGAGTGGAGTGAGCGCACTCCGCCCTGCATGCGGCTGTCTCCGCGAGCACTTCACTTCTTCCAGAGCGCCGGACCGAGCGGACGTGCGCAAGCGAGAGAGAGAGAAAGCTATTCTTAATAAAAACACATCTTTGATTAAAACCAGTGTGACTTAGATTTGTTCACCTCGTCCTCAACCACATCCCAACAGGTTATGGGCCCAGAACGCTTGACTGCGCCGAGCCAGGAGGCCCAGGCGACGGCAACATGCAAAGGTATGAGAGTGATAATAACTGAGTCGCGAGGAAAGGTCCTTGTCCGCGAGTGACGAAAACAATGACTGCTGCCGCGCCGTGCATGGAGAGTCGTGTTCGGGAGGAGAAAACTGTCGAGAGTTTAAGGAATTAGATTCATATCGAACGCGGCAAAAGTATATGCGAAGTGTATCGTAAGTTAAATAAAAATGTCGGACGCTAGAGAAAGTAACCGTTAACGTCCTTATTTACAACTTGTGCGAGTCGGGAATTTTTGTTTTGCTAGAGGTTGTGTATATATATAAAAGAGATGCGAAAGCTAAAAGTAAGCAAAAATCGGGAGTTATAGTTAAAATCATAAAAACAAAAGTGTTGCGAAAGATAAAAGCAAGCGACGGTCGGAAGTTATACTCAAAAGCGTAAAATCGAAAACTAAAACATATAGAGTAAGAATAATGCGGAAATTAAAAGTGAATTATCAAACTGTCTAAAGTTCGTGGAATTTCAAATCACGGTATATTGTTTGTGTCGGCCGAGCGTGTTCGAACAGAAGTTTTCGATTGTATATACCGGTAACGGGAAGTGGACGCACTTCTCGGAACCGACGCGTGCCGAGCGATGAGTACTCGCCGGCATGTAAACACAGGCACGGTGCGAGGGGAGGGAGCATGCGCGGCTGTGTCTGATCAACGTGGTCGCGCGCCGGCTTCCCGCGCGAACATGAGAGGGAGCGAGAGACACAACGAACAGGCGCGCGTAAGCGCAAAAGCGGCCGCGAGCTAAAGCGGCAGGCGCGCGCAAGCGTAAAGTGGCCGTGAGCCACAGTGGCAAGCGAGCGCGAGTGTATAGCGGCCGAGAGACACGAAACGACAGGCGCGCAATATATTCACACCATGTCTTGCGTCGATGCAAGCTGACGCGAGACGCTGTGCGTCGCGGAAGCTGCAGATGCTGCAAACATGGAAATGTGAAAAGGTGCCTTATGTAAACGGAAAAGAAAGATAGCGAACAGCGCGAATGGTATATATATATACATATATATATATATATATATATATATATATATATATATATATATATATATATATATATAAATACATATAAATAAGCATGCATGCATTGAAACATTAAAATCGAAAACTGACTACGCAGTCTAAACAAATAAATTAAAAATCGAACATGCGTAAAAAATTAACGTTCTCAAACAATTTACCGATAATTATAATATACATATACATCTGGACAATTAATCTGATTAAATATATATCCCAAAATAGATGACACTGCCCTACTCCTTTTTCTGAAGACTCAAGAGTTCATTCATGAGTTTCCAATAAAACACGCGGACGAGCGAATGTGGGTGGACATAACCGAAAAGGACATAATCTTTATAGCAGAAACAGGAGTGACATATAAACTTGGTACAATTAATTCTTATTCAACAAGGCTTGTGTACAGCAAAAATTGAATAACAATTATAATCTAACTCTTTTATAGCAAAACACTTTATAACTGGAGAGGAAGATAAGTTGCTGAAGGACGCCATAGGCGATGGAAAAGAAAAATTGTTTTTGCCCTACTGTAGTGATAGCGAGTTAGAGTATGCCAAATTAAAAACGAAAGAGCGTGATGAAGAGAGAGCGAAAGAGCGTGACGAAGAGAAAGCGAAAGAGTGTGATGAAGCGAAAGCGGAAGAACGTGAAGAAGAAAAGGAGAAAGAGCGTAAGGAAGAAAATGCGAAGGATCCAGATGAACATGCAAAACCGAGTGGCAGTAAGGTACAGCAGGTGTGCCCTGAGTGCAAGCAACTCGCGGGACATCTTGCTGCTCACTGTCCACTAAAACTGGCAGACAAAATAGCGAAAGTAGTGGCAGCGAAAGAAAAAACAAAACTAGCGGAAGACAACACGAAACCAGCGGAAGACAACGCTTCAGCAAATGAAAGCCAGAACGAGAAAATTATCAAACAACTGGCAGGTAAACCAAAAATTAAAAATATACAAACAATAACCTCTATGAAAAAAATTTCATAAACAGGCATATAAATATAACTGAATCTAAATTCTTTGACTCTATTTTGACAGAAATTGAACGCCAGATGTCGGAAATGGACAAGCGAATGAAGCAAATAAAGGTAAACCAAAAGAAGCTGGCCGACAAGTTTGAGGAAAACCACAACCAAGTCCTTGAGTACGTGGATAAGGAGCTGAACGTTATGTGGAACGAACTGAGCGAACAGATGGAAAATAATGTTTCTAACGATAATGAGGGACACTTATTTAATAAACAAGGATGTTTAAATTCTACAAAAATGCCCTCCGAAAAGATTAAGGGGTTATATCCCCCTTATGCTCTAAAAAACAAGGCTTTTTTAATTATTTTTTTTAAAGGACATTGGAGATTAAAGGTATACAAATAACATAACATTGGATTAAACAACTCTTGAAGAAGAGAAAAAAATTTTTTATTGATATTTTTTTTACAAAATGGCGGCTGTGCAGTGATTACCGTGAACCGCTTTTTCAAAAAGGTCTTCCGCGGCGAGCAGTAGAAGTTTCGTCCAACTCCACCTATAACCAAAAAAAAAAATTTTTCATAATCTACATGAGTTTTGCTAGTGAAGTATACATGATTATATTTTTAGAATTTTTTTTCGCGAAATGGCGATTGTTTTAACAAAAAATCGTGTTTTCGACGAAAAAAATCGACTTAAATTGTTTATAACTTTTTTTCTTGTTAATTAATCGCTAAAAATCTTGTGTACTTCACTAGATAATCAAATAATGAAGCTACTGTTAAAATTTCAAGTCAATCGGATGTAAACTCTTTGAGTTCTACTGCTTGCCGATTTTGAAAACATGGTTTCGAGAAAAACGCGTTTGAAGTTTCAAAATGCTATAAATCTTAAGAATCGCAAAAATATAGTCCATAATAATTTTTTTACCTTCATTCTGCTATCCCTGCACCATATAACCGTCGTAATTTCATATAGCGACCTCTATAATTCAAATTTAAAACACGATATCGATCATAGGTAACTTCTACTAATTTCCAAAGCCGCGAAATTCAAAAAAGCGAGCATCGCTAAAATAAGCGAAAATTGTGATTTTGGAGCATCAAAGCTGTACATCAAATCGGTACTTGGGCGTTGTAGATTGTGATTCTAGGATTGTTTTGGCATGATTTAAGCCAATAAAAGAAAATGGGGGAAAAAAAAATTAGGGGGATATAACCCCTTAATAAAACAGATATAATTCAGATAATTAAAGACGAATTGCGAAAGTTAAATAGAACGAATGATTCGAATAACGGAAGTATTCTTGATGTATCAAGAGAGATAACAGAAACTTTAAAATCTGAATTATCACAAAAAGGACCTACCCTTAAAAGAGACTATAAATTAACTAAACAGACAAAGTTTGAATACTTCTTTGATTTCTTTACTTCAGAATTAAGAGCGAATGATCTTTTGTATATGATTGATGATTCGGTTAAAGCGAATGATAATCTAAGCGAATCAGTAAAAGAAAAACATAAATTTAGAATACGTGACATACTGATAAATCACCTAGACAGTGAATATCATGCGAAAGTAATGGATATTAAAGATTAAGTTCAAGTATTGAAAAAGATTAAAGAAATCAAAATAAGTGAACATAACATAACGTCTTCGACACTCAGAAGACAGTTATGTAACATGCACTATAAGCCAGAGAAAGAAAAAGCAAACGAATTTATTGATAAATTTGAAGAAGTTGTTCGTAATTACAATAATCTTTCGGGAATTCAAACTTTGTCTGCTGCAGAAATTCGTGATCAAACAACAAAATTCAAAGTGTTAACTTCGTGATGAGAAGTAGAACTGATAAACTCCTCATTTTTGATCAAACAAAGATGCTTGTATTACAGATTGAAAGCGTAAGAACCCAAGCGAAAGACCAGGCGAAAGGACACGCTGCAGCGATGGCAACAAACTTTGAAGTGGACGCCACACCGATCAAGTGTTACAACTGCGACGACTTTGGGCACTCGGGAAGGAACTGCCCACATGCTGGCACAGGATTGAGAGTCTGCTTTGAGTGCAAGCAACTCACCAATCACATCGCTGTCCAATGTCCTAAAAGACTTGCGAAGGAAGGTCGGAAGAACTTGCAACAAAGGTACGAAAGTAGAGTTTTTCATAACTATAATAGAAACAGAAGCGAAAGTAGAGGCACTAGGCGAAAG
Organism: Torymus aiolomorphi; assembly: GCA_036365515.1. NCBI lineage: Eukaryota > Metazoa > Arthropoda > Insecta > Hymenoptera > Torymidae > Torymus > Torymus aiolomorphi. Next base: position 102,877,773 of record CM070876.1, on the reverse strand, counting down.
AATGAAAGGAAATACGAAAGTGGCGTTAAGAGATATAGACCAAATAATTGCGAAAACAACTATACCGACAATAGACAAGATCGATATAATTCAAACCGAGGAAGAAATGGAAAATCAAATAGAGGTAGAGGCGGACGAGGTGGAGATCAGAAACCCAGAAATTCCAATGACAACAGCAACGAAGAAAATGGTGAGTACTCATTAACAGAGCATAAAGGAATAAAGCGAAAGTTAGAACTAGAAAAATGTAGTACTCTTAATGTCACGAATATAGATAGAAAGGAAAATGAAAATGTTTTACTAGCCGAATTTTTGGCGGATACAGGTGCTACAGAGCACTTAACAAATTCGAAACTTATATTTAAAACTTTTAATAAACGGGCGAAAGAAATTAAATGCGCAAACAAAAACGAGTACGCTAATTTAAGATCGGGGGGAGAGGGTCAAGTTCAGGGTTATTCGGAAATAGACAAATTAATTAACTTGGAAAATGTTATATGTGCTAAGAATTTGTCCGATAATTTACTGTCATTGCGAAAGTTTGCAGATCAGGGTTTAAGTATTTATTTAAATAATAAGAAAATTTATATTTATGATCCAGTGTTGAATGAATCATTTATATCAGGTATATATAAGCGACCTTATTGGATAATAGAATTGAAAGTAAACGACGGAAAGAGCGAAAGAAATAAATCAAATGGTGAAATTATAGCATATGTGACTACCAGGTGTATGAAAAATCAGATAAATACAGAAACTGTGAAAGAAAACGAAAGAAATGACGAAAGTGAAAATAAGACCGAGAGTAAGAATAATAAAAATGTTGCAAATGCTGATTTTGAAAATACTGTGTTAAACAGAAAATTAAATGATGTAAGTGAAATTGAGATAAGCGAAAGAAAAGAAAACCATAATAATTTCACTGAAACCCAGAACGAACCTTCTACCTACAGCAAGGCTATGCTGTGGCACGTAAGATTGGGTCATGCTTCTCTGAATTATTTAAAGACAATGCAGCGAAAGTATCCTCACATCGGAGATTTAAGGGAAACAGTCTTTGACCATTCTTGATTGTGAAGTATGTATAATCTCAAAGATTAATCGATTACCGTTTAAACAAACACGACTTAGAGCGTCAGAGCCCTTACAAATTATACACTCGGATACAATGGGAATGATAAGTCCAGTCACTTATCCAAAGAGATACAAGTATATTTCGGTGTTTGTTGACGACTATTCTCGCCTTGCAATGGCATATCCTATGAACACAAAAGACGGAACTGCGTTCTGTTTCGAATCTTTTGTAAAAAGCGGTCGAAATATGTTAGGGAAAGATGCGAAGGTATGTTATTTAAGATCTGATCAAGGGACAGAGTTTTCTGGTAGTACGATGTTGAAAGTTTTAAGTAATTTGGGTGCAGAGTTACAACTTGCATGTCCCGATACACCTCAGCACAATGGTGTAGCAGAAAGGTTTAATCAGACGATACAAAAGAAAGTGCGAACGTTGATAAATAACTCTGGATTACCCGAAAACATCTGGGATTTATCTCTAGGAGCAACCGTATACGCTTACAACAGAACTCCACATACGTCTATAGATATGCAAATTCCTATTCAAGTGTTCAAGCCTGACTATAAGACTGACTTAATGCAGATAAAACTCTTTGGATGTTTGGTGTACATGAAAATACAGCGAAAGACTGGACCAAAATTCAGATCCATAGGAAAGCGAATGATTCTAGATGGTTATAAACCACCGGTTACGTCCTGTTCAGTCCAGATGAAGAAAAACTGTACGAAAGCAGGGATGTTAGATTTAATAAGAAATTGGTATTTGTCAATAAATACAAGGCTAAGGAACTTGAACACTGGGAAAAGGTTGAAAATGAAATAGATTCAGATATCTGGTTTACAGAATTCGAGAAAGAAACGGAAGATGTAGAAACGAAAGCAGAAATGAAAAGAGAAAGAGGAAGACCGCGAAAGAACAAAGCGAACGATGATATTCACATTACAGACGATGATACGCATGCTTTGTTGGCAAATATAAATGGTGATCCTGTTACATACAAAGAGGCTATAAATAGCCCTGACAGACTTGAATGGATATAAGCTATAGAAAGCGAATTGGACTCATTAAACAAAAATCAAGTCTGGAAGCTCGTTGACCGATCCTCAATAATCAGTGAAAACAGAAAACCCAACACAATCGATTCGAGGTGGGTGTTAAAAGGTAAGATAGAGTCAGATAACAGCGAACGATACAAGGCTAGACTTGTAATAAGAGGTTTTAAGGATCGCAATGAGTATGAGCTTCAAGAGACATATCCGCCAGTGTCTCCACTACCACTTATAGGAACTATACTAGCTATAGTAAACAAATGTGATTTCCATATTTGTCAAATGGATGTCAAAACAGCCTTTCTGAACGGACAACTTCAGAGTGAAGTTTACATGGAAATTCCGGAAGGAATAGAATGTTCGAATGAAGTATGGAAGCGAAAGGTTTGTAAGTTAGAGAAAGCATTGTACGGTCTGAAAGTGAGTCCGAAATGCTGGAATGAAAAATTTAAGGAGAAGGCTGCAAAAATGGGTTTGACACCCGATCCTGATGAGCCCTGCTTATTCAGTTGGAATGAAAATAATAACGTTTTAATACTGATTTTGTATGTTGATGACATCTTAATCACTGGAAATGATTGAGAAAATTCAAGAAGTCAAGCGAAAGTTAAACCAAGACTTTGAAATGAGTGATATTGGAAAGCCGAAAAATTATCTCGGATTGGAAATCGAAAGAGACAAGGAAGTGAAAGTATTAAAATTAAATCAACAAAAATATATTGACAAAATCTTGAAAAGATTTGGTTACGAAAACAGTCACCCTCAAAGAACCCCAATGGTAACGAATCAAGTATCCAATAAAGGAAGAATAGGACGTGAGATAGAGAACAAAAACAGCATCTTTGCGAGAGCGAGAATCAAAATAACAGATTTTACAGAAAGGTCGTAGGATCTTTTTTGTACTTAGCGAACGCCAGTAGACCCGATATAACGTATAGAGTGAACGTTCTAAGCAGACATCAAATTGACCATAAGGAGGAATATTGGAAGATGGTTGATCGAATGCTTCGATATTTGAAGGGTAGAAAGACTAACAGCATTAATTACTATGGAGATGCTAATGACATGCAAGGATATTCTAACGCAAGTTTTGGTGACTGTAAAGCAGCCAAGACTACAAGCGGCTACGTAATACAACTGTTTAACGACACGATTACTTGGCGAACGAAGAAGCAAAATTACGTTGCTCTGTCTACCTGTCAGGCAGAATACGTAGCAATGAGCGATTGTTGTCAGGAAATGATGTCAATTCATAATTGTTTTAAAAGATTGGGATTTTACTCCCGTTGTACTATGGTGCGATAATAAAGCGGCAGAAGCGAGTGCTAAAACAAACGGTGGTAGTAAGCTCAGACATATGACATATTAAGGAGCACTATGTACGAAAATGCGTAGAGCGAAAGCTGGTGAAAGTAAATTGGTTAGCGTCAAAACGATAGATTGCGGATGTATTAACAATACCTCTATCATTTGATCTACATACAAAATTGATTAAACTAATTATGAATTTTTAATTCTATGTTTCAGGCACTAAACCATGAATACTTGAAGATACAAAACGTTTAGAAATTTAAGAAGAGTATTATATTTTGTATATTAGGTTAAGTTTTTTTTTGTAAAGCGAACGCGTAATGGAGGGAGCGCACTCACTCCGCCCTGCGTGCTGCTGTCTCCGCCAGCGCTTCACTTCTCCCAAAGCGCCGGACCGAGCGGACGTGTGCAAGTGAGAGAGAGAGAAAGCTATTCTTAATAAAAACACATCTTTGATTAAAACCAGTGTGAATTAGACTTGTTCATCTCATCCTCAACCACATCCCAACATTAAAATTGCACCAAGATTATTGGCACAGAACACACTATAACATAAATGATAATATTTTTGTTAGATGTCAATACAGCTTTTATTAGTTAATATCATAATATAACAAGTATTACTAAACATTCATTTACAGGCAAAAAAGCAAGGTGCAGCCACTAAATGTGTTATTTCAGTTAAAAAATCGCACACCTGATCTGATATAAACTCCTCTAGTTAGTAGAAAATCAGAATTGTTATTTACCTGCGAGTACCGTTAAAGTTCTTTCTAACTTGTAAATTTTTAATAAGCTCTCAAGCTCTCATGCCATGAAAAGCTTCATCTTTTTATAACCTAGAATAAATAAAAAAGATTTCACAAAGTATCACATTATTTGCAATTTAAAAATTATTTAAATATATATGATAAAAGAAACTTATCTGAGAATTGCAGTAGTAGAGTACAGTGAACTTCCATATTACGGTTATCTATTGACATGTAACAGCTGACATGCAGGCTCGAATTTATAATCGTCACTAATTGGCACTCAGCACTTGGAAATTCAATATAAGGTAAAAGTACCCATTATGAAACATCGCTCAAATCGTGACCTCTTCATTGAACAGTTTGAAATATAGTAAAATAAAGTCTATTAATGATACAGATAAACAATATCAAAATTTTACCTGAATATGCAAAGAAATTCACATTTCTACATGATAGTTATAATTTAAAAAAATATATGACTGCGTGTGCAAATCTGTGGCTGTTGACGTCAATGGTGCTGGTTTCATACGTTTTATTTTATTAGCTGTAACTATGCACTCCAACACTTTTCAAATATCAATCTTTTTATAATATGCAGTTTTTGACTCATAGATTAAAGTTTTTCAGTAGTTTTTCTGCAACAGTAAAGATTTTCAATAAATATTTTAGTGTTTCATAATTGCCGCATACAAACGATCGTAGTCCGAGTTTATGGACTAGCCAAAGGTGGCGTTCCAAGTTTGGGGACCTCCATCTCTGAGCATGCCCCCTTTATGGAGCGCTCTTTCACTCAACAGTTTTAAAGTTATTTATTATTTAACATTATCTTGAGACGTGGATGAACAATCATTTGAGTTTTCTGCATCATTTTACTAATAAGTAAGTATATATTTGTTTGTGAAATTCTGTTTGTGAAACACAAATAACAAACCTAATCTATAAATTTGATAAAACATCAGTTTGTAAGTTCATTCCTTTAGAAATTTCTTTATTTTTTACAGATTTTGAAACTCAAGAAAAATGACAGCGAAGAAAAAAAAAGAGGCACAACATAAGACAAATAAAATGAGACTACGGAAGATATTAAAGAGATGTTAAAAAAGACTGCTTAGCACAACAAAGTTATTCGCAAGAAAGTTCAACCAGACAAAAGGAAACTAAAAATCAAAAGGTGACTGTATTCTGCATTACAATTGCAAAAAAGCTTTCAATGCAGTTAATGCTGCACTGCAAATTGCAGCTAAATTGAATGTCCCATCCACATCTCTCCATAGAGCTGTAAAGATCCACAAGAATCTCCTTCAAGACGTGGCTCGTCTAAAGTTTTAAAACCTCATATAGAAAAGTAGTATAGAACTAAGCAACAGTTTAAATAAGGATAATTGCATACTAAACGAAGAATGGTTACTCGATAACTGTAAAGATTTTACTACAGAAAATTTTATTGAACAATCTAATTGAAAATTATTCATGTAACTATATTAACATTTTTCTTATTTTAATCATGTTGAATTTTTTTAGTAGTTTTTTCTCCATCTGCAATATAGTATACAATGATCAAACACAAGAATCTATCAGTCGAACAGTCAATAATGAGATTTATCAAGAAAGTGTAATATCTTCTAAAAAAATAAATCTTCCCTCGAGTAATCCTGAAAATAACTTAAAAAATAATACGATGGAAGAAGAGAATATGCTCTAAATGAAAATAGTGTAGCAAATAATAAATCCAAACCAAAAAATAAATTAATTATAGTTTCAGATATTTAAAAATAAGTATTAAGTAGTCTAAGTTGTATGCAATTATTGTGTTAATTTGATACGTTTAAAATTGTATTTTGTATTCATGTTTTTTAATAAAAAAATTCTAAAAAATTTAAAATCATCATTTGTATATCATAAGCCACTTACTGTAAGTAAAATAGTACATAAGTTATTAAATTAAAACTGATTTCTATCCTGTTCCAAAATGGGGAAATCGATTATGGAACAGAGGGACAATCTGTAAAAATGTCGTTCCATAATACGTACTTGGTGTCGGTTTGGTTTTTTAATTGTAATAATTACAATTCGTATTCAATTTGCTTTTTTAAGGTCTCATTTTAATCTTTGATCTTTACTTCATCGATTGATATCCAAAGATTGTAAATATTACTCCTTTACAATAGTTTTAATCTCAATCCAAACTCGAAACTAACAAAAACTGTTCCGTAAAGGGTACTTTTACATTATACGGATATACAATTAACGTAGTTGCCATACTGAATTTCCAAGTGTTGAGTGCAAAGTGACGACTATAAATTCGGGTCGCAATATGATCTATTCCCTTGATCTGATCGGAAAAGCTTATCTTGGCTCCGTTCCATAGTCTATGGTCAGCTTCGTAGTGCGATCGCAACAATCACTCTTGGTTCCCTCTTTGATCTGTGACTGATGAAAACTAACCTTAAACTGTTGAAACTTGAAAGTAATTAATTTTTGAGAGATGTAAGGTCAAAATACAATGCATTCTGCTCTAGCGTAAATATAACTGTACAAATGACTTTGTTCCTCACTGTTCCCCTATATATAGATATACTAACCCATGTTATTCGTGTATATGTGTCTATGTACCTCTTTGCTCCTTTTCTTTTTTCGAGGTCTTAATAGCTCCGTTTACGAACGGAACAGTAAAGCACAGCACAGCATGGGACCCAGAGTACGGAACATTATGTGGATAGTGTCTTACGTTGACATTGCATACTATACCTGATTGATGAATCGATTAATCGATAATCTTGGCCATTAAATCGTTGATCGATTGTATAGTCTAACGTTCATTATACTTGAAGATTTGTGGTCTGAAAAAAACTCAAAAATTATAACCCATAATTGCTGTCATATATTAGTTGAATTGTTTTCAAGTTTCGTTACAGAACTTACAATTAGTTAAATATTTTTTTTTTTCATTATTGAAAATTAGAAATGGTAAGAGATTACCAATTTTTCAACTATTATTTTTAATTATATAAATGGAAAACCATTTTTACAGATGCAGTGTATCTATTTTGTTTCTGTTTTTTTAGAATTTATAATTTTAAATTTTTATAATGTCAAGTGAAGGAATATCAAGTAATATGGATGAAGTAGAACAGTTTGCAAAGGAAAGGCGTACAGTCAGTTGTAATAGATGCAGGAAGCCATTTAACTCCAAAAACAACTGTTCAACAAAGTCACTACGCAATATATCTCAAGAAGTTGTGAACAAATTCAATCTCAGATACAACTGTGAACCAAAATTGACAACCCAGGATAAAGTTTGTATTGCCTGTCGAAGAAAAATGTATACAGTTTGTGTTTCATCTGATGAATCATCTGAAAGTAATTCTATACACTTAACATATTTTTTTAATTTGTTAAACATTTATAAATTCATAAAATTTTTTTAATCTAGGTCAGACTTTAGTACAGTCATCGGAAAGTCCATTAGACATGCAAACTTTAGTAGAAGAACTTTTAGAAGACCAGCAGAGCGAAATAGAGGTGCCTTTAGGTAATTTAAAGCATTTCTTAGATTTAATGGAAAATTTTAAAAAATGTCCTACATTAAAATAAAAAGACATTTTTATACATCAGACTATATGATCCGACTGTCAAAAAAATTGCAAAATGAAGCAGGACCTTTATCAAAGCCATCTGTTAAAAATGTATGTTGTAATGACTAATTATTTAAGAAATAAAATATTATCTTTTAAACAAATTTGGTTAAAAATTACAAAAAAAATAATTTCCTTATGTAGAAATTAAACCTACGCAATTTTATATTTGCTTAGGTAATCACAAGAGTATAAAAATTTTTCTAATATTTCTCTATGATAAAAAGATAACCATTATAAATAATTATAGGGCATCCTGTTTGTGATACAAGAAAACAAATCATTATTGATTTCTATAAAAGTGAAGATAATATTATATCTTTCCTGGAAAAAAAGACTGCATTAAGTATAAGGATACAGATGGAAATGTCATTTATGGTCAAAAGAGCTTTTTACATTAAAAGAATTATACAAATTATTTTGTGAACAATGTCAGTTAGATACTTCTGTAGGATTTTCAACGTTTGCAAAATTAAAACCAAAATGTTGTATCTTAGCTGGTAGTAGTGGCACCCATTCAGTATGCGTATGTTCTATTCATCAAAACGTAAAATTAATAATGTCAGGTATTTCTTCATACTATTTTTTAAATAAACAAATATTTTTCTTACTACTAATTTTAAAATACCTAATTATAGTTTGTGATTTCGATAAACTAACAAAAAACTGTTCTTATAATTTTAAACATTATAAGGACATCTTAAACTTTATAATTTGCAAAGAGAATTCAAGTACAGCATTGCAGAAGTGTCATTTTGATGACTGTGATAAATATCCTGGAATTGAACATCTGGAGACTTACTTGATGAAGATTTTTGAAGACAATGAAATAGAAGAAGTGAATTATGCACAATGAGTTTCAACTCCTAGGACAACATTAACAAATATTGCTGAAGATATAAATGACTTTATTCCATCATTTTGTTATAAGATTCAGCAGTTACTTCCCCATGTCTTTATCTCAAAACAACAATCGGAGTATTTTCGATGGTTAAAAAATGAATGTATTATATGTCTAGATTACGCTGAAAATGATGCTTTCATTGCACAAAACGCTTCACCAGGATTTCACTGGAATAATGACCAGACAACTGTATTTGTTACATATATTTATTAAATGATGTAGGGTACATTAGCGAGTAAAGGATTTGTTATTATTTCTAATAATTTAAGTCATGATACCACAGCAGTATTTACATGTCAACAGATATTGATCTCATATCTAAAAGAAAAGTTTGAAGACTTGAAATGCATCCATTATTTTAGTGATGGAGCACTTCAGCAATTCAAAAATTTTAAAAATATTTTGTATCTGTATTATCATGAAGCTAACTTTGGAATACCAGCAGATTAGCATTTCTTTCCAACTGCACATAGCAAAGGTGCATGTGATGGAGTTGGTGGTTCAGTTAAAAGAGCAACAGCTAAAGCAAGCCTTGAGCTACCTGGTACTGAACAAATGCTGACAGCAGTTTTGTACAACTGGTTAAACAATCATGGAAATTATAAAAATGTTGATTTTGCCTAGTCTCCAGACTCTGCATACAATAAGAATATAAGAAAACTGAATAGTCGTTTTAAAAATAAGAGTAGAGTTAAAGACTTCCAAAAACATCATTATATTTGTCCAATTGGAAATGGAAAAGTCAAATGTAAAAGATATTCTAATTCTGAAGGACACGTTGAAATGGAAGTTATTGACTAATTTAAAAAACTTGTGAACATACCATATATTATATTTCACATTCTAATAAACTTATTTTACATCATAATAAATTGAATTCAATCTATTTTATTGTGTTCATTTTTGAAAACTATTAATTTCCAAATGAACAGACCTGATTTAATCATAACTTGATTTCAATTACTTTTTGCTATATAAATTTTGTCTGTGTACATTTGAAAACACAGATTTACATAAACTATAATAAATAACACTGGAAACTGAAAGATATGCATTCCTATACATGTTTATTTCTCCGTTGTTTATACTTCTTTCAAATAAAAACTTAATTTTAATTAACTTACATTTGCATTTACTTAGTAGGATTAGGAAATAGCCATCTCGCCCCACGCGTAGGGTGAGATGGGTATTTGGAGATATGTGAGATTAATTTATAACTTTTTTAGGCACGACCGCTACTTGAGAGAGCCTCATAATTTCACCAGAGTGAAAATTGTAAGAATTCAAATACTGAAAATTTAATGTGGAAAACCCATTTTCCACTCAGAATGAATGCGTTTAAAGCATTTTCTGTGATGTATGTATGTCTGTACGCCCGTATGTACGCATGTTGCTCAATTATTTCAATGAATTTTCGACCAATTCCTTCGGGATTCCGGGAAAATACTCGTCTAATTACACCTAAGTTCTGGTTCTCTAGCGAGAACGATCGATAGAAAATTTTCAAAATGTCAGCACAAAGAAAAATTGCAAAATATCGATTTTTAACCCTTATGTCTAGAAAAATTAATTTTAAGCTAATATCTACAGGTCTATCTACTAAAACTAATTAAAATACACCTTGTTTATGTTAAACACTTTTTTGTACAGAGAAATATTTGCCAAGATAACTGCAAAAAACGGCAAAAAATGGTCAAAAATGAATGATTTTCGGCTATAACTTCTCAGAATTTGATTTTACACAAAAATGTTAAATATAAAGTTGTAGATAATATTAAAACAAAACTTTTTCTTATTTAACATTTTTTTATAACATCAACTTCTGGCGAGTTAGACTTATAAAAACGATTTTAAACGCCAAAGTACACATAAAATGGACGATTTTCGGCTATAACTTGTCAGGATTCGATTTTTTACAAAAATATTAAACACAAAAGTTTTAGATAATATTGAAGCAAAACTTTCTCCCATTTAACATTTTTTTGTAAAATCAACTTCTGACGAGTTAGACTTATAAAAACGATTCTAAACGCCAAAATACACATAAAATGGAGGATTTTCGACTATAAATTGTCAGGATTTGATTTTTCACAAAAATGTTAAATACAAAAGTTATAGATAATATCGAAACAAAACTTTTTTCCACTTAACATTATTTTGTAAAATCAACTCCTGACGAGTTAGACTTATAAAAACTATTTTAAATGCCCACAAATACACATCAAATGGACGATTTTCGACTGTAACTTGAAAGTATTTAATTTTACACAAAAATATTCAATACATAAGTTATAGATAATAGTTAAACAAAACTTTTTCCCATTTAAGATTTTCATGTAAAATAAATACCTGACGAGTTAAATCTATAAAAACGATTTTAAACGCCAAAATATACATAAAATAGACAATTTTTGCTTATCGTACAAAGAACTGATTTCCAATAGAACTCTTAAATACAAAGGATATAGATATTGTTTAAATACCAATAAAAAACTAAAACAATAACTAACAAAAACTGTTACATAAAAGCTGTCAAAACTTACAATTTCTTGTCATGATCTAGAGAACTTAGTATATAGTAAAATCAAAATTAAAAAAATATTTCATAATTGTGTTGTTAAAAATCTATAATTATGTTATCTTACTGTTTTGATAACAAATAGAAATTTCATGTAAAATTACACAGCTTCACCTGTTAATTATGTTCACAGAACCTAAGCCATTGAACTAAGAGAATCAAAATTGTCTAATATTATAAAAGTACATGTTAAAGTAATATCATATGTATAATCTATAAAATAATATTTTTGATTTTTTAAAAGAAGTCAAATAAATACTATAGTAGAAAAGTCTTTTACTTCTTTGAGTCAATGTATGCTCAACAAATTATATTTAAGTACATTCAAATTGTTCACTGCAAATCAAACAAACGAAAGTTGTGAAATCAATTATCGATAGTCAAGTAATGCAAACCATTCTCCGAAAAACTGTATGACTATGTTCTCAGAAATGTATTCAAATTTCTTCATTCTTCTATACAAATTAAACACAAGAAAGTACTGAAATCAATTAATTATACTCAAGTACCGGCCATAAGAACTTTTCGTACCTCGCATGTAAAATATACATTTTACGCCCACGTTGTAACTTTAAAATTATTCAGCCAGCGGGCATAAAGTGCTACATAACGCGCAAGAAGCCCAATAGCTCACACACTCCTACAAAACTTTATAGTACCTACGTACTTTACGCCCGTGTGGGCGAAAATTATTTTAATTATATAACTATAATGCCTTCTTTTTATTTCTAAAATTCATAAGAATTTTTTCAGATATTTACGAAAAGTCAAAGCCTATATAAAAAAATTACATAGTTACCAACACATCGCTATTTTTCATTATTCCTCCTCAATTTTGAACTTTCTATAATATTACGCATCAAGGAAGGACAAGAGAAGTCTAGATCTACTCTAGCAGGGGTGGTCCTCCGATCTCCCGTACATACTTGAAGGGCCCGACGGTTTGCAGTTATGTGAGCTACTTAAGGGGGTCGGAAAGTCAATTAAAAATTCACAATATAGCAGACGAAAAAATAAGTAATTTGCCTATAACAAATAGTAAAAACAATATTACGGAAAACCAGGACTGCATTGCCCTCCGTTACATTATTATCGATCATGTTACAAAGTTTGCAGTTTCTATATAAATATTTCGCTGAATGGTATTTGAATTACTTGATTTTGAGACATTATTCAAATGCCATGATTTCACAACTTTCGTTTGTTTGATTTTATTGAGGTTTGTGCAGTGAACATCGCGTTAGAACAGTTGAAGGTAGATAAGGGGAGGGGCGCGGAGCGCAAGAGCGAGCGCCGAGCGAGAGGCAGTTAGTCGGCTCTAGTCCGTTCTCTCAGTGAGACGTGTATACCCGTGTGTAGAGTGAATAAAAGCCTTTTCCATGTGAATAGTTTTCTTATTGCGTTTACCTACCAACCTACTTCCAACAGATTTGCAGTGAACAATTTGAATGTACTTACATATAATTTGTTGAGCATACATTGACTCAAAGAAGCAAAAGACTTTTTTACTATAGTATTTATTTAACTTCTTTTAAAAGATCAAAAATATTATTTTATAGATTATACAGAAAAAATTTCTATACTTGTCTTATTTTATACTTTCGTAGAAAGTTTTATTAACAATATTATTATTTGTACAGTCATGAAAAAAATTATTACCATTTGTAAAGAGTGCTTATTGAATAGATGAGATCAGAATAAATAAAAGGACTGTAGACAAATTGTGTTGTTAGAATATATTTAAAAAATTAGTTTTTTAAAGAACGTGTTGATTGTTTTGAAAAAATATTTAAGCTCTCATTAAAGTTTTTGGTACAGAGTGAGAGAGAGAGATGGGGAAGAAAGAGTGGAATCCCCATTCTAGATAAAAAAGATCTAATTTTTGAATATAACTTCAACTAAACTAGAATGATTTCTTCTTTTTGTACAATCACGAACAAATTTGGATCATATCATGGAGCGCGGGAGCGCTCGGAAGGCAAGTATAAAGTATAGAAGAAGCCTAAAGGAGCGACCCGTGCTACTCATACATTGAAATGGGTGTGCACGAAATCAATGCGCCTATATATATATATATATATATATGCATTTTGTTATAGTTTCTTTAACATTACTCTGAATCGAAAGCCATTTCATTGTTCTACTTAAAACAGAAGATTTTATTTAAAAAGTTTATCTCGTTCAAAAGATATAAAGAACTGAATTTTTTTATGTCGACTTTCAGATTCTTAACTTTCTCCATGGGATTCAGCCTCACATCCGGTTTTCCCGACTTCCTGTGACGTTATATATTATCCTATATTATATAGTTGTAAGGGCAAAAATGGGTACCCCCCCCCCCCCCCCCCCCCACCATCCCTCCATCACCCCTCCACCTCCCCTGCACCACCCTCCACGTTTTACCGTTAAATTCTTTCAAATTTTACGTTATTTTGAAGGACGTCTGCCCCACCACCCTCCTCCACACCCCTCCACCCCCCTTCACCTATCCCTCTACCTACCCCACTATAACTAATCTCTTATAAATATGTTGCTGAAAATTGTATATAGGGGGTATCGAGATTCGCTGATTCGGAATCTGAACTCAGATTTTGAAAATTTAAAATAGCGGAACGAAAATGTCTGCCGCATATTGAAATATTACCGAATTTTGCTGAAAATTGTATATACGGGATTTCTGGATTCGATTATTACGAATCTGAACTTAGATTTTAAAAATTGAAAATGGCGGCAAAATATTTAAATAATACTGGATTTTGCTAATAATTGTACTTAGGGGATTTCTAGATTACGAATCTCAACTCAGATTTTCAGAACTCAAAATGGCGGATCGAAGATGTCGGCCACATATTGAAATATTACTGTATTTTGTTGAAAATTGTATATAAGGAGTTTCTGAAGTCGCTTATTACAAATCTGAATTCAGATTAAGAACATTCAAAATGGCGGATTCAAAGATGGTGGTCAAATACTGAAATATTATCAGATTTTGCTGAAATTTGTATTACCTTAATACGGGATTTTTGTTTTCACTGATTAGGAATCTGAACATATATTGTGATAATTCAGACTGGTGGACGCAAGATCGCTAACAAAAATTGAAATTTTACTCGATTTTGCTGAAAATTGTAGGAATATGTGGATTCGCAAATAACGAATTCCAACTCAGATTTTAAGAATTCAAAATGACTGACCGAAGATGGAGGCGAAATATTCTAAAACTACTGGATATGCAGAAAATTGTATAAGAGAGATTTCTGGATACGCTGATTACGAAGCTGAACTCAGATTTTCAGAATTCAAAATGGCGGATTCGAAGATGGTGGTCAAATATTGAAATATTATTGGAGTTTGCTGAAAATTGTATATACCGGATTTTTGGTTTCGCTGATTATGAATCTGAACATATGTTTTGAAAATTCGATCTGGTAGACCCAAGATGACTAAGAAAAATTGAAATTTTATTCGAGTTTGCTAAAAATGGTCTACAGTGGGTTTCCGGATTCGGCAATTAGGAATCGTAACTCATATTTTGAAAATTCAAAATAGAGGACCCAAGATGGCTTCCAAAAATTGAAATATTAGTAGATTTTACTGAAAATTGTATATACGGGATTTCTGAATTCGATTATGACGGATCTGAACTAAGATTTTAAAAATTGAAAATGGCAGCAAAATATTTCAATTATACTGGCTTTTGCTAAAAATTTTATATAGGAGGTTTCTATATTCGCTGATTATTAATCTGAACTCAGATTTTCAAAATTCAAAATGGCTGATCGACGATGGAGGCCAAATATTCAAATATTATTGGATTTTGCTGAAAATTGTATATAGGCGTATCCGGATCCGCTGATTATGAATCTGAACTCAAATTTTGAAAATTCAAAATAGAAGACCCAAGATGACGGCCAAAAATTGAAATTTTACCGGGATTTCCGAAAAATTGTATATTATGGCTTTCCGGATTCGCTGATTAGGAATCTGAAATCAGATTTTGTAAATACAAAATGGCTGCCAAAAATTGAAATATTACTGGATTTTACTGAAAATTGTATGTTGGGTATTTTGATTCACTGATTATGAATTCGAACTCAGATTTTCAGAATTCAAAATGGCGCATCCAAGATGGAGGCCAAATATTCAAATATCACTGGATTTCGCTGAAAAGTTATATAGGGAACCCATCTGGATTCACTGTTTACGAATCTGAACTCATATTTTGCCAATTCAAAATGGCTGCCAAATATTGAAATATTGCTGAATTTTACAATTGCATATGGGAAATTTCTGGATTCACATGATGATGAATCAGAATTCAGATTATGAAACTTCAAAATGGCATACCCAAGATGGCGGCCAAAAATTGAACTTTTCTGTTTTGCTAAAAATTGAATATACTGAATTTCTGGATTCGCTTATTACGAACTATTACTGAATATGAACTCAGATTTCAAAAATTCAAAATGGCAGTAAAATATTGAAATAATATTGGATTTTGCAAAAAAATTGTATGTATGGGGTTTCCGAATTAGCTGATTACGAATCTGAACTCAGATATTGAAAATTCAAAATGGCGGAACGAAAATGTCTGCCACGTATTGAAATATTACTGAAGTTTGCTGAAAATGCTATATACACGGAAAGAAGCATTCAGAGCTATAGGCCCTGAGTTATAACAGAGTAAGCGAGTACCTTCTCTGCCACCGTGTGACGGCGCGACATTCAGGCATGTCAACGATGGTCTCTAGGCAACGTTATACGGGGGGACTGCCGCAGTCGTCAGACGTGCCACTCACGCTTGCCGGTGCGCGTTAAAGCTTGATCTCAGTGATAGTCACGGCCTACATCCGTGTCACGCGAGCACCGTTCATCGAAATGACCACAGTCACAGTCATAGACGCATATGTCACGACATCCGGCGATGCTATATGGCACGCTATTTTTTTCTCGCGCGTCACGGGCTACAGATGTGAATTCTTCTTTCCGTATACGGGATTTCTGGATTCGATTATGACGGATCTGAACTCAGTTTTTTAAAGATTCAAAATGGCGGCAAAATATTTAAATTATACTGGCTTTTGCTAAAAATTGTATATAGGAGGTTTATATATTCGCTGATTACGAATCTGAACACAGATTTTCAGAATTCAAAATGGCGGATCGAAGATGGAGGACAAATATTCAAAAATTGATGGATTTTGCTGAAAATTGTTTGTACGGGATTTCTAGATTGGATGATTACGAATCTGAACTCAGATTTTCAGAATTCCAAATTGCCAATCGATAATGGCTGTTACATATTGAAATATTACTGGATTTTGCTGAAAATTTTATATACGGGATTTCTGGATTCGATTATTATGAATCTGAACTCAGATTTTAAAAATTGAAAATGGCTGCAAAATATTTAAATGATACTGGATTTTGCTAATAATTTTATGTAGAGGATTTGTAGATTACGAATCTCAACTCAAATTATCAGAATTCAAAATGGTGGATCTAAGATGTCGGACACATATTGAAATATTATTGGATTTTGATGAAAATTTTAATTCAAACTGGTGGACCTAAGATGACTAACAAAAATTGAAATTTTACTCGAGTTTGTTAAAAATTGTATATAGTGAGTTTCCGGATTCGCTGATTAGGAATCTGAACTCAGATTTTGTAAACATAAAATGGCGGCCAAAAATTGAAATATTACTGGATTTTATAATCAATAAGTTACAAATAAAATCAGAGCTGGCTAATGAACTACATATATATTCTGCATTATTTTGTTAAATATAATATACTTAGTATTTTAAAAATTAATAAATGTTAAGAATAATGTTTTTAAAAACATTACAGAAATTTTAAATGAAAAAATAAGTGTTTCATGATATTATGTAATAGAAGATTATCCTCATTCATTATTATTAATATTTATTTCTAATAATGGGGGTTGGCGAGCGGAGCGAGCATGGGGCGAAGCACCCCTAGTATATATATATATATATAGAGATATATATTTTTTATGGTATGCGCATGCCTATTGGACGAACTGTCTGCTACTCTATATATTCTATACATATGTTATATATATATATATATATATATATATATATATATATATATATATATATATATATTATTATCTATTTATGCCAAGTATGTATGGGAGAAAGGAGGACCACCCCTGCTGGAGCAGCTCTAGACTTCTTTTGCCCTTCCAAGATGCGTAATATTATAGAAAGTTCAAAATTGAGAAAGAATAATGAAAAATAGGGATGCGTTGGTAATTGTGTAATTTTTCATGTAGGCTTTGGCTTGTTGTAAATATCTGAACAAATTCTTATGAATTTTAGACGTAAAAAGAACACATTATAGTCATATAATTAACTAATTTTCGCTCACACGAGCGTAAAGTACGTAGGTTCTGTAAAATTTTGTAGGAGTATGTGAACTATTAAGCCTCTTGGGCGTTAAGTAGTACTTTATGCCTGCTAACTGAATAATTTTGAGTAGATACGAAAAGTTCTATTATGTCAGTCAAGTTAACTTATGGGTACTTCACTACAATAAATGGATTTCAGTACTTTCTTGTGTTTTATAGAAAGTTGAACAAGTTTGAATACATTTCTGAGAATAGTCGAACAGTGGTTTCGGAGAGTTGTTTGCTTTACTTGACTATCGATAACTGATTTCACAACTTTCGTTTATTTGATTTCCAGTGAATAATTTGAATGTATTTAGTTACATATAATTTGTTCAGCATCAGCATACATTGACTCAAAAAAGTAAAAGACTTTTTCACTAGTATTTATTTGATTTCTTTTAAAAAATCATAAATATTATAATTTTATAGACTAAAAAACTTCTATACCTGCCTTATTTTATACTTTCGTAGGAAGTTTTATATTAATAATATTATTATTTGTACTGTCATATAAAAGACTATTACCATTTTTAGAAAGTACTTATTGAATACATAGATGAGATTAGAAGAAATAAAAGGACTAGACAAATTCTGTTGTTGAAACGTACTTAAAAAATTAGTTTTTTAAAAAACGTTTTGTTTTCAAAAAATATTTAAGCTTTCATTAAAGTTTCTGGTATACAGAGTTTGACGAATGTTGAGAGAGAGAGAGAGAGAAGGAGGGAGAGAAAGAGATAGCGTGAGGGAGAGAGAGGGGAGAGGGGAAAAAGAGGGAGGTACAGTAGATTATAGAGAAAAAACTTTTATACTTGCCTTATTTTATACTTTCGTAGAAAGTTTTATATTAATAATATTATTATTTATATAGTCATGAAAAAAATTATTACCATTTGTAGAGAGTGTGTTATGTCGAGATTACACACCTTATAATTAAATTATTTGAATAGGCACTGAGCAAGCCCATGCGTATTCGGATTCCTGTCTTTTCGCCAACGTCCGAAAGCGCTATGCGTAACCAGGATGCGGAATCTCGGAATAAACAGAAATTTTATAAAAATGTATAGAACAATGATTTTATTCAATCCGCGACGAAATACATTTTGAGTACAATTTTAATTAATAATACCTTGGGCTTCGCACCCCGCTTTGCTGGTTGAGATCGGTGGTTCAGCTCCTCTTCCAGTGCGTGATGATCGACCCTCTTCAGTTCTCTACTCTTGCAGCAGGTGCGATGATTGTTGCCTCGTAGACCGGCGACGATGAATGTGGTGAAGGCTCAGTTGGTGGGCGCAGCGAGAGAGCTTCTTTTTCTATGTCTATGTAGCTGAACTCCTTCTACGTTCCGTCGGAGGTCTCGAGCAGAGATTCGCCCTCTTCAAATTGCTGTGGTGGACTGCGCGCCGTGCTCTCATTATTCGGCCTTTTTATACCCGAATTTTCACGTACACAGAAGCTTCTCGACTATTATCTATAAAAAGCTCCTGTGCTATGCAGAGATCCATATACAGCATAGTAGTGGTTGGTCTATAGGGTTAAAAACAAAGCCATAAAGATGTCTCCTGAATTTCTTTGGAGACCCCGCGCCGTCCCCGAGAAAAGCTTCCCGCAAAGGTCAAATGGCCTAGATCGAGCCTCTTCTAATGTATCTATTTACACACACATTTGGTAGGTATCCGATCGCTCCCACCAGCCGAAAAGTGCGGCTGTCACCTTCCCTTTAGCTGGACTCATAATTTTGGCTCTTTACGATCTGTCAGCTTTTTCGCCTCCGTACGGGAAAATCGGAGCCGCATTGGTCTTGACAAACGCCAGACCTCTCTCACGCATGCGCCGCGTTTTCTCGTTCTCTATCTCTCTCTTTTCTTGCTCTCATGTTGTGCCTTCCCTCTCGCTGTCTCTCTCTCTCTCTCGGTTCTAGCAAACAGATTGGGTGTGGCGTTTTACTCGCTCCTCCCTTCCTCCGGTCTCCTCTTCGCTGTGCTCTTGAATTCGGCGTTCTCAGTGCGCGTTTAATTTTTATAAACTGCCTCGGCGTGGATGTTCATTGTCATATTTACTGTTGCGAATACTATAATCTTATTCTTCATAAAAAGACGAATCCATTGATATAATTTTCATCCCTCGTACTCTTCTAGTTTTCTGGCTTTTGCACTTGGCGTTCGGTATCGGCGTTTTTCCAGTTCGCGCGCGTGCCCAAAGGTTTACAAACATCACTGCTTGGATTGATTTTATTTTACAAGTCTTTTTATAATTATTTTAAGTAAATGGACGAAAAACTCGTCCATTACACCTCACGGCCCACCGCAGAACGAGCGGGTTTTAAAATAAAATCCGTCTTTCGTAAATTCCATCATTATCTATTTATTTATTGTAAGCAAACAAAAAAATATTTTTAAAAGAATTAAAAATGTTCTCAAGAGAGTAAATAATGATGCAATTTTTACAATAAGCGTGGATAAATACATAATTTTTAAACGTCTACTATGTTACTTGGTTCTAATACGTGGTTCCGTGTTATCAATTTAAAACAAACAATAGCCTAAAAACATATTAATTATTAAAAGAAAACATACTTCCATACTGTCTCATCCATTCTCACTCGTTTCATTAATTACATAGTTTTTTTTGTTCTGTTCACCTTCTCTTCTCTTTCTTTTTTTATTATTTCTTTTGTTTTATTTTTTTATTATAGTAATATTACAAAATTTTTCTCCCATTCTATCATACACTAATAAAAAATACATACATTATTTTTCATTTTAACTTACTTTTAATTTTGTTCTCATTCTATCATACTCTCATACATTATTTTTTATTTTAACATACTTTAATTTAATTTTTTTTTTCTCATTCTATCATACTCTCATAAAAATGCATACCTTATATTTGCTTTAATGTACTTAACTTAGATTACATGCTGGCTTGATAACATAACAAGAAAAAAAATTTGTATTCTCAAAAAGTCTTAATGATTACAAGCAAAATTTTCGGCCTTATTTCTAAATTAATTTATTTCGGATATTCAGCTTTTCTATTTCTTATTTTTTCTTATATTAACACAATATTTTGATTTCTACAGTTTGAATTTCAATGCAAATAGTTAAAATTACAACACAATGTTACATTCTTCATATAAAATTTACATTTTCGCAAAAAGAAATTCTTATACAGGCGTGGATGACATGCGATTAGAAAAATTTTTCAGAATTTTTCGTTCCCCACCCCACCCGCTTAAGAAAAAACTTGGAACAAGTTTTTTCTTGTAATAAGTATTTAGTAAAAAGTAACAAATATATTATTTAGCAAAAAGAAGTAATAAAATATACGTATCTTTATCCATTCTCTTTTATCGACTATGATAAGGAAATTTGCGTATTTTTGGAGAAGATTATTGTTAATAATTTGTTTATGGTAACTGACTCTTTTCTCTGTCTTATTTTTCCTCCCTACTGTCCCCGTTTTCTTTGTATCTTCTCGTCGGCTCCTCCTACTCTTCCCTTTCTTCCTCTATGCGCGACCGATTTTCTTCTAACTTTTCTCGCCTCTTTTTCCCTCTCTACTTCCCCCGATTTTTGGATATCTCTTCGTTGGCCCCTCCTACTCTGTCCTTCCATGCTTTCCCTATCCTCCTTTTGTTCAAGAAAGAGAGTCCCTGCGGAATCTAATTGCCACAAGTTCCGAATGTTTCCTTCTTTTGTAAGATTTTGAAATAATTTTCTCCCATCGGCAAAACTCAAGAGTTTCGATATGTTTTGGATGTTTAATGTAATCAATGGCACTATAAAGGTAGATTCATTATCCTGTATATATGAATTTACGGTAAGCACTTTGTTTTTGCATTTTATGGAACAATGAGTAGGAAAAGTAAGTATTCCCGTTCCCCTCACTTCCCATGAAGTTTTTGACCTTCCTTCACAGTTTTGTTCAAGTTGAACAGGCTTATTAAGTGTATAAAATCAACTGTCTCCTGAATGAGAACGGATAAATTTCTCCTGAAAGTCGTTAGCTATCTGAATATCACAATTTTCAAAATTTACTCGTTCGGGTTCAAAAAATAGGCGAGCTTCACATTCATTATTCTTGTTAAAAAGAAACCATTCCGTGGTACATAGGTAAAAATCTACCATGAGTTGGCAATGTGACAATTCTTCTTCCGAAAAATAGTAAGATTCATCCCCTCTTACCAGTAAATAATCACTGCGAGGTTTAATAAATGCAGAAATGGTCGAGTCTCTAACAAACTGCGGAGACGTCATGATCGGTTGCATTTTATATAACATAGTTTTTTCCGTTCCCATTAAAGGTACTTGTAACTCAATACAGAATTTACTATCTCCAGCTCCGTATTCAATTTTACCAATTTTTCCCAATTTGTTCAAGTGTTCGGAATCAGTTGCGATAGGAAATTTATAATATGTGACATTTACAATTGTTTCTATCAGTTTGTTCAAATCCTCTTTTTCGAACAGTGATGACGCAATCTGCCCTCCTTGAATCATTAAGATTGCGTCGATCATTTGAGAACTCTTTCGCCTGCTATCTCGCAATTCCTCCCCTATCAATCCTGTTATGTTTTCCATCAAAGGAACATATTCGTCATTTGCACGCATGCCCTCCTGCCATTTACTATTTTGTTCTAATTTCTTCAAGAGATCTCCCAGCATCTTTGATTCCTTGGTGTGATGCACTGGTATTTTATTTAAAGAACTTTCTACAATGATTAATTTCGTACTTAATGAAATCATGATTCCCTCGGAAAATTGATTAAGGGTATTTGTTCGCATTTCGCTGTCTATTCGTTCGAAATTTACTCGGGTGGATTTCACACTTTAAAATATTCTTCTCCATTTTTAAATTCCTCGTAGGTATCATTAAATTCTCTTTGTACTTCAAGAAATCCTCGTAGATGTTTATAATAATCCTTCCTGAAGGTATACGTGTTATGTTTAATGTTCATAAATTCTGACTCGATTTTTCTTAATTGGTCCTTTAGTTTCCTTGAGTCTAAACAAATTACGATTCTCCAAGGCTCGCGTATGAAGTTAACATTTTGCCGCTTCTCGAATAATAATCCGGGTTCCGACGTGACATCTATCTCGAGTGTATGATTGATTATTATTCGTTTTGAGAGTGTTACTATCAGAACTCCGCTAAGGAGCAGCAGACGGGCTAGATTCATGATGCTGTAAGAAAAAGAACATGTGCTAACTATCGTTTTTCTACAAATTTTTTCCTAAGTATCTTGTATACTTATAAATATTAATGCATACTTATTTCCTAACTATTTATCTATTTATTTATACTCTTTTTATTTTATTACTATTCCTGATCTATATATGATATTCTTAAACGATTTACGTGAACTATTTTTGTTTTATTATTATTCATTTTTATTTTTACGTTACCTTTATCGTTAACTATTTCAATAATCGTATACGGCCCTTCATATTGATTAGCTAGTTTATATGGTTTGCCTCCTTTTAAGAGCCAAACACTGTCACCTATTTTAAACTCTTTAGAATTTGTTTTCTTGTCATAATAATATTTAGATTTATATTTAGCTTCAATTAGTTTTTCTCGCGCAATATTCTGGATGTTATGTAATTGATTATTTAATTTAGTAATATAATCGTTATATGTTAATGGCTGCTCTTCGGCTTCCAGTGGCTCGCTTGAAGGTAATCGTGCTAGTCTCCCAAATATTAACTCATAAGGCGTAAATTTATGCCCTTCATGTTCTACTGTGTTATAACATAAAGTCGCTAATTCGAGACATTCATCCCAAGTATCATTGCTTTCGATAAACATTTTCATATATTCGGTCAGCGAGTGATGCGATCTTTCAAGCGATCCATTTGACTGCGGATGATATGCTGTAGTTTTGATTTGTTTAATACGGAATTTCTTTGCGACTCTTCTCATCAAACTACTCATAAAATTCGATCCTTGGTCTGTTAAAATTGTTACTGGAGAACCAAAAATGCAGATGAACCTTTTTATGAACGCGTCAGCTACCGACTCGGCGCTTGCGTCTTTCAAGGGAATTGCTAAACAAAATTTCGGGAAATTACATTGAATGGTTAAAATATTATTATGGCCGTTTTTCGATACTGGGAAAGGACCCACTATATCAAGACTAACTTTTTCGAGTGGTGCCATAGGCGTATCTGTGATAATCATAGGTTGCTTTGTTTTTACTCTCACAAGTTTCTTTAATTGACACTTTAAACACTTTCTAATATAATTTTGAACATCATCTTTTATGTTTTCCCAAATATATTTTTGTTTGATTCTCCTATAAGTTTTGTTTACTCCTTTGTGTCCGCCAATGGCTGTATCATGCATTTCCTCGATTATTTTCCCACGATCTTTCTCTTGAACGTATTTTATTAATCCATTACATATACTAATTTTCAAAGATAGCCCTTTTAAAATATTTCTTATTTTGGAAATAATTTCTTTCCATGGTACATTTTCAATGTTTTCACTCTTAGCAATGCTAATAGAGCGTAAATCTTCCTTAATAATTATTGATTTTAAAACCTTCAAGGCCGTAGTTATATTGTTCATGACTTCTGTAGTACTTGCAGGTATCTCTTCTTTAATAATAAGTGCAAAATGTAGTTTATGATTTTTATTTGTGATTTTAATTTCTCCGGGATTTAAATGCGAAAAATGTGGTAGTTCTTTTCTTTCTGATAATTGCAATGAGCCTTTATCACACGGTGTACCATCGGTCGCTATGAAATATATGTAATTATCTTTTCTCATAAAAAGTTGTTCCTTGCATTCGACAAACACCTTACCGCAATTAAACTTTTCTCCTTGTTTAGTAAAAGCCTCCTCTCCGAAATTTTCTTCGTTAAAATTATGCGGGCCTGTAGCTATTGGATTATTTATTTCATTTTCTTCCCCAAAATTGTTATCTAATGAGTTATTTTTGTGTTGTTCATCTATCTCCGCTATATTTTCTATGCCTTCCATTTCTTCATTACTATTAACGATCTCATACGACTCATTTTCGTCTTCATGTAGAATTTCGAGAGAATTCTTTGATACTTTATTTTTAGTATTATTTGGCTTTTTCGGTCGTTTATCTCGGTAATTCGGAATATCTACTTTCCCTGTTCTGCTTCGTGTCTGTACTACTAGAATATTATTATCTACTGGATTTCGAGACAATGCGTCCGCATTACAATTTGTTTTACCTGCTTTATAAACAATATCGAAATCATATGTATTTAGTTTTATGCGCCATCGACTTACTCGCGAGGTGGGATCCGTAGAATTTTTGAACCATATAAGAGGTTTGTGATCCGTAACGATGGTAAATTTACGACCAAGTAAATAAGGTCGAAATTGATTAACAGAATAAACAATTGCTAAAGCTTCACGTGAATACGTATCATATTTTCTTTCGGTGTCGGAGAGTACTCGGGATACATAAGCAATATGTCTATCTTTATTTATTTCCCCTTGTGAAAGTATTCCTCCTATCGCTACCCCGCTGGCATCACAAGTTAATATAAAAGGTAATGAGAAATCTGCTATTTTAAGAACAGGCTGAGTACATAGTTTATCTTTTAAAAGGTCAAATGCTTTCTGTGTTTCCTCACTCCATATAAAAGGCGTGTCGTTTTGCAACAAATTACTCAATGGCTTTGCTATTCCCGAAAAATTATGAATAAAACGACGATAATAACCTGCTAATCCCAAAAATTGTCTTATATTTTTAATATTTTGCGGTCGTGGAAACTCACGAACTGCCTCTAATTTGCGTGGGTCGGGTTTTACTCCTTCTTCGCTCAAAACATGGCCTAAATAGACTACTTCTGTTTTTAAAAATTCACATTTATCGGGCTGTAATTTAAGGTTGGCTTTACGTAATCTCCGTAAGAATCTTTCAAACTTTTCGTTATGTTCAGCAATTGTTTCACCATAAATAACCGCGTCGTCCAAAAATAAAAATATTTCTCGTTGTTGCATGCCATCGAAAACTAAATCAACGCAACGTTGAAAAGTAGCTGGACTGTTCGATAAACCCATAGGCATCGTTTTAAATTGAAATAAGCCAAATGAAGAAGCAAAAGCTGTTTTATGCCGATCCGCTCGGTCTAAGGGAATTTGGAAAATCCCTGCGCTAAGTCAAAAACAGAAAAATATTTTGCACCTCCTACTTGATCTATGATATCCAATATATTTGGTAAAGGATACCTATCTTTTACAGTCCGATCATTTAACTGACGAAAATCGACGACTAATCTATACCTTTTATTACCCGCGCTATCTGGCGTTTTTGCAACTAAAAATACTGGTGAAGAATAATTGGAACAAGATGGCTCTATAATGTCATTTTCCAGCATTTCTTTCAACTGTTTATCCAATTCTGCCTTTAACGCATGCGGGAACCTATACGGTCGTACATTTACTGGTATATCATTTATTGTTGGTATTTTGTGCGTAATGACTGAAATTGTTCCGAGTTTTTCTCCTTTCAAATAAAAACAATCGGCGTATTTCTCAATTAATTCTTCAATAGGTTTTCTTTGTTCTGCCTCTAAATGTTTATATCTGAGAACTGACTTTAATTTTTCCGTTCGACTTAACTCGTGGATATCAGTCTTTGCAATTTGCAATATTTTATTATTTCCCATTTCTAAGTTATTTTCAGGGCGAAATGTTGAAAAATCATTTTTTTCTTTGAATTTATTATAATAAATGTCACCATATTTTTTTCGTATATTTTGAGTTTCGTTTCTCTCATCGAAACTGTACGTCTGCATTCTTTGTTCGTCTTGAATTTGTCTAAGATAAGGTTTTTCATAAATTTCTAGATAATTGTGACTTAACTCTTTATAACCCATATTTTCATCCGATTCACTAAATAATTTTTCCTCATTTAACTCTTCATGCAAAATTTCATTTTCATCTTTGTCTTTTTTTTTCTCTTCATTATACATTTTATTTTCACGCGAAACATCTTTATTACTTTCAATAATATCATTAATATTATTTTCACATAGATTATTTCCATTAATCAGGAAACCTTCATTTTGTTCAATCTGAACTTTATTTTCTCCTAAATTTTTTCATTTTCTTCACTTCCGAAACTCTCAACTATTTCTCTCTGAACTTCACATAAACGCGTATCTTCATTATTCCCGAAACCCTCATTTGTTTCATTACACTGAACATTATTTTCACATAAACTTTTATTTTTCTTAATTTCAAAACTTTCAATCTCCTCATCAACGTTTATTATTTCATCTTCTTCATTATTTAACACTTCCATTACCCTTTATCATTTTTACTCGAAACATCATGTACGTCGAAAAATTCATTATCAAAACTTATCAAATCTTTTTCTTCGAACACATTTTCGCATGGCTTATTTGATAATTCGTTATTTTTCTTACCGCCGACATAAAATTTACCACAATTATATTCAACATATTTTTCGTCAATATCATCTTCAATTAAATCATCAACACAATTTTCTTCACAAAAAGATACGACATTATCTCCCATTTCACCAAATACTCTCATGTCGCGGTCCCTTTTATAACGATCACCATTTTTACCCCACTTATTAATTCTCAAAGAAAAATATTTTTCCATTTCTTTTGAACTTCCGTACACATCATTTATTTCACAAAATGCTTTAAATTGTTTTTCCGGTGTTTCTTTATTTCTCCTAACGCTCTTTTCCCGAAAATAATTACTAGTAAAGTCACAATCATCATTATTTATTTCAATCAACTCCTCTTCTGTCTGTACAAATCCACAATCCACATAAGGTTTCTTAAAATCTTTTTCACTTTGTTTTTCATGTATTTCATCTGTTTCATTCGTTCTATAAGATATACTCTCAAATGGAATTATTTGACCATTAAATTCCAAGTAATTCTCTCGATAATTTATTTGCGCGAAATTTTCTCTAAAAAATTCAGTGCCTAGTATACCCGCTTCAATAATTGGAAAATCGTCCGCTACCAAATGAAAATCAACTTTGTAGTTATTAAAATCAACTCTGACTCGACCCAAAGTTTTTATGGCCTGAGCCGTTATTCCTTTCAAAATAATTATGTGATTAGTGTCAATATTAACATAAGAAGATACTTCCGTCTTTTTTACAAGATTGACAGAAGCTCTTGTGTCTAACATAAAAATAAGCGGCCTGTTAAATTCTCCGATGTCAATTTTTATAGTTGGCGCTGAACTTTTTTGACTAAGTCTTACTGTCTCAAAGCTGACGGCTGAACATTGCTGTTGCTCGGTGTCATAGGGCGCGGTCTGTTTTCTATCTCTCGCCTGGCGCCCGTATGGGAGAGATCCCCAGAGTTTCCCTGATTTTCAGACGCACTTTGTCTTACATCATTTTGAAACTTAAAACAGTCGCGTTTAAAGTGACCATTTTTCCCGCAATAAAAGCATATGGGAATTCGCGGATTAACAGGAGCCTGAACTTCTTGTCTATTTCGAGCAAAATTATTATTACCATTATTATTTCCGTTGTAATTATTTCGATTGGCATGATAGTTATTAAAATCCCGACCATTGTTTCGATTATTTTCATTTGGTAAAAAGTTCATTCTTCCTCGATTGTCAGAATTCCAACCGGTAAAATTCTCTCTAAAATTATTTCTGTTTGCTGAATAACTAGCCGACGGACCACTTTCTCTATTAAAATTATTCTGATTTGATCTATTTTATCCATAATATTTTGCTAATGTTAAGCAATTTATCGCTCCATGCCCTTCTCGTTTGCAATATGCACATGTGATTTGTTGATATCTTGATTAACAATATTAACCCTTTTATTTTCTCTATTAATTTTTGCCTTATTATCATCTTTAGTATCGTCGTCTATTATACTACATGCATATTCCCTTTCTACCTCCAAAGCTAATTCGCGTGCTTCTTTTAAACTAACTGGTTTCCCCATGCGTGCGCGTATTTCCCATCGAAGCCCTTTTAAAAAGAATTTTATGCAATCGCTTTCTAATTTGGTTTTATATTCTTTTACTTCTGTGAACCGATTTTCGCGTTTGGCGGCTTTAAAAATTTCCGACTCTATTTCTTTCAAGCGATTTAAATATACGATTACTGATTCGTTACTTTTTTGTTTTATGCGAGCAAGATCGCCTTCCCAATCGTGAAAAGTTTTTGCAGACCCGTATATTGTCTCTAAAAATTCAGAAATTTCCGAAATTTCTTTAAAATGTTGTCCCCGAACACTATTTAACGCGTCTCCATAAAGTCTCATGCGAATCAATTTCGCTAATTCTGCCTCATATTCTTTTGGAAGGATGCTAAGTGCTTCTTGACATCCATCTAAAAATTGTGTTAAAGAAATATTTTGTCCGTTAAATCGCGGAATTAAATCAAGAGCGTCTTTAAGAGATAGCCCTCTTATTTGTATCGTTGTAGTAGTCATGGTTTTATTTTCTCGTTTACTGGTTTTATGTAAGAAAGAAAAACGTTCGTTTTTTATATTGGCTTTATTTGAAAAATGTTCGTTTTTTATCTTTAATTCGTTTTCCGAAAATTCCTTGTCGTTTTCTGTAATAAGAGAAGAATTCGCGGATTTATAATCCTCATTCAATGTTTCACTTGCGTTTTCTTTTATTTTTCCCTCTTCCTGTTTTGTAGCAAAAATATTTAGTTTTCCGCGAAACGCTTTAATGATTTCAAAAATATCAAAACCTTGTTTTACACTTTCGTTCAATTCTTTTATAGTATCTTCCCGTTTGAAATATGAATCCAAAAATTCCTTCCTTGTTTCTAAACACAGTTGTGATTTTATTACCTCGATAACGCTTTCTTCTGGTAAAAAGGCAGCTACCGTTTTCACGCGATTAGTTTTTCCATGCGCGGTAAGTGGCGTACTAAAATTAAATTCACCAGCTTCTTTCTGACTATCGCCCAATGTAATTTTATTTAGTTTTAATTTAGGTGATTTTAATATAAATTTTTTCTGTTGGTCCCCTTTTTTATAACAGCTTCGACTTCTCTAAGGCTACTATCATTCAAAGTATCATCAGACTCTTCGAGAATTGAGAGATCAGTTTTATTCTCAATTTTTCTGTAATTACCCTGATAATCAATATTTAACCCCGCGAAAGTTTTTTCAACTTCTTTCTTTAACACGGAAACTTCCTTCTTTAAATTTTTATTATTGTTCTTTAAATTATTACTACTCAGATTTTCCACTAAATTATTATCATGTAATTCTTCCTCTTTATTTCTAAGTTTTGATAGTAAAGAATTTGCAAATATCAAATTTTATTTTATCACTTTTGTATTTATATTATCGTGCTTGTTCGGCATATTTTCTTAGTCATTTTATTTTATATTTAAAAAAAAAATTGCTTAAAAATCTTAAAAATTCTGAAAAATCCTGCTTTTTGCTTTCTTTTAAATATATTTTTTTTTATTTAAAAAAATATTTCTGTTTATTCCCTGGAAAAATTTTATTTCCCGGCCGATGCACCAGTTTTTAAACTTATAAGATTAGTAATCTGTTATGTCGAGATTACACACCTTATAATTAAATTATTTGAATAGGCACTGAGCAAGCCCATGCGTATTCGGATTCCTGTCTTTTCGCCAACGCCCGAAAGCGCTATGCGTAACCAGGATGCGGAATCTCGGAATAAACAGAAATTTTATAAAAATGTATAGAACAATGATTTTATTCAATCTGCGACGAAATACATTTTGAGTACAATTTTAATTAATAATACCTTGGGCTTCGCACCCCGCTTTGCTGGTTGAGATCGGTGGTTCAGCTCCTCTTCCAGTGCGTGATGATCGACCCTCTTCAGTTCTCTACTCTTGCAGCAGGTGCGATGATTGTTGCCTCGTAGACCGGCGACGATAAATGTGGTAAAGGCTCAGTTGGTGGGCGCAGCGAGAAAGCTTCTTTTTCTATGTCTATGTAGCTGAACTCCTTCTACGTTCCGTCGGAGGTCTCGAGCAGAGATTCGCCCTCTTCAAATTGCTGTGGTGGACTGCGCGTCGTGCTCTCATTATTCGGCCTTTTTATACCCGAATTTTCACGTACACAGAAGCTTCTCGACTATTATCTATAAAAAGCTCCTGTGCTATGCAGAGATCCATATACAGCATAGTAGTGGTTGGTCTATAGGGTTAAAAACAAAGCCATAAAGATGTCTCCTGAATTTCTTTGGAGACCCCGCGCCGTCCCCGAGAAAAGCTTCCCGCAAAGGTCAAATGGCCTAGATCGAGCCTCTTTCAATGTATCTATTTATACACACATTTGATAGGTATCCGATCGCTCCCACCAGCCGAAAAGTGCGGCTGTCACCTTCCCTTTAGCTGGACTCATAATTTTGGCTCTTTACGATCTGTCAGCTTTTTCGCCTCCGTACGGGAAAATCGGAGCCGCATTGGTCTTGACAAACGCCAGACCTCTCTCACGTATGCGCCGCGTTTTCTCGTTCTCTATCTCTCTCTTTTCTTGCTCTCATGTTGTGCCTTCCCTCTCGCTGTCTCTCTCTCTCTCGGTTCTAGCAAACAGATTGGGTATGGCGTTTTACTCGCTCCTCCCTTCCTCCGGTCTCCTCTTCGCTGTGCTCTTGAATTCGGCGTTCTCAGTGCGCGTTTAATTTTTATAAACTGCCTCGGCGTGGATGTTCATTGTCATATTTACTGTTGCGAATACTATAATCTTATTCTTCATAAAAAGACGAATCCATTGATATAATTTTCATCCCTCGTACTCTTCTAGTTTTCTGGCTTTTGCACTTGGCGTTCGGTATCGGCGTTTTTCCAGTTCGCGTGCGTGCCCAAAGGTTTACAAACATCACCGCTTGGATTGATTTTATTTTACAAGTCTTTTTATAATTATTTTAAGTAAATGGACGAAAAACTCGTCCATTACAAGTGCTTATTGAATAGATGAGATTAGACGAATAAAAGGACTAGACAAACTATGTTATGAGAACGTACTTAATAAATTAGGTTTTTTAACATTCCTTATGCAATCTGAAAAAATATAAAAAATCAACGCAATCACTCAATGTTCATCTCTAATTGATATTTTATATTTTAAAAACAGACATTTAGCCATTTAGTACTCATCTGATTATTTTTGTTGTTGATGTACACAAATCTTGTAGTTAATATATAAACTTGTGTTTACAAGGGCTATAGAAATAAAAAATAAAAAATGTTTCAGAAAAACCATATTCACAACCTAAAAATAAGTAGAATATATTAGTGTGTTTGTTTTTATAATTTTTATAATATCTTCTTCAAGCTGCATTTGCGTTTTAAGTAAAAACGGAGTAAACCCTGAGTCTGAAATAATGTAATTCAAAAAATTAATAATACTTATAATACTATATAATAATACTATTCTTTAACATCACCAATTCCATCAGCATTTATCGCAAATGTAGCTTCACTTTCAGGTAAGCATGAATCGTAAATTCTGCATATCCTTGTTTCACCTCTTCCTTTACGTAAATAAATAGTTGTATGTACTTGTATGAGTAAAATAATATTGCCGCTAATAGGTTTCTTTTGAACACCTTCAAACATACTAGCTGCACCATCCACTTAAGTTATTACTTGATTAGTGATAACCACTGCGCAGCCAAATTTATCAGCTAATCTAAGAAATAATCGAAGAAATCTGGCTACTAAATGCATTTGGCGAGCTGCCAATTCTCCTCTTCCAGCAAAGCCTGTCCTATATGTATAATGCAGTAGCATGTACTGTCTACTATCAGTAGCCCATATCTAGATTCTGACATCATAACACTGGCTTTTATCAAAAGCTGAGTTTGGTGGTCAGAGTTGTATGCACGGGCAGTTGCAACATTGTCAAGTACACTATCCCCACTGATGTTATGAGAAGTTACTGGCATTACTACCGGTGCTGCTCCGATAAGAATCTGTTCCAGAGCTCAAAGTCTATGAGAAAATTCTATAACCTGAAAATGAAAAAAATTTTCCTAAAGTATCTATTCTTTATATTTTTTAAGTTATATTTATATGACTTTTTACATATGATATATATATATAATACTTATTCATGTATAAAAGTGTGCTTATGCCATCAGCTGATTGAAATTTTCATATACAATCTGTCGTACAAATAGCCGCGGAGTTCTTTTTTATACCTAATTACGTAAAAAAATACCATATACGTACGACATACGATATTTTTTGAGGCTATTTTGTAGTCACTTTTGTAGTCACAGTTTTGATGTTGTTATATATGTTGTTGTTATTATATATATATATATATATATATATATATATATATATATATATATATATATATATATATATATATTGTAACAGGGCGAATAGTTTTCGGAGCGAGAGAGTTTTCGGCAACGCCGAAAGCTTACCTGTATGCTCTCTCTCTCGCTCACACTGCTCCGCAACGACGATGCCTTCCTCGGCGCTGCTCGTCGAGGACGATGTTCGCCTACGTTGCGGCTCGAGCGGCGCCCTGGCAGATTTGCCGGCTCTGCGCGCGCTCGGTGCAATGCCGTTCGCTGGCTGTGTACAACCGGGTAACTCAGAAGTTACCCGGGAATTTTAATCTCGTGTGTGTGACTCTACGCGTTCCTTAATGAAGGGGAAAACACGCGCGAGTACCTGGGGCTCAGATGATCGCCGAGGAAGTCGGCGGTCCCGCGGAGGCGGCGGTATCCGAGGTACTCGTAGGAATAACGGCGGAAGGGAAGGGGGCGAAATAACAATTCGCAAACACTTAATTAAGAAATATAAAAGACCGTTTTATTGTCTAATCATAAGAGGAGTTTACAAAAGAACAGGATAATGAGCGCGCCGCGGTCTCTACTTCTCGCGAGGACGAAATGCCTCGCGAGTCGCACGCGTCGCGGATGTCGCGCGCAGATACACTCCCGGAGACGAGGTGCACCACCCGTCTCCGACGCTCTCTACCTCGCGCGTCGAGGTAGAGTCTCGCTCGCGCGTAGGGGGCCTGCAGGCACTAACCTTACTTATGTGTCGACGGAGTCCGGGCTAGAGCCGTCTCGTTCTCTCTCGCGCACGACGATGAGGACCTCCTCCGTAGCCTTGCTCCCTCTCCTTTCTTTCTCTCTCTTCTTTCTCTCTCTTCTTTCTCTGCCTGCTTTCTCTCTCTTCTTTCTGCGTGCGCGCACCGAATCGGCAGAAAATCGACTGACTCGTTCTCGCGCGCACCGTTGCCGATCCGCCCTCCTCGCGCCTGCGCATCCCCGCTTCGCTCCTCGATGGCTCGAGTGCGTGGTAGTTTGCCCGCGGATTCCGAACTTCGTTACACCCCCCTCCCAGACGCGACGTACTACCCCCTGGTCGGCGCTCTGGATGCATAACATGCGAAGTTCGCACGCGTGGGTGGTAAGGGCATGCTAGGTTAGGAGCGGAGGTGGGAGAAAGAAAAATAAGGCGAAACTAGTATCCAAAAAATACGGCCCGTCCAGGCCTTATACTGCCGCGCGAGACTGCGTACGCGTCCGCGAGGGTAGTATAGTCGTCGGATCGAGAGTATTCGCCTCATTGCGTGAGCCTTTGGGTCGTCCGCGCGATTTCGCAGCGAGGTTCTTTGCTGGGCTCGCCGCTATCACGCGTATGGCAGTCGGCCTTACTACAAGCCGTACCGCCTTCCTTGGACGACCCGGGTTACGCCTGGGGAGAGGAGTAGGGGCACGTAAGTTTTCCGCTTCGCTCGCTGGGTTCTCAAGCGGTACGCGATCGGAGATGGCTGCGGCGCCGTCGTTTCCGCGATCTACCTGCGAGTTATTCTCGCTGTTGCTCGCTACTGGCGGGTCGCACATCGCCACAATCGCTGCGCTATCCCTCGGCGGTTGAGGTTCTTCCTCCGGCTCCTCATCTGAAGGCGTTACACCCACGTAAGGCTTCAGATGCTCGGCGTGAACTAATTCCTCATCGTTTGCGTCGAGCGCGCGTATGCGATAAGTGTTAATGCCTATTTTGGCTATTATCGCATACGGCCCCGCGAATTTCGGTGCCAGTTTCGCCGAGATTCCTTGTGCGGCAGACGATAGGATCCGGTTTCTCTTCCAAACATAGTCTCCTGCTTGGAAGAGGGGCTCGCGGTGTTTTGCATCATAATAATGCGCTTGCCGCTCTTGTTCGCCGTCGATGTGATCGGCGACGGCTCTATTCAATCGATTGAGGCCTTTCATCCTCGAGGCCCATTCCTCGACTCTCTCCTGGCTCACTCGTTCTTCCGCTACGCGGTCACGAGCTCTTTTGGCCGTTCCTGGGGGTAGGGGTCGCCGCCCGTAATTTAACATTGCGGGCGAGAGTCCGGTACTACTATGGGCGGCGTTGTTGAGCGAAAACACCAGCTCGGGCAGATTCTCGTCCCAGGAGGCGTGTTTTTCCTCCACAAAAGCGATTAACCGGGTTTTGAGCGTCCGGTATACTCGCTCCACCGGGTTGGCTTGTGGGTGATACGGCGGTGTCACCGTGTGGTGCACCCCCAAGTTCCGTAAGTACTCAGTGACGGCGCGGTTTTTAAACTCCGTTCCATTGTCACTGAGGAATACTTCCGGCGTGCCAAAACGTAAAATCACTCTGTCTTTCAATTCCTTCAAGATAGATTTTGCGTTCGCCTTCCGCAACGGAATAACCTCTACCCATCTTGAGAATAAATCTTCGAATACAAGAATATATTCGAAGCCGCGTTTGCTCTTGGGTAGAGGACCCATCATGTCGGCCGCCACCACCTGCCATGGGCGCGATATGTCGCGTTTTCCCATTAAACCGGCAGGCGCGCGTTGCTCGACTTTGCACTGCTGGCAGACGAGACACTCGCGCACGTATTTACGTACTGCCTTGTACATGTGTGGCCAGTAGTAAAATCTCGTAGCGCGATCGTACGTTTTGTCTCGCCCCAGGTGTCCCGAGGTCGGATCGTCGTGGCTCTCAGCGAGCACTTGCTGACGACCCTCCTTCGGTATGACAGTTTTCCACGCTTCTTCGTCCCCGACCGCCGCCTCTATGAGTTCGTCGGGGCGATAGTAGAATAACTGTCCACCTAATAATTTCCAGCGCGGGTATGCGTCTGGCTCTCGCTGCAATTTCTCTCGCCAAGAGGTATACCATGTATCGTCCGTCTCGTTTGTCAGATCGACTGCGGCGAGTGACGCATCTTCCTCGTCGCCCTCGAACATGCGAGATAGAGCATCGGGGACGTGGTTAAGTGCGCCCTTCCTGTGCTCTACCTCGAAGCTATGCCCTTGCAGTTCGAGTGCCCACCGCGCGAGCCGACCAGTTGGACTATGCAGGCTGTGTAACCAACGAAGACTACTATGATCGTTGATCACTCGAAAATGGTAGCCCTCGATATACGGCCTGAATTTTCCAATGGCCCAGACCACCGCGAGGCATTCTCTCTCCGTCACGCTATAGTTACGCTCCGCGGATGAGAGTGTGCGACTCGCAAATTCCAGTACTCTTTCCTCGCCATCGATTATTTGGAAGAGTACCGCGCCGATGCCTGTATCACTCGCGTCTGTTTGAAGAACGAATTGTTCTTCAAATTGCGGGCGAGACAGAATTGGAGCAGACGCAACAAAAGCCTTAATCTGATCGAAAGCTACTTGTTGTTCCTCTGTCCAATCGTAGCGGCGGTCTTTTTGGTGAGTCGGGTTAGTGGCTCGGCCATAGCAGCGAAATCTTTTAGGAACTTCCTGTACCACGAGGCCATTCCTAGAAAACGCCGAAGCTGTTTTAGGTTCCGTGGTTCAGGATAGCTTATTATCGGCGCGATTTTCTCGGGATCGGGACGAAAACCGTCCCGATTAACGAGTACGCCCAGGTAGCGAACTTCCGTCTGGCCAAACACACTTTTCTCTCGGTTAATAGTGAGATTAGCCTCCTTTATTCGCTTGAGAACGTGGCCAAGCCACTTTACATGTTCTTCAAAGGTCTCGGTGACAATGATTATATCATCGAGATAGGAGAAGGCATAGGGTTCCATTTCAGGACCGATAACCTTATCGATTAACCTCTGAAATGTTGCACCTGCCTGCGAGAGGCCATACGGCATGCGCGTGAACTGGAATAATCCCAGTCCAGGCACCGTGAACGCCGTTAATGGGCGAGATTCTTCCTCCAGTGGAATCTGGTGATATGCGCTGCTTAAGTCCAGAGTCGAAATATATTTTGCGCCTTGTAGCTTCCGCAAAATCGCGTCCATATATGGGAGCGGATATGCGTCAGCTCTGGACACGGCATTCACCTTCCGGAAGTCGATGCAGAATCGATATTTCTCGAGCGCTTTCCGCACCATTACTACTGGACTCGACCAAGCACTGGTCGAGGGCTCGATTATACCCGCCTCCAGCATCTCTCGTACCTGAGAGTGCATGATCTCCTCGAGTTTCTTGGAGACGGGGTAATATTTCTGTTTGACCGGCCGAGCCGAACCAACAGAAATCGCGTGTTCGGCCCACGTCGTGTGGCCGAGAGGTTCATCCGTCTGGACAAGCAACTGGTCGAGGAGTTCTTGGAGTTGTTTCTTCTGCACCTCCGACATCTCCTCGAGACCGATCGAAGCTAGCTCCAGAGTTTCGCCAAGAGAAACGCTGGCTACTTCTAAATCTACCGTTTGCCCTAACGCGCTCACGGTCAGCTGATTTTTCACTGCATCGTGAATCATTCCGAATGTCCGAATGAAATCGGCGCCGAGGTAGCACTCTAAGGTTTCGTCCGCGAGCACGGCGACACGAATCTCCTTTTTTATGCCTGCTACCTCGAAGGGGAGCATAACATACCCCGCGATCGCCACTGTATGACCGCCGGGGACTTTTGCTTTCCTTCCGTGGCTTGATAATAGCGGGCTACGGCACGCGGATGCTAATTGCAACCCGATCGAACCCATCACTGTTCGTGCCGCGCCAGTATCATATAAGGCGCGTATTCGGAAACCCCCGACGTTAACTTGGAGCCACCATCTGGCCTCCTCGTCGGGGTTAGCGATCGGTGCGTTCTCTACGCTGATCGCTGTAGCTGATGCAGCTGATTCGTCGCGCGGCTCCTCCTGAACGGTGGAGGCCGCGACGGCGATTTCGGAGGGAGTCTTCTTGAGTGCGGGCGTCGTATAGACTCCTACTACGCACCCGATTTCCCGTTTCACGCACACGTGGGACAATTGTACGTCCGATAGCCAGGCAGACCGCAGCCGTAACAATGAATACCCTCATTGTTACCCTTCGGTTTCACTGCGCTGCTATCGGGCGATTTTTTCCTTTCTGCTTGCCGAGGCCGCGGGTCGCGCTTCGGCGAGCCGCCTGCTGACTCTCCCTTTTCTCCTCTCCCTCCCTTCTTTTTCCCCTTGGCGGGAGAAGGTTTTCGAGAGGGCGGTGGAGTCTGCTTCGGGTGCAGCGCTGGCTGTAGCGCCAGCCTCACCTCTTCCGCGAGCATTTTGGACAGAGCTGCGATCCAATTCTGTCCAGTTCCCTCCGTTACCGGCGGGTTCATATGCCCTGGAAGTGCGGCAACTTTCAGTGGCGTATGTTTTTCTTTCTTTCCCCGAGGTTTATAGGCAGCCTCGGGGAGGAGGCTCTGTTCCGGAGGCGGCGGTTCTCGATAAGATTTTTCCGCCTCGAGAGTAAGCTCGGCCTCGACACTCAATTCCAATAGCGTGTCGATGTCCTCGAAATCAACTCTCCTCACCATGCGTTGGAGATCTGGCCGCAAATTGCGATGTAAGGTGTCCAACTGGTGAGAAAGTGGGAGAGGTGGCTCGATCTTTTTCATGATCGAGAGTAGGCAGGTGATGAAGTCGCGCACCGGTTCTTCTCTCCCCTGTGTGCGCGCTGTTGCCTCCTGCCGCATCCGTTGTTGGAATCTGCGGTTCGCGCCGTACCATTTACGTGCTGACGCGCAGAATTCGTTCCACGTGGACCAGCTCGTCTTATTATTCTGGTACCACGTGGCGGCGACTCCCGCGAAGAGTTCGGAGAGAGAACTTAACATCTCTTCCTCTGACATCTTCGCGAGACTTCGGCATTCATCGACACGGTTTAAGAACACGTCGATGCTCTGCCCTTTCTCGCCGGTATACTTCAGCCCCCATTTTCATGCGATGTTGCCGACGTCTCGCTGATTATTTCGGTTTTGCACCGTATGTCGCGGAGTGCTGGCATCAAGCGCGTTTGGGTCGCTGCGCAAATCTCTCGAATTCATCCGATTCGGGAGACCCCCCCTCCCAGGCTCCGCCTAGTAGACGATTGTGCGGCGTCCCTTGGGGGGAATGAGCGGTTGGCCAGACGTCGGTGGTGTATGCAGATAGGTGTCCTGCTCTTCCGGATATCTGAATGTCAGGGTATCTTGGAAGCCCACCTGACGTTGCCCGCTCTGCGCCTGGTCTAATCGCGTGCTGCACGCAGCTCCTTTTGTCGCTAGCTGCGTGAAGCTCTCCATTGCTAATTGCAATTTGGACTGATTGTCCGAGAGTTGCGTGACCTTCTGCGTGAGTTGCGTTAAAAATGCCCTCAATTCCGCAGGGATTGGCAGATCCTGCGTTCCGCCGTTGCTAGGGTGTGCTGTTGTGGGTGAAGGGTTGTACTTGTCTCCCTCTCCTTAGATCCGTCTTCTCGATCCGTCTCGTTCTCCGTTGTTTCCGCTGGTTCCTGTTCCATCGAGCTTCTTTCCGCTGCGCGCGTCTCGATTTCGAGACGCGTCCGTTCCAGCTTGAGTTTTACGACGTTATCGTCGCGGACATACTCAAGTGGATGCGGTTCATTCTCGTCTGAACCGCGTGCCCATGGCGTCTCGATTTCGCCGTTGCAGACTCTATCGATGAACGTTTGGCGGAGGTTTGCTCTCGCTACCCACGTCGTGTGTTCATCGAGGTCTGCATTTGTGGCGATGAACTCGTCTGCCGAGTAATCCCCGAGCAGCCATCTGCTCGCGCGATCTAACTGTTGAAATCGCGCGCCAGATGTTTTCAACTCCATCGCCTTGAGATATCTATCTATCTCTTCCAGTGAGAGGCACATACACCAATTCTCGAGTGCTAGTTGTGCCGCCATATTGGTTTCTCACTGGAATATTTATGCGAAAGAGAAAAAAAAAAAATATAAAACAGAAGAGCGAAAAAAAACTGATCGCAAGTAGATTTTTCGGCTCGTTCGCTCCGCAATTTACAGCGTGTTGTTACTCAGTGCGTCGATTGAGTGCGCGTATTTCCCTAATCCCTGGGCGCTTACAATCGCGAGTTACAGAAAAAAAACTAAACTGTTTCTCAATCTGTCGCACTGAGTAAATTCGCGAGCAGAAACGACAGCGAAACACGAAAAGAGTGTTACGCTTAAATATTTACTTCGCGTTGTATTTATTTTTACGAAAATTTACAATGAAGAACGAGAATAATTTTCGTCCACGCGGCCAAAATCTTCTCGCAAAACTTTAGTCTGCGAGAAGTTCGCCTTCTCTTTCCACCGCAAAATAATAAAATAAATTGTGGAAAGAGGGTGCGTTCGGCAATTGTGTCGCGCGATAAAATTCGGCGACACCCCGTTTAAAAGTCGTTGAAAGAAAACAATTCACTCGAAAAAAGAATTTTGAGTGCCTTAAATTGCAGGGTATTCTACAAAAAGTGCAGACGTAGAAAGAAATCGCGCTTGCTTTTCCCCTGATTTTGTTGCTCCTATATAACAGCGAATATATCAAAACCAAAATCTTCTCGCAAAACTTTAGTTTGCGAGACGTTCGTTTTCTCCTTCCACTACAAAATAATAAAATAAACTGTGGAACGAGAACACGTTTGGTATTTGCGTCGCTCGTCAAAATACGGCTACGCTTTATTTAACCGTTACTAAAAAAAAACAAAATTTTCTTGCACACGTGAGGCTATAATAAAGGGCCACACGAAAGATAGAAAACTTGCTGATTTCCAAAAAAACAATAAGGCGGAGAGAGATTAAATGGTTGAAGAAAGAAGGAAGGAAAAACCAAAAAAAAATTTTTAATTTCCTTCCAAAATCACAAAAAAAAAATTTTAAATTTATTTTCAAAAGTACTAAAAACACAAAAAAAAAATTTTATTAATTATTATTATTTATAATTTTTATTAGTTATTATTATTAATAATTTTTATCCCTTTAAGTTAATAATTTTTAGTTTGCAATTCTAATAATTTTTAATTTTTATTGTTAATAATTTTCCTTAATTGATTAATTATTGTTGGATTATTACCAACAATAATCTCTCTTTCCGTCTTTTGCTATTTATCCGAGCAAACAAATAAGGTTTTAGAACGAATGAATATATCTCCTAGTTGTTTAGCTATATCGCTAAACGACTTACTAATTGATTATAAACCGAATTAGTATGAGGGAAAAGCAAAACTACGAACCTTTGTGTAAATGGGCCTATATATCGCGAGGTCCGAATTATTTTCGTTTCTGCTCACGATATAATACTTGTTGTCGAAAAGTATTTTCGTGGACTTAGAATTGTCTACGACACTCTCGCACACATACATACACTCTCACGGTCGAACGATCGCGGTGTCGGCTGTGTTGCGAGCCCGCGCGTGTTTACAAACACGCGCCGCGCGCTATCCTACTGTACCTATCCACACGTACGGGCGCCAGTTGTAACAGGGCGAATAGTTTTCGGAGCGAGAGAGTTTTCGGCAACGCCGAAAGCTTACCTGTATGCTCTCTCTCTCGCTCACACTGCTCCGCAACGACGATGCCTTCCTCGGCGCTGCTCGTCGAGGACGATGTTCGCCTACGTTGCGGCTCGAGCGGCGCCCTGGCAGATTTGCCGGCTCTGCGCGCGCTCGGTGCAATGCCGTTCGCTGGCTGTGTACAACCGGGTAACTCAGAAGTTACCCGGGAATTTTAATCTCGTGTGTGTGACTCTACGCGTTCCTTAATGAAGGGGAAAACACGCGCGAGTACCTGGGGCTCAGATGATCGCCGAGGAAGTCGGCGGTCCCGCGGAGGCGGCGGTATCCGAGGTACTCGTAGGAATAACGGCGGAAGGGAAGGGGGCGAAATAACAATTCGCGAACTCTTAATTAAGAAATATAAAAGACCGTTTTATTGTCTAATCATAAGAGGAGTTTACAAAAGAACAGG
The DNA here is from genome assembly GCA_036365515.1 of Torymus aiolomorphi. Classification (NCBI taxonomy): domain Eukaryota; kingdom Metazoa; phylum Arthropoda; class Insecta; order Hymenoptera; family Torymidae; genus Torymus; species Torymus aiolomorphi. The sequence continues at coordinate 102,835,935 of CM070876.1, read as the reverse complement.
ATAATGAGCGCGCCGCGGTCTCTACTTCTCGCGAGGACGAAATGCCTCGCGAGGCGCACGCGTCGCGGATGTCGCGCGCAGATACACTCCCGGAGACGAGGTGCACCACCCGTCTCCGACACTCTCTACCTCGCGCGTCGAGGTAGAGTCTCGCTCGCGCGTAGGGGGCCTGCAGGCACTAACCTTACTTATGTGTCGACGGAGTCCGGGCTAGAGCCGTCTCGTTCTCTCTCGCGCACGACGATGAGGACCTCCTCCGTAGCCTTGCTCCCTCTCCTTTCTTTCTCTCTCTTCTTTCTCTCTCTTCTTTCTCTGCCTGCTTTCTCTCTCTTCTTTCTGCGTGCGCGCACCGAATCGGCAGAAAATCGACTGACTCGTTCTCGCGCGCACCGTTGCCGATACGCCCTCCTCGCGCCTGCGCATCCCCGCTTCGCTCCTCGATGGCTCGAGTGCGTGGTAGTTTGCCCGCGGATTCCGAACTTCGTTACAATATATATATATACATATACATATTGTAACGAAGTTCGGAATCCGCGGGCAAACTACCACGCACTCGAGCCATCGAGGAGCGAAGCGGGGATGCGCAGGCGCGAGGAGGGCGGATCGGCAACGGTGCGCGCGAGAACGATTGAGTCGAGTTTCTGCCGATTCGGTGCGCGCACGCAGAAAGAAGAGAGACAAAGAAGACAGAGAAAGAAGAGAGAGAAAGAAGAGAGAGAAAGAAAAGAGAGGGAGCAACCCAGGTCGCAAGGCTCCGGAGGAAATCCTCATCGTCGTCGTACGCGAGAGATTGCGGACGGATCTAGCCCGGACTCCGTCGACACCTGAGCAAGGTTAGTGCCTGCAGGCCCCCCTACGCGCGAGAGAGACTCTACCTCGACGCGCGAGGTAGAGAGCGTCGGAGACGAGTGGTGCACCTCGTCTCCGGGAGTGTATCTGTGCGCGATATCCGCGACGCGTGCGACTCGCGAGGCATTTCGACCTCGCGAGAATTAGAGACCGCGGCGCGCTCAATATCCTTTTCTTTGTAAGGCCCCTCTTGTGATTAGGTATTAAAACGGTCTTTTATATTTCTTAATTAAGAGTTCGCGAATTGTTATTTCGCCCCCTTCCCTTCCGCCGTTATTCCTACGAGTACCTCGGATACCGCCGCCTCCGCGGGACCGCCGACTTCCTCGGCGATCATCTGAGCCCCAGGTACTCGCGCGTGTTTCCCCCTTCATTAAGGAACGCGTAGAGTCACACACACGATATTAAAATTCCCGGGTAACTTCTGAGTTACCCGGTTGTACACAGTCAGCGAACGGCATTGTACCGAGCGCGCGCAGAGCCGGCGATTCTGCCAGGGCGCCGCTCGAGCCGCAACGTAGGCGAGCATCGTCCTCGACGAGCAGCGCCGAGGAAGGCATCGTCGTTGCGGAGCAGTGTGAGCGAGAGAGAGCGAGCATACAGGTAAGCTTTCGGCGTTGCCGAAAACTTTCTCGCTCCGAAAACTATTCGCCCTGTTACAACTGGCGCCCGTACGTGTGGATAGGTACAGTAGGATAGCGCGCGGCGCGTGTTTGTAAACACGCGCGGGCTCGCAACACAGCCGACACCGCGATCGTTCGACCGTGAGAGTGTATGTATGTGTGCGAGAGTGTCGTAGACAGTTCTATGTCGACAAAAATACTTTGCGACAACAAGTATTATATCGCGAGCAGAAACGAAAATAATTCGGACCTCGCGATATATAGGCTCATTTACGCAAAAGTTCGTAGCTGTGCTTTTCCCTGATACTAATTCGATTTATAATCGATGAGTAAGTTGTTTGGCAATATAGCTAAACAACTTAGAGATATATTCGTTCACTATAAAGCCTCATTTATTTGTTCGAATAAATAGGAGAAGACGGAAAGATAGATGGTTGTTACTAACAATCTATCAATAATTAGTTAATAAATTAGTGGAAATTATTAATTTATTTTGATAAAAATTATTAATAATATTAATTAATAAAATTTTTTTTTGGTTTTTCCTTCCTTCTTTCTTCAACCATTTAATCTCTCTCCGCCTTATTGTTTTTTGGAAATCAGCAAGTTTTCTATCTTTCGTGTGGCCCTTTATTATAGCCTCACGTGTGCAAGAAAATTTTGTTTTTTTTAGTAACGGTTAAATAAAGCGTCGCCGTATTTTGACGAGCGACGCAAATACCAAACGTGTTCTCGTTCCACAGTTTATTTTATTATTTTGTAGTGGAAGGAGAAAACGAACGTCTCGCAAACTAAAGTTTTGCGAGAAGATTTTGGTTTTGATATATTCGCTGTTATATAGGAGCAACAAAATCAGGGGAAAAGCAAGCGCGATTTCTTTCACCGCGTGCACATTTTATAGAATAACCTACACTTTAAAGCACTCAAAATTTTTTTTTTTTCTTTCTTCCTTGAATGAATCGTTTTCTTTCAACGACTTTCAACGACTTTTAAACGGGGTGTCGCCGAATTTTATCGCGCGACACAATTGCCGAACGCACCCTCTTTCCACAATTTATTTTATTATTTTGCGGTGGAAAGAGAAAGCGAACTTCTCGCAGACTAAAGTTTTGCGAGAAGATTTTGGCCGCGTGGACGAAAATTATTCTCGTTCTTCATTGTAAATTTTCGTAAAAATAAATACAACGCGAAGTAAATATTTAAGCGTAACACTCTTTTCGTGTTTCGCTGTCGTTTCTGCTCGCGAATTTACTCAGTGCGACAGATTGAGAAACAGTTTAGTTTTTTTTCTTCTGTAACTCGCGATTGTAAGCGCCCAGGGATTAGGAAAATACGCGCACTCAATCGACGCACTGAGTAACAACACGCTGTAAATTGCGGAGCGAACGAGCCGAAAAATCTAATTGCGGTCAGTTTTTTTTCTCTCTTCTGTTTTATATATTTTTTTTTTTCTTTCGCATAAATATTCCAGTGAGAAACCAATATGGCGGCACAACTAGCACTCGAGAATTGGTGTATGTGCCTCTCACTGGAAGAGATAGATAGATATCTCAAGGCGATGGAGTTGAAAACATCTGGCGCGCGATTTCAACAGTTAGATCGCGCGAGCAGATGGCTGCTCGGGGATTACTCGGCAGACGAGTTCATCGCCACAAATGCAGACCTCGATGAACACACGACGTGGGTAGCGAGAGCAAACCTCCGCCAAACGTTCATCGATAGAGTCTGCAACGGCGAAATCGAGACGCCATGGGCACGCGGTTCAGACGAGAATGAACCGCATCCACTTGAGTATGTCCGCGACGATAACGTCGTAAAACTCAAGCTGGAACGGACGCGTCTCGAAATCGAGACGCGCGCAGCGGAAAGAAGCTCGATGGAACAGGAACCAGCGGAAACAACGGAGAACGAGACGGATCGAGAAGACGGATCTAAGGAGAGGGAGACAAGTACAACCCTCCACCCACAACAGCACACCCTAGCAACGGCGGAAACGCAGGATCTGCCAATCCCTGCGGAATTGAGGGCATTTTTAACGCAACTCACGCAGAAGGTCACGCAACTCTCGGACAATCAGTCCAAATTGCAATTAGCAATGGAGAGCTTCACGCAGCTAGCGACAAAAGGAGCTGCGTGCAGCACGCGATTAGACCAGGCGCAGAGCGGGCAACGTCAGGTGGGCTTCCAAGATACCCTGACATTCAGATATCCGGAAGAGCAGGACACCTATCTGCATACACCACCGACGTCTGGTCAACCGCTCATTCCCCCCCAAGGGACGCCGCACAATCGTCTACTAGGCGGAGCCTGGGGGGGGGGTCTCCCGAATCGGATGAATTCGAGAGATTTGCGCAGCGACCCAAACGCGCTTGATGCCAGCACTCCGCGACATACGGTGCAAAACCGAAATAATCAGCGAGACGTCGGCAACATCGCACGAAAATGGGGGCTGAAGTATACCGGCGAGAAAGGGCAGAGCATCGACGTGTTCTTAAACCGTGTCGATGAATGCCGAAGCCTCGCGAAGATGTCAGAGGAAGAGATGTTAAGTCTCTCTCCGAACTCTTCGCGGAGTCGCCGCCACGTGGTACCAGAATAATAAGACGAGCTGGTCCACGTGGAACGAATTCTGCGCGTCAGCACGTAAATGGTACGGCGCGAACCGCAGATTCCAACAACGGGTGCTGCAGGAGGCAACAGCGCGCACACAGGGGAGAGAAGAACCGGTGCGCGACTTCATCACCTGCCTACTCTCGATCATGAAAAAGATCGAGCCACCTCTCCCACTTTCTCACCAGTTGGACACCTTACACCGCAATTTGCGGCCAGATCTCCAACGCATGGTGAGGAGAGTTGATTTCGAGGACATCGACACGCTATTGGAATTGAGTGTCGAGGCCGAGCTTACTCTCGAGGCGGAAAAATCTTATCGAGAACCACCGCCTCCGGAACAGAGCCTCCTTCCCGAGGCTGCCTATAACCCTCGGGGAAAGAAAGAAAAACATACGCCACTGAAAGTTGCCGCACTTCCAGGGCGTATGAACCCGCCGGTAACGGAGGGAACTGGACAGAATTGGATCGCAGCTCTGTCCAAAATGCTCGCGGAAGAGGTGAGGCTGGCGCTACAGCCAGCGCTGCACCCGAGGCAGACTCCACCGCCCTCTCGAAAACCTTCTCCCGCCAAGGGGAAAAAGAAGGGAGGGAGAGGAGAAAAGAGAGAGTCAGCAGGCGGCTCGCCGAAGCGCGACCCGCGGCCTCGGCAAGCAGAAAGGAAAAAATCGCCCGATAGCAGCGCAGTGAAACCGAAGGATAACAGTGAGGGTATTCATTGTTACGGCTGCGGTCTGCCTGGCTATCGGACGTACAATTGTCCCACGTGTGCGGGAAACGGGAAATCGGGTGCGTAGTAGGAGTCTATACGACGCCCGCACTCAAGAAGACTCCCTCCGAAATCGCCGTCGCGGCCTCCACCGTTCAGGAGGAGCCGCGCGACGAATCAGCTGCATCAGCTACAGCGATCAGCGTAGAGAACGCACCGATCGCTAACCCCGACGAGGAGGCCAGATGGTGGCTCCAAGTTAACGTCGGGGGTTTCCGAATACACGCCTTATATGATACGGGCGCGGCACGAACAGTGATGGGTTCGATCGGGTTGCAATTAGCATCCGCGTGCCGTAGCCCGCTATTATCAAGCCACGGAAGGAAAGCAAAAGTCCCCGGCGGTCATACAGTGGCGATCGCGGGGTATGTAATGCTCCCCTTCGAGGTAGCAGGCATAAAAAAGGAGATTCGTGTCGCCGTGCTCGCGGACGAAACCTTAGAGTGCTACCTCGGCGCTGATTTCATTCGGACATTCGGAATGATTCACGATGCAGTGAAAAATCAGCTGACCGTGAGCGCGTCAGGGCAAACGGTAGATTTAGAAGTAGCCAGCGTTTCTCTTGGCGAAACTCTGGAGCTAGCTTCGATCGGTCTCGAGGAGATGTCGGGGGTGCAGAAGAAATAACTCCAAGAACTCCTCGACCAGTTGCTCGTCCAGACGGATGAACCTCTCGGCCGCACGACGTGGGCCGAACACGCGATTTCTGTTGGCTCGGCTCGGCCGGTCAAACAGAAATATTACCCCGTCTCCAAGAAACTCGCGGAGATCATGCACTCTCAGGTACGAGAGATGCTGGAGGCGGGTATAATCGAGCCCTCGACCAGTGCTTGGTCGAGTCCAGTAGTAATGGTGCGGAAAGCGCCCGAGAAATATCGATTCTGCATCGACTTCCGGAAGGTGAATGCCGTGTCCAGAGCTGACGCATATCCGCTCCCATATATGGACGCGATTTTGCGGAAGCTACAAGGCGCAAAATATATTTCGACTCTGGACTTAAGCAGCGCATATCACCAGATTCCGCTGGAGGAAGAATCTCGCCCATTAACGGCGTTCACGGTGCCTGGACTGGGATTATTCCAGTTCACGCGCATGCCGTATGGCCTCTCGCAGGCAGGTGCAACATTTCAGAGGTTAATCGATAAGGTTATCGGTCCTGAAATGGAACCCTATGCCTTCTCCTATCTCGATGATATAATCATTGTCACCGAGACCTTTGAAGAACACGTAAAGTGGCTTGGCCACGTTCTCAAGCGAATAAAGGAGGCTAATCTCACTATTAACCGAGAGAAAAGTGTGTTTGGCCAGACGGAAGTTCGCTACCTGGGCGTACTCGTTAATCGGGACGGTTTTCGTCCCGATCCCGAGAAAATCGCGCCGATAATAAGCTATCCTGAGCCACGGAACCTAAAACAGCTTCGGCGTTTTCTAGGAATGGCCTCGTGGTACAGGAAGTTCCTAAAAGATTTCGCTGCTATGGCCGAGCCACTAACCCAACTCACCAAAAAAGACCGCCGCTACGATTGGACAGAGGAAAAACAAGTAGCTTTCGATCAGATTAAGGCTTTTGTTGCGTCTGCTCCAATTCTGTCTCGCCCGCAATTTGAAGAACAATTCGTTCTTCAAACAGACGCGAGTGATACAGGCATCGGCGCAGTACTCTTCCAAATCATCGATGGCGAGGAAAGAGTACTGGAATTTGCGAGTCGCACACTCTCATCCGCGGAGCGTAACTATAGCGTGACGGAGAGAGAATGCCTCGCGGTGGTCTGGGCCATTGGAAAATTCAGGCCGTATATCGAGGGCTACCATTTTCGAGTGATCACCGATCATAGTAGTCTTCGTTGGTTACACAGCCTGCATAGTCCAACTGGTCGGCTCGCGCGGTGGGCGCTCGAACTACAAGGGCATAGCTTCGAGGTAGAGCACAGGAAGGGCGCACTTAACCACGTCCCCGATGCTCTATCTCGCATGTTCGAGGGCGACGAGGAAGATGCGTCACTCGCCGCAGTCGATCTGACAAACGAGACGGACGATACCCGCGCTGGAAATTATTAGGTGGACAGTTATTCTACTATCGCCCCGACGAACTCATAGAGACGGCGGTCGGGGACGAAGAAGCGTGGAAAACTGTCATACCGAAGGAGGGGCGTCAGCAAGTGCTCGCTGAGTGCCACGACGACTCGACCTCGGGACACCTGGGGCGAGACAAAACGTACGATCGCGCTACGAGATTTTACTACTGGCCACACATGTACAAGGCAGTACGTAAATACGTGCGCGAGTGTCTCGTCTGCCAGCAGTGCAAAGTCGAGCAACGCGCTCCTGCCGGTTTAATGGGAAAACGCGACATATCGCGCCAATGGCAGGTGGTGGCGGCCGACATGATGGGTCCTCTACCCAAGAGCAAACGCGGCTTCGAATATATTCTTGTATTCGAAGATTTATTCTCAAGATGGGTAGAGGTTATTCCGTTGCGGAAGGCGAACGCAAAATCTATCTTGAAGGAATTGAAAGAGAGAGTGATTTTACGTTTTGGCACGCCGGAAGTATTTCTCAGTGACAATGGAACGGAGTTTAAAAACCGCTCCGTCACTGAGTACTTACGGAACTTGGGGGTGCACCACACGGTGACACCGCCGTATCACCCACAAGCCAACCCGGTGGAGCGAGTAAACCGGACGCTCAAAACCCGGTTAATCGCTTTTGTGGAGGAAAACACGCCTCTTGGGACGAGAATCTGCCCGAGCTGGTGTTTTCGCTCAATAGCGCCGCCCATAGTAGTACCGGACTCTCGCCCGCAATGTTAAATTACGGGCGGCGACCCTACCCCAGGAACGGCCAAAAGAGCTCGTGACCGCGTAGCGGAAGAACGAGTGAGCCAGGAGAGAGTCGAGGAATGGGCCTCGAGGATGAAAGGCCTCAATCGATTGAATAGAGCCGTCGCCGATCACATCGACGGCGAACAAGAGCGGCAAGCGCATTATTATGATGCAAAACACCGCGAGCCCCTCTTCCAAGCAGGAGACTATGTTTGGAAGAGAAACCGGATCCTATCGTCTGCCGCACAAGGAATCTCGGCGAAACTGGCACCGAAATTCGCGGGGCCGTATGCGATAATAGCCAAAATAGGCATTAACACTTATCGCATACGCGCGCTCGACGCAAACGAGGAGGAATTAGTTCACGCCGAGCATCTGAAGCCTTACGTGGGTGTAACGCCTTCAGATGAGGAGCCGGAGGAAGGACCTCAACCGCCGAGGGATAGCCCAGCGATTGTGGCGACGTGCGACCCGCCAGTAGCGAGCGACAGCGAGAATAACTCGCAGGTAGATCGCGGAAACGACGGCGCCGCAGCCATCTCCGATCGCGTACCGCTTGAGAACCCAGCGAGCGAAGCGAAAAACTTACGTGCCCCTACTCCTCTCCCCAGGCGTAACCCGGGTCGTCCAAGGAAGGCGGTACGGCTTGTAGTAAGGCCGACTGCCATACGCGTGATAGCGGCGAGCCCAGCAAAGAACCTCGCTGCGAAATCGCGCGGACGACCCAAAGGCTCACGCAATGAGGCGAATACTCTCGATCCGACGACTATACTACCCTCGCGGACGCGTACGCAGTCTCGCGCGGCAGTATAAGGCCTGGACGGGCCGTATTTTTTGATACTAGTTTCGCCTTATTTTTCTTTCTCCCACCTCCGCTCCTAACCTAGCATGCCCTTACCACCCACGCGTGCGAACTTCGCATGTTATGCATCCAGAGCGCCGACCAGGGGGTAGTACGTCGCGTCTGGGAGGGGGGTGTAACGAAGTTCGGAATCCGCGGGCAAACTACCACGCACTCGAGCCATCGTGGAGCGAAGCGGGGATGCGCAGGCGCGAGGAGGGCGGATCGGCAACGGTGCGCGCGAGAACGATTGAGTCGAGTTTCTGCCGATTCGGTGCGCGCACGCAGAAAGAAGAGAGAGAAAGAAGACAGAGAAAGAAGAGAGAGAAAGAAGAGAGAGAAAGAAAAGAGAGGGAGCAACCCAGGTCGCAAGGCTCCGGAGGAAATCCTCATCGTCGTCGTACGCGAGAGATTGCGGACGGATCTAGCCCGGACTCCGTCGACACCTGAGCAAGGTTAGTGCCTGCAGGCCCCCCTACGCGCGAGCTAGACTCTACCTCGACGCGCGAGGTAGAGAGCGTCGGAGACGAGTGGTGCACCTCGTCTCCGGGAGTGTATCTGTGCGCGATATCCGCGACGCGTGCGACTCGCGAGGCATTTCGACCTCGCGAGAATTAGAGACCGCCGCGCGCTCAATATCCTTTTCTTTTATAAACCCCTCTTGTGATTAGCTATTAAAACGGTCTTTTATATTTCTTAATTAAGAGTTCGCGAATTGTTATTTCGCCCCCTTCCCTTCCGCCGTTATTCCTACGAGTACCTCGGATACCGCCGCCTCCGCGGGATCGCCGACTTCCTCGGCGATCATCTGAGCCCCAGGTACTCACGCGTGTTCCCCCTTCATTAAGGAACGCGTAGAGTCACACACGCGATATTAAAATTCCCGGGTAACTTCTGAGTTACCCGGTTGCTACCACAGTCAGCGAACGGCATTGTACCGAGCGCGCGCAGTGCCGGCGATTCTGCCAGGGGGCCGCTCGACCCGGAACGTAGGCGAGCATCGTCCTCGCCGAGCAGCGCCGAGGAAGGCATCGTCGTTGCGGAGCAGTGTGAGCGAGAGAGAGCGAACATACAGGTAAGCTTTCGGCGTTGCCGAAAACTCTCTCGCCCCGAAAACTATTCGCCCTGTTACAATATATATCTATATATATATATATATATATATATATATATATATATATGTATATGTATATATATATATATATTTATATATATATATATATATATATATACTTTCTCGTGTTCTCTCTCTCTCTCTCTCTCTCTCTCTCTCTCTCTCTTCGAGTATATACAAAATATTATATATATATATGACGATACTCATAGGAGCTTGTTGACCAATCAGAGCAGCGCAGCGGTCGGAACAAAACAGCTGATCGACGAGAGAAAAGAAGAAGAAAAATTTTCTGATCTGAAAACAGCCATCGGAAATTATATAATCGATATACATCGAAACGACACAATATTTTTAATTGAAATTTTTTATACATGTAGTATATCAAAAAACCTATCCATTGATATATTTAAATATAAGATAAACATAATGCAAAGTCGTAAAAAGCAAGTGAAATTCTCGCACACCTATTTCAAAGTATATAGTAGCGCGGTCGTCCCTCAGGCTCCTTCTACATTGGACAGATACTTGCCTTCGGAGCGCTCCCGCGCTCCTTGATTACACAAAAAAACTCTAGTGTAATGTATGTGTTATAGATTTTGTAGTATAGTAAAGTTCAAGATGTATAAAGAATTAAAATGAAAACTATTAAGTAGGCAAGACTCACGTAAATATACAATAGATACCATAAAATGAGTTCTTATACCCTGACTAAACTTATAAATTAACTAGATGAACTAATATGACAAGCGACAACTGCTTACCCGTATCGCATCTAACCACACACACAGCACTTTTATGATATCCCCCAGTTTCTAATTATCTATCCCCTCACATTCTAAAGCACTAACACTTGAAGATCATTGTAGAGCTGGGGAAGTTGCAAAATGAGTCTGGATGGCCCAGGGCGGGCACTACTCCATGGATGCCAGTCCGCTCAGAATTATCTAAAAGCCATCTGAGAGGAAAATACTATAGAGACCGAAATGCGTGTCTCAATCTCAAGGACTGCCTCACCGTAGAAATAAACGAAACACATGAATAGATCAATCACTGATCTAGGAGACAAGCCAGGAGAATTGAGTACCTAGAAACCACAAATGACTAATGAATAGATGACACAAAAAACATTACCATATAAAAGAAAATACTGTAGCAATGGTTGTTGTTCACTATTCTCACTGCACCAGCTACATCTAACAATTAAAGGGGAAAGACTGGTGGAACCTTCTCTTGTTGTTTCATTGCTGATAACACCTCCATCTTGAGAGTCGCTGAAGGTACCAGCAGCAGATTAACTGTACACAGAGCCACTACTATAAGAGTCAAACACACACATGGAAAGTTGAGTATCTGAAAACCACATATGACTAATAAATAAATGAGCCAAGCAACATCACCACAGCCAAGAAAGATTCTGTAGCAGTGCCCATCGTTTACACTACTCTCGTCGCCAGATACCTGCAACAAGAGAAAGTCCCTTCAGCTTACCTATCAGAGAGGTTAGAAACGAGAAAGTGCTTACGAAATTTGCTCTCGCTGTCGACACGCTGCCTTCCTGTCTCTGAGGAATATCATCATCAACCAGTAAACATGATGAAAGGGACGATATTCTCCAGGGCGGCGTATTGCAGCACCCACCGTCATCACTGGGAATGCCGGGAGACAGACGATACGATTGTTGACGTCACACCATGGACTACGCGCGCACACGCCACCGTAGGGCCCCAGTCAACATAGGCTCACTAGGGCTAGTAGCAGAAAGCGCGCGTACGATCCATATATGTATATATAGATATATCATATCTTATATACAGGGAGCGCTCACGGTCACGTGGGTCGCATGCGTTTTTCCGCTGGTGCGAAGGCAACTATGCGCAGCCTATAGCCAAGGTGGCCGTTACGGCTGATGTACTCTGCACGCACAGAGCACCAAGCCAGATTACCATTGACGAATGCACTAGTGTTGAGTTTTCTCTTTTTGTTTTTCTCCTATTCGCGGTATTAATGCATGTGTGCATGTGTGTATATGTATAAGTTATACGAACATCAGTGAGCGATTAGTCTACAGTTTTCGTTAAACTGTGTAAAATTTGACTTTATATTTTTGTATTAATCGGGAGTAATGAAACGGTATTTTTCCTTATGTTATTCAAAAGCATTTTACTTAAGAGTGCTCCACCCCTGCGGCGGAAATGGGCAATAGCCAATCAGGGACCGCGAATTTTTCTGCACACATTACGCTTCGAATTTTTATTGAATCGGTGTAAAAATTATCGCATAATGTTCCTTGAACATTAATACACGCGGGAAGACTCTTACATGTTAGCAAAAATTTTTGTAAACGCAATAAAAAAAATAAATAAAATTTGAGAGGTAGCGTCGTCTGCTCGGCGCGTAAGCGACTTGAAGATGCGTCTACTGCGGTTGCGCCGAGCGGGAGTAGGTTTGTTCCCTCGTCGCGCGGTTGATTCAAATTAATTTTTTTCCGTTAACGCAATATACAAATGTACAGTATTTTTAAAATAGGTATAATATTTATTATACCAAATGACAAATATGAAATATTTGTCGCGAATCTTAGTAGCACCTCTACCCTACCTTCAAATCAAGGAAAAAAGCAACTTCGTCCGCTCTTAATTCCTGATTAAATATTTCATATTTGTCATTTTTATATTGTTAAAATTTTATTTTATATAGAGATACAATATACTCTATTGTATATCCTTTCAGAACGTTTATTGATACTTTCAAATTTTAATTGATTTTAATGACAAGGATCTAATCACACAATAGTGTAATATCATTATTTGCATTTGTAAATGAAAATGTCAATGCGGAGAAAATATTATAATTTAATTTAGACTTTCAATTAAGTGGGATATGGAACATGGTAAATTTGTAACGATATACAATTTCCTGGAAATGACTGACTATAATCAAAATTATCGAAATTTTGATATAAAAAGCATTTTGAAGCGACTGAATTTTACCACGCTGACGCGACACAATTTTTTTACCGTTGACACGGTACTTTTTTATTTAGTTCACATTTAAGTATTTTCTCCGTGATAAGAACTTTTTTTAAATATGCAGAGGAATCGAATCTGAAATAGTAGATTTGAGAGTGTAGGCCTTCAAATATATAAGAAATTTTTAATACTCCAAACACGAAAATGTGATATTATTATATCACATTTTCGATGAACGTGATATTATTATTTTCGATGAATGTGATATTATTATATCACATTTTACTCCAAACACAAAAGTTGAATATTATTGTATAAAAATTAAATAAAAAATAACATCCTAGAAAATGTAATAAATTATTATGCCTGTTAAAATATTATACCTATTTTAAAAATACTGTACATTTGTATATTGCGTTAACGGAGAAAACTGAATTTGAATCAACCGCGCGATAAGGGAACAAACCTACTCCCGCTCGGCGCAGCCGCAGTAGACGCATCTTCAAGTCGCTTATGCGCCGAGCAGACGACGCTACCTCTCAAATTTTATTTATTTTATTTATTGCGTTTACAAAAATTTTTCTAACATGTAAGAGTCTTCCCGCGTGTATTAATGTTCAAGGAACATTATGCGATAATTTTTACATCGATTCAATAAAAATTCGAAGCGTAATGTGTGCAGAAAAATTCGCGGTCCCTGATTGGCTATTGCCCATTTCCGCCGCAGGGGTGGAGCACTCTTAACACAAAAATTTCAAATACAAAAGTTGTTGATAACATTGAAATAAAACTTTTTTTCTATTCAACATTTGCATAAATAAAAATAAAAACTATTACTATAATTCAAATAGAAATAATGAAAACAATGTTTTAAATTTTAAATATAATTGCAATCATAGTACTTATATATTTAATATTCCTATGTGTACTTTAATCATATCAATTAATAATACTTAATTAATTTATATGAATCATAGACTATTTGAAAAGTTATCGGCATATATCTATATTTGTAGAATTATAAGACAAATTTTCTACAAGAAAATAATAAATATGTAATAGTAAATACATAATTTCCATTTAAATTTTACTGCAGAGATGTATTTATATGTATTTTAATGATAATAACGATGAAAATAAGTATTACAATTAATGCAATAATAAAATTATAAGGTTTTTCTGAGCATTGCGGTCGTGCCTATTACGTAAAAACGAAGTTTTTGCATAGAGAGGGGGCGGGCGACAAGCGAAGCGAGGAGCGGGCGTGTGGGGGGGGGTCGCGTGTCGAGCGCAGCGAGGCACGCAGGGGGCTCGGCCCCCCTAATTTAAAAACAAATTTCATTCTCGAACAATTTTTCCACACATTTAGACCTGTTTCAGTTAAATTATTTGCCTCAAATAAAAAATTTCAGATCGTTGAAAATTTTCTCGTCCATTTCACCCTACGCCTACATTTGAAAAAACAGATTTCAAATTCGCAGGCTATAGTTATATTTACGCTAGGGCAGAATGCATTGTATTTTGACCTTACATCTTCCAAAAATTAATTACTTTCAAGTCTCAACCATACCACGCTAATACCACGCTCTAATACCACGCTCCCGAAATGCTACGGACTACCTAAAATACATAAAAACAACATCCCATTAAGACCAATAGTATCAACGATAGGCTCCCCAACTTACTTCTTATCAAAAGAACTTTTTTCCATCCTCCAAAATAGTGTGAACAGACCAAAATCATACGTAAAAAACAGTCTAGATCTGATAGAGAAATTAAAAAATATCACCATCCCGCCTAACTACACTCTTATTAGCCTGGACGTGACATCTCTATATACAAACATTAGTAAACAGTTATTAAAGCAAAGTATTGAAAAACGATATTTTCAAATTTCAAGAAACACAACAATCACATTAAACGAAATTTTAAATGAATGTAACCTTCTGATGGATAATACTTATTTTCAATTTAATAATAAATATTACAAACAATCATTCGGTACACTAATGGGATCACCGATATCCGGTTTATTCGCTGATTTAGTTATGGATGACTTAGAATCCGAACGCCTACGAAAACTCTCCTTCAAACCGATATTTTTCTACCGTTACGTTGATGACATAATTACGTGTATTCCAAACTCGGGATTAAATGAAATGTTAGATACTTTTAATTCATATAATAGCAGATTACAATTGACTCATGAAATAGAGACAAAAAATTCGATAAGTTTTCTCGACATTCTATTGATAAGAGAAAACCAAAAGATTATTACAAATTGGTACACCAAACCAACTTTTTCCGGTAGATTCTTAAATTACCATTCACAGCATCCACTCTCTCAAAAAATAGCAATGGTATATAATGTAACGGATAGAGCGATTAAATTAGCAGATATTAGATTCCAAAAAGATAACATAAACATAGCAAAAAATTTATTGAAAGAAAATAATTACCCAACTAAATTCATAAATAAGTATATAAGCAAACGAATCGCCAAACTAAATAACAACACCAACACGAATAATAATAGGAACCAAAACAAACATTTCATCAGCCTCTCTTATATAAACCGATTTTTTTAACAAACCTCATCCACACTTAAAAAATACAATATTCAAACCATACCAAAAATCAATAGCAATATAAAGAATATCATAACCAAAGGTAAAGATAAATCTAGAAAAGAATTTGAAAACAACGTAGTTTATCGAATTCATTGTAATAATTGTCCGGCAACATACGTAGGACAAACAAAACGAAAACTAATGACGAGAATAAATGAACACAAAACATCAGAAGACTCCGCGACAATTTTACATGAAAACGAAACAGGCCATAAATTTAACTTTATTAATTACAATATATTAGATAAAGAGGAAAACTTAAATAAAAGATTAATTTCAGAGATGTTACATATACATTTACAGAAACAACCGGTCAATAAAAAAGAAGACACACAAAATCTAAATCATATATACACACATCTATTACAGACATGTAAAAGAAAATAACGAGACACACTCACACCTATAAAATCAAAACAGCATACACACCTGACACCCAGCCTATTGTTTGTAAACATTGATTTCGGAAATACGTTCTCTAGCATTTCCTATATAAACTGAATAAATATTAAAGGCTTAAAAGAACGAGTTCCAAAACCAATGTAATAGGAGCTGTTGAAATTCTCCTCCCCGCAGTCAAGCGGTGGGGGAGAAAATCGACAAAAATTACATTGTGAGAAAACTAACTTTGGTAACTATCAAAATATTGACAAATCAATTTTTATGTTTCTTGAAGTGTAAATTCTAAAATTATATTATTATATTTTTATCAAAGTTTCTGATGAGGGTGACATTGCTCACCGAATCGTCAAAAAAAAAAATAGCATACACACGTTGTAAGGGTTTTCATTTCTTAAACCTGCTGCCTCGGGAAGATCGACAGATTCCCACATCAATATAATCACAATAACCGAGAGATAAATTCATAGGATGACACACACATTGTTATTACATCAATAGTATCAAGTTCAGTTTTCATCAGTCACAGATCAAAGAGGGAACCAAGAGGGATTGTTGCGATCGCACTACGAAGTTGACCATAGACTATGGAACGGAGTCAAGATAAGCTTTTCCGATCAGATCAAGGGAACAGATCATATTGCGATCCGAATTTATAGTCGTCACTTGACACTCAATACTTGGAAATTGAATATGGCAACTACGTTAATTGTATATCCGTATATATTGAATTTCCAAGTGCTGAGTGCCAAATTAGTGACGATAATAAATTGGGGCCTGCATGTCAGCTGTTACATGTCAACAGATAACCATAATATGGAAGTTCACTGTACTCTACTACTGCAATTCTCAGATAAGTTTCTTTTATCATATATATTTAAATAATTTGCAAATAATGTGGTAATTTGTGAAATCTTTTTTATTTATTCTAGGTTACAAAAAGCTGAAGGTTTTCATGGCATGAGAGCTTGAGAGCTTATTACAAATTTACAAGTTAGAAAGAACTTTAACGGGCCTCGCAGGTAAATAACAATTCTGATTTTCTACTAACTAGAGGAGTTTATATCAGATCAGGTGTGCGATTTTTTATCTAAAATAATACATTTAGTGGCTGCACCTTGCTTTTTTGCCTGTAAATGAATGTTTAGTAATACTTGTTAAATTATGATATTAACTAATAAAAGCTGTATTGACATCTAACAAAAATATTGTCATTTATGTTATATTGTGTTCTGTGCCAATAATCTTGGTATAATTTAGTGGCTGCACCTTGCTTTTTTGCCTGTAAATGAATGTTTAGTAATACTTGTTAAATTATGATATTAACTAATAAAAGCTGTATTGACATCTAACAAAAATATTGTCATTTATGTTATATTGTGTTCTGTGCCAATAATCTTGGTATAATTTTAATAAAATCAATTATTGTCTTGGGAGCAAGATTTATTGTTTTACTTGGCTTTGTTTGAAGTCCCATTTGAAGAATATTCAATAAATACCTTTATTTATCGGCCCTTATAACAATAAGACTTGCTTCCGAGACTATAATAGACGGTTAGGATTGTAATTAAACCAAGATCATTAGCAAGAGCTACAATTTACGTGTCCAAATGGGACAATATAACATTTTATATTATATAAACATAGTTATATAAACATAACTGAGAATATTTTATTAGAAATTTTGATGATGTTTACTACATTATATATAAAAGTATGATTCGAGTTGAAAAATTATTGGTTTTTTATAAAGTCATCTTTTTTTAACTTGCAATACTGGGGGCCTTAGTTTATGGAAGAAGCTATTATATAAATTATATTAGCAATAAAGTATTATATTTGAAAGTTAGCGTTGCAGTGACTAAAACCAAAAAATGAGTGTTTTTAACAAGCCTTACACCTCTACATTTCTACATTTAAATTTGCACTTGTACAGAATACGAATATTTGCTTATGATTATATAAAGTGTCTTATTATAAAATAGACATATTTGAAAAAATTAGCCATGAAGTACCGTAACCCATTTAATGCAGACATAAAGATTGTACAATATTTAGGCTGCATTGTGACAGGTTTATAGAACGACTTTATGAATTTTTATACGACTTAGCTTAAATTATATGTAGTTTAGAAGTAAATAAGTTTGAGTAAGTAAGTATCCACACGCGTAACATTAAGTAAATATTATAAAATATCTGGAAATTATATGATTTTGAGTTTTAGTAAAACTGTGTGAGCAACTGCTTCATATTTAATAATATTTAATAAAACTTTTGATGTTTATAGATATTATTTAATAACTCAATAGTATTATGTTTAATATATCAGAAAACTTCATATTTTATGTTGTGTATGCATAAAGTAAGTATATTTAATATTGTGGATATCAGAATAAAATTTGAAAAATAAGTCCGAGGAAATATCAACAATAATTTTATGGCTGGTCGATATACTTGATCATTTCGAATAACTTATTTTGCATTAAAAATTATATTCATGTTTTCTTGTAATATTAGTAATGCTTTTTACCATTTTACCAATATAAAGGAATATAATACTAAAAGTATTTTAGTAAGGAAAAAGTGATAGATGAACATGAAGGTATATTCATAAAAATCACATTTTTCATGAAATTCATGATATTAAAATTTTTTTAGAAAAAATGAGAGCTTTCCCATTCCAGGACAAGTAGGATAATATTTCTGCATATTCTAACTATACTCCTAATTTTTTGTGGAGCTGAGTCGATGAGCGCTCCTTATAAAGTAGTATATTACGATACGTGTGACTAAAGTGGCTCTTTTTGGCACGGCATGAGGTTAGTGCCCGAGCGCAGCGAGAGCGCTAAACGCCGTGCAATAAAGAGCCACTAAGTCACGAGTATCGTATACTATTTTATAGCACTGCCCGCCCAAAGCCCGCTGTCACGCCTATCCGTGGCTCAAGTAGTCCTTTTTTGCACCGTGAGGTTAGCGCACGAGCGTACCGAGTGTGATAAACACGGTGCAAAAAAGGACTACTTTAGCCACGGATAGGCGTGACTAAAATGCAGGCTTTGGTCGCACCGTGCTATAAACACAATTTTTAACATTTAAATGGTCCCATCAGAATGATAAAGTACCGCTGGACCTATGTCACCTAGATTTTCACAAAATATTTCATGCAATGTGCTACTTTGATGATTTTTAGCTCCGAAAATACTTGTTAAAAAAATCTGACATAATTCAGGGTAGTTCAAAATATGGTATAGAGTACGAAAAAAAAGTTTAATCAAAAAAAAATTTTCATTTGTGATATGACGGAGAACCGGTCATATATATATAGCACCGCTTATAGGACTATGTATATTGATTTGAGCGACATCTGTTAGACGCGGTTGAAATCATCGTTCTGAAAGCGAATTTTTTAAAATTTTGTTCTTTAATTAGTCGTTTACAAAAATTGTAGCATTGAGCGAGTAGTCATTAAAAAGTAAACGCACCTTATAAATCTTTTATTCTTTCTATAATACTTTATATTTTCTTTTCCTTTCATATATTTTAATTAATATTTTCATATTCAATTATTTTCTTACATATTATATTTATTTATTTATTTATTTATCGATATAATTTTAACACATACTTTTTCCGAATCATTTTTATTCATAGATTTTTTCAGAAATTTTAAATTAATTATACTTTATTTCTTTGATCTATTGATTTTTTAATTTAATTTCATTCGATTTATACCTATTTGATCAATTTTTTAATTTTGTTATTAGATCAAGTTTTTTTAAAATGGAACAGAACGAGATTTTTAATTCTGAAATTTTTAAAGGATTTATATCTATAGTATTTTTGTTTGTTTTGAAAGATTGAAAGTTAAAGGCTTTATTAGTTGTGAGCCAAGTGACTAAGTATCTGATTATGTTCAAAATTTGGGAAAAGAGTTAGCTGATGTATTAATTAAGCATATAGAATACATGAAACTAGTAAAAAGTTACGAACTCGTCGATTGGGATGAAGCTAATGAAGCAGATAACATGCTTTGTGAGACCAACCCTTCTGGTAAGAACATTTTAATTATTTGAAATATATTTTAAAGCTAATCAATTTATTGGTTTACCAATTTTAATTAAAATCTTTAGTTTCACATTTACAAAAAGACATAATAAAATTTTTCAAATTCAATATTGTTATTGTTAAAAACACTGCACATACTAATGGATATTATTTTTTTATAGAATCCGAAACTAGATCAACCGAGACAAGTTCTGACTACGAGCCTGAAGAAAAAAAGTCAAAATATGATATTGTACCACTTGAAAAAAAGATTGAGATAGTCACTTTAAAAAGAGAGCACCCGAATTGCAGTTACAGCACGATGAAAGCCCATGGAGGTAAATTCGTACCCAGACTAGATGAGCTGACAAGATGGAAAAGAGAAATTAACAATGGTGGTACGTGGTACGATCAATTGCAAGCTATTAAAAAGTGGGTATATGATACGGATGTAGAAGCTCGAGAAAGAAAAGAGCATGTTGAAACAGAAGATCTCCGAACATGGGCTCTACAGGGAGTCATGCAATTCCCTGACATGTCACTTGAATTTACAGCTTCTCCTGCTTGGATAAATCACTTTAAAAAGGAATTCCGCATAAGCCAGAGAAGAGTAACTAAATACATCAGACAGAGCGTAGATCATTTGAAGAAATTGAACGAGCTACAGCAGAATTTCAAGCTGAAATTAGGAGTGTAACACCCTCTACTAATTTAGATTTAGTCATCAATACTGATCAAATGGCTTGTGAGTACAGGTTAAATGTACTACGAACACTTGAACATACCAGAGAGAAGAGTTGAACTGTATCTTGGTGATTTCAACAAGATCACTCACTCTTTACTGTGCAATATTCTGTGACTACCTCCAGAAAACAACTCCCCAAGGGCCTTATTTTTTCCAAGAGGTTTCAGGAACATTTGGACTAACAATAGAAAAAAAAGTGTTCTAATGCATATAAAAATACTTACATTATATGCTCCAAATCAGGAAAATTGTCATCCAATTTGGTATTATTATTTAATAAAAATATTATTGAACCTTATGTTGAGAAGAAAAACTTCACACTTACCTTGGATTCGTGGAGCGGACATTCCAAAAAAGCATTACATGAGTACTTTAAAAATGAAAATGGAGAATCTTCATGTAGTCTTAAGATAATTCCACCCAATTGTACGCCACTGTGCCAACCACTAGATGTATACATGCACAGGCAGGTAAAATATTTTGTGAACAATTTATAAAACTATACAGATTTGAGACAGACAGATCGTCAATTAAATACTAGAGAAGATGCAGCCAAAATTCATGCACTGATTCATAATTAACTGTCTGCATCCATATTTCAAAGTATGATCCAGTAGTATTCTTGGTTTGAGTCAAAACTCATCACTGACAGGGATGTTTTTATGAATGTGAGGGAAGTCTGCTTTCCAGAGAAAAAGACTCAATAAATGTTCATGTGGCTCTCTTCAGTTTAGCAAGCGCTCTTGGTGTCGTTCGTCTTTCTGCTTCCGTTGTTTTCACGACATGTACCATACTTCAAAATGTGAATTATTCGTCAGGAATATTTAATATCCGCTCTGCAATTTATATTTTCTCTGTAAATACATATATTTTAAATTAAAAGTTGTTTTATATTTATGAAATAATCTTTCAATAATCTTGAAATAATTAAAAAAAACATTTTAATGCATTGCAGATGAGATAAAAATTAGATTAATATTGTAAATTAGATATTTTTAATCATGTAACAAATTTTTTTTAATTTTCTAACCAGAAATTTTGTGAATTATTGTATTCATACATTTAAATCAACAAACAAAAAATTATTTTACATCAACTTAAAAAAAATATAATTATATGACTTACTTCATTACCATCAAATTGGCCATAATTTAATAACAAAAATAATTTTTTTCATTTTAAAATTATAAAAAATGAAATACACAGAATGTCAACAAATCATATTATCATATGTTTTGATGAAGCGTCCACATAGTCTACTATACGTATACCAATCTTCTTTACAATGGAATCCAGAGTTGTGTGGGGGCTATCTGCACTGTATGCTCCGCGACCAACGGAGTGGGGAGAGCAAGTGATGTGAAGGGAGTGAGCGCAGTTGTGAGTCCGTTCCGAGCACCCGTCAGAGATAAGTTGATTGTACTATTTCTAATAAACCTACTCTTTGATATTATAGAACAGCTCTTTTATTCCTTGCCTCATCCTGAGCCTGCGCACCAGCTTCCACGTGCAGCCATGGGACTGCCTTTCCTGCAACCATTTCCCACATTGGTGATCCCAACGTCATCGTCATCTCCAGGAAGCAACCTCCAGCGATCGGCGGAGATCCAGGCTACAGGCACTGGCAGATTGAGGCATCGTCAGAACAACCGGCGCCGCACGCGGTCGTGCCACTACGAGGACTCCTCCGCAGCACGCCGAGGGACCGAAACGTGTGCATTCACATCCCAGCACGCAACGGCCGCGCCGTTAGTTCTTGGAACTCAGGCGAAAAACTCATCGAGCGCAGCGTGCCTTTCTTTGCCACGCATGCCCGGAATTCTCCGGTAGGTTCAGCAGCATTGTCAATGAGGTTTCCTGGGTTTGGACGTGCGTGAAGCCACCGTCACCGGCGCCTTCTCATCGCATCCAGGAGATCATCCTCAAGTCAGCGCAGCATATCGTCTTCAAGACCTTCGCTGAGGGATTGTGTGAAGCCACCATCACCGGCGCCTTATCCTCGCATTCTCACAGTACCTGTCCACCGACGCACCTCGCCCAGCATCTCCGAGGCGGCGTATCGGCGGACAGCTTAAGGTCATCGGTGTACAATCTCATTTGCGTTACAAAGTAAGATTGCGTACGGCTAAACGCCGAGCTAGCCTAGAACTTTTAATATCTCGCGCCACGCCGCCATATTGAAATTACGAATTTCAACGTTGCGCATTCCCCGAAGCAAGTCATATTAGGTTAGTTCTCGAAAGTGCGAGCACAGTCTAGTGAATTCTCGGAAACAGTGTGAGTAGGTTAACAATAGCGGTTCTGGAGCACTTTCTGGAATTTCGGAGTGCCCCAGAACCGCTACGGGGATTTCTGGAGCATGCGCGTCCCAAAATTCTACGGGGATAGTTAACCCAAGTGGGCCAGAACCCCCACAGGGTTTCTGGAGTTGTAGGAGGTTAGTTAACCCAAGTGGGCCAGAACTGCCACAGGGTTTCTGCAGTTGTAGGAGGTTACTTAAGTCAAGTGGGCCACAATCCGCATGGGATTTCTAGAGCATGCGCGATTTAGAATTGCACGAGCTGAGCTAACCCACGATTGGGCGAACAGCCGGCAGCCTGCGGTTGGCGGCCTGCTGCGAGCGACATGCGGTCGGCTGTCAGCGATACGTGCTGGTGGCCGTCATCGTACCGTTCGCGCCCTCTACAATTTACGCGGACAAACGTGTTCGATTAATAAATTAATTTGTAAGAGAGGAGGGATGTAGGCCCCAACCATCGCCAACACTTGTAGGTACTTCACTTAATTAATACCCCTCCAAGTCAACCTCTCTTACAATATCTACTGAAAACTAACAATATCTGAAACTTCTTCCCAATCCATAAAAATATCATCAAAGTAGAACGTCTTCATTAATTTGACATTGTGTAGAGCACATGTAGCCTTATATTTTCCATTGTGATTGGTGCATATAGTGAAGTTCCTTGGTAAATCCTTAGCTGGATAACCACACTCTTCCAAATTAATAAGTTATCGGTAACGCTACCGCTTTTGCATCCATTGTTTATTTGATTTCTCAGAATAGTTCTAGTAGCATCTTTGGGAGTCTCACGAATAATGATACCGATGAGTGTATAGTTAAAATCACCTGATAACCATGGTATTCTATGATAGTGACGCCCCAACCATAGATTCTCTTCTCGATACTTATCTGTTAGTCTCTTCCATGAAAACGACTCTTTGAAGAGATGTACGAGTGGTTCACTATTATCTGTAAGACAGAGTACAGCCAATTCGTTCAAGAAGAAGTCATTCCCTGGCTGCTTGAAGCCTTGCATATCCACAGCATACTCCATCTCACTGAAATCTTTTATACCCCTTTGTCTCTGGTAGATTGTGTGTATTGGATGAATATTTTTGAGGACATTCTTTCCACTTTGAATTGGTCTTCTTCTCCTTCTTCTAACTTTCTAAACCAGGAGGAAGTTTTACTACGTTTTGTCACATTTCACTGTAGACGTGATAGAAGAATGAGCTCCTCATGCTGGAGACCTTATTTTATACACGTTCCCCCACCACTATATCCGTTCCGACCACCACTTCCACCACGAGCTGTAATAGGTTGCCCGAGCCACCGCCGCCGCAATGAGTTCTGATTCGTTCTCCACCTCTCTAAACAAGTTTCTTTACATACCCTATAACTGAATTATACTGAAAAATACGACCGTGTAAAATCAAGCAGTAGACTGATAGTCCCGCTGAAAAGTTATTGTGAGCCGCAAATTCAAGACGTACATCTACAGGAGCACTCTTTACGGACTCATCCTATTTGGATACAGTTCTTCTTGTTAAGCAAAGACTCAGGATTTTTTTCAAAGTACGAAGCTTCAAAATTAACGTACATATCATAAAGAAGAGCATATTGATTATGATTTATGTCTAGGTTCAGATTTCCATATGGATAATGCTGTGAGTTGAGAAAGAGCTTAATATTTCTAATGTTGCAGTGATCAAAACCACTGACATTAGCACACACTTTCGATTAGTCTGAAAGCCAAGAATAACGAAGCGAGGCTTCTCTAACTGATTGGTTGTCTTAACAGTCCAGACATGTGTAGTAGTGTTTCGTAGTAGCGGATATTCATATAGCTCCCAAGTACGAAAACTCATGGATAATCTTGTAAGAATCTGCTGCTACTACATAGGGCATAAGCCACTCGATCCTTAATAAAACTGTTTTAAAAGTTTCAAATCTTCGGGGCTTCCCCTCTCCTATCGCAGTCTGTACCAGAGCACTCAGGTCGTTTCGTGATCTAACAAGAATAAGCTCATGTTTGGCATTTACCATAATCTTACGATAATCCTCGGCGTAACCCAGAATCATACTGAGAGGAATGACAACTTCAAAGTAACCAGCATAATTGTTTATTTTACGCTCGGTTTCTTGCACATCGATCCAGCTAGCATTTTCAATCATTGAACGCTGACTTTCATAGGGCTTGTTAAGCCTACATTTTTACATTTATCGATTTCAATCGCATTCAACTCATATCTGATTTACTCGAATAAGTGACAGATGGTATTGTTCACGAAATTTGTATTCTGAACTGGTGTATTATCGTTTTTAACCAATTTACCACAGAAACGTAATAAGCTCCGAGACGGTAGAAGACATAGGTCTTGGTGTTGAATGGATATACGGATCTCATCACTATTGTTGAATGTTGATGCTGCGTAAGCTTAATGAGCATGAACATTATAGTGTGCCACTGACTCAGCAAAGATGCCAGGTGACAGTATTTTTAGAATGTCTTCCATTTCTTTGAAAACAATACAAGATGATGATGATGATGATGATGATGATGATGATGATGATGATGCAAGTTATTTTTCACCACTTCGAACTCTTTTCCGCCGATTTTTCTTAGGAATTGTATGTTTTGGCGTGTCAGTACTTTGATTGCACGTTGATAACTTATGCTCGAAACGTATATTTCACTACTTATATATCCTTTACATGATATATATACACAATACCCATTTTATTACACAGTTTGATATATAATCGAAAATTAACCAAGTGAATACTATATGTATTTGTAAATGATAATAATAATAATTATTATTATTATTAATACCAATAATAATAATACACTTTACTGTAACTGGTAGGTAAATAACCTGTGAGGGAACCTCAACAATCTTATATCCTGATGGTGCAATAGGAAAGATTTCACGAATTATATGTGCGCATTACTCGTTTATATAGGATCTAGCGGTGATGTTGCACTCGATTCTTAAGACACCCACTTTCAAAATGGCCACTGGTTGATCCGAGTTATGAGTTAGGTTAGGTTCAAGTACTCATGGAATAAAACCTAGCAGACGACCAATGGAATCTTCAGGTCTAAAACCAATTTGTTGACTGCACTTGAGTATTGGTCTTTGGTTTGAGAATAATGTCTATATTTTCTTTAGCCAACCTTTTGTTATGATGTTTATGTATACCCCCAATCTCACAACTACCAATGGGTATGTTGATAACCTTTTCCCCCACGTAAAACTTATTATGACTTTTATCTATGTGAGAGCTCTTCTGGGTAAAATTACTTGCAAGAAATTTTTGTTTCTTTTTATTAATCCTTCTCCTTTCCAAAGTTTGAGGTAGATCCCGAATCCCTCCTTGGATGGCTTGAGGTATAAAACTTTACCCATAGCGTTAGATTCCATAGTCTTATTATTATGTCTTTTATTTTCTTCCAACTGCTTCTTAGCAGCTTTGAAATCATTTACAGCCTTTGCTATACCAGCAGCTCCATCTGCAAGAGCCCCAGCGGCACTTAATCCTTCAAAAGTGGTTGAGAGGTAGTATACCACTCGTTTTTGGAATAGGTAAGACTCTAGGAATTTGAACGTTCTCCTTGCCACCAACTTTTTTTGCCACATCTCTCACTCTATCCAAAGTTGTACCGATAACACTTCCTACATTTACCTTTGTTGCTATTTTAAGAGCAGTTCGAATTATACTTGTTGAATTATGGTAAATATTATATCTAGATCTAACGTATGATACTACTGGTGCCACCTATTCGTACTTTGGAGGCGCGGCCTATTCGGGGCGTCCGAGGCGAACGAACGCCGTACACACTATCCTTCTTGCTTGTCGACCGTCATGTAGTGCAGACGTATAGCACATGTATCAAACTTAAACTTTATTACACCTCTTTATTAATTAACTCCGTCTAACATTCACTTATTTATCATCCACAATACCCAACATCCCAACATGGTAGCCGACGTTCGTAGTTGTCTGGTAATGTATTATTTCGCCTACGTGTACTTTCGACTCGCGTAGAGAAAAACAAGTGTTAAAAATTAAGCAGTGAAAAATCGAGAAAAGTATAAGTCGAAACAAGAAACTGAAGATGTCAAGAAGTGATTTGTGTAAAAAGAATCAAAGATTAATGTTAAAAAGTGAATGATGTAGATCGATTAGAGTTCTTAGTTGGAGCATGCGGCGGAGCACCAATACAGAGCACGTGACGAATTTTGAGGTTAATCACGTAGCATATGGCAAACAAAGAAAAGTTAAGTAATAAAGAAATAGTGCTGAGTATTAAATTAAGAAATACTTTGAGAAAAAGTTTTGCACTAGGAATTAAACAAGTTGTGTTGCTAAATAAAATAATTGAAATAAATTGGAAATCAAGAGAGATAGAAATGGCGAGACAAGCAAAATTTGAAGATATTGTTATACCAATTTTCGACGGAGAAAATTACTCAAGTTGGAAAATTAGATTGATGATGCTGCTGGAGTACAAATAGTGTAAAGATCCTGCAGACAGATTGAGAAACAACGACGAAAACAAGGCACAATGTAAGAAAAAGGACTTAAAAGCAAGAACGATTTTAGTGAGTACAATAACAGACAAGCAGTTAGAATACGTAAAAGACTGCACAAATACTCGTGAGATGATAACTCAGTTCGACAAGATATATTTGACGCAATCCACGTCATTACAAATAATATATAGAGGACAATTGGAAGAAATCAAACTCAAGAATTATGATCGAGTGGATGAATTTTTTGTGCAATTCGAAAAGGCAGTGAACGAGTTCAAGGCAGCTGGTGGAAATATAGAAGAAGCCGAAAAGATGAGATACTTAATTCGAGCATTACCACCAAGCTACAGCTACATTGGAGATTTCATAGACGTCATACCGGAGCAACAAAGGACAGTAGATTATATCAAATCTAAAATTAAAGAAAAGAACATGTCAAAAAATAAATTTGATAAAAAAGGAAATATGAATCCTTTTACAGCTAAGTTCCAAGGAAAATGCTTTTCCTGTGAGAAAACTGGCCACCGACAAAAAGATTGCTGGAGTCAAAAAGGGCAACAGGGGCAGAGGTGCCCAACGAGGTCGTCCAAACTACGGACAGAGGGGCAACGGCCGAGGCGGAGTCGCTCAACCTGGCAAAGGGCGAGGCGTAGGCAGACATCCAGATCAACAGAGAGGCCAAGCGTCTAGTGAACAACGCTCAGCAACAACTACAGAAGCAGACTCAACTGAAGCTTGGGTAACACAAGTAATTAATCCGCAAATTAATCAGAAAACAGGTTGCGAATTTAACCAAAGCTGTACCGGATTACTATGATTATTAGACAGTGGGTGCACTGATCACAAAGTACAAAATAATAAATTTTTTGATTATTATGTAAACTTGAAAGAACCTATTAATCATCTATCAAATCACATTATAATCACATGCTTAATGATGTGCCAGAGCACATATTGAAACACAGATTAAATCTTATGCCTAACGACGTGACGAGCAATGAAGTAGAACATATTTTTTTGTTAAGTCACATACACTGAAAAAAATTTCACTTTGTAAGAACTGAAAGTACGGCTCTGACAACAGTACTGTTCGGCTGATTTTCTTTCTGCTAAATTTTATAGATACAGTAATTGTATTCGTACAGTTGTGAGAGCTGTACAAGATACACTGAAAGCACTAATGTATAGAGTTCTTTTGTCGGAGCATTAAATAGGTTATGATTCGCCATACATACATATTTTTCATTAAAATAATCTCGATTGATAAGTACACTGATTACAGATGAAATACGCAAACGCGGATTGCAAACATGCGGTTGATGTGGCCGGTTTCTTGACTTTTTTAGGTTATAACATGAACATCGGCTTCGCGTTGTAGCGTTGTCAACCAACAAATATCGGCGGCAAAACTAAATCGTACGGCTGTCAGAGCTGTACAAGTACATTTCCCGCATCTGACCAATAGTGCCGTTACATTATACAAATGAATAGCTACTTCAGCCGTCTGTAAGGGTAAATGAACACTATAAATAGTGTTAGTACAGCAAATCGAAACTATGGTTTCTACAGCCTAAAATTTTTTTCAGTGTACATAATCATGTGTGAAATCACGTGCATAATCATTTGTCTAAAGACGTACTATTTTATATGCTTAATAATATGCTGAATCACATACTGAGTAATTGAGAAACAAAATCTTTCCGTAATCATGTAATAAAGCATATGCAAAATCACTTGCTTAATCATGTGCGTGAACCCATTCTAAACCGGTTATGAATCACATACTTAATCAAGTGACGGGAAGGTGATTAATCAGCCCTATTTTATCATGCTGATAGATGTATGACTAGGCATGTGATTTGAAATGAGATTGAGTACGTGCCGAATACGTGAATAATCTCGGGATAATGCATAAGATTATTTTTAGCGGGGGTACCTCACAGGTGATGGTTGGGGCTCTTATCATTAAATAAAAAGTTACTGTTCGATGCTCCACGAATTCCCGCCGGAATGGTGAAAATTTTGTCCATCTTCTTAAATTTCCCGCTCTTTCAAATTACCCGCCATTTTTTAATTTCCCGCCATTTTGTATTTCCCACTCTGTCGCTAAATTAGATTTCTACCTTATCAATCGTTGGTAGTGATAGCATGGTGGAGAGCGCTCGCGCGCGGTGGTGGAGGATTGCGGTATAGAGTGCTAATATGTATAGTATATGTAGTACATATAGTATGTGCAGTATACATAGTATATGTAGTATACATAGTATATGCAGCATACATATTATATGTAGTTCACATAGTATATGCAGTATTCATAGTATATGTAGTATACATAGTATATACACCATATATAGTATATATAGTTCACATAGTATATAATGCATTCATTATATGCAAAATTTAATGTATTACGATTACCGATGGAGGTACTCAGCTCTGTCAGTAAGGTAGAAATGCCGTAGGGTTCTTATGTAATATAGTGTGCTCAAACTTGTCTAATTTTCCAAGAACTTCATACCTCCCCTTTTATGTTTCGGATCGTGGTGCTCGACGAATCAGAGAGCTCCATGCCATTTTTCCAAGAATTCTATTGGATTTTTGAAATTACGTCAGCCAATCAGAGAGCTCCGTGCAGGTCTCAACCTGTTGAAACCGTTTTTCCAAAAATTCTGTGAAGGTTTGAAGATGCGAACCCCATTGAGCGTTGGTGGTATATAGTATGCATGCTTCGTGTGTTATCTATATATGGATTGGGAGTATATGCTTGTGTCCCTAACATCATATGAATCAAAACTAGAGCGTTTATGCTCCTCTTGTTGAAAAGGAGAAAAAAGAGGAGAAAAAATAAAAAATGAAATAAATTAATGAATCAATTATTTAACAAACCACCACCCACCCTCACACGATGTGTGAGTGTAGGTTGTGGTTTGCACAACTTGACTTATAGCCGGCAGTGCGCCTACTCAGCAGTGGACAGCGCGACGACGCCGGCTAGTGGACCGTGCAATATACATAGTGCATATCATGTATGTCATCTAACAAGTATCAGAATTATTGATGAGTTTGGAGCTATCTCATACGGCTCTGTTTGTAGAGTTGGATAGCCTATCTGATGTTGCATACTTTTCTGTCGGTAAGGTAGAGATTGCTGATTCATCTGCAGGTGGCGCTACGAAGGGTATCGATGGAAACATAACCTCAAAATGTTTACAAGGTAGAGTTGGGTATTGCATACTGCTCTGTCGGAAAGGTAGAGATGCGGGATCCATCTACAGATGGCGCTACGAAGGGTATCGATGGACAGATAACCTCATAATGTTTACAAAGTAGAGTTGGATATTGCATACTGCTCTGTCGGAAAGGAAGAGAAGGATGATCCATCTACAGATGGCGCTACGAAGCGTACCAATGGAAACATAACCTCAAAATGACAACATAACCTCAAACGTACACCAATTTTCAGAAGTCATGCTATTGTAAAGGGAAAAATTGAACGGCGGAACGGACCAAATTTTATGAGTTATGGTATGACTTTATTAGAAAAAAATGAAAAAAATGAAAAAATGAAATAAATAATAATAATTAATAATAATTAATAATAATTAATCAATTAATTATTTAACAAAATACCACCCGCCCTCACGTGAGTGTGGGTGGTTGTCAAGTGTTGGAGCACAGCCTGAGTTATAGCCGGCACCGCGCCGACTCAGCAGTGGGCAGCGCGACGCCTGCCGCTCGCCGCGTAGATGAGTGCACGGAACTACCCTCCCAGCGCGGGGAAGTCCCGGCTGCGCGACGGCTGCTGCTCGCCACCTAGTGGAGCGCGCGGAACTCTCGGCGGCACGAAATTAAAATTGACAGTTAAGCAGCATGGAAATTCGGATATAGTATACATAGCATATACAGTATATATAGCATATAGAGTATATAGTATAGTATACAGTATATATAGTATTTATAGTATATATATATATATATATATATATATATATATATATATATATATATATATATATGTATATATATATATATTCACATCTGGGACGCATTTTGAGGATTATATAGGTCATATATACCGAATTTTGAGGATTTTGTAGGCATTTTGAGGAGTCTCCTCAAAAGTCCAAAGCACTCAAGAGGCATTTTGAGGATTTTTCAGCGGTTTCCACAATAGTGTGTTAATACATCGATTTCGGAAATTCCGTGATATTTTTCCGTAAAAGCGGCGCCGCAGGCGTCGTGGTGTTA
The DNA here is from genome assembly GCA_036365515.1 of Torymus aiolomorphi. Taxonomy (NCBI): domain Eukaryota; kingdom Metazoa; phylum Arthropoda; class Insecta; order Hymenoptera; family Torymidae; genus Torymus; species Torymus aiolomorphi. The sequence goes on along the minus strand of CM070876.1, from coordinate 102,804,447 downwards.
GTCAATAACCTTAGGGTCATTATTTCTTTAGTCACGCGCTTGTTTATTGGTTGTTTATAACAATGTTTATACTTGTGTCACCACTATTGTACAAATTCTTTATGAAATCCTCAAAATAACCTCCAATGATATATATATATATATATATATATATATATATATATATATATATATATATATATATATATATATATATTTATATATATATATATATATTTATGTTTTATGTTAGTTCCCAGGACATTCCAGATGTTTAACGTTGGTTTCGGGGACATTTGTTAGTTTTGGGGACAGCCCCTGAATCTACATATGTTTAACGTCAGTTGTGAGAACATCGGCCCCCATAAGAGACATTATTTCTTTAGTCACGTATAGGTATACAGTAACATGGGGTCCTGGGAACTAACGTTATACAAGTTTTTATATATATATATATATATATATATATATATATATATATATATATATAAATATATATATAATTATCACTTAACCCCTTTATGGAGCCCATCCCTGTATATTAGTACCTACGCCCAGAGTTCCCGTATACAAGTGACTAAAGAAATAATGGACCCTGGGGTTATAAACTCTAGATCGCGCTCCATAAACGCCGTATAAGAATATTTTATGGGACCCGGGCTCCATAAAAGAAAACGGGCTCCATAAATATGCTCATGTGTATAAAAGGGCTCCATAAGTCTGGTAAAAGAAATGTATATATATATATATATATATATATATATATATATATATATATATATATATATATATATATATATATATATATATATATATATATATATATATATATATATATATATATATATATATGAGAAAACGGACTATATAACACTGTATAATCCCAGAAATAACGCTTAAAAACATTTATATATATATATATATATATATATATATATATATATATATATGGATGTGGGTGATTCGTTTTGGCGAGGCAGAGTTGTTACAGTCAGGGACTCGTATGCTTGACTAAAGAAATAGTATCCGCCTCTGGGGCTGAGGTATTAATAAAACTCGCCAAAAGTGGTCTCCGGTATCTTTGCTGTTATGACGAGCTCGTCAAAAGCGTCACAAACTCGCCATAAGCGACATTTCGTTCGTTATATAATCGCCAAAAGCGGCATTTCATATAAATAGCATAGTATATATAGTATATAGTATATATAGTTTATAGTATATATAGTATATAGTATATATAGTTTATAGTATATATAGTATATAGTATATATAGTATATAGTATATATAGTATATAGTATATATAGTATATAGTATATATAGTATAGTATATAGTATATATAGTATATAGTATATATAGTATATAGTATATATAGTATTTTCGTCAACTCGGTATCAACTGTCGGTAGACTGCCGGTAAGGTAGAGTTGGGTGATAATGCTCTGTTGATAAGGTAGAGCGTTCTGCTGGTAGAGCGTTCGGCCGGTAGGGTAGAGTTCGATTATTGGCCTCCCTGCAATTACCGGCAAGGTAGCGCTCTACCTTACCGACGGAGTTGGGTTATTGATCTTCCTGCACTTACCATCCACCGGCAAGGTAGTGCTCTACATTACCGACCGGATTGGCCTCCCTGCAATTACCATCCGCCGGCAAGATAGTGCTCTACATTACCGACCGAGCGCCAGCTCAGAGGGTAAGTGGCCCCGGAGAGAGGTAGGTCACCTGTTGATATTACAGGAGGTTTATTAAGAATTTTGCGCAAATAGCTAAGCCTTTAACAAACCTTCTTAGAAAAGAACAACTTTTTGTTTGGGACGAGAGCGCGCAAACGGCATTTGAGACTCTGCGTGATAATTTATGCGAACCACCGGTTTTGGCGCATCCACGTTTCGAAGAAAAGTTTTTAGTATCTACCGATGCGAGCGGGTACGCAATCGGAGCAGTTTTATCGTAAGGAGAAATTGGAAAAGATCGTCTCATAGCCTTTGTGTCGCGTGCGATGAATCAAGCCGAAAAGAATTATTGTACGTTTTCAAAAGAAGCATTAGCAATCGTGTACGCTGATACACAATTCAGACCTTACTTATACGGGAATAAATTCACTTTAATTACCGATCACAGACCGCTAGTTTTGTTGAATAATCATAATGATCCAGGATCTAGAGTCACGCGTTGGCGTTTAAAACTATTAGATTATTAATTCGACGTACTTTATAAGAAAGGTGAATTAAATCTGAATGCGGACGCACTTTCGCGCAACCCGATTACGGAAAAGGTATGCGTAACTACACAAGTCAGCATAGTGGGAGAGGGGCGCCATCCTGTCGCTGGCGAACAGACAGTAGAGCCGACCCAGGAGCTGCAAAGCCAGCATGGGGATGGCACACAGTGGGGTATTGCCGAGCGCTATGTGCGTTTTCAATAATCTCTTGACAGGATCAAGATAAAGGAACGTACGATCGCTGAAATAAAAGGTAAATAGGTTTAGAATAACGGGCAACAGGTCCCATTTAATTACCTTTTACCTTTGTTTTATTAATTGTACATTTATATGGACGGAAAACGTGATCTTTATATATATGTTAGTGCATTACTGATAATTAAACTTTGTGTAATAAATAAGTTTAACGTAATACGATTTTAATATTAATAGTATTTAATTTTAATTGCTATAATAAATAAGTAATTAAGTAAGTATTTGACAGAAATATATGGATGTATATGTGCGGGCCTGGCCAAGCTGCCCACTCTCGCTTGGGCGTTCTCTCTCTTTTGTCACCCTCTCTCGCTCTCCTCCCCACCTTTCTATGTACTGAGTGATCGGCGCCTTCTGACGCGGTCAGTGCTCACAGAGAGCTGCTTCGGGCAGCAATCCACGATACTAATATATATAGATTTGAACAGCGACCGAGTGAAACCTACTTAGATTTGTATTAGCAGCGACGGGATTACTCAAATAAAAACTTTATATACTTTTACATTAGAATACAGTGTCAGTGACTACGTTCTTTACCGGTCCTTCTTCCAACATATAATTCCTTCAGGTTATGGGCCCAGGAGGAGAGGACGAGAAGGACGTGCACGAGCACAAGGTCGACGGCGAAGCGACAGACGACGGAGCGACTGTTGGGGAGCGCACTGGTAAGTAAAATCTGCATAAACCTAAAAACCAGTGCGCGATAAATTAACTAAGTGATCAGGGCGACGGATGAATGGCGACGGATAATAAAGACGAACGATGAAAATCCGAGGTTCGCTCGTATTACGCATATCGTGTGGCCGTGCTAATCGCGATTGAAATTTAGAAGTCGTTTTGTGACGGACTTCCGCGAAAACAAGGGGCGGGCGCGTCCCGTGTTTCGGCGTGCGGTCTCGCGCAAAAGGTCTCAACGTACACGTGTGTATCTTCCCCGGGCATAATGGCTGCGCGCAGCGCGCACGAGTGTGCGTGAGAGAGAGAGAGAAAGAGAGAGGCATGGCGCGAGCCTCGGTGTTGCGAGGTGTGCGTCAGTGTCGGCGCGAGAGAGAGAAAGAGACAGAGACATAATTCGCAAATCGGCCAGCGGCGCCTCGTACACCATGTGCACGCGATCGGAGAATGTGTGACGCCGATCCGTATCCCGCTTCGTGGTGCGAGAGGGGAGGTAGCGACAGAGCTCTCGCATGCGACCACGAGAGGGGAAGAGGCATCGATGACGAGCTGTGTAAGCCATGCTGAAAGTCGAGCGAGCGACAGAACTGGCCGGAGGGGGAGGTAGCGTGTGTTGACCAGTTCCGAGAAGGGCGCGCGGCGACTTTGTGTTTCGAGAAGTAAAATATAGGTATATAACGACAGTAAAAGCAAATTGGAGAATAATGAAATAAGCGCGGCGGCCGAATGTGTTTCGCGAGTGGATTTTGATAACTAATTATATATGCATATAAATATAAATATAAATGTAAATAATAATTCGAATTAAAATTTTTATATATAGACAAGACGAATCTTGAAATATTTCTGCGGACTCAGGAAGAAATCTTCGAGTTTCGAGAACTCTATGGTTATAAGAAAGTGAGCGTTGAACTCGGAGATAAAGCAGTGCTTTTTGTATCCGAGACCGGAATCATGCATGAACTTGGTACGTCTAAATCTTGCTCTCATTTCGAATCTCTTATAGACCCGTAGTGTCTGTGTTCGACACAAAATGTCTGTTTGAGTTTTGAATTTTAATTTGGCATTAGCATGTGGCTGGACTTCTGTCTTCTGCTGTTTTGTAAACCTTTGATAGGTTCATGATGTCTGTGTTCAACATATATTGTTACTTAATGAATCTCATTGCAGCAATGACATTTGTGACGGATGAAGAACTATGAATCCTGCGCGATGGAATTAACAAGGCGAAGTCGGAAGGAAAATTATTGCTGATGCCATACTGCCGAGAGAGCGAGGACTCTCATGATATCAATGCGACCGAGAAGAACGACAGAGAGATAGACGAAATTAGGAGTGGGTCGAATTCTGGTACCAGAGAGGCGAGTGAAGTCGCGGCAAAGCAACTGATGAAAGAGACAGAGGACGACAGCATAAAAGTGACAGACGACGACAGTGGAGGACGAAAAAATGAAAGCGACGGTAGCGAGCGAAGAAAAGAAAGCGACAGGGAAGCAGCAACCGAAAATGCTAAAGACATGTGAGGTAAACCAATCATTATAGACGTTAAAACCATAAAATCAAAAATATATGCTAACAGAAAAACAATGTTAAAACCAAATCCGGAAAATGAGAAACTAGTTAGTGAAAATAAAATGAAAAATAAAGTTATCGATAACAATTGTTCTACAGAAATTCAAGAACAGCTCCAAAACATCGCGAGGCAGATGCAGGAGTTTGCCAAAGAAATGAAAGAATTGAGAATCGAGATGCGAAGCGACAGTAAGATTAAAGAGAAACAACTGGAAGAGTTGACAGACGAACTGAAAAGCGACGGCGAAACAATGGACAAGCGACTGAAGAATCTAGAAACACGATTGAAAGCGACCGAAAACCAGGTTAGGAAAAATGATAATCTTGCGACAGACGAAAGAGAAATGCTAGATATGTCCGGTATTTATAATTCGACAGTAATGGCTCCGGACTCAAATAAAGCCAATAAGGATGAGATCTCGAATTTAATTCAGAAAGAGTTTAAAAGGTTTGATTTAGAGTCAAGTAAAAATAAAAACATGTCAACTGATATATCACAAACGTTGAGAAATACGATTCGAGCAGAGTTTACGACGAAAGATTCGAATGTGCGACGGGAATATAAATTGACAAAACAAACCAAATTTGAGCACTTTTTGGATTTTTTGAGATCGGAGCTGAGTATTACCGACATGTTGTATGTGATTGATTCGAGGGTAAAAGCGACAATAGATTATGATGATGATGTCGTTAAAAGACACAAATATAAAGTTAGAGACATAATCATAAATAGAATCGATTAGACATATCACGCGAGGATAGTAGAAATACAAGATCCGAAAGAAATACTGAAAGCGATCAGAGAGATAAAAACAAATGAAGCGAACGTTACGTCTATGACACTGCGTACACAGCTATATAGCATGCAATATAATCCTTTAAAAGAAAAAGCGAGCGCATTTATTGACAGATTCGAAGAAGTTATAAGGGCGTATAACAACTTGTCTGAAGTAGAGAATCTACCCGAAACCGAGAAAAAGGATGCATTCTATAGCGCTGTTGTAAACGCTGTGCCGCAAATATTAAATGTTGAATTTATGACCAAAAGTATGTCCGGTAAACAATTAACATGTGATAATTTGAAATTATATATTATGCAGGTGGAGAGCATCAAGCTGTAGGCAACGACAGTAGCGACAGAGACTAAAGCGGCACACTTGTCCTCCATGGAGTACGTCAGGTCCTACGAATGCGACGGGTTCGGGCATAAAGCCCCAAATTATCCTCGCGCAGGCTCCAGCAAGAAAAAGTGCTTTGAGTGCAAACAATACACCGACCACATCGCTGCGAACTGCCCACAGCGACTGCAACAACAGCGAGGTGAGAGTAACAGGTATAAAACCACTCACTTTAATCGGGTAATCGCGGAGGTAGAGGTGGTCGAGGTAGTTACGATGGTAGAAAGCGCAAATTTGACGAGGACGACAGTTACTCTGATTCTAAAGGAAATAGGGCGGACAGAAACAATGCAAGGGGAAGTAAACGTGGCCGCAGAGGTCATGGAAGAAGTGGGAGAAAAAGCGATCCCACGTATCCACGAATTAAAACGAATGACCTTGGATCAGGAAGTAATATAGAAAATAGTAAGTATTCAAATTCAGATAAAGTAAAGATATATGTACAGAACGCCAATCCGGTAACGAATACATTTGCATTAAACGGCGACAGGAATAAAGACAAAATATTATCTCGATTTCTAATAGACAAAGGTGCGACAGAACATTTGACTAATTCAAGATTGATTTTTAAAAGCTTTGATAGGCAGCCAGACGTAATTGAATGTGCGAATAATAATGCAAATTTAAGATCGGAGGGAGTTGGCTCTGTAGAAATATTAGCGACTGATAATAAAATAATAAAACTTAATAATGTCATATATGAGGAAAATTTGTCAGAGAACCTTTTATCATTGCGAAAGTTTACTGATTTAGGAACAAGTGTTTATTTGGATAATAAAAGGATCAATATTTACAATCCGAGTTCAAAGAAAAGTTTTCTATCGGGTATCTACCAGAAGCCATACTGGATAATAGAATTCGAAATAAATAAAGCGAGTGTCAATACCGATAGAAATGAAAATAAAAGACTGTGAGACAGTAGAAGCGACTGAGACAATAAAAGACTATGAGACAGTAGAAGCGACTGAGACAATAAAAGACTGTGAGACAGTAGAAGCGACTGAAACAATAAAAGAGTGTGAGACGCTAGAAGCGGGTGCAAAGAAAAATAGAGACAGCGAACCAAATATTGTAAATTGCTCGGATTTTGAAAATGAGAAACAAACTTGTGATGTTGAATTGGAAGAAAAATCGAACAAGTCACGTATTGGAAATATGCGATGTTATGGCATGTTCGATTGGGTCATGCGTCAGTCGATTATTTGAAGGAAGTCCAAAAGAGAATGCCAGAAATAAAAGAACTTGGAAAAGTGGTTTTCGATGACTCTTTGCAAATGTATGCAATTTGTATGATTTCAAAGATTAAAACATTGCCGTTTAAAACAGTGCGACTACGAGCGACAGAACCGTTACAGATTATACATGCAGATGTTATGGGCATGATAAGTCCTCTTACATATCCGAAGAGATATAAATACATCTCGGTATTTATAGACGATTTTTCACGGTTAGCTATGGCTTATCCGATGAAAACCAAAGACGAGACAGGTAGTTGTTTTTAATCTTTCGTAAAGAGCGCTCGAAACTTGCTAGACCAAGATACGAAAATAAGTTATTTGCGAAGCAATCAAGGAATAGAATTTACGGCTGGTTATACAACTGAGGTTTTAAAGCGACTGAATGCAGAACTGCAATTAGCATGTCCCGATACACCTCAACACAACGGTGTGGCCGAAAGATTTAACCAAACTATTCAGAGAAAGGTGCGAGAGTTGATGTATGACTCTGGACTTCCCGAAAATATGTGGGATCTAGCTTTGAGCACGGCAGTGTATACATATAATAGAACACCACACAAATCGAACAACATGATCCCGCCTATTCAAATGTTTAATCCGAAATATAAAGTGGACATTACTCAGCTAACACGATTTGGATGTTTGGCCTACATGAAGGTGCAGCGTAAAATAGGACTGAAATTCAGATGTATAGGAAAGAGAGTGATACTGGTGGGATATAAAGAGACAGGCTATATATTCCTTAAACCAGAAGATGGAAAATTTTATGAAAGCCGTGATGTCAGATTCAACGAGAAACTGCTGTTTGGTAATAAATACAGGAAGAACGACGTAAGCGACTGGAAGACGGATGGATTAGAAATTAATCCAGATACTTGGTTCGTTGAATGTGACTCTGAGGCGACGAAGAGGACTGAATCGGAGGAAGAGACAGTGAAAAGAGGACGTGGTCAACCTCCGAAGGCGAACAGAGATTCAGCCCAAAGGTCAGACGTATTAGATGCGACGGTGCATGCTATGCTAGCTGATGTAATTGGAGACCCTATTAACTATCAAGAAGCTATTAAAGCGACTGACAAAACAGAATGAATTGAAGCCATTAACAGCGAACTTGAATCAATGAGCAAAAATGGTAGATAGAAAAACAGTACCTAGCGACAGAAAACGACAGAACATAATTGATTCCAGGTGGGTGTTGAAGAAAAAGTTTGAGTCGGATGGTACTATCAGATACAAAGCTCGCCTAGTCATAAGGGGCTTTAAGGACAGAAACGAGTACGACTTGCAAGAGACGTACGCCACGGTTTCTCGATTGCCATTGATTCGTATGATACTTGCTATAGCGAATAAATATGATCTTGAACTCTGTCAGTTGGATGTTAAGACAGCATTCTTGAATGGCTTTCTGAATGTTTCAGTGTTCATGGAAATTCCGGAAGGAATAGAGTGTTCAAACGAATTTAGGCGGCAGAAAGTGTGCAAGCTCGAAAAAGCTTTGGACGGATTGAAAGTGAGCCCTAAATGCTGGAACCAAAAGTTCACAGAAACCGTAAAAGGATTTGGGTTAAAACCAGATTTTTATGAACCCTGCTTGTTTACCTGGCATGCGGGAAAGAAGATTTTGATTCTGGTTTTATACGTCGATGACATACTTTTAGCCAGTAACGACAGAATAAAGTTAAAAGAAATAAAAATCAATCTTGCGAAAAATTTCGACATGACAGAGATAGGTGAGCCGAAGTCCTTTCTTGGTTTAGAAATTCAAAGAGACAGAAAACTTCGAACATTGAAAATTAGTCAAGAAAAATACATTGTAAAAATGTTGATTAAATTTGGTTATCAGAATGTGTGTCTGCAACGAACGCCCATGATTACAAATCAAGTGGCAAACCGACAGCGACGGGAGCGAGAGGAAAAAGAAGGTATAAGTGAAATAATAGCGACTGAAAATACTGAGAACACACCTTACCGTGAAGTAATAGGTACCCTTCTGTACCTGGCAAACGCTTGCAGACCTGACATAGCTTATGCAGTGAATGTGCTAAGCCGACACCAAATTAAACCGACTGATAGCGACTGGCCGGGAGTGAAGCGAGTGTTTAAATACTTAAAGGGAACTGTAAAACTAGGTCTGAATTATCTAGGCAAGAGTGACTGTTTCGAAGGATATTCCGATGCGAGTTTTGGCGACTGTAAGAATTCGTTGACAACGAGTGGCTATGTGATTAAACTCTTTGGAGATACCATAGCTTGGAGAACTCGAAAACAGCGTTATTTAAATCTATCTACCTGCCAGGCAGAATACGTGTCAATGAGCGACTGTAATCAGGAATTGGTATCTATACAAAATTTTCTGAAAAACGTGCTAGCTGAAAGGTTCATACCGATGACTCTATGGTGCGATAACCGATCGGCCGAAACAAACGTAAAAACAGGCGGTGGTAACAAATTGCGACACATGACTGATATTAAAGAACACTATGTGAGAGAGTGTGTTGAGCGACAGTTAGTATGCGTGAAATGGATAGCTTCAAAGAGACAGGAGGCTGATGTGATGGCTAAGCCTCTGTCATTTGAACTGCATACGAAATTGGTTAAACTAATTTCTAACTCATAATTTTATTTTGATTACAGAACACAAATGAAGCCGGATGGGTCGAAGAGGGACGACGAGGATGCGAATCCAACCAAGAGAATCATACGACTGGCAACGCAGCTTGTGAGGCCCGAGAGGGAGTGACAGAAATATATGGATGTAGTATATGTGCGGGCCTGGGCAAGCTGCCCGCTCTCGCTTGGGCGTTCTCTCTTTTTTGTCTCCCTCTCTCGCTCCCCCCCCACCTTTCTCTGTACTGAGTGATCGGCGCCTTCTGATGCGCTCAGTCCTCGCAGAGAGCTGCTTCGGGCAACAACTCATGATACTAATATATATATATTTGAACAGCGACCGAGTGAAACGTACCTAGATTTGTATTAGCAGCGACGGGATTACTCAAATAAAAGCTTTACATACTTTTACATTAGAATACAGTGTCAGTGACTACGTTCTTTACCGCTCCTTCTTCCAACATATAATTCCTTCAGTATTTAGGTAGTAAATAAGTATATTTCATTTTAATAGCAATAGTATTTTTGGCCAACTATAATCATTTTAACTTTGATTTATAAATAAATTCATGCTTAATTTTTATAATAATATAAGAAAAATGTGTACAATTAATAAAACAAAGGTAAAAAGTAATTAAATGGGACCTCTTGCCCGTTATTCTAAACCTATTTACCTTTGATTTCAGCGATCGTAAGTTCCTTTATCTTTATCCTGTCAAGAGATTATTGAAAACGCACATAGTGCCGGGCAATACCGCACTGTGTGGCACTTGCATGCAATGGCCACGCGTAAGCGTGCGGGCCGCCAAGCCAGTGAAAAGTATAAGCAAGCCATTAAAACTCTGGCGCCGTGTAAAAGAAATGTAGCCCCCACGGTCGAAGAGGTTCAAGAATGCGCGTCCCTTGTCGAAGATAAAGAGGCGTCTGCGCCTCTTGCACCACAAACTGCGGATAGCAATAAAAAAGAAACGCTACACAAACCAATCTCGCCATTTGTCTTAGCGTTCGCGCTCGAGGAAAGTGAGCAAACAGTTATGTCAAGAGAGGTCGCGTGCGGGGAAGCATCCGGGCACGACAACGTCTCAGTGTTTAAAGATCCCTTTCCCGACATAACTTTCGGGGACGAGGACGCGGTCAACGAAAAAAGTAACGCGCCGAAAACGGTCAGTCCTCAAGACAATATAATCTATTGTAGAGAGAAACTGTTTATGAGGAAGGATAGTTATCTTTATTTTGTAAGCACTGACGGAGATCCACTCGATGAGGGATCTGGGCAATTAAAGGATTTAGGGAAGCTTCCGCGTTTCGAGAGTTTAGTAACGGGAGAGCCCAAAACCATAAAGGCGAATAAAAAAATGCATTTTGTATTACCGCTTAGGGGCAAAGGTTTTTACCTTATAGCTTATGGGATACCTTAGAAATTTTGACACAGTTATTTAGGAAGGTAGCCAAATTGTTAGACATTAACCAAATTGCTTCTTTTAGTATTACTAGGAGCAGTAATATTGAAAATGTTGAGTTTAAAGATATTTTGACCTGTTTAAGACGTGAATTAGGTAATAATAGTGTTAAAATAATTATTTGCAGTGGACTCATACAACACCCGGAGCCGAGTAAAAGAGCGGATATAATTCACGAAGCTCATTGTTCGGCGGTGGGTGGGCACAAAGGAGTAACGAAAACTATGAATAGAATAAAATATAAATATCAGTGGGAGCATTTAAAGGAGGATATCCCTACTGAAAAAAATCATATGATTTATCATATGACAAATCATATGACAAATCATATGATAAATCATATGATAAATCAGACCATTTACTTTTTACAATTAATTATTATTATTATTAACGTTAAATTTCAATTTCATATTTTATTTATTAAATAAGTACATGCCATATAGGGAAAATTTTAATGGAACAAATTCCTTGATATTAACTTTTTAAGTCTTTTATTGATAAATTCAAATTACAATTAAATTACAATTAAAATTAAAATCACAATATTCAATAACTAGAACTTTAAAGAAGTAGAATACTTTAAAAATTTTATATCAAAATTTACAAAAAAAAAACAATATTTTCTCTTCTGATCGAACAACTAGTAGTCCGGGCGCTGGTGACACTTCAGCATAAATTTTTAGCTCTTCTCAGTAACTTGGGGTTTTCTGATGTTTTTCGGTGCGCTGAATCGAAATTTGTTGGTTAAGAAGCTTGAAACCCGTTAGTTTTTTTGTTGTAAACAAATAACTGATTTGCAATAAACAAAGAATTGTTTTTGGCAATTAAAAAAATTACGTTACGTTTTCTAGGTATTTTTGAATCGAAAGTGTTCTTAGAAGTTTTTTCGTAAAACGCATACTTTTTGTGTTAAAGATTATTGAATTTTCATATTTCATGAGAATGGACGGGAATAAAAGCTCAAGCAATCGTATTTTGTGAAAACTTTATGAATATTTACTCAAAAAGTATGCGTTTTACAAAAAACTTCTAAGAACACTTTCGATTCAAAAATACCTAGAAAACGTAACGTAATTTTTTTTAATTGCAAAACCGATTTTTTGTTTACTGTAAATCCGTAATTTGTTTATAACAAAAAACTGACGGGTTTCGAGCTTCGTAACCAACAAATTTCGATTCAGTGCACCGAAAAACATCCCCAAGTTACTGAGGGGAGCCACAAATTTATGCTCAAATGTCACCAGCGTCCGGACTATAGAACGGAATTACTTTATTAAAACTTGTAATCAACATAAAATAAACAACTTTATGTTTATCTAAGCGAGGTCAGTTATTGTTTATCACAAATTAAATAATTTAATTTCTAATTATCATTGCGTCGTGTTCTCTTCCTTTAGTATTGCCTCAAGTCTCGTATTTTATTTGTCAATATGTTTGAAGTATTTAAAATATACTTCTTTTTTTGGGTTGAATCCAGCCCTCTTATACGATCAAGGAAATCAGCATATAAACCTGTAAATTATTAAAATAATAAATATTTTATTTCACAATATAAACAGTTATCACAATCTTACTATGGATTTTAAAGTTAAATTTTTCAATATTAATAAAAATAAAAAATTTAAATGTAAAATGTTTTGAAGTTAATTTCGTATTCCAGATTTTAAAATTGATTTCTTTTGAAAAATGAAAATTACATATATAAGAAGTTAAAGAACATTATAATATTAAAAATATTTAAAAAGTTTTGCAAATAAATTTTAATTAAATTTTTTTAAATATAGGTAAATATTTACTCACTGATTAATAATCTAAATAAATGTTTTTCAATAGTCTTAATTGACGATCTCCCAGGGATGTTTGATCTAATTTTTGACAGATCTAGTGCTCGATTTGCAAGATCTTTTGGTGGCCATAGAATTACTATTAATTCTCTTAAAAAAATTGTCGGAACATTATTCTGAATCAAGTCCCATGTTCCTATTTTGACATATATATTTTCTCCTAAATATACCTAAATATATATAAATATTTTTCGATATTTTTAATACAAATTTATATACATAATACATTCTGTAAAACGTAAACATTTTTTATGTTGAATAGAAAATAAAAAAAGTTACCCCATTATCGCTAATATTGTAACGCTTCTTACAATATTGATAACCTCGATTGCCTTCTTCGCAGAAATATTCAATGGATTCGATTACGAATTGCTTCTATTTTTTCCCTTTACGTACATGATCTAGAAGAAAAATTGTATATGTAAATTATTTAATGAAATTTACGGACACCAGACGAACTTTTGTAACAGCATTTATTTAACAATTGCCAACGTTTCGGAAGTTTTATTACTTCCCTCTTCAGGGCTATACGAAAGCACAATAAATATATTTATTTTCCAAATTTACAAACTTAATGCAAAATTACAATATTGTTACAATATAAATTATTACCTTAAATATTATGCGTCACATTATGTTAATCTTATGCGAAATACAATAACTTTATTGCTATTAAAGTCGAATAAATCGTACATACTATAAAGTAAACTCATTTTGAACGTTACATGTACAAGGACTAAAGAAAAAGGTTTGTAACACTCCTATTTATACTGCTGGTCGCAAATTATATCAAAAATGATAGAAACGTGGGAGAGGGGAGGGAGAACGGGAGAGGGAAAAATGCTGAGCGTAAGCTGTAAGAGCCTGCCAAGTATCCAGCAAACATAGTCTTTGGAAGTGGCACAAAGGTGTCCGCTACCTCGCTGTGTGTTACTAGCGTATTATTAATATTATTATATTTTTTTTAAAAGAATTACCTTCATCTGTCCTTTTTTGCTTAAGTTTGATAATAACGTTGGTCAATCTTAATATTTGATCATCTTTTTGACGTAGTATGCTCTCAGTTTCTTGATTTCTTTCATCTGCATTCTGATTATTTGCTGCATAGCCTGCAGCAACGCTTGATGCAATACTCTCATTGTCGCTTGTATCACAAAATGATTTTAAGTTATTTTGATATTTTAATTTTTCGAAGACTGAAGAGCTTCTCATATTGATTACTTTTCTTTTTTTAAGATTTGCTTCTTTTTTATCATTATTATTTTTTTTTTTGCTACCGTAAGTTTGCCTAAGTCACTTCTAATTTTAGGAATTACTGGTCTTTTTCCCTCTTTTTACTTTTTCTTCAATATCTGACTCAGATACTGAAAGTATGAAAAAAAATATTATTGCTCATCAGGTAGTTGAAAAGATATGTAATTAATTTTCAATTACCATAATAACTGTATTAGAATAATTATTCTATTATAATATCATTATTAATTTACCTCCTAAATAAAATACGTAGCATTCATAATAACCAAAGTGCTCATGCCATTCCATACAGTTGTCATCACAATCAGACCATTTGCAAAAATAGGTTTTTTTGGCGTCAAAATCATCTTCGTTTTTTGGTCTAATATAATCGCCATCTTCATCATTTTTGTTACACTTTATATACTTAATGGGTTTTGTGTAAAATTTCCCTGAATGATCGTGAAACATTATGCGGGCGTGCGTAATTAACATGTTTCTTAAAATCAGTCTTTACATCTTCCTTTCTTGAATAACTGCACCCACGTGCACGGTTATATCACACGAGGCGATGAATGCCACGAGAGGTATTTTATTCTCCTTGAGGTTATTATCCCAATGTGCGTTATATCGTTATATGTACCGAAATAAAGCGGGAAGTATTTATGCTCTAAGGTCTATGGCCGTACACGCAAAAAAGAACAGATACCGATAGAAATAATGATTAGCCAATAGAAGACAAGCTTTAAAAAGACTTGTACGAAGACACCTATTTAAATCTTGCGACCCCATTGGCTAATATTTGGATATTTATTCCTTTTCGTCTGTAACCGATATAACATAAGGTATGTTATATCTATATAACCTATTGATCATCAAAGTAAAGCAATACAAATATTTGTTTGTTATATTCAGTTTTAATAATCATTAACTTTATTTAGATTATTTAGAATTCTAAACAATAATTAGTAAGTAGCATATAATATGAGTGATAAAAAGAAAAAATATATATATGACGCTGAATCGCAGTTTACAAACTATATCAAAATAAAAATTAGAAAGAGAGGTGCACAAGAGGTAAGATGTAATTTAAAATTTTCTAACTCAAAAAATATTATTTCTGTAAATAAATTTCAAATACAAAATAGAATTTTAAATTTGATTGTTTAATTCATGAAAGGTTTTAATACTTGTTTGATTTTATTAGATTTTTCTTATATGCTCAAAATATTTAATCGACGTACAATTATGATTGCAGGAATCAGAAGCTACTTTAAGCTTTCAACAATTGCCACAATACGATGCACAATCTGAAGCATTAAATATATATAATGCCCAAGAACATGAGGTATTAAATATGATACCGTTTCCTGATATTTCACCAACATGTATCAATTTTGCCAGTATTAACATAAATACCTTATCAAATAATAATTATGAATCTTCTAAAGTTCCTAATGTAATTATAAAGTTATGGTCAAAGTAAAATATATTCACAAATTCAATTAGACTAACAAATTTGATGTAATCTATCACAGGTGTCAGATTTTTCAACAAGCACACGTAATGCACATGAACCACAATCAGTCACCAAATGGTTAACAGCTACGATTCCAGGGACAACAAACGTAAGTTAAATCAATTATTTCTTCAGCTTATTTGATTATGCTTGTTTGGTAATTATTTCTTTTTCACTGTCCTGTTAAATAATTCTAAATAGGAATTAAATATGATAATTTGTACTTATATTATAACCTATTTGATAATATAACTTTTTTATTTTTAATTTAAAAATTTACTGGGATTAAATTATTAGTAGTAAAATTTGTTTCATAAGTCATTAAACTCTGTAAAATTTTGGACCCGAACAACATAACATAAACAAGCTAATACGGCTGTTTGAAATCTTAGTGTGATAGTAAATTTCGAGATATTTCTTTTTATCATCCACTTCCTAGTACTTAATCTATAAGAAAGTAATACAAAATTGTATATATCATTATAGTAAATAGTACTTAATATAAAATATATGAGTTAGCAAAAGAATAAAATATTTCAATTTTGTAATGTGGTTGGCGTATAATTTTTTACGGTATTTGCAGTTTTGACCTTTCTTTTGTCTTAAGGTGGTCTTCTCTGGCCTGAAAAAAAAGTATTGTTTTTAGCTTAAAATATTTTATATTTGGAACAAATATTTTGATACCTGCTCAGTACTCAATCCTTCAGGCTTGTAAGCTATGAGCACGCGTAGTAGTAATAACCATAGACACATCAGTCAGTCAAGCATTGTTTAGTGGTCAAACATAAGGTTCCCTTGGTGCTTTTGTATCCATATGTTTGTAATAAACTTTTTCACACATATTTGGTAATTATATACTGAGGTAAATGGTAGAATGTGTTCAGAAATCCAAAATCCTTGATGCATGTTACGAAGCCAGTATTGCCATAGCCAAATGCTTAAACAAAATGTTTATAGCAGCAACATATTGATCTTCTTTTATGTATGATAGGGTGAATTTTTTTACTTTTCCTTCATTTTCACATATAATATTATAACTTAATAAAGAGAATACGACTAATGTATATTTGTTGCAGTGCATAACAGTTTTGACTTCAGAATATAAATGTCAATTATATCATAGTGAGATTCAGACGATGATTAATGATGGTGGCTTTCTGACAGAAACAAAGGTTCCACAATGTTTTTCTGCACAAAAGCATATCTTTCGCTTCTTTTGAAAATTAATTTTAATCTGTACACTAAATGTTTTTTGTAAGAGTCAGTGTATATATTTAATTTTTCTTTAGTTTAGTATCGATACCTTCTATTTTAAAGTTCAAGTACTAAAAAGCTATTTCTAAAACTTTAATTCAACTATCACTGCACACTTGTATTACACTTTTATAAACTTTTCTAATATACCTTCAAATATTATACACCAAATATTTACTCCAATATCCGTTCATGAATGCAAAATGCCCCCAGACTTTGACGAATATATCAATTTGGCTGAGAGAAAATGTAGTGTACGTCTTAATTTGGGAACCCGGTATAGGCATGTAGAATAAGAATTTTGAAAACATTAAGAACAGATAGAAATGAAAAAAAAATTGATAGAAATCAATGTACGAATATATAAATATGTATACAAGGGGAAAAATGTAATTTGAACAAAAACAAATTAAAAGTTTGTTTTGTGTATTATAACGAGGTTCCAAAATAAAATACGGAGAAGATAAGCATCTCGGTCCTCCGTATTCTATTGAACCCGTTAGGCTCTCGTTCCCGCGAATTCGTATATCTTGAGCGAGTATTGACATCGCTCGGACGATGTATTCGCGTTAGCTACGCGCGGGACAGGCGCGACTTTGACCGTTGCTAAGTCGCGCCCGATTCTTTTTGAATCAGATTCTCTCGGGCTGTCAAACCGCGCGTACGCGAGTTAATTTGATCGTCCGCAAAGAAAACGGTATCGTGCGTCCTCACCGGTGCAGAGCAGCGCCCGTACACGTACCGACCACGAAGAGCAGCGCACGTGAGCAATCCGAGCCACTCCTGGGATCCGAAGCGTCTGTAGGTGAACGCTGGACGTTAGGACTCGGCCTGAACACTCCGAAGTCGACCGGAGGATAAGGCCTGACGCAGGAGCGGATTCGTGAGCGAGCGACGAGGGGAGTGCACTCCCCTCCCGGTAAGACTCTTCGCCTATTTTCCGCGCAGCGATTTATTTGAGTATCTTCGACTCGCAGCGGCGAGTGGCCGGTGGTGCGTTCACCGGCCCAGCGAAAATAGATACCTTGATCCGCCCGCACCGAGCGGCGGATCCCGTCTTCTTGTCGGCGCGTATCGAGATGCGTTATTTTTCTGTAAAGTCTTTTTTTTCACTCATCCGTTACAAATGGCGCCCTAACGTGTTGGGTTTAAGGAGAAGGTTAGCGGCCGGTACGTTCGAGACCGGCCTATTCAAATCGTGTTTCGTTTAAATTCGCCCGGGTGCGAATCACTGCACCCGACTATTCAGCTGACGGCCAATGGCCATATGCCGTTACAGCTGATAGGTGCAGTGATTTCAACTAGCCAAGTCGAGGTGCCGGGCGTAAACAAACAGACAAGAAGGCTCGCGACGCGCATTCAAACATAAACGCAAAACAGCCGATTGCTTGTTTTTGTGTGTGTTTATGTTTATGCTCGGGTAGTATTGTGTATACTTAGCCCGAGCCTTTTAAACTGCTGTAAAGCTAGGGCGAGAGCATTTAAACGACGATTATCGTTGTTTTCGTCGTCATATGTGGCGAGAATTAAATTCCTTTTTTTGACGCGAGATTTAAAGCGATTTTCACGCGATTTTTTTCGGTTTGACCGTGCCTGTGCGTGCAGCCGGTCGGAAGTGAGAATACTTTCATCCTTTTTTTCTTTGGTTGCGGGAATTATTTAAATCGTTATCGTCACGAATTTTTTTTTGGAATAGCCACGCTCTCTCCCTAGCTAGCTGCATCGAGATACGTCATTCTCGAGCAGCTTGGGACAATTGTGTGTGGTAGTTAGAATTCTAACATTGTAATTTGCGTAACAGACGGCCAATTAGAGAGAGAATCTCAGCAGTTAGTTGCGCATACACACACAATTCGTCACCAAATTTTTTATATAATTGGTCTAGCTTCGCAAGATGGAATCATCGACCCCAGAAGAACTAGCCGATAAGATGGAGCATTGGCGCAAAAATCTAGAGCTGAGCTTTGAAGCTGTAATAGAAGCAAGTATAGCTCTAGATTTAAGAAGCACCGGACATCTCGAGGGGGATTCTAAGCGAATCGCTCAATGGCTAATGGGAAGTTACAACCCAGCCCACTTCATACAAGAAATAAGTGGAAGTGATTACGAGCAGTTTACAAGGAGGCTCGATTGCAGGAATAAGTTCGTCAACACGACGACCCTCAATACAAGCGGCGCTCCAGAAGTGAACCGAATTGCCGATCCCTCAACTCACAGCCTGTTTCAGCAATTGGCGTCGAACAAAGCAGTCGACAACAACTTGCTGAGTTCCATAAGGACACATGTCTTGCAGATGAACCAAAGAGCAGGCAGTCCTCCCGGCGTAAGGCACGAGGCTCTTACGTCACCACGGAGCACTTTATCTCCAGCGGGAGGACCGGGCGATGTCCAGGTGCACCTAAGGTGCAGCACAGCTTGGGGGAGGGGAGATTCCCCGATCTCCTTCCAGTCCGAAGAATCCGAGGACGCGAGTCGCGAGGGGAATGCAGACCGCACATGGATTTCGGACAGCTGTGCAGCAACCGCACCATCGCCATCATCTTCAGCTTCCATCCACGAAATCGACGTCGGAGTAAGCACAGCCTGGGGGAGGGGAGATTCTCCAAGCTTCCCCCTGTTCGAGAAGTTTGATACTTCACGTCGCTTGGCGTATACAGACTGCCTGAGGGCACCGAACGACTGTGCTGAATACTCCCAAGCCCAAGACGACGGAGTAAATGCAGCCTGCGGGAAGGGAGATTTTCCAAGCTTCCCCCTGTCCGAAGCGTCTGATATGGCCCGTTTATGGAATATATCGGCATCGGACGGCTGTATTACTCATTCAAAGACTCCTGAAGACGAAGAGCAGACAAGCCTTCCAAGGAGCAACGAGGAAGAGATCGATAGTCTGGGGACGGCACAACCGGTGGACCGAACGCTGATTACTTCGCAATTTCGCGACGTATAGACGCAAGCAGAAGGCGAGCGTCATTGCGAATGCGAATGTAATCAGACGCGTAAATTGGAGGAGGAGAAAGTTAGGCGCCTAAGCGAAGAAGTGAGGCGACTGCACGACGAGCTGCGCCAGCTACGCGCGCAAATGTCGTCACTTCATAATTCCGCTGCGCCTAATAAGAAACGAGCCGCAGGTGCAGCCAAACACTCTGCAACCTTGCAAGGTTGCACAAAGCAACCTCGATCGGACCTAGGGACTAAAGAAAACAAGAAGTCGTCCCGAAGTCTTCAAAAGTCCAGCTCGACAGGGAAAAAAGAGGCGTATGCAGCGGCCATGCAACGACCTCCAAAGTTATCCAAAAGAGATAAAGGCAGAAAACCCTCGAGTGGACTGGGTTCGAATCAAGGAACAGGTTCGAATCCTTGGACGACGGTAGCCTCTCGACGTCCCAAACAGCGGTATATCCAGCAGGGGTTGGATAGTCGAGTATACCGCTCGTCAAGATCGAGGAACGCGCTCGGAGCATATAACTCCCCACCACCGAGTCCAACCAGAAAATTGTGTTGGACGTGTAGGTCACCAACGCACCTTCACTGGGCCCGCCCGGAGCGAAAAGAGGGCCCGAAGACGAAGACAAGAAGAAGACGAGATGATCTGCCAAGTCAACCTTGGAGGAATGACGGCAGTTGTCGACCGGAGCCCCAGCGTCAGAAGTGCCAACAGTCTCCGGTCCATCAATCGTCTTGGGATTGGTCTCGACCGCCGTTGGAATTCAGCGGAATTACGGTGATGAGCGACCCACCGTGTGCGTGCGGACGATCCCTCGACGTAGATCGTCTGATCAGCCGTTTAGTACACGAGCTGATCCGCGCGTATCCGGAACTGTCGTCTGTGCCGCCGACGACGACGTAAAGTCGAATCGAACGAGAGCCTCAGTATCGAGTTTCTTCTCTCCCGCTACGCAACGTCTGGGAGAGGGGTATAACGAGGTTCCAAAATAAAATACGGAGAAGATAAGCATCTCGGTCCTCCGTATTCTATCGAACCCGTTAGGCTCTCGTTCCCGCGAATTCGTATATCTCGAGCGAGTATTGACATCGCTCGGACGATGTATTCGCGTTAGCTACGCGCGGGGCAGGCGCGACTTTGACCGTTGCTAAGTCGCGCCCGATTCTTTTTGAATCAGATTCTCTCGGGCTGTCAAACCGCGCGTACGCGAGTTAATTTGATCGTCCGCGAAGAAAACGGTATCGTGCGTCCTCATCGGTGCAGAGCAGCGCCCGTACACGTACCGACCACGAAGAGCAGCGCACGTGAGCAATCCGAGCCACTCCTGGGGTCCGAAGCGTCTGTAGGTGAACGCTGGACGTTAGGACTCGGCCTGAACACTCCGAAGTCGACCGGAGGATAAGGCCTGACGCAGGAGCGGATTCGTGAGCGAGCGACGAGGGGAGTGCACTCCCCTCCCGGTAAGACTCTTCGCCTATTTTCCGCGCAGCGATTGATTTGTATTTTCGGCTCGCAGCGGCGAGCGGCCGGTGTCTTGATCGCCGGCCCAGCGAAAAACAATCACATCGATCCGCCCGCGCCGAGCGGCGGATCTCCCGCCTTCTTGTCAACGCGCAACGCGACGCGTATTTTGTATAGGATAACTGAGAATAGATCTTGTTATAGTTTTGAATGTAACCAAGACCACTCGTTATTTATTAACCTTCACCTAACCTTCTCCCGGATACCGCCGCCTCCGCGGGATCGTCGAACCAAGACGACGATCATTCTGAGTGGCCGTGCCTCGCGTCTAGCTAGCGCGAGTATTAACCCTTTCCGGCACACGGAAAAGTCGAGTTCAATCGTGAACTCGACATTTGTAAACAGGGATCCAGAGAACATCAACCCCGAGTGCTCGGCGTAGAAGTAGCACTCGACGGCACCGTGTTCTAGGGTTCGGTTCGCGGAATTACAAAAGATTTCCCTAGGCCTCCCGTTACAGTATATTCTCAAAACAAAAATCAATAATGCTTTAAAACAAATTGGGACATAGTCCACAAGTGTTTTTGTACTGAAATATGTAAAAAAAATCGATTTTTCGTTATTTTAAAGATGTTTGACCCCCTTAAATGCCAATTTAATTCTATTTTTTCTCAAAATAGATTCTCCATTGAACAGAAATTGAAGAGAAATAAATATTAATTTCAGGAAACAATTCTAATTATATATCTAATCTGTATTTGATAAATTTTGTTTTTTGCATTTCTAATGCCAAATTCTGCATACAAATTTTCTTAAATACAGAACAATTTGGATTTTACAAGGATTATTTTATAAGGATTAATATTTACTCCTCTTCAATTTGTAATAGGGAATGTAGTTTCAGAAAGAAAAAAATTTATTTTGGTAATTAAATTGAGACGAAAGGCCCAAACATTACATGCCAATCTGATAATAAAATTTAAATATTTTCTTCTTTGGTGAATTGTATATTTCACATGGATACAGATCACTTTAGTAAAATACACCATTTTATATTACTCTCCTGTAGAATAAGTGCTATAAAGTAGATGATTGAAAGAAGAAAAAAAACCGCTGCCAATTGATTGGCTGGCACCGAGCTTCCTCAAACCAAATTTATTGTTTGATTAGACAAATTTGATGGTAAAATGATAAAAAGTAGATGAAATGACATCAATTTTGAATAGAGAATTGTCATTGAATTTAAAATAGAATGAATAAATATGAACTATATCAAATCCTCCTCTCTTAAAAAAACGATGGTCGGATGTTGTGAAGCACTTAAAGAGTGATTTTCATTGGTCTGTAAGGAATAGGCGCGAAAATACGCTACTTCCGCTACGTTTGAATTTTTAAAATTGAATTTTTATTCTTAACTATATTTAAAACTAATTAAAACTAAATAATTAAATCAAATCAGAATAAAAAGATTAATTTTGTCATGCTTTGAAAAATGATGTGTTTATCCTATCATTTAAACCAATTAAATCATAATGAAATCATAATGAAAAATTATATATTCATAACCTAAAAAACAAAATAGTACGCGGGTTTGGATTTTACTGGTATAGTATATATTAAATATATTCGTGTGACAACAAAAACACTATCATTGTTAAATATGAGACACACACACACACACACATACATACGCGCGCGCACACACACACTCACTGACTCACACACGCGCACACGCACACGCACACATACACACACACAATTTTTGAAAAATTGCATATTTCGACTCTCGAAGTCAGAGACATCGAAAATCATTAAAATGTCGAGAATCCAAAAATTTTACCGATACAAAGCTTTCTTTTTGAAACAACAATCAATATTACATATAGTTACCGACATTTTATCATTTTACATTATTATTTTTTAATTTTGAACAGTTCTATGAGTCTTCCACAGTTCCTTCAGGGATTGCGAACAAGGCATAATTGCAGTTATTTTAACCTTTTAGCTGCGGGGGTGGTCGATATATGGACCACTCTAGAGACAAAGAATATGTGAAGTTTTTAGATCAAATTTGATGTTCTGAATACATAACAAATAGTTTTAAAATTTCTCAAAACATTCTTGACCTTGAAATACTGATTTTCAAGGTCAGGATTATCAACAGGAATTTTTTTATTATTTTTTACGTATTCAGCACATCAAACTACGTACGAAAACTGTCTAAAAACTTGACTTATAGTAGGAATGAAATTTGACCTTCAAATGGTGATTTTCAAGGTCAAGGGTGTCTGCGAGAATTTTGTTACTATTTTTTTCATATTCAACGCGTGAAAATACATAGAAATACCCTCTCAAATCTGCATAACAAAAGAGACAAATCTTTTTACATTGTAGTTTACGTTGCCTGCGGGGCTGGTTGATATATGGACCAGCAGTCAGGTCAGCGACTCTATCTGAGATATCCAGTGATATTATGTATACATTTTACATATTCTGAGAGGTCAATTTGTACTGAAATTTCCCCGCAGCCTAAAGGTTAATATATTTCAAAATAAATTTTTAATAATGTACAATTCCACATAGAAATTTGTAATTAGCGTTGACATTTCCTTAATGATTTTAAAAACAGGGTCGGGTAAAGCTAATTAAATCCTATATTGTGACATTTTTTTTACTACACATATGTTATATGCATAGATTCAGCATCTTTTGCTTCCTCCTAGAGGAAGCATTGTAATAGTGAAAATTTAAGTTTTGTTAAAAACAAGATAGAAATGTGTTTTGAGGTCTCAGGAATCGAAATACACTGTTTTACAAAAATATGTGGATGTGTGTGTGTGTGTATGCGCGCGCGCGTGTATGTGTGTGTGTGCGTGCGTGCGCGTGCGTGCGTGCGTGCGTGAATTATGTGGCAAGCCCCGGTGGATCACCAAGGAAAGGTAACACACACACAGGTAACACTCGCCAAAGTAAGTAATCGAACAAAGGGTGTTGATTAGAATAATGATTTATTAAAACGTCGTTACAGGTTGGATGCCCGACAGAGACTGGCGATCGTCGATGCGAAGTGCAGTAAGAGAGTATAAAGAGAGTTTATGTATAAAGTATATATGAAAAGTATATATTGCATCTTCATTGTCTTCTGGCTTCTATTTGTCCATGCAGATTCCATTCGGAGCGATAAGGAGGCTGGCTGGCCGATGCGTCTAAGTACCTATGTGGTGACTCATATAACTCCTCCATGGCCAAGTTCAATGACGACCTCGTCTTTGATACCCTTATCTTTGGACTTTTTGGTAAGTTGTGGCCGTTGTTTCTTGACTTTTATTTTGTATATTAAGTAAATCGATGTAATCGTTATGAACAGCAATACTAATATAATTGAACTTGTAGACAGGACGAATTCGGTTCTAATTTGATTAGAAACTGGCATATTTAGTGTAGGTGATGTCAAAGTTTCTAGAGGTTCGAAATTCAACGGTGGTTTTTGATAACTAAAGGTGAAATTAGGCTGGATTGTTCCATTTCACCAAGATTTTCGTCAAGTCGGTATCCCTGTACTTGTACATCATTTCCTTGTATTTCATATGTTCCTCGGATCATCAATTGGTCATTATCATGTTTAACCTTGATCGGATAATTACTCGATACTAGCGTTAAATTTTCAGATAATTTGTATGTCAGTATTAAAGGTGGACCATTTGAAATGATAATCGGTTTGACTCTTTCCGTTATAATTTATTGACATAAAAAATTCTTTTCATACATCTGTCGGCACTTATTAGCAAATAGTTTTATAGATGTCCTGGTCAAACTCCATGGCGTGGTGATAACTTCTGTCTGATTGTTGTAATTGATTATACCAAGTCTTTGATGGAGTGAAAATTCGATAGGCTTAAGGATAGGGATTTTGATGGTGTATACAATCAGATTTTGTGTGAATGTAATTGATCCCTGAGCAAAGCGAAAATCTAGCAAATTATGGTAGTGTAATATTAACTCTTTCTGAGAGTAGATTGCCAATAAATGTACACGTATATCCGATATTTGGTCATATGTTAACAATTCTAAGTCGAATATTTGTTCATTGAAAATAAATGATCTTTTAATTTTATTAAGTAATCCGAGAAAATGTTGCTCCTGGGTTATGAGAGTCATGATCGCTTCAAATAGATTTGATTGCAAGGTTTGGTCATTTACAGTTTTCCACATGTCTTTTAAATTTTTATTAATTATATTCGTGTTGTTATTTATTTGTTTACTTATCGTATTTATTATGCTTATTGACTTATTTAAAGTAAATATATTTTCCTGTTGTTGATTTTGTAGAGAATTTAAGTAGTTGTTTATCTTTTCTAAATCGTTTGCATCTGGGTTCCCAAAAATGTATTTTATTGCTGTGCCTAATCCGTTTATTAACCCTCTCTTCGTTCTCATGTTTGATGGCATTATTATTTGTAGATTCTGGTGTATTTCATTACATAGAATTTCGGCCTGCTTTAATAAACTTGATTCTCTTAATTCGCCTTGGTTAGATAATATTGTATAGCTAGCTTTTATATGTTTGAAAGTTTTCAAAAGCGTAGTAACGTTGATGTTGAAATGTAGGTAATGATAACTTCCAACTATTCTTCCAGTTCCTTGTTGGTATTCGTAATGCGTCTTATTTTGGTTGATTTCGCTACTCTCCGCGAGCAGAGCTATGAGCATCAAGATTAGTGCCGTCTTCATTGTCCTGTAAAGAAGAAGTTTTTCTTATTCTTTTGGCACTTCGTAAATTATATCGGCGCTCTTGACCATGAATATAGCAACCTAACGGGGGGCCTTATTGTGTCTCTACAAGTAATTTTTGATATCAGGGTGCGGTTTTGTCGCGTTGTTGTTGATGTGTTTTCATGTAAATTTCTTTATTTGCTAACGATTTGTCAGGACTATTAGGTAACTTTTGTTGCTCTTTTTGGTTTCTATATAGCGTGTCATAAAAAGGTAAAATTTCATTTTTTCTGATTTCATTATATCTTTCTATGGTATCGGCATCGGGCTCGATAATGTGTTTCTGTAGTCCGTCATAAGGTCCATATAACAGTGTAAAAGGCGTATAGTTAGTTGTAGAGTGTATACTCTGATTGTATATTAAGGAGCGGTGATCATAAGATTTTTCACTGTTTCTTTTGGATTTAGATTGGATAAAATACTTAATTTTTCCTTTAGGGTTGAATGCAGTCTTTCTATGGGTCCATTCGATGTATGTCTGTTTATCGTTGTCTGATGATATTGAATTTTATGTATGCGGCAAAACTCCTTAAATACTGTTGAGTTGAATTCACTTCCGTTGTCTGTCGTAATTTTATCCGGAAAGTTATGGTGTGAGGCAAAGTGTCTCAATTTGTTTATCATGGTCGTGGCATTTCCATCTGGTAGATAATAGGCTTGAGCATATTTGGAAAAAATATCTATAATTGTTAAAAATTTATCCTTGTTGAAATGAAATACGTCCATGTGTATATGTTCGAGCGGTCTTCTAGCTATAATAGGGCCGTATGTTTCTGTTTCATATGGGTTTCTCTCATACTTATGCTCTAAGCATATCTCACATTGATTTATAAAATTTTGAATAAGTCGATCCATATTAAGTGTATAGAGTTTTCTCTTAAAGTGTAATAAGGTCTCTCGAATACCGTTATGATTTTGATTATGATATGTCTCGAGTTCTTTTATGAAATTATTTATATCAATCGTAGGTGTATACGTGGTTGTTTTATTTAGTTTTAATTTTTCATTGAAATGATCCTTCAATATTCTAATGTAATTCTTTCCAATGTGTGTGTGTGTGTGTGTGTGTGTGTGTGTGTGTGCGCGCGCGCGCGCGCGCAGGTTATAACTTTTGAACCGATCGACCGATTTACATCGGAAAAGGCTTATTCTCTTCGTTTCGGAGGAGAATAAAGAAAGCATAACCTACTTTTTGATTTCATCGATTTTTTTTTATAACCAAAAAACGATTTTGAATTTCTCGTTTTTTCGATTTTTTAATTTATTTCAGCCAGTATTACTTAATGAACTAAATTTTTATTAAAAGGTCTTTCAATTATCTACAATTGCTTTTTTAAAATTCAAATTGTCTGTAGCCTGTCATTTGTTATTAATGAAAATATGGTTTATATTTCTTTAATTAATATCTCAAAAACTTTTTCATTTTTCAACTCAAAATTTTTAGCACTTATCACACTTATCGAGTACAAGATTGTGTTAAAATTTCAAGAGGTTATGTTGATTTGTTTCCGAGAAAAAAATTAGTTTTGAAAAAATGCGCTTTTTCTTTCCTTCACGATAACAGGAGTAAAAGTCAAGGAATCGTTTTGAAATTTGGCAGAGTTAGCTTTTTTATGTCTAAGGAGTCAGTTCTTTGCCCAAAAAAATCTGATTGTTGTGACCAAAAATATTTGAGGTTAAAATTTTTTTATAAATTTCTTATATTTGCATTTTTAAAAAGAATATTCGATTGATTGACTCAAAATTTTTACCACTTAATTACACTTATCGAGTACAAGATTGTGTTAAAATTTCAAGAGGTTATGTTGGTCATAATTTTTTTACTCATTCCAAATTAGCCCCAAAACACAAGTGTAAAGTTTTAGAGCAAAATATACAATAGTTCTATTTAATTTGTATATCATATATAAATAAAATAATTATTGTGTACTAGGGCATATCCCCGAGAAAGTAATTCAGATTGAGTCCCGCGGCAACGTGTACTAGGGCAACGATAATAATTGACTTTCAAAATATGAATTTCGTAAAAATTTCATAAAAATATTTCATAAAAATATCGATTCTTAAATATGAAAAAAACTACCTGTCTGTTAAATTTCAAAACGATTCGTTGTCTTTTGTTAAGAAGTATAACTTACTTATTATATTTGTATCATTGTTACAATGATGGATTAACTTTAAACCACTCAGTTGAGCCGGATAGTAGTTAAATGCCTGTTTCAAAACAAATATTTATTCGATTATTGCCAAAACATACTCTTCTTTTTCGAACTAATGTATTTCATTAAAATTTTTAACATATAAATATATTAAAATGAATTTTAATACCTGTAATATTTCTATTAAAGCAATCCCTTTTTGCGGAAAATTTTGAAGTAATTATAGGGGTGACCCTATTCAGCGTGGGGTGGATCCCTTGCTCTTCTAGTTGAGCTATGGCTCTTTCCATCTCCTGAAATATAAGGATGCGGAAACATGCACGTGTGTCTGCGTTTATCTTCTGAAAAAAGAATAAAAATTTTTCGAAATATATTTATTGTTTTTTTTTATATTAAATATTTAAAAATAAGATTAAAACTTACATTATATGGTTAGATATTAGCCAATATATCCTTTCCTTGAAGTTTTTAAAAAAACTGTAACCCCACCGCGATAAATTATCAACTTTTTAAAATTTGCCGCCCCATTCAGTCTATACCCTGCACGCGATAGAAATGTGTTTTGAAATCTCAGGAGTCGAAATACACTGTTTTTCAAAAATATGTGGATGTGTGTGTGTGTGTGTGTGTGCGTGTGTGTGTGTATGCGTGCGTGCGTGTGTGCGTGCGTGCGTGCATGCGTGCGTGCGCGTGCGCGTGTGCGTGTGTGGGGGGGGAGGGGGTGGCTAGATCTATCTTAGCTCTTAACCGACCAATTTTGATTGACAATGTCTAATTCTCTTTCTATTTTTTTTTTTCTTAAAGTTGGAAGGAAACAAATTTATGGTTCGGCTGTTCCGTTTTTTTTATTTGGATTTTTTATTTCTTGAAAAACTTTTTTTCCTTTTTTTACTATTTAAAAGTAATATTGTTTATATATTATGAATTCACTCGGCGCAGGATAAAATTCTCTACAATTTAAAAAAAAATGCTGCTGGCTATATTTAGTCATAAGTTATTGATGGAAACCTAATTTCTTGAAAATAGATTATATTTCGAAATTAAAAAAAGATATTGATATGAATATTTTTTTGGTTATGAAGAATTTGACTTGCAAAATTTTTATTTTTTTTATTTATTATTTTTGGAGCAAAAATTATTAAAAAAAGTTATTTTCTTTCCCGTTGCATAACTAGAGAAAAATTGGCTTAATCGCTTTGAAATTATTTTAGGGGTAGATTTTGGATAATTTTGCAATATGTTTGCAAAATTTTATCAAGATCATTCGATTATTTTTGGAGATATTTAACATTGAACATTTTCGTATTTTAAAAAGTTATTTTCTTTGTCGCATGATAATAAATGTAAGGCGCGGCGTTTGGCTCAAATGGCAAGGCGCTTGCCTCGGAAACACACGCTGCATAGCGGCGTGGGCTCGACTCCCCATCGGTACGAATTTGTCTGGAGCGCTTTCATGGAATTGTAATAGTAGATCAATTAATTATTACATATTCTGCGTATAAGTGGTTCTAAAGCTTATTTTTTATAAACTCCAATAGAAATTTAACTTCAGGTAACTTTTCATTGTAATAACATTAATTTGACGCTTTGCTATGATTTTATACAAACACGTACTTTACTTCAGAGCTGAAAAAAATGTAAATACAATGAAATTCAAATTGTATAGAAATTTTAATATGCAATACATTTGGGAATTAAAAGTTAATATTTATAGAACCAGTATTATAATCAAAATGTTTATTTTTGCACATACATAAGTACATATATATGTTTTTTTAGGACTTTGTGTATAGAAATTATGATATGGCTCTCGAAGAAGATTTATGCGATTCCGATGATGAGGGAGTTTTACAATGTTTAAAACGTACAGATATCAATCCATGCCGTTTAAATGATTTGAAAAATGAAGAAGGTTTTTTAGAATCTGTGGGAAGTTATGTCAACAGAAGTCCCGGAGAATTATTATTATTAACCTTAAAATTAGCAATAGTTAATAACTTTTCATTTACTACCATAACAAATGTAATGCGATTTGTAAATATTATCTGTGATAAGAATGTTTTACCACAAACTCGTTATAAGATTGATCAATTATGTAATTCAAATGATAATATTACATTCCATAGTGTCTATCCTGTTTGTTCGAATTACATAGGCAAATTACAAGATCTTGAACGAATTTTGAGCTGTAATGTTTGTAATACGTCTGTTAATGTTTCTAATCCTTCAAACACATCCTTTTTAATGATTGATCCATCAGACTGTGTTCACAATTACATAGAAGCTCACGAAGACTATTACGATAATCTGGTAAGAGAAATAAAACATCATAGAGAAATCATAGAAGATGTATATGATGGAATGTTGTACAGAAAATTTGTTCGAAATTTGCCTGCGCATGATTCTCATGCTTACGTTACAGCAATGTTTAATACGGATGAAGTACCAGTCTTTGAATCATCGAATTTTTCTATATGGCCTATTTATTTAATTATAAATGAAATACCAGTGCAAAGCAGATTCGATAGTGTGATTGTGATGAGTTTATGGTTTGGTAAAACAAATCTGAAATGAGTATTTTTTTAGAGGTTTTCGTGAATACAATGAACCAGTTTTCAGAGACTGCCATAAAATGTACTATAAAAAAAGAAACGAAAATGATGAAATTATATACACTCCTTTCATGTGTTGATACAATTGCTCGAGCTCCCATGAACGGTAGTACTCAATTTAATGGATACTTTGGATGCGACTGGTGTGAACATCCTGGTACATTTCATGATCGTAGTATGCGATATCCGTATCTTATACCTTCTCCTGCAATGCGAACGGAAGCATCAACTATAACATATGCAAAAGAGGCACTTGACAAGAAAAGTACAGTAATTGGAATTAAATCTGCTTCACCATTACTAAATTTGAAAGGCTTTAACATAATCGATGACTTTACACCGAACTATATGCACTGCATTTTAGCTAGTGTTATACAACAATTCACTGAAAATTTATTAAACAGTCTTTCAAGTAATGACATTGAACAGATGGATGATCTACTACTTAAAATAAAAGTACCTCACCATATACGAGGGTCATTTGACAAGTACCTAGCCTCACCGCCAGATGGTGCCACTATCGCACCAGAAATACACTACAGTGCAGTATCTTCCTGTAAACGGTTACAGACGAAATTTCAGCCGGATCGGAGTTGTAGTTTATTTTTGAGAGCGTGTGAAAGCAAATGTGTCCGTTGATTTTTGAAAAAATGGAGAAAGAACAATATCGGTCGGTGATTCGATTCTTGTTTTTGGAAGGGAAATCGCGCAGTGAAATTAAAGAACGCTTGGATGCAGTGTATGGGGATGCTTCTCCTTCGATGGCGACCGTTAAATTTTGGTATAACGAGTTTCAACGTGGTCGTACGTCGGTTTTTGATGATCCACGCCCAGGTGCTCCGAAAACAGCCACTACGGAGGAGAACGTGACAAAAATACACGATATCGTTTTGTCAAACCGCCGATTAAAGGTGCACGAGATAGCTGCGATAGTAGGCATCTCAGAAGAACGCGTGTGGCATATCCTACATGAGATTTTAGGCATGAGGAAGCTGTCGGCAAGGTGGGTGCCGCGTTTGCTGACTGCAGACAACAAGCGCATCCGTGTGACCAGTTCAGAGCAGTGTTTGGAGCTGTTTAATCGCAATCCAAAAGAGTTTTTGCGTCGTTACGTGACCGTCGACGAAACATGGATTCACTACTACACTCCAGAGACCAAGGAGCAGTCAAAACAGTGGATCTTACCCGGTGAACCTGCTCCGAAGAAGGCGAAGACGGTCCCGTCGGCCGGAAAGGTGATGGCCACTGTTTTCTGGGATTCTCAATGTGTGATTTTTATTGACTATCTGGAGAAGGGCAAACCGGTCACAGGACAGTACTACGCCGAACTATTGAGCCGATTTGACGCCGTGTTAGAAGAAAAACGGCCCCATTTGTCTAAAAAGCTTTTCCACCACGATAATGCACCGGCTCACACTTCTGCACTCGCCACGGCTAAATTGGTCGAATTACGCTACGAACTGCTGCCCCATCCACCGTATTCTCCAGATTTGGCTCCGTGCGACTTTTTTTTGTTTCCGAACCTAAACAATTCGCTCGCTGGGAAGAGATTCCACTCCAATAACGAAATAATCGCCGCCACGGAGGCCTATTTTGCAAACCAAGAGAAAACATTTTTTTCAACGGGGTTAAAAAAATTGGAACACCGCTGGACCAAGTGTATTCAACTAAAAGGAGACTACATTGAAAAATAAATTTTATTTTTTATAAAATTTTGGTGTTTTCATTTGTAGGCTAGGTACTTATCAAATGACCCTCGTAAATCGTTTAACTAGGCCATTGAAAGAAAGAAATTTTTGGAAAAGCCGTGAATATGAAAACTGGGCTCTCTATTATAGTATCCCGCCTTTTTCTATAGCACTGAAAGACAAACAATGTCTACAACATTGGTGTTACTTAGTCGATTCCTTACATATTGCCTTGAAAATGAAGATCACGTATACAGAACTAAATCACATCAATTATATGTTAGATCGATTTGTATGTGAAGCAGAGCAACTTTATTCATTGACTGATATGACCTATAATGTGCACCAATTATTACATATAACAAAAAGCATTTATGATTAGGGGCCGCTTTGGGCACACTCAACATTTGCGTTTGAATCTGCTAATCATAAATTAATTTCTGCCATTCAGTGTGCCAGAGGAGTAATTCAACAAATACTAAGATATATTCAGTTACAACGTACAGCACAAATTTTAGAAAATATGGTATATCCTGTCTGTTCTCCTGCTGTAATACAATTTTTACAAGATATTGTTTCCCCACAATCCAAGAAAACCTTCAAACTTACAGATATAATGTACTTTGGGCTAGGAAAATGTATTGAACAGTTTTATGTAGAAAAGTTCAACATATCTAGAAATGCTAAAACTTACTTGAAAATCGTCATGAATTCCTGTTTATTTAGAACATAAAAAAAAGTCAATCAGCGTTCCTGTAACTGTTCTGCTCAGCTTAATAATAACAAATTTATAAAAATCAACTTATTTTTAGTAGATGTTGAAAGTCTACACGAAATGACTGTTTGTCAAGCTATTTCAGTTACATCAAATAAATATTCGGAAACCGTGAAATATATAACTCTTATTTCAAATGAAGAAATTTGTATTAGAACGCAAGACATTGCTAGTGTTTGTATTTATATTGAAACATTTAGTGTAAATTGTATAATTCCAGTACCAAATAATTATTTCTACTAACTAAATTCACAAACGCTTGCTGACACTGTAAAAATTTGTACGTTCCAATCATTGTAAATATAGTACATCAAATCTGTTTTACTATTGATATAATACTTTTGTACTATTAACTAATTCTACCATATTATTAAGCACATATGTCATTGAAATAAAATTTATATTTTAAACATTTCCGCAGATTTTTTATACTTTCTACTCTATACATATTTCTAACATTCTTATTTATTAGTGCATTAAGATATTGTATGTAATTATAATTTAAAAACAATTTCCACGTAATTTGTCATGTGATTTGTCATATGATTTATCATATGACAAATTATAAGATGATTCTCGCGAAAACATCTTATGATTTATCATATGACAAATCATATGACAAATCATATGATAAATCATATGATAATTCATATGATTTTTTTCAGTAGGGATACAAGCCTTCATTCAAAAATGCGTTCCTTGCCAGCTTAAAAAATTAGTTCCGGTCAAAACAAAACAGAAAATGATTATAACAGACCACCCTTGTATTCCATTTTTCACGGTCAGTTTGGATATTGTAGGACCGTTACCGAGAACTAAAGACGAATCCGAGTATATTTTAACTATGCAGGATCAATTTACAAAATTCTCGGTGGGAGTCCCTTTAAAAGACCAAACTGCTATTTCTGTAGCAGACATCTTTATTAAACGATTTATTTGCACTTTTGGCGCGCCACAAGCTATGCTTACCGATCAAGGCACCAATTTTCTTAGTAAATTAGTCAAGCGCGTTGCAATACGATTTAAAATTAAGCAATTAAAAACTACCGCTTTTCACCCTCAATCTAACGACTCTTCAGAGCGCTCGCACTCGCCACTTAGTGAATTTTTGAAAATGTTTGCCACTAAACATTTAGATTGGGATGAGCAGGTTGAGTTAGCAATGATTAATTTAAACACGGGCAAACATGAAGGAATCCAGCACACTCCGTTCGAGTTAGTGTTCGGGCGCCTGGCGAGAGTGCCCTCGAGCGACCCCTTAAAGCCGGAAAATTTATTGCCTACTTATGCCGGGTACATGACAACTTTGGTCGAGAGGATGAGTTTTCTCCAAAGAACCGCACAAGAAAAACTAGTTTCGTCTAAACAAAGAGCTAAGGAATATTACGATAAAAAATCAAATCTTAAGGATTTCAAAATCGGCGATTTTGTATGGTTGCAGAGCAGGCCAAACCCGCATAAACTTGAAAATCAATATTCGGGTCCTTTTCTAATAATTGAAATTGAGGAAAATGGCAATGCTAAGATACAAATTAATGAAAATAGGGCCAAAGTTGTGCATAGTAATCGCTTACGCTTGTCGCATGTTAATCCGCACGCAAATTCCGAAAGCTTGTAAGAATAAAAAGTTAAGCTTAACGTAAGTTAGAAAGTTAACATTTTTATTCATATTTACAGATGAGGACTTTGATTTTCATGCTTGCAACCACTTTGAAAATAAAGATAGTTCTCGGGCTGATCGGATATGATTGCGGACAAAAATTTACTAATTTTACTACGTCTTCTCTGGTTAATGTGGGAGAGTGCGACCTGTCGGAACCGATCCTTAACGTTACTAAAACGGAAATTAGCCTTTTACAAATAAACGAGTACGCGGATACGCTAGGTAGATATTGCAAGGTGGAGATTAAAAGAACAGTTGCGCATTGCGGTATGTGGTCACATATCTCTCACGTTTAAAACAGGGAAGTCAAATATTCCCGCGAGGTGACTAGAGATGAGTGTATTAAAATGCACGTGCATAAATCAGTTTCTATCGCGGAGAACGCTCTTGGGGCGTTGAGGATAAACGACTCAGTTCTGTTTCCAATCACGTTCGCGGGGTCCTTTAAAGAGGACGGCTCGTTTGCGAATACGGGTCACTACGCTGACCCGTACGGAGAATTTTATGACGTAGTCGTGCACGGATATGTGACCGTAAAATTGGAAGAACGCTTCAACGCGGTGAATCTGAACAATCACAAAATCAGATTAGAATCGGGCACGCAGTGTGCATTTACTGACGATCATTGCGTAGATATGCAATTCGTTTACGCATTTTGGGATATGATATCTACGGGCCCGTGCCAGGCTCGTAAATATACTTCTTTGTATACCGGGCTCGTAATGAAGGTCGTTGAGAGGGATAATGAGGCCGTTCTATGTTTTAGAAGCGGAAGGTTTATCTTTCGCGTTTAAAGACATTGGCCTAGTAAACGTTTGCTCTTATCAATTAATTCGCACGGAGCACCCGAAATTATTTATCTTACTTGATCCAGAGCATGAGAGATTAATAGTCCAAAAAGGGGTTAGTATCAACAACACTGATATTTTCGCATATGTAAATTCGAAATTCGTATATGTAGATGCGCACATTAAGGGACAAATGACACGGTTATACAGGGATATAATAGAAAAACAGTGCGAATTAGAGCGTAAGGTACTCGCTAACTCACTTAGTATAGCTACTATCTCGCTTGATTTATTAGCGTATCAAATCATGAGGGGACCAAGCTATATAAGCCTGTTAGCCGGGGAAGTGGTACATGTATTGAAGTGTGTACAGGTGGAAGTGAAGGTGAGGCCGACGGAAGATTACTATCAGGAATTGCCTGTATCGTGGGAGGATAAATTGCGATTTTTATCACCGCGGACTCATATTTTACGTGAATTTAGCACGAAAGCAAAATGCGATGCTATTATCTCAGTTATATTTTTGATAGGAGGGCGTTGGTTTAAAATGTTACCACAGATAACCATACAAGATACACCGTCAATTTTAAAACCACAAATTCAACAGTCTTGGGCTTATAATAATCCAACCGATTTAGCCAATAGCGGAATTTATTCATATGGAGATATTGAAAGCTTAAAAAATTTTATTATGTTCCCAAACGAGAGGGGCGCGATTTTAAACGCTTTAGCGTACGGATATTCGGGCAAAGACAGAATGACCGGGTCCGGATCAATTTCGGAGCTCCTCGATGAGGAAGCCCTTGCGCGCATAGCCGACTCTGCATGGGGCCGCGTTTGGTCGCGGTCAATTACCTTTGCGTCAGTAAGCGCAGCGTTTATATCTCTTCTTATGATTTTCCGTTTAATTAAATTTATACTTGATACCATTATTCACGGATATGTTTTGTACAGCCTTTATGGTTGGTTGGTGCACAGTTTAGGGGCTCTCTGGAATTCGCTTACGCACCTGCTTTTACATTTGGGAAAAGACTAAGAACCGGAAAAATCGAAGGAAAGCGCTCCGGCTCAAGGGCCGTCTGCTCCGTCTGCCGCCGAAGCTCCGTTTACCTGTACTACACAGAAATATCAGTTGGAGTGCCAATGGTCAGAAAATAATTCAAAAAATAATCCGGGGGTAATTGAAAATAAGCTATCTCCCATACCGAACGAACAAAATAATCCGCCTTTACCGCCGCGAAATGTAGTTTGAAATAATGATCGAAATCTTAACTCTTTTACATATAACCAATATTAATAAAAGTTTACTTAAGCAGTAAAATTAGTATACTATCTATTCACTTAGATCATTAAAATGAGACTTAATAAAAAAAATCACTGCTTGACGATTTGAGCATTCTTAGGAGTCGGTTAGTATGGGCGGCTCAGAGCAGAAACGAGCGGTTGCTCACATATAGTACGCGAATGCAGCGTACATATGAGGTTTATGTTCACGCGGGCAGAATAGCAAGTAGAGGGATGATTGAAGTTACCGAATCTGAATTTGAGCGAGAAAGATTGACTATCTTTTGCTATGTCTCGGGTTTGCAACTTAGCATTAAGCGTTATATGTGTAAGCCAGAATTTTATAATAATTTTGCGCAAGCGCGACGTCATGCCGAGCAAATTGCTTACCATCTTGACGATTTGGCAAACATGGGGACAGTAGTAGTTTGTAATCATAGTGATTTAATTTGATTTTTGAAATTTAAAGTAATTTACGAATTTTCTTTTTTAGCCATTAGAGCAGAGTGTAAGGCCTGACTTCGCGCAAGTGTTAGAGCGCCTGCGTGAGCATCCCTGCTGGAGTATGCGAGAAGGAGACAGAGCAGTGTATGTAGACGAAGAATCGTATAACTTCTTTTGCAAAAATTGTTACTCCACACGCGTTAAGAACCCGTTTCGATTACTTGAACCTTGCATAAATTATCACATAATAGTGCACTCTAGCACTGAGGTACCGACATGTTGTAAAATTTGCCACATACAATTACTGTTTTTGTGAGTAGGTGAAGCTTGTGAAAGGTGTATTCAGGTTTACATTTTAGTAGGCGCGGAATTACTATCTTATCCAATAGCCGAGGTTTTGTATTAGCTCATAAAGTTACATTGAATTATAGCAACATGTCAATAATTCGCAATTTCGAACACGTAGCTTACGGGTTCCGGGAGGAGCACGTATGTGCTGTTTATTTCGCAGTGAAATTACATCCTTTACTGTAAAATTTGTATACGTTAGCGTTGGCTAGAACGTGTAGACAGAATTTAGGATTAATTAAAGTAATCGATTGCGCTATTTGCAAATCGGTAATAACATTTATTAGGAGGGATGTAAGGCAGGTAACTACGAAGCACCCATTAGTTGAAATACATTTGGAAAAATCGCCCACAATTTCGCAAATTGAAGCCATAAATGCGAGGGTGCACATGTGTGAACAGTCAGTACTATGGTGCAATGACTGCCTATTAAAGCTAACTAACGATCTAATAGCCTTATTGCACGTCAGAAGTAATGGGCAGGTAGAGTTGCCCAGAGCGGGAGCTCAGCCCCAAGCGTTTGCGGCCGACGATATTACTGTAGTGACAAATTTAGATAGTGATAATGGTGAAGACGTAAATTCAGGCTGGAATTTTGCACCGAACATTGTAAACACTGCGGGAGGCGAATCGCAGCAGACGGGCGCTCGCGTAATTAAGAATCTGAATTTTAATAATAAGCGTAATTT
Organism: Torymus aiolomorphi; assembly: GCA_036365515.1. Classification (NCBI taxonomy): domain Eukaryota; kingdom Metazoa; phylum Arthropoda; class Insecta; order Hymenoptera; family Torymidae; genus Torymus; species Torymus aiolomorphi. The sequence continues at coordinate 102,765,786 of CM070876.1, read as the reverse complement.
GTGTAATCAGCCTAATTGTGTGCGAGTTGTAAGTGCCGTGACAAAGAAGCCCGAAGTGCCGATGGCACGACGGCAGAGCGGTTTCAAAACCAGTGGGTCGGGACCGCCGGCCGTAGGTAGTAGCATGGAGGTTGTACCGAAGGCAACGAGTCCTTATTGGCCGAGCAATAAAACTCAGGCTACTTGGATTATGACTCAGGTAGAATTTAATAATTTAGTAGGTCAGAGAGATTTTGGCGACATGACGATTAATGAGTTTAGGCGCGGTTTAGAAGGGGAACGAGAATGTAAACAATTTAAAGAGTAATAAATTGCAAAAAGTCACGGCACAGTTCTGACGTCAAGTAATAATAATAAAAAAAAAAGAAAATTATTTTGCTTTTGCACAAATAAACTGCTTTAACGGTACGTCTCAGTATCTTTGACTTTGTTGTAGTAGCTAAAATCTTATTTTTTTGTAATTCTTTGTTTTCAGCAAAAGAAAAAGTGGTAGGCATTAAAGACAATAACTATGGGCTTTAAACAACTAATAAAGGGTTGTGCATTGCTGATGAGTATTTCGAGCTCACTTCAAAAAGATTTGATGCCCTATTGCCACGCCATTGACAATAATCCGGGACTGGTGTTTGTTAAGGCAAAAGAACTTGTGTTTATCAAAGAAAAATGGAGTGTGGTAACATCGGTCAACAAGGAGTTCATCAAGACAGCAACTAAGTTGGATAGAGCAGAGTTGGAGTCTATCCGCGATGTTTACCAACAGATGCGCAAATCGAACGGCACAATAACTCACATGATTAGAGTGCTGGACATTGAATTGCGTAATCTACAAGAAGTAACAAAGAATTTGAGAAAAAGCGAGTTGTTTTACGACCTCGTAGTAGTTCCTAGTGGGGAGGAGTTCAACGTACCACCCACGAGCTATGTGTTAGAAAATTATCGAGAAATTAGTGTATTTATGGGTAAATTGTGCTCGAGATAATGTCGGGAGACTGGGAAAATACCTGCAAAATTGAAAACAACTACGCGCGCGAAAGTTTAATCGTTCAGCAGAAATTTGAAAAATTACATAAACAAATTACGAAAGTACAGTGGGGCGAACATAAAGTGGACGTTAACTTTCAATTCATCCTATAAAACTTATATGAATTGCTTGAAATAATTGGAAAAACCAAACAGCTCGTTTTGAACTTGTGTGATTTGTTTGAGCACCAAAAGGTTTTGTTTACATCTGCGCAATTAAATAAATTTTTAATTCAAATTAAGGATGATAGAAAATTATCTTTACCATTCTTTATATCAAATTTCGGGTCAATTTTGTTGGGGCAGTTGGTTATGGTGCATATTGTGTTTGTTAATAATGAATTATTTATTGAGATGGTAATATCATTCACTGATAAAGATCTTTTCTTGCTATATGAAATGCAACCTTTTCCAGTTTTCCAAGCAAATTTTGAAGACAAAACTTTAGCAGCTCATATGAATTCGCGAATGGATTATATCGCTGTAGGCTACTTGAGCGATCGCTATCTATTTCTAAACCAATCGGACTTGAGTAAATGTGACGAAAGAAATACCGTTTTCCTTTGTGAAAACGAATTTTATTTTGAAAATTATATTTCGTGCGAGAAAATGTTACTATCTAAACCAAATTATGGGGAATTGCATTATGCAATATTCAGTTTTCACAAGGAAAAGAGCATTATTTTCAGAGAATGACGAATAAACGTTTGTGGCTGGTCGGCCATAAATAATCATAGGCTAGAAGTTATGTGCTCGGAAAATATTTATAAAATACATATCTCGGGAAGCCAAATTGTGGAGCTGCCGAAAAATTGTAAAATGAGGCTCGATGAGCGCGAGGTTTATGGTTTTGACGGCCGGTATAACGATCAAGATATAATAATGCCCAATTTGAAATTAAATATCCATCGGGAATTAGTATTTAAGCATAGTAGAGAAAAGAAAATTACGAGTAGCACTGCCGAGATAAGCGGGGCAAATACCACTAAAGATTTGTTATATATAATATTCTATGCGGTTTTGAGTATAATTATAATTGCATTTTTGGGTACGTTCACGTATTTTGCTTTCCGCCTATTTCAAAATAACGACCGACGTCGTGCGGAAATGGAAAATACGTATGTACCAATGTACCCTTTAGACCATGAGTTTAAGTGTAATTTTAAGGGACTGTCGCATTACGCGGAACCGCGAATTCCGCCGGTACCAATAAAAAATAGTGAGGCTAGTACCTCAACCGTGACAGTATAATTAATCGATGTTATAGATTAGTATATTTTAGCATTTTAGTAAGAAGATCAACCAATTGGAAGAATTAGCTATATTAGTGTATTTTAACAGAGTCGAATGGTATTGGAGAAAATTAGTCAGGAGGGTAGGGCAGAAAAGAAAAAAAGAGAAAATTTTCCTTTTTAACTTTTCCCTCACTCCACGAATCCATCCCTTTCCTTGCTCATGCCCAAAATAACAGGGACGGTCGGAGAGCCAGATCACTGACTGGAAGCAGTCGCTCGCGAGTACTGGAAAAGACACCACCATCGTCTCTTTTGTTCGCAGCATTCTGGGACTATAGAAGCACCTGCATTCGCTCTCGCACTGTTCCTGATCTTTGGAACAACCACCAGCAGAAAACCGAACAACTGAACTAAAATATAATAGAACTAAAGTCGCTAAAGGCAACAGCATTACACGCCTTCATTGTCCTGCCTGTGAGAGTATCTCAGAGAGGCGGGCGAGACGCGCAGTTGGTGTATTTCGCCCTCTGGACCTACATCAGAGGCTGGTTCATCAATGGGGTGGACCGGGACAACGGGTATGGCTCAGAAGGACAGGTCACTATCTGGCACCAGGAGTTGGCAAGACGACTGTTCCACAATATGTCATACTTTGACAATTGGGACGCATTAAACGGGGCGAACGAGGTGTTTGAAAGGTTCTGAGATCGGAGGGATAATCGCTGGTACAACAACTGGTTACAAAACGAGCTAGATCGCTGCATCGACCGACTACACTTGCCCTATGGGGCGAGGGGTTCGGCCACTGGACGCTCTATGGCAACTGTGAGGAGTGTGGCATCGGAATTCCAGCCTGGCAGAGTTGTGAAGAGTGTGTGCGACACAGCGCCGGTGCATACGCACTGGACGTTTCGCTCGCATGTGAGTCGCCCCAACACAAGCGTGAGCTTGAGATTAATAAGTGCTCGGCTTGTGGAGGACCTCAAAGTCTGCACGCCTGGCAGAAGGTAGACGAGCTAGAAGAGGAAGACGACGTCGTCTGGGAGGCGATAGAAGAGCACGACCGGCGGGGGGAGGAATTCGACCGGCAGCAGCGTATCGCAGCAGGACTGCCCGTACCACGGGAAGACGGCTGGATAGCCGAAGACTACAAAAATGTGAATGCACAGGTGTTATATGGTTTTCAGGAAAATGTGCAAGATTAAAATATGTTTAAGTAAAAATAAAATTTTTTTTCCCCAACAACAAAAAAAAAAAAAAAAAAACAAACCCCACAAAAATAATAGCAGATACAGGGTCTGTTTGGGGATGAGCTGTCGCAGGGGTGGAGTCCAAATGACTCAGCCCCCGCCCGAGATGATACTCGGGCGGAGGGACCAGCAAGCGCCATCCCGCAGCGCACATCTTTTGGAGGGGGACGTGTCAGGTCGAGCACGACTGACACCGCTCTTTCCTTTTCATCTTACCATCCTATAACCTTTTTTCCTTAACCACTCCAGGTATGTTACCTACAGTCGGTATGTTGCCCGCGAGAGGCACCTAATCCCGCGATAACTTATGCTTACCTGTACTAGCATTATCGATTTTCCCCACCTTACTCTATTCCAGGGGCAACGCACCCTCTGTCCTTCCACTCGCCTTGTCTTACGCTAGGAGTGACGCACCCTCATCATTCAAGTCACCTTCCCTCCCACTCTATTGTCACCCATGCATAGATGAGATATCTGAAAACCCCTCCCGTTGTATCTGCCCTAGATAGAAGCACGGGTATAAAAAGCCAGCTCGCGCCACCACTCGAGGCAGAAGCTTTTGTTCTTTTTGTTTCGTAGGGCGAAGCCCTTGTCGGTCGCTTACTTAATTTGTAACTTGGACTTAGAGTAATTTCGACTAATTTATCGTATTCGGACTTAGAATATTTTCGAGCCGAATATACTTAGAATATTTTCGTGTGAAATTAACTTAGAATAATTATCAAGCTTCTCTGATTGTAGTCTCGCGAATAATTGTTGATATTATATCTCGACTACAATCAGTGTGTAACAGTTGTAACGTAACTTTATGCAATTAATAAACAACACATAATTGCATCTTTGAGTGTTACTTTATTTCAACGATCCTATACTTCTGCCATGTGAACCGTCCGCTGCGCTTGGGTCCACAGATTGCCGAGGGCTAACTGAAAGAACGAGCCTACCGCAACCGCCCCAAAGTAAGTAACTCCGTAGATCGCAATCCTTTACCTTTTTTTGTATCTCTCTAAATGTTCGCTGACGCTGGCGCTTGCCGCTTAATGAATTGCGCGCATTAGCATTGTTTAATTTGGCAGTCCGATTAGCTATTTTCACGCGTTCCTACTCCCGTGGTTATTACATGTAGGCGTAAACCGAATCTGGAGGGTTCTATGTCTATGTCTATGTCTATGTGTTGAGGCGGGCGAGCGGCTCTTTTCCGAGACGTGCTGCCCAGCATTCAGGCTTGCGCCCATTGTGCTGTACCTCTTGGCTTTAACTTTTTCTAATTTCTGCTGCTCTGAAGCCTTCTGTCCATCCGCTCTGTAACTTGGCAGATGGACTGAAGGCTCTGTTCTCTTAAAGTTTCAGGCTGAAGGAAGCATTCCCCCCACATCCCCCGCCTAGTACCCACAAAGGCCGGGCACCGGCAGAGGAGATGGAAGGTTGACTCCTCCGGCCCTCCACACCATCTGCAATTTCCCTCGTTTAAAATTGTGCGTCTGTAGAGATAGTATCTGACCCACCAGTGGCCCGTGAGCTAGCCCACTACCCTTCTTAACCTAGGCTTACTCAGCCTGCCTATGTCTTGAAGCCATTGTTCTGGCGGGGAGTCACTTAAGATTCTTTTAGCTTGCCTTAAACCTGGCGACTCCCGCCATTTCTTGAGTATTTCCTCCGTCATTAAGAGTGAGGTTCTTTTCTTAATTTCACTCGGCGGAACGCCTACTGAGCACTGAGTCGCTCTGACCCGGCGAGCGCCTCTTCCCGCCAGGCGATCTGCCTTCTCGTTGCCACGGATCCCCACTGCCCCGGCACCCAAATCAGGGTGACCGCGTTATTGCGGGCCAGAGACGTGAGGATCTCTATGCAATGTAATACTTCCTTGGAGTAAATGCTGGTGCAGCTGAGGGCCATCAGTGCAGCTTTGCTGTCTGAGCAGATGGTGATGGGGCAACTCCAGTTGTCCCTAGTTAGTTGCACTGCAGCACACTCCGCTATGGCTCTTACTTCTGCCTGGAACACCGATGCGTGAGAGTCAAGTGTGTACACTAGCTCCGTAGAGTTGTCTTGCTCCCAGGCACCCGCTCCCACGCCCTTCTCATTTTTGGAGCCATCTGTGAACCACACTATGCCCGATTGGGTGTAGGGGTGGGTACCGTTGGCCCATTCTTCTCTGTCGGAGATGTGAACTTTGTATGGTTTCCAGAATATAATCCTTCGCCCTATTTTCTCACACCCCGATGCTTTGATATCAGGGGGTAGGACCTGACCAAGTTCTTGGTCAAGCCCTCCCCCTGTCCCAATGACATCTCTAATGCGCCACCAAGTCTTGCTTGCTTCGCCTTTGATAAAAGCTTGCAGTGGTGGTATTCCTAGTATTAGTTCAAGGGCTGCAAGGGGCGTAGTGCTCGGAGAGCCCGTTATGCCCCCTATTGCCAGTCTTTGTACTTTGTCTAGAGAGCTCTGGTGAGTTTTTAGTGAGCATTTCTGCCACCATACCACCGTTCCGTACGTTAATCTGGGCCTGATGATAGCTTCATACATCCACCTTACGTTGTCTGGTGACAGACCCCAGGTGTTATCAAAAGCTCTCCTGCAGGCCCAGAAGGTATTGGTAGCTTCCTCGCATATATACTTTATGTGTTTTCCCCAATTAAATTGGAATCTAACGTCACTCCCAGATACTTAGCTTCAGTTACCAGTTTCAGGGGTTTGCCACCCAGATGCACTTCCCCGATAGGTTTGACCTTGTATCTGGTAGTGAACAATATCATGTTAACTTTAGCTGGATTCACTGATAGCCTGATGGACTCATACCAAGCTTGCACTATGCCTAACGCATGTTGCATTAGTCCTGCAAGTACGTGTTCGTCGTCGGCTTTCACTAGTATAAGGATGTCGTCCGCATAGGCTTGGGCAAAGAAGCCTGCCTCATTGAGTAGTCTGATGAGTTCATCAATCACCAAGCACCACATCGTAGGAAACAGCACTCCTCCTTGAGGATAGCCTTTTCCTACTTTTCTTTCTTCTGAGTGCGAGCCCCAGTGGGCCTTCACTCTTCTGCAGCTAAGCATGCGCCAAAGCCATCTGCTAACCGTGTTGGGTACCAGATGGTCCTCGGCGCCCTTCACAATGCTTTCCTTCGTGGTATGGTTAAAGGCACCGTCCACGTCAAATAGACTAGCCAAAACCAATCCTGTGTTCTTCATCTCCTTTTTCACGAAATTCACCGCCTAAGCCAGTGCGGTATCCACCGATTTACCTGTTTGATGTGCGTGCTGTCTATCGTGCAGTGGATGAGCTGCTAGTAGTTCTTCTCTAATGTATCTGTCCACCAGTCTCTCCATTGTCTTGAGGACAAAGGATGTCAGACTGATAGGTCTATAGTCTTTCGGCTTTGAGTGCTGTACGATGCTAGGTTTTGGCATGAATACCACTTTGGCCACTTGCCAACATTCTGGTATGTACCCAAACGCTCTAGGCAAGCTCGAAAAAGTTTTACTAAGATGGGGGCGAGTAGATCGAGCCCTTTCTGTAGCAGGGCCAAGAAGATACCATCTGTTCCCGGTTCCTTGAAGGGGTCGAAAGTACTCACCGCCCATCTTACTCGGTCCTCGGCGCAGATTCGTCGCGCTAGCTCCCAATCTACACCGCTGGCCCTTAGCTCATGCTGTTCCATCGCGACTGTATCATGCTGGGGAAAGTGCGTGTTCAAGAGGCAATCAAGTGCCGACCTCTCATCTTCCGCCCATTCCCCCTTGCCAAGTCTTATTAGATTTGGCCTTTGCGTTTTCGGTTGTCTTAGTAGTTTGAACAATCTTGCTGTATCAGAGACACTGCTCATGTTCTCGGAAAATTTCTTCCAGCCGTTGCTTTTGGCTCTTTCGGTTTCCTTTTTATACTTTCTTTAAGCGTCCCTAAAAGCTTCTCTATCGGCTGAATTGTTCGTCTTCTTAGACCTATTATAAAGTCTTCTAGTCTTTTTCTTCAACGTCTCCAGTGTGGGATTCCACCAAGGTGCTCCCTTTTGCACTGGCTTTGTACGTAATCTGCAGTTGTTTTTGAAAGCACTAACGATGATGTTCTTTAGAACCTCACCGCAGTGATCGAGTTCCATCTGATTGCTATATCTACCCGGGAACGTCTTGAGTTTTGCCCCCAGTTCTTCAACGTAGGTGGCCCAGTCTGTCTTCCTCGGGTTTCTGTAGAGTCTAGATTCTGTGCTGCGACCTTTGATTTCAAAAACTATGTGGTTGTGATCCGACATAGAGATCTCGTCCGAGACTTTCCAGCCCGACATCGCATTCCCCATGTTCCTCGAAGCCAAGGTGATGTCAATGACCTCCTCCCTATTATGATTTTGGAAAGTAGGCTTACAGCCTCTGTTCAGGAAGTCAAGGTTGGTGGTGGAGAGGAACTGCAGGAGCTTCTCTCCCCTGTTGTTCGTGTCCGAGCTGCACCGCGGCAGATGGTGTGCGTTAGCATCGCACCCCAACAACAGATCCCACCCCTTATCCTCACAGAATTTAATTAGTTCTATGACCTCCGCCGTAGGGAAGAGGTTCGATTCGAAGGGGACGTAGGCTGATGCGACAACCACTTCCCGCATGCCACCTTTATCGTCTTTGTACCAAAACTTAGCCGTCGCTAGGTCGCGTAAGCAGTACTTGGGTATGCCTTCCACTCTTAGGCCCTTAACCAAGAGGCAGGCTCTAGAGTTGTCCACCCTTCCGCATATCACCTGACCGCACCCTCTCAGGCCAGTAATCTTTGTTTTATATAACCAAGGCTCTTGGACGAGCGATAATTAATAAACAATACATAATTGCATCTTTGAGTATTACTTTATTTCCACGATCCTATACTTCTGCCATTTGAACCGCCCACTGCGCTTGGGTCTAGAGACTGCCGAGGGCTAACTGAGAGAACGAGCCAACGCAACCGCCCCAAAGTAAGTAACTCTGTACATAGCAATCTTTTACCTTTTTTTCTATCTCTCTAATTGTTCGCTGACGTTGGCGCTTGCCGCTTAATGAATTGCGCGCATTAGCATTATTTAATTTGGCAGTCCGATTAGCTATTTTCACGCGTTCCTACTCCCGTGGTTATTACGTGTAGGCGTAAACCCAATCTGGAGGGTTGCTCTTCAATGATATAGGATAAAATGTTTAGCACCGCGTAATACAGGTATGTTTTTAGTATGAATAGTACAATTTAGGACGAATAGTATAATTTAGGTCAGAATTTTGATTTGATGTGACTTACACTGTGGTAAAACGATTATGTCGTATCGCAACGCATATCGCTAAGGGAAATTTTATATTATGTCATAGCGATAAGTTTTGTTTGTTTGTACAATAAGAAACGTTGTGCAATAAGAAATTCTTCGCTATGGGGCCATACAAAATTACCCTTAGCGATATGCATTGCCATGCAGCATAATCGTTTCACCACAGTATACTCTCTAAAGTTGAATTAGTGAAAATTGCTCCTCCCATTAAATTAGTAGAAGAAACTACTAATTTATTAGTGAATATTCACTATTTCATTAGTAGTTTTTTAACCCATTAAATTAGTAGAAAAAACTACTAATTTACTAGTGAATATTCGCTATTTCACCAGTAGTTTTTTTAAAGACTACTAATGAAATGCGAAGATTCACTAATATTGTAAATTACGATTTTTTTCTACTAATTTAATGGGTGGAGCAATTTTTAATAATTCAACTTTAGAGAATATACTGTGGTAAAACGATAATGTCGCATCGCAACGCATATCGCTAAGGGTAATTTTATATTACGCCATAGCGATAAGTTTTGTTTGTTTGTATACTTTGTATATCGAAACTTTATGCAATAAAAAATTCTTCGCTATGGGGCAATACAAAATTACCCTTAGCGATATGCGTTGCGATGCAACATAATCGTTTTACCACAGTATATGTCACATCAAATCAAAATGTTGTCCTAAGTTGTACTATTCGTCCTAAAAACGTACCTGTATTACGCGGTGATAAACATTTTATCGTATATCATTCAAGGACAACCCCCCTGGAACATTTATCGCGCTTACTTTACCGTTTTCGCGACATTGTAACACGGACGTTACAGTATTATTTCCGAATCTCCATATTCTTCAGTATGCACAAACTATACATTTTTGTCCGACCGGTACATAATATAGCATTTTTGTCCAACTGGCAAAAGAGAGGAAGAGGGAGAGAGAGACATAATGGGAGAAGAGCGACGGAGAGAGAGAGAGAGAGAGAGAGAGAGAGAGAGAGAGAGAGAGAGAGAGAGAGAATCCGTACATGGTATATCCGGTCAATCACCCTAACCTTGTTATTTTATGTATACTGTATACATACTTTTAATATACGCATTAGTCCATATACTTACAATCATCATTTATAAGTTATATTCAAGGCTCTTTACATAATTGAAATTCGATTTTAAATTGATTTGGTATACTTTATATATATATATTCACATATATTTTCAGATAAGTAACAAACTTTTATTATAAAATAAAAAAAATAATTTTATTAATATAAGTATTGTTACTTTGTGAATCTCTTTTTTATTGTTACAGAGATTTTAGAACAAGAATAATTGACAAGTAGATCATGATTAAATAATTTGTAACATAGAAGAGTTCAAAATCATTATTATTGTGCATTAAGGCCACCAAAAGATTATGTTCAAGTCTGTCAAAGCACGCAACCTGCTGTAAAGATAAAAAAGAAATACTGTTGCAGACAATATTCCTTTAGCAGAGCCTCGTTCTACTTTATGGTATTTTTATTATGGATGCTTTACTGGCCCTATGATTTCTAAAGGTAAACTAGCATTATTAAAACCCGGAAATAGTGATATATAAGATTTTCTCAGATTATTGAAAGTGCATCATGCTCAAGTATTTTTTAATTTACATTATATTTCAGAGTCTTTCAAATTCAGACCTCATTTCATGTTTTGCTTAAAGTTCAAACACTGCTTGAAAAAGATATTAAGATATAAATACACTAAAAATTTATGAAGTTCATTGCATATCAATGCGTTAAAGAATGGATTACCACGAATTTTAATAATAGTGACATAAAGTAGTGACATTAAGTGATGGTTCATTATTTTGAGAAAACAACACGCAAAGATATAAGCAACCTGTTTAGATTGTATGTTATTTTCATAGATAACTTTAACTGTTTGTGGTTTAAGTTAGTTGTTATCAGCGAACATCTCGACAGCTTTTCTTTTACAAGGAAATTTTAAATTTCAAATGGACTGTACAGTATGATAAAAATATGCAGTATAACGCATGTTTGCGACATTTATAAAACACTGCTGTGGATATTTATGTAATAAACATCAACATGATTCAGAGAAGTTATCTGTAAATATTTTTCTACACAAGATTTAGATAATAATTTCAAAAAGTTATATCTATACAAGAATTACAACTATATTAACATAAAAGAAGATATTAACATAAAAACAAAGACTAAAAATTGATGAATGTTCAAGTCTGTAAAAGCATGCAACCTCCTGTAGTAAAGACAAAAAGAAATACTGTTGCAGATATTCCTCTAGCAGAGCCTTGTTCTACTCTCTGGTGTTTTAGTTATCGATGCTTTACTGGCCCTGTGATTTCTAAAGGTAAACTAGCATTTCTCAGATTTTATTTTACAAGTCCATCATGCTCAAGTATTTTATATCAAAAAGTTATATCCATACAAGAATGTCAAGAAAGCTTTTATTCTTAGTGATTCTTAGTTCATAAACTGGTTGTGATTTTTTTAATTTACAAGATTATGCGTGGGTTATTAATTTAAGTAGTTTCAATCAATAATAATTTCCAAGATGCGTTATAGAAAGTTCAAAATTGAGAAAGAATAGTGAAAAATAGCGATGTGTTGGTAATTGCGTAATTCTTTATGTAGGCTTTGACTTGTCGTAAATATCTGAACAAATTCTTATGAATTTTAGACGTAAAAAGAAAACTTTATAGTTATATAATTAAATAATTTTCACCCACACGGGCGTAAAGTACGTAGGTTCTGTAAAATTTGGTAGGAGTATGTGAACTATTAAGCCTCTTGGGCGTTAAGTAGTAGGTACTTTATGCCTACTGGATAAATAATTTTGAGTAAATACGAATAGTTCTATTATGTCAGTCAAACTAACTTTAGGGTACTTGACTACAATAAATTGATTTCAGTACTTCCTTGTGCTTAACTTATATAGAAAGTTGAACAAATTTGAATACATTTCTGAGAATAGTCAAACAGTGGTTTCGGAGAGTTGTTTGCATTACTTGGCTATCGATAATTGATTTCACAACTTTCGTTTGTTTGATTTGCAGTGAATAATGTGAATGTATTTAGTTATCTATAATTTTTTCAGCATTAGCATACATTGACTCAAAAAAGTAAAAGACGTTTTCACTAGTATTTATTTGATTTCTTTTAAAAAATCATAAATATTATTATTTTATAGACTAAAAAACTTCTATACGTGCCTTATTTTATACTTCGTAGAAAGTTTTATATTAACAATATTATTATTTGTACAGTCATATAAAAAACTATTACCATTTGTAGTAAGTGCTTATTAAATACACTGAAACTCCATAATAATCGCGCCTAAGCCCATAAGGGGAAGAATTTCTTCCATAAATGGTATACCCCCTCCACGCACTATCCACTTGAGTATCTAGCGCCTTCTCTCTCTCTCTCTCTCTCCCTCTCTCTCTCTCTCTCTCTCTCTCTCTCTCTCTCTCTCTCTCTCTCTCTCTCTCTCTCTCTCTCTTTCTTCGGCGCGTGACCTCTCAATAAGCACTCTGACGATCGTCAGTTTGTTGACAACATTGAAGAGCACTTAATACAACGTTTTGAGTGTGAATATCGTTTGCAGTATAAGAAATTGTGCTGTGCATAAAAATGTATACTTTTAATAATATTTAAGTGTACATGTGTTGATGAAAATGAAATTTTTCTATTAAAATGTCTCTTCTAAATTCTGTTTTGCTTGGCGCGCTTATTGAGAGGATAGATTGTGAAGTCTAACTCGAGCTGGCAGTTTGAGTCGGAGTGGGGATACCCTGTTCTTAGAATTGAGCGAGAATCTAGAAAAACGCGCTTATTGCGAGAGCGCTTATTCCGGGGTTGCACTGTAGATGAAATTAGAAGAAATAAAAGGACTAGACAAATTTTGTTGTTAAAACGTACTTAAAAAATTAGTTTTTTAAAAAACGTTTTGTTTTAAAAAAATATTTAAGCTCTCATTAAAATTTCTGGTATACAGACTTTTACGAATGTTGAGAGAGAGTGAGAGAGAGAGAGAAAACAAGAGATGGCGCACGAGCGAGAGAGGGGGGAGGGGCAAGAGAGGGAGGTAAAGTAGATTATGCTTCGTGTCTCGTTCTCGAGATCACTAGGTAGTACCGCTAGTGTACACAGATGTCGCCACAAACTTCAGCTATCCCCACTTCCAAAACTCGGCTGCTGGCTCGCCCCGCCAGGCCCGCCGGTCTCTCTCGTCATAACGCTTTTTGTGCGCGTAGAGTGTGCCACGCTTTAGCTATATGGCGGTACAAGATAAGCCTTCGTTTTTCATCCTTTACGGAAGGATTATTGATGAAGATTTTCCGACCGCCGTATTCAATTGTGGAAGCAGATAAATAGTGCTTAACCTTTCGGACGATGTCTCGGGTTCAGAATCGTCGTTATTTGGTTTGATAAGTAAGTATACGTTCCAGGACGTTTTTGTGCGGCGGCGTGTTAACACGAGAAGTTATAGACATGCCAAAATCTCAATGGACTGTAGTTATGCACGTGTAAAAGAAAAGAAAAAATATACTTCTCTTATAGACTGCATAAACTATAGATCTTTATTGTGTTCTTTCTAAGCCGTTAGACGGTTTAGTTTGTAGTCTTTGTTTTAAGACGAGCTCACACGAGAGGTGAGACAGGTCGTATGTTTGACATAACCTGTATTATCATGACTACATGATCCTTTGTTTGGCAGTGAGCTCACACGAGAGGTGAGACAAACTGTACATAACCTGTATTACCATGACTACATGATCTTTTGTGGCAGTGAGCTCACACGAGAAGTGAGACAAACTGTACAATTTGACTAGAGTTATGTAATGCGTCTGGCTACAGACAGCACATAACCTAGATCTCCATATTGCTCTTCAGATTCGCAAGTGAGTTGATAGATGGCGGCGAGGTAAAAAAGAATCACAATCTCGCAACGCTAATGCAGCTTATGCTTACAAGAATCTCGTAGAGACAGAGTCTGAAAAGACAAATCAATTTTCAGAAAAACAAGGAAATGCTCGGAATTTAGTTACCGGTAAATTTTCCTTATCTCATTTATAATGAGTAAAAATAAATGATAAGCTTTTTTCATTGACTAAAAGACTATTGGTTTTATGCGATTATACTGCCAACTTATTCAAGGAAGAAACTGCCGAACATTTCGACGGTTTTTTCGCTTAAGCCTACTTAGATGGCTATGCCCGAATGTACGATTAAAGGAATATAATCTTCCTCCTAATTTCCTCAGTAAGAGGCCGAGAACCATCTCAAGCGAGATACATAAGGGCGATGGGAGGAAAAAGGTCCTCGCACCACAGAGAGCAGGTTCTTTTCCCAAATCAGGATCGATTTTACAGATACACAGTTCTCGATCCACTGTTTGTCTCGCTGAATACCAAAGACAGGCGCATGCAGCTAGTGCTATATAACTCATGTACTGAATGGTCATGAAGTTTAACCTTAATGCTGCGCCATTGGAGCGTTATATTTTAAAGCATTTTCTTAATATATATAAATATATAGAAATATAAAAATCCTATTCTTAAACTGTCGTCTTATCGACCATGTAAGCAATCGAATAAAATTTTCGAGGAAAAGAAAATTTTAATTTTACTTGGATTTACAAGAATTGAAGAATTTCATAAAGGAATCCAAATGTATTAAATATATATAATAAATCTGCAACAGATTCTATTAGGAAATTTTTGCGAATGGCAAAAATATCAAATCTTAGACCCTCTCAAAAAAAAAGGGCTTATAATTTTATTTCTAATTTGAAAGCATTTGGCAAGAGAAATATTGGCGCGTGAAGCGCGCGTGCATGAATCTTTCTAGCCTGATCAAAGAATTGATAGAATAAAGTATAAAGGGTGCTTTGCGACCCCGCTCACTTCCTTTTCATGTTTTTGATGATCGTTAATCCTTTTTTTTTTCATAAAATAGTACGATTTAAGATTATATCAATCGATTGCGAAATAAATTATTGAAAACAAAAAATAAATAAATAAATAAATAAACATTTGTGTGCATAGCACTCCAATTAACGCTAAATTATATAATAATTACTTTGATTATAATATTGTAAAAATCTGCAACTCGAGATTATTTCTACTAGAATCTGACTAGATAAAAAATGTAATTGTAAATGCATAGGATCAGATTCTTTAGAACGTTTTGAAAACAGGCTGACGTTCGTTGGTTCTTATACTGGTCGCATATATGTAAATGAAATGTGTCAAAATTTTAATTTTGTCAACGCGATTATCAACTTACAAATAATAATTATATTATGCTTAACTGAAATCAAGGTCAAGAAGACCAATAATTTAACGAATGGTTCTGTTAATTTGAAACTCTAAAGAGTATAATTTATTCTTTACTCATATTTATTACTGATAATGTTTTTTAGTCAATTCTGACTAGATCCGTTGGGAGCGAGGAAGAAATTAAATCTCCCAAGATGTTAAATATTTGCGACGTTTCGTCGACGGATTTGTCGACCGTGAATACGATTAACAACTTTGATCATATTTATTACTCATTAGTTAAGGCTATATATATTCAAGGCTATTTTATTTATATATTTTTCATATTTATTAATCAACCAAGATATCATAATTAAAAATTTTTGACTTTAAGTATTTGTTACGCTACTTAAAGTATATATACTGCCTAATTTCTTACTGACCTATGATATGGGTTCAAGTAACCGATGAATATTCAATGTAGTTGATGTCTAGGTCTTATAAAAGCGTTTTTTACAACCCTTTCAAGATTCTTAAAAAGTAATTGAAAGAATAGAGGCGTCATTGAAGTTATTACACGACTCATTAATTCAAATATATAAAATGATTGTCTTAATATTATAATATAATATTATAATCCTCTTCATTTAATATTTTTGTTATCACATTGTGATTAAATATTTCATTGTCAGAAATAAATTCTTCTCTCAGTGTAGGTAAAAGCAATCAAATTAATTAAGTTATTATTTGAATTGGAACTTTTCCTCCTTATTAAAGTAAAATAGAGCGATAGTAGTGTCTATCCGTAATCTGACTTTAGTATTACTAAATACTTAGTATTTTGTGTATTCAATCAATATATATTTATATAAGAAAAAGTTTCGCGAATTTGTTGTAATAATTTAACATAATTATAATTCTTTTTTATGATTACAAAATTCTAAAGAAATATCGCACATAGTCTTGGAGAACAAAGATATTCTACAAGAGTATGAAGTATGGTTGATTTCAGTTGGGTTAATCAAATTATTAATTGAATAATAACAATAATAATAATAATAATAACATTTTTTGAGAGACTCTAGTGATTGAATAATAATAATAGTAGTTTACTGTACATGTAAAAGATTTAAAAAGTTTAAAAACATTGCGTAATAATATCCTTCTCAATACTAGAAAATTACATAAAAACATAGGAAATACACAATATCCCTTCTTAGAGTGATGAGCGGCCATGTTGAAGCATCTAAAGGCTTGATTTTGATTGGTCGATAAGAAGAAGGCGCGAAAAATTTACTGTTTGGAATTTAATGTTTGAATTTTTTTAATGGAATTTTTACATTTAGAGTAGTATAAAAATGATTAAGTTCTGACTTTGAAAAAATACTTAAATACGTTAAAAGTAAAACGTAATGAAGATAGCATACATAATCTCAAAAACAGAAAAGTACGCGCGAAGCGCGTTTGAATATCGCTTGTATGTTAGGATTTCAATGTGTCAACGACTAATTTTCAGTCTCCTCAATATCGTATCTATGTTATAATATCACAGTCAAAACCTAGAAACTAAAATATTAGGTTTGAAAGTGTTTTAGTTCAAATGATTTAATTATTAAGATAAACAGTGGGATGTAGTTCGATTTTATAAACATAACTATTACATGTGGTAGATTCTGATAAAGCTAGTCCAGTAGCTGATTTTGATACTTAAAGTACTTAAGTTAAATAGTCTTCTGTTTCAAACGAAGTTCGTAATTATCTAGAATTTAGAATTACTGAAATAAAAGACTGAATAGTTACTCTGAACATCTACCTAGTGATCTCGAGAACGAGACACGAAGCATAATTGGACGATCGAGCGAGCCCGCCGAAGGCGGGCGAAGTTCGATCATAATTATGCAGAGGGTCTCGTTCGAGAAAATCACATCCCACCCTTAAATAAATTTTAATAAAAATTTATAACATAAAAATATATAATAACATATATTATTCATTTAACATTATCTTAAGAACGTTCCCACCCATTGATAATATATGGACAACATAGCAACTGTAAACTATATGACGAGAGAGACCGGCGGGCCTGGCGGGGCGAGCCAGCAGCCGAGTTTTGGAAGTGGGGATAACTGAAGTTTGTGGCGACATCTGTGTACACTAGCGGTACTACATAGTGATCTTCTCGAACGAGACCCTCTGCATAATTATGATCGAACTTCGCCCGCCTTCGGCGGGCTCGCTCGATCGTCCAATTATATTTTATTAAATGAATATGTCGACTTATCAAAAACGTGAGCATACATTGAATATATTCGGTAAAATTAATGTGGAAAAATTAAACGAAAAATTAGGAATAGCATAGTCATTTTATGGATGTAAAAACCCCGTCCATCAGAAGCATCACCGTTATTGTTGGATTTCACTACAAATTATATTAGATTATTGTTTGTACTGGTTATTTATTTATTACTGAGCAGTCTTTCAAACATTAACTTTATGTTAAAAATGGCCAGTAATAAATTAATACATAAACCCCTTTATGTTGGTCAACGATGTTTTTCTTTGAAACAAATTTGATAATTGAGTTTCCAGTTTTCGACAAGAGCATACATGGCGTCAGAAAGCAACTTTAATTATATGTAAAATGTCGAAAAAAACAAGACCGGCCGAATTATGTCTAATCATTAGTAGAATCATAATACATTTTGCAGAAAATCGTACCTGATTGTTTTTACATATATACCGAATTGAATGTTATTTCCACATGGTACGCCTTTCTCGAAGTTCATTGTGCTTATTACATATCATATTTATGCCGCTGTATACCGTCGAAAGACTACGATAAACTGATATCAGTATCGAATGTGACTAGGTATATGTTTTGTTTACATTCATTATTTCTTCACTGAATGTCGCTGAACTTTATCGCGCGCCAATTCCCCACTGTCTACATATATAAAATCTTTTTCACATATGAGGCACGACCACTACTATTCAGAAGAACCTTTTATCTTTGACATTGTAAAAACTGTTACATATTAAATACTAATATATTATATTTTGATAAAAACTAACGCATTCATGCAAAATTATTTGTTTTTTATAATGGTCAAAAATCGATTATTTTTTATTGTATTCAAGCGTTTTAAATCGTTCTTTTTGGTTTAACCTACTAGAAATTGTTTTACGTGAAAATGTTCATCCCTAAAAAGTTTTATTTGTTGAGATCTACCACTTTTGTATGTGATATTTATGTGCTAAATTAAATCTTGCTAATTTATAACCGGAAATCGACCATTTTAGATACATTTCGGCGTTAAAAATTGTTTTTACGGATTTAACTCGTCAGGAAGATGTTTCTCTCAAAAACATGTTTAATAGAAAAAAGTGTTCTTTTAATATTATTTATATCTTTTACATTTAACGTTTTTATGTATTGTGTAAAATCAAATCTTGTCAAGTAACGAGGAAAAATCGATCATTTTGTCGATTATATCACTATTGTATTTACAAATATTGTTCGTAGAAAAAAACGTTCAATATAAAAAAAGACGTGTTTTAATTAGTTTTAGCAGAAGCATGTGCTAGATTTGTACTGAAAATTAATGTTGAATACATTCAGCTTAAAAATTTGTTTTTTCAAATTTTTATTTGCTCTAGCGTTTTTTATTTTTCGATGGATTTAGTTCAATATAGAACTATCCAGTACTTACAATTAGACGAGTATCTAGCCCAAAATTTGTTTAGATTCATTGAAATTTCGCTGAGGTAATCGAGGGTTACTTAATCACAGACGTACGTATAGACATTCATACATCCTCGGAAATCCAACCCTTAAAATGGACTCGTTGTTTGTGGAAAATAAATCTTATTTCGTGAATTTTCAAAATTTGAAGTGTTACAGTTTATGCTCTGATGAAAATATAAGGCCCTCTTCCCGAGAAGCGGTAGAGCCAAAATTTTATAATTTCAAATACTTACATTGTTAATCATTTCAATTATAATATAAAACTTATTCTTTATTTTATTTGTTTCTATCTTATTATTAACAAATACAATTGATTATGATTTTACATATTAATACGTATACAATTTGTAATGTAAACAAAAAAAGTTTATTAATTTTAAATTCATATAAATTATAATATAAACTTATTCTTTATTTTATTTGTTTCTGTCTTATTAGTAACAAACACAATTGATTATGATTTTATTAACAAGTACAATCGTAATCAATTGTGTTTGTTAATAATAAGATAGAAACAAATAAAATAAAGAAAAAGTTTATATAAAAATTAAAATGATTAACAATATAAATATTTGGAATTAATAAACTTTTTTTGTTTACATTGAAAATTGCATACATACGCATATGTATAATATTTTTGCATATACGTATACTTTACCTATTTATATGGAGACATAACTTTCATTGAAGGTATAATGAATGTAAACAAAACTTATGTAACAATATACCTAGCCACATTTCATACTCATATCAGTTTATCGTAGTCTTTCGATGATATAACACCGCATAAATATGATACGTAATAAGCAAGATGAAAATCGAAAAAAGGTTAGCGCACCTTGTGGAAATAAGATTCAATTCGGTACATACGCAAAAACAATAAGGTACGAGTTTCTGCAAAATGTACTATGATTCTACTAATGATTAGACATAATTCGACCGGTCTCGTTATTCTCAATATTTTACATTAAATTAAAGTTGCTTCCTGCATACCGTGCTAACACAGTAACATATCGCTGACCTACTAATCCAGACGGTGTGACAGACTTGTTCCTCATGTGAGTTCCCATGAAAATAGGTACAGTCGGTAAAGCAGTTTATTTCATATGTATTTTTTAAATCTACCTTACCATGCACTCAGTTACCTACTGAGCTTCACAATACTTCGTTTTGTGGTACGACATCCTCTTAACCGCAAATCACATAACCCGAAACTCCCTAACCTTTAACAACATAATTTTAAACCCTAGAAACTCAAACTTCATCACCGCAAAACCCCATAACCTTTAACCCAAAACTAGAGAACTTTTAACCCACGTACCCTCAAATAATAGAATTCGAAACCCCATAATCTTTAATAACTACTTATCTGTAAACGTTGTGCCCTAAAACTCCCTAATCACAAAACTCTCAACACAAAACTTCATATCCTTAGAGGGCTTAAACTCAATAACTTTAAACTTTATAATCCTATAACACCGTGTGCTCTAAACCCAATAATCACACAACTCCAAACCACATGCCCATGAATATCTCAATACCGTATTTCCCGAACTCCAAAACCCCAAATCCTATAACCTTTAACATTTCAAAACCAAACTTTATTATCCCAAAGTTTATAAACTTAGACACCATAACTCTATAACACCAAGATCCATAAATCCCAATTCACATAAACCGAAATTCCATAACCTTAAACCATATAACTGAAACCCCCTATAAACACAAACTTCTTAACCTCATAACCCCAAAATCCATAACTCCAAATCACATAGCCCCATAAGCTTAAACAATAAAACTTCAAATCCTATAAGCGACTTCAATCACCCTGAAAATCGCATAACTCCAACCTCATTATTTTCAACCCAAATTTATATAACCTTTGACCCCAAATCGCATAACCCGAAACGTAGTTAAATTAACTAAAAAAACTAAGCTAAGAATTTCATGATATTTGCTGAAAACCATTAGATGAGTTAATTGTCAATTTCATCAGTTAAACTAGTAATATCATAGCAGAATTCTATTATCATAATCTCATAACCTCTTCAAGTTATTACCACAAATATCAGTAAACCAAGCCATAATTCAATAACTTGAAATTTTATAACTTACAAGACAGGAAAATCGTTACACGAAGTCCCAAGAATCTATGCTCCGAAACCTTAACTGTAAAAGCTTTGGACGCGTGATGGAATTGAGCGTTTGAAAGTATACGTTTCTGGGTATAGAATTATTGGAATAGGTTGAGGAATTTTTAAGTTTGAAATTAAGGGTTTATCGATATTTATTAGATTCAGGAGTTTATAATTATGGGTTCAACGAATTTAATAATGAGGGATCATCAGATTTTGTATAATAAAGTTTGGTTTTGAAAGGTTAAAGGTTGTAGGATTTGGGGTTATAAGATTTTGGAGATTAGAAATATGGTATTGTTGTGTTATCGGGATGTGGTTTGTATTGGGTTTAGGGCACTCAGTGTTATAAGATTATAAGGTTCAAAGTTATTGAGCTTAAGTGCACAGGGTTTGAAGATAAGTGGTAATTAAAGGTTATGGGGATTCGGATTATATGATTTGAGATTACGTGGGTTGCAGGTTCTATAGTTTTAGGTTATGGGGTTTTGTGGTGATGGAGTTTGATTTTCTAGCGTCTGAAATTATGTGGTTTAAGGTTATAGAGTTTCGAATTATGTAATTTGCGGTCAATGGTTATTAAGTTATTGAGTTTGCGTTTCTACGGTTTAAAGTAATATGGTTTAAGGTTATGGAGTATGAGGTTATATGATTTAGGGATTTAAGACCTACGTTGTGATGGGTTTTGAGGTTATAAGGTTATATAACCCTATAAGGGCTATGTAATTTGGGGTTATGAGTGGTTATGGGTTTTGGATTTATGAGAGTATGGAGTTTGAGTTTATAGGGTTTTAAGTTGTATGTTTAAGGTTATGGAGTCTCAGGTTATGTGATTTGGAGTTATTGAGTTATGGATTCTGAGATTATAAAGTTTAAAGTTATGTGATTAAAGGGTTATGTGGTTATGTGGTTTATGACATACTTTGTTATGAGTTTTGACTTTATAGGGTTTTGGGCATATAGAATTGAGGAAAGTACGGTTGGTGAGTATTATAATCATGAAATTCTAAATTCTGGGACATTGCCTTATGTGGAATTGGGTTATGTTCAATCATTATTAATGTATATGTACACCGATTCTTATGACGATCCAAGAGTACTTTTAAATTTTAAGATTAAATTTTAAAAAATGTTTAAATTTTTTATTTTTTCAAAAACTCGTTTTCGTACATTATCCAGCGGTTTTTTCTAGAAAAAGTGTGATATTTTAGTCTTATCAATAATTTTTCGTCACAAGAAATATAATATTGGTATTATAGAAGCCCAAAAACAAGACTAATAGTAGGATTTTGCTATTGAAACCGCAAAAAGGCTGTTTTTCCAATTGTTCAACCTCCAGACATTTTTTCAAGGTTATGAAATCAAGATAAAGTCTTACAAATAATTTTCCATGTATGTATTCACCTTTCAAGTACCACCCGAATGATTTTTTTAGGCCTTTTCGTTCAGAAGTTATTTGATTTCCGGACGAATTTCTTTACTTTCGCACACTGTGCGCCGATCCGTCTCCGCATCAAAGCGCATGAGGGGAGGCAGCGACGAAGCTGTCGAATGCAAACCGAGAGAGGGGTAGGAGAAAAGAAGGCACGCCACGCTGCTAAGGATAAGGGGGAGAGACAGCTACCGAAAAGGCTGCGCGAAGGGAACGTGCGAGTGAGACAAGCGAGTGGGAGAGCTGATGCGAGTATACTGTTTCGGGGAAAATTGCGCAGCTACTTTGTGACTAGAGAAATTGATGGTATAGCTATACGACGATATGAGACAGAAAGCGAATCGAAAATTTTTGACAAATGCACAGCTGCCGAATATGCTTCGCGAACTATCTCTAGATAAAAATTTAACGTATATCTTCCTATAGTATATAGTTGTAAGAGGCTTTTAGGGTACCCAGCCTCTCCTCCCCCCCCCCCTCCTCACCCCTCCTTACAGCCCCTCCTCAACCCCTTCTCAAAATAACGGAAAAATGAGATTAGAAATAGGAGTTTTTAGTATTACATTTGCTCCTCAAAACCCCTCCTACCCCCTCCTACCTCATCCTAACCCCTCCTCAAAATCCCTCCTCTCCCTCCTCCTACCACTCCTCTTAATATTGTATTGTTTTTCTCATTTTGTTATACATTTCATATATATTACGAATGATTTGATATTGTTAATATTATTGATGTTGTTTCTACATTATTAAATAATTATAATATCAAATGTTATCAATTATAAGGTCAAGTTTAAAAAATTGGTATAAGTTCCACGTTCCTTTTTGCATGCAAGAAGCCTTAATCACATCAGGGTATGGCTTTAATAACGTTACTAATGATTATAGTTTAATCTAATAATAATACATTAATACTATAAATATAGTGTATTTAAAATGACTAAAATAATTTTTTTTTAACAAAATGTCAATATTTTAGAAACAGCACAAACAATTATTGATAATAAATCCCTATCTTTTTGGTTTCTTAACAAATTTTAATTATCAAGGTCTCATTTTATTCTTTCACGGATACTTGCCCAAGGAAAAATTCAAAATTATTTAAGACCCAGAAAGTTATAACCAATTGAAGATAATTATTTTTATAACCTCATTCGTGATTTTATAAACAATTATAACTACCTTAAATGTTATCAAATGTATTGGTGGGTGAACGTAAGCGCTGTGCGGTACTATGCTGTGCGATGCTGCGTGATGCCCGTGTTATTGGTGCGTTGGCTACTTACGAACTACTTTTCTGATTGGTCGGTATTTAAACGTCAACCAATCAGCGGCATAGTTCTACAAGTAGAAACGCACCGCACAGCACAGCACAGCGCTTATGTACACTCTTCCTAAGGTCACGTTTAAAAAATTTGTATAAGTTCGACTTTCCTTTTTACGTGTAGTCTTAATGTAAGCCTTAGTCACATTAGGGTATGCCTTTAACAACGCGACACATAATGTAGGACACAATATTTTGTGTCCTACATTAATTAATAGAACACACCCTCATATGATTGTGATATTATGGATTTACCAAATCTAAAGTATGGACACGTAGAGAACGCAATAAACAATTTGATGCGATTGGGCGATTAAATATTGTTTCACCTAAAGATAATGAAAGATTTGTTCTTAAATTACTGTTGAACCGCATAAAAGGTGCTACTTCTTTTAAAGATTTACAAACATTTAATAACGTCTCATATGAAACATATAAAGAAGCAGCACTTGCTATGGATTTAATAGAAGATGATTCCCAAATTTATATTATTTTTGATGAAGCAAGTAATATCATGCTTCCTTGTCAATTACGTAAATTCTTTGCATGGTTTATCTTAGCTGAAAATATTCAAGGTAATTTAATTTGGAATAAATTCAAAAAATTTTTTACTGAAGATTTTAAAGAAAATAAAGAAAATAATGCTTTGTTACACATTCAAAATATATTACAAACTGAAGATAAAAGTTGTAAAGATTATAGTTTGCCTGAACCAATAATAAATAATATCGAAGAAAGTTCTGAAAATTTAGCAAACAGTAAAAATCTTAAAAGCACTTTCAATACTGTTTAAATCTAAAGGAAGTCTAAAAGTACGATGACTTGTCATTCCTCTAGGTAATAAAATAGATGCGATTCCTGTCCAAGCCATAGATAAAATTTTTTTATTCAAAGATAAAAAGTGATATATTAAAGTCTTGTATATGAAAGTTTTTCCTAAACCTCCAGGTGCATCAATAAAATAAATTTTATTTTTGTTAGTTATAATTTCATTAAAAATGAATCTTTGATTAGTAGTTAATTGATTAAACAAAATTTCAAAAAGATTTTTAATAAACAAACCGTGCCGAACACAAACACTACGAGTTTACACAAGATTTTAAAGTAAGAACTAAGTTTAAGGATCAATCCAATTCTACTGCCGTTTCAATAATAAAATTATTCAGTAAACGAACCGTGCCGAACACAAACACTACAAGTTTACGTAAGATTTCAAATTGACAACAAAATTAATTAAGTGCACATTCGCTATTACACTTATGAATAATTTTCAATTTTTTATTGCAAGTATTTTTCTTCAGACGTACTAAGTTCATCAGTTTTTCCGGTCTCATCTATAAACACGATTTGGTTCTCCTCTATGGCGACGTTCATTTTTCCGTCCCCATATATTCGCCGGAACTGAAAACTCTCTTTTTACACGTAGAAATAACTCGAGATTTGTTTCATCTATATATATATATATATATATATATATATATATATATATATATATATATATATATATATATATATAATACATCTCGTTAACTACTTTCATGGAGCCCTTTTTTAAAGATAAATAGCTTTATGGAGCCCGAATCCTTTTATGGAGCCCGGGCTCCATAAACAGTCAATACATCCCGGTTTATGGAGCCCGACCTAGAGTTTCTATACCCAGAGAGGGATTATTTCTTTAGTCACTTGTATACGGGAACTCTGGGCGTAGGTACTAATATACAGGAATGGGCTCCATAAAGGGGTTAGGTGAAACATATAATATATATATATATATATATATATATATATATATATATATATATATATATATATATATATATATATATATATATATACTAGAGCGCTCCGCCCCCTACTCGCTCCGCTCGCCAACCCCCATTTTTAGCGTGAATTGTTAAAAAAAACTATAGTAAAATTTAATACAACTGGAAACTCAATTTTGTTGTTTAAATCTAGAAATACTGCGATGTTTTTTTCTATTTAGAAAAAATTCTTTTCTAAATTTGCGTGCCTATATTGTAGATCCATTCTCTCAGCATTTTAAGTGCCGATTTCTTACCATGAATAAAATATAATATCGGGGAGTTTCGTCCTTGTCGTACTTGGTGGACTCGTCATGAAGTCCGATTAAAAATTCAAAACTATTAAGATAGCACCACGAGCGCTTACAACATATTTAGAATCAAATGGCATTCGGACACTAAAATGCCTTTCCTTGTATAATCTTAGTTCCAACCTTTTAACATTAGATGGCAACCAATTTCTCAAATCCACATATAAAATTATAACTTACACACTATAAGAATTCACAGTAATTTCATTATTTTGGAGTCGAAGATATGTCTACTTGGGTCTTCCTGACGAGTCCACCAAGTACGACAAGGACGAAACTCCCCGATATTATATTTTATTCCGAAATTAATAGTTATTCATTTTAAAAAAAATTTTTCTCTTATGTGTGTCGCCGTTTGTCAAAAAATTCTTATCGAGAGAGGAGGAAGCTTAAACT
Source organism: Torymus aiolomorphi (assembly GCA_036365515.1). Classification (NCBI taxonomy): domain Eukaryota; kingdom Metazoa; phylum Arthropoda; class Insecta; order Hymenoptera; family Torymidae; genus Torymus; species Torymus aiolomorphi. The sequence goes on along the minus strand of CM070876.1, from coordinate 102,739,589 downwards.
AAAGCTATCTTTCTCGATTTGAGAATAGACATTCGACTAACGCATAAGAGATTGGCTCGTTGAAGTCCGATTAAAAATTCAAAACTATTAAAAAAATCTTTGGAATGTTTTATTGATTTTTCCGATCTTATTTATAGTTATTGTATTTAATACTTCTACGTCAAATCAAATTTTGTTAAGTAATAAGCGAACATTGTCTATATAAGGTGTATTGAGGCGTTAACATAATGTTTATAGATTTGAATCAACAGGAATTGATTGTACATGAAAATATTAAACAAGAAAAAGTTTTATTTTATTATAATCTACGACTTTATATTTAACATATTTGTGTAAAATCTTGTCAAGTTATAGTCGAAAATCGACCATTTTATGTATATTTAGGCGTTTAAAATCGATTTTATCGGATTAGCTCATTAAGAATTGATTGTACATCGAAATGTTAAATTGGAAAATCTATAACTTTTACATTTATAATTTGTGTGAATTTAGATCCTGTCAAGTTATAGCCGTAAATCGTCCATTTTATGTATATTTTGGCGATTAAAATCGTTTTTGTAAGTCTAACTTATCAGGAATTGATTTTTCATGAAAATATTAAATGATAAAAAGTTTTTTTTTAATATTATCTACAATTTTCATATTTAACATTTTTGCATACAATTAAATCCTGTCAAGTTATAGCCGAAAATCGTCCATTTTTTACTTTTTTTGCCGTTTTTCGCCGTTATCTTGGCAAATATTACTCGTAGCAAAAACTGTTCAATAGGAAAAAGGTGTATTTTAATTAGTTTTAGCAGATAGGCGTGTAGATATTAGATTAACATTAATTTTTTTAAACATTACGCTTAAAAATTGATTTTTGGAAATGTTTCTTTGTGCTCGCATTTTCTTAATTTTTCATCGATCTATCTCAATAGAGAACCAGCACAATGGAATCGGTCGAAAATTCATTGAGATAATCAGGAAACTTGATTACATACGGACGTACAGACATACATACATCTCAGAAAACGCTTAAAACGCACTCGCTCTGAGTGGAAAATGGTTTTTACACATTAAATTTTCAGTATTTGAATTCTGACAATTTTCGCTCTGGTGAAATTATAGGGCTCTCCCGAGCAGCGGTCGTGCCTAAATATGATATACGGTAAATGGATCAGTACAATAGCTACAAATGAATATTAAAGAAACAAGACTTAGAATATAATAAATAAGCTAATGCATTATGAATTATTGCACCTGTAAATGAAGATTTTTCATAGATATTTCGTCCATTAATTTCAATTGAGGTACTAATATTGATTGAACGATTGAGAACTATCATAACTCTAACATATGTATAAAATTAATTATGCTTCGTGTCTCGTTCTCGAGATCACTAGGTAGTACCGCTAGTGTACACAGATGTCGCCACAAACTTCAGCTATCCCCACTTCCAAAACTCGGCTGCTGGCTCGCCCCGCCAGGCCCGCCGGTCTCTCTCGTCATAACGCTTTTTTGTGCGCGTAGAGTGTGCCACGCTTTAGCTATATGGCGGTACAAGATAAGCCTTCGTTTTTCATCCTTTACGGAAGGATTATTGATGAAGATTTTCCGACCGCCGTATTCAATTGTGGAAGCAGATAAATAGTGCTTAACCTTTCGGACGATGTCTCGGGTTCAGAATCGTCGTTATTTGGTTTGATAAGTAAGTATACGTTCCAGGACGTTTTTGTGCGGCGGCGTGTTAACACGAGAAGTTATAGACATGCCAAAATCTCAATGGACTGTAGTTATGCACGTGTAAAAGAAAAGAAAAAATATACTTCTCTTATAGACTGCATAAACTATAGATCTTTATTGTGTTCTTTCTAAGCCGTTAGACGGTTTAGTTTGTAGTCTTTGTTTTAAGACGAGCTCACACGAGAGGTGAGACAGGTCGTATGTTTGACATAACCTGTATTATCATGACTACATGATCCTTTGTTTGGCAGTGAGCTCACACGAGAGGTGAGACAAACTGTACATAACCTGTATTACCATGACTACATGATCTTTTGTGGCAGTGAGCTCACACGAGAAGTGAGACAAACTGTACAATTTGACTAGAGTTATGTAATGCGTCTGGCTACAGACAGCACATAACCTAGATCTCCATATTGCTCTTCCAGATTCGCAAGTGAGTTGATAGATGGCGGCGAGGTAAAAAAGAATCACAATCTCGCAACGCTAATGCAGCTTATGCTTACAAGAATCTCGTAGAGACAGAGTCTGAAAAGACAAATCAATTTTCAGAAAAACAAGGAAATGCTCGGAATTTAGTTACCGGTAAATTTTCCTTATCTCATTTATAATGAGTAAAAATAAATGATAAGCTTTTTTCATTGACTAAAAGACTATTGGTTTTATGCGATTATACTGCCAACTTATTCAAGGAAGAAACTGCCGAACATTTCGACGGTTTTTTCGCTTAAGCCTACTTAGATGGCTATGCCCGAATGTACGATTAAAGGAATATAATCTTCCTCCTAATTTCCTCAGTAAGAGGCCGAGAACCATCTCAAGCGAGATACATAAGGGCGATGGGAGGAAAAAGGTCCTCGCACCACAGAGAGCAGGTTCTTTTCCCAAATCAGGATCGATTTTACAGATACACAGTTCTCGATCCACTGTTTGTCTCGCTGAATACCAAAGACAGGCGCATGCAGCTAGTGCTATATAACTCATGTACTGAATGGTCATGAAGTTTAACCTTAATGCTGCGCCATTGGAGCGTTATATTTTAAAGCATTTTCTTAATATATATAAATATATAGAAATATAAAAATCCTATTCTTAAACTGTCGTCTTATCGACCATGTAAGCAATCGAATAAAATTTTCGAGGAAAAGAAAATTTTAATTTTACTTGGATTTACAAGAATTGAAGAATTTCATAAAGGAATCCAAATGTATTAAATATATATAATAAATCTGCAACAGATTCTATTAGGAAATTTTTGCGAATGGCAAAAATATCAAATCTTAGACCCTCTCAAAAAAAAGGGCATATAATATTATTTCTAATTTGAAAGCATTTGGCAAGAGAAATATTGGCGCGTGAAGCGCGCGTGCATGAATCTTTCTAGCCTGATCAAAGAATTGATAGAATAAAGTATAAAGGGTGCTTTGCGACCCCGCTCACTTCCTTTTCATGTTTTTGATGATCGTTAATCCTTTTTTTTTCATAAAATAGTACGATTTAAGATTATATCAATCGATTGCGAAATAAATTATTGAAAACAAAAAATAAATAAATAAATAAATAAACATTTGTGTGCATAGCACTCCAATTAACGCTAAATTATATAATAATTACTTTGATTATAATATTGTAAAAATCTGCAACTCGAGATTATTTCTACTAGAATCTGACTAGATAAAAAATGTAATTGTAAATGCATAGGATCAGATTCTTTAGAACGTTTTGAAAACAGGCTGACGTTCGTTGGTTCTTATACTGGTCGCATATATGTAAATGAAATGTGTCAAAATTTTAATTTTGTCAACGCGATTATCAACTTACAAATAATAATTATATTATGCTTAACTGAAATCAAGGTCAAGAAGACCAATAATTTAACGAATGGTTCTGTTAATTTGAAACTCTAAAGAGTATAATTTATTCTTTACTCATATTTATTACTGATAATGTTTTTTAGTCAATTCTGACTAGATCCGTTGGGAGCGAGGAAGAAATTAAATCTCCCAAGATGTTAAATATTTGCGACGTTTCGTCGACGGATTTGTCGACCGTGAATACGATTAACAACTTTGATCATATTTATTACTCATTAGTTAAGGCTATATATATTCAAGGCTATTTTATTTATATATTTTTCATATTTATTAATCAACCAAGATATCATAATTAAAAATTTTTGACTTTAAGTATTTGTTACGCTACTTAAAGTATATATACTGCCTAATTTCTTACTGACCTATGATATGGGTTCAAGTAACCGATGAATATTCAATGTAGTTGATGTCTAGGTCTTATAAAAGCGTTTTTTACAACCCTTTCAAGATTCTTAAAAAGTAATTGAAAGAATAGAGGCGTCATTGAAGTTATTACACGACTCATTAATTCAAATATATAAAATGATTGTCTTAATATTATAATATAATATTATAATCCTCTTCATTTAATATTTTTGTTATCACATTGTGATTAAATATTTCATTGTCAGAAATAAATTCTTCTCTCAGTGTAGGTAAAAGCAATCAAATTAATTAAGTTATTATTTGAATTGGAACTTTTCCTCCTTATTAAAGTAAAATAGAGCGATAGTAGTGTCTATCCGTAATCTGACTTTAGTATTACTAAATACTTAGTATTTTGTGTATTCAATCAATATATATTTATATAAGAAAAAGTTTTGCGAATTTGTTGTAATAATTTAACATAATTATAATTCTTTTTTATGATTACAAAATTCTAAAGAAATATCGCACATAGTCTTGGAGAACAAAGATATTCTACAAGAGTATGAAGTATGGTTGATTTCAGTTGCGTTAATCAAATTATTAATTGAATAATAACAATAATAATAATAATAATAACATTTTTTGAGAGACTCTAGTGATTGAATAATAATAATAGTCGTTTACTGTACATGTAAAAGATTTAAAAAGTTTAAAAACATTGCGTAATAATATCCTTTTCAATACTAGAAAATTACATAAAAACATAGGAAATACACAATATCCCTTCTTAGAGTGATGAGCGGCCATGTTGAAGCATCTAAAGGCTTGATTTTGATTGATCGATAAGAAGAAGGCGCGAAAAATTTACTGTTTGGAATTTAATGTTTGAATTTTTTTAATGGAATTTTTACATTTAGAGTAGTATAAAAATGATTAAGTTCTGACTTTGAAAAAATACTTAAATACGTTATAAGTAAAACGTAATGAAGATAGCATACATAATCTCAAAAACAGAAAAGTACGCGCGAAGCGCGTTTGAATATCGCTTGTATATTAGGATTTCAATGTGTCAACGACTAATTTTCAGTCTCCTCAATATCGTATCTATGTTATAATATCACAGTCAAAACCTAGAAACTAAAATATTAGGTTTGAAAGTGTTTTAGTTCAAATGATTTAATTATTAAGATAAACAGTGGGATGTAGTTCGATTTTATAAACATAACTATTACATGTGGTAGATTCTGATAAAGCTAGTCCAGTAGCTGATTTTGATACTTAAAGTACTTAAGTTAAATAGTCTTCTGTTTCAAACGAAGTTCGTAATTATCTAGAATTTAGAATTACTGAAATAAAAGACTGAATAGTTACTCTGAACATCTACCTAGTGATCTCGAGAACGAGACACGAAGCATAATTGGACGATCGAGCGAGCCCGCCGAAGGCGGGCGAAGTTCGATCATAATTATGCAGAGGGTCTCGTTCGAGAAGATCACATCCCACCCTTAAATAAATTTTAATAAAAATTTATAACATAAAAATATATATTATTCATTTAACATTATCTTAAGAACGTTCCCACCCATTGATAATATATGGACAACATAGCAACTGTAAACTATATGACGAGAGAGACCGGCGGGCCTGGCGGGGCGAGCCAGCAGCCGAGTTTTGGAAGTGGGGATAGCTGAAGTTTGTGGCGACATCTGTGTACACTAGCGGTACTACCTAGTGATCTTCTCGAACGAGACCCTCTGCATAATTATGATCGAACTTCGCCCGCCTTCGGCGGGCTCGCTCGATCGTCCAATTATACAGAAAAAACTTCTATACTTTATACTTTATACTTTATATTTGTATAGTCATGAAAAAAATTTTTACCGTTTGTAGAGAGTGCTTATTGAATAGATGAGATTAGACAAATAAAAGGACTACACAAATTATGTTATGAGAACGTACGCAATAAATTAGGTTTTTTAACAACGTGTTGATTGTTTGAAAAAATATTTAAGCTCTCATTAAAGTTTTTGGTACAGTTTAACGGATGTCGAGAGAGAGGAGGAGATAGAAAGAGGGGAAGATTAAGAGCGCGGGAGGGGTGAGAGAGAAGAGGAATACTGAAAAAATACGAATAGTAATACTTGACTTATTTAAACGATTGTAACATCCGTAAGACTTTATGTTTTCAAAGGAAGTGTTGATTGTTCAAAAATAATATTTAAGTTCTTATAAAATTTTTTTTAGTGAGCTTGTCACTTGTTGAGAGAGAGAGAGGGGGGATGTATTGATAGTTATAAAAACATATTTGATCTCTAATTAAATTTCGTTTTAGTAGAATATAGTTTAAATATAAAATATGTTTATTCATTATACTTTTCTAAAATGATTAAATAATTCATTAATATTTGAGGTATGGTGATAAATAAAATAGTATTGATGGTATGATTAAGTCATGAAAATAATTCTTTTCATTTTAATGAATTCCAGGAAAAATTTATACTTGCCTTATTTTATACTTACGTAGAAGGTTTTATTATTTCTACTTTAAATTAGTTTAGATAAATGTATAAATCAAATAATTTCGAGAAAAAATGTTAATTGCTTTCATTTTGGAGGAAACATTTTTCGAAGATTCTGTACATATTTCAAAATAAAATTTGTTAAAAAAAGCATCTGTTTTCATAAAAATTTTGTCGAAACGATATAAAGTAAGCCTGAAATTAATACCTTAAATGTCATGTCACAACCTAAACAAGGCTATTGTTTTAGGAACGATGGTAAAAAGCCTCAAATTGGGAAATTATTGTAGATGAAACCTTATAGCCACAAATTTTCAGAGGGAGTATCCATGCGAAAATTTATGATACGATTTATCAATTTATTTAAGTGAAATTTTAATGATACAAATTTTTACATACACATTCCTGTTCCTATGTGTTACTGCTTTGTTTATAGATAGACGAATGAACATGGAATAAGCTCATGTACGTAGCACGTACTCGTATAAATGTATTTCCCTTAGAGACTGTCTCCATAAGTGTGCCTGTACCTAGGCTCACAGACTCTGATTCAACAATGAACCAGTCGGAGCTACGCTTCCAAGCTCGACGCTTGACTTTGGTGTAGAGTTGAGTCAGAGTCAGTGAGCCTAGGCACAGGCACACTTATGGACCTGTACAGTACCTTACTTAGGGGCAATGTACATAAGGATCAATATACATAAGCGCCGTTCTGCTGTGCTCTGATCTGTTTTGTTCTGCTCAAACCCGGTCCAATTTCAGTTCAGTTTTGTTTGTAAGCGATTTTCCCTTTACTTGTTTCACAATTCTGGAACGGAGCAGAGCAGAGCAGAACGGAACGGCGCTTATGTACATTGCCCCTAAGGGCCGTTCCCCTCTGCTCTGCTCTGTTCCATTCCGCTCCACTCCGTTCCAGAATTCTGAAAAAAGTAAAGGGAAAATCTCTTACAAATGGAACTGAACTGAAATTGGACCGAGTTAGAGCAGAACAGAACAGAACAGAGTAGAGCAGAGCAGAACGGCACTTACGTACATTTCCCCTTATTCCTAAATGTGTCATCTATATCTCTTGTTTTTCTTTATTGTACAATAAAAAATAGAGAAAAAATAGAAATTGGAATTATGCACTACAATGTTGAAAAAATTTTTAAAAAGAGCCTTTATGAACAATCTCTCATCATATATTAAATTATTACACGAACAAAAAATTGTGTTGGAAATATTACTATTTTTTATATAGTAACCGTGGGATAGATTCAAATTTTCATGGAAATTACTACAATTTATGGTAAAAATTGGTATTTGTGTAATAAAAGTTACAAAATCATAGCAATTTTTATTATAAATTATAGTAATATTCATGAAAATTTGAGTCTGTCCCACGGTTACTATAGAAAATAGTAACTTTTCCTACACAATTTTTCTCCGTGTATATACACTTATACAGAGATAAATGTAGAATATGTTATGCATGCAATCCAAACTCCAGAATGCATATTACCAAACGAGTATCGCTATGGCCAAAAGCTTCATAAAAAGCTTATAGCACCAACACTTCACATGACTCTTAAATTCACTGCATAACTTTCTGTCAGAAACAAAGGTTCTAATGTACATACTTTTACATGGCAGCACATCTTTTCCTTTCTTTAAAAGTTGATTTGAATCTGAGCACTATTGTTTTATGTAATTATATTTACATTATACTACAGATTTATTTATTTAAAGATATAAAGAAAATAGGTCCTGGCCCTCGAGTATTTAGAAAACTTGCATCTCAAAGTTGGCCAAGAAGTTGAGTTCTGTCACCTACCATTTTCATAATAGTAGCGGATACAAATTTTGTTCTTTAATTTTATCAAATTTTAAATGCTTTGAACACAGTCGTATGGTCAGCTCTTTACGAGTAACCATTGCTGCTTGTTTTTTTTGGTGATTGAAAAGGCATGGCAAATAATACTCCGTACCTTCTTAATACATGTTGGGTTCTGAGCTGGACACATTTCCTGTCTACACACAATAAAAATTTGGGTATATGCCAGCTGTCAATGCTCCTTTTACGACAGCCCAGTTTTCAAAATTTAAATTTAAATTTCTGATATCACTTGATCCTCTAGCTTTTACAAAACTTGAAACTCAAAGTTGACTAAAAAGTTTAGTTTTCATGCCAACTACAATTTCCATAACAGCAGCTCATACAAAGTTTTTTCACAAAATACTCATCCATTTACTCTCATATTTTGTCAAAGTTTAATATATTACATTATCAATTTCAGTTTCCAAATATGAGCTTTCACGCATTTTTTATATATTCAATAAAATAAAATTATGTGAGATGATGACTCGTATGTTCCAAAGTGTAAATTTTGAAGGAGGTTGCAATAAAACGATCAACGAGGAACCAAGAAAAATTCATTTAAAACTTAGTTTATTGGCCGACGTTTCGGTATTGATATTAATACCTTCATCAAGGCTAAGAAGGGAAAAAAACATAGTTAAAACATATATACAGAATATTTTAAGCAAAAGAACACATTAACACTTTTTTTGGCAATTTACTGACCTAATAAATTAATGAAAGTTTACACCATGGTTCGTAGACAAACATAGGTGACGTCGATCAAGTATTGATATAGCACATAGTGCAACGTCTGTGAGTGGATTTTATTTAACTAGAACATTTTGAAAAAAAAAAAAAAAAAAAATTCGAGTTTGAAAATTTTATTTTAAGTTAATAAAAATTAAAATTCTATACGAATATAACAATAAACAGCTAGAACTCTTACCCATCCTGCACTCTGGAGTCCCATTTTTCGACATTGAGAGAAATGTGAAATTTCCGGGGTTTATATACCTACAGGGGGGACGTTAATTTTCGCAAATTCAAATTCTGAGAGTGAGAGGAGAGGGAGCGCGCCAACAGGTAGCGTACTGGAGATCTTACGACTAACAGCGTTTATTGTTATTTTCGTTATTGCAGAAGTGTCTATTGGTTGTTTCAACGGATTTTTTATAAATGTACTTGAGATTCTTAGTGTCGTCCATTCGATTTAGGCTGTTATTTTGCGAGTGCAATCTTTGCAGTTTATTTTATAAACGACAGATGCAGTTTCGAGCGGATCTAGTTTATCTTTTCCAAGTCTAGTAAATTTAAGCTTATTTATGTTTTTACTGATTGTTTGTAGGTTTTTGACATCTTTCATAGTGCTGCATAATTTTTTATTTAAGTCTTTTATGTATGGAATGACTAAGGTCTTATTGCGGTAATCTTGTTTATTATAATTTAAGAATTGACTATTATTATAAGAGTGCAGACGTTTTTTAATATATTTTTCAATGAATGTAGGAGGATAGTCGTTTTGAATAAGAAAAGATTTTATTATTTTTAAATTATCTTTATGGAATGAGATATGTGAAATTTTAATTGCTTTGTCGACTAAGCCATAGATAACTGCAATTTTTTGGTGAGTAGGGTGATGAGAGAAATAGTTTATGTATCTTCCGGAGGCAGTCGGTTTTCTGTACCAATTTGTTTTTGCGATGTCGTTATTTTCTCTGATGATTTTTAGATCTAAAAAGCTAATGCTATTTTCTGCTTCTAATTCAACAGTGAATTGCAAAAACGGATCAAATGAGTTAAAAGTGTCTAAAGTTTTTCTAATCAAGTCTTTTTTAATAATTAAGAAACAATCATCGACATACCGTTTATATAAAATATGTGCTATATCAATACTTGATCGGTTGCACTATGTGCTATATCAATACTTGATCGGCGTCACCTATGTTTGTCTACGAACCATGGTGTAAACTTTCATTAATTTATTAGGTCAGTAAATTGCCAAAAAAAGTGTTAATGTGTTCTTTTGCTTAAAATATTCTGTATATATGTTTTAACTATGTTTTTTTCCCTTCTTAGCCCTGATGAAGGTATTAATATCAATACCGAAACGTCGGCCAATAAACTAAGTTTTAAATGAATTTTTCTTGGTTCCTCGTTGATCGTTTTATTGCAACCTCCTTCAAAATAAAATTATAATTTTGGACTCCTGTTAGTACTATAGTACTATTAATCTCACTAATTCTCTATTTCTAATAATTTTGATAAAGCTTAAAACTACAATACTTACAATATGTATCGATGCAGGTTCTAATTATTTTTTAATATTTCATCATAATAATATTTTTAGTATTCTAGTGTATAGTACTAATATGATTCTCAACTAGATAGATGATCTTTTCTATTAAAATGACAATTTTCTTATTTTATTTTGAAAAACTAATTGTTAAAAACTTGTATTCTAATCAAACTAATTCTTTCATTTTCATAATACTTTTTTCACACTTTCTGTGCAATACCGTCTAAAACATCTTAATTGTAGCTTCCTAACAGCTTTTGTCACACTTTGAGAATCTAATGAATGTATATCACATTGGAGAATGAAATCAGGACGAGGATATTTCTACATTATTTTCTTGTAGATGACACTTGTAGATTTCCATTTCTTCAGGCAGTATCTTTCTCGATATTCTTTTATAGTAGATATAACTTCTTGAAATTATTATTGATTGAAACTACTTAAATTAATAACCCACGCATAATCTTGTAAATTAAAAAAATCACAACCAGTTTATGAACTAAGAATCACTAAGAATAAAAGCTTTCTTGACATTCTTGTATGGATATAACTTTTTGATATAAAATACTTGAGCATGATGGACTTGTAAAATAAAATCTGAGAAATGCTAGTTTACCTTTAGAAATCACAGGGCCAGTAAAGCATCGATAACTAAAACACCAGAGAGTAGAACAAGGCTCTGCTAGAGGAATATCTGCAACAGTATTTCTTTTTGTCTTTACTACAGGAGGTTGCATGCTTTTACAGACTTGAACATTCATCAATTTTTAGTTTTTGTTTTTATGTTAATATCTTCTTTTATGTTAATATAGTTGTAATTCTTGTATAGATATAACTTTTTGAAATTATTATCTAAATCTTGTGTAGAAAAATATTTACAGATAACTTCTCTGAATCATGTTGATGTTTATTACATAAATATCCACAGCAGTGTTTTGTAAATGTCGCAAACATGCGTTATACTGCATATTTTTATCATACTGTACAGTCCATTTGAAATTTAAAATTTCCTTGTAAAAGAAAAGCTGTCGAGATGTTCGCTGATAACAACTAACTTAAACCACAAACAGTTAAAGTTATCTATGAAAATAACATACAATCTAAACAGGTTGCTTATATCTTTGCGTGTTGTTTTCTCAAAATAATGAACCATCACTTAATGTCACTACTTTATGTCACTCTTATTAAAATTCGTGGTAATCCATTCTTTAACGCATTGATATGCAATGAACTTCATAAATTTTTAGTGTATTTATATCTTAATATCTTTTTTAAGCAGTGTTTGAACTTTAAGCAAAACATGAAATGAGGTCTGAATTTGAAAGAATCTGAAATATAATGTAAATTAAAAAATACTTGAGCATGATGCACTTTCAATAATCTGAGAAAATCTTATATATCACTATTTCCGGGTTTTAATAATGCTAGTTTACCTTTAGAAATCATAGGGCCAGTAAAGCATCCATAATAAAAATACCATAAAGTAGAACGAGGCTCTGCTAAAGGAATATTGTCTGCAACAGTATTTCTTTTTTATCTATTACAGCAGGTTGCGTGCTTTGACAGACTTGAACATAATCTTTTGGTGGCCTTAATGCACAATAATAACGATTTTGAACTCTTCTATGTTACAAATTATTTAATCATGATCTACTTGTCAATTATTCTTGTTCTGATATCTCTGTACCAATAAAAAAGAGATTCACAAAGTAACAATACTTATATTAATAAAATTATTTTTTTTATTTTATAATAAAAGTTTGCTACTTATCTGAAAATATATCTGAATATATATATATAAAGTATATCAAGTCAATTTAAAATCGAATTTCAATTATGTAAAGAGCCTTGAATATAACTTATAAATGATGATTGTAAGTATATAGACTAATGCGTATATTAAAAGTATGTATACAGTATACATAAAATAACAAGGTTAGGTTGATTGACCGGATATACCATGTACGGATTCTCTCTCTCTCTCTCTCTCTCTCTCTCTCCGTCGCTCTTCTCCCTTTACGTCTCTCTCTCCCTCTTCCTCTCTTTTGCCAGTTGGACAAAAATGCTATATTATGTACCGATCGGACAAAAACGTATAGTTTGTGCATACTGAAGAATATGGAGATTCTGAAATAATACTGTAACGTCCGTGTTACAATGTCGCGAAAACGGTAAAGTAAGCGCGATAAATGTTCCAGGGGGGTTGTCCTTGAATGATATACGATAAAATGTTTATCACCGCGTAATACAGGTACGTTTTTAGGACGAATAGTACAATTTAGGACAACATTTTGATTTGATGTGACATATACTGTGGTAAAACGATTATGTTGCATCGCAACGCATATCGCTAAGGGTAATTTTGTATTGCCCCATAGCGAAGAATTTTTTATTGCATAATGTTTCGATATACAAAGTATACAAACAAACAAAACTTATCGCTATGGCGTAATATAAAATTACCCTTAGCGATATGCGTTGCGATGCGACATTATCGTTTGACCACAGTATATGTCACATCAAATCAAAATGTTGTCCTAAATTGTACTATTCGTCCTAAAAACGTACCTGTATTACGCGGTGATAAACATTTTATCGTATATCATTCACGGACAACCCCCCTGGAACATTTATCGCGCTTACTTTACCGTTTTCGCGACATTGTAACATGGACGTTACAGTATTATTTCCTTGTGTGCGTAAGACGACTTTTTCAAATATACTAACTGAAGAATCACTGAAGTACTTAACAAGTGACGAGGCAGTCTGCACCAAATTGTCTTTTACTTCTTTGGTAATAGATTTTTGTTGTCTGACCTTATTTGCTGTAGATTATTATATTTTAAAGCACTAACTTAGATTATATTTACACGATCCCAGCAACAAATATTGTTTTGTTAAAATAGGTATATTATATCTTATGAATTCAATAGAGGCACATTATAAAAAGTACAAAAGCACAAACAACTTAGGTCTTAATTAGTCAAATGATTATACTTCACACTGTAACTTGCTATAAGTACTGATAATATCTTTTTCACTCGGGATGGTAGGTACCATCGAACAGCCGTCGTGATGACAACCGTCGCTTTTACCTCTGCTGCTGTCCTCGGATTCAGAACGTTTGCATATGAGATGCCGGGCAGACCATACCCTTCCTCCTCGTAAACGCGGCTGGCGTCGGCACCCTGCTGCTGCTGCACGTTTACCGCCTCTTTAGTCTTCTCTGTCACTCCCTCTCGCACGCACAAGCATACCTCCTGCGCGTCCGCTCGTTCGCAGCCAAGACACTTGGGTACTTAGGTAGACACCTGCCGTAGCGCAATAACTGAGAGCTGGGATCTGCGACCTGTACAGATGAGGTTATGGCACTCCGATGTGCGGTAATCGCCTTGTGAGTCGCGGGTGTGCTGTGTACGCACGTGGTGTGGAACGGTGTGCCTCGTCGTCAATCGTCATCACTGTTAATTGACTTCAGCGGGGGCGTCCATAACGTTCTCTCTCTCTCTCTCTCTCTCTCTCTCTCTCTCTCTCTCTCTCTCTCTCTCTCGTCAACGTCTCGTCGTTTTTCTTACTGCGTGGAGCAGTAGACTGCCGGCTCACTGCACATATGTCACTCAGACGCACAAAAACATTAGGCCCGCGGGAAGAAACGTAATTAGTTCTCCCGCGACGCTCGTCGTCATCGAGAGGTCAACTTGCGTCTTTCGGTCCCTGCGAGAGGTCCCATATTGTTGACACCCGAAAAACGAGGAAATCGCGAGCAGGGCGCAGAAGGCTGACAGCAGACAACGGACAGGCACCGCGTGACCCAGTGCCGGTACGCTCTCATGCAGTGGCAGGCAGCGGTGTTAGACAGAAAATTCTCACCGGGCGTTGACTCACTTCAGAGCAGTCAGAGTTGGGGGCTCGCGACGAAAATGATGCATTTCGGAACGCGCCAACAAAATGTCGACCAGTAACTATTTTCCCGAGTGATGGCGCTAGGAGTCTCGATTCAAAGCAATAAAGAAGTATGATTGAGAAAATGTTAAGAATAATCTCTATCAATAATTAAGCGCTATTAAATATTTGCAAATAAAAATTTTTCATTAAAAGAGAAATGTAGAAACAAGTTAATTTAAGAAATTACTTCTTATTTTCTCTCAGATCTCAGATTGCCAAGATGCGGATAAACATTATTTGCAGCTATGAAATAATAAATTAATTGTAATCTTTGAATCCTCAAAAAAAGATAAATAAATTATTTTACATTATTATTTATACAAGCATTTTCCAAAAATATATATAATTGATACTTTGTGCTATCCTTGTACTGTAATCAATTTTCTTCAGTATTTGCATTATTAATAACTTCCCCATCAGTGAAAAATTCAAATAATTTTATCGATTCTCTAATTTTGTAATTTTGTAGCATTTAAATAAATTTACATACGAATAACATAAATACATTGAAATTTTTTCTCTCTTTATTCATCTGTGATAATATCATATAGGGTACAATGATATTATACGATATTGTATTTGTTATAGTGGTTAGTTAAATATTTTTTTTCTATCTCCCCTTGATTAATTAATTCGTAAAAAGATGAATACATTGTAAATAATACAATTAAAACCAATTAATATAATCTTCCTATAGGTCGCGGTTGGCCGAGAATCAGGTAAAATCGTACATACACCGATTATTCCATAGATCGATCTATAAGAAATTGCTTCAAAATAAGAATAATAGACTATATCACATAGATTGGCGTGTAAGCATTCATACCATATTATTGTTAATGATACTGTCGTCACTTTTCATATTGTGTTCCCAGTTCTCGGCGCACCCGGAATCGGGAACGCAAACCAAATCTCGATTTTCCTCCAATCCATTTCCTGATGCTCCATTGCGATGCAAGTGCATACATGCATATTGAGATTATCAGACTAATTAATTCATAAGAATCGTATTCATTTACTAGCCCTGTGTGATGAACCTAAATACTATGCCACGTATCACCGCAACAAGAGCGGCAAGTCGTGAATATTTTACTTGTGAATTATTGAACTGACGTCAGTACATTTTATCCTCAAAATATTTAAATTTGATTAGATTTTAAATATTGATAAATGTATAAATAACTACAATGAAACAATATCATTGAAGTTTTTTCGTCTACTGTTCCTGGATCTCGGCTCGCCGAGAATCAGGTAAAATCCTACATAAGTACGCCGTTTTATTCCGCAGATCAATAAAAAATAACACTCTTTCAAATAACAATAATGGACTGTAATATGAACAATATATTTTCTTATCACATAGATTGGCGTGTAAGCATTCATACCACATTGTTGTTAATGATCATTGTCGTTACTTTTCATATTGTGTTCCTAGTACTCGGCGCACCCGGAATCGGGAACGCAAACCAAATCTCGACTTTC
The DNA here is from genome assembly GCA_036365515.1 of Torymus aiolomorphi. NCBI lineage: Eukaryota > Metazoa > Arthropoda > Insecta > Hymenoptera > Torymidae > Torymus > Torymus aiolomorphi. Next base: position 102,723,560 of record CM070876.1, on the reverse strand, counting down.
CTCCAATCCATTTCCTGATGCACCATTGATACAAGTGCATAGATGCAAATTGAGATTATCAGAGTAATTAATTCATAATAATCGTATTCATTTACTAGCCCTGTGTGATGAACCTAAATATTACTCCACGTATCTCCGCAACAAGAGCGGCGAGTCGTCAATATTTTAGTTTTGAATTATTGAACTGACGTCAGTACATTTTATCCTCAAAATATTTTAATTTGATTATATTTTAAATATTGATAAATGTATATATAATCACAAAGAAACAATATCATTGAAGTTTTTTCGTCTACTGTTCCTGGATCTCGGCTCGCCGAGAATCAGGTAAAATCCTACATAAGTACGCCGTTTATTCCATAGATCTATAAGAAATCGTACGCTTTAAAATAAGAATAATTGACTGTAATATGAACAATATATTTTCTTATCACATAGATTGGCGTGTAAGCATTCATACCACATTGTTGTTAATGATCATTGTCGTCACTTTTCATATTGTGTTCCCACATCTCGGCGCACCAGGAATCGGGAACGCAAACCAAATCTCGATTTTCCTCCAATCCATTTCCTGATGCCCCATTGCGATGCAAGTGCATACATGCAAATTGAGATTATCAGAGTAATTAATTCATAATAATCGTACTCATTTACTATCCCTGTGTGATGAACCTAAATACTATGCCACGTATCTCCGCAACAAGAGCGGCAAGTCGTGAATATTTTACTTGTGAATTATTGAACTGACGTCAGTACATTTTCTCCTCAAGATATTAAAAATTTGATTATATTTAAAATATTGCTAAATGTATAAATAATCACAAAGAAACAATACCAGTGAAGTTTCTTCGTCCACCGTTCCTGGATCTCGGCTCATCGAGAATCAGGTAAAATCCTACATAAGTACGCCGTTTATTCCGTAGTTCAATAAAAAATCGCACTCTTTCAAATAACAATAATAGACTGTGATATGAATAACATATATTCTTATCACATACATTGGCGCATAAGAAGTCATACCACATTGTTGTTAATGATACTGTCGTCACTTTTCATCTTGTGTTCCCAGTTCTCGGCGCACCTGGAATCGGGAACACAAACCAAATCTCGATTTTCCTCCAATCCATTTCCTGATGCACCATTGATGCAAGTGCATACATGCAAATTGAGATTATCAGAGTAATTGATTCATAATAATCGTATTGATTTACTACCCCTGTGTGATGAACCTAAATACTATGCCACGTATCAACGCAACAAGAGCGGCGAGTCGTGAATATTTTACTTTTGAATTATTGAACTGATGTCAGTACATTTTCTCCTCAAGATATTTAAAGTTTGATTATATTACAAATATTGATAAATGTATAAATAATCACAAAGAAACAATATCAGTGAAGTTTTTTCGCCCACTGTTCCTGGATCTCGGCTCGCCGAGAATCAGATAAAATCCTACATAAGTACGCCGTTTATTCCACAGATCTATAAGAAATCGTATGCTTTAAAATAAGAATAATGGACTGTAATATGAAAAATATATTTTCTTATCACATAGATTGGCGTGTAAGCATTCAGACCACATTGTTGTTAATGATCATTGTCGTCATTTTTCATATTGTGTTCCCACATCTCGGTGCACCAGGAATCGGGAACGCAAACCAAATCTCGATTTTCCTCCAATCCATTTCCTGATGCCCCACTACGATGCAAGTGCATACATGCAAATTGAGATTATCAGAGTAATTAATTCATAATAATCGTATTCATTTACTATCCCTGTGTTATGAACCTAAATACTATGCCACGTATCTCCGCAACAAGAGCGGCAAGTCGTGAATATTTTACTTGTGAATTATTGAACTGACGTCAGTACATTTTCTCCTCAAGATATTAAAAATTTGATTATATTTAAAATATTGCTAAATGTATAAATAATCACAAAGAAACAATACCAGTGAAGTTTTTTCGTCCACCGTTCCTGGATCTCGGCTCGTCGAGAATTAGGTAAAATCCTACATAAGTACGCCGTTTATTCCGTAGTTCAATAAAAAATCACACTCTTTCAAATAACAATAATAGACTGTGATATGAATAACATATATTCTTATCACATACATTGGCGCATAAGAAGTCATACCACATTGTTGTTAATGATACTGTCGTCACTTTTCATCTTGTGTTCCCAGTTCTTGGCGCACCTGGAATCGGGAACGCAAACCAAATCTCGATTTTCCTCCAATCCATTTCCTGATGCACCATTGATGCAAGTGCATACATGCAAATTGAGATTATCAGAGTATTTATAATTGATAATAATCGTATTCATTTACTACCCTTGTATGATGAATCTAAATACTATGCCACGTATCTCCGCAACAAGAGCGGGAACTAGTGAATATTTGCCTTCCTGTTCAACTGAGGTCAGCACTTTCTTATTATAAAAAATTAAAAGATAATTGATATTTCACATATCGATGAATTATATAATTTATAAATAAACACTTTAATTAACGCCATTTTATCCAGTATTCGTAGATCTTGGTTTGCCGAGAACCAGCTAAAATTGTATTCTATTAATTCCAGCATCTTGTAGGTAATCGTATACTTTACAATAAAAATCAGTAAAATACTGATAGAAGCTAGAATAATTATATTTTTTTTTTGTACTTGGCTGAAATTACCACTTCCGCTCCCGGCGCTCGGTCGCGAATGTTTTATATTCGGCCTCGCTAGGAAAAAAAAACATATACGCACCATGGGAGCAAATAAAGAATGCTCCAGACCGTATGTAAATTGTCACACGAGTCGAAGGCCAGTTTTACTCGCTAGGTGTGTAATATACTATTTGTTTGTATTTACGTGTAAGTGTTCATATCATATACTAATATTTATGATTAAGAGGAGGTCGGAGTCTGTATAAATGTGCCCAGTTACCTATTTTTAACTATGTTACATTATGCTTTTTTAATTTTTGATTTTTAAATAATTGATTATTGAAATAATTGCTTTGCTTATTGTCGCATTTTTATGTGATTTCCTAATATGCGTGGATCTTGTTTCCCCCGGCTACTTTGGTTTAAAAATTATTTAAACAATTATTTTGCTTATTGTCGCACTTTTATGTAATTTCCTAATATGCGGGAACATCGTTTTCCCCGGCTACTTGAGTTTAGTAATTATTTAAATCATTGTTTTGCTTATCATAGCACTTTTAAGTAATTTCCTAATATGTGTGGACCTTGTTTCCCCCGGCTACTTTGGTTTAAAAATTATTTAAATAATTGTTTTGCTTATTTTGTACCACTTTTATGTAATTTTCTAATATGCGGGAACATCGTTTCCCCTGACTACTTGAGTTTAGAAATTATTTAAACATTGTTTTGCTTATCGTAGCACTTCTATGTTATTCCCTAATATGCGTGGATCTTGTTACCTCCGGCTAAATTTGTTTAAAAATTATTTAAATAATTGTTTTGCTTATTGTAGCACTTTTATGTAATTTTCTAATGTACGTGGACATCGGTTCCCCCGCCAACTTTGGTTTAAAAATTATTTAAATAATTGTTTTGCTTATTGTAGCACTTTTATGTAATTTCCTAATATGCGTGGACCTTGCGTCCCCCGCCTACTTGGGTTTAGAAATGATTTTCATTCTCGTCTTGCTTAGTACCGCGCATCTACGTAACTCCGTTATATGTGTGCAGTGGACTTCGTGTTATGCGCCAAGTCCTCCGCTCGCTGTTTGAACGCGCGCGCTAGAGTAGTACCACTCGTACTTTTCGGCCGCCTACCGAGCGCCCAATCAGCGAAGAGCTCTAGTGCGCAGGCGCCAGACTACCTTACAATATCGGCGCTCGGCGCACTGCTTGGCGATTCGTTTTTGTTTGCTTAATTGTTTAGTTGATTTATGACTTATGAGAAAAGCGAATGCGGAAATTGATATAAGTCAACAAAATTGTTTTATTTGAAAATTATTGTGTGCTGTTCATCTGTGTTTTTCATCTGTATAAAAATGCCATCTCATCTATCAGAATACAAGTTGTCCTGGAAAATACCTCAGAAAATCATAACACTGCAATCATATATGAAGGAAAATGGTTTTATCGAGAAAACAGAAGAAGATATCCAAAGGAGTGATGTGAGGAATGTTTTAATAACAAATGGGCTACAATACAAAAGTGTTGTTGGTGCTGCGTCTCTTGTGAAATTTATTGGGGACCCCAGAGAGTTTTTGGTGAAACCAATTGAGATGATTACTGGGTTTCATGCCTTTGCGTATTTTCTTGCCAAGTAAGTAATTAAACCTTTTATATGTGCAAATCCCACGAAATCTGCGACAAAACCCGAAATCATGATTTGAAAATTTTTTTTCGAGCACACCTACCAGACCTGATTTTTCTCGTTGTTTGTGGTATGTATAATTCGTTGTTGTGCTAAAATGCATAAAAGTGGTGTTACGTCCTTGACGAAAATAAAAGAATACATTTTTTTTCTAGTTTTAATTTCTTTTTTAAAACTTCGAGTACATCGTTTTTGGGCTAAATTGCTGAGGTTTAAAGAGAAGGGCTTTTCTTGCCATTTTCTTAAAAAGTAAGAAGTTGTTCTAGAAAAAATAGGCAACTTGATGGACAATGTTCAACCACGAATTTCTTTTATACATACTACAAACAACGAGAAAAACCAGGTCTGGTAGATGTGCTCGAAAAAAAATTTTAAAATCGTGATTTCGCGGGTTTTGTCGCGGATTTCGTGGGATTTGCACACACACACACACACACACACACACACACACACACACACACACACACACACACACACACACACACACACACACACACACACACACACACACACACACACACACACACACACCCACACCCACACACACACACACACATAAGGGGAGAGTTGAATGTTGATAAACTATCGATAACTTATTGTACTAGCAAAATCATGCGCGCTCACTTTTAATTGCTACATAAAAAATGTTTAAAAAATGTTTGATTTCCCATACACTTGCTATTATTATGTTATATTTGTTTATTGTCATTTGTCATATATATATTTATTAATATGTTCATGTAATGTATCATTTACATAAATATATATAACATTCAATAAAATAATAAAAATAATGAGTAAAATAACAACTATAATAAATAACAAAATTAATTACAAATACTTAAAACTTTTTGGTCAGTGTTATGAGTCAGATGTAAATATAAAATATTTTATTTTAAATTGTTTTGCTTGATACTATTATAACAGACTTTGTTTTGGTTCTAAATTAAATAGTGTATATTTTCACCTCACTCAGTAATTCAAACAAGTTAAAGGAATATTACACCTTTGGATTTTACATCAAATGTCCCCTGCCGGAATGAAGAGAAAATGTAATTAGAATGATTTTTAAATAATTTATCACAGAGACATTACCTTTGACTATGTAAGCTAAGTTAGAACTTTCGAAACCTATTTTATGTATCGATATAGCATTTTTATATTTTGCTTTGTTATATAACCAACCGCATAAAGGATTTTCATGAGACAAAGTTTGTGTTCTTTGTGTTTTGCTCATAGTTATAATTTGAAAAGTTGCAATTGTAACAATTTCCTAATTTTAAGTTTTCATGTATTTTTTATGATTTTTATTATTACCATTTAAAAATGACTTATTATAGTAATCCATTTAAGTATAATTCTTTGAACCTGAACTGTAAACAAAACACAAGGAATGTAAGCTTTGTCACATAAAAATCTATTACCTGGATGCTGGGAAAAGTTATTTACTCCAATTAGTCATTTTTTAATGGTCCAAATCACAAAAAAGTCAGAAAATTTAAAATTAGGAAATTTTCATATTTGCAACTTTTCAAATCATAACTATGACCAAAATACCAAGAACATAAGCTTCGCTCATGAAAATCCTTTACTCGCTTGGTTATATATCAAAGTCAAAATATTGAAAATGCTTTATCGATACATAAAATGGGTTTCGAAAGTTCTAACTTAGCTTAGATGGTCAGAAGTAATGTCTCTGTGATAAATTATTTGAAAATAATTCTAATTACATTTTCTTCATTCCGATGGGGGACATTTGATGTAAAATCCAAAGGTGTAATATTCCTTTAACTTGTTTGAATTACTGAGTGAGGTGAAAATATACACTATTTCAGAACCTTGTAACTTTGCTTACATAGTCAGAAGTAATGTCTTCCTGATACATTTCTTGAAAATAATTTGAATTATATTTTCTTCTTAATTATATTGACAATAATTATTGTAATTCTATTTTTTTCATTACTGTAGCTATGTTTTACATGTGTGTATATCTAATTATCTATTCACTAAACACAGTCACATTCATAATCAGATGATTGTTGCGGTGAGCATCATATTATATACTGGACATAATCACATTCCCTAAAATATAATGATTTTATTTAGACATAATTAATAATTTAATTTTCTGCAATAAATTTTAGTACTTTTTACAATCCCCTTATTTTTCTTATTGGTGTAGCTATTATAGCCTCTACCCATTTTTTAAAATTTTCTCTTCACCAGAAATTTCAACAGATTCTGGCCGAACACCGTCGCCCGTGGGAGGAGTTTCTCGCCAGAATCTGGGAGATATTCTGCCCATCGAACAGAAAATACAACAGATTCTGAGCAATAAGTCCTCAATTTTCTACCAGGGTTAAATTTTGTTATTTTTCTGATCTTTTTTTCTTGTTGCAGATTTCAATCGGTATTTAATACCATTCCGAATTTTTCCTCAATTGGAGATGGGAGAGCGAGGGATCTCGCAGCCGAAATCTGGGGTGATAAAAATACCCTAGATAAATGGATCACTGTAAAAAATGCTTGCGGATTAGTCAATATGACAGACACCGTTAAAAAATTTAAACTCACGAACGGCGAAACGAGTACAAAAACTCAGCTCGTGGAGTTGCTTCAGAAGCAATTGTACGTGATTGATTTTTCATGAAAAACAGGTTTTTTGAATTTCCTATTAAATTTTATTATTTACTTTTTTAATAGAAATCTAAAGGAAGAAAAGTTGGATGATCTTAGAGAAAAGCGGATCCACGTTGAAGAAAATTGCGAAGAAGACTTTTTAAATCTTCCTAAGGATCGTATTAATAGTATAGTGGACAAACTCTGCGTCAAAATAGAGGGCGAGAAAAATTCAGCTGTCATAGAAATCTGTACAAAAAAGATTCGATTTGCTACTCGCGCGCTATGCACCATGATAAAGTAATTTTATCCACACTTGAATAATTATAAGCGCGAAAGCATTTTGCTTCTACAAAATACAAAAAAAAAAATTTTAATATTACTTCCATACTAATTTGAAGGAAAAGCCTCACCTTTCTGCCCGCATCACTTTCAATTAGATTTTTTAATTTATATTTCGACCAGAAACGAAATACTTGCTTTTTTGACTTTATAAGTCGCCCGACTTGTTCAAATTCGATAATAGAAACTTGCATAAAAATGTAGTAATCATTCTCGAACAATTTAAAACTTTTTAGGTCTAAAGAAACAAAGCAAATAACAAGGAGAGAGAGAAGTAATATTAGAGAGAGAGAGCCAGAGATGCAAAAGAGAGATGGGGATACAGATGAGGGAGAAGAACAAGAAGAAGAGATACTTACTAAAAGTAAATTGACAGAGGGCATAAAGCGTACAAAACTTTTGACCGAACCACCGTCACTTATCATACCGGAGGTGTCACCCGGCTCTCCGAAAGATTCGTCCTCGATGTGCCTCTCGTCCGCTAGAAGAAGAAAGGCATTGGCATCCACGTCTTTGTCAACGCCCTGTATACCTACACAAGGCGAGAAAAAGTGAGTATTATTATAAGATCGCAATTAATAGGGCTAGTCTTTGTTATTTTTTCGCCCGAGCTCCGCGAGTACTGCTAATCTTCGTTCGAGTCTTGCAAGTTGTGCTTTCTTTCTCTCCTTAAAAAAAAAAAAAATTGATTCTAATAATCTAACAAAAATTATTTTTAACATTACTTTCATACTAATTTGAAGGAAAAGCCTCATCTTTCTGCCCGTATCACTGTCAATTAGATTTTTTAGTTTATATTTCGACTAGAAACGAAATACTTGCTTTTTTGACTTTATAAGTCGCCCGACTTGTTCAAATTTGATAATAGAAACTTGCATAAAAATGTAGTAATCATTCTCAAAAAATTTAAAACTTTTTAGGTCTAAACAAACAATGCAAATAACAAGTAGAGAGAGAGAGAGCCAGAGATGCAAGAGGGAGATGGGGATACAGATGAAGGAGAAGAAGAAGAAGAGACACTTACTAAAAGTAAATTGACAGAGGGCATAAAGTGTCAAAAACCGAAGGTGTCATCTGGCTCTCCGAAAGATCCGTCGTCGATGTGCCTCTCGTCCGCTAGAAAAACAAAGGCATTGGCATCCACGTCTTTGTCAACGTCCTGTATACCTACACAAGGCGAGAAAAAGTGAGTATTATTATAAAATCGCAATTAATAGGGCTAGTCTTTGTTATTTTTTCGCCCGAGCCCCGCGAGTACTGCTAATCTTCGTCCGAGTCTTGAAAGTTGTGCTTTCTTTCTCTCCTTAAAAAAAAAAATAAATTGATTGTAATAATCTAACAAAAATTATTTTTAACATTACTTTCATACTAATTTGAAGGAAAAGCCTCACCTTTCTGCCCGTATCACTTTCAATTAGATTTTTTAGTTTATATTTCGATTAGAAACGAAATACTTGCTTTTTTGACTTTATAAGTCGCCCGACTTGTTCAAATTTGATAATAGAAACTTGCATAAAAATGTAGTAATCATTCTCGAACAATTTAAAACTTTTTAGGTCTAAAGAAACAAAGCAAATAACAAGGAGAGAGAGAAGAAATATTAGAGAGAGAGAGCCAGAGATGCAAGAGAGAGATGGGGATACAGATGAGGGAGAAGAACAAGAAGAAGAGATACTTACTAAAAGTAAATTGACAGAGGGCATAAAGCGTACAAAACTTTTGACCGAACCACCGTCACTTATCATACCGGAGGTGTCACCCGGCTCTCCGAAAGATTCGTCGTCGATGTGCCTCTCGTCCGCTAGAAAAAGAAAGGCATTGGCATCCACGTCTTTGTTAACGTCCTATATACCTACACAAGGCGAGAAAAAGTGAGTATTATTATAAGATCGCAATTAATAGGGCTAGTCTTTGTTATTTTTTCGCCCGAGCCCCGCGAGTACTGCTAATCTTCGTCCGAGTCTTGCAAGTTGTGCTTTCTTTCTCTCCTTAAAAAAAAAAAAAAATTGATTGTAATAATCTAACAAAAATTATTTTTAACATTACTTTCATACTAATTTGAAGGAAAAGCCTCACCTTTCTGCCCGTATCACTTTCAATTAGATTTTTTAGTTTATATTTCGACTAGAAACGAAATACTTGCTTTTTTTACTTTATAAGTCGCCCGACTTGTTCAAATTTGATAATAGAAACTTGCATAAAAATGTAGTAATCATTCTCAAACAATTTAAAACTTTTTAGGTCTAAAGAAACAAAGCAAATAACAAGTAGAGAGAGAGCCAGAGATGCAAGAGGGAGATGGGGATACAGATGAAGGAGAAGAAGAAGAAGAGACACTTACTAAAAGTAAATTGACAGAGGGCATAAAGTGTCAAAAACCGAAGGTGTCACCCGGCTCTTCGAAAGATTCGTCGTCGAGGTGCCGCTCGTCCGCTAGAATAAGAACGGCTTTGGCATCCACGTCTTTGTCAACGTCCTGTATACCTACACAAGGCGATAAAAAGTGAGTATTATTATAAGAACGCAATTAATAGGGCTAGTCTTCGTTATTTTTTCGCCCGAGCCCCGCGAGTACTGCTAATCTTCGTCCGAGTCTTGCAAGTTGTGCTTTCTTTCTCTCCTTAAAAAAAAAAAATTGATTGTAATAATCTAACAAAAATTATTTTTAACATTACTTCTATACTAATTTGAAGGAAAAGCCTCACCTTTCTGCCCGTATCACTTTCAATTAGATTTTTTAGTTTATATTTCGACTAAAAACGAAATACTTGCTTTTTTGACTTTATAAGTCGCCCGACTTGTTCAAATTTGATAATAGAAACTTGCATAAAAATGTAGTAATCATTCTCAAACAATTTAAAACTTTTTAGGTCTAAAAAAACAAAGCAAATAACAAGTAGAGAGAGAGAGAGAAAGAGAGAGAGAGCCAGAGATGCAAGAGAGAGATGGGGATACAGATGAGGGAGAAGAAGAAGAAGAGACACTTACTAAAAGTAAATTGACAGAGGGCATAAAGTGTCAAAAACCGGAGGTGTCACCCGGCTCTCCGAAAGATTCGTCGTCGAGGTGCCGCTCGTCCGCTAGAATAAGAACGGCATTGGCATCCACGTCTTTGTCAACGTCCTGTATACCTACACAAGGCGAGAAAATGTGAGTATTATTATAAGAACGCCATTAATAGTGTTAGTCTTCGTTATTTTTTCACCCGAGCCCCGCGAGTACTGCTAATCGTCGTACAAGACGTGCTTTCTTTCTTACCTTAAAAAAAAAAATTGATTGTAATAATCTAACAAAAATTATTTTTTATGTAGATCTAAGATGAACCACTGGATGCAAAATTGTAAGGTAGGTGACGTTATCCTTGTGAAATACGGACGGAACCCATGGTAGCCATCTGTGGTGAAAAATAAGAAATGGGAAAAGAAAATACAAGGATTATTAGTGAAGTATATCCCAGAGAAAGAAGATGAAGCAGCTTTCAAAATATTTAATAATAAAAATATTAAAAAATTTGATACAAATGATTTCAACATGCTAAATGAGGAAATACCTAAAAAATTAAAAATGTTATTTCGTACAGCGTGGAATAAAGCCAAAACTTTATGCAATTAAAAAATAAAATGATAAGTAAATGATTTTTTATTTGAAACCCACCCCAATAATCTTATTTTAATAATTTATCCTAATACGAGAAAGCTTCTACTTTTATGAAATGGAAACACTGATGCAAAATAAAGGTAACGTAAACATGCAAAAGATCCGCTCCCTTCCACGAGCTTCGCGTCCGTGGTTCTGCTTTTATAAAATCGTAAGCGCAACCGTGCAAGGAGGCGGGCTTGTTCTGTAATCGGGATCCGTAACATTGGGAACACCAACATGTGAGAATATGATCAAAAAAAAATCGCTGCCAGCTCGTGGCTTCCTCCAACTTAGATAACCATGCTGCTAATTAATATTTAATTAATTAAAAAAGGATAATTCATATTTTCATTAATAACAAAAAACAAATTACAGAAATTTAAATATTAAAAAATAAAGAAAATGTACAAATTAAAATTGCCTTTCAATAAAAATTAATTATATCAAGTAGTACTAGCTGTAACATATTAAAGAATAAAAAAGCAAAGAACTTCAAATTATTTTCAATCAGCTTTTTCTGATGAAAATCGATGAAAAACGATGAATATTAGTGCCTTGTAAACATTTTTTGTCTAAAAATTCGTTTTCACCGTTACAAAGCTTTCTCCTTGAGAAAACAAACAAGTAATAAATATATTGATTCCACATCTCTACACAACTTAAAGCGATTAAACCAATTTCAATCCAGTTACTATTATTTAGAAAACCTAAATTTTAAATACAGCAAGTTAAAATTTTGAACACAAATTATCTACATCTCACACAAATATACAAATATAACATGTCCTAAAAATTTTAGAAAGATCAAACAAATTTCACTCAATATTATGCGATCCCGATAAAATTTGTCATACTTTTATTGTCTATATGAAACAAAATCGTCTATAATTTTCTTTGAAATTTATGGACCAACCTTTTGCCTAAATAATTCAGTAGGTACTTATCCAAATCTATCCCTAAAAAAACATTCAAAAAGATTTCAGCAAATATTATGCATTTTATAAATTTTTTTGTCTTTAAAAATAATGTATAAATGAGGAAATAGCAACCTATTATTAAAAAAAAAACAATTAAAAAGAAATAATAAATCTATCCAGACAACTCCATTGGGAGCTTAAAAACCCAGACAATTCCGCCGAGCACTAAGAAACTAGGCAATTCGCGATCTCCTTTTTAGTTGAGAACCGCAGTTCTTTATATACGTAACAATTTGTTTTCTACTATTGCGAACCGCTGTAGGGATTTAAAATCCTTGGTTTTTTAACTCAGTACAGCGGTTATCAACTAAAAAGCGAATTAAAAAAATGGAGCACGCGAATTGTCTGGTTTCTTGGCGCTTGACCGAGTTGTTTATGGTTTCTTAGCGCTAAGCCGAATTGCCTCTTAGTCTCTTTTCACCTCTCAGCCGACGAACTAATGTTATTGTAAAGCGTACAATTTTCATTGACCGTTAAAATTAACAAGGTATCATTTTATCTCATTGTCGGCGTATCGAGATGTAGTAACGGTGAATCAAAATGCTTTACTTAAATTTGCTTGTTATAAATTATTTATACAATATATCAATATATGAAATATCAATTATTTGTTTATATTTTATGAAGAGAAAGTGCTGATGTCAGTTCAATCTGAGGTCAAATAGTCACGAGCAGCCGTTAATTCATAGTAGTAGGCAATCGAAGCAAGGTATGTAGGTACTAAGGTACATAACAAGAGGAAACTTTTGTAACACAATTAGTTTGAAATAATAACTTTAATTATCGTAATTTCCAAATATGGACATATATAAATTTGGTATCGCAGGAAATACATTTGATGAGCACAGAGACTTGGATGTGATGACAAAATTTTTGGCTCTGCGCACCGCCTGTAATTGTCACTAATAATTAAGCGATGGATTTACTATTGATCGCTACAATTAATACCGTATATATGATTTTACCAGATTCTCGACGAACCGAGATCTAGAAAAATTGAATAAAAAAGCGTTAATTCAATTGTTTATTTATTAATTACTCGCATATTCATCAATATATGAAAAATCAATTATCTTTTAACTTTTTATTATAAAGAGAAAGTGCTGACTTCAGTTGAATAGGAAGTTAAATCTTTACGAGTTGCAGTCGTTGTTGTGTGCATTGGAGGCATCACAGTATTTTTTCAACACAAAAGGGAACTAGCGAGTCATACTTTATTATCATTTAATTATTTTAATTAACGTAAGATAGATTTGTGGACCTACATCAATGTTGTATGCGGATACAACATAGTCATTTCTTCTTCTCACAGTTTTTAACTGTTTTTGCAAAACGTACGATTCGCTATTGATCGCTGGAAATAATGGGGGAAGACGTTACCTGATTCTCGGCAAACCGAGATCTGAGATCAGTAGAAGAAAACGATTCAACTAAATTGTTCATTCATAATTGACGAATATATTTATCAAAATATATTCGATTTAGTATATTTTTTAATATTTTATTAAGAGAAAGCGCTGATATTATTTAAAACCGAAATTTCATGCTCACGAGAGCCGCGTCCTTGGTGTAGGCAATCGAAACCAAGAATTTAAGTACATCAAACATGGTAAATAAAGTAATACGATTAATATGAAACAATCATGACTTTGATTATCCCGATTTGGATGTATAAACATACTTCAAAGTTTGAATGGAAAATACACTGGGGAAAACCCGGAGTTTAGTCTGCATTCCTGATTATCGGTGCGCCGAGATCTTGGAATATAATGAAAAAAGTAACGGCAGTGTCATAAGCCATAATGTGATATGAATGCTTACACACAAGTTTATGCGATAACAAAATAATTGGCCCGTCTCACTGTCCTTTATTGTTATTGTAAAACGTATAGAATTTTCTATTGATACATGGAATGAACGGCGTACATACGATTTCACTTGATTCTCGGTGAACCGAGATTCAGGAACAGTGGATAAAAAAGATTTACTTCTATTGGTTATTTGTAATTACTTATATATTTCACAATATATCAAATATAATTTAATTTTTTAATATTTTAAAAAGAAAATGTGCTGAGGTCAGTTCAATCAGAAGTCCAATATTCACGAGTTGCCATTCTTGTTGCTTCGGGCATTCGTGGCATATAGTATTGAGGTTTATCGCACATGGGAAATATAGTAATTGAATTATTGTGAATTTATTACTGTGACAATCTCAATTTGCATGTATGCACATGCATCAATGTTGCATCAAGAAATGCATTCGAGAACAACCGAAAACTCAATTTTGTCTGAATTTCCGATTCCCAGTGAGCCAAAATATGGGAACATAATAAAAAAGTAATGACTTTCCGTCGTAATAATGTGATGTGAATGCTTACACACCAGAGTATGTGGCATTTTGATAACTCAAGTATTCGTTTGTCTCGCAGTTTATTATTGTTATTGTAAAGCGTACGATGTTCTAGGGATCGCTGGATTTGATAACTTTTATAGCACTGTGTGACCTAAATCCGCACTTAAGTCACGGCTAGTTGTGACTTAAGTAGCCCATTATTACACTGTGACATAATGAATTTACTTAAGTCACAGGTACGTAATTAACGCCAATTATCTACCAAAACTATTCAAAAATATGATTTTACATATAAGAATGAACACGAAAAGAAGTAAAACTTCGTTAATAGTTGACGAACTACAAAGAATAAATAAAAATGATGATAATAAGGCTTCTCTATATTATAGGTTAGTTTCATCTGCTATGAAATAGCAGACCGCGCGCTTTTTAAATATTCAATATTAAACTGTATGGATTTTAGTTTTAAAAGTCTTTCTCTTTAATGATATAACGTATACAAATCTTTCACTTTCATAAACTTCAACTTTTGTTAAAGATACAAATCAAATTGCTAAGAATCTAGTTTTATGATTTTTTTATGTATATATTCGATATTCTAGATTCAATAATAACCATATTCTATATCAGGTATTCTATTATTTAAATAACTTTTTATTAATTTTTTTCAGGGCGGGGGGGCTGCGCCCCGCCCCCCTCCGCCCCACACTTCTCCCACCCCACTTCCAACTATCATTATAAATATGCACAAATAAATAAAATAAGAATATGGCGGATTTATGTCACACGAGCTATAAAATAGTATACGATACTCGTGACTTAAATGGCTCATTATTACACGGCGTTTAGCGCCCTCGCTGCGCTCGGGCGCTAACCTCACGCCGTGCAATAATGGGCCACTTAAGTCACACGTATCGTAATATACTATTACCTAATTCTCGACGAACCGAGATCTAAGGACATAGGAAGTATATCGCTTCAATTACATTGTTAGTTTATTCATAAATTTATTTATAGTTATTTTCTTAATCAAATTTCATAAAGAGAAGGAGTTTAGTCAATATAATATGAAGGCATACGCGCAGCGATCCCTGTGGGAGGCATATGTGAGGTCAAGATAATTTGGTATATCATACAAGCTAATGAAGGTAATACTATTATCATATGATTGCTGTAATTATTATTTGAATTTGCATGCATTTACATAATTTAATCTCCGATTTGAAAATGGACTTCACATAGCTGAGATTTAGCGAACGTACCCTAATCCCGGTACACCGATAAGTGGAAAAAATCTATGAGATGCTGATAATTATTAATGTGATATGAATGCGTATATACGTATATAAATATAAATATGAATGTATATATACGCATTTTATATGCGTATGTATACATATAAATGCACAAGAAACAATGATTTTTCATTCTTTTCGGAGTCTGTAGTGACAATCCTCCAACGCACCACATTAATAACGTTACAGCAAAATAGTCGATTAATGAATCAATTCCGGATAAGGTGCTTTCGAAGTACTTTTGTCTCCTCTATCGTTTGGTATCATTTATTTGGCGATAGAGATAATATTAAAAAAGTTAGAAGTATATTTGCATGGAAAAAAATTTTTTTTTCACTTTTATTTATGCATTTTTAGAAAGAGCACAAAAAAATAACTTGAAATAGATGTGTTTCGCAATAAAATGACAAATACAATTATTGCAAATAAATTTATGAAATCTTAATACCAGTGATGCAGTTTGTAATGCATTGTAGATAAAGCTTTACGCTTTGACAAGAGAAGAGAATTTATGAATAAAATAGTAAGCAAAGTTAGTAATAGCACTGTGTGGCATAAATCCGCATTTATGACACGCCTATCCATGACATAAGTAGTCCATTATTGCACCGTGCTTATCACCCTCGCTGTCGCTCGGGCGATACTGCACGGTGCAGAAATGGACTGCTAATGGAACGGATAGGCGTGACATGGCGGATTTATGCAGTCAGTGCTATGAAATAATGTACGATACTCCTACTCGTGTCCGAAGTCGTTCTTTACGGCACGGCGTGTATAAGCGCCCGAGCGCAGCGAGTGCCGTAAAGTGCGACTTATGCCACTGGTATCGCAATGTACTATTACGATCCGCGGGCAATGATATAGTTACGAAGGTTATTTTTATTACAGAATAGAATATACCTATATCTAATCGTTGATCGGGTTGTCATTATTCAAAAAAATCGCTGCATGCGATTCGTATGGGAAAGACGTTCATTTTAATAGTTTAATAAATTAATTCAATAAAATCTTACAGAAATTGCGGCCTATCATCTGCTCTCTTTGAAAATGACAAATAAAGTTTGAACACCTGTTCAAATAATATAATATACATAATAAAGTGCCGAAATATATTTTTTTATTGAATAATGTTTGATAACATTTTGAAAGTGATCCGTACTTGGTTTATTCCCACTTGTGCTTGCCTATAATGAAAATCAAGCGGGGGCAGTGACAATGTAGGCGATTGGTTTAGTAATACGCACCGGAAATTTCTTTACGCGTTATAACAATGGGCTTGAAGCTATTTACTTCCTAGGTAACTAGATCTCGATTCGCCGGGTATCAGGTAAAAACGTAGACGACCAATACCAGTAATTTAATAGCGAAACCTACGCTTAACAGTAACAATGGCAGTCTGTTAGAAGAATTATAAATTATTTTTTCTCGTGTATTTATATGCCTACGAATTCAGATCACATCAATATGTATGAGTAAGGCGCCGTCTTCTGTAATTGTCCCACTTGTCGGTGTACCGGGATTTGGGTACGTTCACCTAATCTCAGCTGTATGAAGTCAATATCTGAATAATAACTATTACAGACTGGTACAAGAATGACTCTAATAGTTATTATTCAGATATTGACTTCATACAGCCGAGATTGGGTGAACGTACCCAAATCCCGGTACACCGAGAAGTGGGACAATTATAGAAGACGGCGCCTCACTCATACACGTTGATGTGATATGAATGCGGAACCATATAAATAAACAAGAAAGAATAATTTCTAATTCTTCTAACGGTCTGCCATTGTTACTGTTATGTATATGATTCCCTATTAAATTGCTGGTATTGGTCGTCGAAGTTTTTATCTGCTACTCGGCAAACCGAGATCTAGGAACATACGAATTAGTAAATAGCTCCTCCAATCCCATTGTTATTTTATTTATAAATATATTCATAGTCATTTCGTTAATCAAATTTCATAGAAAAAAGCTTTGTCAATATAATATGAAGTCTGAACTGTACGCTCAGTGATCCTTGGTGAAGACGTATCCGAGGAAAAGTTATGGATATATAATCATACAAGCAAATAATGGTAATACGATTTTTATCATAGACTGGCTTTAATTATTATTTGAATTAGCATGTCTTGACATAATGTATTCTCCGATTCAGAAATTGACTTGATATAGCCGAGATTATTTGCATATCCCAAATTCCAGTATACCGAGATGTGGGACATATAAAGAAGGCGACGACTTTCTGAACGACATGATGTGATATGAATGTGTATAAAGATAAATACACAAGAAACAATGATTTTTAATTCTTCTCACAATCTCTTATAGTTATAATTAAGATATTGACTTAATACAGCCGAGACTAGGTGGTACCCAAATCCCGGTACACCGAGAAGTGGGACAAATATAGAAGGCGATGACTAACTTATAAAAATTGATGTGATATGACTCGTAGTCATATAAATCATAGACTTATACAGATAGGCTGTGCGGTCTTACCGCTTACGGGCCCACGAGTACTCGAATAGAAGGACAGAGATATGCTGGCAGGCTAGATAGAAGGTCGGAGGGGAAGTAGGGTATGCGCATATGCACAAAACACAAAGATTGTTTTGATATATAACCTCAAATTTTACAGAAAGTTTACAGATAATCAGCTCCAAACCATTCCAACATTTATTTATTCTTCTTTAATAAAAATCCCAATAAACGATAAAGCATAAAACAATAAACAAGTCTTCGTATTAAACCAATTAAGCATGTAAACGATACAGATCTACACACACACACACATACACACACGCACACACATACACATATATATATACACACACACATACACACAGCCACACAGCTACGCCTTCTCCTCGTTCTCCCTACCACTACAACGATTAGAAAGAGAAAGAGAGCCTGTCACTATTGCTCTCTCTTTATAATGAAGGGCTTCGCGCCACTCATTGGGTGCGCAGTCTATCTGTATAAGTCTATGGTTTTCCTATTCACTGATTGGCTACCATAAGTCCATAACCAGCAGCGGCGAGAATGAGGGGGCGGTGCTTTCCCCTTCACCCCTCTCGAAAATCGAGCAAGTTTGGCTGCTCGCGTAAGCGGAACGAGTAGCTACACGAGCTTCCGCGAAACTTGCGAGGTGCACCGACAGAATACTAATTGCTGTTTTATAAAAGAAAATATTTTTGCTTTTTTTTGCGGACTTCAAGTCTGTGTATGATATAATATGTATATGTATGCAAATATCATACTTTTAGTTTTCTCTACGCTACTTAGGAAAATGAATTCTAATAAATATAATGAAAAAGAATAGTGTAAAATTTTTCTGTAAAACATTGTTAAACCTCATTAAATATGATTGATTTTTACAAATTTATCAAAAAACTAAAATCAGAGTACAATTCTAAGACCATCTATAAACTTTTATGCAAAACATTCATAATGTACATTCATGTAGTTTCTTTGAGTTACTATAAAAATAAAATTGATTTAAAATATATTAATTCACTGAAAAATCTGAGAATAATATGATTTCAACTTTAAGTATAGTTGAATATTGTGATGAATAAGAATATAAAAATATTCAAAGTATTTATTGAAAACATATATTGAATTATAAAAGTAAATCACCCTTTTTATACAAATTCAAAATATTCGCCGTATAAATGTATGCATAAACATATATGTAAAACATGATCTCTTTTTAATTTAAAATGAATAAGTTCATCAACTGTACAAAAACTATATTAGGTAGTTATCCCTATTTTCCATGTGTTTGCGGAACATTGATTCGCGAAACTTCCGTGACAGTCTGACAGATGAATTTTCGGGAATGCGGTAAGCCGGTTAAGAGCTGGAAGGCGCGGCCATTTCGAAGTAACAACATTTCTAAGTAACTTTAACAAAACGGTGGTACTTCAGATAAGGCTACACCAGTTTAGTGTTGCCTTGTCCTTTGACAGAGTAACAACTCTTTATGGAGTTTATTTTATAAATAAAAGTGTCTATATATACATATATATAAGGAACATTAAAATGTATTTATACAAGCCGGAGTGGGAAGAACGTCCTGAAATCAATCACAGGATTCGAGCAGACAATGATGACAGGGCAAAAGCTATTTGCAATCTATGCAATCGAAGAGTCGCTGCACAATTAAGTGTTATAAAAAAACATTTGCGAAAGCATATTAGAGATGTGCACAATGGCGATAATGAAGTGAATGATGAAGTGAATCATGCCTTACAGCCACAACAAGTGGACATTCAATGGAACGATTCACCTTATAAATACCAGGTGATTAATAATGATTTGAAACTCCACTTCACATTTGCATATATGCGTAAAGCGAAATATTATGACGTTTCGAGGTACTGAAATACGCGGATAATACTTTTTATTTCATACACGACAATATAAAGTGACCTCCTCAAATCCCGGTTCAGTAAGAAATGGGAAAACTGCAGGAACGCGTCCTCCATTAAAATTAAAATCATTTATATCTATGAATAAACGCGACTGTAAGTAATTATACATGAACATAAAATTTTTCGTTTGTCGCTTCACGGAAGGTAATTATTACAAAATATAATTTAGCACGATTTTCTGGACACAACGCAAAAGTCACTACACTATGCGTGAAGCGGAACATGGTTTTTATCGCATTAGAAATTAAAAATATTACAACGATTTCGAGGTGACAAAATACGCAGTTAATACTTTTTATGTGATACCTGACAATATAAAGTAACGTTTCGAAATCCCTGGTCACCAAGAAGTGGAAAAACAGCAGAAACGCGTTTCTCGATACATATTAAAATGAATTATATAATTACTTAAACTCAATTGTAATTACATAGTACTACACATTAACAAGTAATTACACATGTACAAAAAATGTATGGCTTATTGCTAGGTCTAAGATTATAGGAGTTGATCGTATATGTTTTTATCCGAATCCTGGCAAACCAAGATCTGGGTACGCCAACTGTGATCCTTAAAATGGACATCGTTCTTAAATCGTTAATCATAAATAATTATTTCAATTTAAGTCCAAAACTATGATGAACCGATTCTTTTAATAGTGTTCTGAATGATTATATATCGACAGCAGCTGAGCGGAACAAGAGCGTATCTCGCGGCTCGCCGCGCCGATAAAGCAATGCGCATCTCGCCGCGTGCGGCGTGGATGAAGAAGAGCGCATCTCGGCTCGTATTTTTTATTATTTATGTATATAAATACATATATTATATGTATTACACACACACACACACACACACACACACACACACACACACACACACACACACACACATAAACACACATACACACACACATATATATATCCCACACACACACACACACACACACACACACACACACACACAGATACACACACACACACACACATACATACACACACATATATTACATATATTGTAGCCCTTGTTCCGCTCAGCCGTCGATATGCAGGCTCTCCGTTGCAGGATCACGTGCATGCGATAGGAGTGAGCGTTATTACACATTGTGATTTTTGTTGGAAAATAATTAAGATAATTTCTATATCGCAATGATGTTCTAAATATTCGTATTTTTTTTTATAAATACCATAATTTATTTGTTACAGGTTGCATGGGAAAACAATGGGTTTTATAGAGACTTTATACGAAGCGTCGACGGCGATTTAAATCTAGCATTTTGCTCTATCTGCAATGAGAGCATCATTGCTAAAAGCTCCTCCTTACGGCAGCATAGACAGACTTATCTGCATTTTCGGAATACTGAAATAGCGGCGGAGAACCCCACCAGACAGTTTTTTCATATGAATCCTCGATTTAATATGCAGATGGCTGAGCGCGAGCTTCAAGTGACAAGTTATATTGTCGAAAATCACTATTCGTTTAAATCTGTCGAAAATCTGGTTCCATTTGTAAAATATATTAACCCAGATAGTGAATCAATTACACAAATGAAAATGTGTAGAGTGAAAGCGCAGAAACTCGCTACACGAGTCATTGCACCAGTGCAAAAGCAAAAACTTATAGAAACATTATGTGTTACTAAATTCTCTATTTTAGTAGACGAAATGACGGATATAGCCGTTGATAAATGCTTGTGTATCGTCGTACTTTTCTGGGATGAAATAGCGAAAGATATCGCTTACTATCTTTGGGATATGGTGGAAGTATATAGAAGAGGAGAAATAAGAATTGTTGTGAATGCCGAACATTTGTTCCAACTTATGAAAAACTCATTTGAAGTGGCGGGCATTCCCTTATCAAACATACTAGCATTTTCATCTGACACAGTAAACGTCATGATGGGTAGAAACAATTCAGTAGCCACTCGTTTTAAGGAACACATTCCAGGTGTGTGTGTATGTGTGTGTGTGTGTGTGTGTGTGTGTGTGTATGTGTGTGTGTGTGTGTGTGTGTGTGTGTGTGTGTGTGTGTGTGTGTGTGTGTGTGTGTGTGTGTGTGTGTGTGTGTGTGTGTGTGTGTGTGTGTGTGTGTGTGTGTGTGTGTGTGTGTGTGTGTGTCCATATTATAAACTAACTAAAAAAAGTTGTGTATGAATTTCAAGCTGATACATAAAGCTGTTCTGGAGAAATTGCCATTTTTAAAGAAAAAGTTAACAAAATTTTAACTTCAAATATCTTTGAAATTTATAGACCAATCCTTTTGCCCAACGAACTCCGCTCAAAGATATCCAAATGTAAAACTAAAAAAAGGAATTAAGCCGGTTTCACTCTAGTAATCGCGCAGCAAAAAAGTCACTTACTTATAAGCTATTATTTTCTTTAAAAAAAAAATCAAGAAAAAGATTTAAAAATTTAGAAAATTATACAGTACTCTTTATTCTTCAAATTAAAAAAATATTCATGTCAATATCTTCTTTATTTCAAAATATAATCTACTTACAAAAAATTACGATATGTTGTACAGTGACAATCCTCCAACGCATCCCATTAATAACGTTACAGCAAAATAGTCAATAAATGAATCAATTCCGGATAAGGTGCATTCGAAGTATTTTTGTCTGCTCTATCGATTGGTATCAGTTATTTAGCGATATCACACCATGTTGTTGAATAAGTCGTAGCCTTCTTTATATGCCCCACTTCTCGGTGTACCGGGATTTGGGTACCACCTAGTCTCGGCTGTATAAAGCCAATATCTTAATTATAATTATGAGAAACTGTGAGAAGAATTAAAAATCATTGTTTCTTGTGTATTAATATGCATACAGGTTCATATCACATAATGTTGATGAGTAAGTCGCGCCTTCTTTATATGTCCCATTTCTCGGTGTATCGGGATTTGGGACGTGCAAATAATCTCGGCTCTGTCAAGTCAATTTCTGAATCGGAGAATAAATTATGTCAAGACGTGCTCATTCAAATAATAATGAAAACAATTCTATGATAATCGTATTACTATTATTTGCTTGTACGATATGTCCATTACTTTTCCCCGGAAATGTCTTTACCAAAAATTACATCGCGAACTATTCGGTCTTCATAGTATATTGACAAAGCTTTTTCTCTTTATGAAAGTTGTTTACCGAAATTCCTATAAATATACTTATAAATAAACTTACAATGGGCTTGAAGCTATTGACATCATAAGTACCTAGATCTCGGTTGCCGAGTATCAGGCAAAAACATACACGAATTGATACCAGCCATTTAATAGGGAATCCTACGTAGTATAAATATATACTACAAATAAAGTTTGAACACCTGTTCAAATAATATAATATAGATAATAGAGTGCCGAAATATATTTTTTTATTGAATAATGTTTAATAACATTTTGAAAGTGATCCGTACTTGGTTTATTCTCACTTGTGCTTGCCTATAATGAAAATCAAGCGGGGGCAGTGACAATGTAGGCGATTGGTTCAGTAGTACGCACCGGAAATTTCTTTACGCGTTATAACAATGGGCTTGAAGCTATTTACTTCATATGTACCCAGATCTCGGTTCGCCGAGTAACAGATAAAAACGTAGACGACCAATACCAGCAATTTAATAGGGAATCATACGCTTAACAGTAACAATGGCTGGCTGTTAGACGAATTAGAAATGATTGTTTCTTGTCTATTTATATGCTTCCGCATTCATAATACATCAATATTTATGAGTAAGTAATCACCTTCTATATTTGTCCCACTTGTCGGTGTACCGGGGTTTGGGTACGTTCAGCTAATTTCTGCTGTATGAAGTCAATATCTTAATAATAACTATAAGAGACAGAGAGAAGACTAAAAAATCATTGTGTCTTGTGTATTATATACCTAGAAATATACAAGAAACAATCATTTTTCATACTTCTAACAGTCTCTAATAGTTATTATTAAGATATTGACTTCATACAGCCGAGATTACGTGAACTAATAATAATAATAATTTCTAATTCTTCAAACGTTCAGCCATTGTTACTGTTAAGCGTAGAATTCCCTATTAAATTACTGGTATTGGTCGTCTACGTTTCTACCTGCCACTCGGCGAAACGAGATCTAGGTACATAGGAAGTAATTAATAGCTTCAAGCTCATTATTAGTTTATTTATAAATATATTTATAGTAATTTTGGTTATCAAATTTCATAAAGAGAAAAAGCTTCGTTAACATAATATGAAGTCCGAGCCGTACGCGCAGTGATCCTTGGTGGAGACATAGCCGGGGAAAAGTAATGGGTATATCGTAGAAGCAAATAATGGTAACACGATTTTTATCAGAGAATTGCTTTAAGTATTATTTGAATTAACACGTCTTGAAATAATTTATTCTCCGATTCCGAAATTGCCTTGACATAGCCGAGATTATTTGAACGTTCCAAATCCCGGTACACCGAGAAGTGGGACATATAAAGAAGGCGAAGACTTACTTATAAATATTGATATGATATGAACACGTATACATATAAATACACAAGAAACAATGAATTTTCATTCTTCCAACAATTTCTAATAATTATTACTCAGATATTGACTTCATACAGCCGAGATTAGGTGAACGTCCCCAAATTCCAGTACATTGAGAAGTGGGACATATGAAGAAGTCGTCGTCTTACTCATACACATTGATCTGATATGAACGCGTAAGCGTATAAATACACAAGAAAGAATAATGTCTTATTCTTCTAACAGTCTGCCATTGTTACTGTTAAGGGTAGAATTCCCTATTAAATTGCTGGTATTGTTCGTGTATGTTTTTACCTGCTACTCGGCGAACCGAGTTCTAGGTACATAGCAGGTAAATAGCTTCAAGCCCATTATTATAACGCGTATAAAAGAAATTTCCGATGCGTACTACTGAACCAATCGCCTACATTGTAACTGCCAGCTCCACTTTTTTTCTCGAAAACAAATGAAGATAATCACTTGAAATTTTAACCAAATATAGTCTTCAATGAATGTTATAAGTGGTTAAAATTGCAAGTCGTTAAATAAAATATTTTTTGAGAAATTAATTTATGAAATATAAAAATGTTTTCCTTAATAACAAATGACGGAGTGAAGATAATACAACTTTAAAAAAAAGAAATTGTAGGTAATTTGACGACCTTTCAAAAAAGGATTATTAGATTATGTAATAATAGCTGTATGATATGAAAAAATCAAAAAAACTAAAAATTCAAAATCGTTTTTTTGTTAAAAAAAAAAAAGAAAAACGATAAAATGAAAAATAGGTTAAGCTATCTCTATTCTATGCCCAAACGAAAAGAATAAGCCCTCTCCGATGAAAATCGGTCAATTCGTTCAAAAGTTATAGCAGGTACACACGCACACACATACATAGAGATTTTTTTGCTCAAAAACGACGGATATTGGTGCCAAAATTCTTAAAACATGTTTTTAAACATTTTTTGTTTCAAAAATTTTTTTCACCATTACAAAGCTTTCTCTTTGAGGAAGCAAAATATATTTCGGCACTCTATTATCTCCATTTATTTTACGATGGGATACGTAATAGCAAAGTAAAAAAAAAAAAATTGATACAAAAAATAAGTTGTTCAAACTTTATTTGTACATTTTGAAAAAGAGCAAATGATAGGCTGCAATTTCGGTAAGGTTTTATTGAATTAATTTATTAAACTATTAAAATGAACGTCTTTCCCATACGAATCGCATGTAGCGATTTTTTATGAATAATCACAATCCGATAAAACGATTAAATATATTCTGTAATAAAAATTCCCCTCGTAACTATATCATTTCCCGCGGATGATGAAAAGACATTCTATATCGTTAGAACGTTCGTTGCTATGTTGCTATGTAAATAAACGAATAACCTCTTTTGATATACACGCCAAGAAGTTGGCTACTAACTTTGCTTACTATTTCATTTATAAATTTTCTACTCTTGTCAAAGCGTAAAGCTTTATCTACAATGCATTACAAACAGCATCACTGGTATTAAAATTTCATAAATTTATTTGCATTAATTGTATTTGTCATTTTATTCCGAAACACATCTATTTCAAGTTATTTTTTTTTGTGCTCTTTCCGAAAATGCATAAATAAAAGTGAAAAAAATTTGTTTTCATGCAAATATACTTTTAACTTTTTCAATATTGTCTCTATCGCAAAATAACTGATACCAATCGATAGAGGAGACAAAAACACTTCGAAAGCACCTTATCCGGAATTGATTGATTAATCGACTATTTTCAAAAAATATTTTTTTTTACTATCACAAAGCTTTGAGAAAGCAAAAATATTAAAATTTTTTAATTGAATTTCAGGAATATTAATCGTAAAGTGCCCATGCCATATAGAGCATTTATGTGCGAATGATGCGATGAAGATGCTACCTTCCAATTGCGAGAAAATGATTTACTCCACTTATAACTATATAACAGCGAGTGCGGGAAGGAAAAATCGATTTAAGAAGCTGCAAAAGCTGAGCAATAAAGCAGCTATACCAAAAACTGTTTTGAGGCCCGTAGCGACTCGCTGGACTTCAATCTATTATTGTATTGTACGGATCCTGAGATTATGGCCAGTTCTCACAAAATATTTTGAAATAGAAGCTGCTGAAGAAGAAGAGCAAAACAGTCAACGAAAAGACCAAGACACTAATTGCCAAGAACTGTGTACACTCTACAGAGATCCAATGATGCATATGTATCAAGTGTTCTTGGAATGGGTTTTGAAGGAATTCATTAAATTTAATGAAAAATTTCAAAGTAATAGCTCACTGGCATTTGAAAGGCAAATCCTTATTGGAAATTTATATAAATTTTTTTTAAATATTTATATGGATTCTGGTTTTATTCATTCAACAGCTGTAGAGAACATTAATCCATTCGATACGGATTACTTTGTAGCTGTTGAGGAGATTAAGTTACCTGGGAATCTTACTGGCTTAATGCAAAGGTATATTGATGATGGTGAAGAAGCTGCTCGAGGTGATGCACAAACAGAGATGTTTGAGTTAAAAAGTAATTTTCAAAAATACGCTAAGCAAGCGGCTGCGAAAATCGAAGAGCGCTTTGATTTAGAGGACACAAACATGTTCTTATTGGGCTTTTTACACCCATCAAATGCTTTAAGCAGAAATTTCCATCGTCAAATGCCAGGTTTTATAGATTTTTTTAGAAAATTCCCCAATATGGTGCCAGAAAGAATTGAAGATCTGATTGTGAGTATCATTGATAGAGAATGGGCGAATTTATTAAAGTATGAATTCCAGGAAAATTTCAAATCAATTGAAGATCCGATAAGGTTTTGGGCTATCCTTCAAAAATTTGAGAATACTAAAGAGGAACTGTTATCCAAGAACCTTTCGAAAGTGGCTTATCATGCGTTATCACTTCCGAATTCTAACGCTCCACCAGAAAGAATATGGAGTAGGTACAATTTTCTCAAAAATAAATGGAGGGCTTCATTTAAATCTTGCAATGTAAAATTAATGATACAAGCCCACGAGTATATAAAATCATTTGGAGGTGCAACAAATTTTACTGTAAATGTACAGATGTATGATTTATTTAATAGTAATATGTATTTGCCAGAAAATGAAGAAGATGCCGAATCAGAAGGAGATGAATTATTAGAAAGAGAGGAGTATAATTTAAATTCAGACTATTTGAAAGAGTGTAAAGCTTTTGATAACCTTTATAAAGATAAAGAACGTGGAAAGAAGAGGAGGTACTCAAGTGATGAAAGTGATGAAAGTGATAATGAATAACATTAGAATGACAATTTTGAATTATGATTATTATTTATTATAAAAAAAATAAATTTTGGATTAAATATTATTATAAGTACACATTATTATTATACATAATCCTAAGTATAAATGTTGTTTTGTTATACATTCCATAAAATATGTAATAATGTAAATAATGTAAATATTAAATTCATTACAAATGGAAAGTAACGACCCATATTATAGATATCAGACTATTATAATAATTTGCGAAACTCACTTGACATAATATTAATATCCGAATGTATTAACATAATAAAATAGCTAAACCGGAAACGCACGAGAGTACAGGTGAGCTTTAGTGTAAGCACCCGAAACCCGGTCTACCGATAAGTGGGAATAAAATATATAAATAAATAAATTAAAATATTAGGCGATGACATAATCATACACATTGATATGATACCAATGCTTTCACATCAGTGTACAAAATATAATAATTATTCTTTTTTCTCAGAGTTGGTAATAATTGTTATTGTAAAACTTACGATTTCTTACTACATTGCTGGGATTAACCGCATACGGTTCTCCTACTACTCGGCTAACAGAGATGTAAGAATATAGAAAAAAAATCATAAATAACGTTGTTCATTTAGAAATTACACATTTATATTTCTAATTAAATTTTGTGATTGTGTTTTTCATATTTTATTAAGAGTAAGTGATTTGACAATAAACTCTAAAGTCTGGAAACGAGAAGGGAAACATAACGTGTGTTAACTAAATAATATGTTATATATCCCCTTTCTGTTTCCAGGCGTACAAATAAGTATATAGTACAAGAAAATAATGATAATATGATATTGATCATTGAATTGCATTTATTATTATCTAAATTTGAATGTATTAACATAATAACATTGCTGATCATGAAATGAACTAGAATGCAGTTGAAATTTAGCTGAGGAACCCGAATCCAGATATACACATTGGTGTGACCCGACTGCTTACGCATCAACACACAAGATAAAATGGATATTCCTTTTCTCAAAACTGGTAATTTTTATTCTTCAGAAGCACCGAGATGTAAGAACAAATTAAAAAAGGGCGATAACTTAATCATTAACTACAATGTCACATACATTAACTGCATACACACAAATGTACGTGATCATTAAATTATTGTCAAGAGAACGATTGTATTGATCGACGGAATGAATGGAGTATGTACGATTTAATATGATTCTCGGCGAGCCGAGCTCTAGGAACAGCGGATGAAAAAGCTTCATTGTTTCTTTGTTATTACTTATATCTCTGGCTTTCCGGAAAAACCACGTAAGTGACGTGTTTTTCAAAATAGGTTTTATGCCTTATTTCTTATCTTCGAACAGTCCTCTATCAAGTAATCGTCACAGAAATTGCACTTATCTTAAACCACCATAAGGAAAAACGCTAAAACTCGATTTTTTACAACATTTTCTCGGAATAACCACATATCTCCATTTTTTAAAGAATAACTCCAGGAAAAACCACATAACTTCAAATGTGTTTTAAGATAATTCCCAAAAAATCCATATAACTCTATACCACTTATTTCCATTAATATCCTAGAAAAACGATACAACTCCACTTTTCTTGTAAGAGAAAAAGACGTTTCATATCCTTATAAGTGTACCCATAGCAAGGTAGGTGTATTAGAATGAGTACAAAATTGTCCCTACAAGCTCCCGTGATCGATAGTTCAGATTTATCATCTAGGGTTACCGAGAAACCACATTATTGCCATTGAGACCGGAAAAGCCACGTAACTCACCTGAAATTTTTTTTTGTTCCAGGAATAAGCACGTAAGTGAATGTTGATTTCAAACACGTAATACATATGCTATTTCGATTAGTATTCATTGGTATTCATAGATGCCGTGTTGCATTCAATCTTACTTGTCTTGATTAAAAATACGGATGCGAAACTAAAAACTCGATTTTCTTGAAATAATGTAAAGTGGAAATAAGTAGCTATTCCTGGAAGCCACAGATATATTTATCAATATTTCAATTAGAAACAAATTTTTAATATTTTGAGGAGAAAATGTACTGACGTCAGTTCAATAATTCAAAAGTAAAATATTCACGACTCGCCGCTCTTATTGCGGAGATACGTGGCATAGTATTTAGGTTCATCACACAAGGGTAATAAATGAATACGGTTATTATGAATTAATTACTCTGATAATCTCAATTTGCATGTATGTACTTGCATCAATGGTGCATCAGGAAATGGATTGGAGGAAAATCGAGATTTGGTTTGCGTTGCCGATTCCGGGTGCGCCGAGAACTGGGAACACAAGATGAAAAGTGACGACAGTATCATTAACAACAATGTGGTATGACTTCTTATGCGCCAATGTATGTGACAAGAATATATGTTATTCATATCACAGTCTATTATTGTTATTTGAAAGAGTGTGATTTTTTATTGATCTACGGAATAAACGGCGTACTAATGTAGGATTTTGCCTGATTCTCAGCGAGCCGAGATCCAGGAACAGTGTACGAAAAAACTTCATTGGTATTGTTTCTTTGTGATTATTTATACATTTATCAATATTTTAAATATAATCAAATTTTTAATATCTTGAGGAGAAAATGTACTGACGTCAGTTCAATAATTCAAAAGTATAATATTCACGACTCGCCGCTCTTGTTGCGGAGATACGTGGCATCAAGGAGCGCGGGAGCGCTCCGAAGGCAAGTATTGTAGAACAGGCCTGAGGAACGACCGCGCTACATATACATTGAAATGAGTGCCCGAGAATTTGAAGTATTTATTGCAATTTTAAATGGCTTTTATATTCGCTCAAATTAAATAACAACATTCCATTTCGTTATATCATGTTGCAAAAAAAGTTTCATGTAAAAAGATTTTCTCGTATGCGAGATATTAAATAGTGAAAAATTTTATGTCATGTTTCATTTTCACAATTCTCCATTTGATCGCAGTTTTCTTCCCACTTCCGGTCCCACACACACACACGCACGCACGCACGCACGCACGCACGCACGCATATAAACATACTTTCTAATAAACGCATTAGTCCGTATACAACCATCATTTACAGGTTATATATTCAATCAAGACTTTTTACATCATTGAAATTCGATAGATATTTTAAATGGACTTGGTATATCTCAGATATATTTTCAGATAAGTAGCAAACTATCATTATAAAATAAAAAAAATAATGTTATTAATATAAGTATTGGTACTTTGTGAAATCTTTTTTTTGTTATTACAGAGATATCAGAACAAGGATAATTGACAAGTAGATCATGATTAAATAGTATGTAACATAGAAGAGTTCAAAATTATTATTATGCATTTTAAGGCCACCAAAAGATTATATTCAAGTCTGTCAAAGCACGCAACCTCCTGTAGTAGAAAAAATATAAATACTGTTGCTGATAATATTCCTCTAGCAGAGCCTCGTTCTATTTTATGGTGTTTTAATTGTGGAAAGCCCTATGATTTCTAAAGGTAAACTAGCATTATTAAAATTCGGAAATAGTGATATATAAGATTTTCTCAGATTATTAAAAGTGCATCATGCTCAAGTACTCTTCAATTTTACATTTTACATAAATTCTTTCAGATTCAGGCTTCGTTCCATTTTCTGCTTAAAGTTTCACATATATTCAGATAAGTAGCAAACTTTGATTATAAAATAAAAAAAATAATGTTATTAATTTAATATAAGTATTGTTACTTTGTGAAATCTTTTTTTTTATTATTACAGAGTTATATCAGAACAAGGACAATTGACAAGTTGATCATGATTAAATAGTTTGTAACATTATAGAAGAGTTCAGAAGTTGAACATATATTATTATAGCATTCTTTACAAATTTTTCATGTTTGATGGTGTGAATCAAAATCTCATTATTATTATGCATTAAGGCCACCAAAAGATTATGTACAAGTCTGTCAAAGCACGCAACCTGTAGTAGAAAAAATAGAAATACTGTTGCAGATAATATTCATCTAGCAGAGCCTCGTTCTACTATATGGTGTTTTAATCATGGATGCTTTAACTGGCCCTATGATTTCTAAAGGTAATCTAGCATTATTAAAACCCGGAAATAGTGAGATATAAGATTTTCTCAGATTATTAAAAGTGCATCATGCTCAAGTATTTTTTAATTTACAGTACATTAATTCTTCCAGATTCAGGCCTCATTTTTAATTTTTTGCTTAAAGTTCAAATACTGCTTGAAAAAGATATTAACATAAAAACACACTAAAAATTTATGAAGTTCATTGCATATCAATGCGTCAAAGAATGGATAAAACCATGAATTTTAATAATAGTGACATTAAGTAGTGACATTAACCTACAACTAAGATGTTTTGACGGTATTGCACAGGAAGTGCAAAAAAAGTATTATGAATATAAAAGAAATTAGTTTTATTAGAATACAAGTTTTCAAAAATTAGTTCTTCAAAATAAAATAAGTAAATTGTGATTTTAGAAGGAGAAATCATCTATCTAGTTGGAGATCATATTAGAGCTGGTAAAGTTTTTTGAAGACTCATGGAACAAGCTCAACCTGTGCTTTTCTCGAGGGATTGTTGGAAATTCTCTAATAATAAATAACGTAGTGATCTGCCTGATACATTTCAAAGCTAATGTTGTTTGACTATATGTTGGTGGTAGAAAAACCTACTTTTGCATATTATAAACAACTGCCTGAAGAAATGTAAATCTACAAGCGTGACCTACAAGAAAATAATCTAGAAATATCCTGATTTCATTCTCCAATTCGTATACATTCAATAGATCTTCAAAATGTGACAAAAGCTGTTGGGAGATACAACTAAGATGTTTTAGACGGTATTGTACAGAAAGTGAAAGAATTAGTTTGAAATTATAATTTTATTTTATTGATTACAATATGGATGAGTATTTTGTGAAAAAATTTTGTATGAGCTGCTGTTACGGAAATTGTAGTTCGCATGAAAACTAAACTTTTTGTCAACTTTGAGTTTCAAGTTTTATAAAAGCTAGAGGATCAAGTGATATCAGAAATTTAAATTTAAATTTTGAAAACTGGGTTGTCGTAAAAGCAGCATTGACAGCTGGTGTATACCCAAATAAAATTGTGTATAGACAAGAAATACACCCAGCTCAGAACCCAGTATGTATTAAGAACGTACGGAGTATTTTGTCAATCATCAAAAAAACAAGCAGCAATGGTTACTCGTAAAGAACTGACTATATGACTGTGTTCAGAGCTTTTCAAATTTGATAAAATTAAAGAACAAAATTTGTATCTGCTACTGTTATGAAAATAGTAGGTGACACAAGAACTCAACTTCTTGGCAAACTTTGAGCTTCAAGTTTTCTAAATACTCGTATGGGCCGGAGCATATTTTCTTTATATCTTTAAATAAATAAATCTGTAATATAATGTAAATATAATTGAGTCTATTCTCACTTTCACATAAAACACATAGTGCTCAGATTCAAATCAACTTTTAAAGAAAGCAAAAGATGTGCTGACATGTAGATCGAAGTATGTACATTAGAACCTTTGTTTCTGTCAGAAAGTTATGCTATAAGCATTTTTATGAAGCATTTGCCCATAGTGATACTGGTTTGGTAACATGCACTCTGGAATTTGGATTGCATGCATAACATATTCTACATTTATCTCTGTATAAGTATCTATAAAAATAAAAAAATTTATATTTTCATATGACTTCACAATTAATAGTATTGTTAATTGTTAATTTATCATCATAACTAAAAAAAAAATACACGTTTGATATTATTTAAAAAAATTTTACTAATGTAATCATTTTATCAAGCTTCTTAAAAAACATTCAAATTTAAAACTTTTTTGAATAACTATACTACAATTTAATAATGTTATTAATAACATACTATAACAAATCTCAGTAGTAAGGGGACCGGTATAGCGAGACGACCCCCCGCGGTGCGGTGTGTAGGGGCCATGTGGCACCCTGCTGTGCGGTGTGTATGGGTCCCCAAGTGTGACAAGGTGATTAACTCAAGTGTTTACCGTAGCAAGTGTGGCCACAAGCTAATTAGTGTAAACAATGGGGGGTGATTTATTACCCCATAAATAATGGTGCACTTATGGCGCCCGCCATAACGTCATGCCGCTATATATGGCCCACGTGTGTTGCCGTATATGCCATGACTCGAGGTGGTGGGGGGGGGGGGCGAGCGTTTTGGCTGTCTGCGCTACACCATAAAGACTCATAGGGTGCGAGGCCTCTCGTAGTATAGACCGTGTGTGGTGTGTATGGGTCCCAAGTGTGAACACAAGTTAATTAGGGTAAACAATGGAGTGAATTATTACCCCATAAATAATGTCCCACTTATCGCTCGTGCCATGACGCTATGCCGCTATACCTGCCCGTCGCGTGCCGTCGTATATGCCCCGACTCGTGGTGGTGGGGGGAGAGACCTTTGGCTGTACGCGCTACGCCATAAAGACCTCTCGTTGTATAGACCGCGTGCTGTGTGTATGTGTTTCAAGTGTGACAAGTTCATTAATCCAAGTGTTTACAGTAGCACGTGAACACAAGCTAATTAGGGTGAACAATGACGCACTTATCGCTCCCTCCATGACGTCATGCCGTTCTATCTGCTCTGCGCATGCCCCCCGTGTATGCCCTGACTCGTGGTGGTGGAGGACGAGACCTTTGGCTATACGTGCTACACCATAAAGACCCATGGGATGCGAAGCCTCTCGCTATAGAGACCGTGTGTGTGTGTGTGTGTGTGTGTGTGTGTGTGTGTGTGTGTGTGTGTGTGTGTGTGTGTGTGTGTGTGTGTGTGTGTGTGTGTGTGTGTGTGTGTGTGTGTGTGTTCGCAATGAGAAGTTGTGGGGAGGGAATAGGGAGTTGGTGTAAAGGAGGGGTTTACAAATAAAAAAAGCATGTTAAGGAAAAAATCCGTTACGCATATGCTTTTCGGTGACTCAAGCTACTTATGTTTCAAAGCCTCAAAGAAGAAAGCGCCTCCTGTGTTTTTCACCACTTGAAAAAAGGGAAACAGCTAAGGTATTTTTCACCACTCGAAAAAACCGTTACGCATGTGCTTTTCGGTGACTCGATTTGATTATGTTTCAAAGCCTTAAAGAAGAAAGCGCCTTCTGTGTTTTTCACCACTTGAAAAAACCATTACGCATATGCTTTTCGGTTTCTTCATGGAATAGTACATATTCGTTTCAAGATAAAAAAGGTAAGGAATTAAATTTAGCGGGCAAGGTCGTTAAATGAATACGATGTTTGTTTAACTTTTTTTATTGTTCGATCAAATTAAAAAAAATACATTTTAAACTTACAAATATATGAATAATATAAAATTACAAGCTAAAAAAGGCCAAGACAAACGTAGTATACAAAACCTTATAAACTAAGAAAGACGGATACACGCACACATCAGCTTTTACAATTCTAAAACTTACAATGTACATAAAGTGTAAATATAAACTAAAAATTGAATGTGTTTCTGGATAAAAAAGAAATATTACAAACTAAAAAATTGAATGTGACGTAGGATTAAATAGAAATATTATAATAAAAATTAAGTCACGCACACACACACATACACATACACACACGCGCGCACACGCACATTTTATATAAATGGTTTACATGTTTGAACGAACGAGCCAGCGCCCTTGGAAATAATGCTGGGGAAATTGTTCGCACGACGGAGTCTTTTTCGGTGATTTTTTCTTTTTACATTTTCATAAAATTTTGCGGCCAGTGCGTCGTTTACATGTGAATCACGTGAAAAGACGTTACAAAACGCGCGTAAAGTGCGACCGCTACACATATAGCAAAGAAACATAATACAATATTCGCCGCAAACTTTAGAATTAAAACTCTGTAGTTTCTTCTCGTTCCACTTGAAGCTTGCGGAATTTCTTCGAAGTCGATCGATATGATGTCGTGACACAGGGGCGACTCCATAGCTATCGAAATATGTTCCTTTTGCATTTTTGTCTATGTAGAATGCCACCCAGTGGGATCCAGGCTTATCTGAGGTATCGACATTGGTTACAACAGCGGCTGGAAGACTCAAACTTCTGGGGATGTGATCGGCTGCGTATACACCTATCGAGTTTGCTCTGAGGCCAGTAATGGCCCTCGTGATTTGTTTCGTATTCATTTTGCGTTTTCGCTAAATGTGAAATATGTGCTGCTGTCGCTGTCACTTGCTATTTCTGGGGCCACATCTGCTCCTCCTCCTCCTCCTCCTCAGTGGACTGCTCGCTGCCCGGGTGAAAACGGAGTAATTTTTTGAGCTGCTTCTGCTGATACTGATGAAGTGCAGTGTAGAACATTTGACTTTGTACTTGGTCTTTGTTGATCAGCTTCCACTCTTCGGGTAGTATAGAGCGCATCCACTTTTTTATTTGGTGCGCCTTGTAGAGCGCGCAAAAATCTTGTTTATTTTTAAACCTCTGAGTCGCGTGCGTAGAACATACCAGCACGTCAGAAAACATGTTGTTGAGTTTTTCGAACGTCGGCGAGTCATATTTTTCTAAATTACATATGTTTCGACCGAGCAAAGATTCCAGGTACCAGGCCTTCTCCTCGCCGCGAACGTAAATCCGTCTTGCTGCTCTTGCGATATTGAAGAGATAACGATATAGCTGTCTGAGTGATACTTCGCCCTCGAACCAGTTAATACCGTGAATATCGACAGCGCAGTAGGAATTTGTATTTTTTACGTCTTCGGGCAGCTCGATGAAATTGCACGGTGCTTGTGCAATCCAGTGGTCGACAATGGGTTTCTGTAAGCAAATGATCGCCACCTCCTTTGGTAAAAACTTCCTTTCAGTGTCTCGAAACCCTTGTATATCCACGACGTAATCCATTATACGTGTGTGCGTAGCGAGCGCCGAGAGAAAAGTGAGGCTTGAGGGCGCCGCCTGCTTCCTCTCGAGTCCTCGTCCCCCCACCTTTTTAACGACTAGGCACTAAAATCGGATAATATTTGGCGGGTGGAGTCTATTTCGAGAACGTTATCGTACTCGGCATAAACAACGCAATTTATTGTGCTTGTTGGAGCCGACTCAAATCCCACCTCTATGCGTAAGCTACCCGAGCGAACGAGATTCCAATGCGAGGCGCAGTGGGCCGATAAATCGGGTGTGAGATCGAAAGCCGTGAGAAAGTAGCCGAGTGAATAGTTGAAACGGTTTATGCCAAGACCCTCGTTGAGGAAATATATACCTGTGCCCGAGTAGAGGGTTTGAAATGCATCTATAAACATACAATCGTTAGCAGCAAAGCGCGGCTGTAACGGTTTGATCGGAATTTGAGACCCATCGACGTAGAGGCAGAGGTGATTTATTGAAAAGTGTTGAAAATTAAACGGGTTAAATGTTCGATTGCCATTGAATGCCTTATTATCGACAAATCCTATTATTATTCTTTTAGGCAATTGCCCAAGAATGGCATTATCGATGGTATCGCCATGTATACCTGCGTGAAGCGTAAAAGTTTTGACTTCTACTCTCGTGACGGGATACTTGGCCGTTGCTTTAGCGAGAGCGTTGGCGTGTGCAATTAAAATTCCCGGATTTATCTTCACGCGCCGAACGATGAGCGTGGCTTCCTTTATTTTCAGGCTGAATTTACCATCTTCGGAGGCGTCCATTAGGCAAAAAGCATCTTTGCTTCGTACTAGTCGTACTCTCATTTCTACACCATTGATGAGCATTCTGTCTTGATTAAAGACGTCGCAGTGCAGATGGCCAATCATGTCGAAGGTTTTTCCATTGAATGTGAAATGCTGACGATGGAGAGCACCCTTGTTAGATATTTCACCTTGAATGTGCGGCTGGGCTTCGAATAAACCGGGCGTATCATCGTACCTCAATCGGGCCGTTAAGTGTGATTCTTTTGCGATTGGCGAGTAGTTAAGCAGTGACTCTATGTATGCTCTGTAAGGATATGCATTATTGGGTGGAGAAACGAGTTTTTGATTTAGAAAAACGTCGATTTGATTAAACATTGAATGCAGTAAATTATTTACTGGGGCAACTTTTAAGTTTTCAGCAGGGGTTTCGGCATTCGGCTGTATTCTAGCTTTGACATAGAGCATGGTGTGCGCGAGATCTATATAATGTTCGCTTGCGCTCGGGATGACGAACTCTATGAGCGCGTCTCCTTCGTCGCTGAGTGAGGACACAGGTTTATAGTGTAAAAAACTACTACTCTCAATCGACGTTTGTGTCGCCGGAAGAGTGAAAATGTCGAGCTCGCTCGACATGCACTCGTTAGAGTGCGAGTGCAAGAAGGCCATTTTTTACTTTGGACCAAAAATATCGTTTATGTTGCGAAGGGCCTTCCTCTTCTTCTTCTTCTTCTTCTTGCTCGTTCTCACAGCGGGCTTTCTTTTGCCGGGTTTTTTCTTACCGCCTGCCGTGCGCGTCCGAGTGTGTTTCTTTCTCGACTGGCACCGCCGCTTGCCATTCACGCCTGTTTTATATCCCGAGCCTTTCATTATTTCCGATATTCTGTCAGCAGCTTTTCTTTTGAGGTTGCGTCCAGATTCTTTGGCCCGTGATTTTACAGCCTCCTTGAAATTGACACCTCTGTTGGCAACGTTGTCAACAAGCTTTCTACCTGCGCGTAGTGTCGCTTTACCTACAGCCTTGGCCCCGCTCGTGATGTATGGCAGGATGTGACGAAAAAGGCCTCCTAACCAGGCTCCTACCCCGCGACCTCTCTGAAAAGTCGAACCAGCAAAAACATTTCTCACTCCACTCCCGCCTAGCTCCCCTGTAATGACTCATCCTAACGTTTGCGCTTAAAGTGTAGCGTGACCGTCAACGTGCCGTACTCGAATGGTATACGTTGCCCATGTTGATCTCTTATATCGATAACGATGCTACGAAAATTGTGATAGAGAAGAGGTATATATTGAACGGGTGCAAAACGCTGTACAGTACTGCAACCGTACTTAAAGCTGGAGTTGTCTATAGAAACTATGCGCAGTAGGGCAGCTTGTGTGTCACCTACTGTATAAGGTTCACATATATCGGTATAGATATACATCTGGTCGGGCAAGGCTCGAGAAAGCGAGGCAGGTCTGCTGGCTGCAATGTCGCGGTAACCTTCATGCGTTGTAAACGAACCTTTTTGACCTGCTTCGTCGAAGCCGAATACACGCATGATTTTTTCGTTGAAATCCGTAATGTGTATTTGCGAGCAGTCACACTTGCGTCTTATGATGTAAGACCCCTTACGATCTTTATGGGGCTCGAGCATTTGATGCTTATATGTGTCATTCGCCGCGTTTATAGCGTCTACTAGTTGTTCGAGTGAATCGTAAATACCTACGGGTATACGACACAGTTTTTTGTCGATGAGACCCTCATTATCCTCAGCCGAGTAAAAAGTGTAACTTGCTTCGTCATCTTGAAAATGTACGATACTGCAGGGTATGTGAATTTCAACGAGGCCCACGAGCCACTCGCCGTGTAACTTTATCTCGCGCTGCAGCTGGGTCGTAAAACAACATGTTTTATTTTCGGGAAAATACGTCATGCTGCTGTTACTAGGTAGTACCATATAAAAATCATCGCTCGTTTCCATTTTTTTTTCAGATGTTTTCAAGCTCGCTTGCTTTTACCCACGAGTTGAATTTATCAGGGTAACCGAGCCACTTAACGAGTGCTCTCTTTTTAGCGCCCCGTCCTTCTGTGCGTATGACGCGGTCGACTTTGAAACGCTTATCGGGCGCGAGGCGTTCACGGCCGACTAACACGAGCTCCTCGGGATAAAAGAAACCATCGATAATTTCTTCGTTCAAATCTTCGAGCACGTATGTATAGAGATTTTGACGCGTCGAAACACTGATTATCTTGAACACTTCTTCGCTAAAATTTTTTTCGTATCCTCTCTCAAAGGTGTTCTTGGTACGACTGATGCGCACGAGGTTGCCCACCTTGAATTTAGGCAGCGCCGGTGGTGGCCTTCGATAATTGTAGCTCGCGCGTTTGGCTAAATTTTCGATCGCTGTCGGCGCGTTGTACAATGTGACATCGATAGGTCTCATGCGCATACCACTGTGTAGCGTGCGATTGTAAGCGTGTACAATCTTTTGCACGACATCGATGTATCTCTTTGTGTTACTATGAGAAAAGTATCGCCAGATTCGCTCGCGTAACGTTCTGTTGAGTCTTTCAACCACAGCTGCTTTAATGTCGGGGTTGCGAGCGACTCTGAATGTTATCTCTTTTCGGCAGAGCAGCGCCTGAAATGCTGAACCGGTAAACTCTTTGCCTCGATCGGTTTGCACGCATATAGGCAGTCGGGGATGTGCTCGGTCGATAATCCGTGCGAAGGCGTCGGCAACGTTGCGCGCGGTCTTATCTTTTATCGGTTCCACCCATGCGTACTTACCGAGTACGTCAATCACCACTAGAATGTAGTTGTAACCGTCGTTGTAATCTTTTATCGTCGTGAGCTGTAGCAAATCAGCCTTCCAAACATCGTCAATGTTCGTCACGTTGTAGCGTAATCGTGGAAATCGCCTTCGTATCGGGTGATGGAGCGTGTAGGCATCTTGATTGCTCAGCCACGAGTAAATTTTTTTCTTTTCCTTTTTAGCGTTCATGCGCACAAGATTGCGCGCCTCAGCGTAGCCTGCTTCATGCTCAAGGTCGTAGTATTGTTTTTCGTACGTCATTTTTTTATTTTACAAACCAAGCGTGAGCCACTTTTTTTTCGCTTGTTTTTTACTGCGAGTCTGTATAGACGGATGGGGTGATTCGTGCTGTATTGGTGTGGATAGACGTAGTTTGGCCGAGCGCTGAGGATCCGTCAATATTTGCCCAATTTTTAAAACTGCTGGATTATTAATTAAATTTCCCGGCGTTTCGGAAGTTTTGAGAAATTTTGCAAATTCAATGCGGCCAACGGGCGCCTCCTCGTCCTTACTGTTCTTTTTTTTCAATGTGTCGATGATTAACTCTGTTATATTGGACCGAGCAATTACACGACCATCTATAGTAATGGTGCCTGAGTTATCCCACTTGAGACGCTCGGGTACAGTGACTTTCCAATGGCGAATCAAGAGACGCGCTTTGCGCGCGTGTACTTTCGGTACCCCCACGAGTATGTCGTCCTCGGACGGTGGTGCAAGCGCCTCTTCGACCTCGTCTATTTCAGGGTGCTCCTCACGTACAGCGCTACGCTCGTTATCACGGAAGAAAAGATAGCGACGTAAAATCTGTAGATATTTTACGCACTTCTCGTAATCGTCTCTAGCTGCTTTTGAGCGTAAAACATCGTACATTTCACCATCCAGACGAGAAAAATGATCACCTGGTGTTTGCAGAGTTTTTTCATTCGTATTCCTCGCCCCCTCCTCCTCCATGACTTTAGATTGCGATGTCTCCGGTGGCGGCTCCGGCACAAGGATCATCTTACGAGCTCGCTCCATGTTTCGAGCCAAATATTTTTGAGGTAAGCGCTCCTACGATCGGAGCGAGTAAGAGTGGTAAAAACGACCCGCCGTTTTGTATAATGACACGTGTCTTCGATTTCCAAGTACCGCTGCCTCTATCACCAGTACGGATCAACGCGCTATAGCAACACGATGTCTTTTGTCCCCATGACAAAGAGCGTTCAAGAGAGCAAGGTTTCTTTTCGAGAAATGTTTACCGCAGGCTATCGCTTTACGACCTATCGGCGCCATAGTTTTTTCCCGACTGATTAACGCACGCCTCATTCACCGCGATTTAAAGTACTTGGGCACGTAGGCAACGTGCGTCCCGGCATTGGGAAATATGTTTGCTCGAAATCTAAACTCGTCTAAGCAGGCTTGAGAGAGATCGATAAAAAGATAGGAGTGAAGTTCACGCGTGGCGTCTAGATAGGCCTCACGCAAAAAAGCCGAATCTTCCGGAAAAATTTGTCTCGCGAGGTGCTGTATTTGTGCTCTGTTGCGAGGATTTTTGAACAATACCAGATACTTGGTATTCAAAATAATGTCGCGCTGTGCCTTACCTTTGTGAAATACGTTTTGCGTAACGAATATTACGCTAATATTTTTGTGATGACTACCCTTTGTAAATAAATCTAAAATAACATCGCTCGACGATTCACGCATGAGGTCGTCGAGAATGAGTAACTTTTTTTTCTCATTGTCACTCGAGTAATCCGCCATCTGTGGAAGGCCCTCTCGAAACTCGATGGGTGGCCCGTTGGGTTTAAAATCTCGTCTGTACGCATCTTGCCATTCGGTGTAATAAAATAAGACACGGTCGAAACGTGTGTCGCAGACCTCTGGCAGGTAGGCGAGAAAGCTTTTAACGAATAAAGTTTTACCGAAACCTGTGGGGCCGCACACGCAGCATGTAAAAGGATGCTTCCATCGCGTGTCCATGTTTACGACGCGAATAAAGAAAATTACACGCGTGCAGCCTTTTTTAAACCCTTAACTCGCTCACTCGCTCAGCTGACGATGAAGTACGTGAAAAATATCACCGCATATAGCTATGCTACGATATTTACGCGCGCGCGCGGAGATAACCATATCACCGCGGTGGTGACTTCCGCGGTGGTGACTTCCGCAGTCATTAGCATACTCCGGCCCTCGCGCGGATAAGTATATTTACCGCGTTGATCAGGTGACTTTCGCGGCTATAAGCAACCATCGCTGCGTGTTTAATGCATTGTTCCGTTGATCTCCGCGGCGCGCGCGCGCGCGGGTTAGCTGATCTCCGCTATAAATAGGTACGTGAGATGAGGGGATATGGGGGAAAAATAATTAACACATAAAAAAAGTTTAAATATCTACAATACATT
The DNA here is from genome assembly GCA_036365515.1 of Torymus aiolomorphi. Lineage (NCBI taxonomy): Eukaryota > Metazoa > Arthropoda > Insecta > Hymenoptera > Torymidae > Torymus > Torymus aiolomorphi. The sequence goes on along the minus strand of CM070876.1, from coordinate 102,680,956 downwards.
TTTATTATTATTATTATGAAAAATATACAAAAGTTACAACATTCAATGCATTAAAATATACAATTATTCAATTGCGCTTATAGCCGAAAGGAAGCGAAACGTCGTGTTGGAAATATCTTCGCTTTCTCAGAACTATGGAACAGGATTTTTTTTCGCTGCGCGTAATGACCTCGTGCGTGCGAGTGCGTCTGATCGCATTGTATTTCAAAACGATAGGCGAGCTCTCGTCGTTATCGAAATACTCTGCGATCAAGCGCTCGATACTAGCGAAATTGATCTTGCTCGTATTGGCGCTATTAAGAGAAATTCCCTTTACTTTACAGCAGTCGTGAGTGATGCCGGTCGATGGGACGATCGCACGAAAGGCATACAATTTCGGACCCCCGGAGAGAAAGCTGGTAATATAAGCTCCCTCTCCGTAGCCCTTGAGCTCGTCCGTTATGCTGCCGAGAAGAGTGCCTAAAGGAGGCCTATACTCTGAAGGGTCTTTTTTGCTGCACTTGAATATACATGAATCGGTATCCAGGTAGAAAACGCGGTTGGCCGAAAGCTTTTCTATATACGAGTAAATCTCGAGACGCGCCTGCTCGGTCGTGTAGGCTGCTAGTACCACATTTGTGTTCGGCGACGACTCTACAGCGTCCTCTTTATAGCGCCAATTTGCGTACAAAAGATCCTCGCTAACCGGGAGCACGTCGAAAACTTCCTTTTCAGGCGTCGTGAGCAGTTTCAGTAGCCCCTCGCGCGTTTTGACCACATCCGTTTGTTTTAAATTCGAGCGTTGCCCAAACTTTCCCCAAAATGAATTTAAGCAGAGTTTTGCGACCGAACGTAAACCCGAATTTTTTTCAATCTTTTCCCGGTCTAACCTTATTCCTTCTTCGCGCTCGTACTCGTCAATATAACGCTCCTTGGTAGTATCGTCCGTACACCAAGACGGCCACCCGCTCGCTTGTTGTTTCAACCGAAGGAAGGTATTTACGTACGCGGCAAACAGACCACCCTCACCGCTGCACTGGTCATACTGTGTGCTCTTATATTGCAATATGACAAATATCTCAGTCACGCTGTAGCCCAATTCGATTGCTTTCTGTAACTCGTGCACTACCCATGTCCCGCTAAACTCACGCTCGGCGACTTATTCGTGGTTGCAGTCGTCTTGACGCATTTCCTCACAGCAGGAACGACAGAGACCAAAAATAAGGCGCCCGTGCATTTTTACCGGTAATACGGGCAATAATAAATTTCGCGGTGGCAAAATTTTGCATTTGACGAGCCCTTCGACGCGCGCGAGATTGTTATTCTGGCCATTCGTTAACGCGGCGCATTCCGAGCCTATGTAAATGTGCGGGCGACCGATAGGAAAGCGGCCTCGCTTACATATATACGGGTAAAGAGAGCAAATATCAGTATATTTGATCTCTTCACCCGGCTCTACAGTGCATGAGGTGACTATATTTTCAGTTCGCCCACCGAAAAACGCATCCCGCGGATTGAGCGTTATTCTACTCATTATCGGGTGAGTAACCAGATACCGTATGAACTCGGGCTGTTGCCTTTTTATCCCATCGAATTCACACTCCCACATCTCGCGCACTTCGTAGCCGAGACTCCGCATTCGTCCGACTTTTACCTGTACACTTACGTACGCCTGTGCATACGTTTGATTAAACTTATTTTTTACCGATTCTCGGTTATTCGTAAAACATCGCGGGCAACCGTGCACGTAACAACCTTGAAATTCAAAAACGATTCCCTTAGCTGCTTCCCTCTCTCCGGGAGGGAAAGCAGGTAGGTAACCGTCCACTAAAAATCCCTCGGGCAAGCGAAACTCACGCGTCCTCCCTGCATGTACGATCTCCCGACCGATCTCGCGCTCGCAATACAGCAACCACTCTATTGATTTTTGCGAGTGTTTGTCAGCGCGCCTATAACCGTTCGGTGGAATTATTCCTATAGTATTCGGAACTAAAAAATTTTTACGAAAAACGTACGAACACGCCAACGCGATTGTACACGCTGATACGAACGGGTCCGTTTCGCCTACCTCGAGAAAAATTTTTCGAAATTGTATACACGCGCGCCTCAGTATTTCCAAGTCCATCTGGCAATATTCGACTATCTCTTTTTGAAAGTCAAATATATAGCCAGGACTTGTATTTTCATGCCACTCGAGAAAAACGGCCCGCTCAGCTGGCGACATAGTGTCAGGGCAATAAAACTCTAGCGCTGGTAGAGGCCCAACGTACCGCTGGTTCTCAAGGGTGTTAAACAGATGTGGAAAATAGCCCTTCTTACTACTTTCGGGTAAACCGAAGATAGCTGGTAGAGCACTCAATTTCATTTGAAAATAGTTGATACTGTCGATAAACTTGGTTCGGTCGTACTTCAACATTGTAATATTTTGACCGTTCAAAATGACGCTGGGGGCTGTGCGCTCAGAGTTTTCGGCCAATTCTTTTAAAATGAATTGAGCATCAAAAGCCTTGGCATTGTGCGCGATGCATACAATTTCGGAAAATTCAGTGCTTTCCCGAATGCACAAGCTCAAGAGCTGTTTTACCGGATCGTCTGTGAAAATGAACTCGCGCACGCCGCATTTGCTACAAACGATTTTAAGGTCGTCCACGTCTATGCAATCCGTGCAAACCTGATGCGCGACACAGAGATTCGGCACGTGAATTCGGGCGTTTTCTCCATACGGCGTATCCTGACGGGTCTCAAAATCGTAAAAAATGTATAAAAATTTTTTTTCCGCTTTCAAGTCACCACCACCACCAATTGGTTGCATGAAACATGCATGATTGAACGGCTGCCGCTTCGAACATTGTTTGCAATAACTAATATCACACTCGTGTTGACTGTGCTGCGTATTTACTATTTTTAAACAATTTTCGCATAGCCGCACGACGTCGCACGCTTTGCGATTATTTTTTTTGTACGAACCCGCGCGCTTGTCATTAACGAAACAACCATCCCGAAAAATTTACATCCACACTCTGTGCACTCTATCATTTCTACACCGTCACTCCTACATGGAGGTGTAACAAAGCAAGATTCACAAGTTCGTTTACACTTGTGTTGCCCAATATGGCGAAAACCCTTGTTACAATAAGAGCAAAAAAATTTTGACCCGGCCGCAGCAAATAAATTAGTCATCACGTTAAAGTGTCTAGACTGCTCCTCAAAGATTAAATAAATAACACCGTGAAGCGGTGCATTTAAATCTTGAATCTTGTTTCGGCCGTCAAATAACGGGGGTTCGCCGCTACCCAGGTTACACTTTTCAAATATAACCATAGCAATACCCTCCGCAGCAAAAAAATCTTGAAACGCCGTCAACTCGCGGAATCCACACCCCTCTAGCGGTAAAATTACTCCTGCATCGTGCACGAGTTTCTCTGCGCGCTCTTTCTGTAATTTTCGCCGGCCGTCGCGGATTACGCGCCACTCGTCGCGCGTCGCCGGCGCATTCGGATGTTTTAAGAGCTAAGTGTGCTCTCGCTACTACGAGCGCGCGCGGTAAACATAAATTGTCCTCGTTTTTTATTGTTACGATCGAGCGTTTACGAAGACTACCTATGCTTAGCGCTTGTTTTGGTCATGGTCTCCCTGCACCAACAGGCATTTCAACGTAATATATTTGTAAGGCTAGTGTGTCATCGATACCCAAAACTGCGTTACTTTGACTTATAGAATTTATCAAATTCCATAAATCTAAGTAACTGAAATTTTCAATAGGCCTGAACGACAACCCTCCGGGCCCCCGCGCAAACCGATCACTACGAATACTCACGCCGATTAATGTGCTAGGTAGAACGTTAGATGTAATGTATTCGTAAATGTCTCTAATGCTTCCCTCGAGCCATAATACAGGGTTTTCCCCGGCAGGTGGGTCACGTATATTAAAACTGACCGTGCGGCCGTGAACAGCAAACCTACGCATGTACTGCTCTCCCTCGGCAGCTATAATAAACCGCTCGGGCTCTACGTCAGCCTCGTCGTCGCGCGTGATGCTGCTACTGCTGCTGTGGCTGCTGTTGCTTCTGCTACGACCTTCACCAGCGCCTACCTGAAGAGGGGATTGACGGGTCTCTAAATGAATAAAATGAATTGTCGTCAGCTTTTAATATTATTTAAACATTTCTCTTTCTTAGTCATTTTCTATTCTTCCGGTGGCCCGCGATAACTTTCGCTTACACGTACTAATAGATCCGCGAGATCTATTTCCGTATACAACGGAGAAAATATATTTTCCGCCTGGTCATGAAACCAACGCAACACCTGTGCGCGTGGTGAATGGAGTATATTCAAAAACCGCTCGTAAACCCCAGGTATATCGGAAATGTCATAGGGATAGTGGTACGATATACTATCCCGATGTCTTATGACTAAAAAAGAAAAATATTTTTTTCAACAACATGCTCTTTTTTTTTTACATTACAAAAAAGAAAAATTAATTTAACTTACGCTCATTTATACGCAGATGAACTTCGTCCCACGGGTTAAAGTTATTATCGTATGCTCCGGGATCTCCAAGGTAAAAATTGCTCAAGATGTTGTAGCGATTTTCAGCGGTATTCGCGATGCCTACATCTGCTGACGCCTGCGGAGGATCGCTCAAAAACGCCCGGTGAACGGCTTGCCCCGGCTCCACGTATGATGATAACGCCTCCAGTATATACTCTCGCTCATTTTCTACCGCCTCCATTTCTAGATTCGCCCTTTCATGGTCCTCCGCATTAATAAGGTTCGGGCTTACGGTGCGCTCCTCTTCGCTGTCAGACACCGTTTCTGTAGGCGGATTATTGTCGGAAAGAGGTGCGTTGTGTACGTCGGCGACCCAGATTTGCTGCTGCGAGCTACCGTCATCAGCCGCGTCGCTATCAGTGTCAAACGATAGCCTGCGAGCTACAGGATTTTGTCGTCCATCAGTGCGCGCCGAACCGCTTGCCACCCCCGACGGCCCTGGTTGAGACGGTGTATCATCGGCATTCCACTCAAAGTGAGTGGCGTCGCTGCTCTCCTCGTCATCAGCTTCGATATTTTCGCTATCAGAATCGCTGTCGAGCAATAAATCTTCTAAGGCTGGAAAAAAATGTTTTTAGAGAACTAAATTTTTAAAAAATTTTAGGAAAAATATTAAAAATTTTTTCACGTACCCATTAGCTCCTCGTACTCGCTCATAAGCTTTCTAAAAACAGGCAATCTATCCAAGTTGCACTCGACCACAAATTTCCCGATGGTACGCTGTACATCTCGCGAATGCCTGAACGTACGAAATAATCTTGCTATCGCCCGATAGCCAGTCAGCCGTAACAAGCGTCGTAACTGATTGACAAGTTCCGTAGAAGACAACGTCCTCAGTAGTGTACGCCACGCGCCGCCTCTACTATAGCGTGATTGCGCTGCCAGACGCAATACGGCTTCCCGTAAACTTTTACAAGCGACAAAATTCTCCATGGTGACGCTTCTCGTTCGAAAGAAAGACTGATAGGACCGTAAGTGGCCCTCACCGCTTTTATAGCGCGACTTTTTGGCGGTGTCAACGGCGTCGAGTGTTTTGAATACAGTATGCACGTGGTATCAGAAAATACCTTTCCCTCGGGGTTTTTGAGCATCTGTTTACGTTATGTACTCGTGCCGTCTCTGGAAAATCTCACCAAAGCGCAAGAGGTAACTTTTTTCCGTTAAAAATGTGTAGCTGGGTAAAAATAACCCCGAGTATTGCTATGCGTGTTCGCGCGACGGAAACCCCGGTGCGTAAGCTTTACACACGAAACATCCTGTTGCAGGGCTGCTACCGTGATATATTGTTTCGAAAAAACAACGGGGCTTACTTTCTTCGCAGCGGATGCAAGTTTCGGGGATAACCCCTTGGCATTATTGCATGGTCCTGTCACGTAGCGATAGTTTAGCTCGAAAGGTTTTCGTCACGCGTGCCGACGGGTTTGAAGAAAAATTGAGAATCCCCGCGAAGCGGTGTACGATTACTATGGCAGTCATACAGCTTTTCGATAAGAAAAGAAACTCTACAGATGTTAAAAAATCTCTTCCTGTAAAAACCCGAAGTATCCTTCCAAGGGTTGTTTTCTACGCCTACACGTGTTTCTGTTTTTCTCACGCACAGATACTTAACTACTCGACCCGTGCGCGCGCTCGTAGAGCCAGAAACTTCTGCGAGACCACTGTGCTTAAACCATGAAAGAGTAATAAAAAATTTTCATTCGGGAAAAATTTCGCCGAGGTTCTCCGCGGCAAAACATATGCGCTTTCATCAGAGCGTCTGGAAACCCGGCATGTTGTAAATTTCATTTTCGAAAAGCGTCGAAATACAGTCTGTCGTGGCATCCCCGAAAGAAAGATGTACCGACGACACATTGCTTTTTTACGTTTTTTTACTCATCCCCACTCTAGCTGCCCTCACTAACAGCAGTGTGTGTGCGTGTGTGTGTGTGTGTGCGTGTGTGTGTGCGTGCTAAGTAGTGCAAGTGTCAGCATCGTTATTATTAATACAAATTTTATATTTCGCGCTTAAAAACAATGATTAAAAAGTGCAACCGAAATAAAATGTTTGCGATTGACTGAATGCGTATGGTGTGCTTCTAAAATAGTAATTCGTATTATAAGTTAAAATAAAAATTGTGCGTTAGTGATGTCGATATTTATTTTGCCGTAAGACCAACTGTAAAATAGTAATTCGTGTATAAGTTAAAATAAAAATTGTGCGTTCGTGATGTCGGTAGTTATGTTAACGCAAGACTAACTTTCTTCTACGATTAAATAAATAAAAATTTATTTTTTTCATCAACAGCTTTTTTATTTGCAGACCTCTCCTTTACACCAACTCCCTATTCCCACCCCCAACTTATTACGAACATACACACACACACACACACACACGCAAACACAAACACACATACACACGGTCTATACAGCGAGAGGGCCCGCTTCAGCACTCTATGGGACTTTATGGCGTAGAGCCTATAGCCAAAGGTCTCTCCCACCATCATCACAACCACCACGACGAGTCGGGCTATATACGACGGCACGCGCCTGGTAGGTATAGCGGCATGGCGTCATGGCGGGGGCGGTAAGTGGGCCGTTATTTATGGGTAATAATCCGACCCATTGTTTATCATTATTATCTTGTGTTCACACCTGCTAATGACCTTGTCACACTTGGGGCCCATACACACACAGCACGCGGTCTATACAGCGAGAGGTCTTTATGGCGTAGCGCGTATAGCCAAAGGTCTCTCCCCCACCATCCCCGAGTTGAGACATATACGCCGGCACGTGCCGGGCAGGTATAGCGGCATAGCGTCATGGCGCGAGCGATAAGTAGGACGTTATTTATGGGGTAATAATTCTGTTCACACTTGGGGCCTATACACACAGCATACGGTCTATACAGCGAGAGGCCTAGCACCCTACGGGTCTTTATGGCGTAGCGCGGACAGCCAAAGCGCTCGCCCCTCACCACCTCGAGTCAAGGCATATACGGCAACACACGTAGGGCATGTATAGCGGCATGACGTCATGGCGGGTGCCATAAGTCGGCCATTATTTATGGGGTAATAAATCACCCCCCATTGTTTACACTAATTAGCTTGTGGCCACACATGCTACTGTAAACACTTGAGTTAATGACCTTGTCACACTTGGGGACCCATACACGCCGCACAGCGGGGTGCCACATGGCCCCTACACACCGCACCGCGGGGGGCCGTCTCGCTATACCGGTCCCCTTACTACTAATCTCATAATGCAGTTTTCACATACTATGTAATTATTTATTATTTTCTCTTATAAAGTTGTGGAATCTATCTAAAAAAACTTTTTACAAAAGTTTAAACTAAGGCAAGTATTAGTCTTTCCCTCCCTCCCTCCCTCTCGCCCCATCCATCTCCCCCTGTCTCTCAGGCTCTCTCTCTCCCTCTCTTTCACTCCCCCCTCTCTCTCTTCCTCTCACCCTCCCTCTCAATATCTGTTCAAACTGAGTACCAAATTCTTTAAATGAGAGCTTAAATATTTTCTCAAAACAATCAACACGTTCATTAAAAAACTATTTTTTTTAAGTATATTCTAACAACACAATTTGTCTATAGCCATTTTATTTATTCTAATCTCATCTATTCAACAACCACTCTCTACAAATGGTAATATTTTTTTCATGACTGTACGAATAATAACATTGTTAATAAAACTTTCTACAAAAGTATAAAATAAGGCAAGTATAAAAGTTTTTTAGTCTATAAAATAATAATATTTATGATTTTTTTAAAGAAATCAAATAAATACTAGTGAAAAAGTCTTTTACTTCTTTGAGTCAATGTATGCTGATGCTGAACAAATTATATGTTACTAAATACATTCAAATTATTCACTGCTAATCAAACAAACGAAAGTTGTGAAATCAATTATCGATAGTCAAGTAATGCAAACAACTCTCCGAAACAACTGTATATGACTATTCTCAGAAATGTATTCGAATTTGTTCAAATTTCTATACAAATTAAACACAAGAAAGTACTGAAATCAATTAATTGTAGTCAAGTACCGGCCATAAGAACTTTTCGTACCTCGCGTGTAAAATTACATTTTACGCCCACGTTGTAACTTCAAAATTATTCAGCCATCGGGTATAAAGTACTACATAACGCCCAAGAGGCCCAATAGCTCACACACTCCTACAAAACTTTATAGTACCTACATACTTTATGCCCGAAAATTATTTTAATTATATAACTATAATGCCTTCTTTTTATTTCTAAAATTCATAAGAATTTTTTCAGGTATTCACGAAAAGTCAAAGCCTATATAAAAAAATTACATAGTTACCAACACATAACTATTTTTCAGTATTCCTTCTCAATTTTGAATTTTCTATAATATTACACATCTTGGAAGGACAAGAGAAGTCTAGAGCTGCTCTAGCGGGGGTGGTCCTCCGATCTCCCATACGTACTTGGCAGGCCCGACGGTTTGCAGTTACGTGGGCTACTTAAATCTAGATTACTAAATTTTTGCATAAATTCATTAACAATATTTATATCTATAAGTCCACCATAAATAATTACATTGGCTCTAATTTTTAATTGATGCCGTTAAGTACAACATATCCGTACATGTGTAGAATCATGATTTATATTACATATTACTAAACATATTTTTCCTTGTGTCCGTCGTCCTTTTTAAATGAGAATAAAATAAAAAATTCATATAAATTTATAGCCTGCTCAAAAGTCCTTTACATTTTACTAAGCATTTTATAAGCAAAATATGTTATATCCTTTTCTCTCGTGTAAATATCATATAAGATCTCATATGAGAATTTCAGACAGCGCATATCTCGTATGAGATATTATATGTGGTGTCATATGCAATTTTATATATTATGAGATCTCATATGACATCTCATATGATATTTTCACGCGGGTGTGTACTATCTATTTAGAAACAGAGTGATAGATTCATAGATCAGTAGCTAATATGTAGAAGCAACCCATTTATACATTTTATCTTTAAACCTATGAATATTTATATGAAAATGACCATGCCTTACACCCTGAACTGCAAACCGTCGGGCCCGCCAAGTACGTATGGGAGATCGGAGGACCACCCCCGCTAGAGCAGCTCTAGACTTCTCTTGTCCTTCCAAGATATGTAATATTATAGAAAGTTCAAAATTGAGAAGGAATACTGAAAAATACTGATGTGTTGGTAACTATGTAATTTTTTTATATAGGCTTTGACTTTTCGTGAATACCTGAAAAAATTCTCATGAATTTTAGAAATAAAAAGAAGGCATTATAGTTATATAATTAAAATAATTTTCGGGCATAAAGTACGTAGGTACTATAAAGTTTTGTAGGAGTGTGTGAGCTATTGGGCCTCTTGGGCGTTATGTAGTACTTTATACCCGACGGCTGAATAATTTTGAAGTTACAGCGTGGGCGTAAAATGTAATTTTACACGCGAGGTACGAAAAGTTCTTATGGCCGGTACTTGACTACAATTAATTGATTTCAGTACTTTCTTCTATTTAATTTGTATAGAAATTTGAACAAATTCGAATACATTTCTGAGAATAGTCATATACAGTTGTTTCGTAGAGTTGTTTGCATTACTTGACTATCGATAATTGATTTCACAACTTTCGTTTATTTGATTAGCAGTGAATAATTTGAATGTATTTAGTAACATATAATTTGTTCAGCATCAGCATACATTGACTCAAAGAAGTAAAAGACTTTTTCACTAGTATTTATTTGATTTCTTTTAAAAAATCATAAATATTATTATTTTATAGACTAAAAAACTTCTATACTTGCCTTATTTTATACTTTCGTAGAAAGTTTTATTAACAATGTTATTATTCGTACAGTCATGAAAAAAATATTACCATTTGTAGAGAGTGGTTGTTGAATAGATGAGATTAGAATAAATAAAATGGCTATAGACAAATTATGTTGTTAGAATATACTTAAAAAAATAGTTTTTTAAAGAACGTGTTGATTGTTTTGAGAAAATATTTAAGCTCTCATTTAAAGAATTTGGTACTCAGTTTGAACGGATATTGAGAGGGAGGGTGAGAGGGAGAGAGAGAGGGGGGAGTGTAAGAGAGGGAGAGAGAGAGCCTGAGAGACAGGGGGAGAGGGATGGAGCGAGAGGGTGGGAGGGAGGGAAAGACTAATACTTGCCTTAGTTTAAACTTTTGTGAAAAGTTTTTTTAGATAGATTCCACAACTTTATAAGAGACAATAATAAATAATTACATAGTATGTGAAAACTGCATTATGAGATTTGTTATAGTATATTATTAATAACATTATTAAATGGTAGTATAGTTATTCAAAAAAGTTTTAAATGTGAATGTTTTTTAAGAAGTAGTATATAGGTTCATCACACAGGGCTAGTAAATGAATACGATTATTATGAATTAATTACTCTGATAATCTCAATTTGCATGTATGCACTTGCATCAATGGTGCATCAGGAAATGAATTGGAGGAAAATCGAGATTTGGTTTGCGTTCCCGATTCCTGGTGCGCCGAGATGTGAGAACACAATATGAAAAGTGACGACAATGATCATTAACAACAATGTGGTATGAATGCTTACACGCCAATCTATGTGATAAGAAAATATATTGTTCATATCACAGACTATTATTGTTATTTGACAGAGTGTGATTTTTTATTGATCTACGGAATAAACGGCGTACTTATATAGGATTCTACCTGATTCTCAGCGAGCCGAGATCCAGGAACAGTGGATGAAAAAACTTCACTGGTATTGTTTCTTTCTGATTATTTATACATTTATCAATATTAGTAATATAATAAAATTTTTAATATCTTGAGGAGAAAATGTACTGACGTCAGTTCAATGATTCGAAAGTAAAATATTCACGACTTGCCGCTCTTCTTGCGGAGATACGTGGGATAGTATTTAGGTTCATCACACAGGTCTAGTAAATGAATACGATTATTATGAATTAATTACTCTGATAATCTCAATTTGCATCTATGCACTTGTATCAATGGTGCATCAGGGAATGGATTGGAGGAAAATCGAGATTTGGTTTGCGTTCCCGATTCCGGGTGCGCCGAGAACTAGGAACACAATATGAAAAGTAACGACAATGATCATTAACAACAATGTGGTATGACTTCTTATGCGCCAATGTATGTGATAAGAATATATGTTATTCATATCACAGTCTTTTATTGCTATTTGAAAGAGTGTGAATTTTTATTGATCTACGGAATAAACGGCGTACTTATGTAGGATTTTACCTGATTCTCGGCGAGCCGAGATCCAGCAACAGTGTACGAAAAAACTTCACTGGTATTGTTTCTTTGTGTTTATTTCTACATTTATCAATATTTTAAATATTATCAAATTTTTAATATCTTGAGGAGAAAATGTACTGACGTCAGTTCAATAATTCAAAAGGAAAATATTCACGACTCGCCGCTCTTGTTGCGGATATACGTGGCATAGTATTTAGGTTCATCTCACAGGGCTAGTAAATGAATAAGATTATTATGAATTAATTACTCTGATAATCTCAATTTTCATGTATGCACTTGCATCAATGGTGCATCAGGAAATGGATTGGAGGAAAATCGAGATTTGGTTTGCGTTCCCGATTCCTGGTGCGCCGAGATGTGGGAACACAATATGAAAAGTGACGACAGTATCATTAACAACAATATGGTATGAATGCTTACACGCCAATCTATGTGATAAGAAAATATATTGTTCATATCACAGTCTATTATTGTTATTTGAAAGAGTGTGACTTTTTATTGATCTACGGAATAAACGGCGTACTTATGTAGGATTTTACCTGATTCTCGGCGAGTCGAGATCCAGGAACAGTGGACGAAAAACCTTCACTGGTATTGTTTCTTTGTGATTATTTATACATTTATCAATATTGGTAATATAATAAAATTTTTAATATCTTGAGGAGAAAATGTACTGACGTCAGTTCAATAATTCAAAAGGAAAATATTCACGACTCGCCGCTCTTGTTGCGGATATACGTGGCATAGTATTTAGGTTCATCACACAGGGCTAGTAAATGAATAAGATTATTATGAATTAATTACTCTGATAATCTCAATTTTCATGTATGCACTTGCATCAATGGTGCATCAGGAAATGGATTGGAGGAAAATCGAGATTTGGTTTGCGTTCCCGATTCCTGGTGCGCCGAGATGTGGGAACACAATATGAAAAGTGACGACAGTATCATTAACAACAATATGGTATGAATGCTTACATGCCAATCTATGTGATAAGAAAATATATTGTTCATATCACAGTCTATTATTGTTATTTGAAAGAGTGTGACTTTTTATTGATCTACGGAATAAATGGCGTACTTATGTAGGATTTTACCTGATTCTCAGCGAGTCGAGATCCAGGAACAGTGGACGAAAAAACTTCACTGGTATTGTTTCTTTGTGATTATTTATACATTTATCAATATTGGTAATATAATAAAATTTTTAATATCTTGGGGAGAAAATGTACTGACGTCAGTTCAATAATCAATAGTAAAATATTCACGACTCGCCGCTCTTGTTGCGGTGATGTGTGGCATAGTATTTCGGTTCATCATACAGGGGTAGTAAATGAATACGATTATTATGAATTAATTACTCTGATAATCTCAATTTGCATGTATGCACTTGCATCAATGGCGCATCAGGAAATGGATTGGAGGAAAATCGAGATTTGGTTTGCGTTCCCGATTCCTGGTGCGCCGATATGTGGTAACACAATATGAAAAGTGACGACAGTATCATTAACAATAATATGGTATGAATTATTCTTATTTTAAAGCGTGCGATTTCTTATAGATCGATCTATGGAATAAACGGTGTATGTACGATTTTACCTGATTCTCGGCCAACCGAGACCTATAGGAAGATTATATTAATTCATTTTAATTGTATTATTTACAATGTATTCATCTTTTTACGAATTAATTAATCAAGGGAAGAAAGAAAAAAAATATTTAATTAACCACTATAACAAATACAATATCGTATAATATCATTGTACCCTATATGATATTATCACAGATGAATAAAGAGAGAAAAAATTTCAATGTAATTATGTAATTCATATGTAAATTTATTTAAATGCTACAAAATTACAAAATTAGAAAATCGATAAAATTATTTGAATTTTTCAATGATGGGGAAGTTATTAATAATGCAAATACTGAAGAAAATTGATTACAGAACAAGGATAGCACAAAGTATCAATTATATATATTTTTGGAAAATGTTTGTATAAATAATAATGTAAAATAATTTATTTATCTTTTTTCGAGGATTCAAAGATTACAATTAATTTATTATTTCATAGCTGCAATTAATGTTTATCGGCATCTTGGCAATCTGAGATCTGAGAGAAAATAAGAAGTAATTACTTAAATTAACTTGTTTCTACATTTCTCTTTTAATGAAAAATTTTTATTTGCAAATATTTAATAGCGCTTAATTATTGATAGAGATTATTCTTAACATTTTCTCAATCATACTTCTTTACTGCTTTGAATCGAGACTCCTAGCGCCATCACTCGGGAAAATAGTTACTGCTCGACATTTTGTTGGTGCGTTCCGAAATGCATCATTTTCGTCGCGAAACCCCAACTCTGACTGCTCTGAAGTGAGTCAACGCCCGGTGAGAATTTTCTGTCTAACACCGCTGGTGGCAGGGCAGCGGGTCACAGTCTGCGTCCATATTAACAGTTTAGCCAACCTCAAAACTTATTGTCGAACTTACATTTGGTCCTATTCGAAGAAAACTAAAACTTATACTTTTTTATGAATTTCGCAAAACGAGCTCTTTCAGGCACTCGCAAATGCTATGATAAGCATATCAGCCAAATTTGAGTTAAATCGGATGTATATTCGAGCTGATATTCAATTTTTAGATAAAAAATATTACTAAAAACTAAATAATATAATGACAGTTGTCATTTCAGTTCTAAAACTTTGACATAAACATCTTCAAGAAATTTCTGAACGCCTGAAAGAGAGTTTTTATCATAAAAATTATTGTGTTACCGACATATCTGTAAAGCAGAGATTTTACTTTAATACCCAGGCGAAAATGATCTTCTATAATAAAAGTTTAAAAAGGTTTATAACTGATATTGGCAGATTATAAAGTCAGGATTTGAGACTTTTATAAAAGTTTAAAACTGTTATAAATAGTTATAAATAGTTATTTACTTTCATAAGTTTTTTGGATCGTCGTACAAATTTCAACATTTGATCAGTAAAAAGAAAGTAAATAACTATTAATAACTATTATAAATTTTTAATAATTGAAAATAATGATTTTAAAGTTCAAATTAATAATGATTTAATATAATAATGATTTAAGAATGATTTTAAAGTTTAAATTCATTCAAAACAATTTAAAACTATTAATAACTATTATTATTAAGTAAAAAAAGTACATAACTGATAATAACTTTTAACAGATTGATTTTATGGTTATGCACCGCGGCCCAAAAAAGTAAATAAAAGTTTATAACTGTTATAAACTTTTTTTAGCTATTCATAACAGAAAAAAACTGTTGATAACTTTTATAAACTGTTACTATAGTCTCAAATCCTGCCTTTATAAACAGTTATTAACAGTTATAAACTTTTTTTTTAAATTATAAAAAATTATATTTTGTTATTAATAATTATTTGCTAAGTTTTATTTCCGCCTGGGTATCACATGGCGAATTTGTATGAAACTAAATGTGCTAAAGGTGAGCGCTGATTAGCCAACTTCAACAATCAATTTTATTATTTTTCTCGTAGTCAGCCCGTCGAGGAGAATCTGATGGTATATGTTTGTTAACACTTTATCTAGGTCACCCTGTAGAAACTTCATATGAAGGCCATGTGAAACCATGAATTTCAATATTTTTTAAATCAACATTCAAACGTTTATTAGGAAACGAAAGTCAAGCGCTCCGTACACATAAACACTATATTCAGGAATTTTTTTAAGTGATTCTATTAGCGCTTTCGTTAGCTATGCTCGTTTTAAAAGTAGGCCAATTGCAGAGACCTACTTATCGACAGTACGGTTTTTATATAATTAAATAAATTCTCATGATCTTTTTGGAAAAAAACGAACGTCAGGCGCTGCGTATATGTAAATACTATACACAATTTTTTTTTTTTTAGCAATTCTATTATTATTTGCAAAAGATATAGACATTCTAAAATTATGTCGGTAAGCACATTACCTTAAGTATTTAGTAAGGAGAGGGCTAGATAAGTATTTCTACACAAACATTTAAAAAAAAGAACATTTATAATGTTATAAAGGATGGCTAAAGTATGGCTAAAAAACATGCCTGAAGCATGGCTTAAAATATGGTTGAAAGTATGGATTAAAGTATGGCTTAACGTATGGTTGACAGTATGGTACAATGAGTCTGAAAGTATGGCTGAAAGTATACGTTTAATGTATGGCGAAAGTATATAAAGTATTCCATAATAAGCGTATAGGATTCGAATTTTTACCCCAACTTTGACGGAAATTAACATGATCTTATATGTATTTTTCCGTAAGTTAAACATTAATATTAAGAATTCTTTTCTCAAACTTGGCGAAACTTAAACTCAACTTTGTATAAAGTTTTAAGTAAAGTCATCGTGAGATTTCAATTTGGTTCTCCAAACTTCAGCCAAATATAATATAAACTTCATATAATGTACTTCGTAAGGAGAGCGTAAGATAAGTATTTCTACCCGAAGATTATCGGAAATTAATCGTAACTTTATATAAAGTTTTCTGTCAATATGGTTGACAAGCTTTGCCATGGCTGAATGTACGTATGGCTGAATGTATGAATGAAAGTATAGCTGAAAGTATAGCTGAAAGTATTCAAGCAAAGTTAAACATACGCAAATTTATCATAAGATGGAATTTGAGAAAAGGCTTGTATCAAAATTAGAAAGCTCAAAGAAAACATCAGAATTTACAAATCAAACAACACTATAGTAGTTTGTTTTAAGGTGATGTCGGAGCCACGCTGATTGGTTGAAAATTTCCTAACCTCAAAAACTTTATTTAATAAATAAAAAAAGTGTACAATCGTAAAGCACAAAAATACGGTGATCGCGTGTTCTTGTTATAATAAGGAATGTTTATAAATGTTATACAGCATTTAATAATTTTTAGTTAAACCAAACAATGGGAAATACGACGCGAGGTGAGGATGACGTTTCACATAGAAAATTGTAAGATGACCGTCACTTTTACGTAATTCCACGAGTCAATTTTAAGAATATTGCATTATATAAATTATTGAACATTTTGATTATTGAAAATGCTGTGATCCCGCGTTCTTTACACGATAAAAAATCGTTAGCAACTTAATTTTCTGTATTACGAAGTAAATTTCGCCTGAACAATGGGAAATGCGGCTCGAGGTGGAGGTCACCATCGGTAAAGTTCGCTCCTACATCCCCTTAAGGTAAGTACAATATAAATTTCTGTAAAATAGAGTTAATTTTCATCGTATTTCATTTTATTATGTATTTATATTATCGATGAAATATTATCAATGTTGATGAGCGTATGCTAATCAAAATTTATTTTTATTTTATTCAATATTATGATAAATTAGTAATTATACATTATAATAATAACAATATGAAATAAAAATTTCCATTATTTATAATTATAACCGAAATATAAAAAAAATAATTATACTTTACATTATTAGCAAAACAAAACACAAAAATATTTTGCTTAATACATAATAAATTAGGTGATGTGTTGCAGGGTTTGAAATAATTAAAATTTGTATTAATTATATGGTTTAATAAACAATTAAATTTTTAATCTTTAATTAAAGTTTTATATAATTAGTAATTAAATTTTAATATTTAATTAAACACTCATTTAATTAATGATGAACTTTTAATGTTTAATTCTAATCACGTTTAATTAAAGATGAACTATTAATCATTAATTAAAGGCCCGTTCAATTAAAAATTAACTATTTACTAATAATTATAGGTCTATACAGAAGTATTAATTCGTCAAATTTAATTATACGACGTATAATCATTAAAGTTCTTGTTAATTATAGGACGTATATTTAAATTCCCTCTTAATTCTACGATGTAGAAGTAATAAATTAAACTTTTCTCGGGTATTTTCATGCATTTGAGCATAAATTTAGTTAATTTTCACGGTACCTAGGGGATTCTTCAACCCGCTGAGCACGTTTTTGAGGACTGTGTCGGCGTACCTCGACACGTTGATGCCCAGGCGATAACTTCCTAGCGATAGCGCAAATTAGTGTGTACACGGAGAAAAATACTGTATGAAAAATTACTATGTTCGCTAGTAACGAGGCGAGAAACCTCTATTGTCAGCATATTTACTCTACTTTTAGTAATTATCAATATAACATTGACCAAAAATAAAAATAAACTGTTATAAAATTTACTATAGTCTAGGCGCCGACAATACATTTCGTGGCCAAATTTTGTCCCCGCCTGAACCAAAGTTTTCTATGCGTAATTTGACCTGCTGAATCCGAATTTCGAGGACAGAAAAAGTGGAAGAAAAAATGTTATGAACAATTTAATTGTTTTAAAGGCCATATCTCCGAAGTTAAATATCTCAGCAAGCTGAAACTTTTTTTAAAACGTTTGTTTTTTTATCTAGAAACTTTTTTGTTCTTATACTTTTTTAGTTATATCTGATAGCTTTAAAGATATCAACAATAAACGCCTTTTAGTGTGCCTTTTCTATTTACTATACCACGCGCGACCGCCACGCGCCGCCTCTCGTCTTTGCGCTTACTATTCTTACTATTGTTACTAGATAAAATGAGTAGATTTTATGATTTGAAGTTTATAAATATATACTCCATCGCATAATTACCAAAACAATGATCCATTCAACCATCAAAAGTCAATAATTTATATATTTTATCAAGACAGCCGCGCATGGTATAGTATAAATAGCAAAGGCGCACCAAAAGACATTTATCATTGATATCTTTAAAACTATCAGATATAGCTAAAGAAGTATAAGAACAAAAAAGTTTATAAATAAAAAAACAAACGTTTTGAAAAAAGCTTCAGCTCGCTGCGATATTTCACTTCGGAGATATGGCCTTTTAAACAATTAAATTGTTCATAACATTTTTTCTTCCACTTTTTCTGCTGGGAACCCTCGAAATTCGGATTCAGCAGGCCAAAATGCGCCTAGAAAACTTTGGTTCAGGCAGGGACAAAATTTGGCCATGAAATGTATTGTTGGCGTCTATACTACTATGTTAACCTAATAAAAATGAAGACGTTCAAAAATTAATATATAAATGGAATAATTTTTACTACATATTTAGTATAATTTTTGCTAAAAAGTTGGCACAAATTTTACTACAATACATAGTAAATTCTCGTTATTTTAATAACTGACAGAAGATATAAGAATTTTTAGTCGGGGAATCAACATAACCTCAAGTTATATTTATCGTTTCCTCAATTGAAAACTAATGATAATAGAAGAGTTTGAATGTTTCTACAATAATACTTAATACTAAAATAATCATTATTAATAATAAAACACATCTACAACATATTCTTTTCGAAGCAAACCATTAATAAACATATCTGAGAAAAAACAAGGTGTAGCAAATATATACGAATCGAAACACCGTACGCGTAAGAGCACGTTGGCGCAGCGTTAACGCGGCGGCTTCTGGCTCAGCGGGCTAGGGTTCGATTCCCGGTCACTGCAAATTTTATTTCGTGTTTAAAATTTATTTCCGATTTAATAAACTAGCAAAATCCAAACGCGCTGCGCGCGTACTATTTTGTTTTTTAGGTTATGAATATATAATTTTTCATTCTAATTTCATTTTAATTGGTTTAAATGATAGGATAATCATATCATTTTTCAAAGCATTACAAAATTAATCTTTTTATTCTAATTTGATTTAATTATTTAGTTTTAAATAGTTAAGAATAAAAATTCAATTTCAAAAATTCAAATGTAGCGGAAGTAGCGAATTTTCGCGCCTATTCCTTACAGACCAATCAAAATACCTCTTTAAGTGTTACACAACATCCGGCCATCGTTTCTTTAAGAGAGGATAAATATAACGGAATTTAAATAATACAACATGAAAAAAATATTATGTCGGTAAAGTCGATTGCGAAATAGTATATTACGCACCTAGGGAGGAAAAAACTTGGACAGTCCACAGCTCGTGTAAATTGCCACCCTCGCCTTCGGCTCGGGTGGCAATTTACACGAGCTGTGGGCTGGCCAATTTTACTCCCGTGGTGCGTATACTATTTTTCGCCATATTTGGGCCGAAAACACCACATTCCTGTTTTTGAGCCGGGCGGGAAAATGTTTTTTCTTTGCCGATTTCCACTTTACTTTCCAGTCTAGTAAAATTTAATAGAGAACATTGTAAAGTTTAATACAAGTCAAGTTTGTCGCTCCGTTCCTATACAACATAGTAAATTTTCATAGTTAATTTAATAATTTTTCATACAAAATTTTTATCCGTGTACCTGGGAGGTTTTTCGACCCGCTGAACACGTTTTTGAGAATTTTTAGATGTACGGCGACACGCTGATGCCCAGGAGATGATTTACTCCATATTCGAGTATATCTATTGCGTAGGTATATTCAAATTTGCGTAGGTATATTCAAATTAGATATATGTCAATGTTCTATTTTTGTAAAATTTAATTTTTTTTTTATAGCCATTTTTTTAATTTTAAAAATGTTTTTTTTCGATTTTTTTAATATTTAGAACAAATATTGTTTATATATCATGAATTTTCTGTATGCAGGATAAAATTATCTAAAGTTTAAAAAAAAAAAAAGTCGGTAGCTATATTTCGTCATAAGTTATTGATGAAAACGTAATTTTTTGTAAATAGGTTATATTTCGAAATTAAAAAAAGGTATTAACATGAATATTTTTTTTGTTATAAAGGATATTAAGTACTATAACTTATTAAATTTTTAGGTTTTTTTATTCATTATTTTTTGAGAAAAAAAATAATTTATAAAGAAAAGTGATTTTTTTTTGTCGTTCAATAACTATAGTAAAATTGGCTTAATCACTTTGAAATTCTTTGTAGGGGTAGATTTTGTATACCAATCGAGTGAGTTTTTTGGGCAAAAGGATTGATCCATAAATTTCGAAGATATTTGAGGTTAAAATTTTTTTCATTTTTTTTTTAAATCGTAATTTCTCAAGAACGGCTCTATGTATCTAAATGGGGTAGGTAGTATTCGAAAGAGAATTAAATTACCTATATTTTTTAAAAAAAATTAATTCTCTAGCTATCACGGTTCTTTTGTTATTAACAAAAGCGTAACAATTGAAAAATGAAAAAAAATGAGTTTTATATGTTCAACTATTACAAGAGTAAAATTGTCTTATTCGCTTCAAAACTCATTGTAGAGGTATATTATTGATAGTTCTCGGATGAGTTCTTTTGACAAAGTGATTGGTTCATAAATTTCAGAGATATTTGAGGTTAAAATTTTTTTAGACATTTTTAAAATCTATTTCTTGAGGATGGCTCTGTGTATCTGAATGGGATGGGTAGCATTTGAAAGAGAATTAAAATATTTATATTTTCTAAAAAGAAAAATTTTTTAGTTATCGCGGTTTTTTATTATTAACAAAAATTTAAACTTGAAAAATTGAAAAATGAAAACAAAAATCTGTCTTTATCAAATTTTTTAAAATACATCCCCTCAGATTATAACAGCCTTTCCACATAACGCATTCAATATAACACGTTCAATGTTCAACGTAACACGAAAATAAATTTGTTGTCCGACATCTACCAATTTCATACTCAGTGGTAGTGGTGCAGAATGGGTACATTTCTACCACTGAATATGAATTGGCCATGAAAAAATTACAAGTTAATATTTTCCATAAAATTTTTCCAATTTTTTTCGTGAAAAATTTATTTTAGTAAATTAAGTTTGAGGAAGCTACGTGCCAATGAATTGGCAGCGGTTTTTTATGAAGTCGAGCTGACTTCCCGTGTAAAAAAAAAGTCTTACACCAGTCTACCAGTAGTCTGGCGGAACTCTCGCGAAAGTCTGGCTAAAGTCTAGGGGTAGTCTGGCTAAAGTCTCGCGGTAGTCTGGCAGAAGTCTGGCAAAAGTCTGGCGAAAGTCTGGCAGATATCTGGTGGAAAACTGGCGGAAGTTTTAGCCATGTTTTAATAATTTCACAAAAAGGCGATTAAAGTTAAAGAAAAAAGCTTTAATTTGAGATGTGAATCATTAAAATCGGTCGACTGTGTGCAAAGCTACGTGAGTTTGAAAATGACGAAAAATGAAAAAAATCTTGAGAATTACGTGGGTTTCAGAAAAATCGCTCATTTTTTTACCATTTTCAAATTCGCGTAGCTTTGCACAGACTCGACCGCTTTTAACGATTCACGTCTCAAATTAAAGCTTTTTTCTTTAACTTTAATAGCCTTTTTGTGGAATTATTAAAATGTTGCTAAAATTTTCGCCAGTTTTCTGCCAGAGTTCCGCCAGACTTTCGCCAGACTTTCGCGAGACTTCCGCCAGACTACCGCGAGACTTTAGCCAGACTACCGCCAGACTTTAGCCAGACTTTCGCTAGACTTCCGCCAGACTACTGTGGCTGCGGTTGGGGAGCGCTCGGTCCCTCTTTTCGGTGCTAGGGTGCGGCCCGTCGACCGAGTTGTGACGCGAGCTTCCCCGAAGCTAGTCAAATCAAGCATAGTCGACTTTCGCACGAAAGTCTAGACGTAGGTGAGCTACCACGAGTCCAAGGCGAGTGCGTTTTGCGAACCAAGATGAGTACAGAAAACACGAGGTCGAAAAGCCCACTTGCCCTAGGGGCACACCATATTTTTTGTGACTCATATATTGATTTTCGCAGTTCGAACCTCAAAAGCAAGACTAAATCGATTTTTTATTTAAACGACATCGAAATAATAATTGAAGGAATAGAAATTTGAACTGTTTATAGCTAGAAATTAAAATACATTAATAAAAATTAATAAAATTTTTTTTTATTATTATTATTATTATTTGTAAATCCATATCAAAAATCAAAACAAGAACGAATAACAAAAAATTGATAAAAATAATCATAAATCCCTGAAGATGTTCATTTTCCAATAAAAAGAAGCTATGAAAAATATGCAGGTTCTATTTCATGCCTGAGTTGAGAAAAAGTTATTTGAGGATCTCTTTTTAGGCCGTAAAACTGTGAAAATCGTAAATGTGCTACAAAAGTAATCTACGTACTTGTGGAAAGATAAATTATATTAAATGTTAATAATAATGTGAATCGAATCCTTCATAAAGTTTAAAGGGAAAATATTTTTAAATAATTTAGGGAATACTTATGAGATTTTTTTTAAGATTTCTTCCACGTAATCATCCATTATGATCGAAAACTGCACATATTCACATAAAAAATTCTTCCATATGCAAACTCATTACATTCCGGTTGCGGCAGTGATAATCACGTGCGCGGCAGCTTCAGTCCCGCTGTTCATCAGAAAAAAGATGGAAGTGCGCAGCCCATCACGTCATGCAAAGCGCTGTGCTTTTATTTGCTACACGCAGATTTTTGGGCGCTGGCCGATAGCGCCACCGAACTTGCAAACTGTTTTCCGTGTTCCTTCAATCAATTACATATATATAGAGATTTAAAAAATGAATGAACTATGAAAAGCTGACTTGGAGACGATTGAATTGATGCGAGTGCGTCAGATCCAAGAAAGCGCTTAAGCTTTTAACGTCGCTTTTAAGAACCTTATAGTTATACATTTTTTATATCTGCTTATTTATAAAATTCGAATTATGGATAAGATGCAACGCTTAACGGCGATGCATCGGTGTCTTGACATATGCATGACGCCAGTTTGGAATAGATCA
Source organism: Torymus aiolomorphi (assembly GCA_036365515.1). Lineage (NCBI taxonomy): Eukaryota > Metazoa > Arthropoda > Insecta > Hymenoptera > Torymidae > Torymus > Torymus aiolomorphi. Next base: position 102,657,478 of record CM070876.1, on the reverse strand, counting down.
TCCTGAGGAAAGGTTACCATCCAGGAATGCATTTTATGAGTAAGTATTATAAGAACATATTTTTAAATATTTATTTTCGAGTATCGCTTTTACTTTTTATTACAATTTCTCTAAGATTATTTACTCATCTCACTATAATACTTTTTACTTAACTCATTCTCATTACAATAAGTAATAATTATTAAAGGAATGATGCATATTTAATTATAAATTCTCGCGTCTTCTATCTAAAAGTCAATTACAAATGAAACCTATAGAGCCTTAAAATTTCCGGGCATCCCTTTTATTTGCAGCCTCAAGCGGAGAGTCGACCAGACAGGACGAATTGATGAGCCCAAGCGGAATCGGCGCAGAACGGTGGCTACGCCAGAAGTAAAGGCGCGAGTATTAGAAGCGTTTGAGGGGCGAGGCCGACGCAGTGCACGACGACTCGCCACTGAAATGAGTAAGTTAGTTAATGTCTTTGTGTGTGTCCACTAGAAGCCGAGCCAGTGGGCCTGCGGGGTGCATTTTTGACGTAAAATACGCTCTGTTCCTCTCGCTGATAATTGCATGCGCAATCTCTCAGAAAAAAATAAAACACAGACACGGAAAAGGTTATGGTTAAGCAGCAGTGCTAATCATGAAATCGTCGCGCTAGTCGCGAAGTCAAGACTGTTGCTTCGTGCAAGTCACGGGATTTTCGCGGCTTGGGCTCGCAGCTGTCTTGCATCGGGAGCGTGGTGCTCTCAAGATGGACAGTCACTATACCAACCGATAAATAGCGCGGCGCTTTCACTATTAGCATTCTTCTGGTAGGAAATTCAAGTTGAAAGTTCAGAGACATTTTTCTCAAAATATATCATGTTTTTTTAAAATCCATTTTATCTTTCGGAAGTATAAGTCTTAAGCTACAAAACCCAAAATTTTCGAGTTGAAGAAATTAAGCGTTCTAAATTACTCAGATTAAAAAGACAGTGACGAACGGCCATAAGCGATCTTTGTGCTGCCCTGGAATGTTCTGTAATTGATGCAAATACACAATGCACCATTTTGTTATTTCGTACTCGAAAATATAAAAAAACTAAGGCCTAAAACATAATTTCTATTAATATTGATAATTTATCTGAATATCTCCTTCTTGCAATAGTTATTCTTTTGGCATTTTAATTTTGTTTTTTTTTTGTTTCGAATGGTAGATATATTTGGGAAGTTTCTGAGGCTGAAAATCGTTTTCGTTCAAACTTTTTATAATCTGCTTATAATAATAATTTCATATACTGAAAAGATTAAGTTTCAGGCACTGTTTTATCTGAATCTAGCCGTTGTTTTACTTTATATGTTATAGTTTTTAAATATTCATGTTTTGATGAAAAAAACCAAACAATATTTTCAATATATTTAGATGCAGAGTAATGATTTTGTGTCGTCAATATATATAATTATCGAATACCTTCCGCGAAATTGGTCGTCTAGAGTATTACTTTTTACGAAAGTACACATTTTATCAAATACATTTTTTCCTTTAGCAGTCGCATGAAAGTGCTACTTAATTAACTTCAACAGCAAAATCGTCATAGTGATTAAGACAGATTTTGGAAGTTGTGTTTATTTTTTAAGTGTTGCCCAGCTCCTTCAGTAGAATAAACAATTTCTTTAAAGAAATAAAAAGTTAAATTATACGGACACACGCGCACACGTACGCACACACACACACATACGGTACCATTACACTTTGCTTTCATGATAGCGCGTAACGAGCGTAATACTTGTCTACTCCATCGCGCGTTTGTGAAACGAAATTACGATCAGATAACTAATTCGCATCTAAGTATTAGCTTCGCTAGCGGTAAGCTTGGACGTGAGAATATCTCCTCTGTTCGCGAGTGAGTTCATGTGTACGCTTGAGCTTGTGATTTATCCGATTATCGTGTCCTTCAGCTTGCGGACAAAGCTATGCGTGCTTGTGATCGAGCTTATAATCGACGCCTCCTATTCATAAGATGCCAGCTCAAACACGAAAACATTTCAATAAGATTATACTAATTCACCACTTTTAGCAATATGGTTCTTACTCGCCGCTAAGCGCAATAAGAATCGGTCTAAAGTTCGCGTGCAATATTATTCTAACTCAGCCGGCATTCATGATCATTCCAATTACAGCAGGAAATTCATTATGATTTAAACTGCGCTTACGTAAACCACAATTCAGAAAAGTAAAATCTAATCTATAACCTACTGAAATCCTAGATTGAGATATCGTTAATGTTATTTATGTCTCGTACATGATACGGTCTTTATTTGGCTGTATAACTTATAGTAATAAGCACTGCTGAAGCTCAAGACGTATTTGAAGTGCAAAATTACCTTTATAAGCTTCTGATTTAGTTTCTAAAAACCGTTGTAATCGCGATAGTCGTTTTAAAATAATTAAATGATTCAGGTCACACTTAGTAGCATAATGCAGCGCGCGCTTGAACTTGAACATTTCTGTACTGCCGCGTAGTTGAAATCATAATGAATTAATTTGTTATATTTTGAAATTAAAAATAAATATTGACAGTAATATTTTCTTCTTTTTTTAGATTTGAACAGAGAAGTCGTCAGATGCATTTCGAAGGATGAACAGATTAAACCTTTTAAACCGACGAAGGTTCAAAAAATTAGAAACCTCGATAAAGACAGGAGACTGGAGTATTGCCAATGGGCAAGAGCCAGACTAAATGAGAATGCGGAGTTCTTTCATAACGTAATTTTTACCGATGAGGCAATCTTCACTAATAGGGGTACCAACAATCCCCAATGCGATGGAACTTGGGCTCGCAGTAATCCACACTGGGTGATTCCTATTGATAACCAAAATAGGTGGAAACTCCTAGTGTGGATGGGGATTGTCGGCGATCAGTTAGTAGGACCGATATTCATCGATGAAACTATGAATGCAGCGCGATACCTGCAACTGCTTCAAGAAGATCTGCCTCCACTACTTCACAATTGTGGCGTAGAAGCAGCTGACAAGTGGTGGCAACAGGATGGTGCGCCGCCGCATAATTCCAATGCCGTCACAAATTTTTTGAACGGCGCATATCCGCATCGTTGGATCGGTTTGAAATCTCCCACAAGGAAGTGGCCAGCGAGATCGCCGGATCACTCAATTTTAGATTTTTATCTTTGGGGGAGAGTTAAATATCTGGTTTACCAACAGGTAATGAAAACACTTGTGAATTTATTTTTCTCACGGCTTGCGGAAATTTCATTTTTCCGTACGCGTTTCCCTTCGGAAAATATGCTATAACAGCACGTAAAAGTTATTTTTAACGGGCGTATTTTGAATGTGAATTTTTTTTTATTCTAAAGTCAGGTAAAGTAGACAAATTTGTAGAATTAATTGACAATCATCATTTTTTATTATTTTTTTAATATATTAATAGTAACATTACTATTTGTGAAATGAAAAGTAATATTGTTATCTGATCCGGTAATATTTGATAAATTTACAGACGTTAAATTGCCATCCGCATCAGTATTAATAATCACTGAGAAAACGATACGATTATAGTTAAGATCTATTGTAATGGTTAACAGATGTATTTTAGATTATGGCGAATTATAGATATGCTAGTACCAAAATGCCATATTGTAACAGTTACAATATCAACATTGAGCCACAAATGTATTTCTTTAACTATGTTATAAAGTACTATGATTATCTGTAATATATTATTTTTACGCGGGATTCTAATAGAATTTAACAAACTAAATTTATTATCATCGAAAAATTGTTCGTTTTTATCATTTTTCGATATTTTTGGTCACTTATCGCCTTTTTTGAGCTATTCTTCCCGAATTCACGTAATTTCGGTCATATTTGGTAACTTTTCGCCATTTTAAAATTCACGTAGGTTTTCATAGAATCGACCGATTTTAACGATTCTCATATCAAATTAAATCTCTTCTCTTCAACTTTAATCACTTTTTTGTGGAATATTTTTTACCTCTTCAATAGCTTGCTGTTGGTTAATCATCATGAAGACTTTTCGTCCACTTTTCGCATGTTAAATTACTATACGAAATATCAACGTATAACATTGTAACTGTTACAATATGTAACATTCACACAACTGGCTTTGGTAAGATTGATCCTATCGTACATATTAACATTAACTATATTTCTTAATCAGTGATAGGCTCAAAATATTCTTCGTGAAAACATTCTTTTCTGTATATTTTCTATTTGCCAGTGGTTTTTCGGATCATTCTTATCATTTAATCAGATCAACTTTCAGTGACTGTTATGTATTGCTTAAAGTAATATCGAACTTTCCGCAACTTGTGAGGAAAAATAGTGTACGCTACACGTGCGTAATGTACTATATCACTTACCTTCTTCAAATTTATTAACAGTTTCTAATTTTGATTCTAGAATCCAACAGATATAGAGCACTGCAAGACTCTTATACGCGAGGTATGCGCTGCATTAACCCAAGAAGAGATTCGGAGGGCGAGAATGTCTATTGGTGAAAGGGTAGACAAATGCCTTGAACAGCAAGGAGGACATTTCGAAAATCTGATTCACTATAAGAATCCGTAATGGTAATATATTTTCCTAATTTTTATTTTTCTCACAGTACTATCCTGGTGCAAAATTAACCATATTTTATAGCTAACATGTTAATTATACTGCAGGTAGAACAGCTGTGACCACCTCGAACTTGAGGTTGCCTTACATACAAAACCATAAATTTTCGAGTTGAAGAAATGAAGCGCTCAAAATTAATGAGATTAAAAAAAACATTGGAGAACGGCCATAAGCTCTCTTTGCGCTACCTTGGAGCGTTTTGTAATAGATGCATATAATCTATATTAATAAAAATAATGTTCGTATTATGATATGATCAAGTACGTAACAACGAAATTAAAGCTCTGAGACCAAGATCCCTCTGGGTTTTTATTCTTTCATTATTTTTATATCAAAATAAAGGTTTTCATGACACTCTAACTTCAAAATCATAATTTTAATATGATTATTCGGCTCACGTGGTATAAAATACTGTATGCCACTGATGCGTAAGGGTTATTTACCGCATGAGACGTTTTTCTCACTCGCTTCGGTAAAAATCATCTGCGGTATATTACCCGTATCATAATGTACTATTTTTAACTTTTCTTCTGTTTTTTTTTTAATTTGCCATAAGATTCTATAATAAAAACTTGATTCTTACAAATTATTTTTTTCAATAATACTCAGGAAACTATTTTGAAATAATAATGCAATCTTATAAAACGCACTCGCCTTTCGCTCGTGCTGATTACCTTAGGCTCGTACTGCAAACTCCATACTCGGTCTAAAAAGACCCACTTTATGACCTTTGTACACATTATATTATTAAATGATGATTTGTTCTGCAATGAGATAGTAGAGCAGTACGAGGCTGACAACAACTTCGTGAGTCGCATTCTTTGGACCGATGAGTCGTTGTATGGTCGGCTGGAAATGTTTAACACACGCAATGAGCATTATTGGTCAGATAAAAATCCGCGCTGCGTACGTAAAGGTAATCTTCACTTTCTCAAAGAACAAGTTTTTATGTTACTGGAAAAATTCAAGCGCGCTACGCGTGTACCATTTTATTTTTGAGGTTGTGAATATAATTTTTGAAAACAAAAAAATTAAGCTTTTCATTTTATTTTGATGTAATGATTTAGTTTTGAACAGTTCTAAATAGTTAAGATAACTATTCAATTTAAAAATTCAAATGTATCGGAAGTAGCAGTTGTTTGCGCTTATTCTTTAAAAACCAATCAAAATCAATCTTGAAATGCTTCACAACATGCGGATATAATTTTTTTAAGAATGGATGCAAAAACGAAAGTAATGAAATTAGTTTTTCGAAGTATTCTCTGTGAAACGTTTATAGAATTACCTAATATTGTATAAACTAACTAAATAATGTCTGAAGTGTTCCACGTCGACTACCACAGCGTGGCGCACGAACGTCAAAACGAGACATTGCGGGAATTTTATGAAGACTTTGACCGAGACTTTGAGGGAGTGTTAATGCAAGACTTTTAGTGCAATTTTAGGCAGTACTTTGAGAAAAAGTTTAAGATAGACTTTCAGCGGGACATCAAGCGAGACCTTACGCAAGACTTACGGCGAGACTTTTATTCGACTACGACGGAGACTTTCAGCGAGACGTTTTGCGATACTTTTAGTGCTATTTTAGGCTGTACTTTTAAAGAAAATTTTAAGAGAGACTTTTAACAACACATCAAGCGAGACCCTCTGCGTCACATTCAGCAAGACTTTTTGTAAGACTTACGGCGAGGTGTCCGACGAGACATTCAGCGAGACTTTTTGCGAGTCTTTTAGACGGTACTTTGGAAGAAAAGTTTAAGAGAGCCTTTTAGCGAGACATTAAGCGAGACCTACTGCAAGACATTCAGCCACATTTTTTTCGAGTCGTTCCACGAGACTTACGTCGAGACTTTCAGCTAGACGTCCGGCAAGACATTTGCGAGACTTTTTGCGAGACTTTTATTTAGACTTTGACCGTGACTCTAAGCGGGACTTTTTTCGAGACTTTTAGTGTAATTTTTGGTGGTACTCTGAGCGAAAGTTCGAGAGACAGTATCAGCGAGACATCAAGAAAGACATCAAGCGATAGCTGTTGCGAGACTTTCATCGAGAATTTTGCGAGACTTACGGCGAGAGTCTCAGCGAGACTGTTTGCAAGTCTTACGACGAGACTTCCGTTAGACTTTTAGTGCAATTTAAGGCGGTAAATTGAGACAAAGTTTAAAAAAATATTTCAGTGATACATCAAGCGAGACATTATGCGAGCTTTCAGTAAGAATTTTGAGAGCCTACACTTTGAGCAAGACTTTTTGCGAGATCTTTAGTGCTATTTGAGGCGGTACTTTTAGAGAAAGTTGAAGAGAGTCTTTCAGCGAGACATCAAGCTAGACTTCCGGTCAGCCTTCCAGCGCGACTTTTTGTGAGACTTACGGTGAGACTTCCGGCGAGACTTTTATTCAGATTGCGACGGAGACTTTGAGAGAGACGTTTTGCGATACTTTTAGCGTTATTTTAGGCTGCATTTTGGAGAAAAAGTTTGAGAGACTTTCAGTGAGACATTAAGCGAGACCTTCCGCAAGACTTTTAGCGAGACTTTCAGCGAGACTTTTAGCGAGACTTTTAGCGAGACATCAAGCGAGACCTTCCGCAAGACTTTCTGCGAGACTATCAGCTAGACTTACGGCGAGACTTCTGGCAAGACTTGCAGCGAGACTTTCAGACAGACTTACAGCGAGACTTTAAGGCAGACTTGCAGCGAAACTTTAAGCCAGACTTTTTGCAAAACTTTCAGCTAGACTTTTTGCGAATCTTACGGCGAGACTTTCAGAGAGACCTTTTGCGACACTTACGGGGAGACTTCCAATGAGACATTTACCGAGGTATTGCGAGACTTTTATTAAGACTTTGGCCGAAACCTTGAGCGAGTTTTTTTGCGAGACTTCCACTGCCATTTTAGGCAGTACTTTGAGAGAAAGTGTAAGATAGACTTTCAGCGAGACATCAAGCGAGAATTTTGAGAGACTTACGGCCAGGCTTTTTGCGAGTCTTACAGTGAGACTTACGGTGATAGTTACGGCGAGACTTTCAGCAACACTTTTAGTTCAACTTTGGGCAGAACTTTGAGTGAGAGTTTAAGAAACTGTTTCAGCGAGACATCTAACGAGACTTTTAGTCCAATTTTAGGCGGTACTTTAAGAGAAAGTATAAAATAGACTTTCAGAGAGACATCAAGCGAGACATCAAGCGAGACCTTATGCTTAGATTTTATGCTAATTAATATTTATTTTCTAAAGAAAGGAAAACAGTTATTTTTTTATATTAGCGTAAATATTTATTTAAATTTCAAAGAACAATCGAACAACACTTCAAAATTTATTTTTTTTCGGAAAAATACTTCGAAAGCATTTCTCGTTGACCGAAAAATAATCCAAGAATATTTTCCGATGATCGAAAATCCCTTCGAGAGTATTTTTCGACAATCCTAAAAATACAAGTAAAATCTGGCTTGTCTCAGTGTGGCCAAATCCCTAACGGAATTGCCTGAAGCCGTGAATTGCAATGTCAATTTACGCAAGTGAATTGACATTCACTTGAAATTGAAATTGAAAAATTGAAAAAAAATGGAAAAAAAAGATTAAAATTAAACTTAAAAAAAATTGAAAAATTCATTGAAATTCACATGCACTCGCCTATCGGCCTATTTCAATCCGGAACAACGCTGCTAATCTCACATTTGTATAAGATCGCGTACCTTCGAAGTTCTTCGAACTTCGGATCATATAACTGATAAAGTTTCATGGCCTCCAGAATAGTTAAATGCAGCGTCCTATGGGAATGTACGTAGCAATCTATCACTCGTAGTACGGCATACGTTTTAAAATTATGTTAGATCTAATATTTCGGCTGCCGGAAAGTTAAAATATAGTTTACCTATGTGATCAGAACTTTATATCGGTATTATTAAATGGATAGTTGCTCTGTGTCTATCGGCTGGATCATTTTAATTTAAAAAGTAAAATGCTGTACACCAGGCATCACCATATTAACCTAAAAAAAAATTTCAAAACACATCGAACACAGAAATTGATGTTTTTATCGAAAATTCTATAGTCTCACGAAAAATCTTAAAAACACAGGATCTAGTTAGTGTAAGAAGTTGAATGCTGCTCACCAGACATCAACAGTTTAACCTACATCGGCCCCAGAAATTGACGTTTCAATCGAATATTGTATAATCTACAGCAAAATCTTGAAACACAGGATCATTTTAATTTAAAAAGTAAAATGCTGCCCACCAGACATCACCAGATTAACCTACACTAAAGTTAAAACTACATCGGACCCAGAAGTTGATGTTTCTGTCAAAAATTCTATAGCCTAACGCAAAATCTTGAAAACACGGGATCGAATTATTATAAAAAATTAAATGCTGCCCACCAAGCATCACCAGGATAACCTAAAAAAAGCTTAAACTATATCGATCCACGAATTTAACATTTATATCGAAAATTCTATAGCCCAACCTTAAATCTTGAAAACACAGGGCCAAATTAGTGTAAAAAGTAACATACTGCCCACCGCAGGCATCGCCAAATTAACATAAAAAAAAGTTCAAACCACATAATACCGGAAATTCAACGTTTGTATCGAAAATTCTATCGCCCAAGGCGAAAACTTAAAAATACAGGATCGATTTAGTATAGAAAGTAAAATGCTGCCTATCAAGCATCGCCAGATTAACCTACAAAAACATTCAAACCAAATCGGACCACAAATTCAACGTTTATATTGATAATTTCATAGTCTAACGCAAAGTATTGAAAACACAGGATTAATTTAGTCTAAAAAACATAAGGCTGCCCACCAGGCATCGCCAGATTAACCTAAAAAAATGTTCAAACCACATCGGACCGAAAATTCAACGTTAATATCGAAAATTTTTAGCTTAACGCGAAATCTTGAAAACACAGGATCAATTTAGTGTAAAAAATTAAATACTGCCGACCAGGCGTCACCAAATTAACCTAAAAAAAGTTCAAACCATATCAGACCAAAAATTCAACGTTTGTATCGAAAATTCTATCGCCCATGGCGAAATTTTAAAAATACTGGATCCATTTAGTATAGAAAGTAAAATGCTGCCTATCAAGCAAGCGAAATCTTAAAAACACTGGATCGATTTAGTACAGAAAGTAAAATGCTGCCTAAACCATAGGCCGATGCGCTACCAGTCGTCGTGTCGCGCGTTCCTTGCGATTTGAGGTGCCGGCCACCGCGCAGTGAAGGGGACCTTTTTCGGAAACGTGGTTTTTGTGTGAATTGTTTTTTCCGTGTAGATGGATTGGACGCGGAGGGCCAACACCATGGCCAGCTCGATCGCCTGACTTCAATCCTCTCGATTACTTTCTTTAGGGGACAGTCCAAAGAAACAGTATATTATAACGGAGCCGAAGAAAACGTTGATGAATTTTTGCGAAGAATTTACGAGCATGCCGCTAATGTTCCAAACGATATGGGGCGAAGAGCCACACAAGATATTTTGCGCCGTGCACAGACGTGCATCCAACAAGAAGGAGGGCACCTTGAACATTGTCCCCGACGCCACCGAGCTAGAGATAATTTAATAGATAATTTGTTATTTTTATATTTATATTTATTAATATGATTTATTAATATTATTTATTATTATTTATTTACTTATATTTTTTATATTTATACATAAAATCCCTTGGAAATGTAATAAATAATACATTATGATATAAGATCTCAAATAGATCTCATTTTTAGTCGCGATTGATTAAGAAACTTCATTTCAAATGTTTAGTGTTTCCATTGTCATTTTCATTTAAAACATTATTGTAGTGCTACTGATTTTATACAACGTTGCCACCATGTACGGCTTTTCATGCGGTTTGTGTTACTCTGCTCATATTATCACAGTTTAGAACTGTCATCAGAACACATGTAAATAAACCAGAAGCATTTTATATTTTACTCTATACATATAATTTGTGTACTCGATAATTACATTTGTGTATTAATTAGAATAGAAAAAAGTTTTATTTGTGTATTAATTGATTTGTTTATTTTGTTTATTTTAAATATTATTAATAAATAATAAATAAAACACTTTCATAATTATCATAATATAATAAATTAAGTTATTGCGTCATTTAATAATGAAAAGGGTGAATCATCATAAAAGGTTGATTCATTCCATAAAAATATGGGTTTATATATGTTGAGGATAATAAAAATTTGCAGCATTAACAACATGAGCAATATTTGGCTTCATGAAGTTATTATCATCGGGTACCCGAGCATTCAGGGCGGCATTTATATCATATACGTTATCATCATCGGATGCTGTTTGTTCCTGTTTGTTATCTTCTTCTTCTTCTTTTAGGTCATCTAATGTTAAATCTATTAGTATTATAGGTTTTCTTTCTCGCAACAACTTATGCACAGAGGTGCTGGTACAGGAGATACAATGGGTTTTGACACTGGTTCCGTAACACTAGTTTCATTCTGTGCTATTAAACTTTCTGAAGGTATTTCTTGTATATCATGAATAATCAATTTTTTATTGTCCTACAATATTTCTGTTTTTGATTCACCCTCTTCTTTTTTATCGACATTCGTTGTCAACCATTTCTTCACTTCATTCCTTATATTGTTTATTTTGTTTGGTCTTGCATCGACCTTTAATTTTCTGAGGATTTTTTTAATTATATCAATGGTCTGGTAGTGTACATTTCTGTGATATTTCATCATATTCTTGTGCACTACCTTTCTCAGTTTAGGACGCGAGATGTGCTTCCAGCGCAGTGACATCTCTTTTTCATCTCTTTCTTCCTCTTTTGAATTATTTCTGAGTTCCATTTTTGTTCTTGCGTTATACCGTATAGATAATGATAGCACGATAAACAAAAGTCCTCAATAAACAAAATTGATTTTTATTTTATTTTTGCGGTTATATTTGCAGTTACAATTGTACTTGTAATTACAAGTACTATAAATACTATAAAATATTACATTACGTTCCTAGGCCGGGAAGTAGGATATTACATTCGCGTGTAGTTTTCCGTCCGATACGAAGCCGAGGACGGCATATCCCTTATGGAAAAAATATGCAGAAAATCATGCAATTTTTTCTGTAGATTTTTCTGCAGAGTTCCCTGCTGGATTCTCTGCTGATTTCTCTGTAGGTAGTTACGTATACTAGTATGCAGTAAACCTTAAAGATTTTCATGTATGAATACCTACATGGATTTTTCTCTTCAGATAATTCTGCATACAATCCTGTAGAATGCTCCTCATTAGTTTTGAATATGTTATCTGTAGGATTTCGATACCTACAGTTTTTCGTAAAGGTTTTTCTGCAGGATTTTTTGTCTGTAGATAATTATAATTTATTAGTATTCCTACAGTTTTTCGTGAAGGGTTTTCTACATGATTTTTTTTTTTGCCGTAGAAAATTATAACTTATTTGTAAACCTGCAGTTTTTCGTGTAGTTATTTCTGCAGGATTTTTTAGCTGTAGAAAGTTATGACTTCTTATTAATTTGTCCGTGCCTGCGTTTGTCCATGTTTGCGTCTGCCCATGTCTGCGGCTGTCCGTGTCTGTGTCTGCCCGAGCCTACGTCTGACCGTGACTGCGGCTGTCCGTGCCTGCGTTTGTCCGTGTTTGTGTCTATCCGTGTCTGTGCCTGTCCATGCGTACGACTGTCCGTGTCTGCGTCGGTCCGTACCTACGACCGTCTGTGTCTGCGTCGGTCCGTACCTACGTCCGTCCGTGTCTGCGTCTGTCCATGCCTACGACCGTCGGTGTTTGCGTCTGTCCGTGTCTGTCACTCTGTGTCTGCGTCTGCGTCTGCCCGTATGTGTGGTCTGCGTCTGTGACTGTCCATGTTTGTGTCTGCCCGCGCCTACGTCTGCCCGTGACCGCATCTGTCCCTGCCTACATCTGCCCGTGTCTGTGACTGTCCACGTCTGTGTTTGTCCTTGTCCGCGTCTGTCCGAGACTACGTCTGTCCGTGTCTGTCAATCTGTATCTGCGTCTGTCCGTGCCTGACTCTGTCTCAGTGTCTACCGTGTATGTGTCTGTCCGTGCCTGCGTTTGTCCATGTCTGTATGTCCCCGCCTGCGTCTGCCGAAGTCTGCGTCTGTCTGTATCTGTGTCTGCCCGTGCCTACGTCTGTCCGTCTCCTCTTCTTGCCGTGCCTACGTCTGCCAGTATCTGTAACTGTCCATTCTGTGTCTTCCCGCGCCTATGTCTGTTCGTGTTTACCTCTATCCGTGTCTGTTTCTGTCCGTGTCTGTGTCTGTCCGTGCCAACGTCCGTCTATGTCTGTGTCTGTTCGTGTCTGCGGCTGTCCGTGTCTGTGTCTGCCCGTGCCTACATCTGACCGTGACTGCAGCTGTCCGTGCCTGCGTTTGTCCGTGTTTGTGTCTATCCATGTCTGTGTCTGCCTGCGCCAACGTCTATTTATGTCTGTGTCTGTCCGTGTCTGCGGCTGTCCGTATCTATGCCTGTCCATGCGTACGACCATCCGTGTCTGCGTCGGTCCGTTTTGGGCGGTCTTAATGCCTAATGATATGATTCACACCATCCAACAAAACAAATTTGTAATGAATTTAAATAAACGATATGTTTAGCATTTTATTTAAACAATCTAACTTTAAGTATAATAAGATAAAGTTATATATGATATGAATACATGATACAGCCTAAAATGTTTGCTATATAATAAAGTCGTATTCTACGTTCAATTGCATCTACATCTATATAGGTCATACAATAACATATTTTTATATTCATTTTTTAAATTGGCTTATTTTATTCACTCTTTTTATTTTAGTTATTTATTCTTTTGTACATTACAAAACTTTTATCGAAATACACAAGGTAACGTATATTTCACTAACATAAAAGCCCACAAATGTATTTCAATTGGAAACATCATGTTTTTATATTATAAAATATTCAGTCCTTTTATTTTATTCATTTATTCTTTTCACTCAACAAAACTTTTATCAATATACAGAAAATAATGAACATTTCACTAATTAAGAACTCATAAATGCATTTCACTAAAAAGCATCATGATTTTATATTACAAATAATAAGTTATTTCACAAATGCCAAATGTTTACTTCTTTGGACTAATTTTTGTTGTTTATTTCAAATAATTTTTTCCTATACAAATAAGTAACAAACTCGTGTTCAAAGGTTCACTCTCATAAAACCTCGGATCCATAGATCACCAACATAATAAACATATTTTTAAATGCATTTTTTAAATTCAATTATTAATTCGTTTTTTCTATCTTCATCATTTATCGTTTTAACTTTCAAAACTTTCACCAAAATACACAAAATAATGTATATTTCGCTGACATAAAAGCCCACAAATGTATTTCACTCATGGAAAATATCATGTTTTTAGATTATAAAATATTCACTCCTTTCATTTTAATCATTTATACTTTTCACTTTGCAACACTTCTATCAAAATACACAAAATACCTACATTTTACTGACATATATATATAAGAACCCACAAATTCATTGCACTGGGAAGTACCATGTTTTCATATTACAAAGAACAAGTTATTTCACAAATGCCAAATCTTTACTTGATCTCTGTGCTAATTTTTATTGTTTACTTCAAATAGTTTTTTTACCTACACACGCACGCAGACACATACTCGTGTACCAAGGTTTATCAAATAAGACGACCTTGGATCTACAGATCACCAACATAATAAAGATATTTTAAATGCCTATATTTACACTCATATGATAATATAGTAATCTATGTTTTTCTATATTGTATTCAGTACCAATATGAGCCAATTATTAATCATACAATTAAAAACACTTGGATCCGTTGAAGTTTTAACTATACAAACCACCTTGAATTAATAATTTATCAGATTTTTTTAAAAAGGAGGCACAAAAATTTTCCCCCAGGCTGCAAAAAATTGTCACTAGAGACTGAAGGAAAAAATTATTTTCATTTCGCGGGGACGAAAACTTTAAAGCTTAATAGCTTCAATACGAAAGCATCTTTCACCATGAAATTTTACAGGTAGAATGTAAATAAAAAATGCCTTCCAATTAAGTACCTCATGCGCGGTATCGACGTATATAAAAAATGATAAGCGAAATATGATAAAAAAAAATTATGGTTAGAGACCCAACACAAAGAATAAAGGATGCGTCTTCGCCCCGCTCGCTCGTCCGTCACTTCGTTCCTTATAACTCGCCAAGCAGGGCGCTCCCGCACCCTTTGGTTTGCATTAGATCTATGTGGGTGGACGCGTTTGAGAGAAAGAGAAAAAGAGAAAGCGATAGAGAGCGCACGAGAGAGAGAGAGACAGCGAGAGCGAGCGAGGGAGAGAGAGTGATTGAGAAAGAGGGAGTGAGAGGGAGCAAGAGTGATTGAGAGAGAAAGAGAGAGTGAGAGAGAAAGGGAGCGAGAGCGAGGGAGAGAGAGCGAGAGGGAGGGAGAGAGAAAGGGAGTAAGAGAGAAGGAGCGAGAGGGAGCCAGAGAGAACGAGAGCGAGGGAGCGAAGAGAGAGCACCAGAGGAAGAGATTGATTAAGAGAGTTAAAGAATCTGAGAGGGAGTGAGAGAGCCAGAGCGCGATGAAGCGAAGAAGAAAGTGATTGAGAAAAGAGTGAGAGGGAGCGAGCAAGAGAGGGAGAGCGAGAGTGATTGAGAGAGAAAGAGAGAGCGAGAGAGAAAAGGAGCGAGAGAGAAAAGGAGCGAGAGGGAGCTATAGAGAGCGAGAAGGGGTGAAAAAAAGAGAGTGATTGAGAGAGAAAGGGAGAGATAGAATGAGCGAGAAGGAGCCAGAGAGAACGAGAGCGTGGGAGCGAAGAGAGCGCGAGAGCGAGAGGAAGCGAAGAAGAGAGTGATTGAGAAAGAGGGAGTGAGAGGGAGCAAGAGTTATTGAGAGACAAAGAGAGAGCGAGAGAGAAAGGGAGCGAGATGGAGCCGGAGAGAGCGAGAGGGAGGTAGAGAGAGAGAGAGAGAGAAGGGGCGAGAGGGAGCCAGAGAGAGAGCGAGAGCGAGGGAGTGAAGGAAGAGCACGAAAGGGAGAGAGATTGATTGAGAGAGTTAGAGTCTGAGAGGGAGTGAGAGGGAGCGAGAGCGAGAGGAAGCGAACAAGAGAGTGATCGAGAAAGAAGTGCGAGGGAGCGAGCAAGAGAGAGAGCGAGAGTGATTGAGAGAGAAAGAGAGAGCGAGAGAGAAATGGAGCGAGAGCGAGCTAGAGAGAGCGAGAAGGAGCGAAAAAAGAAAGAGTGATTGAGAGAAAATAGAGAGAGAGGAGGAGCGAGAGAGTGCCAGAGAGAACGAGAGCGTGGGGGCCAAGAGAGAGCGAGAGCGAGATAAAGCGAAGAAGAGAGTGATTGAGAAAGAGGGAGTGAGAGTGAGCGAGCAAGAGGAAGAGAGCGAGAGTTATTGAGAGAGAAAAAGAGATAGAAAGAAAAGGAGCGAGAGGGAGCTAGAGAGAGCGAGAGGGAGGGAGAGAGAGGGAGTAAGAGAGAAGGAGCGAGAGGGAGTCCGAGAGAGCGAGAGCGAGGAAGCGAAGAGAGAGCACGAGAGGAAGAGAGATTGATTGCGAGAGTTAAAGAGTCTGAGAGGGAGTGAGAGAGAGCGAGAGCGAGAGGAAGCGAAGGAGAGAGTGATACAGAAAGGAGTGAGAGGGAGAGAGAGAGAGAGATTGATTGAGAGAGAAAGAGAGAGTGAGAGAAAAAAGGAGCGAGAGGGAGCTAGACGGAGCGAGACGGAGCGAAAAAAAGAGAGAGTGATTGAGAGAGAGAGACAGACAGAGAGAAAGGGATGCAGTTGAAATTACGTGTAAGTGATACAGAGTGGTTGTAAACCCAATAAGCAAAAAGAATTTTTTATGAACTCTTTAAGACTACTTTATGAACGCTTTTTTCATTAAAGTAATCATAAAGAATTCTTATTGGACCACTTTATCCGATCTCGAATATCCCATCGGTGCTGATTCTTTAAGTATTAACAAAGAATTCGAATTCTTTACGGAAATATTTTTTGTCAAATTAATAACCCCAACATTTTTTTAATAGTTAAAAAGAATTCATAAAGAGTCCACAAAGCATTCACAACGACTTCACAAAGAATTCCTTACGTTGATATAGAACATTTTTTAATACACAAAATTTTTATTAATATTATAAATTTATAATTTATCGATTTTTCTATAGAAATAAGTAGATAAGATTAACAATTAATTAATAAAATTCAATTTTAACGATGAAAAAAATCCTGCCGGTATGGGGGTTTGAACCTGGGTCTTCGGGTTGACAGGCAAAGTCTTAACCGTTTGCGCCATTGACCAACACTTACGTGTTATAATTCGTCTAGATATGTTATGATATACTAATACTAATAATCTTTTGGAATACTTAGTGATTACTTTATGATTACTTTTTGTGATTACTTTCCATTGATATTATTTTGTTTTATTAAAAATATTTTGAAAATATTTTATACAAAGTAATCTATAAGAATACTTTGTGAATACTTAGAAAATCATCCTCAAGCGGACATTCAGTACTACTTAAAGAATTCTTTTACCCCAGATTTTTGCTTATTGGGAAGTTACCTTTACAATTGCAAATCCGTCACAAATTCGTGGCAGTGGAAGTATTTTGTCTAACACAATGGACTTTTGTTGTCTTTTTAAAAAAGCTTTAATCAATCCTGTTGCATTCTTCGGTCGATTATGACTCCAGGCTTTGGTCATGACCGATTCAAGATATTCTTTAGTATAAACTATTTCACTTCCTGATAATTTTTTAACCACATCAAAAAGCTTTCTTTTAACAATTATGTCTTCTTCCTGTCTTTTCATTATAAAATTGTTTTGAGTCCCATCTTTACATAGCCTAAATTATACATACAGGAATTATAATATATTTAAAACAAAACTAAAATTAACTGTGTTTAGAATTTTACATGGATTAATAGTTATTGACGATACAAGTGTACGAAGTGGGTGATACGTGCACAAATCTAGTTTGTCGTTGGAGAGAGGCGAGCAGATTATGTTAAAAAAATATCTTTTATTACTCACTTAACGTGTCCTTTTATGTCTTCTTTGTTAATTTGTATGAAGTTCCTCAGTTGTAAAATACCTATGGTATCAGGTAGAGATGAAAACAAGTCTTTATACACATATTGCAAGAAATCAGTAGATGAATATAAATTTTCATCGGAAGCACCCAAAATATTTATGAGGTTATCATATTTAAAAGGATTGTCGGCAATGCGATAGGTTACAGACTTCATTGTCGTAATTACTTTTTAGAAAATATTTCATATTAAATTAAATGTAATCTTATTAAAGTATAAATGCAATTACACACTAAGAAAAATTTATGAGATATATTTGATTTTTTTTTCTTTACTAAGTACGTGAGATTCAAAACACATCAAAAAGATTCGCTTTCAACTTGAAGTTGGTTGCTATACATATCTATTAAAAACAATACGTATTATATCGCGCAAAAGGGCGATCATTCCAACCCGCTTGCTATGTACTCTACCGAATTAATCTTAAAAATAGAAGTGCCAGCTTCCCCTAAAATATTGTACACTTCCTTATAACAAACAGTATATATCGAGGAAAAGGAAAGTTAACGTAAAGGAACTTCATTACCTATTAACGAATGGGTACCTGGGTATAAAGAAACGAATATTCAGCAAGAGGTGAATAAAGTGAGCCAGCTGGTACATTTTCTAGCAACTGACCGTTTTATTTATCCCAAATAAATGTTGCTTGTTATTGAAATGTTAACAATTAAGAAATGTTTACTTTACCACAAATATCATCAGGATTTTACAGTAAGTAAAAACGTAAAGTATTCTTTTGATTTCAAAGATACTTTTTCTGTATATCGAAATCGACTACCAAAATTGACCTAATGAGTCCTCCAAATGCCCAAGGAATCAAAACTACACATTTTGAAGAACTGTTGCTCTGTTTTGGACAACACACTCATCCACAATAGAAATAACCGCTTGCCCGATGTTTCTTCTTCGTGTTTGGCGCTGAGTCGTCAATTTTCGGATAGCCGAGGAGTAACGTTAGAAGCAGTTTATATAGGGTAGATGAATGGAAAAAATCCTCTAAAAACAAGCTATAACTTCACCTTCAAGAGACACCTCAATAGTAATTTCACGTTAAAAGCAAAAGAGAAGGTGTTGAAATTGTTGTAATTTTCTTATCACACGATTGCTTTACTCAGCTACCCTCGTGAAGCTTGTATCCTCCGGCTACTTACGGTTAAAATTATATAAATAATCGTATTTTTCTAATCGTTACTCATCTGCACTTATGAAGCTTATATTCCCCGGCTACTTAGGGTTAAATTGATTAAATAAACGTATTTTTCTTATCATACGTCGAAGTCGTGCATGTACCTTCGTGAAACTTGTTTCCCCGGATACTTAAAGTTAAAACTGTTTATATAGTATATTACGCACCAAGGGAGGAATAAACTTGGACAGTCCACAGCTCGTGTAAATTGCCACCCGAGCCGAAGGCAAGGGTGGCAAACACGAGCTGTGGGCTGGCCAATTTTACTCCCGTGGAGCGTATACTATTTTTTTGCCTAGCGAGGCCGAAAATACAACCTTCGCGATCGGGCGCCGGGAGCGAAAGTGGTACTTTCGGCACGATAGGCAAAAAAATAATAAACGCCTTGCCTTCGGCTCGGGCACAAACAATGCGTTACGCTGGAAACAAGAGTGAGGAAATGAACATGCAGCCTTTTTTCCCTATTCGGCGTAATACGAGTACGAACTTCATGATACCTCGCTTCACGCAAGCAACAACTCTCGCACAGGGAGCACTCAGCCCACTTTATTCCCTTGGTGCACAATATACTATTAAATAATTGTATTTTCCTTATCGGCCGTCGGCATTACTCGTCTGACCTTATGAAGATTGTATCCCTCGGCTACTGGAGGTTAAAAATGTCTATTAATAATCGAATTTTTCTTATCATAGGTCTGCGTTACTCGCCTGCCGTTGCAAAGCTTGTATTTCTTTGGCTGCTTAGGGTAAAAATTATTGAAGTAATCGTATTTTAATTAACGGCCATCTTCGTTGCTCGTCTGCCCTAGAAAAGGTCGTATCTCTAGATCTTCGTGAAATTCTATCAGAGTGATATACTGGATCATCGCGAAATACTTTAATATTGTTTTTCGATTGTTGACAAATAATCTCAAAGTGTTCTCAATCATCGTTCAATACTCTGGGAGCGCTTTTCTAGATCTCTGAAATGCTCTTGGAGTAATTCTCATTCGTTGATATTCACTTTTGAAGCGATACTCCACTTTCAACAAACGGTAACGGAATGATCCCTGATCATGACAAACAGCGACACTATTACTTGATCATCGGGAAACAATTACGTAGAGTTTCTCAATTGTTGATAATTACTCTCGGAGTGATTCTTGATAGTCAAGAAGATAATAATCGGAGAGAAATACTCAGATTGTTATACTCTGGGAGTGATTATCGTCCTTCGATGAATGCTCCCTGGGTTGTTTAATCCCTTATCGTCAAAAAAGACAGACTTAAAAATGAGCCAATCTTTTAAAGGGCTACGCTTTCTAAATCTTCACCCGAATGTCACCCGAGGCCTTTATATTATTTTGTAGTAAAAGTTACTATATTATTGTTGCATTTACAATAATTATAGTTAAAACTACTATAATTTAGCATACAACTAATAAAATATAGTATACTTAACTAAAAACAAAAATAGAAAACGTAACTATACATTTTGACTACTATACGGTATAGTAGTACAACTACGCACATTTTTCTCAGTACAGGGCATGAGAAATATTTGAATGAAATCGTGGTTTAGAGAAGAGTTTGACTCTGATGGAAGGATTTCTCGATCGACAAGAAATATTTACGCTGAGGTTTTCGTGCGCTTTCGACTATATTAACATGTGTTCAAATTACCTTAACAGTTTTTTCAAATTTTTATTTGCTCTGCCGTTTGTTTTGTTTGTCGATCGATTCTGCTTAGTATAGAACTACTAAATACATATAATTTGCAGAGATAATCCATAAACTTGATTACATGCTAAAAAAAACGTACATATTTATATACAGTTGTCACGGGGTGGATTTTCGGGCTAAGGCACGTTTCACCTGTGTACCTTAGCGGTTCAAATCCATATCTCTCGGTTCAACTCCCGGAGATTGAGTAGCCAGATTAGGTAACAGGCGCTACAACGTCGTGCAATGATAACCTAACCTGGTGACTTACCGTGCAACACGCAAATC
The DNA here is from genome assembly GCA_036365515.1 of Torymus aiolomorphi. Classification (NCBI taxonomy): domain Eukaryota; kingdom Metazoa; phylum Arthropoda; class Insecta; order Hymenoptera; family Torymidae; genus Torymus; species Torymus aiolomorphi. Next base: position 102,636,568 of record CM070876.1, on the reverse strand, counting down.
GAAGACTTGCGCTTTGTTTCTCACCAGTGACTCGAACTCTTCTCTCGTTCACTGGTTTGTGTCCCGGCTGCTCAGATGAAACGATACGTTTTCTCTTACGTAACTACCGCGGAGGCGGCGGGGAGCGGGGAATGACTAAGGTCGCGAAATAATAACTCAAGCAGTTAAAGTTAATAATAAAAGACTATTGTTTATTAAACATAAGGTTAAATGAGTTGAATGAATAATTAATAATTTAGACAGTGGAATTGTCGCGTTGAAATAGGTTAATTTCCCAACCTAACGGTGCGCCAGCACGTTATCTCAGACGTGAGCTGTCTCGAGGGCTGACGTCACGCTCGCGGTAATATACGCTGTGTACGCGCGGTAACATAAGCCTCGCGTATACAGTGATATACGTAGAGTACTCATCGTCTACGCGAGTGAGAGAGCGGTCGCGCTCGCGTGTCGCGACACACACACATACACACTTAACCTAGCCTGAGAGAGAACAGGCTACTAACACATCTCGTCTGCGCACTTCTTATGCGCACTTGCCGGTTACAGACTGCCGGCAAGCTAAATCATTGTCGGTGACCTTCTAAGGTTGATGACCCGAGCCTGTGCTCTCTCTACGCTCGCTCTCTCCGCACAAGAACGCCTATTCTGGGCCGCTGTCCAGGTGGCGACGAGCCTGGACAAACGGTTACACGTACTTACTCGCGACGCGGTTGATACGTGCACACTTACCGTTATTGTAGGTTAAATTCGTACGGTGTGGCCTAGGTTTCTCGCAAGCATCCTCGCTGCTAGGCTGGCTTCATTGTATCGCCTCTCATGATACTCTCTACTGCTTTCGTGCCAGGCGAACATGTTTACTGAACTAGGATGTTGCTGGTTCGGGAGTACGACAGGTAGTTCTAGCCTGTCGTACTATCTGAGCTCTCCTCGTGTTTCCGTCGAAAGTACGGTATAACACATTTCTCGAACAATGATATTAGCCTCAGGATGCATCACGCCTGCATTCCTGAGGTTGAAACAGTGAAACACTTCACTATTTATCGCGGGAAACGCGATCTCTCCGCGAATTCACTTCCGCGCGCGTTTCTGTCCGAACGATAACAACAACATCAGTTCAACAATCCGATAGCAATGTACTACAACCAATTTTCAATAATTAATAACAGTATAATAATAAAAATATATATGATAGAAGATCCAGTTGGAAAAGGCTTTATCTCGCAATCCGGTTGGAAAGACCTTTTTGTTCGGAATCGACAATATATTAACCATTTTCGTCATCTTTCAAAGTAAGGTTAATGTTAATTGTATTTTTCCAACCGAAAAGATTAATAATATTTAAGTACTTACTGCAACTGCAATTATATGCTTCGCATTGACAATTTATTTTAATAGTAATTCAATTTTTTCTATTTATTTTAACTGCCAGCCAACATCAACGAAATACTTTTTCTCTATCCCTTGGGCGAAAGTACGTATAAGTTCGACCGTTCGTTTACGCTAGAAGAAGTATCACTTTTACTCATTGCTGTAATGGCTGAAACAGTTGCCGCGCGCATGTCGCGGAAGTGTGCTACTTCGGCGCGAAACTGTTTCGTATCGAGAGCATTCAGGGGCGCTCTCAAGAACGATGGTATGGATACCGATAAATAAGTTGCGCGTTGCGCTATTACAATTACGTCCTTCCCACATGGAAGTGCGTCGTGCGCCGTGCGCCGCGTTCCGATCGCTTGAATACAGCAACTCTATGCTGATCGGTTAATTCCTTTGACGAAACTAGATGGTAAAATAGAATTAACCAATCAGCATAGAGTTGCTGTATTCAAGCGATCGGAACGCGGCGCACGACGCACTTCCATGTAGAAAGGACGTTAGGCTGCTATATACCATCATGCCTTCCGAAAAATTAAAAGGAACGCATTCAAGCCTGTGATAGTGTTATCCCATGACATTCCGAAAAATTATACGGAACCATTTATAAGCCTGTGAAGCGAGAGAGACATTCACGGAAGAAACCCCTCTGGCTCTCACAAGCTAAAATGAGTCCGTTGAATTTTTCGCGCAACCATGAGTAATTTGGCAAAAAATGATATGGCAAAAAATTCTTTGTTAAGGGTGCCTTTCACTCCAAAACTCAACGTTTACCTGTATTAACAGGCAATCTTAATATAGCCTACCTAAAATTTTGTATCAATATAATACATGAAATATCAAACAAAATGATAGGTTGACATAGATAAAATTTTAAAATTAGTCCTAGTTAGCTTACAAATACTGTATAAAAGTCTTAAAAAATAGAATTCCTTCAAATTCTTCCAAGTGATGAAAAATAAAAGTCTACGCTTAATCGTTGCACATACTTTTTCTTTAATATAAAATAATAATGTTGTTGTGATTTTGTAATGTAGCTAAAATTAGATAATTGTTTCCTTTTTTAAATAAATATTAAATATTTATTTATTAATATGTATTTTTTTATTTATTTAAAAAAGGGATCAATTTTCTAATTTTAGCTACATTATAAAATACATTAGTATAAGCAAAACTTGCTTCGTAGGGATGCGCGTAGAGGTTAACACTTGAATAAGTTTCGAAAAGGAGCTTGACATAAGGAAAAATGTCATACGTTAACTCTGCTACGCGTTAAAATTCTGATTTATGTAATAACTATTTTCTAGACTCGCTCGTGCTCCTTTGCACTTGAAGGAGGATGGTGATTTGGACCATCTATCGGCATTTTCAAATCGGCGCAAAAAACTTTTATTTGCTCAAAAATAGTGTTTTAGTACGCGCATGCATTTTTTCACTTAACGAAGCCTTAAAAACCATTTTATTTTTAGTAGCGAATTCGATTTGTGTGAGAAAGAATCACGTACGAAGGTGGTTTCCGAGAGCTCGCCTTCTTGTACGCAGAAGGTTATTTTATTTTGAAAAGAGATTTCGGTTAGAAAGAGCCTTCTATAAAGCTTGTTTCCGAGAGCTTTCTTTCTTTTTCGCACAAGGTTATTTTATTTTAGGCAGATATTTTGGTTTATGTTAAAAAGCCTCATACAAAGCACGTGTCCTGAATCTCGCCTCCTTGTACGCACAAGGTAATTTTATTTTTTACAGAGATATCGTTTTGCGTCAGGAAAAGCCACGTACAAAGTGCATCTACAAGACCTCGTCTCCACGTGCAATACACTTATTTTACCTTACTGGGATTGATATCTTGCCTAAGAAAAAACGCGCACGAAGCTTGTCTCCATGAGCTAGCTTCCTTGTATGCACAAGGTAATTATTATGCTAATTTCCGTCACTAACTCGCGAATTGTACTAGGATTCAAGGCAAAGTCTTTAGTTAAGGTAGTTTTTGTTGCAGTTTTACTAAATTAGTTGGTCTTTATAAAAACTCCAAAAACCTGTTCAGTCTTCGTAGGGAGTGTTGATGTAATGAAGTTATTTGAAAATATATGCGAAATAAATTAAGGTTTTCTACTGCTTTTTAAAAATCTGTTGTACTGTAATGATCGAAAATAATCATTTCAATTTTATTTTGTTGATACACCCTGTTACGGACTTCAAGTCATGTTATAACCATTAAAGTTATAGTCCACTTTTTTAATAAAGCCCACTTTACGCCCTTTCGTTCCTATATTACGGTGTCTTTACATCTTGTAAGCTTTTATAAATATACCAAGTCCAGCATTTTCTACAATTTTAAGAGAGAAAAAGGCGATAGGCAACCAACTAATCAGCGATTGCCACGCTAACGGCGTTCGAGGTAGTGGCAAAAAGGATCACGTGTTGCTCGACGATTCTTCTCTCTAAAATGATAGAGATAGTTAATGCATTATAAATAAAGTGTATTGAACATGACTGAGATAACCTTTTTTTCAAAATATCGATATTCTAGAAAGTAGATATTCTCACTAAAAATAATTATTGATAAATTAAGGGAATCTTTCTTGTTTCTCAGCCGATTTCAGTTTAGAAAGTCTCATTTTGTTTGTTAAGTAATTTCCTGGGGACTCGCCACGAGAATAACTCAAAATTATTTATCACTCAGCACGTTATAGCTAATTGTTTATATAAATTCATGCACGAGGTTAAGGAAATATATTTTAATTAGCTATAACTTTCTGAGTTTTGAATAATTTTAACTTTTGCTTGTGGCGAGTTCCCGTGAAATTACTTAACGAACAAACTGAGATATTAAAAACTAAAATCGGTTCAGAAACAAGAAAGATTCCCGTAATTTATTAAGAATTGTTTTTAGTGACAATATCTAATTCCCGCGTAAAAAAATTACCCTTCACGAAATTAGATATTGTCACTAAGACATTAGACTAACTTTTGCGAAACATCTATATTAGATATTGTTACTAAAAACATTAGAATAACTTTTGCGAAACATACGCGTAATTCCAGCTAAATAATAAATCAAAAATACGAAAAGGCAATACTTTAGACAAACTTTTGCGAAACTTATGCGAAAATCCAGGTAAACTTCGTAAATTCAAAAATACTTTAGATAAACTTTTGCGAAACATTCGCATAATTTCAGAAAACGATAAGCTGCAAATTGAACAAATACTATACTTTAGGATAACTTTGGCTAAATTTTCGCGTAACTTCAGCTACACAGTAGGATAGTAAATAAAAAAAATCTATACTTTACACAAACTTTTGCGAAATTTATGCGAAAATCCATGTAAACCTCAAAAATTCAAAATTACTTTAAATAAACTTTTGCGAAACTTTCGCGTAATTTCAGATGAGCGATAAGCTGCAAAATAAAAAAATACTGTACTTTAGAACAATTTTAACAACAGAACAACAGTAACCTAGAAAATTAAAAAAGCTATACTTAGCCAAACTTCTGCGAAACTTTTGCGTAAGGTCAGCTAAACAAAAAATCAAAAATAGGAAAAGGCAATACTTTAGACAAACTTTTGCGAAACTTATGCGAAAATTCAGGTAAACCTCGTAAATTCAAAAATACTTTAGATAAACTTTTGCGAAACGTTCGCATAATTTCTGAAAACGGTAAGCTAGAAAATTAAAAAAACGCTATACTTTCGATCAACTTCTGCGAAACTTTCGCGTACCTTCAGCTACACAGTAGGATAGAAAATGTAAAAAATCTATACTTTAGACAAACTTTTACGAAATTTATGCGAAAATCCAGGTAAACCTTAACAATTCAAAAATAGTTTAGGTGAACTTTTTCGAAACTTTCGCGTAATTTCAGATGAACGGTAAGCTGCAAAATAAAAAATACTGTACTTTAGAAGAATTTTGGCTAAGCTTTCGCGTAAATTGAGCTACACAGTAAGCTAGAAAATGAAAAAAGCTATACTTAGTCAAACTTCTGCGAAACTTTCGCGTAAGGTCAGATAAACAATAAAATCAAAAATACGAAAAGGCAATACTTTAGACAAACTTTTGCGAAACTTATGCGAAAATCCAGGTAAACCTCGTAAATTCAAAAATACTTTAGATAAACTTTTGCGAAACATTCGCATAATTTCTGAAAATGATAAGCTAGAAAATTAAAAAAAAGCTATACTTTCGACCAACTTCTGCGAAACTTTTGCGTAATTTCAGCTACACAGTAGGATAGAAAATGAAAAAAAATCTATACTTTAGACAAACTCTTGCGAAATTTATGCGAAAATCCAGGTAAACCTCAAAAATTCAAAAATACTTTAGATAAACTTATGCGAAACTTCCACGTAATTTCAGATGAACGATAAGCTGCAAAATAAAAAAATACTGTACTCTAGAACAATTTTGGCTAAACTTTTGCGTAATTTCGGCTACACAGTAAGCTAGAAAATAAAAAAAAGCTATTCTTAGCCAAACTTCTGTGAAACTTCGGCGTAACTTCAGCCAAAATATAAGCTGGAAAATACGAAGTTTGGCAAAGTCTCGTTGGGCAAGTTTGGGCAAAGGTGTTGCTAAACATGAGCACTGCCCAAACTTGTGCCAAACGGAAATTTTTTTACGCGGGCGAGCACGTACGAATGTTCCAGTGATTCCGGATCATTCCTACACCATTATCTTTATAGCTCTAAATTCTGCAGTTGGATATCATCAACTTAACTCACGGGTTTTCTTAATGGCCCTAATATGTTAAGAATCTCGCTTTCAGATATGGCAAAGGCTGTACAAAAGCACTGCGAGTGTGTCGACAACAGCCTACTCGAGACACGCAACAGCGTGCGGCTGTTCCTGCAGAGCTGAAACAGTCTTACTCAATACAAAAAGGTGAAAGCAATCCACGCGATAGGTTGCACTACTTTGGAACTCTCACAGAGACACCGCTTGACTAGTAAACTCAACTATGTATGAATGTTCCGATGATTCCGGAACATTCATACACCATTCATGAAAGAGCTCGAAATTTCTGCTGTTAGATGTTTCTAACGAGACTCATAAATTTTCCCAATGGCACTAAAAACTGAAGAATATGGCTTTCAGATATTGCAAAGACTGTGTAAGAGCATTTCGGATTTACGGATAGCAGCGGACTCACGGAACACGATTACATACGTGTGTTCCAGGTGAGGCGAAACACTCCTCGGAATGGTAGAAATCTCAAGAAATCCACGCCACAAATTCAACCTGTGGGCGAGACTTGAATACATAAGTCGACTAGTAAAATCGATCAGGTACGAATGTTCCGCTGATTCTGGAATATTCGTACACCCTTTTTGAAAGAACTCGAAAATTCTAATATTAAATCTCCCTAACTAGTGGGTGTTCACAATGGCGGTAATAAGTGATGCATATATCGCTTTCATAAATGGCAAAGACTGTGCTAGAGCACTTCGAGTGTGCCGATAACATCGGACACGAGGCACGCGGACAGTGTGCGGCTGTTCCTGCAGAGCGGAAACGGTCTTACACAATACAAAAAGGGGAAAGAAATCCACGCGATAGGTTGCTCTACTTTGTGCCACTCTCGAAGATACCGCTTGACTAGTAAACTCGAGTGTGCACGAATGTTCCGGTGATTCCGGAACATTGGCACACCATTCTTGAAACAGCTAGAAGTCGCTGCTGTCCGATCTGTCTTGTGATACTCATCAAATTTCGAAATGACTTTTCTTCATGCCGAATGTCATTTCGCCTTTTCAGATGGCAAAGACACAAAAAAGGCACCAGTCGTCTGCAACTGCGGACTCGAGGGGCGCGATGACGTACTTCTGTTCCTGCAGTGCTGAAACGGTCTTACGTAATGAAAAGAGAAACAACAAATCGACGCGATAGGTTACTCTACTTTCTGCCTCTCGTAGTGAAACCGCTTGACTATTATACACGAGTGCGTACGAATGTTCCGGTGATTCCGGAACATTCGTACACCCCATTTAAAAGAACACGAAATTTCCACTATTAGATCTCCCAAACGAGACTCGTGGGTTTTCCCAATAGCGCAAATAAGTGATGCATCTCGCATTCAGAAATGGCAAAGACTGTGCTAGAGCACTTCGAGTGTGCCGATAACAGAGTACTCGAGGCACGCGACCATGTTTGGTTGTTCCTGCACAGCTGAAACGGTCTTAGGCGATACAAAAAGAAGAAACAAATCAACGCGATATGTTGCTGTACTTTGTGCCTCTCTCAAAGACACCACTTGACTAGTAAACGCGAGTGCGTACAGATGTTCCGGTGATTCCGGAACATTGGCATATTCTTCAAGAAAAGCTAGTAGTGGCTGCTGTCCGATCTGGCTGATGATACTCATGAAATCTCGAAATAACTTTTTAACGTGCAGAATGTCGCCTTCTCAGATGGCAAAGACACAACAAACGCACAATTCCTGTGCGTGCCGCAAGGGACCCGAGGCACGTGCTAGCGTGCTCCTGTTCCTGCAGTGCTGGAACGGTCTTACGTAATGAAAAGAGAAACAACAAATCGACGCAATAGGTTACTCTACTTTCTGCCTCTTGCAGTGAAACCGCTTGACTATTATACGAATGTTCCGGTGATTCCGGAACATTCGTACACCCTATTTAAAAGAACTCGAAATTTCCAATATTAGATCGCTCCAACGAGACTCGTGGAATTTTTCAATGGCACTGATAAGTGAAAAATCTCACTTTCAGATATTGACAAGACTGTGCAAATGCATATCGAGTGTGCCGATAAGAGCATACACGCGGTACACGATGGCATACGTGTGTTCCCGATGTACCGAAACACTGCCAGGCAAGAGAAAAAGCCTCAAAAAACCCACGCTACAAATCCAGGATATGCAATTTGTGGGCTAAACTCGATTCTTGCACTTGAATAGTGAACGCTCAAACATGTATGTTTTATAAATATAAATATGTGCTCTTTATGTGTTTTTTCGTAGAGTGAAATTGAATCAATTTTACTGTATCAAGACTCGTATCCTTATTTTTGAAATAGAAATGAAGTCTGTGCGCGCTTTAGCAAAGAGATAAAGGTACTTAAACTGCCCGTCTTTTTCTAAGACTACGACTTTGTTACAATAGATATTTATGATCTTTCTCTTTCATTAGATATTTGGTTTTCCTATTCTAGCTTATTTTTGTTACCACGCAAAATTGATTTGATAAATTTTTTCTATTTAGATAGTCTATAATGTGCATGTAAAAGAATTTATTTTTTCCTATCATTCTTAATTACGTGTTTATGGAATCCCATTGGAAAAACATTTATTCCTATTAAATCGATGAAAACACGTTCAATACGTAAAATATTTATAATGTTCATCGATTTGTTGCTTCTCCCCCCGCTTCTCCTTTTGCCACCACAATATCGTCATACGGTCATTGTCGTGACATCTATGAGAAGTAGCGGTAATGTTAGTTGCTATGTAAATAAGTCGTCTAACTAACCTCTCGCTTCGAAGCGTCAGTTAACAGACGCCGAGAAGATTACTACAATCACTGCGCTTACCATATTACCATTTCATTCATATATTATGACCCAAGTCGGAGTCTGAGAGCAAAAAGGCGCTTCTGCAATGGTCGCCGCGTTGACCAATAAGAGTGTGGATTCGTTGTTCGATGAAGCGCTAAAGCGGAAGGAATTGCCGGAACTTTAAATGAGAACTCGAACAAATAACTTTAACTTTGGAGTTTATTCAATTAATAAAATACTTATAGACCTTCACAAATAACTTTTAACCGTGACTCGATATAATAAAAAGTAACGTAAAGTATAAATGTAAATGGCGACTGACACTAGGACGTGGTCAGGGCGCTTGCACTAGTGCAACTAACTACAGAGCTTCTCATGTGCTCGGTAGCGACTGAGCTTTGAGCTTGATTCCTCTTCCTCTTATAGTCCTCGGGAAAATCTAGTAATGGGAGTAAAGACCAATCAGAGCCGTTTCCCCCTTTCAAGTGGGAGGAGCTCCGCTGGAGAATTCTAGTTTTCTGGATTAATCTGGTTTTTTCCTCGAGAGTGGGGGTGGTCCCGCTGGGGAAATCTGTCTTTATCTTCGAGAGTGCGGATAGTTGGCTGGAGATATCTGGTTTTATCCGGTTCCTTCGTTTTCCCTTGATTTCATCCTTGAAGGCTAATTATTCTAGAAATATAGAGATTTCCCCAAATTTCCGTTGACGATTACTCGGAAAAAAAGGCACTAAACAACTCCTGGAATTAAAGATGATGAATAATTCCTAAAATTAAAAAGGAAGAGCGCTTCCCTGAATTTCCGCTGATGATTTCCTGGAAAAATGCAGTAACTCCTGCAATTAAAGATCATGAATATTTCCTAGAAAAGAAGAGCGTTTCCCTGAGCGAGTTTTATCCTATTATAATTTATTTAATATTAATATTAATAGACTCCTACTTATTATTATTAATGCCTAGATTAATTGTTATTTATTTATTTGAGTCGCAAGCTATTAATTATCAAATTCAATTACATACGGAATTAGTATTTATCGTTAGTCATTTATTTCTATTTGCGTTATCGTAAATTCGTTTATTGTCTATTTGTTATTTATTTACGGAACTGTTGATATAATTTATCTGAAACGAATTAATGATTTTATTGTTAAAATCTCCAACAGGTTTTTATTTTATGGGAATACGTTTCAATACGTTTACTATTTAATTGGTTGATTTATTTAATATTTATTTTGAAATCAATTCTTTAAATTCGAGATTATCATTGTAGACCGATCCTAAATATTCTGTTACTCGTTCACGCAAACGCAGTTCATAACACATAAATGATTTTCTTTTACTACGGGTAAGGCTACATCTACAATATGTTACAAACATAATTACTAATATCATCATATTGTTAATTTATTTGCAGTAAACGTATCCACAATTTTTTTGCGAAACACATTCATAAAGGTAAAAAAAAAATTTTTTTTCGGTTAATGACTAAGTTTTTAATACCACCTCTACCGTAAAATAAATGGTACAAATCGATAGAGAAGACAAAAATACTTCAAAAACACTCTACCCGGAATTTATTCATTGATTAAATATTTTGCTACAACATTATCAATGAAGTGCGTTCCAAGATAGTCATCTTGTATAGTAGGAGTAATGTATCAGATTGACGACAAAACCAACCCTCGTATTATTTCAATCGTAAGCCGGTGCTTCACGAACGCGGAAACTAATTATACAACAAGAGAGTAAGAGCTGCTAGCAATTGTGTATACTATTTACAAATTTAGATACTATTTAATAGGAGTAAGTTTTGAAGTAATAACTGACCATAAAGGTTTGACCTATTTATACCCCACAACGTATCATAACAGCCGATTAATCCGGTGGAGCTTCCTATTGCAGCAATTCTGTTCTGCTGTAACTTATTGCAAGGGGAGCGACAATATACTTGCGGATTTTTTTAGTAGGAAGCCGGGAAGAAAATTTGTCGAGGAAACAGAAAGACGAATATCAATAGCGTCATTACTGTGTATTGTTGTGAAATGGCTTCAGAACCAAAGAATAAAAAATTGTTTTTTTCTTTTTTAGCAGCAGGACAACTGTAATCCTGGCAGAGTGCAGATAAACTATTTAGTCTTGCTCGCGGCGTAAGCTGCTATTCGCCACTAGACCCACTTGAACTTTTTGAGTAATTATCCTGAAGACATGGGAAGTGAGAAAATCGAACCAACATAAAAAAATTTTATTCCTTCAAAGATATTGGAGTAGAACCTGAATGATGGTTAAAACAGCTGAATGCGCCTCGGGGAATGCATAAAGAAAAGTGCTACCTGACAACAAAATATCACCTGAACTTTTTTTGTAGTTGTCTTAGGACAATGTGACTTTGCAGAATGCCTTCAGGATTACATAATCAAATTGTGTTTTCATTGAGAACCTCAACAACCGTAATCCTATTACTGTGGGGATAAACTATTTAGTCTTACTTGCCGTGTAAGCTGGTTATCTGTACTATACCCACTGAACTTTTCGAGGAAATATCCTGAGGACATGGGAAGTAGAAAAATCTATGAAACGTAAAAAAATAACTTTACTTCTTCAAAGATATTGAAGTACAACGTGCTTGGTGGTTATAACAGCTAAATGCATCTCGGGGGGTCCATTAACAAAAGTTGTTGCTACCTGACAACAAAATACCACCTGAACTTCATTTGTAGTTGTCTTACGACAATGCTACTTTGCAAAATGGCTTCAGGATTAAATAATCAAATTGTGTTTTCATTGAGGATCTCGACAACCGTAATCCTGTGAGAGTGGGGATAAACTATTTTGTCTTGCTCGCGGCGTAAGCTGCTATTCGCCACTAGACCCACTTGAACTTTTTGAGTAATTATCCTGAAGACATGGGAAGTAAGAAAATCGAACCAACATAAAAAAAAAATTTACTCCTCCAAAGATATTGGAGTAGAACCTGCTTGATCGTTATAACAGCTGAATGCATCTCTATAGCACCCAACATTGCTCCAATACTGCTTTGTCATATTCTCCATATTCGCCAATATTCCCTCAACACTTTTATATATGGATGCTATATTGGAGCAATGTTGCTGCAATCCGTGATTTCCGTTTCACCATTGCTTTTTTAAAATGACGAGTCAGGCTCTCAGTCACAGCAATATTGCAGCAATATTGAGCCAATATTTCTCAACACGAAAGGAATATTATTTTTAAAATTATATTTTTATGCTGGGTTTTTTAATAACTTTGCAATATTGCAAGAATATTTGTACAATATACAGGGTGATTGAAACAATACAACATTTATATACCAACGTGATCAGCGTGAGAAAATGAGTCAAGATCACTTGGTCCCGAAAATTTTCCGGCAAGTTTTCCACACCTCTGTTAAGCACAGGGGAATTTCCCGCATAGCGTCGGCCCTGGCAGAGCGGCGGCGCGAGCCGAGCGGCGGCCACCGCGGCAAAGAGTGGGGGTCAACCGTCGCTACGGAGTACGTCTACGGTAGCGGAAGGTAAGAGGGAAGCGGAGCAATCGAGGAGCGCAACGATTTAGTCCGCAGTAAAAATCACTGTGAAATCGACTTGTCACAGAAATGACTGCATATTGGTTATAAGGTAAATCGAGGTCGCAAAAACCGATTTTGAAATTTGCAGATTTCTAGGTCCAAGGGTTCTATCCGAAAACAGCGTTTGAAAGTTTTATTTACTTATATCTCGAGAACCGCTTAGTCTACAACAAAATGACTTACACCAAACGAAAGAGCGCAAAATTTTGAATCAGAAACGATTTTTTACTCGATTCTGATGAGTGCAAAGTTCCGAGATAATTAATCGAAAAGAAATGAACATGCCCCCGACTTTCCTCCCGCGCTGCGGTATGCTTCCCGTGTCTCTCTTTCTCGCTCCCACAGCGTTTATTTCTTTTCAATTAATTATCTCGGAACTTTACACTCGACGGAATCGAGTTCAAAATCGTTTTCGATGCAAAATTTTAAGCTCTTTTGTTTGATGCAAGCCATTTTATTGTTGACTATAATCAAATAAAACTTACGAACGTTGTTTTCGTATAGAAGCCCTGGGAAACTAAGAGAGCTGCAAATTTCAAAATCTGTTTTTGTCGACTTCGATTTACCTTATAAACAGAATTCAGCCATTTCTGTAACAAGTCGATTTCAGTGCTGGACTCATTTTCAAGACAGCTGGCGAGGAAAGCTTTCGTTTGATCGGCCAAAAGCTAGCGAAACTATGAACGCATCATAGTTGATATCTCTTGTTGATAAATACAGAGTGAGTTATCTATTTCCTTTCTTAAAAAACGTGGGCCCGATGTTGCGCAACATTTGAAAATTGATTTAGATTGGTCATAAAGAATAGGCGTGAAGATTTGCTATACTCGTTACATTTGAATTATTATATTGAATTTCTATACTTTAGGTATTTTAAACTAAATAAATAAATTAACATAAAATATGAAAATAATTTTTCCTTTAAAAAAATTATTTGATCATTCTATCATTTTACGTATGCAGTATTAAAGCACGATAAAATACTTTTATTTTATACTTTGATTTTGTCATTAGTCTTTACAAAAAACGAGAAATCGACGGCACTGCTATTTTAGAGCGTTACATGAATAGTTCTTTAGTTTAAATCATGTTAACCATGGAATTTCTTGATGAAAACCCGGGAAGCGTTCGTTTCGTTTCGTCACCAGTTCAACTTTTATTTTCAGACCCGTAACAGCTGTACAGCCATGCAGCGACAAGCTCACTCGAAAAATTACGGACGATGCCGCCTTGCAGTATTACGACACAAGTTCTTGCGCTAAAATGAATTTCTCATCCTCGCAAGCGCGTTATCCTTCTAATCATCAATGGATCATTCAATAAAAAAACGATAAAACAGTTACACGACCGTTTTCAAAATTTATGTAAAAGATTTTCTGGCTTAAAATATTATTTTAACCCCATGATGAGCTCAGGTGGCTGGTAACACATTACCCTTTTAAACACAAGCGTTTTTCTATTAGAAATCAAGAAATCGCGTACTCAGGCACCTTGTATCCTTACGTAAAGGGTTCTCGTGCTTAAATAAATCTATCGGCTTCGCTAAAACATCTAGAGCAGCACAACACTCTACCCTATGATGTACAAGAGTATTGTTTGTTGAAAAAATTGCAAAATTAGAGATGCTGTCGCTTCGCAGCCTTACATTGAAAGTGCTCGCGCTTTGAACATTAAAAGTTCATACAAAAAAGCAGATCTGTCTACCTATAATCTTCAATAAACTGTAACGTAAATAGATAATGAGAATGTGAATTTAAAGGAAAACTTCTATTAATGGTAACAAAAATCGTATTTCTAGTTAACGAGGTTCATGCGCGACTCCCAAATTAAAGCAGTGTTAAATCAAGAGGTTGTCTAAAATATGTAAGAGCAATAGTTGTAATGTAATTAAGCCATTTCAAATAATATAAATAGTTAATCTGTTATAAAAAAAGTCTATTTAACATAACTAAACAAACATTTTTTAACAAAATATCGATATTTCAGGAACAGATTTCGTCAGTACAAACAATTATTGATAAAACACAGGGATCTTTTTTCATTAACTACCAATTTCATTTTTCAAGATAAGATTTTGTTTCTGAATTTACTTCATTGTTACTTGCCGAAGAAAAATTTCATAATTATCCAAAACATTCGAAGTTAAAGCAAATTTAAAAAATACATTTCTTTTACCATTTTCACGAATTTATGAACAACCACGGCCATGATTATAACATTCTGAATAATAAATGATTTTGTATTTTTCCTCCGACGAGAACCAAAAACATTCATTAAGGGGGTCAGAGACCTTTAAAATGAAAAAAAATCGATTTTTTTATTACATATTTCACTAAAAAACACTTGTACAATATGTCCCAAATTGTTATAAAGCATTATACATTTTTCTTTTCAGAATATACACAAAACATTGATAAAGCTTTCTATTTGCTTTTTGTGTAAATTACATTTATAGCACTGCGTGACTTAAGTCCGCACTTATTTCACGCATATCCGTGCGATAAGTAGTCCATTATTTCACCGTGTTTATCGCACCCGCTACGCTCGTGCGCTAACCTCACGGTGCCCTAATGGACTGCTTAGCGCACGGATAGGCGTGACAGCGAACTTAAGGCATGCAGTGTTATAAAAAATTGTACGATACTAGTGCGCTAACTAACCCATTACACGCCGTGAAATAATGGGCCACTTACCGCACTTGTATCGTAATGTACTATTTTCCCCTTGTATAGATAATATTGATTTGTAATATTCTTTTTTGTTCATTTTTCTTTTCTTAATATATTTTAAATTTTCATTCTACTTATGTATACCACATAACCAAATTATCCTGACATTGGAATATCTCCCTGGAAAATTGTGAAAAGGTTGGAAAAGCGGTGAGTCTAAGGGTTTTGGCGACCGAGGAACACAATGGTGCAGTCCATATTGACATAGCACAAAAATAAAAAAGATAGCAAAATTAATTTTTCGAAAAATATTTAAGGTTTGGTTTCTATGCCCATTTATCGAAGTTCATTAAGTATGTTTGAAAGATACTTATGGATCAGGATGGGGCTTTTTTAATACAAAAAAAGAGACTTGATCTTTTTTTCTGTAAATGCTTCAAAGCGACGTTTCATCGGCTTGGTCTGCCGACCTCTTCAGGCTAGATGTTTATTAAATAAAAATACAGAATTACAAATCACGTATAACATTCGATAAAAAAACCAATGATATATAAAAAAAGGAAACGAACCCTATTTACCTTAAACGTTGGCACAAGTCAACGAGTCAAAATTTATAACGATGTACAGTCATATTAACACTTACGGCTAGTGGCAAAGAACATTAACGTACATATAAATTTATACACAACGCTATCAAAATAGACGAAAGTATTGAAGTAGTCAATCATAACAAAAACAATCATGACGTTAGCAGTTAAAATTTCGAAAGTAAAGGAAAATAAATGCGGTTAAGTGTATAAATATCCTCTTTCTTGTTTATACTGTGTTTGTTACATTTTATGTGTATCATTTCCGATAAGAGTCTTTTTTATAATTCCGCTCAATGTCTATAATTTTTGTGTCGTCCCAATTAAATTCATGATTCAAACTATTTTTGTGGGTGTGTACTACGGACTCGATGTTTTTGTTTTTCTTATGTTCATTGATTCTTGTTTTTAAAGAACGTTTGGTTTCACCAATGTACGTAGCTGGGCAATTTTTACAAGTAAATTTGTACACCACACCTGTTTGATCCCATTTGTCAGACTTATCTTTCCCCAATTTAATCACGGAGTTCATACTTTTATTCACTGTGGGAATCGTGGTAATATTGTATTGCTTAAAAATTGAAGAAATTCTTTCGTAATTGTTAGTGAACGGTAATTGAATCTTAGGCATTTTTTGGAACATTGATTTTTTATGTGTGTTTTTGTTGATGAATTTTGATTTATATTTTAGATACTGTAGACGTGTTTTAATATTTTTATCAATGAAAGTAGAAGGATACTCATTAAGAATTAACATATTTTTAATTTTTTTCAAATTCTCGAAATGAAATCGCTTGTCTGAAAGTACAATCGCTCTGTCAGTTAAGTTATAGATGATATTTCTTTTTGCTGGATTGGATGTTTTGAAAGAAAATTAATTACTCTACTTGAAGAAGTTGGCTTTTGATACCAATTTGTACTAATTCTATTGTTTTCTTTAATTAATGTCATATCTAAAAAGCTAATACTATTATTATTTTCTATTTCATATGTGAATTGTAAACTTTTGTGGTATGAATTAAAAATGGAAACTACCAGATCAATGTGTTCTCTTTTTATGCACATAATAGTGTCATCAACATATCTATAATAAAAAAGTGGTACACAATTATATTTATTCTTCAAGGTTTGTAAACACATTTTTTCCAAATCATCCATAACAATATCAGCAAAGAGTGGAGAGATTGGGGAACCCATCGGTGTACCGTATATTTGTTTGTAAACCTTGTTATTGAAAGAGAAGTAAGTGTTGTCATATAAGAAACGGATACACTTTTTTATTTCATCTATGGGAATTAAACATTTGTTCATGATAGAACGCACGCGTTTATCGATACTGTCACATACAAGCTCCACCGGAATGCTAGTAAATAACGATTTGACATCTAAAGATAATAAAATGTGCTCATCCTGTAATTTGAAATTCTTTAATTTAACTTTTATTTCAAAACTATTATTGATGTGGGATTCCGGTAACTTAATTGAATCTTTTAATTCTTTATAAATAATTTCGGCTAAAAGGTGAGTAGGACTATTTACTAGTGATATGATCGGGCGAAGTGGCGCATTTTCCTTGTGTATTTTTGGCAGGCCGTAACCTTTTGCTAAAGTTGTGTTCGTGAGAGTTAGTTGATTTTTATGGTATCTATCAGATAAAAACTCGTTATTGTTAAGATTATTAAGTATTACTTTAGTATCTAATCTTAATTTACTAAGCGGGTTTCTACTGACATTAATATAAGTATTTTGGTCCGACAAAAGTTCAAGCATTTTTGAGGTGTAATCAGATTTATTTAGACAAACAGTCACATTGCCTTTATCAGCTTTTGTGAACATTATATTAGGATTATTTTTTAAAAATTTTTTGGAAGCTATTAGTTTTTTGGTGAAATTACGTTCTTCTGCCGAAATCTGGGTTTGTTTTTTAAGGGTCCAATTCAAGTTTTCCGTAACTTTTTCTCTTATGTCATTTTTTATCGACATTTCAACATCCAACGAATACAAACGTTGTTCTATGTTTTTGATTGAAGATACAACGTCATTTTTAGACACACGTCTAGTATGACTGAAATTCGGACCTAATGATACAATATCTATAACCTCCGGGGGAACTTGAGTGTCACTTAAATTCTTAAACCAATTTTCCCTTTCATGAGAAACGTTATTTCTATTCTTTCCTTTTATTAAACTAAGAAATTTGTTTGCGTGTATGTGGTCATGTCGTTTTCGTAATAATGAGAATTTTTTTTGTGAAAAGTCAAAAAATTTTACTTTTGTAGAGAAGTCTAAGTTTGTTTTTGAAATAATCTTGTTTAGTTTTTTAAGATCAATATACACAGAGTTAATGTGTGCATTGATGTTCTTAATTTCCAACTTCAATAATTTCGACGCAAAGTAATTATTCAAATTATCAAAAAAAGATTTACACTTCTTATTTTGAAACGTAACGTACGAGAACTTCCTACTTAAGTTGGTGATGTGCCGTGGAAGGATGTTATTACTTCTGCAACGAAGAAGGAATACTCGTTGGGAAGTGAGCTCCGCTAAGCGTTGTTGTAAGTCAATCCATTGTTTCAAATAGTTTTTCATCGAATGTCCATAGTGTGAATTGATAAAACTGAAGAAACTCTTGTGGGAGTTAGAGTCCATGTCCAATCCGAGACTCGTGTATGTTTGAGATGTGAATTTATCGCCCTCCATATTATTCATGTTTGAAAGATACTTATGTATCAGGATGGGGCTTTTTTAATACAAAAAAAGAGACTTGATCTTTTTTTCTGTAAATGCTTCAAAGCGACGTTTCGTCGGCTTGGTCTGCCGACCTCTTCAGGCTAGATGTTTATTAAATAAAAATACAGAATTACAAATCACGTATAACATTCGATAAAAAAACCAATGATATATAAAAAAAGGAAACGAACCCTATTTACCTTAAACGTTGGCACAAGTCAACGAGTCAAAATTTATAACGATGTACAGTCATATTAACACTTATGGCTAGTGGCAAAGAACATTAACGTACATATCAATTTATACACAACGCTATCAAAATAGACGAAAGTATTGAAGTAGTCAATCATAACAAAAACAATCATGACGTTAGCAGTTAAAATTTCGAAAGTAAAGGAAAATAAATGCGGTTAAGTGTATAAATATCCTCTTTCTTGTTTATACTGTGTTTGTTACATTTTATGTGTATCATTTCCGATAAGAGTCTTTTTTTATGATTCCGCTCAATGTCTATAATTTTTGTGTCGTCCCAATTAAATTCATGATTCAAACTATTTTTGTGGGTGTGTACTACGGACTCGATGTTTTTGTTTTTCTTATGTTCATTGATTCTTGTTTTTAAAGAACGTTTGGTTTCACCAATGTACGTAGCTGGGCAATTTTTACAAGTAAATTTGTACACCACACCTGTTTGATCCCATTTGTCAGACTTATTCTTTCCCCAATTTAATCACGGAGTTCATACTTTTATTCACTGTGGGAATCGTGGTAATATTGTATTGCTTAAAAATTGAAGAAATTCTTTCGTAATTGTTAGTGAACGGTAATTGAATCTTAGGCATTTTTTGGAACATTGATTTTTTATGTGTGTTTTTGTTGACGAATTTTGATTTATATTTTAGATACTGTAGACGTGTTTTAATATTTTTATCAATGAAAGTAGAAGGATACTCATTAAGAATTAACATATTTTTAATTTTTTTCAAATTCTCGAAGTGAAATCGCTTGTCTGAAAGTACAATCGCTCTGTCAGTTAAGTTATAGATGATATTTCTTTTTTGCTGGATTGGATGTTTTGAAAGAAAATTAATTACTCTACTTGAAGAAGTTGGCTTTTGATACCAATTTGTACTAATTCTATTGTTTTCTTTAATTAATGTCATATCTAAAAAGCTATTATTATTTTCTATTTCATATGTGAATTGTAAACTTTTGTGGTATGAATTAAAAATGGAAACTACCAGATCAATGTGTTCTCTTTTTATGCACATAATAGTGTCATCAACATATCTATAATAAAAAAGTGGTACACAATTATATTTATTCTTCAAGGTTTGTAAACACATTTTTTCCAAATCATCCATAACAATATCAGCAAAGAGTGGAGAGATTGGGGAACCCATCGGTGTACCGTATATTTGTTTGTAAACCTTGTTATTGAAAGAGAAGTAAGTGTTGTCATATAAGAAACGGATACACTTTTTTATTTCATCTATGGGAATTAAACATTTGTTCATGATAGAACGCACGCGTTTATCGATACTGTCACATACAAGCTCCACCGGAATGCTAGTAAATAACGATTTGACATCTAAAGATAATAAAATGTGCTCATCCTGTAATTTGAAATTCTTTAATTTAACTTTTATTTCAAAACTATTATTGATGTGGGATTCCGGTAACTTAATTGAATCTTTTAATTCTTTATAAATAATTTCGGCTAAAAGGTGAGTAGGACTATTTACTAGTGATATGATCGGGCGAAGTGGCGCATTTTCCTTGTGTATTTTTGGCAGGCCGTAACCTTTTGCTAAAGTTGTGTTCGTGAGAGTTAGTTGATTTTTATGGTATCTATCAGATAAAAACTCGTTATTGTTAAGATTATTAAGTATTACTTTAGTATCTAATCTTAATTTACTAAGCGGGTTTCTACTGACATTAATATAAGTATTTTGGTCCGACAAAAGTTCAAGCATTTTTGAGGTGTAATCAGATTTATTTAGACAAACAGTCACATTGCCTTTATCAGCTTTTGTGAACATTATATTAGGATTATTTTTTAAAAATTTTTTGGAAGCTATTAGTTTTTTGGTGAAATTACGTTCTTCTGCCGAAATCTGGGTTTGTTTTTTAAGGGTCCAATTCAAGTTTTCCGTAACTTTTTCTCTTATGTCATTTTTTATCGACATTTCAACATCCAACGAATACAAACGTTGTTCTATGTTTTTGATTGAAGATACAATGTCATTTTTAGACACACGTCTAGTATGACTGAAATTCGGACCTAATGATACAATATCTATAACCTCCGGGGGAACTTGAGTGTCACTTAAATTCTTAAACCAATTTTCCCTTTCATGAGAAACGTTATTTCTATTCTTTCCTTTTATTAAACTAAGAAATTTGTTTGCGTGTATGTGATCATGTCGTTTTCGTAATAATGAGAATTTTTTTTGTGAAAAGTCAAAAAATTTTACTTTTGTAGAGAAGTCTAAGTTTGTTTTTGAAATAATCTTGTTTAGTTTTTTAAGATCAATATACACAGAGTTAATGTGTGCATTGATGTTCTTAATTTCCAACTTCAATAATTTCGACGCAAAGTAATTATTCAAATTATCAAAAAAGATTTACACTTCTTATTTTGAAACGTAACGTACGAGAACTTCCTACTTAAGTTGGTGATGTGCCGTGGAAGGATGTTATTACTTCTGCAACGAAGAAGGAATACTCGTTGGGAAGTGAGCTCCGCTAAGCGTTGTTGTAAGTCAATCCATTGTTTCAAATAGTTTTTCATCGAATGTCCATAGTGTGAATTGATAAAACTGAAGAAACTCTTGTGGGAGTTAGAGTCCATGTCCAATCCGAGACTCGTGTATGTTTGAGATGTGAATTTATCGCCCTCCATATTATTCATGTTTGAAAGATACTTATGTATCAGGATGGGGCTTTTTTAATACAAAAAAGAGACTTGATCTTTTTTTCTGTAAATGCTTCAAAGCGACGTTTCGTCGGCTTGGTCTGCCGACCTCTTCAGGCTAGATGTTTATTAAATAAAAATACAGAATTACAAATCACGTATAACATTCGATAAAAAAACCAATGATATATAAAAAAAGGAAACGAACCCTATTTACCTTAAACGTTGGCACAAGTCAACGAGTCAAAATTTATAACGATGTACAGTCATATTAACACTTATGGCTAGTGGCAAAGAACATTAACGTACATATCAATTTATACACAACGCTATCAAAATAGACGAAAGTATTGAAGTAGTCAATCATAACAAAAACAATCATGACGTTAGCAGTTAAAATTTCGAAAGTAAAGGAAAATAAATGCGGTTAAGTGTATAAATATCCTCTTTCTTGTTTATACTGTGTTTGTTACATTTTATGTGTATCATTTCCGATAAGAGTCTTTTTTTATGATTCCGCTCAATGTCTATAATTTTTGTGTCGTCCCAATTAAATTCATGATTCAAACTATTTTTGTGGGTGTGTACTACGGACTCGATGTTTTTGTTTTTCTTATGTTCATTGATTCTTGTTTTTAAAGAACGTTTGGTTTCACCAATGTACGTAGCTGGGCAATTTTTACAAGTAAATTTGTACACCACACCTGTTTGATCCCATTTGTCAGACTTATCTTTCCCCAATTTAATCACGGAGTTCATACTTTTATTCACTGTGGGAATCGTGGTAATATTGTATTGCTTAAAAATTGAAGAAATTCTTTCGTAATTGTTAGTGAACGGTAATTGAATCTTAGGCATTTTTTGGAACATTGATTTTTTATGTGTGTTTTTGTTGACGAATTTTGATTTATATTTTAGATACTGTAGACGTGTTTTAATATTTTTATCAATGAAAGTAGAAGGATACTCATTAAGAATTAACATATTTTTAATTTTTTTCAAATTCTCGAAATGAAATCGCTTGTCTGAAAGTACAATCGCTCTGTCAGTTAAGTTATAGATGATATTTCTTTTTTGCTGGATTGGATGTTTTGAAAGAAAATTAATTACTCTACTTGAAGAAGTTGGCTTTTGATACCAATTTGTACTAATTCTATTGTTTTCTTTAATTAATGTCATATCTAAAAAGCTATTATTATTTTCTATTTCATATGTGAATTGTAAACTTTTGTGGTATGAATTAAAAATGGAAACTACCAGATCAATGTGTTCTCTTTTTATGCACATAATAGTGTCATCAACATATCTATAATAAAAAAGTGGTACACAATTATATTTATTCTTCAAGGTTTGTAAACACATTTTTTCCAAATCATCCATAACAATATCAGCAAAGAGTGGAGAGATTGGGGAACCCATCGGTGTACCGTATATTTGTTTGTAAACCTTGTTATTGAAAGAGAAGTAAGTGTTGTCATATAAGAAACGGATACACTTTTTTATTTCATCTATGGGAATTAAACATTTGTTCATGATAGAACGCACGCGTTTATCGATACTGTCACATACAAGCTCCACCGGAATGCTAGTAAATAACGATTTGACATCTAAAGATAATAAAATGTGCTCATCCTGTAATTTGAAATTCTTTAATTTAACTTTTATTTCAAAACTATTATTGATGTGGGATTCCGGTAACTTAATTGAATCTTTTAATTCTTTATAAATAATTTCGGCTAAAAGGTGAGTAGGACTATTTACTAGTGATATGATCGGGCGAAGTGGCGCATTTTCCTTGTGTATTTTTGGCAGGCCGTAACCTTTTGCTAAAGTTGTGTTCGTGAGAGTTAGTTGATTTTTATGGTATCTATCAGATAAAAACTCGTTATTGTTAAGATTATTAAGTATTACTTTAGTATCTAATCTTAATTTACTAAGCGGGTTTCTACTGACATTAATATAAGTATTTTGGTCCGACAAAAGTTCAAGCATTTTTGAGGTGTAATCAGATTTATTTAGACAAACAGTCACATTGCCTTTATCAGCTTTTGTGAACATTATATTAGGATTATTTTTTAAAAATTTTTTGGAAGCTATTAGTTTTTTGGTGAAATTACGTTCTTCTGCCGAAATCTGGGTTTGTTTTTAAGGGTCCAATTCAAGTTTTCCGTAACTTTTTCTCTTATGTCATTTTTTATCGACATTTCAACATCCAACGAATACAAACGTTGTTCTATGTTTTTGATTGAAGATACAATGTCATTTTTAGACACACGTCTAGTATGACTGAAATTCGGACCTAATGATACAATATCTATAACCTCCGGTGGAACTTGGGTGTCACTTAAATTCTTAAACCAATTTTCCCTTTCATGAGAAACGTTATTTCTATTCTTTCCTTTTATTAAACTAAGAAATTTGTTTGCGTGTATGTGATCATGTCGTTTTCGTAATAATGAGAATTTTTTTGTGAAAAGTCAAAAAATTTTACTTTTCTAGAGAAGTCTAAGTTTGTTTTTGAAATAATCTTGTTTAGTTTTTTAAGATCAATATACACAGAGTTAATGTGTGCATTGATGTTCTTAATTTCCAACTTCAATAATTTCGACGCAAAGTAATTATTCAAATTATCAAAAAAAGATTTACACTTCTTATTTTGAAACGTAACGTACGAGAACTTCCTACTTAAGTTGGTGATGTGCCGTGGAAGGATGTTATTACTTCTGCAACGAAAAAGGAATACTCGTTGGGAAGTGAGCTCCGCTAAGCGTTGTTGTAAGTCAATCCATTGTTTCAAACAGTTTTTCATCGAATGTCCATAGTGTGAATTGATAAAACTGAAGAAACTCTTGTGGGAGTTAGAGTCCATGTCCAATCCGAGACTCGTGTATGTTTGAGATGTGAATTTATCGCCCTCCATATTATTCATGTTTGAAAGATACTTATGGATCAGGATGGGGCTTTTTAATACAAAAAAGAGACTTGATCTTTTTTTCTGTAAATGCTTCAAAGCGACGTTTCGTCGGCTTGGTCTGCCGACCTCTTCAGGCTAGATGTTTATTAAATAAAAATACAGAATTACAAATCACGTATAACATTCGATAACAAAACCAATGATATATAAAAAAAGGAAACGAACCCTATTTACCTTAAACGTTGGCACAAGTCAACGAGTCAAAATTTATAACGATGTACAGTCATATTAACACTTATGGCTAGTGGCAAAGAACATTAACGTACATATCAATTTATACACAACGCTATCAAAATAGACGAAAGTATTGAAGTAGTCAATCATAACAAAAACAATCATGACGTTAGCAGTTAAAATTTCGAAAGTAAAGGAAAATAAATGCGGTTAAGTGTATAAATATCCTCTTTCTTGTTTATACTGTGTTTGTTACATTTTATGTGTATCATTTCCGATAAGAGTCTTTTTTATGATTCCGCTCAATGTCTATAATTTTTGTGTCGTCCCAATTAAATTCATGATTCAAACTATTTTTGTGGGTGTGTACTACGGACTCGATGTTTTTGTTTTTCTTATGTTCATTGATTCTTGTTTTTAAAGAACGTTTGGTTTCACCAATGTACGTAGCTGGGCAATTTTTACAAGTAAATTTGTACACCACACCTGTTTGATCCCATTTGTCAGACTTATCTTTCCCCAATTTAATCACGGAGTTCATACTTTTATTCACTGTGGGAATCGTGGTAATATTGTATTGCTTAAAAATTGAAGAAATTCTTTCGTAATTGTGAGTGAACGGTAATTGAATCTTAGGCATTTTTTGGAACATTGATTTTTTATGTGTGTTTTTGTTGACGAATTTTGATTTATATTTTAGATACTGTAGACGTGTTTTAATATTTTTATCAATGAAAGTAGAAGGATACTCATTAAGAATTAACATATTTTTAATTTTTTTCAAATTCTCGAAATGAAATCGCTTGTCTGAAAGTACAATCGCTCTGTCAGTTAAGTTATAGATGATATTTCTTTTTTGCTGGATTGGATGTTTTGAAAGAAAATTAATTACTCTACTTGAAGAAGTTGGCTTTTGATACCAATTTGTACTAATTTTATTGTTTTCTTTAATTAATGTCATATCTAAAAAGCTAATACTATTATTATTTTCTATTTCATATGTGAATTGTAAACTTTTGTGGTATGAATTAAAAATGGAAACTACCAGATCAATGTGTTCTCTATTTATGCACATAATAGTGTCATCAACATATCTATAATAAAAAAGTGGTACACAATTATATTTATTCTTCAAGGTTTGTAAACACATTTTTTCCAAATCATCCATAACAATATCAGCAAAGAGTGGAGAGATTGGGGAACCCATCGGTGTACCGTATATTTGTTTGTAAACCTTGTTATTGAAAGAGAAGTAAGTGTTGTCATATAAGAAACGGATACACTTTTTTTATTTCATCTATGGGAATTAAACATTTGTTCATGATAGAACGCACGCGTTTATCGATACTGTCACATACAAGCTCCACCGGAATGCTAGTAAATAACGATTTGACATCTAAAGATAATAAAATGTGCTCATCCTGTAATTTGAAATTCTTTAATTTAACTTTTATTTCAAAACTATTATTGATGTGGGATTCCGGTAACTTAATTGAATCTTTTAATTCTTTATAAATAATTTCGGCTAAAAGGTGAGTAGGACTATTTACTAGTGATATGATCGGGCGAAGTGGCGCATTTTCCTTGTGTATTTTTGGCAGGCCGTAACCTTTTGCTAAAGTTGTGTTCGTGAGAGTTAGTTGATTTTTATGGTATCTATCAGATAAAAACTCGTTATTGTTAAGATTATTAAGTATTACTTTAGTATCTAATCTTAATTTACTAAGCGGGTTTCTACTGACATTAATATAAGTATTTTGGTCCGACAAAAGTTCAAGCATTTTTGAGGTGTAATCAGATTTATTTAGACAAACAGTCACATTGCCTTTATCAGCTTTTGTGAACATTATATTAGGATTATTTTTTAAAAATTTTTTGGAAGCTATTAGTTTTTTGGTGAAATTACGTTCTTCTGCCGAAATCTGGGTTTGTTTTTAAGGGTCCAATTCAAGTTTTCCGTAACTTTTTCTCTTATGTCATTTTTTATCGACATTTCAACATCCAACGAATACAAACGTTGTTCTATGTTTTTGATTGAAGATACAATGTCATTTTTAGACACACGTCTAGTATGACTGAAATTCGGACCTAATGATACAATATCTATAACCTCCGGGGGAACTTGAGTGTCACTTAAATTCTTAAACCAATTTTCCCTTTCATGAGAAACGTTATTTCTATTCTTTCCTTTTATTAAACTAAGAAATTTGTTTGCGTGTATGTGATCATGTCGTTTTCGTAATAATGAGAATTTTTTTGTGAAAAGTCAAAAAATTTTACTTTTGTAGAGAAGTCTAAGTTTGTTTTTGAAATAATCTTGTTTAGTTTTTTAAGATCAATATACACAGAGTTAATGTGTGCATTGATGTTCTTAATTTCCAACTTCAATAATTTCGACGCAAAGTAATTATTCAAATTATCAAAAAAGATTTACACTTCTTATTTTGAAACGTAACGTACGAGAACTTCCTACTTAAGTTGGTGATGTGCCGTGGAAGGATGTTATTACTTCTGCAACGAAGAAGGAATACTCGTTGGGAAGTGAGCTCCGCTAAGCGTTGTTGTAAGTCAATCCATTGTTTCAAATAGTTTTTCATCGAATGTCCATAGTGTGAATTGATAAAACTGAAGAAACTCTTGTGGGAGTTAGAGTCCATGTCCAATCCGAGACTCGTGTATGTTTGAGATGTGAATTTATCGCCCTCCATATTATTCATGTTTGAAAGATACTTATGGATCAGGATGGGGCTTTTTTAATACAAAAAAAGAGACTTGATCTTTTTTTCTGTAAATGCTTCAAAGCGACGTTTCGTCGGCTTGGTCTGCCGACCTCTTCAGGCTAGATGTTTATTAAATAAAAATACAGAATTACAAATCACGTATAACATTCGATAAAAAAACCAATGATATATAAAAAAAGGAAACGTCGCTTTGAAGCATTTACAGAAAAAAAGATCAAGTCTCTTTTTTTGTATTAAAGAAGCCCCATCCTGATCCATAAGTATCTTTCAAACATGAATAATATGGAGGGCGATAAATTCACATCTCAAACATACACGAGTCTCGGATTGGACATGGACTCTAACTCCCACAAGAGTTTCTTCAGTTTTATCAATTCACACTATGGACATTCGATGAAAAACTATTTGAAACAATGGATTGACTTACAACAACGCTTAGCGGAGCTCACTTCCCAACGAGTATTCCTTCTTCGTTGCAGAAGTAATAACATCCTTCCACGGCACATCACCAACTTAAGTAGGAAGTTCTCGTACGTTACGTTTCAAAATAAGAAGTGTAAATCTTTTTTTGATAATTTGAATAATTACTTTGCGTCGAAATTATTGAAGTTGGAAATTAAGAACATCAATGCACACATTAACTCTGTGTATATTGATCTTAAAAAACTAAACAAGATTATTTCAAAAACAAACTTAGACTTCTCTACAAAAGTAAAATTTTTTGACTTTTCACAAAAAAAATTCTCATTATTACGAAAACGACATGATCACATACACGCAAACAAATTTCTTAGTTTAATAAAAGGAAAGAATAGAAATAACGTTTCTCATGAAAGGGAAAATTGGTTTAAGAATTTAAGTGACACTCAAGTTCCCCCGGAGGTTATAGATATTGTATCATTAGGTCCGAATTTCAGTCATACTAGACGTGTGTCTAAAAATGACGTATCTTCAATCAAAAACATAGAACAACGTTTGTATTCGTTGGATGTTGAAATGTCGATAAAAAATGACATAAGAGAAAAAGTTACGGAAAACTTGAATTGGACCCTTAAAAAACAAATCCAGATTTCGGCAGAAGAACGTAATTTCACCAAAAAACTAATAGCTTCCAAAAAATTTTTTAAAAAATAATCCTAATATAATGTTCACAAAAGCTGATAAAGGCAATGTGACTGTTTGTCTAAATAAATCTGATTACACCCAAAAATGCTTGAACTTTTGTCGGACCAAAATACTTATATTAATGTCAGTAGAAACCCGCTTAGTAAATTAAGATTAGATACTAAAGTAATACTTAATAATCTTAACAATAACGAGTTTTTATCTGATAGATACCATAAAAATCAACTAACTCTCACGAACACAACTTTAGCAAAAGGTTACGGCCTGCCAAAAATACACAAGGAAAATGCGCCACTTCGCCCGATCATATCACTAGTAAATAGTCC
The DNA here is from genome assembly GCA_036365515.1 of Torymus aiolomorphi. Taxonomy (NCBI): domain Eukaryota; kingdom Metazoa; phylum Arthropoda; class Insecta; order Hymenoptera; family Torymidae; genus Torymus; species Torymus aiolomorphi. The sequence continues at coordinate 102,607,865 of CM070876.1, read as the reverse complement.
TACTCACCTTTTAGCCGAAATTATTTATAAAGAATTAAAAGATTCAATTAAGTTACCGGAATCCCACATCAATAATAGTTTTGTACTAAAAGTTAAATTAAAGAATTTCAAATTACAGGATGAGCACATTTTATTATCTTTAGATGTCAAATCGTTATTTACTAGCATTTCGGTGGAGCTTGTATGTGACAGTATCGATAAACGCGTGCGTTCTATCATGAACAAATGTTTAATTCCCATAGATGAAATAAAAAAGTGTATCCGTTTCTTATATGACAACACTTACTTCTCTTTCAATAACAAGGTTTACAAACAAATATACGGTACACCGATGGGTTCCCCAATCTCTCCACTCTTTGCTGATATTGTTATGGATGATTTGGAAAAAATGTGTTTACAAACCTTGAAGAATAAATATAATTGTGTACCACTTTTTTATTATAGATATGTTGATGACACTATTATGTGCATAAAAAGAGAACACATTGATCTGGTAGTTTCCATTTTTAATTCATACCACAAAAGTTTACAATTCACATATGAAATAGAAAATAATAATAGTATTAGCTTTTTAGATGTGACATTAATTAAAGAAAACAATAGAATTAGTACAAATTGGTATCAAAAGCCAACTTCTTCAAGTAGAGTAATTAATTTTCTTTCAAAACATCCAATCCAGCAAAAAAGAAATATCATCTATAACTTAACTGACAGAGCGATTGTACTTTCAGACAAGCGATTTCATTTCGAGAATTTGAAAAAAATTAAAAATATGTTAATTCTTAATGAGGATCCTTCTACTTTCATTGATAAAAATATTAAAACACGTCTACAGTATCTAAAATATAAATCAAAATTCATCAACAAAAACACACATAAAAAATCAATGTTCCAAAAAATGCCTAAGATTCAATTACCGTTCACTAACAATTACGAAAGAATTTCTTCAATTTTTAAGCAATACAATATTACCACGATTCCCACAGTGAATAAAAGTATGAACTCCGTGATTAAATTGGGGAAAGATAAGTCTGACAAATGGGATCAAACAGGTGTGGTGTACAAATTTACTTGTAAAAATTGCCCAGCTACGTACATTGGTGAAACCAAACGTTCTTTAAAAACAAGAATCAATGAACATAAGAAAAACAAAAACATCGAGTCCGTAGTACACACCCACAAAAATAGTTTGAATCATGAATTTAATTGGGACGACACAAAAATTATAGACATTGAGCGGAATTATAAAAAAAGACTCTTATCGGAAATGATACACATAAAATGTAACAAACACAGTATAAACAAGAAAGAGGATATTTATACACTTAACCGCATTTATTTTCCTTTACTTTCGAAATTTTAACTGCTAACGTCATGATTGTTTTTGTTATGATTGACTACTTCAATACTTTCGTCTATTTTGATAGCGTTGTGTATAAATTGATATGTACGTTAATGTTCTTTGCCACTAGCCGTAAGTGTTAATATGACTGTACATCGTTATAAATTTTGACTCGTTGACTTGTGCCAACGTTTAAGGTAAATAGGGTTCGTTTCCTTTTTTTATATATCATTGGTTTTTTTATCGAATGTTATACGTGATTTGTAATTCTGTATTTTTATTTAATAAACATCTAGCCTGAAGAGGTCGGCAGACCAAGCCGACGAAACGTCGCTTTGAAGCATTTACAGAAAAAAAGATCAAGTCTCTTTTTTTGTATTAAAAAAGCCCCATCCTGATCCATAAGTATCTTTCAAACATGAATAATATGGAGGGCGATAAATTCACATCTCAAAGAAGTTCATTAAGTTTAAAGACCTTACCACCTTTGACCGACCTCGATATCGATATATTAAGTTAAAAAATTGACAATATATTGCTAGTATATTAGAAATATATTGGGTGGCATATGGGAACTATATTGCCAAACTTATTGGCGATATGTGTGAGATACCTGTATGGCACAATAATTGCAATATATTGGAAATAGGTTTTGCAATATAGTGCCAATATACTTCCCATATCTATTGCCAATACATTACCAATGTAGATCCAATAGTTTTGATTTCTACGCAGGTATGGCTGAAAGTATAAAGGATTCCGTACGGAAAGCGTTGGATTCGAATTTTTCGCATAACATTGACTGAAATTCACCTAAATTTAATACTAAGTTTCCCGTAAGTAGAGCGAATTTATCACTCTTTTCCCAAACTTAGGTGAAACTTAACATTAACTGTGTATGAAGTTTTACGTAACTTGATCATAAGATTTCAATTTGGTTTTCCAAACTTTCAAAGAGATGAACTGAGGCAAAGTGAATATAAACATATGAAGTATTTCATAAGGCGAGTGTCAGATTCGTATTTTTACACGAACATGCGCGGAAACTAATCTGAAGTTCATATTAAGTTTTCCGTCGATGGTTGTGATAAGCTTTTTGTAAAGTATGGGTGAAAGTATGGCTTAAAGTATGGCTGAAAGTATGGCTTGAAGTTTGGATGAAAGTATGGCTTAAAGTATGGCTGAAAGTAGGGCTTAAAGTACGGCTTAACGTATGGCTTAAAGTATAGCTGAAAGTATGGCTGAAAGTATGGCTTAAAGTATGGCTGAAAGTATGGCTTACAGTATGAATGAAAGTATGGCTTAAAGTACGGCTGTAAGTTATCGTTTAGATTAAGTAAAGAGATCGTAGGATTCGAATTATTTCCACAACCTTGACTGAAATTCACCTAAATTTTTTGTATTAAGTTTCCCGTGAGTAGAACGTATTTGATAGTTCTTTTTCCAAACTTTACCGAAACTTAACATTAACCTTGTATGATGTTTTACGTAATTTAATCGTTAGATTACAATTCGGTTTTCCAAACTTTAAAAGAGATGAACTGACCCAAAGTTAATATAAACATATGAAGTATTTCCTAAGGCGAGTGTAAGATTCCTATTTTTACACGAACATTGACGGAAACAAATCTGAAGTTCATATTAAGTTTCCTGTCGATGGTTGTGACAAGCTTTTTCTAAAGTATGGCTGAAGTTATGGCTTAAAGTATGGCTGAAAGTATGGCTGAAAGTATGGCTTGAAGTATGGATGAAAGTATGACTTAAAGTATGGCTTAAAGTATGGCTGAAAGTACGGCTTAAAGTATGGCTGAAAGTATGGCTGAAAGTATGGCTTAAGGTATAGCTCAAGGTATGGCTGAAAGTTAACGTTTAGATTCAGTAAGGAGATCGTAGGATTCGAATTATCTCCACAACCTTGACTGAAATTCACCTAAATTTTGTATTACGTTTCCCGTAAGTAGAACGTAATTGATAGTTCTTTTCCCAAACTCTACCGAAACTTAACATTAACCTTGTATGATGTTTTACGTAATTTAATCGTAAGATTCCAATTCGGTTTCCCAAACTTTAAAAGAGATGAACTGAGCCAAAGTTAATATAAACATATGAAGTATTTCCTACGGCGAGTGTAAAATTCCTATTTTAACACGAACATTGACGGAAACTAATCTGATGTTCATATTAAGTTTCTTGTCGATGGTCGTGACAAGCTTTTTCTAAAGTATGGCTTAAAGTATGGCTTAAAGTATGGCTGAAAGTATGGCTTAAAGTATGGCTGAAAGTAGGGCTTAAAGTACGGCTTAACGTATGGCTTAAAGTATAGCTGAAAGTATGGCTGAAAGTATGGCTTAAAGTATGGCTGAAAGTATGGCTTACAGTATGGATGAAAGTATGGCTTAAAGTACGGCTGTAAGTTATCGTTTAGATTAAGTAAAGAGATCGTAGGATTCGAATTATTTCCACAACCTTGACTGAAATTCACCTAAATTTTTTGTATTAAGTTTCCCGTGAGTAGAACGTATTTGATAGTTCTTTTTCCAAACTTTACCGAAACTTAACATTAACCTTGTATGATGTTTTACGTAATTTAATCGTTAGATTACAATTCGGTTTTCCAAACTTTAAAAGAGATGAACTGACCCAAAGTTAATATAAACATATGAAGTATTTCCTAAGGCGAGTGTAAGATTCCTATTTTTACACGAACATTGACGGAAACTAATCTGAAGTTCATATTAAGTTTCCTGTCGATGGTTGTGACAAGCTTTTTCTAAAGTATGGCTGAAGTTATGGCTTAAAGTATGGCTGAAAGTATGGCTGAAAGTATGGCTTGAAGTATGGATGAAAGTATGACTTAAAGTATGGCTTAAAGTATGGCTGAAAGTACGGCTTAAAGTATGGCTGAAAGTATGGCTGAAAGTATGGCTTAAGGTATAGCTCAAGGTATGGCTGAAAGTTAACGTTTAGATTCAGTAAGGAGATCGTAGGATTCGAATTATCTCCACAACCTTGACTGAAATTCACCTAAATTTTGTATTACGTTTCCCGTAAGTAGAACGTAATTGATAGTTCTTTTCCCAAACTCTACCGAAACTTAACATTAACCTTGTATGATGTTTTACGTAATTTAATCGTAAGATTCCAATTCGGTTTCCCAAACTTTAAAGGAGATGAACTGAGCCAAAGTTAATATAAACATATGAAGTATTTCCTACGGCGAGTGTAAAATTCCTATTTTAACACGAACATTGACGGAAACTAATCTGATGTTCATATTAAGTTTCTTATCGATGGTCGTGACAAGCTTTTTCTAAAGTATGGCTTAAAGTATGGCTTAAAGTATGGCTGAAAGTACGGCTTAAAGTATGGCTGAAAGTATGGCTTAAAGTATGGCTGAACGGATGGCTTAAAGTATGGGTTAAAGTATGGCTGGAAGTACGGCTTAAAGTATGGCTGAAAGTATGGCTGAAAGTATGGCTTAAAGTATGGCTGAAAGTATGGCTGAAAGTTGACGTTTAGATTAAGTAAGGAGATCGTAGGATTCGAATTATTTCCACAACCTTGACTGAAATTCACCTAAATTTTTTGTATTAAGTGTCCCGTGAGTAGAACGTATTTGATAGTACTTTTCCCAAACTTTACTGAAACTTAACATTAACCTTGTATGATGTTTTACGTAATTTAGTCGTTAGATTTCAATACGGTTTTCCAAACTTTAAAAGAGATGAACTGACCCAAAGTTAATATAAACATATGAAGTATTTCCTAAGGCGAGTGTAAGATTCCTATTTTTACACGAACTTTGACGGAAACTAATCTGAAGTTCATACTAAGTTTCCTGTCGATGGTTGTGACAAGCTTTTTCTAAAGTATGGCTGAAGGTATGGCTTAAAGTATGGCTGAAAGAATGGCTGAAAGTATGGCTTGAAGTATGGATGAAAGTATGGCTTAATGTATGGCTTAAAGTATGGCTTAAAGTATGGATGAAAGTATGGCTTAAAGTATGGATTAAAGTATGGCTTAAAGTATGGCTGAAAGTATGGCTTAAAGTATGGCTGAAAGTATGGCTTGAAGTATGGATGAAAGTATGGTTTAAAGTATGGCTTAAAGTATGGCTTAAAGTATGGCTTAAGGAATGGCTTAAGGTATGCCTTAAAGTATGGCTGAAAGTATGGCTTAAAGTATGGCTTAAAGTATGGCTGAAAGTTAACGTTAGATTCCGTAAGGAGATCGTAGGATTCAAATTATTTCCACAACATTGACTGAAATTCACCTAAATTTTGTATCAAGTTTCCCGTGAGTAGAACGTATTTGATCTTTCTTTTCCCAAACTTTACCGAAACTTAACATTAACTTTGTATGATGTTTTACGTAAGTTAATCATTTTAACCATGCAGAATATCTACAAAAATAATGTCAACCCCCAGAGCACCGCGGAAGACGCCCAAACTATCCCTTAAGCACGAAAAAATCGCAAAAAAATTCGTTGGGGGTTTACTGCGATGCTTTGGGGATTGCCAATTTCTTTTTAGCTATCTTGCATGCTCAAAATTATATTCCGATACTAAAATTAGCGGGAATCTCAAAAGCGGCGGAATTAGATTTATTTTTGCGGTTTTTTGTGCTTTAGAGGTAGTTCGGGAGTCTTCCACGGTGCTATGGGGGTAGCCAATTTTTTTGTAGCTATCCTGCATCCGCAGAATTGTATTACGGGAATAAAGTTATCGGGGATCTCAAAAGCGGCGGAATTAGATTGTTTTGCGATTTTTCAGAGTAAAGTGGCAGTTGGTGGTCTTCCGCGGTGCTTTGGGGGTTGCCAAATTTTTTGTAGATATTCTGGATTGCGAAAATTGAATTCCGATAATAAAATTATCGGGGACCTCAAAAACGGCGGAATTAGATTTTTATTGGTATTTTTGCGGACTAAAGGGGGGTCATCCGCGGTGCTTTGGAGGTTGCCAATTTTTTGGTAGCTATTTTGCATGCTCAAAATTGTATTCCGATAATAAAATTATCGGACATCTCAAAAACGGTGGAATTAGATTTTTATTATTCGTGGAAAAATACGAATCTTACGCTCGCTTTAAAAATACTTCATATGTTTATATTCACTTTGCCTCAGTTCATCTCTTTTAAAGTTTTGAAAACCAAATTGAAATCTTACGATTAACTTACGTAAAACTTCATAAAAAGTTAATGTTAAGTTTCACCAAAGTTTGGGAATAGAATCATAAATACGATCTACTTACTCGAAACTTAATACAAAACTTAAGTGAATTTCAGTCAAGGTTGTGGAAATAATTCGAATACGACGATCTCCTTACGGAATCCAAACGATAACGTTCAGCCATACTATAAACCATACTTTCATCCATACTTTAAGCCATACTTTAAGCCATACTTTCATCCATACTTTCAGCCATACTTTAAGCCATATTCTCAGCCATACTTTAGAAAAGATTGTCACAACCATCGACAGAAAACTTAATATGAACTTCAGATTAGTTTCCGGCAATGTTCGTGTAAAAATAGGAATCTTACACACGACTTAGGAAATACTTCATATGTTTATATTAAGTTTGGCACAGTTCCTCTCTTTTAAAGTTTGGAAAACCGAATTGAAATCTTAAGATTAATCTACGTAAAACACCATACAAGGTTAATATTAAGTTTCGGTAAAGTTTGGGAAAATAATGATAAATACGTTCTACTCAAGAGAAACTTAATACAAAAGGTAAGTGAATTTTAGTCAAGGTTATGGAAATAATTCGAATACTACGATCTCCTTACGGAATCTAAACGATAACTTTAATCCATACTTACAGCCATACTTTCAGCTATACTTTAAGCCATGCTTTCAGCCATACTTTAAGCCATACTTTCAGTCATACTTTAAGCCATACTTTAAGCCATACTTTAAACAATACTTTCAGCCATTCTTTAGATAAAGTTTGTCACAACCATCGACGGGAAACATAATACGAACTTCAGATTATTTTCCGCCAATGTTCGTGTAAAAATACGAATCTTACACTCGCCTTAGGAAATACTTCATATGTTTATATTAACTTTGACTGAGTTCATCTCTTTTAATGTTTGGAAAACCGAATTGAAATCTTATGATTAACTTACGTAGAAGATCATACAAAGTTAATGTTAAGTTTCGGTAAATTTTGGGAGAAGCACGATCAAATACGTTCTACTCACGGGAAACTTAATACAAAAAATGTAGGTGAATTTCAGTCAAGGTTGTGGAAATAATTCGAATCCTACGATCTCCTTACGGAATCTAAACGTTAACTTCCAGCCATACTTTAAGCCATACTTTAAGCCATACTGTAAGCCATACTTTAAGCCACACTTTCAGCCATACTTTCAGCTATACTTTCATCCATACTTCAAGCCATACTTTCAGCCATACTTTAAGCCATACTTTCAGCCATACTTTAGAAAAAGCTTGTCACAACCATTGACGGAAAACTTAATATGAACTTCAGGTTAGTTTCCGCCCATGTTTATGTAAAAATACGTATCTGACACTCGCCTTATGAAATACTTCATATGTTTATATTCACCTTGCCTCAGTTCATCTCTTTGAAAGTTTGGAAAACCAAATTGAAATCTTATGATTGAGTTACGTAAAACTTCATACAAAATTAATGTTAAGTTTCACCTAAGTTTGGGAAAAGAGTGATAGATACGCTCTACTTACGTGAAACTTAGTATTAAATTTGGGTGAATTTCAGTCAATGTTGTGCGAAAAATTCGAATCAAATGCTTTCCGTACGGAATCCTTTATACTTTCAGCCATACCTGCGTAGAAATCAAAACTATTGGATCTACATTGGTAATGTATTGGCAATAGATATGGGAAGTATATTGGCACTATATTGCAAAACCTATTTCCAATATATTGCAATTATTGTGCCAAACAGGTATCTCACACATATCGCCAATAGGTTTGGCAATATAGTTCCCATATGCTACCCAATATATTTCTAATATACTAGCAATATATTGTCAATTTTTTAACTTAATATATCGATATCGAGGTCGGTCAAAGGCGGTATGGTCTTTAAACTTAATGAACTTCGAGAAATGGACATAAAAACCAAACCTTAAATATTTTTCGAAAAAATAATTTTGCTATCTTTTTTATTTTTGTGCTACGTGAATTTTGACTGCACCATTGTGTTCCTCGGTCGCCAAAACCCTTAGACTCACCGCTTTTCCAACCTTTTCACAATTTTACAGGGAGACAATCGAATGTTAGGATAATTTGGTTACGCGGTATACATACGTAGAATGAAAATTTAAATATATTTAAAAAAGAAAAATGAACAAAAAAAAAATATTACAAATCAATATTATCTATACAAGGGGGAATGAAAAAATTAATTTTACAAAAATAAAATATTGACCCCAATTGTGGAAGCAAAATCTAAAAAAATGATCACTCTCCCGTTAAAATCGGTCGAGTAGATCATGAGATATTAGCGTATACGTATATACATACACACACACACACACACACACACACACACACACACACACACACATCCATACGGACATTTTCTAAAAATAGTGTATTTCGATTCTAAATTTGCTAAATAACATTTCTAACACATTATCTCATAAACTTTTTTTTTACTATCACAAAGCTTCCTCTAGGAGGAAACAATATGGTGTGCACCAAGGGCTAAGTGGGTTTTTAACCTCGTGTGATTGCAATCCCACGCTCCGTCTAAAAAAACCCACTTTACGCCCTTGGCATACAATATACCATTTCATCGCGCATTTTTTTGGAATATAATTATTTACATACGATTTTTTAACATAGGCTTTTACGGAAGCTTTTAACATAAAAATCCCTTACAAAAAAGAAGATAGAAAGTTTAAAAGCCTTTATTCCAATAGCAAAATAATGAATAATAAAATAATGAATAATGAAATAATGTATAATTCACCTAATCTTCAATGAATTTTAACGGAAGTAAATCATAAGAATTCAAAGTAATAATTTCGTCAAAGGTAGAAAAAGAAATTCGTATTTCTAGCTAAGAAAATAAATGCTGACATCGACTTAATTTATACAACGATAATTATTACCCATGTACGGCCAAGCTGAATAAGTCTCTATCTCGGCGACAGCTAGAGCCACTCTTTCAGCCATACTTTAATACATACTTTAATCTATACTTTCAACCATCCTTTAAGCCATACTTGCAGCCATACTTTCAGCCATACTTTAAGCCATACTTTCAGCCATACTTTATACCATACTTACAGTGATACTTTAAGCCATACTTTCAGTTATACTTTAAGCTATACTTTCAACCATACTTTAAGCCATACTTCCAGCCATACTTTAAACTACACTTTCACCCATATTTTAAGCCATACTTTCAGCCATACTTTCAGCCATACTTTAAACCATACTTTCAGTTACACTTTAAACCATTAATGCGGAAAACGAGAAATTTGTGTACGTAACTTCAAGTGTACGATTTAAATTGAAAATGGGGATAATTTTTTTCAAAATCGCGTATAACGGGTTTTTAATGATGCTCTTTCATAATTTTCCATTGATTTAGCATACAAATTTCAATTATTATTTTATTTTTAGAGGTTTTATTAAAGGAACGCTGGTATTTGTGCCTTTTTGTTCAAAATTGATTATTTTGTTGTTGCTGCTTTTCAATCATCATATAACCACCAGGAATCGTGGCCCCATTGTCCAAATTTTTTGAAACCATAGTTAATAAAGTTTATTTGATTTTATTTTTGCAAAATGGTCATTTTGCAAAAACAAAAGTGTGAGAAAAGATTTCGCTAAATAATTCACATTTTATTGTTGGTATTCTGATCATATTTTGTTCTATAAAATATTTTGTAAAGTTGTTTCTTTTTGGATAAAAAAAATCACATGATAAAGTTGGTGATTTTTTTAATCTAAAAGAAAGAACTTTACGACACACTTTATGTAACAAATAATTCTTAGAATACGGCAAAGAACACGTGAGAATGTTTTCAGAATTTTCATGATATGTTTGTATTTTTCTATAAATATCCAAATTTTTAGTCTTATACCCTCTCTCTTACTTACTTGAACTTCATATAAAGTTTTAATTACTTCAAATAAACTTTTTATAAACTTCGTATAAACTTTATAAACTTCGTACAAACTTTATAAACATCGTATAAACTTTTTATAAACGTTGTATAAACTTTTTATAAACTTCGTATAAACTTTTTCTAATCTTCGTATACACTTCTTATAAACTTCGTATAAACTTCTTATAAACTTCGTATGATATTTACTTTATATGAATTTTTGATAAAGTTAATTTAATCCTAATCTCTAGTTTACTTAATGTTTGTAAAAAATACTTTAATATTTTCTACAGTGATATCAACTTTATATAAACTGTTTATAAACATTGTACAACATTATTATGTATTTTCATAATACCAAAACTATAAAAATGATAGTTCGGCTTACTTTCATTCGACATCTTCATATGAAGTTCATATGAATCTAAACTTCGTATGAAGTTTGGCTTAGTTTCATTCGACAAGTTCACATGAAGTTCATATGAATCTAAACTTCATATGAAGATCATATAAATCTAAATTTCGTATGAAGATCATATGAATCTAAACTTGTTATGAAGTTCATATGAATCTAAACTTCGTATGATGTTGATATGAATTTAAACTTAGTAGGAAGTTCATATGAATATAATTTTTTTCCGCGGGTATCCGGCTTTCCGCTTTCCAAAATTTATCTTCATAAACGTAAATTATGACTCATGAATAATATTATGACCCAAATCCCTATCTCGGCGACAGCTAAGGCTACTCTTTCAGCTATGCTTTAAGTCGTACACTTTAAGCCATACGTTAAGTCACACTTTAAGCTATACTTTAAGTCATACTTTAAGCCGTACTTTCACTCATACTGTAAGCCAGTACTACAATTACAAAATTAGGATCGAGTTTTGACTTGCAAATTGATTTTTCAATCCCGTACGCCAAAGCCAGGACATGATGTTTTTTTCCGCGTATTCGCCAAACTCTTTAAACCTAAAATAAGAAGATATTGAGAATATAATGGCAATATGTTGGGAAAATATTAAAAATATGTTGAGAATGAAGAAAAGAAATTTTGAGAAACAATATTTTAATACCAAGATATTACGATATATGTGCGACATAGACGCCTTTTACTTTATTTTTTATATGGGTCTTAAGTTTCCATCTTTGGAATGCAACGAAATAATTTTTTATAATTGCTTAAAGTTATTAAGCAATGGAATTGTTATCTAAACCTTCATTATAAAGTTATTTTATACTGTAAAAATCTAAATTCATACACAAAATTAATATTTATTAGTATAAACTAGAAGTAAAATGAATTATTTTTTTATTTCGTTGCGCCGCAACGTTGCACACTTCAGACCAATTTTTTTATTGTATTTTTTTTAAAAGGTTTACATAAACTTTGACGAAAATTTAAATAACAATATAAGTATTACAAAGATTGGCAAAAGCTCATTTAAACTTTTAATTAATTTTGTCAGTGATAATTGTTTTCTGATCTGAAGTTTCACTATAGTCCATGGAACGTTTTGCCGACCATACAATCGATCAAGCACCCGATCATGATAGATTTGTTAGTACTTAAAAAACTCAATATCACAAATTATTTGTAAGAAAATCGCGTGATTTGAACTGGGTTTCGTGCTAATAGTACACTACGCACCTGGGGACTCAAAATGAAGAATTTTTCAGGTCGCATGTAAATTGTCACCCGAGAAAATACAATCTTCGCTATCGGGCATTCAAGTAAACTTTTGACGTATGTTTCGCAAAAGTTCACATATATGTTGGCCTGACTTTGTAATAATTTATTTTTTATAACAAGGTGCACCTAAATTTAGGTAATCTTTTGCCAATCATATACAACAGAAAATAAAGTAATAGATGTCTCTATTACATGTATCTGCCCACGTATAAATGATTTATACTGATTGTATACAACCGATGTATAATAAATAATTAAAAAAAAAATAATTCATATTTTGTATACAATTTGTATACCTATTGTATACAAATTGTATACGATTGTATACAATTTGTATAGAATCATTTCTTTATACGTATTTTGTACATCGGTTGTATACAATCTGTATAAATCATTTTTACGTGGGTGTTGAGAGCTTTGAATTATATAGTTGTATTTTATAAATTTCAATATATTCAATTTATTAACAATATTTTGCTAATCTATTCACAATATATTGCAAATATATTCACAATATATTCCCAATATATGCCCAATATATTCCCAAGATATTCCAAATATATTCACAATAGATTGCAAGTATATGGCCAATGTATTCCCAATATATTGAAAATATATTGCAAATATATTCACAATATATTGCAAATATATTCACAATATATTGCAAATATATTGTCAATATATTCCTAATATACGAATAATGAATTGTCACTGTGTAAGGCTTAAAGTCTTACTTAAAATATAGCTTAAAGAATCACAAACTATTTCTCAAAATCTCGCTTGAACTGGTTGCTATTGATGCTCTACAACTCGAACACTGCACACTTTTCTACTTTTTATTAAACATGATAGCTTAAACTTTTTGAAAAATAATCTCTGACTGGAAATTGCGAAAAAATCATCGATTGCTATAGAAAAAATAGGCCTAACTTCTTACTATCTGGTCACATGTTAATTAAAATTAGTGTACACATTAGTGCACTGAGGGCAAAGTGCTTATGAAGGACATTTATGAGCAATTCTCTAGAACTTCTAAATATTACCGTACTGTAACATGTCTTATGGTTCTAAGATATTTAGCTATCAAAGTCAAGCAAATATTTTTAAGTCCACTTCCAGTATCATGTTCCAGTACATAGTACTCACTTTTAAACAAGAATAAGCTCTGTCGGAAATCTGAAAAGGCCTAAATTTAGAGGTTTTGCATGCGATCAGTAGGAAATTTTCATCCTTTTTACATCAATAAAAAAAATAACTATTTTATAAATGCTTTACTAACTTTCTTAAGCGCCCCGTGATAGAATTGTCTGGATTCGAATCAAAGTAAATATATTTATGTAGCATAGTATTTTATGATAATCGTAAAATATAACACGTTTTAACACTACTTTACAAAAATATTATGTTTTAGGCGATCTGTTAAAAGTGCAAGCCAGCAGCTTCAGCAAGAAAAATGAGAAAGAAAAGATTGTTTACTCCATTTGATGAGTCCTATGTTGATATAGAACCAAGTGAGGTATGTTTCATAATAAATATCGTAACAAACATCCGTATTTAATATTTTACTTTTTACTTATAAATTTTTTTTTCAGCCCTCACGGTCTCCTTCTTCATCTATAGGGAGTTGGCGTAATAGATGGAGATAAATGCTAAAAAGCTTTATGTAAAAATTATCGTCTTTCTTAATTTTATATTTAGTGTATTTTGTTATACTGTATACAAAATACTTTTAGTAAGATGTTATTAATTTTAAAAATACAATTTAAGTGTAATGTTTTAAGTCTAATTTTAATATAAATTTTATTTTGTAAAAACAAAATGAAATTAAAATTTGTATAAATGTATGAAATATTGTGGAAAATATTTTATAACATAGAATTTTTAAGAAAATTTTTGCCAACATTTTTGCATTGTCTCAGTTAAAATGTTCTTGAACTCTCGCTTGCTTTTCATACGAATTTGTTAAAAAAAAATATTATTCATATTTAAAAAGAATAATTTGAAAAAATAAATATCGAAACTGTTTTTAAATATAGAATATTTTGTTATTGTTTAATTTTCTTCTTCTGCATAATTATAATGTTTTATATGACAATTACATTATTCACCATGTTTTTGTTAAAAAATATTCTACGTCTGTATTTTTTATTAGATTACAAAATCATTGTCATGCAATGACAAATTATACATCTTATTGCAAGTAAACTTAAATTGGTGTAATTGTGCATAATGTTTTTAGAAAAATATGATATTGTGAAATACTATTTATTTTGTTATGAAATATTGCATTTCATTAATATTTAAATCTATTCTAACACACAAATTTTTATATTTGTTTATATTTTATAATAACAATTCACCTCAATATGAGCTGTTTGGGAGTTTTTATTTTTAACTACAATAAACATTTTAATTTTTATTGTGACTTCTTTAATTGCATTTAATTAAAATACTCTCTCTCTCTCTCTCTCTCTCTCTCTCCCTCTCTCTCTCTCTCTCTCTCTCTCTCTCTCTCTCTCTCTCTCTCTCTCTCTCTCTCTCTCTCTCTCTCTCTCTCTCTCTCTCTCTCTCTCTCTCTCTCTCTCTCTCTCTCTCTCTCTGCCATTATTTTATCTTACATTCGTAAAAATACGAAGTATAACTAATTCCAGCGCCAAGGACATATGTATTCACAGGAGTCACTAACGGTGCGCCGCTTAGCAATGATAAACCGAAATTTATGATGGACAACTGTCAATAATAACCAATCTACGCCGTTTACCGCTATGCGGCGCACTGTTTGCAGCATCAGTGGTTAAAATTGAAGGACGAGAGTATATAAGCCGTCTAATAAAATCGCCTTTATCAATATTTATTAAAGAATTATAGAGTTGCTTAATACATATTCAGCTGTTAAAGCTCGTTCTCTTATGTAAGTTTCCCACCATTTTTCTCCTAAACTGTTGACATTATAATTGTCAACAGTTTATGAGAAAAAGGATGGGAAACTTACATGAGAGAAAGAGCTTTAACAACTGAATATGTATTAAGCAACGCTATAATTCTTTAATGAATATTCATAAAGATGCAATAGAAAGAGATCCACAGGGTCTGAGAGTAAGGTAAAGAGCCCGATTATGGAACGATTTTCGGTTACTTCTTTTTAAACTGATCAATTGAGTATCTTAAAACTATCAAAAATATTTAATATTACATATGATTCGATCGGCAAACTCTTCAAGAATGATAATCCATTTTCATAATTTAAATCTAAGTTTTGCATAAACTTTTGATTTTTATGAATAGATTATAAAACTTGCAAGGAATAAGAAAAAATCTATACTTGCTTATAGAAAATACTTAAAAAAGATAAAGATTGTTTGAATAAAAAAATTGAATTATTATTAACCTATTTAAACAGAAAATTTAAAGTTGTTAAGAGAAATAATATAACAATTATAATATATCTTTCTTATAAACACCTCAACATGGTCAGAAATATTTTGATTTTTATAAATATAGATTAGAGCTTTTAAGGAAAAAAAAAACTAGGGGGGCCGAGCTCCCCTGCGTGTCTCGCTGCGCTCGACACGACAACCCCGCGCCCCCACACACATCTACTCCTCGCTTCGCTCATCGCCCGCCCCCTCCCTATGTAAAAACTGTATTGAATTTTAATACTTTTATTAAGATTCTTGCACTTCTATATCCGACAGATTGATAGAACCTCCTTCATAACTAAAGCTAAGCTCAGGCGCCAACTCCCTTTGGTAGAGTTGCTAGTTTACCTTTAGAAATCATAGGGCCAGTAAAGCATCGATAATTAAAACCACTTTAAGTAGAACGAGACTCTCCTGGAGGAACATCTGCAACAGTATTTATCTTTGTCTGTACTACAGGAGGTTGCGTGCTTTGACAGACTTGATCACAATTTGTAAGGAATGTATATGTACTATATGTTCAACTTTTATCATAACAATCTAACTTTAACCACAATAAGTTAAAGTTATCTATGAAAATAAGATACAGCCTAAACAGTTTGGTAATATATAATAAACCTCACATATAATCAGCTCGTGTTACAGATGTGTCTGAAGTTCTGAACGTTCATCGTAAACAAAATACCGAAAATTTCAAAATTCGGTTTTTTTGATATTATCTCTTAGAGATGTACATAAAACATGTATAAACTGCAAAATAAGTTATTTCCAAAGTGACGATCCCCCCAAATCATCCCTAAAACCACCCCGACTAGACAATACATGACAAAAACATTTGTACCATCGGAGTTTTTGAAATTCAGACAAATTTTATGGCTGATATTTCTTCCAGATGTTGCCATAGCCTTGTAAAAAAATTGGCGATATGAAATTCGATCCGGAACATTTCCATTTGGGGGTGTGACGTGGTTAAAATAGCGAAAAATCCACGAAAATATCGCTAAAAAAATCACCACACGGGAGTTTATTAGTTTCAGACAAATTTTATGGCTGATATTTCTTCCAGATGTTGCCATAGCTTTGTAAAAAAATTGGCAATATGAAATTCGATCCGGAACAATTCCATGCAGGGGCGTGAGTTGTCTAATATAGCGAAAAATACATGAAAATATCGCCAAAAAAAATCACCACTCTGAAGTTTATTATTTTCAGACAAATTTTATGGCTGATATTTCTTCCAAATGTTGCCCTAGCCTCGTAAAAAAATTGGCGATATGAAATTTGATCCGGATCATTTCCATTCGGGGGTGTGAGGGGGCTAAAATAGCGAAAAATACACTTAATATCGATAAAACAATCACCACTCGGGAGTTTAACACTTTCCGACAAATTATATAGGCGATATTTCTTCCAGATGTTACCATAGCCTTGTGAAAAAATTGGCGATATGAAATTCGATCCAGAACATTTCCATTCGGGGGTGTGAGTGGCCTAAATAGCGAAAAATCGACGAAAATATCGCTAAAAAAATCACCACTCGGGAGTTTCTTAGTTTCAGACAAATTTTATGGCTGATATTTCTTTCAGATGTTGCCATAGCCTTGTCAAAAAATTGGCAATATGAAATTCGATCCGGATCATTTCCATTCGGGGATGTGAGGGGGCTAAAATAGCGAAAAATACACGTAAATATCGATAAAAAAATCATCACTCGGGAGTTTATTACTTCAGACAAATTTTATGGATGATATTTCTTCCAAATATTGCTATAGCCTTGTAAAAAAATTGGCGATATAAAATTCGATCCGGAAAAATTCCATGCGGGGGCGTTAGGGGGCTAAAATAGCGAAAAATACACGCAAATATCGATAAAAAAAATCACCACCCGGGAGTTTATTAGTTTCAGACAAATTTTATGGCTGATATTTATTCCAAATATTGCTATAGCCTTGTAAAAAAATTGGCGATATAAAATTCGATCCGGAACAATTCCATGCGGGGGCGTTAGGTATCTAATATAGCGAAAAATACACGAAAATATCACTAAAAAAATCACCACTCGGGAGTTTATTAGTTTTAGAAAAATTTTATGGCTGATATTTCTTCCAATGTTGCCCTAGCCTCGTGCAAAATTGGCGATATGAAATTCGATCGGGATCATTTCGATTCGGGAGTGTGAGGGGGCTAAAATAGCGAAAAATACACGTAAATTTCGATAAAAATATCACCACTCGGGAGTTTGATACTTTCAGACAAATTTTATGGCCGATGTTTCTTCCAGATGTTGCCATAGCATTGTAAAAGAATTGGCAATATGTAATTCGATCCAGAACATTTCGATTCGGGGGTGTGAGAGGGCTAAAGTAGCGGAAAATCCACGAAAATAACGCTAAAAAAATCACCACTCGGGAGTTTATTACTTTCAGACAAATTTTATAGCTGATATTTCTTCCAAATGTTGCTATAGCCTTGTAAAAAAATTGGTGATATAAAATTCGATCCGGAACAATTCCATGCAGGGGCGTGAGGTGTCTAATATAGCGAAAAATACACGAAAATATCGCAAAAAAAAATCACCACTCTGGAGTTTATTAGTTTCATACAAATTTTATGGCTGATGTTTCTTCCAAATGTTGCCCTAGACTCATAAAAAAATTGGCGATATGAAATTCGATCCGGATCACTTCCATTCGCGGGTGTGAGGGGGCTAAAGTAGCGAAAAATACACGTAAATATCGATAAAAAAATCACCACTCGGGAATTTAATACTTTCAGACAAATTATATGGCCGATATTTCCTCCAGATGTTGCCATAGCCTTGTATAAAAATTGGCGATATGAATATCGATCCAGAACATTTCCATTCGGGGGTGTGAGTGGGCTAAAATAGCGAAAAATCCACGAAAATATCGCTAAAAAAATCACTACTCGGGATTTTATTAGTTTCAGACAAATTTTATGGCTGATACTTCTTTCAGATATTGCCATAGCATTGTCAAAAAATTTGAATATGAAATTCGATCGGGGTCATTTCCATTCGGGGGTGTGAGGGGGCTAAAATGGCGAAAAATACAAGTAAATATCGATAAAAAAATCACCACTCGGGAGTTTATTACTTCAGACAAATTTTATGGATGATATTTCTTCCAGATGTTGCCATAGCCTTGTAAAAAAATTGGCGATATGAAATTCGATCCGGATCATTTCCATTCGGGGGTGTTAGGGACTAAAATAGCGAAAAATACACCTAAATATCGGTAAAAAAATCAACACTCGGGTGATTAATAATTCCAGAAAAATTTTATGGATGATATTTCTTCCAGATGTTGCCATAACCTTGTAAAAAAATTAGCGATACGAAATTCCATCCGGATCATTTCCTTTCAGGGATGTAAAGGGGCTAATATAGTGAGAAATACAATATATATCGATAAAAAAAATCACAACTCGGGAGTTTATTACTTTTAGACATATTATGTGGCTGATATTTCTTCCAGTTATTGCCATAGCCTTGTAAAAAAATTGGCGGTATGAAATTCGATCCGGATCATTTTCATTCGGGGGTATTAGGGGACTAAAATAGCGAAAAATTCACGTAAATATCGATAAAAAAAATCACCACTCGGATGTTTAATACTTTTAGACAAATTTTTTGGTTGATATTTCTTTGAGATGTTACCACAGCCTTGTAAAAAAATTGGCGATATGAAATTCGATCCGGAACATTTCTATTCGGGAGTGTGAGGGGGATAAAATATCGAAAAATACACGAAAAAGACTGAAAAAATCGATTCTCTGTAATTTATTAATTCGAGACAAATTTTATGACTGGAATTCATTTCTTATCTTGCTATGAACTTGTAAAAATATTGAAAGCATGACAATCGATCCGGAATGTTTTGCTTCGTGGGCGAGGGGGGAGGGGGGTGCAAAGGGTCTAAAATGGCGAAAAATACACGAAAAATACCGAAAAAAATCAGCTGTGGGGAGTTTATGAATTCGAGACAAATTTTATGGCTTAAAATAAGGCATTATGTTGCTATGAAAATTCATTGTTAACTACAGAAAAACTTTTAATATTTTTTTGTCATACAAAACCAAATTTCAAGTGATTAATATTATTTATACTTATATTTTTAGTTTATATATTCCATTATTCCAAACTTTGCGGATTTTATTTGGCCCAATCAGTCAAGACCGTAAGCGAAAAACTGAAGTCACCGTCGACCAGTCGGGGGCTCCTTTTAAACGGACTTGGCCAATCGGAAAGGTTTTATTTCGGCTTCACATTTCCTTCATCATTCTTTTAAGAGAGGAATATATTCGTAATAATAGACTAATATAAAATATATCTGAGAAAAATGATTTTTTGCTTTAGTACGCTAAAACTTATTTCATCGCCATAATACTTTATTTGTAAGAAATTAAATGACAAACAAAAATAGTTTTGGTTTTTCTATTTTTTCATACCTCCATTACATCCTCGAAAATGTTCTTCAGAAGAATCTAAAGAAAATTAGTTTTTGATATACATGTCCGTTATATTCGATTTTACCGACTCTTTTGGCAACGTAAAATACTATTTCACATACCCGATTTTCGCGTACGTACAATCGCGTTTGTACGTTGGCAAACGCGTCCGAAAATCGAATGACGGGCAAGCATATCCAAATAGCATATTGTGCAACAAACGGAGAAAATGAGCTGGAAACTCCTCACCTGAGTCTGAATAGCTCTTATTTCCGTGTTAAGTACACCCCTTTTCTTTAACGAATCTATGAGAGGTTCTTTTTGTATGCATGAAAGTTGTGTAGGCATAGGTGATCGCGTATTTCGAGTCATCTACTATGCAGTTACAAATCATTGCATTTTCTATTTTTATTTGCATAGCTTATTACAAGTAAATGCGCCTTTTTATATTTATTTTAAATTGAAATGTAATTTTTGCAATTGTTTGTATAAGTGGTAATAACTCTTGTTATTTTACAATTGAAACTTTAAAAATTATCTTATATCATTCTAAACAAGCCAAAAAAGTATAAAAGGTATAAATTTTACACTAAGAGCACAATTTTACAATATTACGTTGTAGGTAGCGGGGAAAAAATTTTTTTTCCCGCTAAACTTTGAAAAAATGGATTTTTTTCATCTTTTCCCAATTTACGCTCGAAATGCGCGATTTTCTATACGACTTTTAGTTGTGAAAAAAGGCATGTTTCAAGCAACTATAAAAAAAAATACTATTTTGACGCGAACAAGTATGAGACCATGGTACCATGTAAAGTAACACCAATCCTTCTGTTAGGGGCGCCTAATGTAATTTTTTTTCTCATTTAATTAAAGTTTAGAAAATATAGTTTCTTCTTATACTTAACAGTATATTTCGATACAAGTGCGAAATTGTTGATTCTAGCACACGAGTGTAGAACAATCTTTCGCACGTGTATCGAACGATATATCTATACAGGGGGCGTAAAAGTGATTTGAAAAATGTATGTATATGTAAAATCGCATTTTAGGCATACTGAATCGAAAAAATATGATTATGTATGTACTGATTTCATCCATGGCCTACGAGATACATTTCGCATACATTACAGAATTTATCGTACGTTACTCAAGCAGATAAAATCATTTGCATCGGCAAAAAATTTTCCTGTTAGTTTTTCTAAAAAAAAAATGCTCATGCATCCGATAAAGATCGGAGTTTCGTGTCAATGACTGGAGATTTTTCGAAAAATACAATATTATAGAAACGAAAAATTACAATTGAAAATCAAATTTGACAATATGACGATGTTATTATGTATATGCAACAGCAGAAACAATAAGTTCTGTCTGGTTTAAATTTCTTTGAAACCCTGAAATCTACTTATCACATACTAATGATTTTACAGTTGCTTGTATTTTAAATAATATGAAAACTCAATTGATATATAATATCACCACGGGAAATTGTGATTTGAAAAAAAAAAAAACAATGGAACAATTCCCATCTGAAATATCTGTAGAATTTATGAACCAATCTTTGCAGTGAACAAACTAGTGTGATAGATGTGTAAACTCTTCCACTTATCAAAATTGATATTAAATTCCAATTTCATAATTACTCCACCTATCCATACAAAAAGAAATTTGATTATTTTTACAAATGGATTTTCTCTCTGAGAAAAATGAAGATAACAAATTATAAATCTTTCCATGATATACATCAAAAATATTTCAATACCATATATCTCTTTCTATTTTTTAGATTAATCTATTACATAAAATCACGATTTAGTCAATACTAGATTATAACTATGAACGCCATGTTTCTCACATTATGAAGAACCTCACTTGGCTTTAAGTGCGTTAATTATTTAACGTATAACTAACATTAGTTTTAATGTACAAAAAAAGAAAAATAAACAGAATTAGAAAAATTACTCTTAAACGAAAAAACAAATATTTACCATTAATTATAATTTCTTTTATTGAAAAGTTGATTTTAGCGTTATCTTTACTAATAATACGAGCTAGGTATAAGTGCGCCAAATTGGAGCGAAGTGGAAAAATCGGGAATGGCCCGCGCCCAGCTGGCGTTGGCTCGCGCTGTTCGCGCGACTCCGCTATACGCTCGAACATATAAAGATCAATTCATATACACACGATCAGTGCAACTTGAGTCGAGACGGAGTGGGGGAAGCGGTAGAAGGTGATTCGGCTGACGCAGCTCACGAGAGTCGGCGGCGCTCGAACAAAACTGTATACAATGTGCGATCAGTTGCTGGAATCGCTGCGGAGCGGGGGGAATCGGAGAGAGTCGGCACGGCCGCACGGCCGCTCGAACCTCGACATGTGAGAGCGTCCACAGCAGAAGCGGGCCAGCAGGCGCGCGCGGTGCATTTTTGGGCGTAAAATACGCTCTTTTTAACTCGCTTATAATCGTATGCGGCGTCTCTCAGAAAAAAACAAAAGACCTATATACATAGATTTTTTCCTGCTCTTTCCAATGGTGCTATGCTTGTTACTCATAAATGCTTTCTTCTGGTCGGAAATTCAAGTTGAAAGTTCAAAGCCATTTTTCTCACAGTATATCATGTTCCTTTTTCAAAATTCATTTTACCATTGGAAAGTAAAAGTCTTAAGCTTCAAGACCCTAATTTTTCGAGTTGGAGAAATGAAGGATTCAAAAGTAATAAGATTAAAAAGGCAAAGGCCAACGGCCGCGGGCGCTCTTCGCGCTGCGCCCCAGCGGGCTCACAAACATCATTTTTATTAATATAGGTCATATATTTCACTTTTTTAGAATTTTTAACTTCTCTAGGTTTTTCAGAAAACTATGCTTTCATTGGGTAAGATGTGGCGCAATCCTTTTACTATAATAATAATAATCATTGTAGTTTGACGACAATAGTAATTTACCATAAAAGATCGGATTCTAAAATTGAACACGAAAGAATGATCACTTTTTCAGACAATTTAATTCACTTTACCTAATCCAAGAAATAATAATTAATTACATTAAAAAATGTTTTGATTTCATTAAAGAAGTAAATGTTTAAAAAAATACACAACTTCTAGAATCTTCTTCATCACTATGAAGATTTTTCTATTGAAGTGGCATTGTGATCGGACTGCTTACGGAGAAAATGGATGTAATGAAATTGGTGCCTTCGTAAAAAGTAATGCTAGGCAGGCAAGTTTGCGGGAAGTATCTGATAATTATATACCAACGCCCCAAGATCTTTACGAGAGGTTAACAAAATATTTTGCAAATATTATTTGCTTTTTCATCAAAAGATGAATATTTAAAAACTATACATAAACTAAAACAACGGTTAGATTCAGCAAAAACAGTGCCTCAAACTCCATCGTTTCACTATATCAAATTATTAGTAGTTACTGAAAAGTTAGATCTAAAACGATTTTCAGCATCAGGAACTTCCCAATTATATCATACCTATTCGAATAAAAATAAAACAAAAAAATTAGAAATTTAACTAGAAATTAACAGGATTGAAAGAGCTCGCTCGGGCGCAGCACGAAGAGCACGTGCGGCCGCTCGTCGTTGTCTTTTTAATCTTGTTACTGTTTAGGGTTTTGTAGCTTAAGAATTGTACTTTCGCATGATAGGATGCATTTTTAAACAAAAACATGATATACTTTGAGAAAAATGACTATGACCTTTCAACTTGAATTTCCGACCAGAAGGAAGCGTTTCGGAGTAAAAGCAATAGCAAGCAACATTGGAAAGAGCAGGAAAAAATCTATCGATTTTTTCGTTTTTTTTTTTTTTTTTTTTCTTAAAGACAAAGACTCAGCATACAATTATATGCGAATTAAACAGAGCGTATTTTACGCTAAATATGCGCCTCCCATTATAGGTATTATATGATGCGCGATCGGTATGACGTGTGACACTGCCTCTGGCCGGTGAAGGGTCGGGGAAACGTCAGCTCGGCAAGTGTAATCGGAAGGCGACGCAAAACACACGTACGCTTCTATTTGCCGAGCGTCGCTAAGTACATGACGCCCGTGATTCCTATTTATTTATTTTCTTTAACAGACTGATTACATTGTCTATATTTACGGTTTTAATTACCTATTCCTGGATGTGAGAGTTTAATTTTCAAACAAGTTATTTACGTTTTTTTCATTTTTTTCATTTACGTAAACAATGAACATTCGTTGTACGATATTATAGTCAAATTACAAATTTATATACCCTGTAACAGATTAAATTTTAAATTGAAAACATCACACGATAATTATGTGTTGCTACTGCCAACAAAGAAAATATGGAAATATTATATTATAGACGCTTTATAATATAATCATAAATAATAATAGTTTTATTTAAACAGCAATTAAAATCATAAGGTAGTTCTGTAATGTATCAAAAAGTGCGTTTTGAAAGTAACAAATTCTAGCGAGTTCTTTAAAATCTGAAGAATTTTTCTCTATTTTTTTAAATATATGTTGCCAACCTATTTTTTGAGATAAAATTTATTGAAATTAGTCATTTTTACACGACAGTTAATAGGAATCACATCAACTGTGATGGAAAGTAATAAAGTTTGTTACTTTAAAAGTTTGTTTTCAAAACTAAAAAAGTATGTTTTTAAAACGGTATTTATTGTTGAGAATAGAAAATCGCTGTTTTCTAACCTATTTTGCGCTAGTACGGGAATCACGCGTTTGTGTAATTAGAAATTATTTATTTTCTACTTTATATTTAAATTATCCCTTTGTTTAAAATATCATATAAGTTCATAAGTAATTTGTTCGCACATGATTTGCCTAATTAAAATGTTAAATAAAACGTATTGTTTCATGATCGCTGCATTGACTCACGACTCCTTACAGTACTACTTTACATATAAACTAGAAATGCCTCCCTTTGATTAACATGCTAACCAAGAGAGTTGTTCTATTCAAAACAGTTTAATTTTATTACGATATCTCTTTATGTTTTCCAAACATGAATATTGACAACAAATCACTTATTAATCAATAATCGCTAAGGACAAATTATAGCTATCAAAATTGTTTTGTTTTTTTATTAAATAGTGAAAAACTTAATACTACTTGAAGTTCATTAATAATACATAAATAATATGAGCTTTAATAGTATATAAAATGGAAAAATGATGTCTTAAAAATCGTAAAGCTGATTTTTGAGATACAGACTGTTTACGGAAAAAACGATTTCAGCAATAACTGAAAATTGACTAAGAAAGGAAGCAGTACTGGGACAAAGCCCATTTTCGGACCAGTGGTGAGACAGCAATAAAAAATCTTCGATAAACACTTACGACGATAATGTCATTAACTTATTAGCATTATTTATGGTGTTTACTATGAAGTCACTTCGTTATTTTGATGAAATTAGTGCATAACATGGTACCAATTTTTCGAGGCTAATTTTCCGAATCCGTATAGCGAAATCCTTGTCACACTTTAGGTACCTCTTGATTTCCACATCACAGTAGGGGAACAGCCAGAAACTCGTTAAAAAGAATAGACCGACTATTGTTATTTTCTTTGAATGCGATTATTTTAAAACACCAGCAACGAAAAATGACTTGTCATTTTAAATAAATCTCGAAACACGAGCTATCTGCTGAGATGATGAGTTTTCATGTATTATGCTTCGTTTTGGTACTAGAAAGATTATAAAAAAAGTATGCTCGAAACTGTTCCACTACTGCATACTTTACCTTATATATCAATAAGACATATTTTGAAAATATGTTTTGGCTTTTATAGCATGCCTAAAACCGAAGCAATACTGCATTAAAAAAAAAAAAAGATATAATAACAAAAATCGAAAATTAATGAAGTACAATATACAATAACTCGTATGAATTATAAAGTTTGAGATGAAACCGTTCTTGAGTAATTACGGATTCAAAAAACTATGCCATAAAATTTGTCTGAAACTAATAAACTACCAAGTAGTGATTTTTCTTATAGATATTTACGTCTATTTTTCGCTGTATTAGCCCATTTACACACCAAAATGGAAATGATCCGGATCGAATTTCATATAGCCAATTTTTTTATAAGGCTATGGCAACATCTTGAAGAAATATCAGCCATAAAATTTGTCGTCTGAAAGAAATAAACTCACGAGTGGTAATTTTTTAATCGATATTTTCGTGTATTTTTCGCTATATTGCCCCTTTACACCCCCGAATGGAAATGATCCAGATCGAATTTCATATCGCCAATTATTTTACAAGGCTATGGCAACATCTGGAAAAAATATCAGCCATACAATTTGTCTGAAACAAATAATCTCCCGAGTGGTAATTTTTTTATCGATATTTTCGTGGATTTTTCGCAATTTTAGCCCCCTCACACCCCCGAATAGAAATGATCCGGATCGAATTTCATATCGCCAATTTTTTTGCAAGGCTATGGCAACATCAGGAAGAAATATCATCCATAAAATTTGTCTGAAAGTATTAAACTCCCGAGTAGTGATTTTTTTATCGATATTTACGTGTATTTTCCGCTATTTTAGCCCCCTCACACCCCCGAATGGAAATGCAAAAAAATCGGGAAGCTATAGGTTATAAGCAAATATTTAAGAAATACTTTTAAAAGCATACACGATTCAAATGTGCACAGTTAAATCAATCCGACAAAGAAGAAACTGTCTAACATTTGCTTCGTTATTCACAACTACTGCTGCCACCTGTTGTGCTCTATAAAAACACCGAGTATGCGCAGTACGCAACTGCGCACCTTCATTCTGCGGTCATTAATTGGCGCTGTTACGCCGCGGTAATGCGTGATTCTTTGGTTTGCCTTGTTTTATTTATTAATACATGACTATATTTATAATAATAATTATACAGGGTAATTCTGAAACAATACAACATTTATATACCAACGTGATCAGCGTGAAAAACTGAGTCAAGATCACTTGGTCCCAAAAATTTTCCAGCAAGTTTTCCGCACTCCTATTATACACAGAAAAATTTCCCCAATAGTGCCGGTCCTGGCAGCGCCGGCGCGAGCCAAGCGGCGGCCGCCGCGGCAAAGAGTGGGGGGCAATCGTTGCTACGAATTACGTTAACGGAAGCGGGAGGTAGGGGGGAAGCGGAGCAATCGAGGCAACGATTTAGTTCGCAGTAAAAATCGCTGTGAAATCGACTTGTCACAGAAATTACTGCATATTGGTTATAAGGTAAATCGAGGTCGCAAAAACCGATTTTAAAATTTGCAGATTGCTAGGTCCAAGGGTTCTATGCGAAAACAGCGTTTGAAAGTTTTATTTGCTTATATCTCGAGAACCGCTTAGTCTACAACAAAATGGCTTGCACTAAACGAAAGAGCGAAAAATTTTGCATCAGAAATGATTTTTTATTCGATTCCGATGAGTGCAAAGTTCCGAGATAATTAATTGAAAACAAATGCACATGCCGCCGACTTTCCTCCCTCGCCTCGGTATGCTTCCCGTGTCTCTCGCCCCTACAGCATTTATTTCTTTTCCATTAATTATCTTGGAACTTTGCACTTAACGGAATCGAGTTCAAAATAGTTTTCGATGCAAAATTTTAAGCTCTTTTGTTTGATACAAGCCATTTTATTGTTGACTAAGCTGTACTCGAGATATAAGCAAATAAAACTTACGAACGTTTTTTTCGTATAGAAGCCCTGGGAAACTGAAAGAGCTGAAAATTTCAAAATCTGTTTTTGTCGACTTCGATTTACCTTATAAACAGAATTCAGCCATTTCTGTGACAAGTCGATTTTAGTACTGGACTCATTTTGAAGACAGCTGGCGAGGAAAGCTTTCGTTTGATCGCCCAAATGTTCGCGACTCGGGTACAGCTAGCGAAACTATGAACGCATCATAGTTGATATCTCTCGTTGATAAATACAGAGCGAGTCATGTATTTCCTTTCTTAAAAAACGTGGGCCCGATGTTGTGCAACATTTGAAACTTGATTTAGTTTGGTCATAAAGAATAGGCATGAAGATTTGCTATAATCGTTACATTTGAATTTTTTACATTGAATTTCTATACTTTAGGTATTTTAAACTAAATAAATAAATTAACATAAAATATGAAAATAATTTTTTGTTTCAAAAAATTATCTGATTATTCTATCCTTTTTCGTATTCAGAATTAAAGCATGATAAAATATTTTTTCATAGCCCAATCAACAATAAAGTATGCGCCAAAAGCACTTTGATTTTGTCATTAGTCTTTACAGAAAACGAGAAATCGACGGCACTGCTATTTTAGAGCGTTAAATGAGAAGTTCTTTAGTTTAAATCATGTTTTAAATATCGCTAACACTTCGCGTGTCGCACCAGGGAATTTGTTGATGAAAACCCGTGAAGCGTTCGTTTCATTTGGTCATCAGTTCAATTTTTATTTTCAGACTCATAAACAGCATACAGCCATGCAGCGACAAGCCTACTCTAAAAATTACTTGCCCTCGATTAGAAATCAAGAAATCGCGTACACAGTCACCTCGTATCCTTACGTAAAGAATTCTCGTGCTTAAATGAATCTATCGGCTTCACAAAAACATCTAGAGCAGCACAACGCTTCACCCTATGATGTACAAGAGTATTTTTTGTTAAAAAAATTGCAAAATTAGAGACGCTGTCGCTTCGCAGCCTTAAGGGGGCTAGACACCTTTTTTCTCTGAAATAAGAAGTCACATTTTAATACATAAATGTAAACTAATTATTACATACTTTTTACATATAAAAGTGGGTATATTTACCTTACCTTAAAACTTTCTCCGATGGGCCTTTTATATTGTCCAGAACCATAGTCATCGATAAAACAAGTTTTTTCACTAACCGTAAGCTTTGAAATTTTCCTGTGGATGGATTGACTCCAGATTTGAACTAAATCACTCCTGAATAGTATAATTCTCATATGAGTGTAGGGATTTAGGATTAAATGTCGGAAAAAATTTTACATCAGAAAAATTATTAAAAAATATAAAAAATTTTAAAAAATTAAAAAAAAAACTCTTGAAAAACAGCACAATTTTTTTTCCCATTAGATCAAAAATCCCTACACTCATATGAGAATTATACTATTCAGGAGTAATTCAGTTCAAATCTGGAGTCAATCCATCCACAGGAAAATTTCAAAGCTTACGGTTAGTGAAAAAACTTGTTTCATCGATGACTGGTTCTGGACCATATAAAAGGCCCATCGGAGAAAGTTTCAAGGTAAGGTAAACATACCCACTTTTATATGTAAAAAGTATGATATAATTAGTTTACATTTATGTATTAAAATGTGACTTCTTATTTTAGAGAAAAAAGGTGTCTAGCCCCCTTAAAGTTCTCGCGCTTTAACATTAAAATTTTTAATTTAAAAATAAAAAAATGAGTAATAAAATAATTAATATGAAATAATGAATAATGCATCTTATCTTGAATAAACTGTAACGTAAGTAGATAATCAGAATGTGAACTGAAAGGAAAACTTCTATTAATGGTAACAAAAAATCGTATTTCTAGTTAACGAGGTTCATGCGCGACTCCCAAATTTCAGCTATACTTTAAGCCATATTTTAAACCAACTTTCAGCCATACTTTAGACAAAGCTTGTCCCAACCATCGACAGAAAACTTAATATGAACTTCAGATTAGTTTCCGCCAATGTTCGTGTAAAAATACAAATCTTACATTCGCCTTAGGAAATACTTCATATGTTTATATTGACTTTGACTAAGTTCATCTCTTTTAAAGTTTGGAAAACCGAATTGAAATCTTACGATTAACTTACGTAAAACATCATACAGTGTTAATGTTAAGTTTCGGCAATGTTTGGGAAAAGAATGATAAATACGTTTTACTCACGGGAAACTTAATACAAAATTTAGGTGAATCGCAGTCAAGGTTGTGGAAATAATTCAAATCCTACGCTCTCCTTACGAAATCCAAACGATAACGTTCAGCCATATTATTCAGCCATACTTTAAGCCATACTTTCAGTCATTCTTTAAGCTATACGTTCATCCATTCTTTGAGCCATACTTTATGTCATACTTTCAGCCATACTTTAAGCCGTACTTTAAACCATACTTTAAGCCATACTTTCAGCCATAATTTAAGCCATACTTTAAACCATACTTTCAGCCATACTTTAGACAAAGCTTCTCACAACCATCGTCGGAAAACTTAATATGAACTTCAGATTAGTTTCCGCCAATGTTAGTGTAAAAATACAAATCTTACACTCGCCTTAGGAAATACTTCATATGTTTATATTCACTTTGCCTCAGATCATCTGTTTTAAAGTAGGATAATCAAATTGAAATCTTACGATTAATTTACGTAAAACTTCATACAAAGTTAATGTTAGGTTTCGCCAAAGTTTGGGAAAAGAATGATAAATACGTTCTACTTACTCGGAACTTAATACAAAATTTAGGTGAATTTCAGTCAAGGTTGTGGAAAGAATTCGAATCCGACGCTCTCCTTACGGAATCTCGGTACACAGAAAAGTGGGAAAAAATTACATATGTAATCAGTCGAGCATTATTAATAATGAAATTGATAAATATAACGTAATTACGCAATGATAATTAATTTGATACATGTCCAATACTTATTTGGTATTTGCAATAGTCTGCTAGGCTCCTGAAACTACCTAAACCAACCGAGCACGGTATTTCCTGCTTCTCGGTCGCCGAGAACCGGAAATTGCAAATGGTACGGTTCAGGTCTGGGAATTGGCTGATTATTCATTAGCAAAGATAAATTAAAACATTTATGTTTGTTATTATTCTTAATATTTATAAAAATAGACTGATATTGTTAAGTCTTGAAATCGGAGGAATTTATATTCTTATAATTATTTGTTAATTTTATTTTGAATTAATTATCTTGTTTCTGGTGGATGAGGTTTCTCGAAATAAATAGATTGATGTCCCAAAAATTGCACTATTTATTAAAATATAAGGTTTACAACAAAATGATTTATAATCGTAATAGGTAACAAATTGATTTTTAATAGCGATTGATTTTATAAAATTGTATTCGATCTATTCGATTTGCAATTGTAATAAATATATTTACATAATGATTTCGCAGTAATTGATACCGATAAATAATTGATTCTATAAGAAATAAGTAAATCTCTATAGGCTCTTATTGACCTGTACAGAAATAATCGTTACTCCTATTGTCGGCTGGAGTTGTACGGAGGTCGCGATCTGTTCACGATTACTGACGCGCGTGGCGCGTTTCGCTGTATTTATTCACGGCTAATTTGGGTTAAAGATAATACTTACGGTGTGTCGAGATCATCTTTATAAACAATTTAAATAAACATTTTGACGTAATCTTTTCGATTTCGGATTGAAAAGTGCTGAGCATACAGAAATTGTCCGAACGCGTGTAGGCCTTCGCAATCGGAGCTCGCTTCGACGTAATGCCGCCTGCGTTAAAGAGCAACGTTGTCAAAATTTGCTTACATGACAATTGTATGTCAGAAAATTACTGGCGATAAATATGCATACTAATTTGATCTTAGAGAAACGTCACAGACGTAACAATATTATTGCTAAAAGACATTGACTCTGACCTGTTTTCGGTTCCCGCGGTCTATGATAAACAGTATTCACGTAGTCGTGAAAATAATCAGCAGTAATACAGAATTTACCATATTATTACCGCGTTTTTTACATCAAATGAACATTTTTACATCACCATTCTTGAAAGAGCTCGAAATTGCTACAGTTATATCTCCTTAACGAGACTCGTGGTTTTTTCTAATGGCGCTAATGAATTAAGAATCTCGCTTCCAGATATGACACAGACTTTGAAAATTTACCGTTAACAGCGAACTCGCAGCACACTATGGCATACGGGTGTTCCCGCTGTGCTGAAACACTGCTAAGTACGAGAAAAAGCCTCAAAAGATACGCTACAAAATCCATGCAATTTGTGGGCCAGACTCGATTCTGACACTTGAATAGTGAACTCTCGAACATGTATGTTTTATAAATAGAAATATGTGCTCTTTGTGAGTTTTTTCGTAGAGTGAAATTAAATAAATTGTACTGTATCAAGTATCGTATTCTTATTTTCGAAATGGAAATGAAGTCTATGCGCGCTTTCGCATAGAGGGAAACATACTTTAAATACTTGCGTTTTTCGGTGCACTGCGCTACATTATTATGTCTTTATTATTGTGACACTATGACTTTGTCACATCGATATTTATGATCTTTCTTTTTAATTAGATAGGGTCAATGCTACAGTGAATGTCCAGTCACCAGTATGTGTCCACTGAGTTTATAACCATAAAAACGATTTTTTTCGTATTTTAAAGTACATAAACTTTAAGATTTTCAGCAGTTGTTGTAAAATTTCATGTTCAAAATAAAATATTATGGCTTAAATTGAAAATAGGGGGGGTGGTCACACACTTGTGTTTTTGCATATTTTATGTTTTTTAATTAATTTTACATTTATTTATACATTTTTTCAATAATAATTGACATTTATTAGAAAGTTTATGTATTGTGGAATCAATATTTACCCCTTATTTTTATTTAATTAATGTCTAAATATTAAAAATATCTATTTATAATCGGAAAATCCTTAACTGGTCATTCATTGGTGCATTGACACTATTTGGTTTTCCTATTTTAACTTATTTTTGGTCGCGAAAAACTGATTTGATAAATTTTTTCTATTTTGATAGCGTATAATGCGCACGTATAAGATTTTATTTTTGAGTATCTTAATTACAAGTTTATTGAATCGTATTGAAAAACTTTTATTTTTATTAAATCGATGAAAAAACGTTCATTATGTATAATATTTACAATGTTCATCGATTTGCGTTTTGATTATACTTTATTATACTTTTTTATTATACTTTATTATACTTTTTTTTATCATACTTTCAGTCATACTTTCAGCCATACTTTCAGCCATACTTTCAGCCATACTTTCAGCCATACTTTCAGCCATACTTTCAGCCATACTTTCAGCCATACTTTCAGCCATACTTTCAGCTATGCTTTCAGCCATACTTTCAGCCATACTTTCAACCATACTTTCAGCCATACTTTCAGCCATACTATCAGCAATACTTTCAGCCATACTTTCAGCCATACTTTTAAGGAGGTGCGAGCTATATACTGTTAGCAACAGGATTCAGCTAATAGTAATACTCTTAGCCGTACTTTATGCCAAACTTAAATAAAGACTTTTTGCCACACGTTTAGCCAGACTTTTAGGCATGCCTCAAGCCAGACTTTCAGCCATACTTTCAACCATACCTTCAATCATACTTTCAGCCATAGGTTCAGCCATACTTTCAGCCATACTTTCAGCTATACTTTCAGCCATATTTTCAGCCACACGTTTAGCCATACTTTTAGGCATACCTTTTGCCTACAGAAAGTTGGGCAGGAATTCCTTTAAGTAGTGTAGTAAAGATAAAAAGAAATATGAAATCTCATTCCTATTGATCGAATCTTGCTTCTTAAATTTGAGTAAAAGCAACAAAAATGGACAATTATATAACTTCTCTAAGAATATTTGAAATAAGAACGCCGATATATTTAAAAAGGATAAGGGAAAGTTGTAGACATAACTTGAAAAAATATTTTAAAAATGTGAAAATGAACAATTAGTAACGGAATGAATAATAGAAACAGGAAACCCAGAGGACCCAAACGATAAACAGCATAATAAAGAATTGACCTGAGCGCTCGATAGCGCAACACCATCAACGATCTATCAGGGAATACGTAGAAGAAAGTATATTGTGCTTACTCAAGTACGCCTGTATTGTACAGAATTGCCGCGAACGAATAGACGGCAATCGTTCACAAGCTGTACCCCTTCCGTCAGCAATTTCGGTCGGCCTCTCTATCCCTCCAGTGCCTGCTTCCGATTTCGGACTACCTACTTATCTTTTATTGATGGTGATACTTAATTTATTTTGTTATAGTGAAACAAAGTTTACTATAAATGTAGCCCTTTCACCTTTGTACAAAAGTACAATTTTGTTCCATTTGTGCAACAAAATAATCTATGTGTTGGAAAAAACTGTATACTTCTAAAATACTAGTAATTAGTTAAAAATGTTTTATAAAAAAATATTTAAGAAATGTTAAAGACTTTAAATAAAATGCAAATAAAATTATATGGCTTTTCTTTTGTCTTCACATGTTCTTTGTGTCATACAATCAGTAATATGACCATCACTAAATAAAAATCTTAGCTATACTCAACAACAAAGTTTTGGTAAATGGTGAATCTTATCATTTAAAAGATTGAATTCTTTTTAGGTATACATATTCAACAATTTTTCATTTGTGTGTATATTGGGTTCTTAGACTGTATGAATTTGTAAAAAGTATAAAGCGTATATACAGTATTGCTCAAAAACTGTTGGTATCAAACGATACTGTTGCAACTGCGCGAACGGTAACCGAACTGTTGGTTGCTGCTCGCATGTAGCAGCTGTTATTTATTATTTGAGTCATGCTCGATATTTGTCAGGAATAATTAATCCAGCCGAAGTCTTAAATAAACTTTTCGATTTTGAAGGAGCTCAACCTGTCATAGAAGAAGATAGTGATGATGATGACCAATTTTGTTCTTTATCCTTATACATATACTTTTTTTTTTTATTTATTTATTTTTTTCTAATAAATAAAAAATATTTATCGCAAAGATTACTCTTTTTCATTTTTTATAATAACGAATATGAAAATAAAATATCAAAAATCTCAAAAACTAAAAAAAAATGTATTATTTCAAATACATAAGCCAGCAATCAAAATTGAGGCACTAAATAGTTAAAAAATTACAAATATGTGATAATATTTCGTGGAAAAAGTTATGCATTATAAATAAATTACTCGTTATGATATTAATTATTAGTTATGAATATGAATACATAATACTAGAAAGTAAAATAATTTTTTACCGGCCAATTGTAAAATCCAAAAATAAGGCAAAAATACCAAAAAATCCTTTATCATCAGTTGTTTTTACGTCTATGGTCTTACCAAAGTTTGTTGCAGTAAAGCTGATGACACCATCGCATTCTACGGAAAAAATACCTGAATAATGTGCACAATACTTGCAATCAATATTTTTAGAATATAATGCACAAATCAAAGATAAAGAGTAGAATAAATTCAATCAAAGATCAAGGCTTTCCCATGTGCCTGTAGGCTGTAGCAGTCTGGGTTTCGGTTGTTAATTTTCATTGAATAGCCGAAAAATATTAGCAGCAAGGGTTGTACATGTTTTTTATGCATTTTCTCGCGTAGAATACGATGGTGCTATCCGTTTTATCGTAACTGCCTTTGGTAAGGCGACAGAGGCCAAAAATAGCTGAAAATAGCTAAAAAAGCAGTTTTCTGCATTTTTAGTCATGGCCCACCACTCCAAAAAATCTGAAAAAATTCAGGCACATAAAGTGCACAAATATTTACCTGTCCACCGAATATCATGCCTGAACCGCATTATGGCTCAATTTTAGACAGATTTTAATTATTTTTAATTTTTTTTAGGTTAGTTTCTGAGGTTCTAAAATCATGAAAAAATTAAGAAGATGTGTATTTTCATGTATAATACGCTCGTATTTTTTTCAGATTTTTCCAAAGCAATTATTTTGCTGAAAAAAATTATTTATGAAAAAATCAGTTTTTTAGGTGGTGCGGGGTTGGGGTGGGGGGAGCTGAAAATACCGCGAGAGGTCATCATTTTGCATGCCTGAACACCTGCCAAAATTTTTCGGAATTCCAGAAAGGGTGTATTTTTCACTATTATAATGAGGAGTACTCTTTAACACCTTCTCATATCTAAAATTACATATTATTAACAGATTTTACAATACCAGTAAACATGTTTTTGTTTCTTTATCACTGGCCCTTAGTATTTATGTTTGTATCTTTACATCGTGTTATTGTCGATGTTTCATGGATTAAAATTTCATATGATTTTTAATAGTATATTACTCACCTATAAGAGTATAAGTAAAGAATGTCCCAGATCGCATGTAAATAGACAAGCATGCGATCTGAGGCATTCTTTATTTGCTACCATGGTGCGTATGAAATTTCTTTGCCTAGCGTGGCCAAAAATAGAACATTCGCGATCGGGCACCAAGAGCTAAAGTGTTACTTTCATCGCGCTAGGCAAAAAAAAAATTTCAAAAAATAAAACCTTCACTATTTAAAGATTGATTTCTTATACGACTGTTATACAGTCGGTAAACGTTGAGTATCAAAGGTTCTTATCGAGATATAGTACATTTTATTTAAAATAATATGATCAATTTTATGAAAAAAGTTGTTCTCTTCTGCTGACTCTACAAGTATTTATGTAACATTAACAATGAAAAAACCACAGAAGCAGGCAGAAAATCATTTATTTTTATATTTGTGTAGTACTTAATTCTTGTATGAATAAAAGTTTCTTTTTAAAAAGGACATAACGATGAGCGAAGGGATTAAAAGCTTTAATGAAGAAAAGTATTAATCGAAAATGAAAAATTGATATTTTTTTTGTATAAAATTTCATACGATTAGACAATGAAAAATAATAATGCTTAATGAAAGAAGTATAAATGGGAAACCTATGTCTACATTTCGTTAAATCAAGCCGACAATGAATAAAATATCTCTAACGTTGGCTTCGTTAATTAAAAGTAGACCCGACTTGTTGTTCTTTAACGCATAGCCTAATTATCACGTTTTTAATATTAGTTTAAAAATAGAAAAATAGATCAAATTACATCAAAATAGGATTATCTCGTATATATTTACACCAAATACATGATAAAAATGATCGGTTAAAAAAACATAACCTTCCGACTTTGCACCTTCAACTGAACTTTCGACATCAAAATAAATAATAATTATTAAGTCTACGGAAAAAACTAAGCATACCATTAGAAAGCTCTTGCTCCGCTCTTTCTATTGACCTACTAGTTTTTATCAATCGCGCTCTCCAATGATGAGAAAATCGTTAGATAAGAGTGTTAAAAATAAATCTGTCATACTGTATATATATATAGTCCGTTTTTTTATATATAGGGGTTTATCGAGCCCGATTTTGATTATGCAGCCCGGGCTTCATAATATTTCTAACTATAGGGGTTTATGCAGCCCGACCTAGAGTCTATAACCCCAGGGTCCATTATTTCTTTAGTCACTTGCCATAGGGAACTCTGGGCTGTAGGTACTAATATACAGTCTTGGGCTACATAAACCCCGATAAGAGTAGATATACATACTAGGGTGGGTACCCCCCCCCTGCTCGCTCCGCTCGTCAACCCCCCATTAGTAAGTGGACTTTTTATTTATCAGTTTTTATTCTAAAATTAAAAAACCGCTGCCAATTCATTGGCACGTAGCTTCCTCAAACTTAATTTACTGATTCCTGACAAAAATTCATATCCATAATATCTATATCACACACAAAATTGTCTATAAATCTGTAGCTGATTCATCAAGCCGTTTTCGAGAAATTACGATTTGAAAAAAAATGTTTAAAAATCTTAACCTCAAATATCTCTGAAATTTATGGACCAATTATTTTGCGCAAAGAACTCAGCCTAAAACTATTCAAAATCTACCTCTACAAGGAATTTTGAAGCAATTAAGTCAATTTTACTCCAGTAATCGTTGGACATACAAAACTCATTTTTTTCATTTTTCAATTTTTTTCTCAAAAACTAATCAAAAAAATCGATTCAAATTTTTACAGATTATAGTTATTTATATTCTGCATTATCATGATTTTTCTCGAAAAAATTGACCGTTTAGTTTGGGAGTTATAAGCTTTAAAAAAAAAACGTTTTTGTTAATAACAGAAGAACCGTGATAGCTAGAGAATTTTTGTTTTTTCTTTTTTTTTTAGTATAGGTTTTTTCATGCTCTTTCGAATACTACATATCCAACTCAAAAATTTAAATCGAATCATTAAAAAAATTCAAAAATAAATTTTTTGAAAATCAAAAATTCGACATAAAACAAAAACGAATCAGTGAATCATAAAAAATTATTTTCTTCCCGAATTCGGAATAAGAAAAACAAAAAAAATAAGCCCTGTCCGGTTAAAATCGACCGCGTAGATCTGGAGATAAAGCGGGATACGCACACACACACACACCATCCATACAGACATTTTCTAAAATCATGTGATACAAACTTCTAACACCTCTAATCATGTTTCTAGATCGATTTATCGAAACTTAAAATTTTACTATTACGAAGCTTCATCTAGAAGGAAGCAAAAGTAGAAAGGAGGTTTTTAAGTATATGTGTATTTTTATTCATATAGCTCTAGTATAAGTATATTTATAGGAGAATATCCTTGATGTCAGTCGTTACACTTGATTTACGCAGAAATGACCAGAAAAAGTATCGCACTATATATGAACCGCTCTGTAATATGTGCTATATGCAAACGAGTGTAGCCTTGGAGTGTAATCCAAAACGTGTCTATTCCACTACACCGCAATGATTCAAACTTTCATTAACGCTCGATATTCCAAATACTAAATAGAATTTGCATGATAAGCCGGAAGCATTTACTAAATCACGATGATATTGATAATTTTTATACTCGCTACGACTGTCTCGTTTGAAATTTTTTTTCGGAATGACTTTATCTATAAAGAAATTTATGCTACAAATTTATTATGTAGAAATACACTCAAAAGCAAGTTATTGCTTCCTCCTAGAGGAAGCTTTGTAACGGTCATAAAAAAAGTTTTCAAGATAATAGAAAAATGTTTTGAGTCAATGTACTATTTTTAAAAAATGTCCGTGTGGGTGTGGGTGGGTGTGAGTGTGTGTGCGTGCAACGTTGTAACTTATTAAATTTTTAATCAATCGTTTTTGGACAGCGTTTAAAATTTTTCTTTTTTTTAAGATTTTGAAAAATAATAATATTATGTAGTTTTTTGATTATTTTTTTATACATATTTTTCACTTTTTGAAAAACTATTTTTGTTTTTTTTGTTTAATGATAACATTGAGATATTTGAATCGGACAAATAGCATTTGAAAGAGCATAAAAATACCTATATTTAAAAAAAAATTTACATTAGCTATTATGGTTCTTTTGTTTTTAGCAAAAACGTGTTTTTTTTTTGTTTTAAAGCTTATAACTCCCAAACTAAATGGTCAATTTTTTTTTAAATCGTGATAATACAGAATATAAATAGCTCTAATCTGAAAAATTTGAATTCATTCTGTTGGTTAGTTTTTGAGGAAAAAATTGAAAAATGAAAAGAATGAGGTTTGTATGTCGCACAATAACTGGAGTAAAACTGTCTTAATCGCTTTGAAATTGTTGTAAGGGGTAGATGTTGGATAGCTTCCGGGTGAATTCTTTAGGCAAAATGATTGGTCCATAAATTTCAGAGATATTTTATTTTAAAAATTTTTCAACACTTTTTTCAAATTTGAATTGCTCGAGAACGGATCGATGTATCAGCTCCAAATTTATAGACAATTTGCATGTGATATAGATAATATGTGTCCGAATTTTTTAAAAGATCGTTTGATACATTTTCAAAGCCAATTTCTTTGTCGCATGGTAACTAGAGAAAAATAATGCATTCATAATGCATAATTCATAATTATAATAGATATAATTTTTAAACATTTTAATTCATTTTGTTACACATCAATGGAGTTATGAGTTTAAAAAAAAAAAGACGTTTATGTTTTTGATGATTACTAAAGAACTGTGATAGATAGAAAATTAATTTTTTTTAGAAAATATAGGTATTTTAATTCTCTTTCGAATGCCACCAATCCCATTCAGATACATAGAGCCGTTCTCGAGAAATTACGATTTTTAAAAAATGTCAAAAAATTTTTAACCTCAAATATCTCTGAAATTTATGGACCAATCATTTTACCCAAAGAACTCGTCCGAGAACTATAAAAAATCTACCTCTAAAAGGAATTTTGAAGCCATTAAGTCAATTTTACTCTTGTAATCGTTGGACATACAAAACTAATTTTTTTCATTTTTCAATTTTTTACTCAAAATCTAACCCACAGAATGTATTCAAATTTTAACAGATTATAGTTATTTATATTCTGTACTATCATGATTTTTCTCAAAAAAATTGACCGTTAAGTTTAGGAGTTATAAGCTTCTAAAAAAAAACACGTTTTTGTTAATAACAAATGAACCGTGATAGCTAGAAACTTTTCTTTTTAGAAAATATAGGTATTTTAATTCTCTTTCGAACGCTACCCAGCAGATTCAAATAACTCGATCCTATCATTAACAAAAATAAAAAAACAGTTTTGAGAAAATCGGAAATTTGAAAAAAAAAAAAAACGCATCGCCCCAATCAAAAAACGGATTTTTGGCCCGTCATCACGCAAAAAAAAAACAAAAAAAATTAGACCTGTCCGGTCAAAATCGACCGAGTAGAAGCTGAGATCCAGGTGTATGCACACACACACACACACACACACACACACACACACACACACACACACACACACACACACACACACACACACACACACACACACACACACACACACACACACACACATAGCACACACACACACACATAGCACACACACACACACACACACACACACACATACACACGCACACACACACATACACACACATTTTTCAAAAACCATGTATTTCGATTCCTAACACCTCGGAACACAATTATTACATGTTTTTACAAAAACTCAAAAATTTACTATCACAAAGCTTCCTCTAGGAGGAAGCAAATAGTAGAGATTATTATATAGATATATTAAAAAAAGTAAGGATCGTAAGTCTTTATCTAAAAAATATTTAACGTTCGAGCATAGGCATCACAGTTTCTAGGAGTGAGGTTATGTGACGTTTTCGACCCTGAAATCAAAGATTAAGTACAAATAACTTTTTGTACGGTATGTGGAAAAATTGTATATTGCCTTCGGTAGCAATGAGGACCACGAACGCACGCGAGTTGTGCCTTCGCTTCGCTTGATACTGAAATTATGGATAAGCATAAATAATTTTCTGTACGACATATGAGGAAATTGTATATCTCTAGGTAAAGGTAATATATGGGCTGAACAGTGACAGAGACTCTGTATAATATATAAAAGATGTAAAAAGTCTATCTTTTCCACGCCACCCAAGAGGTAGATAGGTAGGCGCCTTTTTTTATAGAGGTTACCCTTTTTTTACTATCTTTGAATTCATTTTCCATTAAATATGTCATTTTTTGTTTTTGTAATAAAAAATTAGTAAAAAAAGGCCTATTCCTCTGTTAAAAAACTGTATAATTTTCAAGTATTACGTT
Source organism: Torymus aiolomorphi (assembly GCA_036365515.1). Classification (NCBI taxonomy): domain Eukaryota; kingdom Metazoa; phylum Arthropoda; class Insecta; order Hymenoptera; family Torymidae; genus Torymus; species Torymus aiolomorphi. The sequence continues at coordinate 102,566,496 of CM070876.1, read as the reverse complement.
TATTCTATTAAATAAACATATGTTATATTTTTAAACATTTTTATAGTTGAGATGTGAATTTATCGCCCTCCATATTATTCATGTTTGAAAGATACTTATGGATCAGGATGGGGCTTTTTTAATACAAAAAAAGAGACTTGATCTTTTTTTCTGTAAATGCTTCAAAGCGACGTTTCGTCGGCTTGGTCTGCCGACCTCTTCAGGCTAGATGTTTATTAAATAAAAATACAGAATTACAAATCACGTATAACATTCGATAAAAAAACCAATGATATATAAAAAAAGGAAACGAACCCTATTTACCTTAAACGTTGGCACAAGTCAACGAGTCAAAATTTATAACGATGTACAGTCATATTAACACTTACGGCTAGTGGCAAAGAACATTAACGTACATATCAATTTATACACAACGCTATCAAAATTATTTATTAGCAAAAAATTTACTAGCATTCCGGTGGAGCTTGTATGTGACAGTATCGATAAACGCGTGCGTTCTATCATGAACAAATGTTTAATTCCCATAGATGAAATAAAAAAGTGTATCCGTTTCTTATATGACAACACTTACTTCTCTTTCAATAACAAGGTTTACAAACAAATATACGGTACACCGATGGGTTCCCCAATCTCTCCACTCTTTGCTGATATTGTTATGGATGATTTGGAAAAAATGTGTTTACAAACCTTGAAGAATAAATATAATTGTGTACCACTTTTTTATTATAGATATGTTGATGACACTATTATGTGCATAAAAAGAGAACACATTGATCTGGTAGTTTCCATTTTTAATTCATACCACAAAAGTTTACAATTCACATATGAAATAGAAAATAATAATAGTATTAGCTTTTTAGATATGACATTAATTAAAGAAAACAATAGAATTAGTACAAATTGGTATCAAAAGCCAACTTCTTCAAGTAGAGTAATTAATTTTCTTTCAAAACATCCAATCCAGCAAAAAAGAAATATCATCTATAACTTAACTGACAGAGCGATTGTACTTTCAGACAAGCGATTTCATTTCGAGAATTTGAAAAAAATTAAAAATATGTTAATTCTTAATGAGTATCCTTCTACTTTCATTGATAAAAATATTAAAACACGTCTACAGTATCTAAAATATAAATCAAAATTCATCAACAAAAACACACATAAAAAATCAATGTTCCAAAAAATGCCTAAGATTCAATTACCGTTCACTAACAATTACGAAAGAATTTCTTCAATTTTTAAGCAATACAATATTACCACGATTCCCACAGTGAATAAAAGTATGAACTCCGTGATTAAATTGGGGAAAGATAAGTCTGACAAATGGGATCAAACAGGTGTGGTGTACAAATTTACTTGTAAAAATTGCCCAGCTACGTACATTGGTGAAACCAAACGTTCTTTAAAAACAAGAATCAATGAACATAAGAAAAACAAAAACATCGAGTCCGTAGTACACACCCACAAAAATAGTTTGAATCATGAATTTAATTGGGACGACACAAAAATTATAGACATTGAGCGGAATTATAAAAAAGACTCTTATCGGAAATGATACACATAAAATGTAACAAACACAGTATAAACAAGAAAGAGGATATTTATACACTTAACCGCATTTATTTTCCTTTACTTTCGAAATTTTAACTGCTAACGTCATGATTGTTTTTGTTATGATTGACTACTTCAATACTTTCGTCTATTTTGATAGCGTTGTATATAAATTGATATGTACGTTAATGTTCTTTGCCACTAGCCGTAAGTGTTAATATGACTGTACATCGTTATAAATTTTGACTCGTTGACTTGTGCCAACGTTTAAGGTAAATAGGGTTCGTTTCCTTTTTTTATATATCATTGGTTTTTTTATCGAATGTTATACGTGATTTGTAATTCTGTATTTTTATTTAATAAACATCTAGCCTGAAGAGGTCGGCAGACCAAGCCGACGAAACGTCGCTTTGAAGCATTTACAGAAAAAAAGATCAAGTCTCTTTTTTTGTATTAAAAAAGCCCCATCCTGATCCATAAGTATCTTTCAAACATTATAGTTATTTAAATAACATAAATTTTAAACTTGAAAGTCATTCAAAGCTTTTGAACTTCATATTGATTTCAAAGGTCGCTCAAAGTATGACGCTAAAAATATTAATTATGAAGGTCGCTGAAAGCAGACCGTAACTTAAATCGAAACCGTTGTTGAATTCTAAAAGTAGATCGATTTTGAAGGTTAAGCAAAAGATCAGTTTGTAAGTCATTGAAAATATATTAATTTGAAAGGTTGTTGAAAGCTAATCTATTTTGGAGGTCTGAATACTAACATATATATGTCATGCCTATTTTGAAGGTCTCTGATAGCAGATCGATTTTGAAGAACGCTGATAGCAGATCGATTTTTGAAAGTTAATCAATTTTGGAGGTCTGATAGCAGACCGATTTTGAAGGTCATTGATAGCAGACCAATTTTGAAGGTGGCTGATAGCAGACCGATCTTAAAGGTCGCTGATAACAGACTGGTTTTGAAGATCGTTGATAGGAGACTAATTTTAAAGGTCGCTGATAGCAGACCGATTTTAAAAACATTTTTTAATAATGTTGTTGATAGCAGACCAATTAAGACATTTTTTAATACATTTTTTTTTAATTTATAAGTCAATAAAAGTAGACCAATTTTGAAGGTCGCTGAAAGCAGACCAATTATCTAGTAAGACTTTCAATTAGATTTTTTATATAATTTAAATTATATTTTTTCAATGACTCCTCTAAATATTCATTATACTTATTTGTTTCTTTTATATTTTCTTCTATTTTTGTATTTAATTCGGACAGTCGATTTTCTTCTTCCAATGTATACACGTCTACATATTTTTTTTCTAGATCCCATAATACTGGAAATTCTGTTTTATTTTGGTTTAAATGATTATTGTAGTCATCTATATAATTGTTCATATAATTATTGTCCACGTGGTCATGTTCTAACAACTGTTTATTTAAATCGTCTAAAATTTGAGCTTATTCAATGGTGTGAACTGCTATAAATTTTTTTTCTTTTGGATCCCAACGTAATGGTATTGGTTTTACATCACCTTGGACAGCCATGTTTTATAATTTAATATACTTTGAATTAATATAAATATTATAAAAAATAATTTGTAATTTTATTACATAATAAATATAAGAATAATTATAATTGTTCATCAAAAATTTCTTTGCACACAATATTGATAATTTCCTCTGTATTTTCCGAATCATTTTGAATAAATATATTATTAGGATTCCTACATCTAGATAGTGCAACATATAATTGTCGATGTCAAAACAATGGTTTACTAATATAAATACCTATAACATCAAAACTTTGTCCTTGTGATTTATTAATTGTCATACAAAAAGCTAAGAGGATAGGAAATTGTTTTCTATTAACTATAAATGGTAATGAAGACGATTCTGCAGTAGTTAATGTTATTCTCGGTATAAAAACTTTATTTCCTGATTTTTCACCTGTTATTATTTCAGCTTCTACATTGTATTTAAATAGTCTAATTATTTTTAATCGCGTTCCATTGCATAAACCATCGTTTTTACTTAAGTTTCTTATTAACATTACTATCGCATTAATTTTCAGATTTAATTTATGTGGAGGTAAACCTTCACGAATATTATGCAAATATTCAATAGGAAAATTTATGTAAATATTATCATCTGATAGAGCAACACCTTTATATGTAGCAGTATCTATACTATAATAAGTCATTTCATCACTATCGACCAATTTTAATATTTTATTATTCAGAAAGTTGAATCTTCATTATGAGACGTTAAAATGACACTATTCATAGATAAATTATAATTTATATTTTTATATATTTTCAAACAAACATCGTCAGTTTTCCAACTGTTTGGTACTTCGAATGGATTAATTGTTCCCTCTCCAATATATAATAAAAATGAAGCGAATTCTTTATTGTTAGAACGAATATTTTTTTTAACTTCATTATATTGAAAAGTGGCCAAATATCTGAATATTTTATTGTTTCTTGTATAATTGTGTTTCTACGACCGTTTTTAATAATTGGAATAATTTGCCGAAAATCTCCGCCTAATACAATTAATTTTCCCCCAAATGGTAAATTATTATTACATACATCTCTAATGTTTTAACTACAATGTCTAAAGCTTTTTTTGGTATCATTGATGCTTCGTCCCAAATTATTGGATTTACTTCCCGTAATTTTTTTCTTATCAGAGTCTAATTTTAAAAATGCACTTTCTATACTTTCTAAATCTAAAGGTAATTTAAATGTTTTATGACTTGTCATTCCTTTTGGTAATAGCATTGACGCAATACCAGTCGAAACCATTGATAACATTTTTTTTTCTTGAGACAAAAAGTAAAAAATTAATGTTTTGTATAAAAATGTTTTACCTGAACCACCAGGACCGTCTATAAAATGAATCTTAAGTTCATTATTTAATAATTTCTCAAAAATATACTTTTGTTCTAAATTTAGTTGAGTATACATGTTAATAAACATTTCTTCACAGAATAAAATTTCAGTCTTATTAACTTCATTACATTCAACTTTTAAGATTTTATTTGGTTCAGGCAATCCAAAATCTATACACGATTTTTCGTTTAATGATAATATTTCATTTATTTGTATGAGGGCATTGTTTAATTTATCATCTTTAAAATCTTCTATGAAAAAGTTATTAAATTCCTTCCAAATATTATTACCATTAATATTCTCAGATAGTAAATACCAAGCAAAAAATTGACGTAGTTGATATCCTAACATAACGTCACAAGCTTCTTTAAAAATATTTTTTATTTGTAAGTCATCATCAACTAAACCCATTTTTATTGCAGTTTCTCTGTATGTGTTATATGTAATTTTTTCATACGCTCGTAAATCTTGAAACGAAATTGCACCTTTAACACGATTTAAAATTAATTTTAAATGAAATCGTTCAAAATCCTTTGGAGAAACAATATTTAAACGACCTATTATATAATTTTCTTGATTTCGTTTTCGTTTTATCCAACATTTATTTTTAAAGTTGTAATATTTAGGTATATTAACATATTTTATAATCTTTGCATAATTATCTTTTTTATTTAAATCAAACCATGCTGTTAATGTTGTTTTATAATTTTCTAAAGCTTCAGTCTCGTTATTTTCTTCAAAAATAATTCTTTGTTGATTTTCAGTATGAACTGATAGACTTATTACTCTATGTTTTCTACCACATAAAGGAAATTTTTCCAATCGCTAAGCTGCTTCCATTGGACTTAAAAAACTTCCATCAACAAATTGAGTAATTTCGTCATATATATTACCATCATTGGTATCATTAACTTTTTTTAATTTACATAATGCTCTATCTCCACCTTTATGTATGTAATCAAATATATATTTTATACTTTAAATATTGGAGCAATATTCTACATTAATGTGACACTTATATTTTTTTAATAAAAACTATTATAAGGTACTACCATAGAATTATCTACTGAGATTAATTGACTGTTATTTTTTGCTTTATACGTAAAATTTTCTGAGGTATTATTTCTTCGTTTATATTCTGGATAACCATTCTTTGTAAATTTTGTATAATTTGTAAATGATTTAGAAAAATTTTTTTTACATATAATTTCATCTTTTATATAACAAGGAGAACTATGTGTATGCGTCCATGGAGCATGTGTTTATTTACTAATTTTTGTAAGTTTTCATCTTCATTTTTGTCTGGTATTTCTGCAGATATATATTTATCGTATCAATATTATTATATTTATTGTATAAATATATGATATAATATCTCCAAATATTTTATTTTCTTTTATGTCATCTAATAATGACATTAATTTTGTATGAAATAATCTCACTACTATATTTGGAATATCATTCGGTGTAGTCCTTACAGGAAATTTTTGCAAAACTTTTTTTAGTTCTTGCCACTTAGGATTACACGTTACTGTTGTAAATAAGTTAAGTCTCCCAGTATTTCTCATAATAGCCATTGCATCTTGATAATGCTGTTGCATATATCTTGGACTACCAATGTAAGTGGCTAGTAGTATAAAAATATTTCCTAATCTTTCTTTATTTTCAAAGTTATTAGAAATATTAGAAGCATTATTCATTACATGACCTAATAAACCTTGATAACATTCGACTCTTAATTTTTTTTGATTATTTCGAAAAAAAATCATCCTATTACTTTCCATCATAACGTATGCATGTAAAAAAAATTGTTGTGTTAATCTTGCACAATATAATAATGGACTAAATTTACCATTTGGTCGATAAGCTAATCTATATGAATAATATTGTAGGATAGTACGATGTTCCTTTTCTGGAGCGATTGTTCTTTTAGTATAACCAACATTCCAACCTAAATCTCCTAAAGGAAATAATATCGGAAACACCATAGGATCAATATGATGCGATAATTTATTAATATATGTATTTTTTTGTTCATAATCAGCAATGTTTTTAGGATATACACATACATAGTAATTTTCTGGAATTTCATTTTTCGATACTATTATTGCTCCACATTCAGATGTTTCTGGATTATATCTATGCTTTTGATTATTATTTTTACGGACGAAATGCAATTTATAATTTGGGTAATTTTTTTAATTTGATATTTGATTTAAATGTTTATAATTTTTTGCGTATGGATTCAGGTTTAATATTTCAATTATTATTCGTATATGTTCATCACTTAAGTCTTGATTTTTTTTAACCTTCGTTGAAGTGCTGTTACATTATCATAAATATATAATTGTCCACAACAAGGTTCAGCTTTACCGATAGGTAATAAAGTGATTTGCGTAATGTGACAAATTTGTCGTTGAATTTTTAAATTATAAATTCCTTTTTTCTTTTCATGCTAGACGTTAGCATTAAAGGTTGCAAAACAAAATAAATTATTATAATATCGTATTAAATATCTGGATGTTTGATCATGTAATAACATTTCTTTCAATGTTTTATCATAATCACTTAAAGGTGAAAGTATTATTGTACCATTATTACAACAATAGGACTTATATTTTTCTTCTTTCCAAAATACTGCTGAACATTTTATTCTACTATCAACGACCTTCAAAATCGGTCTGCTATCAGACCTCCAAAATTGATTAACTTTCAAAAATTGGTCTGCTATCAGACCTCCAAAATTGATTATCTTTCAAAAATTGGTCTGCTATCAGCGACCTTCAACATCGGTCTGCTATCAAACCTCCAAAATTGATTAACTTTCAAAAATTAGTCTGCTATCAGCGACTTTCAAAAATTAGTCTGGTATCAGCAACCTTCAAATTCGGTCTGCTATCAGACCTCCAAAATTGATTATCTTTCAAAAATTGGTCTGCTATCAGCGACCTTCAAAATCGGTCTGCTATCAACGACCTTCATAATCGGTCTGCTATCAGACCTCCAAAATTGATAAATTTTCAACAACCTTTATAAAATTAACAAACTGATCTATTGCTTAACCTTCAAAATCGATCTACTTTCAGAATTCAACAACGGTTTCGATTTTTGGTCTGCTTTCAGCGACCTTCATAATTAATATTTTTAGCGTCATATTTTGATCGACCTTTGAAATGAATATGAAGTTCAAAAGCTTTGAATGACTTTCAAGCTTAAAATTTATGTTAATTAAATAACTATAAAAGTGTTTAAAAATATAACATATGTTTATTTAATAGAAACTAAAGTAATACTTGAAAATTTTACATTTTTTTTTTAACAGAGGAATAGGCCATTTCTTACTAACTTTTTATTATGAAAAAACAATGAAATATTTAATGGGAAATGAATTCAAAGATAGTAAAAAAAGGAAAACCTCTATAATAAAAGCACGCCTATCTATCTACCTCGTGGGTGGCGTGGAAAAATAGACTTATTTGTGTTAAAAAAATATCAATGGTCCTCATTGTTTGGAGACAATATACAATTTTCCCATATACCTTACAGAAAGTTATTTGTGCTTCATCTTTAATTTCAGGGTCGAGAACGTCACATAACCTCAGTCCTAGAAACTGCGAAGCCTATGCTCGTATGTCTATTGTTTTCCGATGATTAGTGCCGTTTATAATTATTTACGGCCCGCGCGAAGCGAGACTCCCTGACGTCAATGTGAAAACAGAATACTTTACGCGTGGTGTGAGAAAAAAAGTTCTTTGTCGCATGTATACCGAGATGATAAAAACGATTAAAGAAAAAAATGAATATGAGGGGGTGGTAAGAGGGGGCGCCTGAGGGGATTGAGGGGGGATGAGAGGGCCTCAGAGGCTATTTTAATATAAAAAGCTCATAAAAAATACGCTGATTATTACGTTATTTTGAGGGGGGCTGAGAGGTGGGCGGAGGGAGATGAGGGGGGGGGGGTGAGGGGGGCTGATGTTCAAAAACAACACTAACATCTATATAATATAGGTAGGTATATATATATATATTAATCATTTATTATTCTAATTTATATATGGGAGCGTCCAGCAGAAACGGGCCACCGAGCGCGCGCGGTGCCTTTTTTCGCGTAAAAGGCGCTCCGTTTAACACGCTCATAATCGTATGCTGCGTCTTTGAGAAAAAAACCAAGGACCTATATCGATAGATTTTTTTCTGCTCTTCCCAATTGCGCCATTGTTTTTATTGCGAAATGCGTTCTTCCGGACGAAAACTCGAGTTGAATATTGAAAGCCATTTTATCAAAGTATATCATGTTTTTTTTTCAAAATAAACTACACCATTGGAAAGTACAACTCTTAAGCTTCAAAACCCTATCTTGGAGAAGTTGGAGAAATAAAGGGTTTAAAAGTAACAACATGAAAAATACAGCGCCGAGGGTTCGCGCGAGCGCCTCGCGCCCGTGCGTACGGCACGTTTAAGTGCACGCTCTATTCAATTCGCTAATAATCGTGTACCAAGTCTCTGAAAAAAGAACTAAGGACATATATCGATAGATTTTTTCCTGCTCTTTCCAATGGTGCTATTATTTTTATTCCGAAATGCTTCGTTCTAGTTGAAAATTCCATTTGAATGTTTAAACTCTATTTTTTCAATAAAATATCAGTCTTTTCTTCAAAATGAATTATATTCTTCAAAAGTACAAGTCTTAAACTATAAAATATTATATTTTTAAGTTGAAACATGAAAAGTTCAAAAATAGTAAGATCAAAAAGACAGCGCCTGCCCGAACTTTTTACGCTATGCTCAAGGGCGGATTAATACACGCGATGTACTATTTCGCCCTTTCTTTTTTGTAAATATAAAATGTTTTGTAACTTACAATGCCAATGCGTGGACATAATTTTATGGATCTAGTTGTAACAGTTAGTATAATATTACAATGAACTTTGTTCATTTATATAACAAAATTTGAAACATAATATATTAAACATAAAAATATCCATGAACGCACTGAAAGCAGTGAAACAGAAATTTAAAATAACCTTATAGATTGTTTAATCTGGCATAACAATATTACCTTTTCCTTTAAATTCTAATTTTTTTACATTTTTTTGATTTTATAAGAATTGTCCTTTTTGCGACATCCGCTTCTTTCTTTGTTTGAGTTTTAAGTACTTTTTCTTTTTTGATCGGTGGATATAATTGAGAATCTTCTGACGGGATAAAACTTTATTTCATTAATCTCAGAGCTTTCGAATAATAATTCTAGATCATTTTTTAGAGGTTCGACACCAGGACAATTTTCGTACATATTTAAATAGCATTTCGCTGTTGGACTTTTACAAACTATTTCGGCTATGCAATCTTTATAAGTGTTCATTCTATCAAAAGAAACTCCTGAGTTTCTTAAACCAACTAACAGAAGTTTAACATTTTGATGATAAACCCAAACACACACTGAATGTGTCCCACTGCTACCAGCTAAAACACAATATTTAGGACGACATTCGGCAAATTTACTGAATCCTATTTTCAATCCAGGATACTGTTGCTTATATTTTAAATATAGTTCTCGAAGATTGTATAAAACAAGCCGTTTCTGGATGTAACTTTTTGTGCCATCATCATTTTTTATACATTTGTTATCTTTATAGCCTGGCACTTCGGGTACTAATCCCAAACAGAAGTATTTAGGAATAAAGATAATAGCACCATTGGAAAGAGCAGCAAAAAATCTATCGATATATGTCCTTAGTTCTTTTTTCAGAGACTTGGTACACGATTATTAGCGAATTGAATAGAGCGTGCACTTAAACGTGCCGTACGCACGGGCGCGAGAGGCTCGCGCGGACCCTCGGCGCTGTCTTTTTCATGTTGTTACTTTTAAACCCTTTATTTCTCCAACTTCTTCAAGATAGGGTTTTGAAGCTTAAGAGTTGTACTTTCCAATGGTGTAGTTTATTTTGAAAAAAAACATGATATACTTTGAGAAAAATGGCTTTCAATATTCAACTCGAGTTTGCATCCGGAAGAAAGAGTTTCGCAATAAAAACAATGGCACCATTGGAAAGAGCAGGAAAAAATCTATCGATATAGGTCCTTGGTTTTTTTTTTTCAAAGAGGCAGCATACGATTATGAACGAGTTAAACAGAGCGCCTTTTACGCGAAAAAAGGCACCGCGCGCGCTCGGGGGCCCGTTTCTGCTGGACGCTTCCATATATATGTTTGTAATTAAATATAAATATTTATTAATCAAAATATATAATTAAAAATATTATAAGAAAAACCTTCACAGTACTTAATTTATATAAAATTATATTTTATGAAATGTTTAATACTTTAGGTTTTAATAAAAATAAATATAAATATACATAAATTAAATTTTAATCATAAAACATGATCTAGTTAAGTTATATATGCCCATTCATACTATTCAAATCAAGGCATAAAATATGAATTTCTATAATTAATATTTCTAGATCTTTATTATTAATTAAAATTATTAATAATTTCTGTTATTAATTGTATATTTTAGATATTTAATAAAGAACAAATCTTAAATTAATATCTGTGTTCGGGATTCAACGTGACCAGCCGAGAGCATTCCCCTACTCCGACCACCTATACATGCGTGAGAGAGCCGTGCCACTTCGCAGCGCCGGCCGGCACAGTTCTCGCGCGACGGCAGAAGAGACAGCATCCTACTGTACGCTAAGAGGCACAACGGACTTCTGCAATAAATCTTCACTTAATCTCTACACGAAAGTCTTATTAATTTTGAGCCTCTCCAGTCCACGATCCTCATCATTCAACGCAAAACATTTGGTCCTTCGAGCCGGATCGTGGGAGAAACATCGCCATGAAGACGCAGGGAAAAAAGCCTTCTTTTATCTTCTACGTCTACTTTCGAGTGGCGTAGAGATAAACATCTTTCTTCTTCACAGGTACGCATCAAAGTGTTCGTGGTCGTGAGTGCCGAAACAGTCGCATGTGCACACATGTTGACTTCGCGTGTACGTTGCTGTCTCTCTTTCATTTGTTCCGCCGTCGCGTGTACTCGGAAGCCACCTTCTAAGGCTTCCTAGGGGAAATAGCTCATCAATTGCTATTTTCCCCATTTCCGAAAACGCCTTGGAGTGTGCGTGTCTACCGACTCCAAGACGTCGCCAAGAGTGTGCGCTGTAAAGCCAGCTCTAGAGTCACCGCGCTCGTACGGTGATCGGCAGCCATCTTGTTGCAGCCAAGAGTAACAAGTGGTAATCTCAAACCGAGAAGAGCGTGCGTTGTGAAACCCGCTCAAGAGTCATCGCCTTCGTACGATGATCAGTTAAACGTTGCAATCAAGGGCAACTATTCTCGGAGCTCAAACGAGCCAGCGTACGGACAACTCGCGTGCAGCGTACACGCTACGGGGTCCACATCAGTCAAGCCAAGGAGTACCCGCGTGGAACCTACACGCTACGGGGCTCACGCAAGCCAAGTCAGGAGTTACCCACGTGTCGGCGCGCTACGGGGTCCACGCCAGTTCGTCCACGTAGTACCTGCGTGGACATCCCTCGCTACAGCAACACGGTGCGAGAAGCTCGCCGTGCATATAGCGAGCTTTCCACAAGAAAAGAAGAATTGGCAACAAGAAGTCGACCATCAGGACGTGTGACGTCAGGGAAGCCGCATACGTCGTCGCGAAGAAGATTAGGAGGCGGACGAATCCAACACTCACCACAAGGGGGAGCGTATCAACGGATTAAAGCTGTATGAGGACGAGTCCATCTACTTCACTCTCATCGCTGATACAATTGTGCTTGGATATTTCGGCACTTTACATGGACATATATCGTTCCAATTTTATTTAAATTTATTTGTGCTACTTTTTCTAGTCTCTTCATGCAATACTAAGAAAATTTATTGATCTTATTTAGTCAATGTTACTTTAATTCAAATTGCGTAAATTAATTTGAGATTAATATAACTTAATTGAGATTGAGTTATTATAAAATTAATTATAATATTTAACTTGTCTTGAGAAAGTTGAATGCAATATCTGACTTAGCAAATACTGATGTTATGTGACCTTACAGTTTCATTGGACGACGACTGCGCTTAATAAGAGGTTTCATTGCTTTCAACTGAGGATCACGACTGATGCATTGCTGATTCAGTTGCTGAGTACGCTGCAGGGATAGGTGAATACATCGTCGGCAGTAACTTCACTTCGTGCAGTCAACGCTGTGGATCATCAGCTGATTCACCGTGGGAACGTTAGCAGATGCACTCAACGTTGCATCTTCAAGTGCATCTACGTTCATACTAACATAAGTATTATAACCTAGGTTAAAACTTAGATGTAATAACTCTTACTATTTCTTGTTCTACTCTCGAGTGGGCAAGAATAGTTAACTCAATACCAAAGTTTAAATAGTGAAATTCGTTACTAGTCAAATTATTTGATCTCAAAATGGAGGCGTTTCATGCTAAGCAGATGGAAAGTTAAAATTGCAAATTCTTTTAAAAATTTCAAATCTAAGGATAAAGATAACATGACGAAAGGTTACGCAGAATCGCGTTTAGCCGGACTTGAAGCAAATTATATGACTTTTCGTGAGAATCACGAGAAACTCATGCTCACTGAAGGTCTTGATAAAAAACATGCCTATTTTACAACTAATCTCTGTGATCTGGTTGAGGATAGGTTCTACGACCGCAGAGGAGATTTTTTTGACTTCTTAGAATCTATTAAAACTAGAGATGCTGCTCAAAGTTCTTCTAATTCGAATGCTACCCCAGTTATTACAGGTTCAGCCCAATCAACTAACGTTTCGTTTCAATCATTACCAAAGATAGATTTACCAAAATTTTCAGGTAAATTCTCTGATTGGGAGAATTTTAGGGATGTCTTTCGCTCAGTCATACATCGTCGCGAAGACTTAACGTCTGTTTTAAAATTGCATTATCTTCGCACTCACCTCGCAGGAGAGGCACTTGAGAAAATTAAATCTCTTCCCATTTCGGGTGATAATTATGAACGAGCATGGACAGCACTAATCGAGTATTACGAAAATCAACGTCGAATTGTTAGCTCTCATATTTAAGAAATTTTCTCAGTCAAAGCCATGAAGGCAGATACTTCATTGGAAATTAAGCGAATTTATAGGGAAATTTTCAATCCCATCGCTAGTCTGGCATCCCTTGATAGAGCTGATTCGTTGGGTAGTGATTTAACCGTTCATTTAACGCTGAATCATCTTGATTTAAATACTCGTAAAGAATGGGAGTAGCATCTAGGTGACAGTGTCGATCCTCCGACAATGGAACAACTTCAAGCTTTTCTTCATAGCCAAACCCTCACTCTAGAGGCCATCGAAGCTGGCACTAGATCGTCGTCAACAAATAATTCAAAAGCTCAATCCACAAATTCAAAACCTCGTAAATCAGAGCATGACAATGCTCAGTCGGTTTATTCGCATCAAACTTCATCTTCGAACCCAACAAAAAAGAAATGTTCGATTTGTAATCAACATCATTTTACAAATAGATGTGAACGATTTCTCAATAAAACAATTCCTGAGCGAAAGAAATTGATCAGATCTTCTAATCTTTGCTACAATTGTTTAGGGAAGCACAACGTTAAAAATTGTACTTCCACGTATTGATGCTTTCTTTGCAAACCTAAGGATCACACTTTGGTGCACACTGACAGCAATCAAGTAATCAGTTCATCGTAGACTGATCAGATTGATTCTGTGCCCAGCTCCCCTAGCCCAAACTGTGGCAATCTTGTCATTTCAAAAGACATTCAATCTGCTCATCAAGCCGTCTCCCTTAATCGTGGAGAAAGTACTAAATGTATAGGAGTACATTTAGTTACCACTAGGGTTAACGCCCTTGGTCCTAAAGGAACCAAAATTCAAGTTCGTGCGCTCATTGACCCCGGATTTCAAATTTCACTTGTTACACAAGCTTTGTGTAACTTGCTCTCATTAGATTGTAGAACCAGTCATAAGCACATTCAAGTTATAGGCGAAAAGACAGCTGCCGTGTCTTCGAAGGTAGCTTGTCTTATAATACAACCTCATTTTGATCCAACTTATTCTCTAGAAGTGGATACTATAATCTTACCAAGATTATCTTTGCATAAGCCTCCCGTCATAGGTGGTAATACTAATTTCGAATACTTGAGAGGGCTGCAGCTAGCAGACCCCATGTATTTTGAACCATTACGCATCGATATTATTCTCGGTGCAAGCGCCTATGCGCAAATCATTGAAAATCAAATTGTTAAGGGCCAAAGTCTTCAGCCGATAGCACTTAGTTCCAAACTTGGATGGCTTTTGACAGGTAATCTCTTTTCGTCAACTTCAGAAATAGGGTTAGAATCAATATCTCTTCATTGTTCGGACAGCTGCGAGCATGAAGCCAAACTTTTGGAGCTCGTACAAGATTTTTGGAGGGCGGAGGAGATAGTCAATGACAAAAAATCTCACTCGCCTGACGAACAAGCATGCGAGGATTTTTATCGAAAAACAACTCGTCAAGATGAAACAGGGCAATATATAGTAAGTCTACCCTGGAAAAGTTGAGACCAGTTGAGTTCTGCTCATCTCGAGAGCTCTCACACTGCCGCATTATGCGCACTCAATCGTCTCGAAGCAAAGTTCGCTAAAGACGAAAAACTGAAATTAGCTTATACTGAATTCACAAAGGAATACATTGACTTAGGTCACATGTCTCTCTCTTCGAATTTTGATTCATTTACGAGCAAATCTCAAGCCTTCTTACCAGATCATGGTGTATGGAAGGAAACAAGTACAACTACCAAATTACGTACTGTGTTTAATGGCTCGAGTAAATAAAAAACAGGGGTCTCGGTCAACGATCTTCTACACGTTGGACCCAATCTTTTTCAGAATCCCGTCGCTTTCATCTGTGCCTGGCGTAGGTATAAGATCGCACTTTCAGCTGACATGGAAAAAATGTTCAGACAAATTGGTGTCGAACAATGTGGTCAACCTTTTCAGTCGATTTTATGGCGTTTTAACAAGAGTGAACCCATTAAAGTTTATCGACTGACCACAGTGACGTATGGATTGGCCTGTTCGCCGTTTCTAGCCATACGCACACTCTTGAGACTAGCCGAAGATTATGGCAAAACTTATCCGATTGCAGCTGAAGCTGTTCGCTCAGAAATGTACTCTGATAACGTGCTTTCTGGTGTGCACTCTTTTGAAGAAGCTTTGCAGAAACAAGATGAGTTAATTCAACTCTTCAAGCAAGGTCATCTTAATCTTCGAAAGTGGACGTCGAATAATGCTGAAGTACTTTCTTATTTACCCTCGAATATGTTAGCTACTGATTCTATTACTTTATTCGCTTCAGAAACATCTGTACCGATTCTAGGTATAGATTGGCAACCTAACACAGATTTCTTTAGTTTTCATATCGAAGATGCCCCCGTTGATTCAGCATCTACCACACGTTCGGTTCTCTTTAGAATTGCTCGCATCTTCGACCCCATGGGGTGGTTGGCTCCTATCGTAATAACCGCAAAAATTATTATGCAGTCTTTGTGGATTCTGAAGGTTAGTTGGGATGAAGAACTTCCTCTCGATATCTCAAATCGGTGGCAGACTTGGTTGCAAGATCTTCATTCTATTGGTCTGATTAAAATCCCTCGCTGGAGTGGATACACGCCACAATGCGAATTTCTTGAAATCCACGGATTCGCAGATGCTTCTAAATTTGCCTATGGTGCAGTAATCTATCTGCGCTTAATTCGAAGCCAAAATGTTCTAGTCACACTTCAAGTGGCCAAAACGCGAGTAGCTCCACTGAAGACGCTAAGCATACCTCGCTTAGAACTTTGTGCTGCGTTGCTACTCGTTAGACTGACTCACTCTTTCATTGAGTCATTCCCAACTAAGGTTGAAAGTATTCATCTATTGTCAGACTCAGCGGATGTACTCTTTTGGGTAAAGGATCACCCATCTAGATGGGGAGTGTTCGTAGCTAATAGGTGTTCGGAAATTCACACTCTATTACCTGACGCATATTGGCATCATGTGCGATCAGTGGACAACCCTGCTGATGTCATATCACGAGGTATTCAGCCATCAAAGTTTGCCTCGCATAATCTCTGGTGGAAAGGTCCCTCATGGCTATCTGATAGCCCTGAACCTTGGTCGAGAACTCATGACGAACTCAATTTTACTGTTAATAGCCTCAATCTTCAACCTAGTTACACTTTAGTCGCTAGTAAAAATGCTCCAAATTCTGTTGAGAATACTCTAGAAATTTGGAGTCTGATAAATAAGTACTCATCGTTCGATAAGTTGTTACGTATGGCTTCGTATTGCTTTCGATTCATTAATCAAATCAGCTCGAAAATAGAGCGTACGACGTCGTCAAATTTAGGCGTTAGTCTTCTTTCTGTTCTTCAATCTCTACTAAGCGATCACACTCCGTGCTCCAAAAGATAAGTGCTAGTGAGATTGAGAACACCCGACTGTGTCTGATTTATCTAGTGCAAGCTGCGTATTTTAAACTTGAACTCCAACAATTACAGAGAAAAGGTAAACTTTCAACGAAAAGTACACTTTCATCGTTAAACCCCATGTTACAAAATCATTTGCTCAGAGTGGGCGGCCGCCTCTCTCATTCGCTGCTCGAAGAAGACGCTAAGCATCCTCTTATTTTACCTGCTAAGTGTCATTTCACTACGTTGATAATTCAGGATGTTCATCAGCGTACTCTTCATGGTGGTGTTCAATTAACACTTGCCACACTCAGACGTCAGTATTGGTTAATTAAAGGACGATCTGAAATCAAGAAAGTCATCAGAACTTGCTTCGCATGTTCACGCCATGCCGCTCGAGTGCCAAATCAGTTAATGAGTGAGCTGCCAAAGGCTTGAGTATGTTCCTCTCCGCCATTCGAGTGCTCAGGCGTCGATTACGCCGGCCCTATTCAGCTTCGTCTTACTAAGACTAGAGGAAAAGGCACCATGAAAGGTTACATAGCCGTCTTCATTTGTATGGCCACCAGAGCCGTACACATCGAGGTTGTCGAGGATTACTCTAGTGAAGCGTTCATCGCTGCTTTCCATCGATTTGCCGCTCGCAGAGGTCATTGCAAAAACTTATACTCTGACCAAGGTACAAACTTCATAGGTGCAGATGCTCAACTAAAACAGATGCTCATAGCATCTTCATCATTTTCATCGCAAATCGTTAGGTCACTCGCGAAAGAAGGAACTTCATGGATTTTCAATCCCCCCAGTGCGTCTCACTTTGGTGGCATTTGAGAAGCCGCAGTTAAATCGGCGAAACATCATATGCGCCGAGTCATTAGAGAACAAGTTCTCACCTTTTCTGAACTCCCTACCCTCATGTGCCGAATTGAAGCCTGTCTAAATTCGAGACCTTTAACTGCTCTCACTGATGATCCGTCTGACCTTGATTTCCTTTCACCGTCACATTTTCTTATACAGCGTTCGTCATTTTTAGTGCCTGAAGAAGATCTCACCGACGCCAATGTGCCTCCAGGAAAACGCTTTTAATCAGCCAGATGACGCAACATTTCTGGGCCAGGTGGTCCACAGAGTACTTGACGGCTCTGCATCCACGTATGAAGTGGAGGCAGCCGCAACCCTCAGTCACCGTGGGCGAACTCGTTCTCGTTCGCAACGAGCTCACGTCTCCATCCAAATGGTCCATCGCACGCATCACAGCCATACATCCAGAAGTGATGGCCTCACCCGTGTCGTCGAGCTTCGCACGACCACTACAACTCTTAGTCGCCCCATCGCCAAGGTCGTCCGTCTCCACCCTGCTGAATAAGGACCATTCGCCAGTTTGGCGAAGGTGGGCGGAATGTTCGGGATTCAACGCGACCAGCCGAGAGCATTCCCCTACTCCAGCCACCTATACATGCGTGAGAGAGCCGTGCCAGTCAGCGCTCTCCAGCGTCTCTCTTACCGCCCCTCCTGTCGACCAAGACACGCCGACGGCACTTCGCAGCACCGGCCGGCACAGTTCTCGCGCGACGGCAGAAGAGACAGCAACCTATTGTACGCTAAGAGGCACACGGACTTCTGGAATAAATCTTCACTTAATCTCTACACGAAAGTCTTATTAATTTTGAGCCTCTCCAGTCCACGATCCTCATCATTCAATGCAAAACAATCTGTATTTTTCTATTTATATTGCATTTTAAATAACTCACCCAGGTCAATATTTTCGTGCACTCCACCGCTAATACATTTATTCTTAATTTGTTTTCTTCTGATAATTGATTATCTTTTCTATTTTCCCAATATGATTCTTTTTACAAGATGCCTCTTTTTCGTATATTTTACTTAATTGAACTATATTCATATTTTCTTCAACATGTAAGTTTTTCTCCTCAGTTTCTTTTCTTCCAATTTATGATTTCATCATTTTTAGATTTCTGGTAAGTTTTTCCTTAATGCCCCTTTTTCACGCATTTCAGTTGGTCGAATACTGTTCTTTTTTTTCAATTTGTAAATTTTTAGAACTAATTTTTGGTAAATAATTTAAAACTTTCGATCCCTAAATTTAATAAAGTACCACTAGCGAATAATATATTTAAAACATACCTGATACATATTGAATGTTATTATTAAACTTTTTCTTATTATATTTTTAAATAAAATTAATTATAATTAATACTTCTATAAATAATTAAAATAATTTAATTTAATAATTAAATAATAATAATTTAATTTAATAATTAAATAATAATAATTTAATTTAATAATTAAATAATAATAATTTAATTTAATAATTAAATAATAATAATTTAATTTAATAATTAAATAATAATAATTTAATTTAATAATTAAATAATAATAATTAAATTTAATAATTAATTTTATTCCCGCATTTTGTTCCACAGTATTTTTATCGTATACACCTTTCGGTAAAAGAATCGTCTATTTAAGTTTATTAAAACGGTTATTATAATCACTGGACTATTAACTACATTCTAATCGCTTACCACATGAACACCACAATTAAAATAACGTCCGCGAGGCTGTCGCATAAAGCTATGGGCCACATCCAACTTCAGACCCTCGTGATAATGAAGAAAGTCCTGGGGAGTCCCTCCCTGAAATTTAAAGCTAGCATCCATAAATAAATAAGAATAAGAACTTAGATAACAAATAAAACAGGCGTAAGCGTCAGGAAAGATAGCACGACGGCTACCCGGGGCTCCCCAACATCCACATTCAAAGCCCTATGCATTGGGGAATAGCGCAGCCTCGTATACATGCATACACGGCACATCATATACACTCAAAGATGAGTGACGTAGCGGGGTATGTGAGTGCGAAAGCCGACGAACACATCGGCTATATGCATTTACACGCGAAGAAGTGGTTGCGCGGCCAGGCACTTGAGCTACGGCGTAGAAATACAGTACCACGCCACACCTAATTACTACACCCAGACCATATTTAAAATACTTAGAGCATAAGCAGAGAGAAAAAATTAAAAAGCTAGAGGAACAAGATTTATCTAAGAAAAAAAACATTAATCTTAAATTAATAGAGCCCTATTATTCCGTTTGAAAAGAAATTGATCTATAGATAACAAAATAAGAGATTATTATTAATTCCTTACTAAATAACAGATTAATCATTCAAGATATATGATGTCACGGGGTGGATTATCGGGCTAAAGCACGTTTCACCTCCGTACCTTAGCGGTTCAATTCCATATCTCTCGGTTCAACTCCCGGAGATGTAATAGCCAGATTAGGTAACAGACGCTACAACGTCGTGCAAAGTTAACCTAATCTGGTTACTTACCGTGCAACACGCAAGTCGAAGACTCGCGCTTTATTTCTCGCCAGTGACTCGAACTTCACTCCTGGTCACCGGTTCGTGTGCCGGCTGCTCAGATGAAACGAAACGTATCCTCTTACGTAACGACCGCGGAGGCGTCGGGGAGCGGGGAATTACTAGGTCGCGAAATAATAACTCGAGCGGTGAAAGTTAATAACAAAAGACTATGGTTTATTAAATAAAAGAAGTTGAGGTTTGGTAATGGATCAGTAATATAAAAGAAGTGAATTTAAGTTCGCGTATTTCCTATCTAAACGGTGCGCCAGCACGCTACCTCTGACGTCAGCTGCCTCGGAGACTGACGTCATGCTCGCGGTAATTTACGCCGCGCACGTGGGGTATAATACGCCTCACGTGTGCGGTACTCTACGCGCGCGCTTACCGAGTAAAGCGACGAAGTGTGAGAGCAGTCGCGATCGCCGCGCGACGCACACACGTATAAGTGTGAGAGAGAGGGTAGATGGCGGGTTTACACGTGTGTGCACCTGTTGTGCGCCCTCACCGGCTTTGAGAAAGCCCGCGGTTTGACCTCGCGTTTAACCTTGATGAAGTTCGAACCCGATGCCTACACTCTCTCCTCACACTTGCTCTCACCGCACGAGAACGCCGATTCGAAGCCGATGTCCAGGTGCGACGAGCCTGGACAAACGGTTACGCGGAGCTAGTACGCGGCGCGGAAGAATGCGTGCACGCTTACCTTAGCTATTGAAAACTACAGCGCAGTCTATTTGTGCTCGGAGCAGACTCTCCCCTCTATAGCAGTGGTTTGGCCGGTGCAGCTGTCTCGTCCGCGGGGCTTATCTCCGGTGAAGATGGTGCGGCAGGTTGATCTTGCCTGTCGCACGATTGATCGAAGTTTCCACGTACAGCGGCGCAAGTACTCGTAGGCTAAATACTGAAGCTAGTGTGAAAGCTTCAGCGTATACGGCACTATCACTAGCAAGCTTTTCTGGCAGAGAAACTAATACATTCTTTTAGAATTCCGGATATAAAAGCGGAGCGTACTCGAGCGCGTGTTCTTACTCTTCAAGCGAACTATAAGATGGCCGTCGCCGACTCGCTGCGGTCTGCTAGTCATCACGTCGATGCAGCTCAGATTCTGCATCGACGCGCCATCTCGCGTTCGCGCGCATGAGTTACTTTAACTACGGCTTATACGCGTTGTCGGTACGTCAGGCCGTGACAATGAATAATAGAGGAATATGATAACTAACTTTTGAATATAAATTTAAATAATCAATATATTATTGTACATATCGGTAATATGTCACCCCATACTTTTAATCAGTATACGAGAATAAGATAAAAGGAAACCATAAAGTTAATGACAAAGGCAAACTCTTAAAAGAAATAGGAATAAATTATATAATACATATGTTTATATCGGGGACGCGAAGTTGCCATAGTTCATGCATCAAGTTCGCGCCAGAAGTGGGCGCACATTATCCGGGCCACGCCCTATTATACCATATGCTAATTAAAGATGATTCGACAAGAATGGATTCAATAATTATACACTAGGAGTTCCTTGTCGCGAACCCGAGAAAATGTTATCAATCAAACATAGATTTAAATAATAAATATAATATTATACATACCTGTAGAGTACTTCATCCCATACTTTTATCAGTACATAAACCTACTTAAGATAGAAATATTTGGAAGTATATTAAACAACGTCTAAACTATTAATATTTGATGGGATCTATTATATTTTTAAGAAAAAATTCTGTTGAACTGCAAATAATATATTACAAAACAAACTTCTTTCTTAAAAAAAAAAATAGTTATATTCGATACAAGTGTGCGAAGTGGGCCATTCTCGCACGGGTGTAGTTTGTCGCCCGAGCGAAGCGAGGGTGACAAAAACACCCGTGCAATGATGACCTTTTTCGGTCACGTGTATCGAACTCTATTTTTTTTTAACGGAGTGTGTGAAACTAGCCTTGTTGTTTGTTTTCCGTGCGCGAAGTAGCTGTTTCTCGCACGGCGTGCGCGAAAGTAAATTGATCTGCACATGCGCAACTTCCGCGCACGCCGTGTGTAAAACAGCTACTTAGCGCACGCAAAATAAGCACGAGAAGGCGAGATTCGCACACTCCATTAAAAAAAAAAATACACTAACTAATAATCATAAAGTATTACAAACTTAAAATGCTGATCCCCTCTAATTAATTTCTATGGCAAAAAAAGAATTATAACTTTTGCAACGAATTTAGACATAATTATAATCAAATTCATTTATGAAGAGTTAAAAGTAATTATCTATTTATTCTTATTTAGATCAACACGCAAGAATGACCTACGTTCAACATAATATATACATATAAAACGAATCCTACCAGTTTTGCAATGGTCCCGGTGCCCCCGCTTATCAAACTCTTAATTAAATAAAAAATGTAAACGTACTATATCCAATAGAGTAATTTAGGTACTCTCTTTATTGGAGTACTGGATTTATTAATAAAATATTAAACTTAATATAAAAAAAAAGTAAATAATTTTTAATAAATTGAATTTGAACCATTGAAAAATCAAGGTTACCAGAATTGTTGGTGAATATTTTTTGGATAATTGCTAGATCATTTTTTGATAATTTTCGGAAAGCGATGCGAATTACACAGACGATATAAGGATAAGAGGACTATAGTAAAATAATAAGAAAGGAGAAATAAGGACAGAAGGAAATAAATAAACAAAAAAAGGAAATTAGAAAACAACTGTTTTCACATTTTTGAAAGAATCACATGATACACAATATAATAAATAAGAGAAGTACACAATGTTACATAACGTTCAATAATAAAATTTTAACGGGTCATCCACTGACAGTCCACACACACAAAGCTGCGAAGATCCAGTTGATGCTCGGTAGAACTGCAGTCCAAAATCTGTGACGCGCCCGGCTCCAAGCCAGGAAAAAACAACGCAAAGCAGGACTCGCAATTCCGCCAAACGCAAAGAGGCACATTGCACAGCTCACACCAGCCGTAAATCGTGCTGCCGGCATGGACCCTGCCCATTTCGAGATAGAGCCGCTCCCCATAGGTGCGACCCTGTTCCTCGTCCTCCTGAGGCGGGCCATACGTAAGATAAAGATAAATGGCTTAGGCCCCCTCAGGCTCGGCCGGGTCCTCCAGATCCGGATTCGGAGACGCCGGCTGCTGCCACTCGTTGCAGAGCCGCAAGGCCTGTCGATCGCTGTGGCGCTGTTGGAACGGCCCAGCCGTTTGGAACACCGCTTCTTGGAATTCGACGTGGTTAGCAAGAATGTCGACCGCCAGATCGGCCGGTCAGCGCCCCCGGGTATGATATCGCGGAATGCGAATCACACGCCGGTCTTGATCACGACGGGCAGTGGCAACAGCGTAGGCGGGACCAAACGATCGCCGCAGGACCGATCGAGGATGGTGCCATTCAAAAGGACCAGGCTCTGCCGTTTGGCGATACGCTTGGCGACGAGGCGCACGCCGGCCTCCCGGCTGAAGGCGCCGCGGCACACGGTGGGACGCCCTGCGCCAACGCTGCAGGGCCACGCCAGCAGCAGCCAAGACCCCCATCACGTAAACACACGTCGACAAAAACTCCATACCGTAGAGGAAGATAGTGCAGTCGGCTGTCAAGACAAGCAGACCAACACTGCTCGCGTTCTCGCGAATGAGCCGCGAGACCTTCATCATCCGAGCAGAAGAACTGACGCAGCAAGGGGAAAATAAGACTGTGAGAGGCCGTCGGGAGAAGACTGCAACTACAGCGGTTTACCGCTGTATACCGTGAACAAGTATACCGGGAAAATTAAATATTCTGAGCTACAAGTAGAGCCCGATTCGATTACCGGCCATGCACGTTTAGTTACAGCAAAACACGGCGTCGCATCCGTTCGGACGAAACGGCAAAACAAATGGACCCGTCAGCACGCCCGGGTGACCGATGGCTAGCAGCCATGGGAGGGGGCAAAGGTCGTTACGCTTAAGCGAAACCCCACTAGTACGGATTTAGAGACAGAGACAAAATATACCCGACGAAAATATGATAATAAGAAATGACGAGTCTCATTGCAGGTCCGTGGTCGGCCTCAACAATAAGGAAACCACGGTAAGAGTCATTAAGGAGAATCCAGGAATACTAGTGGAAAGACTCAACCCACTGGCCGTGTCCAGTACCTCATGGCGGATAATTCAACAAATCGATCTAGGACCCTTGACGCAGCAGGGAGGAGAGTTACTGTACAACTGGAAGGCATTGAACCAATTCCCGCAGGGAGCTTCACACAAACACCTGCTAGAGAGAGTTTTTAAGCAAACTGATAATTGCAACCGGAATATGGTAAGGACATTGGGACTGATGGAGGAACCCGTGCGAGAAGCTATAGACGGGAACGTAGCGCATGATTTTCCGGGGTTAGCAAGGCCAGCAGATTCCTCTTTGGGACGCTGGATGAAGACACTGAAAAGGAGATAAAGGACCTGATTGCACGAAACGACGCGAAGTTAGCAAAACTATCGAAACTATTGGTCAATCAGACAGAAATCGTATATAAGGAATTCAGATTACTACACGGTAGAGCTGATGCCCTCGAGAGAATCCTGTTAACGCTATAAAATGAACAGAGAAGGGGAGAAAAGGCGGCCGCCTTCACGGAAGCCCTGCACGTCCTAGAAGAACAGGTGCTGCAATAAGAAATAGATATACAGACACTGACGGACGCTGTACTGTTTGCAGCTCAGGGCGCTATCTATCCACAGTTCACCGACCCGACGCAAGTACAGGAGACCGCTGAGCTAGTAGCAAAATCAGTGCCGGACGCCAGGTTTCCAATTTCCTACGAAAACGAAACCTTGGCTGACTTGGTAAAGATCGCCGAGTTGTCAATAATACTTTACGACACTCGATTAATCTATCTTATCACCATACCCCTTATCTGGTACAGCCAATACGACCTGTACAAGGCGTCGCCGTGGTCGACGCCACAAACTACGGTAAACAGATCGACTGTCTACGCGTAGATATGGCCCAACTCTCCCTTCTTCGCACTTAGCCAATCGAATGACGCGTATATCAATATTCGACCAGAGGCACTGTCTAGATGCAAACATGCACGGTTATACATCTGTCAAAATACCGAGCCGGAGCAAAGAGTTACCGAGCAATTAACATGCGAGATAGCAATCGCTACGGGGCTACGTATCCCTAACCTCGCAACCTGCGACGTAAGAGTCGTCAAACTCGAGACCACATTTTGGGCAAGGACGAGTTCCACTAACTCCTGGATGTTCTCGACTAACATAAAAGATAAATTAATGGTTACATGTCCAAGGGCAGCCGAAAAGGTACTCGTAATTCAGGGTGTAGGACTGCTCGAACTGGCGGCCGGATGTTCAGGTCGCTCAGATACTATACGGCTCCTCACTAATCGCGAAATAATCACGAGATTTGAAACTATCATACAGGGGCAATATACTCAATATCACCAACATCATCTCCAACGTCACCACCGATGGAGGATCGATGATGCAACACATAATGAGAGAATCTGTTAGCATGTCACAAAGCAAGCTCGCGCAGCCCGCTTCCCTAGAATTGGGAAACGAGCTGAAGAACATAATCAAGCGCGCGCAGGAACTGGAACAACGCGATGCCGTGGACGGCGAGTTTATAGCCCTAAAACAAGCAGTCTCTTATTCAAGTGGGTCAATCGTCGCGATCATAATCGTCCTCGCGTTGGATTGGAAATTTTGGCCTAGGGGAAGGGAGCCCCCGCTACTAATCAATAAAGAACTTTTTTCAGGTACACCATCACAAGCGCTACTATCTTCAACGGTACATTATTCGACTATCACAGGGAGAGTCATCATCCTGCCACACCGTCAAAACGAAGCACGGGTTGAGAAAAATCGGAGCCGCAAGCCGGATCCTATATGATGTCATAAATAAAGAAAAAAAATATATATATATATGTACATATCTATTGTTATATCACTATATCATGTATCCAAGTATTAACAAACACTATGTACAAGAAGAATATATAATAAGAAGCGAGAGAGAAAAATCGTTAGGTTTAGAATTGTATTGTTAGGTACACTCACGCAGACACAACTCTACACACAAATATTAAGACTGTAACATACACACATCATACCCTAGAAAGATGAATAAATTTGTTAATACTCCCGACCGCTCGACGTCAACCTTAGCAAACCCTAGCAGTATACAGACTTTAGTATCGAATGAATTCCAACCAATCCTAGCAGCAATTCGACGAACCTACCTCATCTAACCCTAACATCAAAAAAGAAAACAAAGAGAATTTTTTTTACCCGCCTCATCACTTGGTTCATCGCCCCGGAGGTCGCTGTCGCGGCCCTCAGACGTGTTACGAGTGATAGTTTCCAGAATGAAAGCGCGTGCGGCCATGAACTCGAAAACCACGCGCTATCGATTCATGCAGAAGCTCGAAGAACGAAGACAAGTAGCCCAACACAAACTCCGGGTCAGCAATATGCCGAGCGTTGATAGAGGACGTCGAATCTCGAAGGCGCATGACATCAACCAATGTGAGTCAACAGAACAGCGAATCCGCGAGGCACTGAATCACCAGCACGAGATCTCAACATCAAATTAGGGGGAAGAAACGAATGGCCGATGAGCAATGGTCCCCCACTCACGATCCCGAGGGCGAAGCCATAAAAGCAGAAGGAAGCGCATCCACAGGGCAGACAGAAAGAGAGAGAACGAAAGTCAGGTCGAACAAGAGAGAAAGGATCAGAGCCGCAGACGAAGACAAAAGGCGAAGAGTTCGAGTTGACACAATAGGACGGCGATCGGTCGCATCGCGAACGCGCGTTAGGTTATCTCTCTCTCTCTCTCGCGTAAAGTATTTTAATAAATAACGCACATATACTTTAACTCTCCTTGTATTTCATTGCATCGTTTCGAGTCTTGGCTTGGAACGACACGAACACCTCAGAACCCTTCGTACGTGCGTGAACCGAGATAGGCTCACACGTAACACTAAGGTAACTGTTGGAATATTGGTAGGTAGGAGTACGCAATAAAGAGGAACACAATATAATTTAAGTAAACCAGGACTTTATTCATTGCTTCGCACCTCTCTTACACACACAAGACTTCCTCTGACAACGGACCCAGTCCGACTGATGGCGCGCTCGCCCGGCGCTCGCTTCAGCGCTCCGCGCCCCTCCCCTCTCTATCAGTGTTCGCAGTTTACAAGGTATTACTGCCTAAAACCCAACACTCCCTCTCAGTCACATCCTTTTATACATTAATAACGTACTCTGGTAACTACAAACATTCTCTAATAAATTTTAAATTAATATCGCGCTTAATACTGAAATTTTGACTGTCTTCTGTCTTATGTTTTGGCTGATCTCATCTTCCCCAATTTTCTCCACGGTGCTGTGAGACAAGTCACTCTTCATCGTCCGATTTATCTTTCTCTCCTGTGAACAGAACAAATTATTAAACATCATTCTTATTAAGTATTTTGAATATTAACCTTTAACGAAATTTTCTCGCTAAATCATATTATCCCTAGAAGAAAACACATTCTTAGAATACCCATCTCATTTAATAATAGTTTCACTGAGTAGTGTAATACCATCGAATTTCGGCAAGTCCCACCCAACGCTACATATTTTGCTTTGTATGAGAATAGCGCAGTACTCGTCTATTGAATCGTTCTCCTTGCTACAGCGTCACCATAGGTGTTAATTACAAACCACACGTTGTAAGAATGTTTTGCTGTTTGTCAGACTCGCATCCGAATGAGTCACCAGTCCTTCCAATTCAGTCTCTTATATTAACTCGTAATGTTTTGTCCCTGACAAATTCTGCATCACTCGTTCTGCCAAGGGTGCTGCTACTGAGTGAACATTTTCATCTCCTAATTTCTTAAGCATGTTTGTTGTATACTTTCCAGAGTCAATTTCAACTTTTGACAAATCTAATCTCGTTCTGTCTTAATTCCCAAGAATTCTTTTGGCTGATCCAGATTTTAACTACGAATAACTCACTTAATCCATTTAAGGTGTGTTCGAATTTGCACTTATAATGTCCCTTCATCAACACTCATCAATTTACAATAATATAAACATCTAACTATTAGCAATCTAGAGACTGGCGAATGTGTTTCTCTCAATTCATAATTGTTTCTGTCTTTAAACCCCCTCATAACTAATCTGGCTTTATATTTTGTATTACATGCCTCATCCCTTTTTTTATTTAAAAATCCACCTAGAATCTAGAATATTATTGTTAGCTTTGCCCCTTAATAAGTTTTCTCTTTTCACAACCTCAAACACTCCTTTATCTTTAATTGAATTTAATTCAGATTCTACACCCCACTTCCTATTTTCTCCCTCTTCTGAGTTAATCGCCTGTCGATAAGTTTGAGGATCTCCCGGTATTTTAGCTAGCAATGCATGATACGTTATATCTCTTTCATTCGCATCTGACTCTGATTCACTATCTGATTCAAATACTCCCTCTGATCTCGACATTGTATAATGAACTTCTTTCTTTTCAGATTTATTACTTTTCTCAAGGCTACTCAACTCCTGTTTATTCGCAAGTTCCGTACCTCAGGTTTTAATTTTCCTATACATTTTGTTTTCTAGAAATTTCACATGTCTACTCTCATAAAGTTTCTTATACTAGCAACACATGCTTTCAAATGTTATCAATTAAGTTTCATTGGATAGGCTAACGGAACACGAGAATAGTCGTCTACAAAAGTTACTGCAAATTTATAACCACTAGGATGAGATGAATTGCTAACTGGTCCCATTGTATCCGTGTGTATCATTTGAAGAGGTTTATCTGCTCTCACCCGTGTGCTACTGAAAGATAGTTTAACACATTTTGTTGTCAGACAAACTTCACATTTCTCGATTTTATTTTCAGACTTTCCATCCTCTTCAATTAATACATTCGGATTTTGTTTCGCTAGTTCTAACAAGTATTTTCGTGATACATGGCCCCAGTTGCCTGTATCATTTCATTGCTTTACTGCTGTCTATCTCATCTGAATTTTATTTGCTTAACTCTTAATTTCCTCAAATTCCACTTCTTTTGAATCGAAATTTGCATTATGAATTTTTCTGTTGTCACCGGCGGACACTAAGTCTAATCCTTTTACAGTTTTATTATCTTTCTTATCTGTTTCTGACACGCTCGGTTGACTAACTTTATTCGAGTTTAATTTAGTTTTGCTTCTAGTACTAATAAAAGCGCTCTACTTATATCTTTCTTTTACCTCATCTTTGTTTTTAATAACTTACAAATCCAAAAAGGGATTTCGATATACTCCTGATACTATTCTCTCTTTAGTCGGAGGATCATAAATATTTATCTTCTCATTATCTACATAGATCTGCAATCCCTGATTAGCAACTTTTTGGGGCAATAAATTTTCAGACAATTCTTTCGAGTACAAAACATCCTTTAGTACAAACGCTTCACCTTTGTTTTGAATTTAACTGATCCTGAGCCTACTGTTTTTAACGAACTATCTTTATTGGCACATTTCACTTTGTGATTAATATTATCATCTAGCTTTTCTAATATTGATTCTTTTCTACTCAGATGCTCTGTCGCTCCAGAGTCTGCTATAAATTTTACAGATACATTGCATTTATCTTTCTTAACTACAGACGAATTTATTGAGTTACCTTCATCTTCATCTTCCTCTCCATACTCGTCTCTCGCTGCCGTCATTGCCCAGTTGTGTGAGGCACGGCTGCCTCGACCTCTGCCTCCACGACTTCTGCTTCCAGAGCCTCGTGCGCTGGCTCTGCCACGTGCTGTAGAATTGGATGCACCCGTAGTGCGATTTTCTCCTTCGATTTCAATGTCCGACCGTCTCTAGTCTCGTCTTGTTCGTTTTTCAGAGACTTCTTCACGTCGCTCTCCCTTTCTCTTTCGGTTCGTACAGTCTCTAGCCTCGTGGCCATGTTTATGCCAGACATAGCAGACCCGCTGTCCAGGTGTGGGACAGCTCCGAATTAAGTGACCAAGAAGGCCACAGGAGTAGCATCTCGTCTCTGATGCACTGGTTTGGTTACGGTCAGCTCCTCTCATATCTCCACGGCCTCGACCACCGTCTCTGTGATGACCTCGCCTCGCAAACATGTCTGCCTTTGCTGCTTCTCTGGGCCTGATTGTATTTTCAACCTGTAACAAATAATCTTTTAGTTGCAAATAGGACACATCTTGCCTAGTTGTTTGTCTGTTAAGACTGTTGAAAACTTCAATGCCTGGCACTGCATCAACAATGGCATGCTTGAAAATATCTCTCTTTTCTTTTTCTGATATTTTACCAGCATCTTGAACATTATCATATATTCGAACTTTCCTCGATTTTGTCCCAGAACTTGGCAACCATTTCTCTCTTAGGATTAAATCTCCTCTCATACAACTCTTTTCTAGCAGACACACTTGTAACTCTTGTCTCTAGTCTTTTATATTCTTTTAATTTAATTAGAATCTCTCTAGGCTCTTTTATGTCAAGAATCTTTGCTTAATATTTCTCATCAATGCGCTTACTATGTTTCTCAACTTGTGTTTGTCGTCAACTAACATAATTTCAAGTACATTATAAATTTGATTTATACCTGAGAATTTTTCAAACACATTTTTCTACTTGTATTTGTCTGTCAAATTTACTCCTGAATTTGTGCTCTTGTTTACTTTACTCTGTTCTTTTAACAAACTATGTACTCTCTCCGAAACATTCTGATCTATCAACGCTTTTACATTAATTTTTCTTGTCTCGTTTGTCTCTCCTTTATTTTCATATTTGTTTTCATAAACAGATTTGTTTTACTCACCATTGGTCTGGTTTTCACCCGTCTCCACAGTTTATTCTGTTCCGTGTCCCAATCCTTCACACTATTTTGAATGCTAGACAGTTTCATACTTCCACCTCTATTTGATGCCTGCAGCATCTGTCCAAGATTAGTAACCAGCCCCTTCATTAGCTGTTTATTCATCTCTCTCTGTTCTGCAATAATTTCGAAGTGGAATCAGTTGAGATCTTCCTGTATCTCCTGTTTAATCTCCTGCTTTTGTTTCTGAAGCATTCTCTGAACGGCCTCCATAATAACCACATCTCCTCTCATCTCAGTTTCTTGACCGTTCCCTGTGTCACGTGAAAATCCGTTAGGATCTCACGGGCAAGAATAAAATTTGAATGCCGACCTCAGGAATATTTTCTTTTCATTCCTGCTAAAAATGAGAACTCTATTTTTACCTTTGTCCCCTATATCCTCCCATACGGATATAGCGACGCCTCAATCTAATTAACTTAACTGAGTAAATATGTATATATTGAAAGGATTATGGGGAATAAGGGTTTATAACAACTAGGCTTAATGATACCTTATTGAAACACGAACGATAAGTAGAGTCACAATAATTTAGTTTATTAGTTATAATATTATTAAGAAATATTTGATTATTTGTTATTAAAAATATATATATATATATAGATCATTAACTAATTTAATTTAATTATATTATCCCGTATTTAAATATAATTTCCTTATTTCAATTTTAATAATCCTTTCTACTATAAATAGATCTGATTAACAAATCCCCGATAGGTTGTTCCTTATTCCACTTTAATAGTTATAAACAATTATACACCTCATGCTCATACACAACTGGATTTATGCCCTTAAGATTGTCGTAGGAATAATCGCGAATCTATACTATGGTGAGCGTTGCATTGTAGAGTGATCTTATCAATACGGCACATATGCATCTGTTTTTTCTATATACCCAATGGCGTCCGGCGGACAGTCAGAGAGTCGCGTCTTGATGTATAACAGCACCGGAGGGGAGACTGTATATAGTACAGTTCTTTCAAGGATTTATTGACTATCAGATAAGTATCCTTTTCATGCATTTACTTGTATATATTTCCACCTAATTCTAATCACTATTCTAATCTAATATATATATATATATATACATTTCTTTTACCAGATTTATGGAGCCCTTTTATATACATGAGCATATTTATGGAGCCCGTTTTCTTTTATGGAGCCCGGGTCCCATAAAATATTCTTATACGGCGTTTATGGAGCCCGATCTAGAGTTTCTATACCCAGAGAGGGATTATTTCTTTAGTCTCTTGTATACGGGAACTCTGGGCGTAGGTACTAATATACAGGGATGGGCTCCATAAAGGGGTTAAGTGATAATTATATATATATATGTATGGAATGTTGACTTCACTTGTCGACAGGATAAGATACTTTGTGATGGTTTCCTCTTTTACAGTGTTTCCAAGCTGTACATGGACTAAGCCAACGACGTGTATTTCTATATGATTCCGCAACCAGGCTTCTTCTTCAGATTTTCAGTAAGATGTTTGTCTGCCACGGCTGAGAGATTGTTCGTGGGACTGGATTCCAAGTCAGATATCAATGCATATGTACTCCGGTTTAATGTCAATCCGAATCGATAGCTATATAATTATCTATACTCCTTTAACTATTCTATAGAGGCATATACAGGTATGTATTCGCATGAATGGGATTTTCAAATGTTTATCACTACTGGTATGCGTATATATATGGGGCATTCTCTGTCAACGCGACACCCCCTCTGCCCAGAACAATTTTGATCCAAATGAGGTCTACCTAGGCTCAAATAAAAGCTCTTGACTTCTACTTTCGAACGCCGTCTGGCGATTCCGAAAATTCAAAATGGCGGATCCAATATGGCGGCTGAAAGTCTCGGAATGATGGAAAAACAAGTTTTTCTTCACTCTAATAGCGAATCTGATACGAAAATTGTTATTTCTTGCCACTAATATGAAGTTAGCGACATATTTTCTTACTACTACCGTTCAAACCGAGCGGTTAAAATTATATTTCAAGGTCATTTTGAAGGTCAAAAGTTATTTTCTGGGTTTTCGGACTAGTATTTCACGAAACTAGTAGAAAACTTGATTACGATCATAACTAGACTTGACCTTGAATCATTTTTCAAGGTCATAATTTCTGTCTCTGCATAATTAATGTTTTGTTGAATGTAACCTCCTATGAGACATTTGTTCCTTTGTGCATATCGTGGGACCGGCGATCTAAAAATTTCATGTATAAAATCCTTAGAGAAGATAAAGTTCCACAATAGAACTATCAAGTAGTTTTCGCATAACCCATTCTGAACCACGTGGAGGTACTACTTCTCTCAGAACATAAAAAAAATTAAAAAAAAAGAAGGATAAAAAATAGAAAAACTTGAATATTATAAAAAAAATTTAGTATATTTTCCCATTGAAAATTAAAGTAGAACAGATACAGACTTAGCAGCATTCGAGTACCTTTTCATGATAACTTTCCCGTCACTTGATAATTGAAAAGAATGATGTTTAAGAATCTATGGGACAGGTAATGCATCTTGAAACCTACGATTGAGTTTCCTTTTGAATTTATCATGTTCAGTCTCCGTAAAATAAAAAATCCTTATATTTTCAAAATGATTTTTAGCCCACTTCACAAGAGATGTGTGTGTCAGAATAGCATCTTTCGGGTTCGCCTTCAAGCTAGCTCTATAAGCTTCTCTTTTAAATATTGCACCAAGACCATCATAACAGCTTTTACCATGAGCAGTGGCGCAAAAATTCCACTTTGCCTCAATACCAAAATCCTTCTCATGATCAAGAAGATTTGCTATCTGAAAGTGGTTCTTGAAATGCTGTTTTGCTCCATCTGTCACGTAAATAATCTTTTTAAGTTTTTTTACTTTTCCCTTGATTTCTGGAATCAATAAATTCTGAATAGTATAGACAGAAGAAGTGTCATGCTTCAAACTATTCGACAAGAATACACAACTTTCATGCTTCAGCTCTGAATCTTCTTTATAATAGTAAATAGCTGGAAAAACAGTGCACTGGTCATTATTAAAATGGAAGGCTTGAGATGCATCTTGAACTGCAAAAGAGTAATTCTCAGAATAGTCGAACATTACCAGAACTTCTCCATTGCCTAGATTACTTTTTGTGTGAGCAATGAAATTACCTTGTTCTTTGGCAATATATGAGTGGGGTTTGAGTATCGCCAATTTGGCATATAATTCTTCAACAAATTCTTCAACTGGTAGAGTTAAATTCTGCCAAGTTGATCTATCCGTTCCTGACCACCGACAGTACTCAATTTGTGACATATTTGCCCCATCCAATATTTCAAGTAAACGAGACGTAAGATTTTCAGAACCAGGGCACTTCGAACATTCATCCAAGTGACAGTCAGGTGTAGGATTCTTACACATAATTTGCTGTAAACAATCTTTATAACTACAAATGGGTTCTTCTTGATTTTTCGTGAGCTTCTGAATATCGATTGCATCCAACATCAATTTACAATTTTGATGAATGGTGCAAACGCAAACGCTATGCGTTCCTCTAGAACCAGCAAGAACACAATGTTTTGGTCGTAATTTCGCGAAAGTACTGAATCCTACTTGCACTGTTGGTTCTGCTATCTCGAATAATTCGTAAAGTTCTCGTAAATCGAAATATAAAAGACGTTTCTGCACCTGAGTCCGCTTTCCATCAATAATAACAGAGACAGTGTCTTTTCGACCCGGCATCATCCGACTGTGCAGATCGTTATTATAACATTCAACAATGACTTCTATCACTGCCTTTGACAAAGTTTTACCATGTTTAGCCGTTGTTGTAGCTAAAATACCTCCATCGGCTTTGAGTTTTTTCGACTTTCTTACTAAATGTCTTGATGTATTGAATTCACAGGAAATTCGACTAATATTCCAAGTTGATGGGGCGATTGTAAGTATAGTTAGTTTCAAAGGGTCATTAACTGCTAATCTAGAAAACTTTTCTTTTAATTCTGAAAACATGTCTTCCAATTCGATTTCTCTAGCTGATCGTGTAGCTTCTTGAACAGATTTATCAATACCAGTGTTTTCTGATGTCATCTCTATATCCATGTTTTCATATTCGTTGTTGCCTTCGTTATCTCTTGTACCAATAGATGAAATGGGAGATCCACATAACTTTCTACACTTACTACAAATTTTTGAATTATCTGGCAAATCTGGAAATCTTCGTTTTAAGTTGTTCGACAACAAGCGTAAATCATTACCTATGTGACCCTTACCATTGAGAGGGTTGATACAACGATCGGACCGTGCTACAGTAGACATATTCAATCCATCTAAGTAAGTGATAATACTCGAATATAATAACGTAGGACTGTTAGAACAGGTGCTGTGAAAAATGTTCTTCGAATTAATTTGAATCCTCTCGAAAATCGATGTGAACTATATGTACGAAACGTTTAGGAAAGATAATGCACGAAATATAGAACCACAGATACACCAAAGAGTTAGAGTAACAGCCGCCCTAAACTTTTAGAGAAGCATCGGTACTTAAAGAGTTTCGAAAGAGGAATAAAAAAAGTTAGAGAGATTTTAGAAATGTTCTATTGTAAAGTTTAATTACAGGGTTATCAAAAATTATGGGACCCTCGTATTTTCCCAGAAACGATATTTTTTGGAAAAGCTAAGGTCATACCGTAAGTAATTTTCAACGAGGATTTGTCTGGTCTGATGACCTTGAATCTGACCTCGTCGTTGACCTTCAAAGTCAATTCAAAAATTGCAAAATTCAAAAATTTTGCAATTTTTGATCGCATTGTATACATGTATAGTCACACGGTCTTACACCAACTATAGCATCCACGGCGTCACGTCGGTTTTTTTCTCTCAGTGCGTATACTGCACGATTTTTGTACAGGAGGAGCACCAAATCAAAAAAGCAGTAGTAGCAAAAATGTGTTGTACCATTGCCACACTTTTTAGTGCATCTTCTGCCCTAAACTTTTGTACTCCTGAAGAACGATGAAATAGATTAAATGCGGAACAATTTTAGTGCAATATTTGCTCTAAAATGGGAGAGTAAAGGACTTAATGTTTAGTTACGAAACAATTCTTGCATTTGGTACTGATACTCTACGCTAACGTGTTTCTTCTCCACCAAACTTTTTTCAGTGATTCTGAAATGTTTCAAAGTGTGGATATAACCGCAGTTTTTCTGTTACTGTTCCGAATTAGAACCGATTGATAGCATGAATTGAAGAAGTATAACTGCGAAAGAATCGGTTTATTAAAATTAGAACTCACCATGAAAATGACCTTGAAAAATGATCCAAGGTCAAGTCTAGTTATGATCTTAATCAAGTTTTCTACTAGTTTCGTGGAATACTAGTCCGAAAATCCAGAAAATAACTTTTGACCTTCAAAATGACCTTGAAATATAATTTTAACCGCTCGCTTTGAACGGTAGTAGTAAGAAAATATGTCGCAAACTTCATATTAGTAGCAAGAAATAACAATTTCCGTATCAGATTCGCTATTAGAGTGAAGAAAAACTTGTTTTTCCATCATTCCGAGACTTTCAGCCGCCATATTGGATCCGCCATTTTGAATTTTCGGAATCGCCAGACGGCGTTCGAAAGTAGAAGTCAAGAGCTTTCATTTGAGCCCAGGTAGACCCCATTTGGATCAAAATTGTTCTGGGCAGAGGGGGTGTTGCGTTGACAGAGAATGCTCCATATATATATATATATTCCTTGCGTTATCCCCCTTTTGTCGCTTTCTTATTTTAATTTACAAACATGAATTATAATTTTTATCAACCATACAATCAAGTAAAGAATATAATCTAAGATTATGCACTGATTTATCTTGAATTATCGCTACTTTGTATATAAAGATCCAATTTAGATAAGTAACTTAACAATGCAACTTAAGGATAATTCAAGTAACATAATAGATCTTTTATAATTCATGCGCTTAGCTTAATTAGTATTCAAATTAAATTATATGAGTAAATAATTGATGTAAATTAATTATAACAAGGACCTATGAATCATCTTCAGATCATACAAACTAGAGTCGCACCAGAGAAAGAGAGAGAAATCAACGTAGATTTAATCAAGCGACACTTCTTAACCGTGTATGTATCAATGAGTAATGTCTTTCCATTTAACCTACAATTGTTACCGAGTAAAAATATGTCTAACCTTCTGATACTTTTAAAATTTTAAGTAATAAAATCTGTTATTATTATTATTATCAACCTATAATTTAATTATTGTGCTTTTCTGTCCAGGGCCACTACGCCTTTGCATAGGGTATTTATATATATCAGTTAAGGTTTATTCGAAATTATTGAAATTAATTCTACTCAACGACAAAAATTGGTAACATATGTAGGTATAAACCTTACAATAAGTATAATGTAAATTTTATATAATTGTGAATAAATGTACGTGTATTTATTTTTATAACTATCATAAAAATTTTCCTATTTCAAAATCTATCTTAATTATATGATTTTCATATTTTAATCGAATTAATTATTATATTCTTATAGCAAGAAAACAACTCTACTACCGGCATATACATCAAATATGACAGATAAAGCTTGTGTGCAGTGATTGAGGTCCTCGAGAAAGTGGAAAAATGTAAAGTCCGAGTACAAGGTGCAATAATAATTAAAAATTTGTGTTAAAACTTATAAATTTATAACTGTGTGTTTGAGTTATTAAGGTATATCTGTATATGTGTGGATATCTTGACTATAGTTTTGAGGAGTACCGATCACTTCTAATTCTCGCTACGTACTACCTTCCTGCGACGACCGAACCACGACGTCTCGCACTTTCGACCGCCCGGGCGGTTTTCCCTCTCTCTCTTTCTCTAGTGATCTTTTTTTCAGCGCTTGCACTTTTCGCGCCTCACGCCACTACCCAACGCGTGATGCAGGTATGCTACGCGACGGATTCCTACACAAGTTGAATGAACGAAGCATGTTTCAACATTATGATGTCGAAATATGCCCCACTAATATACGTTTTTAAAAATTGAATTGCGGAACTTTCGTGAACATATTTTAATAGATTTCAATTCAACTTGAATTAAAAATCCGTCACGTAACACCCTGTTTCCTTCAACTGGGGAATTACAAACGGTACAACTTTTGTCTCTGTTGGCCAGATTGACTCTACATAGAAATATAGGTCATCGCTCATTTTGTGATCTATTCTCACGTTTTCTTTTTGATCAGAGAACATGAAATGTAATGTTCTTTTGTTCCCTCTAGCAACAAAAACTTTCTCATTTCGATACTCCGAGTGCAGCTGCTCCTGCACTCACACCTCACCGAACACCCGTTGAACCTCGTCAATCCAACCTGTAAAATACACACATTTACTTTAGTTTATAATCATCATACTTTACCTAACTTTCGCTTTCTATCTTTAATTAATTCTTATCTCTCTCTTTCTCTTTCACAGTTTTCAATTTGCATATACAAGTTCTACTTAATTAATTGCATATATGTATATATACGTCTATATATACATATTTATATGCCTGCTTTATTTCTCCTCAGTCTCGTTTTGCGCGCGACTTTCACTAACTAAATTCTCATCTTTTCCCCATCTCTTATTTTTCATATAGCTATATTCGCATCTTTTTCTCACCTTTATCGATTCGAATCGTGACGTCTCTGACCTCTACGTCTGCGCCTTCACCAACAACACGGTTTTTAGCTGTTAAATATTTCGTCTCAATATTCAGCTTGACTCATCTCAACTCCTTTAAGGCAACTTACATTGTCTCCTCGAACTAGTTTTGACGTCCTGACCTTTATTTGCGCTGCTTAATTACTCATCTTGGCGTATGCACACTCGCGTTCCTCTCGTCTCATCCCCACTAGTTCGAGACCGTGTTGTTAAGCAACCTCCTCCCACGTTGACACGATGCCGCTAGCAAGTATCGGTCGTGTGTTTCAGAGGCGCTTTCTCCTCTCACGCACACATAGCTACGTATGTTGCGCGAGCACAGCACACAGCCCCGTGCCGACACATTCGGCGCGCCTGCCTGATGTGCTCTTACGCTCGTCTGCTTATCCCGCAGCGCGTATCTACACACTCTCTCTCTCTCTCTTATTCGCGCTGTGCACCGTACATGTGCGCGGCAACTATCAGCGCGTCTTTTCTCATCTCACATACACTCTGTTACCTACAATGTGCACGCACGGCATACAGCACCGCGCCAACTCTCTCGGCGCATCTCTCGTGTGCCGCGCCGGGCGTCCCGTTTTCGAACACCTCTCGACAATTTCTGCCTTACGAGGCTATCGCGGCGTCCCGCTAGCTCCCGCCAGGTCTGTTGTTCTATTTTTTCACGTCTCTCTCTCTCTCTCTCTCTCTCTCTCTCTCTCTCTCTCTCTTCTCCGCAAAAGATTAGTCGAGTCCCTAGTTCAACCCCACCTTGACTACTGTACGGTGGTCTACTTGGACGCGTCTGACGAACAGCGAGCGAGAGTGCAAAGATTGAGCAATTCATGTGTGAGGTACGTTACTGGGGCTAGGAGGGATGAGCATATCACCCCTACTTGAGACGTCTGGGCTGGCTCCGTATGGACTCACGCAGATTCTACTTCGCAGCCCTGCTACTATATAAAATAATTCGGATGCGTGAGCCCAGTTACTTGGCTGCCTTTTTTACGGTGCACAAGCCTAGGCCAACAAGCAGGGGAGTGCAGCCGGAGCTTGCTTTCCTGCCTTGAACTATAAGACGGGTGATAGAGCGTTTCTGGCTCAGGGTGCCCGCTTTTGGAACTCCCTCCCCCCCTCCCTGCGCTACCTTCCATCACTTTCATCATTCAAGAGGGCTGTGCGCCAACACCTGCTTGATCTCGACGCCTAGCCTCTCTATAAGGATGCTTAGAGCTGCCAGTGCGGGGACCTTTATCTAGTTTAGTATTAGACTGCGGATTAACTTTGATCTGTGATTTTTTGACTAAGCGGCTGTGATACCTTACTGTGATATTTTATGAAATGGTTAATGTATAACTGTAATTATTTTCCTTTTAGCGTATAGTACCAGCTGTGATATTTTCTCTAGTTTTATTTATTTATTTTGTCTTAATGAAGGGTCCTCGTGATTTTTAATGATTTTTATGTATTTTATTTTTATTTTATCATATGGTTCTTTTTTATTATTTTTTTATTATTTTTTTTATCGTAATTGAAGGTCCTCGTAGACAAACATATTTTTATGTATAATTTATATATTTGTATCAGGTTGTATTACTTTTATTTTTATATATTTTTATTATATCTTATTTTACTGTATTTTATTTTAAGTTATACACTGTATAAATTCTGTATTAATTATTTTGCCGCGAAGGCAAATAAATCGTATCTATCTATCTATCTATCTCTCTCTCTCTCTCTCTCTCTCTCTCTCTCTCTCTCTCTCTCTCTCTCTCTCTCTCTCTCTCTCTCTCTCCCTCTCTCTCTCTCTCCCTCTCTCTCTCTTTCTGGCTTGGTAAGTGTCGACATCGACAAATTTTTGCTCCTGACTTATTCGAGCATATCTAATAAACTATTCACTCCCCCGAGTGTTTTGTTAACAGAAAAGTAGCTCCAGCGGCTCTCAAGCTCTCCGCCTAAGGGCCCATGTATTACATGGTGTTTTATGAGCCAGGAGTTACTTTTCTTCAGAAAACGCTTACCATAACCTCCAAGGCCGACAACCAACCAACATAGCAATGAGCACATCCTGGCTTTAATCGTGGATGACAACATCGGCATCAACAACACTCCTCGACATCTACTCCCCGTCAATCCTTCACTGCACTGCATTACACGGCAAGTTACTTAATAGTCTTCACTGCAACAGCTTTCCAAACATCTTAACGGCGAATTTGAATATCACGGGTAACCGGGGAATGGTAGCGGACGGAAAGCTGTCAACAACAGCAGAGGTGAACGTGTATCTGTCGCGAAACATGGATAAGAGGTGAGCTGTATGTGGTGAATTTTCGACGAGGCAGCTGGGAGTGTGCCCGAAATGTCGTCGGCCGTGCCACTCCAAATGCTCCGGCAAGAAAAAAGGTGCCCTGTATGACTTATACCACAGTGAGGAGCAGCCAACAACATCGGCAAAGGCGTCAATTTCCATCAAGCCTACGGGTGCGCAGGTAAGCGCGCGTGCGTCGCTCTCGCAACGGCGCACGCCTAATTCCTCTAATATTGACCCCCACCATCGCGCGCCACTTGGGTCATCGAAACCTGCTATTAAGCTCTCCTCGCACGGCAGCAGCGCGCGCACGTCTTGATCGCTGCCTGCTACCAGCGCTGAGTCAGCGGAAGGGATTGCCGGAGTACAGGGGGCAGGAGCGCCAGAGAGAGCTGTCGGGCGGGACAACTGCCCGCAGGCGCCCGAAACTCACTATCTCGAAGCCGCCTATATCACCAGGCACCGATACCGGCATGGCCAAGCGATTCACTTCAAGCGATATGTTCGTACCAGAGCGCTTCACCACTGGCGGATATAAAGCATAAGGGTGTGGAGAACCTGCTGATCCCTCTGACCGCGATGGAACTACTATTCCAACGATTTGACATGCTCGAGGGGCAGCTTGACGACTTGAAAGCACTCGAGAGTCGGAGATCCGTGTCGCCTAGGACTGCCACCTCGTCTCCAAAATTGGAAAATAACACTTGTGTTACGGAGCTGGCCACGCGGGTCTCTGCTCTCGAGTGGCTAATTAATAATCAAAATATTCTATTAGAAAGTCTGAATATAACATGCAAGCTGCTTCTCGAGGAAAATTCAATACTTAAATCTAAGTTTGACAACGCGCAAAATAGTGTTTTCGATATAAACACCAACCCTTGTGATGCTGGTTGCTCCAATCCAACTACGAGCATTCACTGCCAACCGAGTTTTCCGACCTCCCGGCCATTCCCTGGGGCTCTTGTCGCGGGATCTGGGAGCTGCGGTGCTGAGTCGTGTGAGGTAATATTAAACGGCGTACTAGAAAGGGAATGTGAAATAACTAACGAGGTTCGAAATGATATTGCCTTCGCGGTCCTCAGCACTGTCCTTCCCTCTCTCAAAAGGGAAAATATCCTTGGTACACGAGATCTGCGGTCCCGAGGCCTGCCTGAGGAGGTAGGAGAGGCAGGGGAGGGCTTGGCTTCGCGTTCAGGTGCTCCGCGTTCTTGTGTAGTAAACCTCAGGAGCGCGGACCTTGTCAGGGAGGTGATGCGGGCAAAGCATGCGCTCTCCAACAATTACTTGGCATCGTCGGATATTAAGTCTGAACTGCTTAGACCGGACTCTGCTGCCTGCATGCCGAGATCTAAGATTTTTATAAATGAAATGCTGCCCCGAGAGAAATTTTTGTTTTTTAAAAGTTTGAGGCCCATCGCTCAGGGGCTGGGCTTCAAATACGTCTGGCATGCGGGTGGTCGATTTTTGGCTCGGCGCAAAGGAGGAGAGCGAGCGCACGTGCTCGCTTTAGCTGCCGACTTGCAAGCCATTCGTACGAGTACGGCGTACCAGTCTGCTCCCAAACAACTTCTACCTAAAAGTAACTCGCTGAGTAACGTAGTTACAAACAACAACACTCCTGAAATGAGGCAGGGAGCAGCCCAGGTGGTCGAGTCGGTGCAAGCCTTGTGACTGGGCCCGACTTCTGTCGACGGAGGAGGGGGAGAGTGCCCGCTCAAGGCGGGGTTTCTGAACATAAATTCTATTAGATCGCGAATAAATAATCTTCGCACGTACCTGGCTGAGGATCCTTCCTATCACCTCTTTGGTATAGCGGAGTCATGGCTGGGCCCGATTGTTGACGACGGTCTCATTCGGATTGAGGGCTACTCGGTGATCAGGCAGGATCACAATATCAATGGCGGCGGGGTTGCCCTGTTTGTGCGCGATGATTTCAATGTTATAAAATTGGCATCTTCTGATACTCAGGGATTGGGAAGATCGGAAATTCCTGAGTATTTATTCTGCCGCGTACAGAAGGGTGATTCTCCCCCTATTTTGGTCGGTGTTATCTATAGACCCCCACATATTGCCATGCAGAAAGATACCGATCTATTTGATGTCCTGCGCGATCTTGCCGGCGAGTATAGCCACAAAATCATCATGGGGGATCTGAATGCTGATTTTTCGTCGGTAACTGATGCAGATGCATATACTATTAGGAACTTGGCCAAAGAGTTGTCTCTTCAAATTGTGCAGCATGGCCCGACTCACCATAACACTCCAACAACTCACACGTGGATTGACTTGATCCTTGTAGATGACAATGACGAACTGCTAGGGCATGAGAATGAATGCTTACCCAGTTTCGGCAAACATGCCATCATTGATGCTACCATCGCACGCTATGTGCCTGCTCCTGTAAAAGAGTCATTCTCTTACAGAGATTATAAAAAGATATGTCCTGTCACACTAAATGAACTGCTCGCACGCTGTGACTGGGTAAGCACAAATTCTATCGAATCCGATCTGGAGGGGGCGTTAAATAATTTAACTTCGAATTTGAACCTAGCTCTTGATCACTTAGCACCTTTAAAAACTGTAAAGCCCAGAAAAAAATATGCTCCGTGGCTTGGTCCCGAGCTGAGGCAGCTCATTGACAAACGCAAGGCAACGCACAGACGCTACAAGCGTACTGGGCGGGCGGTACTGTTCGATGAGTTTCTTCGGGTCAGTAACGAGGTCGACTCGCGCATCGCTCAAGAGCGTAACTCCTTCCTTCACAAACATCTCTCAGACGCTCTTGATGCTAACAAGGATGTTTGGAAGGAAATGCGCAACATCGGCCTCCTACCGCGGCGAAAAGAGGAAGATCTTCACGGTCTTACACCGGGGGAGTTGAACGCTCACTTTCCCGGGATATCCATGTCCCCCCTTGAAAACATCGAAGTTGCAATGGACAGCATACTATCTGCGAGCAAGGAAGGTTTTTCTTTTAAACCTGTTGATCTGAATGACGTAGTGATTGCAATATCTCACTTCTCCTCGCATGCAAAGGGGGCAGACGGGGTTCCCCAAAAGGTCATCGTGAAGGCTCTTCCGGTCATAGGCGAGTACTTGGTTAAAATCTTTAATACCTCTTTTGCACAGGGAGTCTTTCCGGGCTCTTGGAAGCGGGCGCAGATAATTGCGCTGAAGAAAAATGCAACCTCGTCTACACCATCGGACTTCCGTCCAATTGCGCTACTCTGCTTCCTTTCCAAGGTGCTTGAAAAGATTGCCCATGACCAAATCACGGAGTATCTCAAACACAATAGTATACTTGATCCTCTCCAGG
Source organism: Torymus aiolomorphi (assembly GCA_036365515.1). Classification (NCBI taxonomy): domain Eukaryota; kingdom Metazoa; phylum Arthropoda; class Insecta; order Hymenoptera; family Torymidae; genus Torymus; species Torymus aiolomorphi. The sequence continues at coordinate 102,522,016 of CM070876.1, read as the reverse complement.
CCGAATTCCGTAAGCACCATAGCACTCAGACAGCACTTCTCAAGCTGACCGATGACATTCGTATGGGTATTGATAACAGGAAACTGACGCTACTGTTACTGTTTGACTTCAGTAAAGCCTTTGACACGCTTTGACCGCCAGAACTCCTGCGCAAACTCCAACAGCTCGGATTCTCCAGGTCGGCTCTCCTGTGGACTAAATCATACTTACAAGGTCGCACCCAGATGGTAATTTCCAACAAAAGTGGAAATTCTGATTGGCAAGAAACGAATCTGGGAATTCCACAGGGTTCCATCCTGGGTCCTCTGCTGTTTTTCTATACGTAAACGACCTACATGACATACTTGACGGGCGGACAATAAAACACATATTCTATGCAGACGATCTCCAAATTTACCTGCATATCACTAAGGATGAAATTTTGAAGGGCATGGCTCGGGTATCTGATGCGGCACGAATGGTGGCTGAATGGGCTGAGAGCTCTGGACTGCATCTCAATCCTAGCAAAACCAAAGCAATTCTATTTGGATCTAGAACCGGTGTGAACACGGTAAATTCACTGGGATTGCAGGGTATTGGCCTGTGCTCTGGAGAGCTTGTCCCATTCAGTAGCGAGGTCGTGAGTCTCGGTGTTACCCTTGACAGCAAACTAACATGGAAACCGCATATTGAAAAACTTGCAAAAAAAGTCAATAAAGCCCTATATAGCTTGCGGTTTATTAGGGCATGTACAACCGAGACCCTTCGCAGGAGACTAGTTGAGTCATTAGTGCAACCGTATTTGGACTACTGTTCGGTGGTCTATATGAATGCAACCAGAGAACAGCGCGAGAAAGTGCAACGATTATGCAATGCAAGTGTCAGATATATAACTGGGGCTAGGAAGGATGAGCACATAACACCCGACAGGAGACACCTGGGTTGGCTCCGAACAGACGCACGCACATATTATTTCGCAGCAGTATTAATGTACAAAATTCTACGGCTGCGTGAGCCCTGTTATTTGGCTGCTTTCTTTACGAAGCACAAGCACAGGCCTACCAGTCGTGGTGTGCAGCCAGAGCTCAGAACCCCCGCCTTGAACTATAAAACGACCGACAGGGCGTTTCAGGCGCAGGGTGTCAAACTCTGGAACTCTCTCCCTCCCTCTGTACGCTACCTACCATCGTTATTGTCATTTAAGAGGGCGGTGCGCCAGCACCTATTTGATCTTGACGCCTAGCCTTTCCAGGAAGGCTGGAAGCTGCCAGCACGGGGATGTACATATAGATTAATACTTTAACTTTGCGGACTAAGTTTGATCTGCGTTATTTTGACTAAGCAGCTGTGATTTTTTACACTAACTATTACTGTGATATTACTATAATAGGTATTTCAAATGTGATATCTTATAAAATGTTTCTTAAACTGTGATTTACAAATTGTATTCTTAACTGTGATATCCATTTTAGAGTTTTACAAAATGTATTTTAACTGATATCCATTCTAGGGTGTAGTATAACCAGCTGTGATATTTTACATATTTTTACTCTTTTTTATAAAATTAAGGTCCGTGTGTAAATAGGTATTTAATATTGCATTCTGATTTTATCATTTTTGATATATTCCATTTTATTTTTTTTTTTTGTAAATTTAGACGCATTCTTTTATTGTATTTTTTATCCTCTTTTTATTTTTATGTTTAAATTGTATTTTTATTTTAACTTATGCATTGCATAAATTGTTGTATAAATTGTTTTGCCGCGAAGGCAAATAATAAAATATCTATCTATCTATCTATCTCTCCCTCTCTCTCTCCCTCTATCTATCTATGGCTATCCTATCGCGCGCCGCTTCTCAGCGCAGCCACCGACACTGCACTCACACACTCCTTTGCGCGGCCAGCGATTCTCTCTCTCTCCGTGCATACGTGTCGCCGCGCGAGCTCCGCCGACACCGCACCATCGCCTCTCCCACAGCGCGTCTATGTATGCGTTCCCTCTTCGCAGCGCGCATCGACCTTTTCTCTCTCTCTCTCTCTCGTGTTCGCGCTGCACACGTTACACACGCGTGACTCTCGTCGACACACCTCTGTGTGTTGCCGTACGCGCTCCTTCTCCGCGCGATTCTATACTCTGCTGTGCGCGTTTGCTGCCGCGCCTCACCTTATCACCACGACCACTCTCTCTCTCTCTCTCTCCGTACATACGCACGGCCGTCGGCTCTCTCTTCATGCGCGCTGCCGCTGCGCGCGAGCCTCTTGACACGCGTCGATGCCATGAGCGCGCTCTCACACCTCCCGCCGCTCTCCTCATGCATGGCGCTCTCTCGGTGGGAAGGCGGAAGCCACGAGGCGACGCCATGACACTCGGTCCCTTGACGCGCTAACCTTTGCGCGCGCCGGCCGGTTCCGGGAATTCGACAAATTTCCTTTCACGTTTCCACGAAATTTTACATCTTTCGATTCACGTTTTTCTGTTCTCACTTTCTGCGTGTCTTTCTACTCAAAATGTTACACTTTTCAGTTCGTGCTTTTCATTTCTATCTTTCCGCACGTCTCTACTCGAAATTTCCGTTTCGATTCGTGCTTTTGACTTCTAATTTTCCACGCGTCTCTACTCGAAATTTCACACGTTTCGATTCGCGCTTTTCATTTCTATCTTTCCGCGCGTTTTTCTTACTTTTCACGACTCCTAGTTTTCGCGCCTTTTCGACCGAATTACTTTCGCACTTCACTTCTCACTATTCTTACATAACTTTATCGGTCGTTTCACCTGGCCCACCAGTCGCCATTTTCGCCTCGATTAACCGCCCTGATACAGTGCTGCTTCCTGGGGCTGCGTGGTGAAGTGAAATGCGAACAGGGAGATACTCTCTCCTGCCCTTGAGTCCTTTCTTCCGTCTCACTTAACGCACACACGCGAGCACCTCCCGTCTTAGCACTTCTCAAATCCAAAAGCATTTGTGCAATGGAAGCGTTTCCTACCGGCCCATAACCTGTTGGAATATTGGTAGGTAGGAGAACGCAATAAAGAGGAACACAATACAATTTAAGTAAACCAGGACTTTATTCAATGCTTCGCACCTCTCTTACATACACAAGACTTCATCTGACAACGGACCCAGTCCGACTGATGGCGCGCTCGCCCGGCGCTCGCTTCAGCGCTCCGCGGCCCTCCCCTCTCTACCAGAGTTCGCAGTTTACAAGGTGTTACTGCCTAAAACCCAACAGTAACACTCATGTAAGCGCGGCCATTTTATCAACCACGAGTGCGCGACGTTAATCTCTCGACGCTCTCATTGCCCGGCATCTATCAATCTGCACTTAATCAATATAATATTCATTGTGCAATTTCTGTAAGTAGTGTCCTCACCAGTAAGCTGGAACTTCAGACATCAGGATATAGCTCATCTACATTCTCGGCAAATCTCAATTGAATGGAAAAACTCACTCCGTACAACAGGTTAGTTTCCTCACAGAGGGAACGACTCTTCATTATATTACATTCACCAACATATTATATTGCAGTTATTAGTGTGATAGTGATTTTTAAGAATTATTTAATTTCTAAATGTTGATTGCATCTAATGGCCAAGGTATACTACCAATATTTGTTGTACGAGATGGTAAAAAATAAATAAAACAACAAATATTGGTAGTAACCTTGGCCATTAGATGCAATCAACATTTACTTATCACTACTACCATTAGCGTCTTCATTAAATATTATTTAATTTCTGACAATATATTGTAACTTTATTTTGTTAATCTTTGTGTGACTCAATTTATTTAAAACACCCACGATGTGTCCTCAATATTATTACTGCATTCTTAAACATTATGCGTTAATAAACTGAATTTAATCAAATAAGTCTTCAGACTAACAAAAAACTCACTGTTTTGTCTTACTTTATACTTTCGGAGAAAGTAAGTTTTAATATTATTACATTGATAAGCTTCCCTAGATATGAATTTACAATTGCAATATTTTCAAGGAAGAAAAACTTTCGTTGTTTCATTATTACCTACAGACAAGGGAAATAACAATATTCTCAACATAAAGTTTTTGAATTCGATGAACTATAATATTTTGACTAACAGTACAGCTTATCGCCAAAGGAGAATACTTAAATTTTCTTTTAGAAAGGTTAATGATTCAATAAACATTCGTTGACTAATAAAACAAATTCAAATAACTATGATGCACATACAATTTATACAAAATTTTAACACAACTTTATGAAAACATTCTTAAGTTGTTTTATTATCTTCATTTCTAGAATTTCAAAAATAATCATTATGGAGATATAGAAAAGAGTATACTTGATGTAATTCATCCGGATGCTTCCTACGCCCGTGGAAGTTGTTCTGCCATTCAGCGATGTTTTGCTATTAAACCGAATGTCAATGAACTGTTGGACATCATTAGACAAGCTTACTGCGAAATTATTGACAACATGATTCGTAAGTAAACTCGTAGTATGTTTTTATTGAATATATAATATGTAGTAGATTGGTTCTACGTTCCTAAGCGTGATTCATCACGTGACGATTTTGGGCGATTTATGACTTGATAAATCATTTGGTAAATCGCATAATCAATATTTTCGTAAAATACGATAATCACGATTGTTCAATTCCAAATTGAATTATCACCTGACGATTTGGCGCGATTCATCGTGTTATTAATTACTGACAAATCACCCGACAACCTTGAAGAAAGTTGAAAATATCGAATGCAAAATTTTACAATACTAGCTACATTCAACGCGCTTCGCGCGTAAAATTATTACTATTGTTGTTATTATTATTATTCTTTGAGGTTATGAATGTGATCAAGTTAGTTAGTTTCAATTTAAAACTTTCTGTCTGAGAATGCCATAATATAATGAGGACATGCTGTGGGTGTTTGAAATAAATTTGAGTCACACACTAATTAACAAGGTAAATTCACTATATTGTAAAAGTCAATGAAAGCTGAAATAACTATTACATAATTACAATGATTATTAAAATTACAGTTGTAGTACACAAAGTTAAATAAAATTGGTGTTACAAAGTTGTGTGTACGTGTTATAAAACCGTTATACGAGTTTGAGTTTTTTGTGTGTGTGAGTTCCGCAGAGAAATTGTTGAGTTGTGCTGAGAAATCTCATTGAGTCTCACAGTGAAGGTACTGCTTGCATAAATGATCACAATTAATATTATTGGTTAACGTGATCTTAGAACTAAAACATAAAAAGGATTATGTACACCAATTTTTAAGAAAATTTAAAGAAAATCGATTTTCCGGTGAACTACCTTAACACGAGTTTCTTATACTTATAATTAACGTTCTAATTATCTTGTCAAAGCCAAAAAATTTATTGTTGATTTCCAGTTTGAAAACCCACTAACAAAAAAATGGTTTTTGAAAAATTTCAACAAAAGTTTTTAACTCAAATACCCTTGAATTATATCATTTATTTTTTCTTTCTTATTTTTTTTTTAACAACGCACTTGCTAGAAGATATAACGAAAGTAAAATAAAGGAACGAGGCATAATATACATATAATATAGATAGTAATATGATTGCACTTAAGGGGATGTGAAACAGTTGCGTAGATCCCTACTATATCGGCATCGACATTTTATTTTTTTCCCTTAATTCTAGAAACTTTTTTGAGAAAAATAGGACCGTCTTGGCTTCCGAAATGATGCAAGCAATATCTCATTAAATTTTGGTGTAATATCAATCATGGACTACATTTACCAGAAAACGTGTTTGAAATCTTCTAATTTTTGGAAATTGTGTTTAAAATTAATCTGGAAAATGTAGTGCGTCAAATTATCTCAACATTTAATGAGACATAGCTTGTATTATTGCGGAGGACAAGACGATCATCTTTTTCGGAAAACTTTCTGGAATTAACGAAAAAAAAAAAATAAATAAAATAAATAAATAAATAAAATAAAGATGCCGGTACGGTGGTGATTTACGCATCCGCTTAATATAAATTAACAATGAGAGTAGTAAGCTGATCTTGAATTTCGAGATCATAGTCGAATCTCGATCGCGATTGAAATTATGACAAAATGAGGCAATTTACATTTAACTGAGCAAAATCGAAGAAAAACAAACGAGTAGCTAACTGAAATTTTGACAAACATGCTTTTAAAATGTCTTTTCAAAAACTTTGTTTCACCAACACAAAGCGACTTATGTATAATGATGCGAGCATACAGAGTATTATGCGCACAACCAAACAACTGGCTTTAATCTATGAAAAAAACGCCGAAAGCAGTCCAGGCTACAGATTAATTCGAAAGAATAGAGATGCTAACAACGTATTCCGCTATTTGATAACAGAATCTTATAAGGACATTCTAAGGCAAATAAGTTATTGAAATTTTTTTTTTAAACTTCAATACAGAACTATTTTTCATAAGTATTATAGATTTTTTTTACAATATAGGTGGCAGTATTCGAAGTTTAGGAAAACCCGTGTAAAAAAGTTGATATAGCAAGAAAATCAAAGAAAGATGAGTATAAAAAATGGCACTATTTAATACTTCTTAAGATGTAAATTATTGCCTAATCGAAAAATAATAAAATAGTACAATATTTTTCGACATAGTATGTGTAAAGTTGGACTTTTCGGACTGTTTTCGGTCCATAAAGTGCTACTATACTTACCGTAAAGTAGCTTTTTACGGCCCGTCAACAGTCCGTAAAGTAGAACTACACGGATACTATATCAAAATAGTAGTTTTCGGTAGTAGGCCGTAAACTAACATTTTACGGACCGTGTAAGAATTGATGCGTCCGAGGACCGCTGTAGCCGGTCCGAGAATGCATAATTCTCACCAAAACCGTAAAATTTTACGGCCGGGTCATCAGTATATTACAGTTTTGCAATGAATTTGGAATGGAAGCAAATTTGAAGCTAACACGATTTTGAAATTTTTGTTACCTATTAAAAATGATAATTGTAATACTGTTTTAAGATTTTTATATAAATCAAAAGTGATACTTTTTTGATTACTTTAAGATTTTTCAAATATTAAAAAAAATAATTTTACGATTATTTTGAAATTTTCTCTAAAACGTTAATTATTTTAAAGAACGTTAATTTTAGAACAATAAACTTATTAACAAATATACATTTTAATGCAAATACATGTAAGTACATATAACGCAAGTAACCAAAAATTTAATATAATACGTTAATATAATATGCACCGCATGATACTTTTTCTACAATAACACTTATCAACTATAGCACACATATAATATTATATTTAAATTATATGTTAATAAAATGACAAAATCTTTTCACAAAAATTTCTTCTAAGCTATTGCTATATATTTTCGCTCGAATCCTGGTGCAGCTGATGGCAGTATACCAATGCTGGTGCTGAATCGACTTGATGGAAACTGAGCACGTTAGCGGCGTTACGCCAAATTCTGTAAAAAGAGAAAAATATATCACAAAGTTCTTTATCTTATAAAAGTAAATGGTATTTTCAGTGTATCAATGCGAGGAAGGATTTAAGTTAAACGAGTATGTATACAAGGTGGTTATGAGATTGTGTAGCATTATCATTTTTACTATGAAAATATTTACTTTTGTGTCGACAAATATTTGTATACTTATCTAATAATTTCCACCAGTTCCTCGTTTCACCAATACTAATTATTCCTCGTACTTCATAACTTGGAAAAGTTTTTATCGATATTTTTGAAAATTTTATGATGTTCCGCGTGATAGAATAAAAATGTGTTATTGAAGTCCGAAAAACAGAAAATTTTCAAAAATATCAATAGAAACTTTTCCAAGTTATTAAGTACGAGGAATAATTAGTATTGGTGAAACGAAGAACTGATGGAAATTATTAGATAAGTATATAAATATTTATCAACGCAGAAGTAAATATTTTCATAGTAAAAACAGATCGCTCGATTATGCTATACAACCGCATAACACCCCTTCTATACACACTCTTTTAATTTAAATTCTTTCCCCACATCGATACACACAAAATATTATTTATTTTTATAAGATAAAGAACTTTATGATATATTTTTCTTTTTTTACAGAATTCAGCATAACATCTATACCCGATAAAAAAGCGATCTGTTGGGCGAGAAAAAATGGAAATGGTGCTCAGGTTCCGTCAAGTTGATTCAGCACCGGTAACGGTGTACTGCCATCAGCAACAACCACGATTCGAGCGTAAATTGTATAGCTATAACTTAGAAAAAAATTTGTGAAAACATTTTGTCATTTTGTTAACATTTAATATAAACATAATATTATGTGTGTGCTATAGTTGATAAGTATTATTTTAACGTGAAAAACGTGTGATGAGGTATAATTTTATTGACGTGTTATATTGAATTTTTGGTCATTTGGGTAACACATGCTTACATGTATGTGCATGCAAATGTATATTTGTTACAAATTTTATTATTCATACAAAAATGATGATAAATCGTGTTTAATTCAGTTTTTGGTTTTATATTTTTAGTTTAAATTAAGGGTATTAACGTTTTAGAGACAATTTCCAAATAATCAATTTCAAAATAATAATTTTTTAATATTTCAAAACTATCAAATAATCAAAAAATATGATTTAGATTTATATAAAAATCTTAAAGCAGTCTCAAAATAATTATTTTCAATTGGTAGAATTCCAAATTCATTGCAAATCTGTAATATATAAAGATGTCAATAATATCTTTTTGTTATTTTTCGATTAGGTAGTAATTGACATCTTAAGAGGTATTAAATACTGCCATTTTTTTGTGACTTATCTTATTTTTTGAGTAGTCAAGGCTACGGATTAACGCGAAGGTATGGCGAAAGAATCTTTATTAGAATATGATACATTTATATCAGCGTGCGAGATAGAGAATGTATGTGCAGCGCCATCACGCGAGTAAGAGCACTGCGATTGTAGCAAGAGCGAGCGGCCGAAGCGGGAGCTCACTCGTAAGTCATCCTCCGCAGAGAGCGGTTGTAGAACAGAAGTCGGGAGAACTAATAAAGTTATTGTTCACGTTAGCCGGCGTCACTTATTTGCTATCCTGTGTCCCACACCTTCTTCACCATATTTAACATGGTAGCGGAGTGCCTGATTTAGGTAAGTGTTAAAAAAAGACTCTGACCCAATACAAGCCTCGGCGAGTATTGTGGCAGCTTGCTACAAGAAGAGAAAAAGAGTTCGAGAACAAAGGAAAACGCATGGGCGAAAACGAAGAAAAGTTGGCCGAAATAAAAAGTGAAAGTCACGAAGAGTTTTTTGATACAGAAATTAAAGAAGAAAAAAAGGAAGTTCCTGTTGAAAGCGAGATGGCATCGGAAAACAAAGGATTTACCTCACAAGTATTTGATGGGACACATTACGACAAATGGAAGTACAAGTTGAAATTGTTCTTGGAATTTAAAGAGTGCAATGAAGTTATCGAAAATGATGAAAGACCGGCATCGATAACAGAAATCGAATGGAGAAAGAAAGAAATAATTGCCAAAATTATATAGTGAACAGTATGACAAATACGCAGCTAGAATTAATTATTTCAGAAGAAACTGCAAAGAAAATGGTTGCTAAGTTAGATGAAAATTACTTAGTCAAAAGTAGTTCTGTGAAATTATTATGTAAAAGAAGACTACTTGATTTGAAAATGGAAGAAAGTGAAAACCCGACAGACTTTTATAATAACTTTGAAAAATTAGTGAACGAATTGAAAAATGCTGGGGAAAATGCGACAAAAGAAGATAAGTTGAATTACTTCTTGTCAACGCTACCAGAAAATATGTCACACATGGTTGATATTGTGGATGCATTAGCTGAAAAGGAGAAAACAGTGGAATTTGTGAAATCAAAATTGGAATTTGAGTTTAAAAAGAAACATGGTGAAAGTGAAAATTCGAGATCAAACGCGTTTACGTTTGAGAAACGAAGAGATGATAAAAGGACATGTTATGTATGTGGTGGTGTAGGACACATACAGTACGATTGCCCAACGAAGAAAAACAATTCGTGGAATCAAGGGACGCCGCAGCAAGGAGGCGGCAGAGGAAGCCGTGCGCCACAAAGAGGAGAGGGCAACGGCAGAGGCTACATCATGCAGCAGCGAGGAACGAGTTCCAACCGGCGTGGAAGGAGCGGCTACCGACAACGCGGCCGAGGCGCGCGAGGCAGTGATGACAACAGCGCAGGTCATCAGAGCGCAGAGAAAAGGGAAGCATTCAACACGTCAATAGAGATAAGGTCTGCGAATACTGAGAACAGTAATATAAGTAAAAATAAAATAGAATGGATTTTAGATAGTGATTGTACAGACCACGTGAATAATAATGAAAATTATTTTAGTGATTGTATTATATTAAAAGAACCGATTAATGTTAAAGTAGGTGACGGTAGAATTTTGAAAGCGACTAAAGTTGGTCATGTAATTAGTAAATTCGAAACATTTAAAGAAGAGATAGATATTGAATTAAAAAATGTATTTTACGTGAAAGATATGGATAAAAACTTAATAAGTTTTGGTAAAGTAACTGATAATTATAAAGTAATATCTATCGGAGATAGTTCAAAAATATATAATAGAGACAACAAATTGATAGCGATAGCATGGACAAATGGGTAGAATTTATAAAATGACAAGTTGTTTAGTGAATAATATAGAGTCTAATATAGTAAGAAAAGATAACAGTAAAATGACTTTAAAGGAAAAGTGGCATAGAACATTGGGGCACGTTAATTTTAGTTATTTGAATACTATGTGTAAAAATCATGTATTGGAAGGTTTGCCAAATGAAATAGAATCAGATTATCTTAAATGTGCTACGTGTATTGAGAATAAAATGCACAACATTCTATTTGAAAATAATAGAAAAAGAGCACAAGACATTTTAGAAATAGTGCATACAGACTTAAATGGGCCACACTCTGAAGGTTATAAAGGGGAAAAATATTTCTTAACTTTTGTTGATGATTATAGCAAAATAGGTAAAATTTATTCGATTAAGACAAAAAATAAGGGCTATGACAAATTTATTGAATACATAAATTTAGTTGAGAATAAAACTGGAAAAAAAATTAAGAAACTAAGATGTGATAATGGTACTGAGTATTTAAATAAAGATATGTATAAATTGCTTAGAGCAAAGGGAATTGAAATAGAAACATGCCCACCTTATGTGCATGAACTTAACGGTACAGCTGAAAGGTATAATAGGACAATTATGGATAGTGCTAGGTGTTTGTTAGCTGAGTCTAAGGTAGAGAAAAGATACTGGCCAGAAGTTGTCTGCTCCGCAGCATATTTGAAAAATAGTACTATTGCAAACACGTTAGTAAGAAATAAATCTCCGTATGAGATATTTTTTAATGAAAAGCCAGACACTAAGTATTTAAAATTGTACGGAAGTAAAGTATTTGTGAAAAGTACCGGAAAGCAAAAGAAATTCGATATGGGATAGAAAAGCGGATTTAGGTATTTCGATAGGTTACGATGTAGTAGGTTACAGAGTTCTAATAGGGAATAGAGTTATTGTAGCTAGACACGTTGATGTTATAGAAGAAGATATAAAATGCATTGGGTTTAATGATATAGAGGAAGGAAATGATAACAATAATGACTTAATCCCTTCACCTACTTCGACCCTCAGGGAGAGTAGTGGAAGTAAAACCAATTTAGAAAATTTAAATGAAAATGTAAATAATAATGAAAATGTTGAAAATGAAGTAGAAGAAATACCTGAATTAAGAAGGTCTCAAAGAAATATTAGAAAGCCTAGTAGATTTGATGATAGTTTTGTATATAGCGGTTGCATATATGTTAATTATTCAAAAGGTTATTGCTCTCCCAATCTGCTCGCATTCAATGATAATTTTTATTGAGGGTGTAGTGAATTCATATACCATAGATCCTTTCGAGCATCATAAATTTATTGATACACCGACGTTTCGGGAGTATAATTAACTCCCCTTATCAAGACTAAACACAATGAACATACAAAAAATATTAAACATAACGGCAATTATAAAATTTCTTGTTACATTAAAGAAAAAACTTTCTTTTCCCTTACCATTCGAGGTGGTATATCAATTTACAAATTTATAAAGCGGCCATAGCGTGGACTCCGCGTGTCAAACAGTTTTTCTTTTTACAATAGATTTTTATTAAATCACCAACATTTGTAAAGCAATACCTGTATAATGAGAATATTTAGAAAATTAAATTGTACTAAAGAAAAAACCCAAAATAAGAAAAAAGGCATGAAAATTTAAAAAAAAAACGTACATGTTACAAATCAGTCGTTTAGTCATAACGTCAAAAGCTGTTTTACCCAGGATGACATAATCTCACTGTCCAAAAGAGACAATAAGAGTTACGGGCATCTCCGGGGCAATTTATACGGAATAAAGTAGTGGGGATAGAAATTTAGTAAGGAAATTGACTTAGTAACGCAGTGCCCACCAATGAAAAACTACTCTCTGCTGCGTAACTGACGAGAATTTAGGAATTTGTTAGGTTTGTTACGTATGTTGGTTGATCTATTAACAATGTCGACTGTGGATTTATAACAATTTTTTAGTTTGATAGTCTCAAACTGTCTATTCATATTATTATTGGTACTATAAATGGGTAACATCTCAGAAAACAATCTTTTATTCTTATAACTTTCGTGATCAGCGATATTGACCTTATTAAAATCTATTTTATGATTATAAAAGTTTGCATGTTCGGCTAAAGCCGACGTGGTGTCACCATTCTTAACACTACGCTTGTGTTCATTAATGCGTAATCGTAATTGTCTACCTGTCTGTCCAATATATGACATTTTACAATCAGCACAATTCACTTTGTAAACTACACCACTTTTTTCAAACTTATCAACATTATCCTTACCTAATTTAATGTATTTAGAAAGTTTATTGCATGGTTTTTGTATAACCTTATAACTATTACGAGACAGAATTGATTTTAATTTGTAACTGAGATGTTTAACGTATGGGATAACGATGAGCGATTTTTTAGAATCATCTGCAGTATTCGAATCGTATAGGTCAATTTGTAATTTTTTTGTAAAAGATAACCTACATTGTATACTCTCGTTAATAAATTTTAACGGATTCTCAACAAGTAATTGTTTTACAATATTTAAATTTTGTACATGAAATCTACTGTGTGATAAATTAATAGCTTTATCAACCAAACCATAAACAATCGCTCTTTTTTGTGATAAAGGATGATGCGAATCAAAGTGACCCAATCTACCAGAATAAGTACTTTTTCTGTACCAATTTGAAATAATTTTATTACCTTCTCTTATTAGAGACATTTCTAAAAAATTGATAGATTTATTCTCTTCATTTTCCATCGTGAATTTCAAATGTTCATTAAACTCATTAAATTCACATAAACATCGATCTATATCATTTTCCTTAATAATCAATAGACAGTCATCAACATAACGTTTATAGAAAACAACACTATTTTTAAGGACATTAAGACAATGAAGTTCTAAACATTCGAGAGCTAACTCTCCAAACCACGGACTAGAACAACCACCCATAGGAGCCCCATGAATTTGTTTGAAGTACTTGCCATCAAATTTAAAATATGTAGAAGACATAAGAAAAATAACACCATCAAGAAACTCTTGTAAACTTAAATTAATTCTGCACTTTAAATATTTCCATTTACGTCTGATCCCCGTAAGCACTAAATCAATATTTATGTTAGTGAATAATGAAACAACGTCAAAGAAAACTAATCTACAATTATCGGGTACGTTAATTTTTGAGACAGAATCTAATAATTCGTAACTATTTTTAAGTGAGGATTTAGGTTTCGGCAAATACTTTATAAAAAACGTAGAAATAGCTTTATCAAGTTTATACGTTGGCGAGTTAACCGTCGAAACAATAATTCTGATTGGCAAATCTTTTTTATGGATCTTTATTAAGCCATATGCACGCGCTAGATCTGTATTGTTATTGTTTGTTTTCAAAATGTCAAACGCCACGATTATTCTACTTTTTTATTAATAAATCTACTGACTTTTTTAGAATGTTAAGTGGACTTTTGGAAAGTTGCTTATAATATTTATCATCCGAGAGAACTTCAAGGACTTTTTTATTATAATTTTCCCTGTCAATTGCAATCGTAACATTTCCCTTGTCAGCTTTAGTAAATAATATATTTTTGTTATCTTTAACAAATTTGTCAGTAGCTGACATTTTACTCATAATAACTGCATCTGTATGTGACAAATGTAATTTCTTTTTTGCAAAGGAATTTACACAGTTAACTAAGTCACCACGTAATTTATTAGATTCATCAGACACGTCTGTAATATAAGAATCCAAATTTTTAAGAATTTGAAAATATGTGCTCTGACTCGGATTGCATGTAAAATTAAAATTCTGCCCTAGCCTAACAATATCCTGTATATATTGTGGAATGTGATTTTCCGTTAGGTTTATAAACCATTTGTCATACCTATTGTTATCATTAGTATTATCACCAGTATCATTAGTAATATCTCGTAATAGTTATAAGGTTATACAAAAACCATGCAATAAACTTTCTAAATACATTAAATTAGGTAAGGATAATGTTGATAAATTTGAAAAAAGTGGTGTAGTTTACAAAGTGAATTGTGCTGATTGTAAAATGTCATATATTGGACAGACAGGTAGACAATTACGATTACGCATTAATGAACACAAGCGTAGTGTTAAGAATGGTGACACCACGTCGGCTTTAGCCGAACATGCAAACTTTTATAATCATAAAATAGATTTTAATAAGGTCAATATCGCTGATCACGAAAGTTATAAGAATAAAAGATTGTTTTCTGAGATGTTACACATTTATAGTACCAATAATAATATGAATAGACAGTTTGATACTATCAAACTAAAAAATTGTTATAAATCCACAGTCGACATTGTTAATAGATCAACCAACATTCGTAACAAACCTAACAAATTCATAAATTCTCGTCGGTTACGCAGCAGAGAGTAGTTTTTCATTGGTGGGCACTGCGTTACTAAGTCAATTTCTTTACTAAATTTCTATCCCCACTACTTTATTCCGTATAAATAGCCCCGGAGATGCCCGTAACTCTTATTGTCTCTTTTGGACAGTGAGATTACATCATCCTGGGTAAAACAGCTTTTGACGTTATGACTAAACGACTGATTTGTAACATGTAAGTTTTTTTTTAATTTTCATGCCTTTTTTCTTATTTTGGGTTTTTTCTTTAGTACAATTTAATTTTCTAAATATTCTCATTATACAGGTATTGCTTTACAAATGATGGTGATTTAATAAAAATCTATTGTAAAAAGAAAAACTGTTTGACACGCAGAGTCCACGCTATGGCCGCTTTATAAATTTGTAAATTGATATACCACCTCGAATGGTAAGGGAAAAGAAAGTTTTTTCTTTAATGTAACAAGAAATTTTATAATTGCCGTTATATTTAATATTTTTTGTATGTTTATTGTGTTTAGCCTTGATAAGGGGAGTTAATTATACTCCCGAAACGTCGGTGTATCAATAAATTTATGATGCTCGAAAGGATCTATGGTGTATGAATTCACTACACCCTCAACAAAAATTATGTTAATTATTGTAGTGCAGACAGTCCAGTAAGTTTTAAAGAGGCTATTAAAAGTGATGAGTCTAATATTTGGGTAGATGCAATGAATAAAGAGATGAATAGTTTAGAGAAAAATAAAACGTGGGTATTAGTTGAAAAACCAAAGAATGAAAAGATATTAGATTTAAAATGGATTTATACTAAGAAAATTGAGAATATATATAAGGCTCGAATTGTTGTAAGAGGTTACCAACAAAAAGATGTGTTGGATGACATTTATTCACCTGTTGCGAAAACAAAAACTTTGAAAGTATTGTTATCGTATTGTTGCCAAAACGGATTGTTAATTGAGCAGATGGATGTAGAAACAGCGATTTTAAATGGCAAAGTTATGTCAAAAGTATTTGTAAAGCAACCTGAGGGTTATGAGGATGGTACAGAAAAGGTATGAAAATTAAATAAAGCATTGTACGGATTGCGTGAGAGTTCCAGAGCTTGGTATGAGTTTCTGGATGATTATTTAAAATCATTAGGGTTTATAAGAAGTGAACATGACTATTGTTTATATACATTGATAAATAGAGATGAAATTATTTATTTAATTATATTTGCAGACGATTTGTTAATTTGTTATAAAAACAAACAGAATTTTAACTACATAAAAACTATGTTAAAAGAAAGGATTCAAATGAAAGATTTAGGTAAAGTAAGTACATATTTAGGAATTAATATTGAATATGATGAAAAGAAGATACAGCCGTTCTCGAGAAATTACGATTCGAAAAAGAGGTTTCAAAAATTTTAACCTCAAAAATCTGAAATTTATGAACCAATCATCTATTCCAAAGAAAGATGCAGGTGGCAACCAAAAATCTACCTCTACAAGGAATTTTGAAGCGATTAACACAATATTACTCCCGTAAATTATCGCCACCTAAAACACGTTTTTTTCATTTTTTAATTTTTTTCTCAAAAACTAACCAACAGATTGGATTCAATTTTATACAGATTATAGCTATTCATAATCTCCATTATCATGATTTTTCTCAAAAAAATTGACCATTTAGTTTGGGAGTTATGAGCATTTAAAAAAAGAACACGTTTTTGTTAATAACAAAATAACCGTAATAGCTAGAGAAATTTTTTTCTTTAAATATAGGTTTTTATGCTCTTTCGAACGCTACCCATCCGATTATAAAATTTAAATCCAATCATTAAAAAAATCAAAAATAAATTTTTCGAAAATGAAAAATTCGACATAAAACAAAAACGAATCAGTTAGTCGTACAAAATTATTTTTCTCCCGAATTCGGAATCAAAAAACAAAAAAAATGACGTCCGATTAAAATCGACCGCGTAGATCCGAAAATAAAGCGGTACACACACACACACACACACACACACACACACACACACACACACACACACACACACACACACACACACACACACACACACACACACACACACACACACACACACACACACACACACACACACACACACACACACACACGCGCGCACACGCACGCACGCACGCACGCGCGCACGCACACGCACAGACATTTCCTAAAATCATGTGACACATACTTCTAACACCTTTATTCATGTTTCTAGAGCAATTTAAAGAAAATTAAAATTTTACTATTACAAAGCTTCCTCTATGAGGAAGCAATATCAGATTGAAGAAGCTAAATTATATGAGACCCCTATGGAACAGAATTTGAAATTAGAACCTGCTGAAGAAATAAATGAGAATTTAAAATATAGAAATTTAATAGAAGCACTTTTGTATATTAGTTCAGGAACTAGATTAGATGTGAGTTACAGTGTTAATTATTTAAGTAGATTCCAAAACTGTTACAATGAGACTCACTATAAATATGCATTAAGAATTTTAAAATATTTTCATTTGACTAAAGATTTAAAATTAAATTATAAGAAAAATGACAAAGCAGATGTTCTTGAATGCTATGTAGATGCAGACTGGGCAGGAGATTGCGTTGATAGGAAATCAACGACTGGTTATATTGTAAGATTATATGGAAATGTGATTTATTGGAAATCGTGGGAACAAGGAAGCGTAACAAAGTCTTCAAAAGCTGCAAAATATGTTGTACTGCCTGAAGCAGTGAGTGAAATTTTATTAATAAGAGATTTGCTATGTAGCTTGAAGATTGAAAGTAAAGAACCCATTAATATGTATGAAGACAACTCTGGTGCTGTAAGTATTGCGAAATACGGAAATTTTACTAAGAAAGCAAAGTACATTGAAGTACATTATCATTTTGTGAATGAGAATTATGAAAAGGGTTTGATTGATGTATTCAAAGTAAGTTCAGAAAAAAATGTAGCAGATATATTAACGAAATCACTTGGAAAATTAAGATTTAAGAAATTGCGAGAACTATTGGGTTTAATCTAAAGAATATTGTAATTGTGAGAGATATAAATGTAAGAAGGCGTGTTAGAATATGAGTACATTTATATCAGCGTGCGAGATAGAGAATGTATGCGCAGCGCCATCACGCGAGTAAGAGCGCTGCGAGTGTAGCAAAAGCGAGCGGCCGAAGCGGGAGCTCACTCGTAAGTCATCCTCCGCAGAGAGCGGTTGTAGAACAGAAGTCGGGAGAACTAATAAAGTTATTGTTCACGTTAGCCGGCGTCACTTATTTGAGATCCTGTGTCCCACACCCTCTTCATCATATTTAACAATCGTGCACTTATTTTCTTCAACATATGCGCGTCTGAAAGCCAGCCGTTTTTTTTGAGCAGTCAAGGCTACGGATTAACGCAAAGGAATGGCGAAAGAATCATGCACTTATATTCTTTAACATGCGCGTATCCGAAAGCCGGCCGCTTTTTTGGGCTGTCAAGGCTACGGATTAACGCGAAGGTATGGCGAAAGAATCTTACACTTATATCACTGTTTTATAAAATATTTATTTTTGACTTTGATTGATTACTAATAACCTTGATTATAATCAATTACAGACGTATACGTCTGTAATTCTGTATGAATCATGAACCCCAACAGTTGGCTTGTCGGACTGCACAAAAGTAATTCAATATTTTCATCTCCTTTCGTTACAATGTAAATGTTGTAAAGTTGTGGAAAGTGCTAGAAGTCGGTAATTTTTCAACGATTTTCCTTCATAGCTTTTACATTAGACCGCAGCCTAGACCGAAGATACCAACGGTCGCTGAATTTGAATTACCTAGCACGAGTTTCTCATAAGTATGTCTTATTGATTGATTTGCGTTAGTCTATAGTGTGAGGTGCATAAATTGCCTCTCATGTGCATTCCCTCTTGTAAGAGAATAAATATTAATAGACACACGTGCGCCTGTTAGTAGATAAATTTAAATCATTAAATATGAATATCGGACCAAGTCCGAAATCTTACAATAAATTAGACCGTACACCCGATTTTAAGAAGATGTGCGGCAATAGCGCACCCGCATAAAAAAAGTTTGTGCTTACAAAAAGATCAAAAAGAAATAAGTCTCAATTTTTATTTAAAGCATTTAACTATTTAAATCATTTTAAGATGTTGTTATGTACTACATAATCAAAAAATAACAAATAGACATTATTGAGATCTGTATATACAGTTTTGCGATAAATTCGTAATGGAAGCGAATTTGAAGTGGAGATGATTTTAAGATGTTTTTTACAAATTAAATATGATAATTTTACGACAGTTTTGAGATTTCTTTACATATCAAAAATGATAGTTGTACGACTATTTTAAGAATTTTTAAATATCAAAAATTACAATTTATAACTATTTTGAGATTTTCACTAATAATGTTAATACCATTAATTTGAGCTAAAAATATAAAACCAATAACTATTTGAGATATGAAAGATTTATTATTATTATTTTTTTCTTTTTTCTTTTTTTTTGAAACAATCAACTTTTTTAAGAAATATCCATTCTCATGTACATATAAGTAATTAGAAATAACGCAATGAATGGACAATTCAATACAACATGTTGCATAATAATATGTATACAGCATGAAACTTCTTTCACATTACATTAATATCTATCAACTATAACAAACACATAATATTATGTTTATATTAAACATTAAGAAAATGACAAAATGCTTAATTAAAATAATAATTCAACAAATTTTGATTTTCTTCTCAGCTACAATTTTCATGTAAACGGCGCTTGAATCGTGGTTGCAGCTGATGGAAGTACACTGATGCCGATGCTGACTCGGCTTGACGGAAACTGCGTCACATTTCCAACTTTGCAAAAGAGAAAAAAATAAACCACAAATTTTTTTATCTCATAAAAATAAATGATATTTCCATTTGTATCGATGCGACGAAAGCCTTAATTTTAACGAGTGTGCCTAGAAGGACACGGTTATGAGGTTATAGCATAATCGAGCGGTTTCTTTTTACTATGAAAATACTGTCTGGACACAAATTTGTATACTTCTCTAATCATTTCCGGGTGTTCTGAAGAAAATAGATCTTTTGTATTGGTGAAATAAATTTCACCAATACAAAATATCTCTCGTACTTAATACCTTGGAGAAATTTCTATCGATGTTCTTGAAACATATTTCTGCTCCTCTGCGTGACCGAATGAAAATTTTCAAGTACAAACAATGTGAATATAACTGACATGGTTATATTTAACCAAATGTTTAGATGATGAAAAAAATTTTGATAAGCGGAGCATCAGAAAATTTTTTCAAGAACACCGATAGAAATTGTTCCAAGGTATTAAATACGGGGAATATGTAGTATTGGTGAAACGAAGAACACCCGCAAATTATTAGATAAGTATACAAATATTTGTCCAAGTAGTATTTTCATAGTAAAAACTGACCGCTCGATTATGATACAACCTCATAACCCCTTCTATACATACTATTTAAAATTAAAGCTTTCCTCACATCGATACACTGAAAATATCATGTATTTTTATGAGATAAAAAAATTTGTGGTTTACTTTTTTCTCTTTTGCAGAATCCAGCATAACGTCCACACCTGAGTAAAGGCTATTGCGCGACAAAAATTGGAAATTTGACGCAGTTTCCGTCAAGTTGAGTCAGCATCGGCATCAGTGTACTTCCATCAGCTGCAACCACGGTTCAAGCGTAGTTTACATGAAAATTGTAGCTGAAAAGAAACTCAAGATTTGTTGAATTATTATTTTAATTCAGCATTTTGTCATTTTCTTAACGTTTAATATAAACATAATATTATTTGTTTGTTATGGTTGATAGATATTAATGTAATGTGAAAAAAGTTTCATTCTGTGTACATATTATTATTCAACATTGTCACGGGGTGGATTTTCCGGCTAAGGCACGTTTCACCTGCGTACCTTAGCGGTTCAATTCCATATCTCTCGGTTCAACTCCCGGAGATGTAATAGCCAGATTATGCAACGGACTCTACAACGTCGTGCAATGTTCACCTAATCTGGTTACTTACCGTGCAACACGCAAGTCGAAGACTTGCGCTTTGTTTCTCACCAGTGACTCGAACTCTCCTCTCGTTCACTGGTCCGTGTGCCAGCTGCTCAGATGAAACGATACGTTTTCTCTTACGTAACGACCGCGGAGGCGGCGGGGAACGGGGAATGACTAGGTCGCGAAATAATAACTCGAGAGATTAAATGTTAATAATAAAAGACTATTGTTTATTAAATAAAAGAAGTTGTGGTGTGATAATGGATCAGAAATATAAAAGAAATGAATTTAGGTTTGCGTATTCCCTATCTAAACGGTGCGCCAGCACGTTACCTCTGACGTCAGCTGCCTCGGAGACTGACGTCACGCTCGGGGTAATTTACGCCGCGCACGTGAGGTATAATACGCCTCACGTGTGTGGTACTCTACGCGCGCGCTCACCGAGTAAAGCGACGAAGTGTGAGAGCAGTCGCGATCGCCGCGCGACGCATACACGTATAAGTGTGAGAGAGAGGGCAGACGGCGGGTTTACACGTGTGCGCACCTGTTGTGCGCACTCTCCGGCTTTGAAAAAGCCGGTGGTTTGACCTCGCGTTTAACCTTGATGAAGTGCGAGCCCGATGCCTACACTCTCTCCTCGCACTTGCTCTCACCGCACGAGAACGCCTACTCGAAGCCGATGTCCAGGTACGACGAGCCTGGACAAGCGGTTACGCGGAGCTAATATGCGGCGCGGAAGAATGCGTGCACGCTTATCTTTTACCCAATTGAGCAACGGCTCAAGTAGTTGATCGGTCTCGGACGTGTCTGGTCTTACTTCCTGAGCAATATAAAAATCTTGATGCTGCGGTGGAGCGGACACGAAAAGTGCTATTACTTCCTCCAGACACTAAGTAGTTTGAGTGCGGCAGGTGATACTAGCCTGTCGCACTTGAACGTTGCACTTTAACGCGCGAAAACCGCAGAAGTACTTCAATACACTATTTTTGTATATCAGGAGCAAAACTCTCGTGATTCGCGCTCTGACACGGTACTTCTCTTCAAATAAACGAACAAGTCTTCTTTTAATAACGGGCGAAACAAGGTGGAGCGAAACGAAAAGCGGTTGCAGAATACCGTAGCGAACTATAAGATGGCCGGACAGCTCGCCGTGGTCTGCTAGTCATCACGTCGATGCAGCTCAGATTCTGCATCGACGCGCCATCTCGCGTTCGCGCGCATGAGTTACTTCAACTACGGCTTATCCGCGACGTCGGTACGGCAGGCCGTGACAACATATTATATTGAATTGTCCAGTCATTGCGTTATTTGTACTTACATATTCGTGCATGCTTCATAAATGTATATTGCTTAAAAAAGTTGATTGTTTCAAAAAAAAGAAAACGAAAAAATAATCATAATAAATCTTTCATATCTCAAATAGTTATTGGTTTTATATTTTTAGCTCAAATTAATGGTATTAACATTATTAGTGAAAATCTCAAAATAGTTCTAAAATTCTAATTTTTGATATTTAAAAATTCTTAAAATAGTCGTACAACTATCATTTTTGATATGTAAAAGAATCTTAAAACTGTCGTAAATTTATCATATTTAATTTGTGAAAAAATCTTAAAATCATCTTCACTTCAAATTCGCTTCCATTACAAATTTATCGCAAAACTGTATATATTAAAAGATCTCAGTAATATCTATTTGTTATTTTTTGATTATGTAGTAATTAATATCTTAAAATGTTTTAAATAGAGCCATTTTTGAGACTTATTTCTTTTTGATCTTTTTGTAAGCACAGTTTTTTTTTATGCGGGTGCGCTATTACCGCACATCTTCTTAAAATCGGGTGTACGGTCTAATCTATTGTAAGATTTCGGACTTTGTCAGATATTCTTATTTAATTATTTTAATTTATTTACTAATAGGTACACGTGTATCTATTGAAATTTATTCTCATATTTGTATTTTCAAGAGGGAATGCAAATGAGAGGCATTTTATGCACCTCACACTATGGACTAACGCAAATCAATTAATTGGCACCAGCGATCTCCCTGCTAAGGCCACATTTCTTAACAAGCGGCGGTACAACGGAAAATATGGATGTCCTAATTGTGAAATTAAAACAAAAAGAATCGACTTTGTTCAAATATATCCATTTACAGAAAATAACGTTCTAAGAACAACAGAAACAACGAGAGAATATGCACATCAAGCATTGGAAACTAGAAGCCTGTCTTTGGCATTAAGGGCCCTACAGTTTTAAACTTAATAATTTCAGATTATATGAAATCGATGGCTATTGATCAAGTGCCTTGCATTTTTCAAGGAATTATGAAAAGACTCTTGTCCTTTTGGTTCGACGTGGAACGCTGTACTCATGCGTTATCTTTGCTTCCCTTTTTAAATACTATTGAAAATTGAATTGAAAATCTTTTTATTAGTTTATAGTCTGCCTGTTTTGGAAAATTTTATGAGCCGTATATACTTTGAGCATCATATTCTTTTAGTATATGGAATTACGCTTTTAAATCAATCGAGTATTAATGACGAAATGATCGAGTTAGCAAGACGACTTCTGACAGATTATGTCTCTAGATTTGAATGTTTGTACGGCCGAAAATACATAACATGTAACGTCCACTTACTACTCCATTTACCTGACGACGTGAAAAAATTCGGGCCTTTATGGATAATTCCCTGTTTTCCATTTGAAAATTTCAACGAAATTCTCAAAAGCTACGTACATGGCTCAAATAACCTCCAGTTACAAATTTGTTCAGCACTAACTGCGTTTTTGTACTTATCTGAAATGAAAGACAAATTAATTAACAGAAGCAGTTATGTTTATGATTTTTGTAAAAGAGTGGAACAATCAGGTACTCACCGACGAAAACTAAAAAAAATGGATGAAAATACTTACGTAGTTGGTTCCAGCTTAAAAGTTCGAGATCTACCGTATTATGTAATTGATCTTTGAAATATCTATCAGTTCGAAATTGATAAAACCAAATGTCACTTTTTTCGCAGACTTTTAAAAAATAGTATTTATTATGAAACGGAGTTTTATGCGAGAGACAAAAACAGCAATTCTTCTTGTGTTCAATTTGTTTATGGCGATGCTATATATGTAGACATTGTCAAAACTTTCTTTAGAATATGTAAGTGTTTGTGCGATTTTCGCTGTGAAACTTGTATTCCAGAATGTAAAAATTATGCTATTATTGAAAAGTGTATCACGGAAAACCATTTTCATTGTAATTTTGTTAATAATTATATTCCAACGATTTATTCGGGTGAAAGAACCGATAATTTACTATTAATCGATATCAACAATATTTTAAATATATCTTATTATACATGCGCAAATGAAAATTTATATGCGGTCCAATTAACTAATAAAAGTGAATCTGAAAATAAAAGAAATATTAGCAATGTATGGTATGTTTTAGCATTATTCTTTCTAATGAAAATATTTTCATTTATAAAATATTAAGGTAATTACAAGGATTATTTATACATCATATTCTTATATAATTTTATTAATAGAGAAGAGAGAGAGGAAAGAAAGGAAGAGAGAGTAGAGAGAGAGAGGGAGAGGAGAGAAAAAAGAGAGAGAGGGAGAGAGGAGAGAAAGAGATAGAGGCAAGTGGATTTTGCGGTTTGTGCCCATCCAGTGCGAGAGAGTGTGCCGACTCTGGCCCACACG
The DNA here is from genome assembly GCA_036365515.1 of Torymus aiolomorphi. Lineage (NCBI taxonomy): Eukaryota > Metazoa > Arthropoda > Insecta > Hymenoptera > Torymidae > Torymus > Torymus aiolomorphi. The sequence goes on along the minus strand of CM070876.1, from coordinate 102,497,281 downwards.
GTGGCTGTCAGTTCTCCGCGTCGAGCTTGCGACACCCCGTTTTTCGGTGATAATCAGCCTTTGATTCCTCGCCTCTACGGTAATGTCCCCTTCTGCCTCAGGCCACTCTCTTACTCTCGGAAAGTTTGGATAAAATTTCTCCGAAGTTTGGGTAAAGTTTTTCCGAAGTTTTGAGAAAATTTCGTTAAAGTTTGGGTGAAGTTTTTCCGAAGTTTGCATTGTGCTCCAAGGTGTGTGCTAAGTTCGGTTGTTTACGCAAAACCAAAAGAAACTTTCTATAAACTTTCGGATCGCTTCATATAAAGTTTATCATTTTTCAATAGATTTCTTGTAAATCGGGCGACCTTCATCTCAACTTTGTCTCAAGATTGGAAAACGTTTACATGAACTTTGGCCATATATTTCAACACAAATTGGAAAGTTTGGGAAAGACTTGTTGGCCAATTTGGGGGAAAGTTCGCCTAAACGAGAACTTCAGATAAACTTTATCCAAACGTAATTTTCTTACGCGAGCTCCCTCCCTTTCTGTCTCTCTCGCCCTCTCTCGACCGCTCTCTCCCTCACTCACCCCCCTCTTTCCCTCACCTCTCTCTCAACATCAGTCAAACTCTGTATCGAAAATTTTAATGAGAGAATAAACATTTTTTTTAAAACAATCAAGAAGTTCTTTAAAAATTGATTTTTAGAGTTCGTTCTAACAACACAGTTTGTCTAGTCCTTTTATTTATTCTAATCTCATCTATTCAATTATCATTCTCTACAAATTGTAATAATTTTTTTCATGAATGTACAAATAATAATATTATTAATATAAAACTTTCAACGAAAGTATAAAATAAGGCAAGTATAGAATTTTTTCTGTATAATCTATAAAATAATAATATTTATGATTTTCTAAAAGAAATCAAATAAATACTAGTGAAAAATTATTTTACTTTTTGCAGTCAATAATTATGCTGCATAGATTATATTTTGAAGGAGGTTGCAATAAAGCGATCAACGAAGAACCAAGAAAAATTCATTTAAAACTTCGTTTATTGGCCGACGTTTCGGTATTAATATTAATACCTTCATCAGGGCTAAGAAGGAAAAAAAATACATAGTTAAAACATATATACAGAATATTTTAAGCAAAAGAACCCATTAACACTTTTCTTGGCATTTTACTGACCTAATAAATTAACGAAAGTTTACACCATGGTTCGTAGACAAACATAGGTAACGTCGATCAAGTAATGATATAGCACATAGTGCAACGTCTGTGAGCGGATTTTATTTAACTAGAACATTTTGAAAAGAATTCGAGTTTGAAAATTTGATTTTAAGTTAACGAAAATTAAAATTTTATACGAATATAACAATAAACAGCTAGAGCTCTTACCCATCCTGTACTCTGGAGTCCCATTTTTCGACATTGAGAGAAATGCGAAATTTCCGGGGTTTATATACCTACAGGGGGGACGTTAATTTTCGCAAATTCAAATTCTGAGAGTGAGAGGAGAGGGAGCGCGCCAACAAGTAGCGTACTGGAGATCGTACGACTAACAGCGTTTATTGTTATTTTCGTTATTGCAGAAGTGTCTATTGGTTGTTTCAACGGATTTTTTATAAATGTACTTGAGATTCTTAGTGTCGTCCATTCGATTTAGGCTGTTATTTTGCGAGTATATGTGCAACATTTCTGAAAAAGTGCTTTTACGGAAGTTTGTTTCGGTGTCTAATATGTGTGTATTCTCAAAATCTATTTTATGTCCAGTTTTTTGAACGTGCTCTGAGAGTGCGGAGGTCGTTAACGATTTTGAGACCGCGTATTTGTGTTCGTATACACGTCTGTTTAACTTCCTTTTTGAGGTGCCTACGTAAGAGGCATCGCAATCTTTGCAGTTTATTTTATAAACGACAGATGCAGTTTCGAGCGGATCTAGTTTATCTTTTCCGAGTCTAATAAATTTAAGCTTATTTATGTTTTTACTGATTGTTTGTAGGTTTTTGACATCTTTCATAGTGCTGCATAATTTTTTATTTAAATCTTTTATGTATGGAATGACTAAGGTCTTATTGCGATAATCTTGTTTATTATAATTTAAGAATTGGCTATTATTATAAGAGTGCAGACGTTTTTTAATATATTTTTCAATGAATGTAGGAGGATAGTCGTTTTGAATAAGAAAGGGTTTTATTATTTTTAAATTATCTTTATGGAAAGAGATATGTGAAATTTTAATTGCTTTGTCGACTAAACCATAGATAACTGCAATTTTTTGGTGGGTAGGGTGATGAGAGAAATAGTTTATGTATCTTCCGGAGGCAGTCGGTTTTCTGTACCAATTAGTTTTTGCGATGTCGTTATTTTCTCTGATGATTTTTATGATCTAAAAAGCTAATGCTATTTTCTGCTTCTAATTCAACAGTGAATTGCAAAAACGGATCAAATGAGTTAAAAGTGTCTAAAGTTTTTCTAATCAAGTCTTTTTTAATAATTAAGAAGCAATCATCGACATACCGTTTATATAAAATAATCGAATTTTTTAGCGAACCTAAGCATTTATCTTCAAGAAATTCCAAGACTACGTCTGCAAAAAGGGGGCTAGAACAAAAACCCATAGGGGCACCCATAATCTGCTGGTAAAATTCTCCATTGAACGTAAAAAACGTGGAATCGAGTAACAGTGCTACATCTTTATGAAACTCTTTCCTGCTTATAGGTAGTAGATTGCCAAAATATGGCCACTTTTTTCCTAAAGCTATAAGAATGATAGTTTTTGAAAGGTTCGTAAAAAGGGAAACTACATCGAATGAAACGCAGCGGTAATCCTGTGGAATAATGAGATTGCCCAATAAAAGCTTAAGTTCATCGCTATTATTTATTTTAGAGGTTGGTTTCAGAATGTATTTTGAAAGAAATGAAGTTAGGGCTTTATCTAATTTATAAGTCGGACTATTGATCGCTGAAACGATAATGCGGACCGGAAGATCTTTTTTGTGTATCTTAGTTAGACCGTAAGCTCTAGGCAAGTTTGTATTTTCGATTTTCTCATTAACATTAGAAAAACTTGAGTCACGTTCAAACACGCCTTTCTTCTTCTAATCTAAGATAAGATTTTTTATATTTTTTTGCAACTTATTAAGAGGATTCTTATCTAATTTTGTATAGTATTTTGTATCGTTGAGCGCGAATTTTATTTTATCGATGTAATCTATTTTATTCAATATTACAGTGACGTTGCCTTTATCGGCCTTTGTAATAAGTAAGTCTTTGTTTCTTTTTATAAAATCCTTAGTTAATTTAATTTTTCTGCTAAGAATTCTGTCTTCTAAGCTTAAGTGGTTTTTAGATCTAATATGGTGATTAATGCAATTTAATAATCTATTTCTTATGTTATCGGTAATATCCTTACTAGATCTAGCACTCTCAATATCTTTAAACAATTCAAAATACGTTTTTTTATCTATATCTGCGGTGAAATTAAAATTTTCACCTAATCTTAAAATTTCTGTTACATATGTAGGTAATGTGGTCGATGATAAATTTAAAAGCCACTTGTTTTTGTTTTGGTCTGTGTTATTATTGTCAGTTAACGGGTTGCGAGGGCTGTGAGCCGCCTGTTTGTTTTCTAAGTTTAAAGGGACGTTAGTGTTTTGAAACGCTGCGAAATCGATTGGATGTTTACCGTTCTTTTTCAAAGCGATATTAAATTTCCTATTTATACTAGTTTTTTCTTTTTCCTTGATGCAATCAAGAGCACTGCTATAATAATTTTTGGATGTGATTAATAGATCTTTGCTAACAATTTCCAAGATCTCATTTTCAACACGGGTCTGGTTTTTATCAAGAAAGGAGAGGTGAATATTCAAGTCTGAAATTTCGAGGTTTAAAATTTTCTTATGAGACTGGGATAAAACTTTGTTAACGTTATTAACCACATAACGGCTATGCAAATTAGAAGTTGCGAATTTAAGTGAGTTTACAATATGTATCGGAATAATATCATATTTTCTATGGTCTAATAAGAACTTTAGCTGTATTCTACAAATTACTATTCTTTTGAGTGTTCTAGTTAAATTTACAGATTTTAGGCGTATTGTGTGCGAATAATGTCTCGAAATAGTTTGCAGTATAAAAGTTAATTTTGAATTTTGATTTTCTTTAATAGTTTTGACGATTTCTTTGTCTTTCACAAAATTGTTATTAAACGAGGTGTCAGTATTAGTGTTTGGGTTCTTATCTGTAATATTCGTAGGACGATGTCCTTGAAGCGCTACTGGTAGTGAGATGGTGGTTTTAGTGCTTAGGCGTTTATTCAGCAGTCTGGCCGAATGCCGGAGAGGATTCTGGTCTTCTCTTTGGAGAGGCATGTCACGAGATGCAATGCCAATATATGTGAGATGATGACTCGTACGTTCCAAAGTGTAAATTTTGAAGGAGGTTGCAATAAAACGATCAACGAGGAACCAAGAAAAATTCATTTAAAACTTCGTTTATTGGCCGACGTTTCGGTACTAATATTAATACCTTCATCAGGGCTAAGAAGGGAAAAAAAATACATAGTTAAAACATATATACAGAATATTTTAAGCAAAAGAACCCATTAACACTTTTTTTGGCATTTTACTGACCTAATAAATTAACGAAAGTTTACACCATGGTTCGTAGACAAACATAGGTGACGTCGATCAAGTAATGATATAGCACATAGTGCAACGTCTGTGAGCGGATTTTATTTAACTTGAACATTTTGAAAAGAATTCGAGTTTGAAAATTTGATTTTAAGTTAACGAAAATTAAAATTTTATACGAATATAACAATAAACAGCTAGAGCTCTTACCCATCCTGCACTCTGGAGTCCCATTTTTCAACATTGAGAGAAATGCGAAATTTCCGGGGTTTATATACCTACAGGGGGGACGTTAATTTTCGCAAATTCAAATTCTGAGAGTGAGAGGAGAGGGAGCGCGCCAACAAGTAGCATACTGGAAATCGTACGACTAACAGCGTTTATTGTTATTTTCGTTATTGCAGAAGTGTCTATTGGTTGTTTCAACGGATTTTTTATAAATGTACTTGAGATTCTTAGTGTCGTCCATTCGATTTAGGCTGTTATTTTGCGAGTATATGTGCAACATTTCTGAAAAAGTGCGTTTACGGAAGTTTGTTTCGGTGTCTATTATGTGTGTATTCTCAAAATCTATTTTATGTCCAGTTTTTTGAACGTGCTCTGAAAGTGCGGAGGTCGTTAACGATTTTGAGACCGCGTATTTGTGTTCGTATACACGTCTGTTTAACTTCCTTTTTGAGGTGCCTACGTAAGAGGCATCGCAATCTTTGCAGTTTATTTTATAAACGACAGATGCAGTTTCGAGCGGATCTAGTTTATCTTTTCCGAGTCTAATAAATTTAAGCGTATTTATGTTTTTACTGATTGTTTGTAGGTTTTTGACATCTTTCATAGTGCTGCATAATTTTTTATTTAAGTCTTTTATGTATGGAATGACTAAGGTCTTATTGCGGTAATCTTGTTTATTATAATTTAAGAATTGACTATTATTATAAGAGTGCAGACGTTTTTTAATATATTTTTCAATGAATGTAGGAGGATAGTCGTTTTGAATAAGAAAGGATTTTATTATTTTTAAATTATCTTTATGGAAAGAGATATGTGAAATTTTAATTGCTTCGACTAAACCATAGATTGCAATTTTTTGGTGGGTAGGGTGATGAGAGAAATAGTTTATGTATCTTCCGGAGGCAGTCGGTTTTCTGTACCAATCTGTTTTTGCGATGTCGTTATTTTCTCTGATGATTTTTATGATCTAAAAAGCTAATGCTATTTTCTGCTTCTAATTCAACAGTGAATTGCAAAAACGGATCAAATGAGTTAAAAGTGTCTAAAGCTTTTCTAATCAAGTCTTTTTTAATAATTAAGAAGCAATCATCGACATACCGTTTATATAAAATAATCGAATTTTTTGCGAACCTAAGCATTTATCTTCAAGGAATTCCAAGACTACGTCTGCAAAAAGGTGGCTACAACAAAAACCCATAGGGGCACCCACAATCTGCTGGTAAAATTCTCCATTGAACGTAAAAAACGTGGAATCGAGTATCAGTTCTACTTTAAGAGTTTAAGAGTTTCTTAAAGGTGTAGAACTGTTACTATAACAGTTCTACTTTAAGAGTTTAAGAGTTTCTTAAAGGTGTAGAACTGTTATACCGCTCGAAACTGCATCTGTCGTTTATAAAATAAACTGCAATGATTGCGATGCCTCTTACGTAGGCACCTCAAAAAGGAAGTTAAACAGACGTGTATACGAACACAAATTCGCGGTCTCAAAATCGTTCACGACCTCCGCACTCTCAGAGCACGTTAAAAAAACTGGACATAAAATAGATTTTGAGAATACACACATAATAGACACCGAAACAAACTTCTGTAAACGCACTTTTTCAGAAATGTTGCACATACACTCGCAAAATAGCAGCCTAAATCAAATGGACGACACTAAGAATCTCAAGTACATTTATAAAAAATCCGTTGAAATAACCAATAGACACTTCTGCAATAACGAAAATAACAATAAACGCTGTTAGTCGTACGATCTCCAGTACGCTATTGTGTATAGTACTGGTATTGGGCCAAGGGTATCAACCAGTGTAGTCTTGGTTGATACCCGGGAATAGTCGCTTGACTTTCCGGCCATCAACCATGAGAAAGAGACGGAAGAGTCGGTTTGCTTGGTGCATTTCGTACAAGGACCTTTATAATTAGGACCGAACTATGTATTGTTTAATTCCTAATTTTATGCCCTGAAGAGGGGAGTAATTTACACTCCCGAAACGTCGGCAATAAAGAATTATCTTTAACATTGGTTGGTTTGATGTCCGGTACCTATAAGAAATCCTTAACCACGAACGTATTCTAAATTAAAAGGCATTATAGTTATATAATTAAAATAATTTACACACACACGAGCATAAAGTACATAGGTTCTATAGAGTTTTGTAGGAGTATGTATACTATTACGTCTCTTGGGCGTTAAGTAGTACTTTATACCTGTTTGTTGAATAATTTTGAATTTACAATGTGGGCGTAAAATGTAATTTTACACGCGAGGCACGAAAAGTTTTATTATGTCACTCAAGTTAACTTATGGATACTTGACTATAATAAGTTGATTTCACTACATTCTTGTGTTTAATTTGTGTAGAATGTTGAACAGATTTGAATAGATTTCTGAAAACAGTAATACAGTTATTTTGCAAAGTTTATTGCATTACTTGACTATCGATAATTGGTATTACAACTTTCGATTATTTAATTTGCAGGGAACAATATGAATATAATTAAATACAATTTGTTGAGGATATATTGGCTCGAAGAAGTAAAAGACTTTTTCGCTAGTATTTATTTAATTTTTTAAAAAAATCATAAATATTATTATGTTATAAATTATACAGAAAAAACTCATACTTGCCTTATTTTATACTTTCGTAGAAAGTTTTATTAACAATACTATTTATTTTACTGATTGTTTTAAAAAAATATTTAGGCTCTCATTAAAGTTCTTGGTACAGAGTATGACACATGTTGAGGGTGTGGGTGAGGGAGGGAATGGGAGGAAAGAGGGAGAGTGAGAGGACGGGAGGAACGGAGGAAAGTTGTAAAGTCATATGAAAATGATTCTTTTAATTCTTATAGATTCCAGGAAAAACTTATCCTTGCCTTATTTTATACTTTCGTAGAAAGTTTTCTGATTTCTACTTTAAATTAGTTTTAGATAAATGATAAATCACATATATTTTCGAGAAAAAGATGTTAATGCTTTCTTTTTAAAGGAAACATTTTTCATAGATTCTGTAGATCTTTCAAAAGAAGTATTGTTAAAAAATCATTGGTTTTCATAAAAAATTTTTGGAAAGATTTTTATGTACTTAGTTTGCAAAAGTTAAGGTGATTGTTAGTAAGGAATTAAATACATATATGTGGAATACTAAACCAAACTTATCCTTGCCTATAAGTTTTTACTTTTGCATACAAATTTTTTTAGAGAGATTTCACAACTTTTTAAGAGTAAAAGTACATTAAATAATGTTTGTTAAGTATTGTTGAAATCAAAGGGTTTGTTCAAATAAACCATTCAAATAACAGAAACAACAAAGAACTTTATTAAGTTAATCTTCGACACAGCTCTCTCTCTCTCTTACAACCGCTCATGACGGAGGACGACAATCGAGTAAGCGCCCGCTCGCTCTCGCTATACTCTTTCCTATACTCGCGTTATGGCGCTGCGTATGCACTGTCTGTACCTCACACGCTGATATAAATGTACCTCGTATTCTAACACACCTCCTTACATTTATATCTCTCGCAATACAATAATCTCTAAATTAAATTTAATAGTTCTTTCAAATTTTCAAATCTTACTCGTCCCTTTTTTACAACAAATTAGCAAATCATCTACAAATATAATTAAATAAATAATCTCATCTTTTACTCTTAACGTATACAAACAATAATCATGTTCGCTTCTTACAAATCCTAAAGAACTTAAATAACTATCAAGACACTCATACCATGCTCTTGGACTCTCACGCAAATCACGCAATGCTTTATTTAGCTTGCACACTCTTTCAGTAACATCCTCGTAGCCTTCAGGCTATTTTACAAATACTTTTAACATAACTTTTCCATTTAAAAATGCAGTCTCTACATCCATTTGTTCAATTAATAAACCATTCTGACAACTTTATGGCAATAACATTTTCAAAGTTTGAGTTTTCGCAACAGGTGAATAAATGTCATCCAACACATCTTTCTGTTGATAATCTCTTACTACAATTCTAGCTTTATATACATTTTCACTTTCCTTAGTATAAATCCATTTTAAACCTAATACCCTTTCATTCTTTGGTTTTTCAACTAATACCCACGTTTTATTTTTCTTTAAACTATTCATCTCTTTATTCATAGCATCTAGCCAAAAACTAGACTCATCACTTTCAATAGCCTCTTTAAGATTTACTGGACTATCAGCACTACAATAATTTACATATATACATCCACTATATACAAAGTTATCATCAAATCTACCAGGCTTTCTAATATTTCTTTGAGACCTTCATAATTCAGGTACTTCTTCTACTTCGTTTTTATCATTTCCATTTAAACTTCCTAAATTTTCATTTTCTTTATTGTTTAAATTTTCATCCTGTTCAATGCTTTCATTCAAATTCTCCTTTTCTAAAACTCTATTATTTAAAGCTATGCATTCCACGTCTTCCTCAACAACATCCACATACCTTGCAACAATAATTCTGTTGCCTATCAAGACTTTGTAACCTACTACAGCACAACCTATCAAAATTCCTAAGTCAGCTTTTCTATCCCATTTTGAATTTCTTTTATTTTCGGGTACTCTAACAAATACTTTACTTCCGTATAATTTTAAATTCTTCGTGTCTGGCTTTTGATTAAAAAATATCTCATAAGGAGATTTATTCCGCACTAACGTGTTTGCAATCGTTCTTTTCTTCAAATATGCTGCGGCGCAGACTACTTCTGGCCAGTACCGTTTCTCTACCTTTGACTCAGCTAACAAGCACCTAGCACTGTCCATAATTATCCTATTGTACCTTTCTGCTGTACCGTTAAGCTCATGCACATAAGGTGGGCATGGCTCTAACTCAATTCCCTTTTCTCTAAATAATCTATACATATCTTTATTCAAATATTCAGTGCCATTATCACATCTCAATTTCTTAATTTTCTAACCAGTTTTATTTTCAACTAAATTAATATATTCAATAAATTTATCATATACCTCATTCTTTGTCTTAATCGGATAAACTTTAGCTACTTTACTAAATTCGTCAATAAAAGTAAGAAAATATTTTTCCCCTTTATAAACTTCTGAATGTGGCCCATTTAAATCTGTGTGTACTATCTCTAAAATGTGTTTTGCCCTTTTCCTATTATTATCAAAAGGAATATTGTGCATTTTGTTTTCAATGCACGTAGCATTTTTTCTTTCTCCGTCACATTTGCACCAGCTTCTTTCAACTCGTTCACTGATTTTTCAAATTCGTTAAAGAAACCTGTTGAATTACTAAAATCTTTTAATTACAAATTTTCTAATTTATTTCTACACAGTATCTGGAGAGCTGTCGATTCTTCCAAATATGTGCTATAAAAATTTTCTCATAATATCAAACACCGTTTCTTTGTCACTTATCAATTCCATTTGTTTGTTTGAAATTGCACTATAAATATAATTTATAGCTTGCACGTCTTCTTCGTCCCAATCAATTTTGTCGCCTTCCATTTTTGCACGTTTAGTTACAATCTCACACTTTTTCATCTTTAAATACATTAATATGCGTTTCTTCAATTACTGCATTCTTGTCCATCAAAAATCGGTATTTTTACTTCCTGCATGTTTTCTTCCTTTTTATCTACTTTATTTTCAATATCAAAAAACTCTTCGTCACTTTCAGTTTCGCTTAACTTTTCTCTCTTGTCCATGCGTTTTCCTTTGTTCTTACGCTTACCACGTGCTCAACTTAAAAACACTTTCCCTTTCGTAGAATGTAAGTATGGTATTGCTCTCTCAACAGACAATACCACCACTGACGATTAACCAGGCACTATGCTGCCATGTTGAAAACAAAGGGTTTGTTCAAATAAACCACTCAAATAACAGAAACAACAAAGAACTTTATTAAGTTAATCTTCGACACCGCTCTATCTCTCTTACAACCGCTCATACGGAGGATGACAATCGAGTGAGCGCCCGCTAGCTCTCGCTATACTCTTACCTATACTCGCGTGATGACGCTGCGTATGCATTGTCTCTACCTCACACGCCGATATAAATGTACCTCATATTCTAAAAAGTATAAAACTACATGTTAATTGATTTCACAACTTTTTTGGGTTTGACTTTCAGTATCCGCGGGAAAGAAATTTATTTCGACTTTATAGAACGCAACAATTTATTATTTATTCGTAGAATTCCTTTTCATAAAATAAAACGTAAATAATTTTTAAAGGATTGTATATGTTTCGGAAAATAATTCTCATGTTTTCCGAAAAAATTCTTACCTTTTGTAAAAGTTTTTGTAAAGTGATTGTAAAGGTTTTGGAAAAGAATTTCTCGTTGCTTGCAAAAGTTTTTAAAGGATTGTTGAGGTTTTGTAAAATAATTTATAAAAGGATTTTTTAGAAGATGTAGTGATGGACCATTTTTGGAGATATTTTGTAGAGAAAATATAATAATGAATAATTTACAGAAATTAAACTGTTATTGAAAGTACGACTTTAATTTAATGAGTAATACTACAGATAAGAAAATTATTTGTACAGTCATGAAAAAAATTATTACAATTTGTAGAGAGTGCTTATTAAATAGATGAGATTGGAAGTCTACTAATATCTTTGTCATCCGTCACTAGAAACTCAATGTACGTATATCAACGTGTTTCTATTAGTTAACTGCACAATGCCCAAAATATATTTCTTAGAAAGATAGTCAATCAAGCCTTGAATATGCACTTTTATCCAGCACGTGCAATTAATTAGTAACGGACACACTACCAATTAAATATCCGGTACTAATTAAATATACTGAACTAAATATATCATATCGAGAAAACACAATAAAAAGAACTTTATAATAATAAATTCAAAATACTTCAAACAAAACTCATTGTTGTGATCTGGTTCATAGCTCCCGAACCAAGTAGGAGACAATTAAGAGCTTCTTCCTTCTATATCTCTTTGTGGATGACTATTAGGATTTGATATTTTGAGAGGCACCTTCTGCTACCGAAGGGTAGAACTACTCTAAGCTTGACGTTGATGCGTCGTTTGAGTTTAGCGGTTACAGCACCCAGTTAACGGTTACAAATAGCAGTCAGTACAAACTTTTACAAAATACGCTTGTTTAAATGGGAAATTTTCTCTCCTACTTTCACACGTCAAAAAGGCCCTATTTCATGCCTGAGTTGAGAAAAAATGTTTCCACCACGTAGCAAAAATTTTATTATTGTGCAGTGAAAGGTTCTGATAAGGTAATGGGCCATATTATAAAACACATCTTAAAGGCCAATGAGGTTTCCTATTTAATTTTAAATGAAATAATGAAATAAAGTTAATAGATTGTACTCTTTTATATTAGCTTGTTATATTATCTCTACTAAAGCAATTCAAATTTTTTAAAGATACAATTAGGCTAAAATTGTAATTAAGTATGAAAAGAGAATAGTCAACACGTCCGTATTTATTGTACAGCGTTGATACGAATGCCCCGGTGTTCTATCAGTTTGGTAACAGTTGTGAAACACTCTTTTCCGCACTATTTATTACAAAAGACTCTTTTGTTTTAAACATTTTAAGCATAATAATGCTTAAGGCGAAAAGATGAGATATTTAATTCGAGCAGTACCACCAAGCTACGGCTAGATTGGAGATTTCATGGACGTCATACTGGAGTAACAAAGGACAGTAGACTATGTCAAATCTAAAATTAAAGAAAAGAACATGTCAAAAAATGAATTTGATAAAGAAGATAATATGAGTACTTTTACAGCTAAGTTCGAAGCGTAATGCTTTTCCTATGGAAAAACTGGCCACCGGCAAAAGGACTGTTGGAGTCAAAAGGGTCAACAGGACAACAGGGGCAGAGGTGCTCAACGAAGTCCAAACTATGAACAGGGAGGCAACAGCCGAGGCAGAGTCGCTCAACCTGGCAGAGGTCGAGATGCAGGCAGATATCCAGATGAACATAGAAACGAAGCGTCTAGTGTACAACACTCAGTAATAACTACAGAAGAAAACTCAGCTGCAACTTGGGTAACACAAGTAGTTAATTTGCAAATTAATCAGGTAATAGGATATGAATTTAACCAAGACTGTAATGAATTATTCTGGTTATTAGATAGTGATTGCACGGACCACTAGTACAAAATCATAAATTTTTTTGTGTGTGTGCGCGTGTGTGTGTGCGCGCGTGTGTGTATGAGTGTACTTGTGTGTGTGTGTGTGTGTGTGTGTGTGAGTGTTCTTGTGTGTGTGTATGTACGCGCATGGAAATAACTTTATACCCTTTATCGAAAAAGTAAGATTTTTCAATATCACGAATCTTATTGCTTTTTCCTAGAGAAAACTTTGTGATAGTAAAAAAAAATGTTTTGAGTAAACATGCTAGGAATGTTGTTTTGCAAATTTGGAATCGACATAAATTATTTTTAGGAAATGTCCATATCGATATGTGTGTGTGTGTGTGTGTGTACTCGTGTGTGTGCGCGCGTGCGTGCGTGCGTGCTTGCGTGCGTGCTTGTATACGTAATGTTATACTGTTTATCGAAAATTCTGTGAATATCATCAATACCTCAGTTTTTCCTTTATCTGGAAAAACCGCGTATTTATCAAATTTGCCGGTTAAAAAATTTGATGCCGCAATTTTCTATAGTTTTCCCTAAAACTACAACTCATTACATACATTAAAAAAAAAAATTAAAAATCGGTCGATTCTACGCTGTGATATTTTATTTTGAAAAAAAATGCAGTTTGGGCCCACTGTGCGGCGTTTGTGTGTCTTCGTGCCGCAATTCCAGCTTCGGCAAAAATTGCGGCAGTTCGCCGCCAAGGAGGATTCCGTCGCAGTTTCCATATGCATGCTGGCACGCCGGCGCATACTGGAAATCTCGACTTACTTTATATGCGTGCTGGCACGCCGGCGCCCACGCGTAATATTGGAAATTAGATTCGATCGACTCACGTCCTGTGTGTGCTGCCATGCCGGTGCACACGCATGATCTTTAGAACCGGACGAACTTCAAGGACTGCTCTTCAATCGTCACCACTTGTCGAGTTCTCTCCGAGGCATAGCAGCTATCAACGGCAGATCTCCATGTGCGTACTTGTGTGAAGCCACCGTCACTGGCGCCCTCAAACGCACCTGTCGAGCAACGTGTGGACGACCGCTGCATTCAGCACGCGGTGAAGCAGATCTCCGGCTGCGGCCTTGCGTGAAGCCACTGTTACTGGCGCCTCTTCTACTGCACGCATTGAGCAACGTGTGAGGAGCTGATCGGCGATTTTTGCACCTCGTCGAGCATTCTCCGAGGCCGCCCAACACTCACCAACGACATAATCTTCAAGATTTTTGCGTTATGGTATGCGTGCGGTAAAACCGAGTGAGCAATAATTGTGCGCATTTCGCAGCGCAACGTAATTACTGCGCGTCCAATATCATTTTATTAAACACAACTTTCGGGAAGTGTTTACCTTCTCTCGGCCTTCCGAGAATTGTCGTCGTTCGGCGCGTGTTTATACTCTCGCGAGATTTTGAATTCCGCGAATCCGCGCGCAACGGTCTCGCGTTCCGAGAACTTGGCGGCCATCTTGGCAGCCATTTTGAACTTTTCACGCTCCTTTTTTTAGACTCGTTTTTGCGCAAGGTTACTCGGAAAGTTACTGTGGCACTTCTTGAGTCACGTGTATTAAATTTTTTTCAATTTCAGTAAATTTATGTGTTGCCCAATCACATGCTTCAATAAAGTTCTTTTAAAAATAATTTTTTAAGCAGAAAGTGGTCTCTTAGCTTTTCACGCGATTTACTGAAATTTCGATACTTAATTTTTAAGTTCTAGATTAGCTAGCTTTAACAACCATTGCTTGTGCCGGCGAGCACTATCTAGGAGCTTGTGATACGCAACGGCGTAAGGCAATTTAAGCTCATTTTAAAACCTTACCGGAGGGGTTAGATCTTCTCTCTTACTTCCTACGTCACCTTCGGGTAATTATCAACGTGCTAGGTTTTCGGCTCGCGCAAATTTCTATCCAGCAAAATGGCTGACGGTAATGATCAACCTAACCTGGCTCGCGAGGTGCAGGAGCTTCGTCAGCAATTAGCTGACCTGACGAATGCTAGACAAAATATTCAAGGTAACGACCAAGCCGTGGCCTACGCCTCAGCGGTAAATGCGATTTATCGGCAACCAAAGATCGCCTCTTTCTCTAGCGAAAATCTGTCTGTATGGTTTACGCAAGCTGAGATCACTCTCAGAAATGCAGGCATCACTGCGAGTGCAACAAAAGCCGACTTCATCCCCGAAAAGCTAGACATGGAAGCGTTCGAAATTATTAAAGAAATTGTAACCGCTGACCCTCGTCCCCTAGACATTTTCGAACGAATTAAAAGCCGCTTAATCGATACATTCGGTGCCTCTGCTGAAACGCGTCTGCGCCAGCTTATTAAGGGTCAGATCTCGACAATCGGTAAACCTTCACTCATTCTAAACCGCTTGTGTAGTCTCGATACAGGTGCGAGTAATGACATTATTCGCTCTATCTTTTTAGATCAGTTACCATCGCATTGCAAAGCCACCCTCGCGATTTCGGAAGTAACGGATCTTCATAAACTTGCTCAGATGGCTGATAAAATTGTAGAAGCTATCGTTTCGAGTCAAATACAGATCGGTAGTGCTTCCGGTCCGCAAGCTCACGTAGTTTCCTCAAACCAATCCAAGTCCTTCAGTCTCGAGGTTGCCGTTAAGCGCCTTGAGCGTAAATTCGATTCTTTTAATAAGAGATTAAAGGCGATTGAGGGCTCATTAGGTAACTCCTCTACGCTCCAGCCAAAAGGCAAACCTCAACGCAGTCATTCTTCTAGTCGGGATTCTTCGGGCCTATGTTTAGCTCACCGCCAATATGCGGACAACCCTCTCTCTTGCAGAGACTGGTGTTCTAAATACAGCGAATGGCTTAAAGAAAACCCTCAAAAAAACTAGCTCAGCCTTCTGTTTCTGAGACGGCTGCAGAGGGTAATCTAACTTCTAAACGTCTCCATGTACGTGATCGCATATCTGTTAGAATGTTTTTGATTGACACTGGCGCGGATATTTCTCTCATCCCATCGAATCCAAAAGTTCACGGCAAATCTAGTACGTATAAACTTTTTGCCGCGAATAATTCTATCATTAACATTTATGGCGAATCCTTGCTTATTCTCAATTTAGGTCTTAAGCGTCCCAATCGTTGGAATTTTTGCATAGCAGAGGTATCTTATCCAATCATAGGTGCTGATCTCTTATCGCATTATGGTCTTTTAATTGATCTCAAAAGAAGTCGCCTCGTCGACCCGCTTACTTCTATTTACTCTCTTGCCACCACAAAAGAAGTTTCAGTCGACTCTGTTTTCACAGTAAGTCCTGACTCCAAATGTGTAGAACTGCTTGCGGAATTTCCTGAGATCACTGGTGTTTCGAAACCCACTGTTGCTGACAGCAATAGCGTGTTGCACCATATTGTGACCTCAGGCCCTCCTGTTTCTAAACACCCTCGCAGACTCGCTCATGATAAGCTTAAAGCAGCAAAAGCTGAATTTAACGCTTGGATGGAGGCGGGCATATGTCGCCCCTCCAGCAGTTCGTGGGTGAGCCCACTCCATATGGACTTAAAAAAGTATAATTCTTGGAGACCGTGTGGTGACTACAGGCATTTAAATGCTGCAACAGTCCCGGATAAATATCCAACTGCTCACATTCATGACTGCACGAATAATCTTGACGGTAAAAAAGTCTTCTCAGCACTGGATCTTCATAAAGCGTTCAACCAGATCCCAGTGGCTCCTGAAGACATTCTCAGAACGGCGATAATTACACCATTTGGCCTTTTTGAATTTATATACATGACATTTGGTCTTCGCAATGCGAGTCAGACCTTCCAGCGTTATATAAACAGCGCGTTAGGTGATCTCGATTTTATGTACCTCTACATAGACGAAATCTTGGTCGCTTCATTCTCGTTAGAAGAGCACCATGCTCATCTTCGAATAGTCTTTGAAAGGCTTAAGAAGTCTCATCTTCGCCTAAATGTTGACAAATGTACTTTGGCTGTTGAGGAGTTGGAATTTTTAGGCTACCTTGTGAGTGGTAAAGGCATTCGCCCCATTCCAAGCAGAGTTGAGGCCATTTTGAATTTCCCAAAACCTCAGACAATTGCAGAACTTCGCAGGTTTATCGGTAACGTAAATTTTTATCGCCGTAATATGCCTCGCGCTGCAACCTCTCAGGCTCCTCTTAACGCTCTCTTCACTGATTCTCGGAAGAATGATAAACGCCCGGTGATTTGGACACCTGAGGTGGAGGAGGCCTTTGTTCGTGTCAAAAACGAACTTGCCACAGCAGCCCTGCTTGTACACCCCCGCATTGGTGCAGAACTACATCTAGCCTCAGACACCACGGATGTAGGCATGGGTGCTGCCTTAGAACAACTATCATTAGTTGGAATTTGGGAACCCCTTGCGTTCTTCTCAAGGAAGTTTTCTCCTGCCCAACAAAAATACAGCGCTTATGACCGCGAGCTCACGGCCATATATGAAGCTGTAAAATATTTTTCATTTCTCGTTGAAGGCAGGGACTTCAAGATCCTAACTAATCACAAACCTCTTATTTATGCGTTTATGCAGAAATCAGACAAAGCGTCACCGCGCCAAACGCGTCAGCTTTCTCTGATTGCACAGTATACCACCCAAATTGAATATATCAAAGGTGTGGACAACACAGTGGCTGATTCTCTGTCTCAGATAGAGTCAATCAGTCTCCCTGTTGAAATCGATTTTTCCGATCTAGCCGCAAAACAGGAAGCTGACGAGTAGCTGAAATCCATCGGAGAATCGCCTGATTTTCCGTTATCGCAGAAACGTATACAGTGGGGTCCTGCTCACATAACAATCTATTGCGAAATCATTGGTGAGGCTATTCGTCCTTACATTCCTGAGTCTCTCCGTGAAACGGTGTTCAGCATGTTCCATAAACCTGCCCACCCTGGCTCCAAGGTCACTGACAGACTCATAAGACAAAGATATGTCTGGTTCAATATGCACCGTGATATTCCGCGCATGTGCAAAAATTGTTTAGACTGTCAGCAACAAAAAATTTCTCGTCACGTCAAGCTAGTCCCAGAAAAATGTGTTGCACCCGATGGTAGATTTGATCATGTGCACATTGATATAGTTGGTCCTCTTCCCAAAATCAACGGCTTTGAGTACATTCTCACCATGATTGACCGCTTCCTGCATTAGGTTGAGGCTATTCCGCTGCGTGAGATGACCGCGCAGACGGTTACCAGGGCGTTCTATGATACCTGGATCTTGCGATATGGTGCTCCCAAGCTCATTACGTCTGATCAAGGTTCGCAATTCGGATCGCGTCTATTTACGGCCCTTTTGTCCCTAATAGGTTGCGAGCGCATTCGCACTACCGCGTATCATCCAGCGGCCAACGGCTTAATCGAACGTTGGCATCGTAGTTTTAAGTCAGCGATTATGTGTCATGTGTACAAGGACTGGACCCGTACCTTAAGTACAGTACTATTAGGTTTACGCTGTCACCTTCGTCAGTATACAAATGCGTCTCCTGCGGAATTTTTGTTTGGTACGAGCTTGCGTCTTCCAGGCGAGTTTTTCCTCCCTGAGGACTTAACTCCCGATCTAAATTTTTTCATTGAAGAATTTCGCGAGTTCATGCGTCAAATCCGTCCAATCCCTGTCACACACCATTACAAAAAACGCGCATTTTCTTTTAAAGATTTATACTCTTGCTATCATGTATTTATGCGTAACATGGCCAAAAAGTCATTAGAGAGGCCTTATTCTGGCCCATATAAGATAGTCAAGCGCCAATCCGATCGCGTTTTTGACATTAATGTAAACGGTACCACACGCAGCGTATCTGTAGAGCTTCTCAAACCTGCGTATATGATCACCGATAATCTTCCCGATGTGCCTTCCGATGGTGATTTAAAAGGTAATCAGCCCACCACTGTAGATCAACCAGTATTAAAAACCTACGCAAGAAAAAAGGTAGCTTTTACTCCTACGACGAAATCGTAATGTAACTATGATTTGCCTAGTTTGTAAGTGCTATCGAGCACAGCAATACTTTATATTTATATTTTCATATCTATATGTACTTCGTTGGCACTCGGGTGGAGTGTGTAGGGACTGCGATCTTTCCTCCCGCCGTCTCTGCAAGAGTGGGGAAAGCGGCCATGTTGCGTGCAGCGAGAAGCCGCCTGCGAGCGGCAGTCAGTGCTCGAACCTCCGAGCGGGCAGACGTCCGTCCGCTGTACCTCCTCCGTACAATAAAACCTCCTTGTTGCTGTTAACCCTGACTCTCTTCATTTCTTTCTCCTTTCCTATTCCTGGAATCAGGAGAACGTGGGGCCTGAAACCCCACATAACTGGTCCGCGTGGCGCCATCTTTTAGTAGAGTGGCGCACTATATTAGAGAGCACGCTAAGCGTAGCGAATGTTTTGCGTGTACAATACTCTCTCTCTCGCTTGTCGACCGCCATGTAGTGTAGACATATAGAGCATATGTGTCAATCTCATACCATATTATATCTCTTTACATTACAACACTTTTTTAAAACTTTTTTGAATAATGTAATTTATATAACCATTATATATCCAGAGAATAATGCCAAATATGAAGTATTGCGGTCCAGTGAGTGTGAATATTTCCTGCGGTAAAGTCATCCAACCCATAAATTAGTTATTGAACAACTGGATTTGGGAAGTTATCCTTATGTGTGGATGTCATGATTTCTATGTTATTCCTATTTCTAAGAAAAAAGAATGATAAAAAATAGTTAATAAAGCTATACTACAACTAATTTTAGGTTAGTTTTACTTAATAATAGCAATGAAACAGCAACAATGTTCTTGCATTTTTCTCCTAATCCTGCTTTGTACGAACAGTACAGGACGTTACCCGTTTCGAGACTACTTCACCTTTAATTACGTAAGGAGCAAGCTTGATGTTAGTGGTTTGTAAGTAGAGTGCTGCAAACGACACCTGCCCATTCTCAGCCACATTTTTACAGCATTTCATAACGTATCCAGCCTTAAAAAACGGCTCTTCAATAAACTTCTGTACAAATTGTACCTACACACTCATGAATTTGACTTATGCTTAAAAATATTTTCATTAAAAACCAACTTATCTCCTATGATCACAATGTTAATACCAAGCTCTCCGTCGCCATGTTGGTCTGCTAGATAAGTTAGACACACTCCCATATCAGATCCCAATATTGCTCTGTCCCTTTGTATCTGATCCCAGCGTCTACCTTTTCGTGTATGTCACTTTATTTCTGCGTCTCTGACTCTTTCTTTAAGCACCTCTCTCTGACTGCTTACCTCTTCCTCTCTGTCTCTGTCTCTGTATTGTTTCTGTGTCTATATGGCTGTCCCTATCCCTATGTGTGTGTCGCTGACTCTACCACTCTGTTTCTGTTCTTATCTCTATGTATCTGTCTAACTATCTTTATCTGTCCCTATCCTTCCACCTTTCATTGATTACATCGCCCTTTCTACATTTTAGTGTCTCTGAGTTTGTCTCTGTTTCTCCGTGTCTGTATCTGACTCTATCTCTCTGTCCCTACTTCTCTGACTATCACGGTTTCTTCATCTACCTCTTTCACCTCATCTCTCTTTCTGTCTTGTCATCTATGTCCCTTTGTCTTGATCTGTCTATCGCTGTCTCGGACATTTTGTTTCTGTCTCACCTGATGGGTCTCTCTGAATAAATTTGGATTTCTCTTTTATTGTATCAAGATAAAAGTATTTTAAAGCACCGTAGTGCGAACCTCTCCAAGCGTTTGTCACTATCCCTATGTCTCTCTCTGTATATCTCCGTATATCCCTGTCTGTATATCTCTGTCTGTATATCCCTGTCTGTGTATCTCTGTCTGTATATCTCTGTCTGTATATCTCTGTCTGTATATCCCTGTCTGTATATCTCTGTCTGTATAATCTTTAATTAGATATACAATATGAATAATATGATATACTGTCTTTAATTAGATATACAATATGAATAATATGATGAGGACGGATTGGCGGAGGTGTTTGTCAGGAGGGTGGAGGAGGTGGGAGAAGGGGTTGAGTTGCATGAAAGCCTCTTACAACTATATATATATATATATATATATATATATATATATATATATATATATATATATATATATATATATATATATATATATATAAGGGGGTACCCCCTAATCGCTCCGCTCGTCAACCCCTCACCTTTGACAAAAAATAAGTAAGATTCTTGGTTTCAAGGCGAGTTGTAATAGATATTTTTCATATGCTATATGAATTTAAACTTTCAACGTAACGCTTAACAGAAGCTTTCAATTTTTTTTATTGAAACGAAAAAAAGTTTCCAACGTCAACTTTGAGATATTATGAACAGACGCGTTGGATTTTTATTTAAAGTGGTATCATTCGCCAATAGCCCTACATAACCACTTCTCCTATTAAAATATATTACAAATAATCGTTTAAGGAATAGCTTAAAGGAATTCTCTCGATTTTGAATAAGAAAGCAGATTTTAATAAAATTTGAAGGACTGGTTAGTATAACTCTTAAAATAACTCAGTTAAATTTTGCGAACCAAAAGGTACCTAGGACGCATGATATTGATGTTTTGGTTTAAGTAATTTAACCTGGAGAGAGAGAGAGAGAGAGAGAGAGAGAGGGGGAGAGAGAGAGAGAGAGAGAGAGAGAGAGAGAGAGAGAGAGAGACGGACAGCTGGCAATACCACTACTCCGCGTGAGTGCGTGAGTAGAGGGGAGCCGCGCGCGGCTTCTCTGCGAGCAGGTACACTTAGGATGTTTCTTATCGCGCTCCCCTCTTTTCGACTCTCTCTTCCCCTTTTCGCGAGCGAGTTACCTATGTAGAGTGCGGGCTTGGAATATGCACTCTGATTTCGGCAGTCCTAAAAGCCACACGTCTTCTCTCGCCGATACACAACACAAGACGTGTATCGAACGGAGAGTCAATTCCAACCCATCCTCGCTGAACAATCAGAAGGCCATAATACAGAGCTGAAGAGCCCCGCCGGTGCACAACGTAAGGCGTGTAGCGAACGGGCCTCACTCTATAAAAACCCAAAATTACCCAAAATTACTCCTTCACTCCGACCCACGCAGTTGAGTCCGCGACGTATGTCTGCAAGGCGCAGACACGTTCAACGACAATACGCGAGGGATTATCCCGACAATACGCGAACCCAAACTCGGTCCTACAAAAACCCTGACTTGATACTTACTGACGGACATGATGACGGACGAGATAAAGTGACAGGGAACAATGTATTAAAAAAAAAATTAAATTATGTATTAAAAAAAATTAGTGCATTAAAAAACGGCACATTTAACTACAAAAAATGAGTCAAATCAACTTCCTTACGAAACTTGTTATTGATCATTCAGACGAATAGAATTGTTTTGTTTGAATGTATAATTATTAATTAGTTAACCAGTATTTGTAAGACTTCCTTGAACAATATTCTTCTGAGTCTTAAAGGAAATCTTATTTTAAGGAGGAGCTTTAAATTAAAGAGGAGTTGCATAGTATATATAATGTGTTATACTTACACGTGCATTGGAATTAATTTTAATTTTATTGGATTCGATTTATATTTTAAGGAGGAGTTACAAAATTAAGGAGGGACTGCACATCGGCAGGGGTGAAAGATTTTTGTAAAGTTTTCAACTCAGAACATTAACTCAATTAATTTTTAAGTTAATCGATTTTCAAATATATTGAAGAAGATATATTGTGTTCTATTTTTTCCAGATCACCTTAGAGGTAAATAGAAAGATGCGTTTTATTTGTAAGTGGTATCCCCAGTAGCCCTAATCGACTGCCTATGTCACTAAAATTTCGAAAAACATCAATAAAGTAAAAATGAAGTTATATTAAATAAATTTTATAAATTGAATTGTCTTACAATTACCTAATTTAATTTAGTGCTTCTTGTTTCAAAACTTTCTGAAACCTGTTCCCATTTTACATTTTATATTCATTTCATTTCATCACATATAATTTTGATGTATTCAAAATTTAAAATTTTCGAATCTTCTAATTTTGCTTGTGCCCGACTCTAACTCTACGTCTCCGTCTAGACCGCTCTGTCTCCACGTTTCCATCTCCACGTCTCTGTCTCCGTCACCACGCGCCTGTCTCCACGTTTCCATCTCCACGTCTCTGTCTCCGTCACCACGCGCCTCTCTCAATGTCTCTACGTTACTGTCTCTGCATTCCTGTCTCTACGTTTCTGTCTCTATCTTTCATTTCTACGTTTCTGTCTCCACGTCTCTGTATCCATGTCTCTGTCTCTACGATTCTGTCTCCATGCGCCTGTCTCTACGTCTCCGTATCTACATCCCTGCCTCTACGTCTCTGTCTCCACGTCTCCGGCTCTCCGACTCCGCCTCTATGTCTCTGTCTCCATGTCTTTGTCTCCAGATCTCTGACTCCACGTCTTTGACTTCAGATCTCTGTCTCCACGTCTTTGTCTTCACGCGCCTGTCTACGTCTCCGTATATGCAGCCCTGTCTCTACGTCTCTGTCTCTACGTCTCTGTCTCCACGTCTCTGTCTCTCCAACTCTGTCTC
The DNA here is from genome assembly GCA_036365515.1 of Torymus aiolomorphi. Classification (NCBI taxonomy): domain Eukaryota; kingdom Metazoa; phylum Arthropoda; class Insecta; order Hymenoptera; family Torymidae; genus Torymus; species Torymus aiolomorphi. The sequence continues at coordinate 102,473,804 of CM070876.1, read as the reverse complement.
TACGCCTCCGTGTCTACGTGGCTATATCTACGTCACTCTCTCTAGGTCCCTGTTTCTACGTTTCTGACTTTAATCGCTCTCTCTCTCTTTTCAAGTCTCTGTCTCTCCGGCTCGGTCTCTATGTCTCTGTCTCTCCGACTCTGTCTCTGCGCGCCTAACTCTACGTCTTTGTCTCTACGTCACTGTCTCTATGTCTCTGTCTCTACGTTTCGTTTATAAGTCTCTGTCTCCACGTCTCTCTCTCCACGTCTCTGCCTCCGCGCCTATCTCTACGTCTCTGTATCTACATCCCTGTCTCTACGTCTCTGTCTCTACGTGTCTGTCCACACGTCTTTGTCTCTCTGACTCTGTCTCTACGCCTCCGTGTCTACGTGGCTATATTTACGTCCCTGTCTCTAGGTTCCTGTTTCTACGTTTCTGTCTTTAACCGCTCTCTCTCACTCTCTCTCTCTCTTTTCACGTCTCTGCCTCCACGTCTCTGTTTCTCCGACTCTGTTTCTATGTCTCTGTCACTTCGACTCTGTCCGTACCTCTCTGCCTCGATGCCGCTGTCTCTACGCGCCTGTCCCTACGTCTCCGTCTCTACGGCTCTGTATCTACTACCCTGTCTCTACGTCTGTCTCTACGTCTCCGTCTCCACGTCTTTGTCTCCCCGACTCTATCTCCACGCGCCTGTCTCTACGTCTCTGTCTCCACGTCTCTGTCTCTATATCTCGGTCTCCACGTCTCCGTCTCCACGCCTCTGTCTCCATGTCTCTGTCTCTCCGACTCGGTCTCTATGTCTCTGTCTCTCCGACTCTGTCTCTGCGTGCTCAACTCTACGTTTTTGTATCTAGGTCATTGTCTCTACATCCCTATCTCTATGTCTCTGTCTCTACGTTTTGTTTTTATGTCTTTGTCTCCAGATCTGTGTCTCCACGTCTCTGTCTCCACGCGCCTATCTCTACGTCTCTGTATCTACATCTCTGTCTCTACGTCTCTGTCTCTACGTCTCTGTCTCCACGTCTCTGTCTCTCCGACTCTGTCTCTACGCCTCCATGTCTACGTGGCTATATCTACGTCCCCGTGTCTAGGTTCCTGTTTCTACGTTTCTGTCTTTAATCGCTCTGTCTCTCTCTCTCTCTGTCTCTCTTTTCACGTCTCTGCCTCTACGTCTCTGTCTCTATGTTTCTGTCTCTACGCGCTTGTCTCTACGTCTCGGTCTCTACGACTCTGTGTCTACTTCCCGGTCTCTACGTCTATCTCTATGTCTCTGTCTCCACGCGCCTGTCTCTATATCTCTGTCTCCACGTCTCTGACTTTACGTTTCTTTTTCAATGTCTCTGTTTCCACGTCTTTGTCTTTACGTCTCTATCTCTATGTATCTGTCTCTACGCGCTTATCTCTACGTCTCTGTCTCTTCGTCTCTGCCTCCACGTCTTTGTCTCCACTACTTTGTCTCTCCGACTTTGTATCTAGTTGTCTGTCCCTCCGCCTCTGTCTCTACGCCCTTGTCTCCAGGTTCCTGTTTCTACTTTTCGTGCTCTAATCTCTCTCTCTCTCTCTCTCTCTCTCTCTCTCTCTCTCTCTCTCTCTCTCTCTCTCTCTCTCTCTCTCTCTCTCTCTCTCTCTCTCTCTCTCTCTCACTCTTGTACTTTATAACATTGCCATTGCCGGTTACAGTAATCAGTGGAAGATATATGAGGCGTTTCACGTCAGCTCTCCAGGCGCGGCGCGCGAGCGCGAAATCATGCTGTTTTCAGCTTGTGTTTGAAGGGCTAAGATGTATCTAAAAAAAATAATCCCCAAGTGATTTCGATATATTTTTTTCTCAGCTTTCCGATGGTGCTATTAGTTTCTCAAAATTTTTCAATTATAACCTCAAAAAAACATATAACGTGTTATATCTCAAAAACTATATTTTTAAGATTTTTTTTTACCTGCTAGATCGAAAGAGGAGGAAATTTTACATGGATATAGCCTTTTTCTACATAGGGGTTTTTTGATTTTTTCGAGATATTATTCAAGAAATACTTAGAATTGAAAAATTTTGAGAAACTAATAGCACCATTGGAAAGCTGAGGAAAAAATACATCGAAATCACTTGGGGGTTATTTTTTTTAGATACATCTTAGCCCTTCAAACACAAGCTGAAAACAGCATGATTTCGCGCTCGCGCACCGCGCCTGGAGAGCTGACGTGAAACGCCTCATATGTGCTTTATTTTTCCACTAATCGATTCCTCAAAAATATATTTGTAATAACACATAACATAAGTGTTTATGTAGAACTATTAGCGAAAGATACCCACGTTAAATAAATATCCAACGCCTCTGTTAAGGTACATTTAAGGTGACGTAGATAAATATTTTTCATTTCAATAAAAAATGGGAATATTCGAGTAAACACCAATAAATTGGTGCAACAGGAATATTGTATTTTTTTTAAATATGCACAAAACTCAAGTAGAGAGCGGGTATTGTAACAAATTACCAACATAGAGCACAATGATCAGTGAAGTTATTTTATCTGATATATGTTTTAGAAATGAGAGTGGTCTGAAGGGGGTCTGAGGGGGGTCACGATGGGGGTCTGAGGGGGGTGCGAGGGGCTACGAGGGGGGCGGGTGGGGTGGGGAGTGTGGTAAGCGGGGCTCTGCTATGCTCCAAATAACGTAAAAAATATCACAATTTTACTTTATTTTGAGGGGGTCTGAGGGGGTTCTGAGGGGGTGAGCTCGAGGGGATTCTGCGTGACACGAATAACGCTTTGAACTACATTTTATATATATATATATATATATATATAATAGGGGGGCTGCGCTCTCTACTGGCTCCGCCCGTCAACCCCCCAACTTTGAAAAATAAGACCTTGAAGACTTTGAACGTATTTATTTTCAAGGTAGTGATTTTTTGGAATATATAAGAGAACATTTACGCTATCAATTTTGATTTAAAAATCTCTTGTTGTATTTTATTTTTATTATTTTATGTATAAACTGAAACTTAAATAAATTTCTTATACCGATTTCATTTAGCTATTGATTTAGATCTCTTATAATATCGTTTAAACAATTCCTCATTTATTTTATACTATTATTGCGTATATTTTATATTGTGAAATTTGTTTTTTGAAAATATAAGAGCATAATCACTTTAAAAAGTTTGATTTAAAAATCTTTTCTTTGATTTTATTTGTATTTTTATATGGATCAAATCGAAACTTAATTAAATTTTATATACAATTTTCATTTAGCTAATTATTAAAATCTCTTGTCATTCAAATAATTTCTCCTTTATTTTATACTTTTATTGCGTATATTTTATATTGAGATATTTGGTTTTTGAATATATATGAACATATTTTTTAATAAATATATTGTAACGCGTGCGCGAGTTAGGTAATTCGAGATTCGAATTACCCGCGCCGAGCAGGCATGCTCACTGGGGGCGCGAATATGCCCGTCGCGTACCCGCAAAGCTGCTACGGCTTTATGCGAGTCACGGCAGCCACCTTCGTGTCTGCCATCGCGCCGAGAACTTCTCTCCAGCGTGTCTCTCAAAAGTTACCTCGTCCGCGCCGTCCTAGCTTTTTATAGTTACCGCGGAGGCGCCGAGCAGAGTGGATGCGTGTGAAAGAGAGACAGAGAGAGAGCGATCCCGAGCCGCGTAAGCCACACGAGACAGCGAGCGAGGAGACGGCAGCCAGCCCGCCTCCCGACCCAATACAGTGAGTAAGAGAGAGAGAGAGAGAAAGAGAGCGCAACTGCTGTGCGAGCGACAGAGAGCGAGAGAGAGCCGAGTTCACCGGCTGCTCCTTCCTAACGTAAGTTTTCTACTCTCCTCTCGCGGGTTTATTGTAAAGGCTCGCACGGAAATCGCCCCGTGCAAGCTTTCTGTGCCGTGTACGTGCGGGTGTGTGTCAGCCCGCCGTACTTTAACACCACGCGCGAGATTAGCAGCTTCGCCGCGCGCCGTATTGTTCGCGCGTTTGAATCTTAACTGTCGCGCGCGAACTAACTTATTGTTTTAACCAGCACTTGCTAGGTGCCTGTAATTACTATTGGTTTTAATATACTGTGATGTCTAGTTACTCGTTGTGTTGTTCATTGCAACCTGTCCTTTTCCCGGATACCGCCGCCTCCGCGGGAAAACGATTCCGCCGGTCGTTTTCATATCTGAGCATAGCGGCTGCGCGCTTTGCTCTTCGAGCGCGCGCTTTTCACTCAGCGATCCAATTAGTTGGAAAGCGAAGTTCGTGTGTGATCTTCGCATTGTTTTCGGGATTCCAGGAGCAGATCCCCGGGCAAGTCATTTTAGTCTGTCACCCGCTGCACCGTGTTCTAGGGCATCGCTGGCCTGTGGCTTGTTGGGATTTTCCCCCACTAGCCATCCCGTTACAACTGGCGCCACAACGTTTTGGGGGTGGAGAAGGACCTGCGGTGCGTACGTAATTCGCGGCGTAGCTTGGCGCGAAGAAGCTGAGCAGCGTAGCTGAGCATAAGCTTCAAAGAAAGGCTCTTCGTGCCGCAGCTCGTAGGCGCGTGTGTGCGTGTGTGTGACACAGCCGTACTGTTGCGAGAGTGCGCTCGAGAGGTTAGACGAGCGATAGCCAATAACCCTCGACCTAGAGTGCCGCCAAGGAGAGATCTCGATCGCGAAATTTTTGTACGTTGGATAATTGTTTTTAACAATTAAAATTTTTGTTTAATAACAATTAAATTTTTTTTTTAACGTCAAAAATTTTTTTTAAGCGATAATTAATTTTTTTTTTAATTAATTTTTTCTCGACTCGAAAATTTTTTTTCTTCTCTCGTATTTTCGATACGAATTATTTTTTAGTGGACGCAAAATAAAATTTTTTTTTTCTTTTCTCGTGCAGTTAATAGAAAATCGAGAGAAAGTCGGCAGGCACTCTCGCAACAAAAGTTTGACTGTGCGCCTGAGTAAAAACTCGAGCGCAAAAATCCCCTCGAACTTTAAAATTGTTTTTTATTTTTTTAGGTGAAAATTGTATTTATTTTTCGTGTTTTTTGGTGATATTGTCCGTTTTGACACATATATATATGGTTTATTCTGCCATAACTACCCCAGGTGGCGTCCAGAGCTTCCATAAAGATGTGCGAATAAAAAGAAATGTTTCACAGGCTCTAATGTCTATATAATAACGTTGACTTTCTTGGAAGATCTACAGAAAGCGTTTTTTAACTGTCTGTTAAAAAAAATCAATAAAATAGAGTTAAAATGTCAGTTCCGTCCCTTGTCCTAAACAAGATTTTCAATATGAAACCTTGTGCCACGTGAAAATCAAGCGAAGAAGCCTAATTCTCACATACACATTGTAAATTGCAGGGTTTTTAATATACGTTTCCATCATTTTCAAGACAAATTCAACAAACTACTATTAAATCACGATGGATACTTTTTGTCCAGTGATTTGCACGAAAATGTTGATAATAGCATTAATTGCTTTGAAAACAGCGCTACTTGGCTCCACATCGCCATCTAGCGGTCGATTCCTCCAGCGCGAGCACATGGACGAGTGATGGAAGCGGCAAAGCCGTTAAAAATTAGAAAATCCAAAACGCGAACTACTTCTTTTTCTAATTTCACAGCGTATAAATATTTTAGTCAGTTCCGCCCCCCGTGTAATCCGCTGTTTAGATTATGTTTAATGGAAAGTAAAATCAATTTTTGTCGAGTATTTGGTGGATATAAGAACTACCTATGCGGAGAATAGGTAATATTGAGTATACGCGACGTGCGAGCTTTTTAAACTTAAAAATGTCAGTTCCGTCCCTGTCAGTTCCGTCCCATAAAAGATTAAAATTCATTATTAAATGTTAAAAACTTTTTTAATTGAACTAAAATCTTTGGTGTTCGGACTTTTTTTTGATTTCTTATAATAAAACTGATATTCCATACGGTTTCAAATCATAAATTATATATAAATTTGAGTAAATTCATATAAATAATGAATGATTTACATAATTGTGAAGTCTTTAAAATTTCTATTTATCTGCTTTTATAAGATAAATTTTGAAAAATGGCTCCGACCACGAGAAACGCAAATATTCTGAAGAAAAAGCATCAAATTAAACAAAGAAAATCAGTAAAAGTAAAATTTCAAAATGCTGAGAAAGCCGTTGATGTATGGACTCGTAATTCAGTGAATTTGCACTCTGACCCATGAAAATCCTTTATGCGGTCTCAGAGAAAAGTTACAACAAACTTTTTTTCTTGAAAATGCTTTAACTGAGAATAAAATGAGTTTAAGAACCTCTGCATAGGCTCATTTTATTCAAGATAAGTTATATTTACAATATATTTTCATTATCTTATTATAATAATATTTTTTATCATTTGTTTAGGTAATTTTGGCCATAAAGGCCTATAGGTGTAAGACCGTATTAACAAATTATTAAATATTATATTTTATTAAATTAATTTTAAATGTATACAGAAAATATTAATTGAAATATTATTTTAATATTGTAAATAAAAATGTAAATCAAAAAACTGTATGAAAAATAATTTGCATAAATTATCATAAATTATCATTTTGATTCCTTAATGAAAATAATTTTCGTGCCTAATCGTGCATAAGTGTTCTTAACTGTGCAAAACTTGCCAAACTGTGCCCAAGTAGGTAGGTTTCGGACATTGTACACGGATTTATCATATATTGGCACAGTTTGGAACAATGTGGCACACTTTTGCACAGATTGGCATAAATCATTTTCAGCTGTTGAAAATAAATATAATTTGATTTTCGATACAGCTGTGCATAGTTTAGCACACTTTGGCATACTTTAGAGCATTTTGACATAGTTTGGCACAAAGAATTTGCAGTTACTAAAAATAAAATTAGGTTTATTATTAGGCACAGTAGTGCACAGTTTGACACACCATGGCACAGTTTTGCACAGTTTTTGCATAGATTCACACAATTTGGGACAGTTAAGCACATAAAATATCGTTCACTTATTAAAACAATATAAGTAAAAATATAAATAATTTATTATTAACAATAATTTTGAATATTTAAGTATAGGTAATCTCAATTAGAAATAAATGGACACACTTGACTATAGCTAAACTCAATTGATTTTCAAAAATTAATAATTCTTGAGTCTAATGACTGTAAATGGTTGAATAAAAGATTTGATATTGTTAATAATAAATGACGGTTGCTAATTTAAAAATTTAACAATAATTTGTGTTAAGATGTGCTAACGTTGTGCCAAACTGTGCACAACTGTGCTAAACTGTGCCGAAGTATGTCAAAGTGTGTTAAACTGTGTCAAATAATCAAGCTAAATTTATTTTTAATGGCTAAAAACTTTTTGTGCTAACTGTGGCAAAGTGTGTTAAAATGTACAAAAGTATATCAATCTGTACTAAACCTGTGTAAAATGTCCGAAATCTACCTACTTGAGCACACTTTTGCACAGTTTCGCATAGTTAAACATACTTTGGCACATATTTGCACAGTTTCACACACTTTAAGCACTCTACGGCACAAAAATTTTTTCCACCAGGGTTACTCTTAATATTATTACGGAATTTGATTATTAATTAATTTAGTTATATAAAATATTATTTTTCAAGCTCTTGTTCGAAATCGTTTTACCGATTTTTTTTATCGTATTAAATATTTTAGAATTAATTTCGAGAATTTTTTACAATAATGGTCAGTTCCGTCCCCTACCAAAATCATAAAATGTTACGTAAACTATAGCCGGAATATTTTGTAGTGGATTCGTTCTGGGTAATTATTTTAAATATTATAATGAGCAGATGAAATCTCAAAACACCTATGAAAAGTCGGTTTCGAAAAAAAAAAAGTTGGACCAAATCTGGGGAAGTTATGGCAGAATCACATATATATATATATATATATATATATATATATATATATATATATATATATATATATATATATATATATATATATATATATTCACATATATTTCTTTTAAAATTACAAGTGCGAGTAGTTGAGCGTAATTAATTACAAATAGTAATTAATTACAAAAATAGCTTTTGTTTTTCTAGAGCCGCATGCGGGATACCCTCGTGCGTTATCGAGGTTAAGAGCAACCGCCGTAGCTCTTAGAAAATAACCCGGGTTCGCGTTGAAAAAGCTAGCTCACGGGTTGAATAGGCAAACTCTCTCTGCCATCAATACAGATAATACTCACGCTAGTAAAATAAGTTCGTGAGGAAGCGCACAGCCAAATGACACCATGGCCTGATCATCGCAATTTGCGGAATCTGCGATACTCAATTGGGCCTATACACAGCCCGAAGAGGAAATAAACGAGGCCACGCAAGCCCTTGGTCTACAGCAGTCAGATCTGCAGTCAGTGAATATGCTGACAGCGATCAAGTGGCTTATGGGCGATTATAGTGCCTCCGATTTCGTGCCAGAGCCGAAGCTGTCGGAGCAGCAAGCGTTTGCTAAACGCGAGCAGTCCCGAAGGGCGTTCATCGACTTAACGTTGATGAACAAGTCTGTGTCGACTATTGTGGATGCCAATACTGACTCAGACCACCCGCACACGTTCATAACGCTCCTTGATGACCCGATAGTGATGCAGAAACTCTCGGAGTCTCGGAGGATGAACGCTCCACAACAAGCACATAATGCAGTGGTGGAGCCAGCGGAAGAGGCAAACGGCCAGACGGATTCCGGGACAGAGATATTGAGCTCTGCAGCACCCACCGGGACATCTTCAGCCGAAGCTGAGGGATAGCTTCAACAGCAACAGCAACAACAGCAGGTGCAGCAACAGGAAATGTAGCAAGTGCACCTGGAAGGGCAGCGCAGACAGCGACGATGCTAGCGCAACTACGAAGAAGAGTTGTTAGCACGAAATGGGCAGCACGGGTTCTGGCAGCAATTGCGAAACCCACCGCAGTCGCAAAACCTGGAGTGGCCGCGACAGCGTGAGTCGCGAACCGCCGGGATAGCAGTCGGAGACAGCATAATATCGGAGCAGCTACGGGCGGTGATCAAAACACTTGTCGAGGAGGTTGAAGAGCTTAAAGAGAATGTACGAATACTTCAAAGAGCGCGACATCCAATCTCAAGCACGCACTTGGATGGAGTTCAACCCCCAAGCACGGGCCCTAGACGAGGATCACAGCATGCGAACTTCCAAGACACGTTCACGTATGCGGAGTTTAACAGCAGCAGCCCGAGTCTCCAGTCCCCAATAGAGGCTGGGAGGAATGATACCAGAAATTCTTCCCAGCGCCAGACAAGGAATGGCGCGACCCAGGACCCGTCTGAGAGGCATACGTATTTGCCTCAGCAGACGAACCGTGATGTAGGCCAGATAGTCCGAAAATGGCACATCAAGTTTTCAGGATCCTCAAAGGAGCAGAGCGTTGAGTTATTCCTCACGAGAATAGAGGAATGTAGAACTCTAGCTAATCTGACACACGATGAGGTACTTTCGTCGTTGTCAGAGCTCCTAACGGGGGTACCAGCCACCTGGTAACGGAGGAACCGCCATACATGGCGATCGTGGCCAGATTTCAAAGAGGCCATAACGCACATGTATGGCGGAGACAGGGGACATCAGCAGCGCGTCCTGGCGGAAATAAACGCGAGTACTCAAGGCAGAAATGAACTTACGCGTGATTACGTAGTAAATCTACAAGCCATGATCCTCAAGTTGGTTCGGGTGCCTAGCATTGCTCAACAGTTCGACGTGTTGCACCGGAACATGCGGCCAGAACTGCAAAAGATGGTAATGCGAAATCAAATTACGGATTACCGAGAGCTCCTGGACCTGGACCGGGAAGCCGAATTAGCGCTCGCGGCAGATAAGGCGTATCACTCGCCATCTCCGCCCGAGCACACGTACATGCCAGAATTTGCCTACGTGCCGACAGAGCCGCCCACGGATTAGCGAAAAAAGCAGAATCCAAGCGTGACGGCGATGGGGCACCAACAGCACGAGCTTCGAGAGAGCCTCGAGGCTATGTTCCGTCGGGTCATCGCAGAAAGCTTATCGGCCTTAACAAAGAAAAGCACCGACGAGAACAAGGGGCAAAAGCCTAGCCCGCCGCCAACCAGAAAACCTAAGAAGAAGTGTAACTGGGAAAATAGGCGGCGGGAGGGCGGGCGAGTTACGAACCAGCCTAGTGGAGGTAGCAGCTCGACCTACCAGGCTAGGCCGCGAAGTCCAAGAAATAACGGACCTCCACAAAGGCCAGAGTACCGAAGAGAACCCGGATATGAGCAGAAGAGAGGCAACAAGCCCAATGCTGCCGGAAACTAACAGGGAAACGGTCAGGGGGCAGGTAAAAACGACCACATACCCGCCCCCAGCTCTCTCACCAGAGACCGAGGGTAACTCGGTGCAATCGTCTGATGTGGAGAGCGAAGAAGTGCCCGTTATTCAACCGAATGAAGTCAACCAAGAAACTTGCTCGTGATGGTGGCTTCAAGTAGGTGTAGCCGGTTACAGGCTATGAGCACTCTTCGATACAGGAGCTTCATGGACTGGGATGAATTCCATCAGTCTACAGCTCGCTACGGCTTGTGGAAAAGATTTAATCCCAGCCAGCGACCTAACGGCACGGGTGGCAAACGGGCAAAGCATAGCAGTGGTTGGCTATGTGTATCTGCCCATGGTCGCGGCTGGCGTGAGCAAAGAAGTGCGCGTCGCAATAATGCCTGATTTAGATATGGAGTGCTACTTGGGGGTAAACTTCATTAAGAAGTTTAGCGCCATCTTAGACCTCACAGATAACACGCTGCATCTCAAGGATGGCGATGCAAGCGTAAAGTTAGAAGTAGCCGCCATAACCGCAAACAACACCGTGTCAGTCTCAGCTATAGGGTTGGCGGACCCAACAGAAGAACAGCGCAAAGAGGTAGAAGCTTTAGTAGCTCAGCTGATCGGTAGCAGCCTGGCACCACTAGGGTGTACTTCGTGGTTCGAGCATGCAATAGACGTCGGATCTACAAGACGCATTAAACAGAAGTACTACCCTATATCTCAGAAACTCGAGGAAGAGATGCACAAACAGGTGGAGGAAATGCTAGTTGCGGGAATAATAGAACCCTCGACAAGTGGCTGGTCAAGTCCAGTGGTAATGGTACGCAAGTCAAACGGGAAGTTCCGTTTCTGCGTGGACTTCAGAAAAGTGAACGCAGCGTCAAGGCCAGACGCGTACCCGTTACCATACATGGAAAGTATCTTGCGCAAACTGCAGAAAGCGCGATACATCTCCACGTTGGATTTAAGCAGTGCGTACCACCAGATACCACTTAGTCCGGAGTCCAAAGAGATTACAGCCATCACCGTGCCAGGCAAAGGGCTTTTCCAATTTACGAGAATGCCCTACGGTCTGTCGTATGCCGGAGCGTCCTTCCAGAGGCTGATTGACAAAGTCGTCAGCCCCAAACTCGAACCTTTTGCTTACTCGTATCTCGACGATATAATAATAGTCACAGAAATATTCGAGGAGCATAAAGAGGCTCTAAAAAGAGTTCTGGACAGGATACAGGACGCGGGCCTCACAATAAATCGCGAGAAGAGCGTCTTCTGTAGCGATGAGGTCCAATATCTCAGGGTCATAGTAAATAGAGATGGTTTTAAGCCAGACCCCGAGAAAATAAAGCCCATTATGGAGTATTCGGTACCGAAAAACCTCCGTCAGCTGAGACTTTTCTTAGGAATGGCCTCGTGGTATAGAAACTTTTTATCGAACTTCGCCACAATTGCTGAACCACTAACCGGATTAACGAAAAAGGATCGTAAATAAGAGTGGTCAACGGCACAAGCAGAGGCCTTCCAAAAACTAAAAGCGCTAGTACCTTCTGCACCGATTCTACAAAGACCGGTACCTAACGCGCAGTTCGTGGTGCAAACTGACGCGAGCGATAGAGGTCTGGGAGCGGTGCTATACCAAATAATTGACGGCGATGAAAGAGTCCTAGAGTTCGCGAGACGAACTCTGAGCGCAGCCGAGAGGAATTATAGCGTGACCGAACGAGAATGTCTAGCAATTCTCTGGGCAATTAAAAAGTTTGGTCCGTATATAAAGGCCTACGACTTCAAGGTTATCACGGACCATAGCAGCTTGATGTGGCTCCGTGCCCTCCAAAACCGGACCGGCAGGTTAGCCCGGTGGGCTTTGGAGCTGCAGAACCACATTTTCACGGTCGAACAACGAAAGGGCTCGTTGAACAATGTCCCAGATGCCCTTTCACGTATGTTCGAGGAAGAAGAGCCAGCGGTCGCTACGTTAGAGCTCAAGCGCGATACAGACGACCACTGGTACCTCAAGATCGTGAAAGAGGTTCAACAGAAGCCGCGAGACTTCCCCACGTTCAAGCTGGCGGGAGGGGGGGCTGTACAAGTACGACCCTAATGAAGTCATAGACGAAACTCTGGGCGACGACGATGCATGGAAGTTAGCAGTCCCTCTCGAGAAGCGATGCGAAGTACTGAGACAATGCCATGACTTTCCAACTGCTGGGCACTTGGGCCGCGACAAAACTCTAGAGAGAGTAAGGCGCAAGTATTATTGGCCACACATGTCCCGAGATGTGGCCAGATACGTGAACCAGTGCCAAATTTGCCAGCAGTGCAAAGTCGAACAGCGCGCTCGAGCAGGATTCATGCGACGTCGCATTACAGAACGTCCATGGCAAATCGTGACCAGCGACATTATGGGACCCCTCTCTAAAATCAAGCACGGCCACGAATACATTCTCATCTTCCAGGACCTGTTCACACGCTGGATCGAAGTAATTCCGATAAAAAGGGCAGATGGCAAATCGGTGATAAAAGGGCTCAACGAACGAGTATGTCTGCGGTTCGGAGTCCCCAAGGTGTTTCTCTCCGATAATGGGACTGAATTTAAGAATGCCCCCTTGGATGCATACTTAAAGGAAAGAAATGTGCATCACACGTTTACACGACCATATCACTCTCACGCCAATCCTGTTGAGCGTGTGAACCGAACAGTGAAGACCATGATCATGCCTTACGCTGAGGAGAACCACCGGTCCTGGGATCAGCATCTGAACGAGTTGGCGTTCGCGTATAATACGGCAGAGCACAGCTCTACCAAGATAATTCCTGCCATGCTCCTTTACGGCCGACAGCTTGACCCACCGAAGACACTAAGGCGGGAGGAAGACAGGTTAGCCGAAGAGCAAGGGCAGCAAGAGGCGATAAATAATTGGGTGGCGCGCATGGACAAGCTCCGAGAATTGCACGTGCGGGCGGCGGTCGACGCGCAAGCGGAGCAGGCGAGACAAGCCAAATATTATAACGCTCATCGTCGACCTCCAGAATTCTGACTAGGCGATCGTGTATGGAGAGAGAATAAGGTACCATCCTCAGCAGCTGAGGGGATTTCTGCCAAATTAGCCCCGAAGTACGCGGGGCCCTACGCGATTGTGAATATTCTAGGCGAAAACACCTATGAGATCCAAGGTGAGGATGGTCGAACGATCAGTCCCGTCCATGTGCAGCAACTGAAGCGATACTTTTCCGCAGAAGAGCCCAAGAACTACTTGGACAAAAGTAGTCAAGAAGTAGCCCAGGCGCTACCACCGAGGGACTCTTCAGTCGAACGTAACGTGCCAGCGGGGAACAGAGTTAGCCAGGGGAATGTACAGCCTCGGGCGACGGCTAAGAGACGCGGTCCACCTCGTAAGACCGCGCTATTAGTTAGGCCAGGAAATCGTGGGTGCGACGGCCGACCTACGTGTGTGGTCGGTCCAACAGAGTCCAAGCGAGGCCCAGGGAGGACAAAGGGCTAGAAGAAGAAGCCTGCACTTACTGCTGTCGGGCGAATTAGCCCCCGTCGAACCCGAGCGTCCAAAAAGCGCTAACTGTGCCGTCCAAGAATTGTGCCGTCCGTAGTAACCCGTGTTCGTCCTTGTTTTCCGATCCTCATACTCACCTCTTTCCGCGAACAATTTACCTGTTCCAGGACATGCCAGGCCTGACTCCAGAGGTAGCGGAGACGGTGAAGCGGGTGATCACTGGATTAATCCAGTGTCAACCTGACCCTGCCGTCATCGACTTCCTGGAGCAGGTGGTGGAAGGAATAGATGCAGTGACGCTGTAACCTCCACCAGTGGAAGAACCATCCACCCTAGTTATTGAGGAGATAGAGGCACCGGAGCCCAGAAGGGGACCTTCAAGGCCGGCCGACACAGGAGCCGGTCCGTCCCCGCTCCGGCGACCTCATTCCCCCGAAGGAGCAGCGGGAGGAGAGCGGGACCCGGCCTCAAGAAGAGGCACCAGCCGAGCCGACTGGTGCTGGCCGAGTCCCCGAAGAGGAGGCGGCCCGAGCCCATCATTGTGCGCGGGAAGTTGACGTCGGCGCGGCTCGGGCCGTAAAAGGAAAAAAGAAGATGCGCCGACCCAGGCCCCAAAAGGAGCACCAACCGATGAAGTCGGTGCGGCCTGGGTCCCGGTGGAGCAGGTCCTTGAGGAGGCGCGGCGTCTCATCAAGTTCTCGCGCGCTGCGGAGGACGCTGCCCTGGCCGCACTGGAGGATTTTCTCCAGTGCCACGGTGAGGCCGGAGCGGCAAGCCGGCAAATGGGTCGGAATGGCCAATGGCCGGCGAGAAGAGCTCGCGGCCGCCGCAGAGGCCAGGGCCGCCAGGCTGCGCCGCGCCGCTTTGCAGAAGGAGGAGGAGGCTCGTCTGGCATGTGCGCAGGAGCGCATGGAAGAGGCTAGGCAAGTCAGGGAAAAGGCGGAGGGAACGGCGCGTCGGGCCAAAGAAGAGGCCCAGCGTCATCTCCTACGAGAAGAGGAGCGCCTCTAAAGGGCGCTTGAAGAAGAGCAGGCGGCCCGGGAGGCGTTAAAAGTACAGGCGCTTCCCCGGTGCTTCATGTGTGGCGAGCTTGGGGTAAAGAAGTCGAAGCACTGCCCCAACCAAGATCGCCACAAGAGGCGCCGGACTTACTCTCGGGCCAGCTGAAGAGGGTTAAGCCCAGAAGAGTTTTTTTTATGTTTTCTTTAATAAAATTAAAAATTAAATCCAGTGACTCCAATTCTTCCTAATTTCCTTTTCGAACCTCCTTCTACTAAAGCCTTACCATCCTACGTATAGGTGCGACGACGGCCATGGATGGCAGAGCTGATAACAGGTCCCCTAAGCAGCGTCTTGGCGGGGGATGTAACGCGTGCGCAAGTTAGGTAATTCGAGATTCGAATTATCTGCGCCGAGCAGGCATGCTCACTGGGGGCGCGAGCGCGGGAGCATTCTGACCGGATTAGAACGGTCTCGTGACGTGTAATATGCCCGTCGCGTACCCGCGAAGCTGGTACGGCTTTATGCGTGTCACGGCAGCCATCTTTGTGTCTGCCATCGTGCCGAGAACTTCTCTCCAGCGTGTCTCTCAAAAGTTACCTCGTCCGGGCCGTCCTAGATTTTTATAGTTACCGCGAGTGTAGTAGAGGCGCCGAGCAGAGTGGATGCGTGTGAAAGAGAGACAGAGAGAGAGAGCGATTCCGAGCTGCGTGAGCCACACGAGACAGCGAGCGAGGAGCCGGCAGCCAGCCCGCCTGCCGACCCAATACAGCGAGTAAGAGAGAGAGAGAAAGAGAGCACAACTGCTGTGCGAGCGACAGAGAGCGAGAGAGTCGAGTGCATCGGCGGCTCCTTCCTAACGTAAGTTTTCTACTCTCCTCTCGCGGGTTTATTGTAAAGGCTCGCACGTAAATCGCCCCATGTAAGCTTTCTGTGCCGTGTACGGGCAGGTGTGTGTCAGCCCGCCGTACTTTAACACCGCGAGCGAGATTAGCAACTTCGCCGCGCGCCATATTGTTCGCGCGTTTGAATCTTAACTGTCGCGCGCGAACTAACTTATTGTTTTAACCAGCACTTGCTAGGTGCCTGTAATTACTATTGGTTTTAATATACTGTGATATCTAGTTACTCGTCGCGTTGTTCATTACAATCGATCCTTCTTCCGGATACCGCCGCCTCCGCGGGAAAACGACTCCGTCGGTCGTTTTCATATCTGACCATAGCAGCCGCGCGCTTTACTCTTCGAGCGCGCGCTTTTCACTCAGCGATCTAATTAGTTGGAAAGCGAAGTTCGTGTGTGATCTTCGCGTTGTTTTCGGGATTCCAGGAGCAGATCTCCGGGCAAGTCATTTTAGTCTGACACCCGCAGCACCGTGTTCTAGGGCATCTCTGGCCTGTGACTTGTTGGGATTTTCCCCCACTAGTCATCCCGTTACAATATGCAATAAATATATATACATGTTTACTTATATAACTAATTGTTATTTTTTTAATTATCAAGAATTTCTTCCCAAACAATATTTTCAATTTCTAATGAATTTTCTCAATTATTTTGTAAATATATGTTATCTGGATTTCTACAACGTGGTAAAGCAACATATAATTGACGGTTTGAGAATAATTGCCTTTTGATGTATAACCCTACATAATCAAAACTTTGTCCCTGAGATTTATTAATGGTCATGCAAAATGCTAATGTTAATGGAAACTGTTCTTTTATAAAGAATAAACGGTAATGAAGAAGATTCTCCTGTATTTAATGTAATTCTTGGAATAAAAAATCTATTACCTACTTTTTCTCCTGTTAATATTTCTGCTTCAATATTATATCTAAATAATTTGGTTATTTTAAGTCTAGTACCGTTACACAAACCTTCGTGTATTCAAATTTCTAATTAATATAACAATAGCATTAACTTTTAAATCTAATTTATGAGGTGGCAAACCTTCATAAATATTGTTTAATGTTTCTATTGGAAAAAGTAGATTAATGTTGTCATCACTTTGATCAACACCTATACGAGTCGCATAATCTGTACTATAATAAGTTTTCTTATCACCATTTAATAACATTAAAATTTTTTTATTCAAAAATTTAATATCTTCATTATGAGGTGCTAAAATAACACGATCATAATCATTTATTTTATTAATATTTTTATAAATTTGTAAGCAAACATCATTAGTTCTCCAATTATTAGGTATTATAAAGGGATTTATATTACCGTCTCCAATTTGTAATAATAATTTTGAGAATTCATTATTCTGAGAACGAATATTGTGTTTTAATTTGAAAATTTTAAATAAATGCCAAAGTTCAGAATATTTAATAGTGTCTTCAATCCTTCTAAATCCGTTTTTCATTACTGGGAATATTTGTCGAAAATCACCTCCTAAAATTGTTAATTTTCCCTCAAAAGGTAAATCGTTTGTACATAAATCTCTTAAAGTTCTGTCAATAATTTCTAAAACTTTTTTGGGTATCATAGATGCTTCATCCCAGATTATGACTTCTGTTTCTCTTAATTTCTTTTTATCTGATTCTAATTTTAGAAAAGCATTGTCAATACTATTTAAATCTAATGGTAATCTAAAGGTTCTATGAGTAGTCATTCCTTTGGGTAATAGAATAGACGCTATACCAGCTAAGACATTGATATAATATTTTTGCCTTTTGATAGAAAATAATAAATTAAAGTTTTATTTAAAAATTTTTTACCCGAACCTCCAGGACCGTCTATAAAATTTATTTTATTTATATTTTTTATAAGTTGTTTGAAAATAAATTTTTGATCTTCATTTAATTTTGTAAACATATCTTCGAATATTTCCTTACTAATTGAAATTATTTTACTATCGTATTTTATATCATTTATGATGGGATCAGGTTCAGGTAATCCAAAATCTGTACAAGATAAATCTTCCAACCATAATAATTTATTTATATGATCTAAAGCTAAGTTATCTTTATTTTCATGAAAATCTTCACTAAAGTATTTTTTTAAATTTTCCCAAATAATATTGGCTTGAATATTTTCTGTTAGTAGAAACGAAGTAAAAAATTAACGTAATTGAAAAGATAACATGATACGACATGCTTCTTCAAAAATTTTTTAAATGTGTAAATCATTTTCTATTAAATCCAGTGCTGTCGCAGCTTCTTTATGAGTATTATATGTTACATATTTATATGTACGTAAATCTTTAAAGGAAGTAGCGCCTTTTATACGACTTATTATTAATTTTAAAGCGAATCTTTCAGCATCTTTTGGAGATACTATATTTAAACATCCAATAGCATAACGTTTTTGTTCACGTTCACGTTTTACCCAAACTTTTTTTGCGTTAAATATATAATAATGCGGTATAATTTATCATTTTTATTCAAGTCAAACCACGCTGTTAAAGTTGTTTTCCAATTATCTATTTCATACAGCATCTATTTCATAATTTTATTCAAAAACAATTTTTTGTTGATTTTCTGTACGAACTGCTAAACGGATAATAGTATGACTCCTTCCACATAAGGGAAATTTTTGTAACCGCCATGCTGCTTCCATTGGGCTCAAGTACCGGCCATCTATATATTCAGTAATTTCATCATATATTCCATTTCTTTTGTCATCATTATTTTTTAGTGTACAAAAAGCTCTATAGCTACCTTTATGTATATAATGAAAAATATATTTGATGCTTTGAATTGAAGCACAATATTCAACATTAATATGACATTTATATTTTTCTAATAAAAATTTATTGTAAGGAACTACCATTGAATTATCTACTGGAATAATTTTTTTACTTCTTTTAAGTCGATATGTGTAATTATCAGAAGAATTATTTGTTCGTTTATACTGAGGATAAACATTTTTTTAAATGTTGTTGACGATTGAAAAGGCTTAGGAAAATTTTTTTACAAACGTCTTTACATTTATCGTAACACGGAGAATTTTCACTATGTGGTCCATGTAACATATGTTTTATAACTAATTTTTGTAATTTTTTATCATTATTAGAAGGTATCTCAGCAGAAATGTGTTTATTAATAGCTTCTGGTGTCATTAATTTATTTTTATGATCTAATGTTACTACAAGATGTGCATACGGTAATTCTTTTTTCTGAAATTCAATAGTATACACATAAGCTAAAGCATTTCCAAAAATTTGATGGTTTTCTATATCATAAATAATCTAACTGTAATATTTGGTATATCATTGGGCGTAGTTCCGATAGGAAATGTCGTTATTACATCTTTTAATTCTTTCCACTTAGGATTACACGTCATAGTTATAAATAAATCAGGTCGACCAATATTTCTTACTATTGCTATTGCATCTTGATAATGTTGCTGCATGTATCTAGGACTATCTATATAAGTTGCTGGTAGTACAAAAATATTTCCTAGTCTTTCTTTTTTTCAAAATTTTCTGATATATTTAATGCACTATTTATAACATGATCCCTCAAACCTTGATAACATTCAGTACGTAATTTTTTTTTTTTCTGCCTAAAATAATTCTTTCTATTGTTTTCTATCATAATATAGGCATGTAAAAAGAATTGTTGGGTTAGTCTCCCTCCAAATAAAAGTGGATTGAAATTTTCTGAATTTGGTCTGTAAGCTAATCTATAAGAATAGTGCTGTAATATTTTTAGAAGGTTTTCTTTTGAATCATAAGGTTTTTTAGTACAACCAATACTCTCCAGCCTAAATCTCCTGAAGGAAAAAATAATGGAAATAGCATTGGGTCAACATGATGTGATAATTTAATATGTGTATTCTTTTTCATTAGAACTATTTTTCGGATAAACGTATAGATCATAATTATGAGGGATTCCTGATTTGGAAATAATTATAGCTGCACATTCCGACGTTAACGGTTTAGTATAATTACGTTTTTGATTATTATTCTTACGAACAAAATATAATTTATAATTTGAAAGTTCCTCTGTATTAGTTATTTCGTGTAAATATTTATACTGTTTAGCATAAGGATTACTATTTAAAACTTCAGTCAATAATTTTAAATGTTCTTGAGTTAAATCTTTATCACTCTTTATTTTCCTTTCATTTGCAGTATTGTCATAATATAATATAATTGACCACACGAAGGTTCTGCATTTTTTTTGGTAATAAAGTATTTGGCATTATATGACAAACTTGTCTTTGAATTTTTAAATTATAAATAGCTTTTTTCTTTTCGTATTTTACGTTTGCACTAAATGTAGCAAAGCAAAATAAGTTATTATAATATCTGATTAAAGTTCGAAAATTGTTATCATATAATAATAGATTCTTTAGTGTTTTATTATATATACTTGGCGGAGACAAAATTATTTTACCCTTACTACAACAAATTGATTTATTATTTTCTTCTTTCCAATATACTGCCGAACAAAATTTACGAACATAACTCATATTACTAAAATATGATTCATACTCTAAATTTTTATTTTTACTACATTTCTGTTTATTTACTTTTAACGTAGAAAAGGATGATGACGCGAGATGTTCGAGGACGAGCTCGGCAAAGCCTATCCTACACTATATATATATATATATATATATAATTATCACTTAACCCCTTTATGGAGCCCATCCCTGTATATTAGTACCTACGCCTAGAGTTCCCGTATACAAGTGACTAAAGAAATAATCCCTCTCTGGGTATAGAAACTCTAGATCGGGCTCCATAAATGCCGTATAAGAATATTTTATGGGATCCGGGCTCCATAAAAGAAAACGGGCTCCATAAATATGCTCATGTGTATAAAAGGGCTCCATAAATCTGGTAAAAGAAATGTATATATATATATATATATATAAATGTTTTTAAGCGTTATTTCTGAGATTATACAGTGTTATATAGTCCGTTTTCTCAGAGTTGCGCCATACAAGTGACTAAAGAAATAATCCCTCTCTTAGTACCGACACTCTAGCGGGGTCCCAGAAATAACGCAAAAACAGGGGGTGTAAATCTGGGACGTCCCAGAAATAACGTGAAGTCCCAGAAATAACGGGTATATATACAAAAAATGTCCCAGAAATAACGCTTAAAGATATATATATATATATAAGAAAAAGAGAGAGAAGAAGAGTGAGATAGAGAGAGGGGGGAGAAAGAACTGACGAAGGTACTCAATCCGTCTCTCGCGGTTTTCTCATGCTCTGTTTGCAGTTGCTGCACTTTTCTTTGGGATGAAAAAATACGGACAGCGTTCGACTTGTAATTGAACTGTCAATTAATGCGCATACGCCGCGCTGCGCTCGCGTGAGTTTGGCGTTATCCTTTATTTGAATAATTAAGAAGTTTCCTTTCAAAAGTTGCTCTGTAATTCATTGGTCTCGTTAATTGCGGAGAAAAGACGCGCATTATAATAAATGCACGAACGCGCTTCTTGCGCTGATGGCAGGAGGGTGGCATAGTTTGTTTTCAGAAAGCAGCCTGTTATTTGTGTATCGAGGTGAAGAACTGACAACGGAGCGATGCAAAAGTTGTCGACAGAAGTGTTTTCTGCATCACAGATAGTTGTCATTAGAGGGACAATGCGGAGGGACGCAGAGGGACGCGGAGGGAGGGATGCGGGCGACGCGGCGGGACGCGGTGGGATGTGGAGGGACGAGGAGGGATGGGAAGGGACGCGGAGGGACGCGGAGGGATATGCGGACGGACAATGCAGTCCCAAAATAACGTAGAGAAACAGTGGATTTTACGTTATTTTGTGAAGGGCACTTTGCGGAGGGACGCGGAGGGACGCGGAGGGACGCGGTGGGACACGGAGGGACGAAAGGGTTAACGATTAAATTCAGCTTACAACTATATAGTATAGTAAGATGTATATATATATATATATCTTCCTATATTATATAGATGTTAGTGTTGTTTATGAACATCAGTCCCCCTCAGCCCCCCTCAGACCCCCCTCAAAATTACGTAAAAATCAGCGTATTTCTATGAGCTTTTTATATTAAAATAGCTTCCGAGCCCCCCGCCCTCAGGCGCCGCCCCTCATATTCATTTTTTTCTTTAATCGTATTTATCATCTCGGTATACATGCCACAAAAGATCTTTTTTTCTCACACCACCCGTAAAGTATTCTGTTTTCATATTGACGTCAGGAAGTCTCGCTTCACTCGGGTCGTAAATAATTATAAACGGCACTTATCATCGGAAAAAATAGACATACGAGCATAGGCTTCGCAGTTTCTAGGAATGAGGTTATGTGACGTTTTCAACCCTGAAATTAAAGATTAAGCACAAATAACTTTCTGTAAGGTATATGGGAAAATTGTATATTGTCTCCAAACAATGAGGACCATTGATATTTTTTTATCACAAATAAGTCTATTTTTTCACGCCAACCAATAGGTAGATAGATAGCAGCGCTTTTTTTTATAGAGGTTTCCCTTTTTTTACTATCATTGAATTCATTTTCCATTAAATATTTCATTGTTTTTTCATAATATAAAGTTAGTATAAAATGGCCTATTCCTCTGTTAAAAAAAAATTTAAAGGTTTCAAGTATTACTTTTGTTCTATTAAATAAACATATATTATATTATTAAACATTTTTATAGTTATTTAATTAACATAAATTTTAAGCTTGAAAGTCATTCAAAGCTTTTGAACTTCATATTCATTTCAAAGGTGGCTCAAAATATGACGCTAAAAATATTAATTATGGAGGTCGCTGAAAGCAGACCAAAACTTAAATCGAAACCGTTGTTGAACTCTGAAAGTAGATCGATTTTAAAGGTTAAGCAAAAGATCAGTTTGTTAATTTTATAAAGGTTGTTGAAAGTTAATCAATTTTGTAGGTCTGATAGCAGACCGATTTTGAAGGTCGTTCATTGCAGACCGATTTTGAAGGTCGCTGATAGCAGACCAATTTTTGAAAGATAATCAATTTTGGAGGTCTGATAGCAGACCAATTTTGAAGGTCGCTGACAGCAGACCAATTTTTGAAAGTTAATCAATTTTGGAGGTCTGATAGCAGACCGATTTTGAAGGTCGTTGATAGTAGAATAAAATGTTCAGCAGTATTTTGGAAAGAAGAAAAATATAAGTCCTATTGTTGTAATAATGGTACAATAATACTTTCACCTTTAAGTGATTATGATAAAACATTGAAAGAAATGTTATTACATGATCAAACATCCAGATATTTAATACGATATTATAATAATTTATTTTGTTTTGCAACCTCTAATGCTAACGTCTAGCATGAAAAGAAAAAAGGAATTTATAATTTAAAAATTCAACGACAAATTTGTCACATTACGCAAATCACTTTATTACCTATCGGTAAAGATGAACCTTGTTGTGGACAATTATATATTTATGATAATGTAACAGCACTTCAACGAAGGTTAAAAAAAATCAAGACTTAAGTGATGAACATATACGAATAATAATTGAAATATTAAACCGTAATCCATACGCAAAAAATTATAAACATGTATATCAAATATCAAATTTAAAAAATTACCCAAATTATAAATTGTATTTCGTCCGTAAAAATAATAATCTAAAGCATAGATATAATGGACCTGTAACATCTGAATGTGGAGCAATAATAGTATCGAAAAATGAAATTGCAGAAAATTACTATGTATGTGTATATCCTAAAAACATTGCTGATAATGAACAAAAAAATACATATATTAATAAATTATCTCATCATATTGATCCTATGGTGTTCCCGATATTATTTCCTTTAGGAGATTTAGGTTGGAATGTTGGTTACACTAAAAGAACAATCGCTCCAGAAAAGGAACATCTTACTATCCTACAATATTATTGATATAGATTAGCTTATCGACCAAATGGTAAATTTAGTCCATTATTATATTGTGCAAGATTAACACAACAATTTTTTTACACGCATACGTTATGATGGAAAGTAATAGGATGAATTTTTTTTGAAATAATAAAAAAAAATTAAGAGTCGAATGTTATCAAGGTTTATTAGGTCATGTAATGAATAATGCTTCTAATATTTCTAATAACTTTGAAAATAAAGAAAGATTAGGAAATATTTTTATACTACTAGCCACTTAGATTGGTAGTCCAAGGTATATGGAACAGCATTATCGAGATGCAATGGCTATTATGAGAAATACTGGGAGACTTGACTTATTTATAACAGTAACATGTAATCCTAAGAGGCAAGAACTAAAAGAAGTTTTGCAAAAATTTCCTGTAAGGACTACACCAAATGATATTCCAAATATAGCAGTTAGAATATTTCATACAAAATTAATCTCATTATTAGATGACATAAAAGAAAATAAATTATTTGGAGATATTATATCATTTTTTTTTTTTTTTTTTTTTTTTATTTGTTTAACCAGAAAAGTTACAATGCAGTTTACAAAGTAAAATCTATTAGAGGTAAACATTGTTACCTGTACAATAGTCTGGTTGCATACAACTAATACTATATCTATAACTTAAAACTAACAGATTACTCATTCGAGTAACATAAACATTTTCAAAAACTTTATTTCATTTAACAATTTATATATTCTATAAATAAAATCCGCCAAAACGTAATATTATAATCTTCATTTTTCCAAAAGTAAACAGTGAAAATGATATGAAGTTGTGCGTAATGTTACAATTAAATGTTATTATCGAAAGAGCTTTTGTTTTAATTTGTACTTAATTGTACTCTTCTTATAATTTAAAATTTTGAGATCATTAGGCAATTCGTTAAATACCCTCATAGCTTCTACCAGACTATCTTTATCACTAATAGCTTTGGTCATTTTAGGTAGTTGTAGTGATTTTTTCTAGTATTGCGTTTTATTGTAAGAAAAGCATCTTTTAGATTATTATAATGATAGCATAAGGATTCTAGAGTGAACATTTGTTCTATTTTTAGCGGAGTGTTGTGCACCTGGAATTTATTTTTGGCAATGATTTTGAGCAATTTATTTTGGATTTGTTGTATTATTTTAATTTCTGTTCTACAAGCACCCCCGTAAGCAATGATGCCATAGTTTATAACATTATGAAAGAAGGAGTAATAAATAATCATCAATGTGTTTGTATCCATAATTTTTCTTAGCTTTGCGAGTATAAATATTAAATATTTTGTTCTGTTAATTAAATATTTAATGTGACTATCCCATTTCATATTAAAGTCGAAAATTAATCCCAAGTACTTGTAACATTCTGTTCTAGTTATT
The DNA here is from genome assembly GCA_036365515.1 of Torymus aiolomorphi. NCBI lineage: Eukaryota > Metazoa > Arthropoda > Insecta > Hymenoptera > Torymidae > Torymus > Torymus aiolomorphi. Next base: position 102,448,827 of record CM070876.1, on the reverse strand, counting down.
TGCTGATTTTGTATATTTATATTTACATTAATTGGGACACTATCACGATAGTTACCGAAAGTTATAAACTTAGTTTTTTGTATATTTAGGGATAGCTTATTTAAAGCAAGCCATTCCGCCGCTTGATCTAGTAGTTTGTTTATTCTATCCTGCGCGATTGACCACGTGTCTTCACTAGAAATGATGACAGTGTCATCAGCGTAGGACAGAATAGACCCTTCCGGCATATCTCTCAATAGATCGTTTACATATAATATAAAAAGTATCGGTCCTAATATTGTTCCCTGTGGCACCCCACAAGATACATATTTGTATTCACTTATTTGGTTTTGTATTCGAACTTTTTGTTGTCTATCGGAGAGATAGCTTTTGAACAAAAGTAAGACCTTTCCTCTTATTCCATAACGTTCTAATTTGCTAAGTAATATGTCATGGTTAACAGTATCGAACGCTTTTGCCAGATCTAAAAAAGTAGCAATAATACGTTTGCTTTTATCTAGATTTTGATAGATTTTATGTGTTATGTAGTTAAGTGCATCCGCCGTACCTTTGTAATCATATATTTATACAATAAATATAATAATATTTATACGATAAATATATATCTGCAGAAATACCAGACAAAAACGAAGATGAAAACTTACAAAAATTAGTAATTAAACACATGCTCCATTGACCGCATACACATAGTTCTCCTTGTTATATAAAAGATAAAAGTATATGTAAAAAAAATGTTCCTAAATCATTTACAAATTATACAAAATTTAAAAAGAATGGTTATCCAGAATATAAACGAAGAAATAATACCTCAGAAAATTTTACGTATAAAGAAAAAAATAACAGTCAATTAATCTCAGTAGATAATTCTATGGTAGTATCTTATAATAGTTTTTTATTAAAAAAATATAAGTGTCACATTAATGTAGAATATTGCGCCAATATTCAAAGTATAAAATATATATTTGATTACATACATAAAGGTGGAGATAGAGCATTATGTAAATTAAAAAAAGTAAATTATACGAATGATGGTAATATATATGACGAAATTACTCAATCTGTTGATGGAAGTCTTTTAAGTCCAATGGAAGCAGCTTGGCGATTGGAAAAATTTCCTTTATGTGGTAGAAAACATACAGTAATAAGTCTATCAGTTCATACAGAAAATCAACAAAGAATTATTTTTGAAGAAAATAACGAGACTGAAGCTTTAGAAAATTATAAAACATCATTAACAGCATGGTTTGATTTAAATAAAAAAGATAATTATGCAAGGAATATAAAATATGTTAATATACCTAAATATTACAACTTTAAAAATAAATGTTGGATAAAACGAAAACGAAATGAAGAAAATTATATAATAGGTCGTTTAAATATTATTTCTCCAAAGGATTTTGAACGATTTCATTTAAAATTAATTTTACATCGTGTTAAAGGTGCAATGTCGTATCAAGATTTACGAACGTATGAAAAAATTACATATAACAATTATGGAAACCTCTATAAAAAAGGCACCTACCTATCTACCTCTTGGGTGGCGTGGAAAAGATAGACTTTTTATATCTTTTATATATTATATAGAGTCTCTGTCACTGTTCAGCCCATATATTACCTTTACCTAGAGATATACAATATCCTCATATGTCGTACAGAAAATTATTTGTGCTTATCCATAATTTCAGGATCAAGCGAAGCGAAGGCACAACTCGCGTGCGTTCGTGGTCGTCATTGCTACCGAAGGCAATATACAATTGTTCCACATATCGTACAGAAAGTTATTTGTATTTAATCTTTGATTTCAGGGTCGAAAACGTCACATAACCTGACTCCTAGAAAATGTGATGCCTATGCTCGTACGTTAAATATTTTTTAGATAAAGACTATGATCCTTACTTTCTTTTAATAATATCTATATAATAATCTCTACTATTTTTTTTTTAATTTTAGAATAAAAACTGATAAATAAAAAGTCCACTTACTAATGGGGGGTTGGCGAGCGGAGCGAGCAGGGGGGTACCCCCCCTAGTATATATATATACACACACATACTAGGGCGTTCTCATTGCTACCGAAGGCAATATACAATTTTTACACATACCGTACAGAAAGTTATTTGTATTTAATCTTTGATTTCAGGGTCGAAAACGTCACGTAACCTCACTCCTAGAAACTGTGATGCCTATGCTCGTATGTTAAATATTTTTTAGATAAAGACTATGATCCTTACTTTCTTTTAATAATATCTATATAATAATCTCTACTATTTTTTTTTAATTTTAAAATTAAAATTAAAGAAAAACTATCACAGTTTCTAGGAGTGAGGTTATGTGATTTTTTCGACCCTGAAATCAAAGATTAAATACAAATAACTTTCTGTACGGTATGTGGAAAAATTGTATATTGCCTTCGGTAGCAAAGAGGACCCCCTTATATATATATATGTATGTTTGTAAATTGGTACTTTTGAGGAGATGTGAACCTTTCTCTCAGAGTTCGGACAATGTGACTAAAGAAATAATGACCCTCAGGTTACCGACTCTGGGAAAACGGGGTATAGATTTCTCCTCAAAAGTCGCGATTCTTGCTTTGAGAAATTTGAGGAGTCTCTTCAAAATGCTGACATCTCTTCAAAAGTACCGATCTATACGTTGATATCTCTTCAAATATACCAATTCCCATAGTTATATATATATATACTAGGGGGGTACCCCCCTGCTCGCTCCGCTCGCCAACTCCCCCATTAGTAAGTGGACTTTTTATTTATCAATTTTATTCTAAAATTAAAATAAAATAGTAGAGATTATTATATAGATATTATTAAAAAAAAGTAAGGATCATAAGTTTTTATCTAAAGAATATTTAACGTACGAGCATAGGCATCACCGTTTCTAGGAGTGAGGTTATGTGACGTTTTCGACCCTGAAATCAAAGATTAAGTACTGTAACGGATAAATTATTCCAGGCTGCTCAGCGATTATCCGTTTACAAATAGTGCATGCGGCGGCGAGGCCAGCGCACCCCGTGCAGGGCGCACCGCATGCGAAGGTTTAATTTTGGAACAATGATGGGAGAACGGGGTAATAAATAGTCACTCGCGATATTTGAGTAGAAATAGCGGTGTTTATTAACCGAAAAAAGTAGTAGGGGACACAGCGCACGATGTGCGGTTCGCAGTCAGTGAGCGCGGGGAGAAGGCCCGAGCTGCCGCGAGTTAGGGAGAGAGAGAGAGATGTCAAGCCGGCACTTACAACTGCTGCGTAATCGCTGTCGCCGGCCTTCCGTTCGCACCAGCTCCTGGCGCGCCGCTCTCTGTCAGTCACCTTCCGGGAGTGGGCACTCGGTCAGGGTCGGTGCACTCACTCACTCTCACATACGCTCACAGTCACACACCAGGAAGGGCACAAGTGTCGCGAAAACAACTCTCGTAAGTAGAGCGGGAAGCGCGGGCGCTATCCCAAACGAGACTGCTTGACTCTCTCACGAGTCTAATCGGTTCACGCGCGCTCCTCGCTCTCTCTCTCTCTCTCTCTGTCTCTCTCTCGGCCGGGCGTCCTTCCGCGTCGGCCGCACCTGTAACATCTAAGGCGGATTAGTACATGATTAACGCGGGGAGAGAGGAAAATGACGGAGAATAATTTTCCGTCATATGCCCCTCCCCCAGACGCTGGCTACGGGCGACATACCAGCTCGAGATAACCTCTCTCTCCGCCATACAACATGCAATAGGGGCTAAAGCTTCGGCGAGCCATGCAATAGGCATTGGGATTGCAAGGAGGGAAAAAAACGTAAGCAACTCGGGTATCCTTTTACATTTTTCCTTTATTCCTTTACTTCGACATTTTGACCCCACGAGGTCCAAGACACTCTAGTGCGTCTCGCGGGGCGATTTTTTCGGCGGTTCGCAGGCAGACGCCTCTGGCGAAATCGCGATCCTTCGCGCATTGCACGGGCGCTTACCGGTTCCTCCCCGGATGGTTCGCCCGGTCCGGGCATTCACGGCCTCGGTTGACACCAGGGCGCCCTCAGACGCAGCACCAGCGCGAGGGCATCGGGGCGCCAGCCTCGCGTTGCGCTCGGTGGATCTGCCGTTGAAGCTGGCAGGCCTGCTGGGCGGCTTCCCTTTGGAGCGTCTCCAGCTACTCCTGCGCGGCGGCGGCCTCCCTCTCGGCTCGTCGTTGCCTCCTTCGGCGCTCCACCTCGGCTTGGCCCATCCTCCGGCGGGCTCGCTCGTCGCCCACCGTCCTGGGGAAGTCGCCGGCGATCTTCTTGCACGCGCTGTGCCGGCCGACGAAGGCGTCGAGCCAGTCGAAGGCTGTCGCCTCCAAGTGCCGGGCAGCGAGCGCGACCTCGCGAACCTCCAGGAGGGAGGCCTTCAGGGACTCCCATTCCTCGTCCCTGGTGGGCGGCCGGGGCCCCGTTGGCGGGGGCACCGGGTCCTGGTGGGCCACCTCTACCGCGGGCAGGTGCCCTCCCTCACAGGTGGCCTCTCCTGCGGTTGGCTCGGTCGGGCCCGCATTGGCGAGGGTCGCGGTCTAGGCCACTCGCGCGACAATCGCGCGAGTGATGGCGTCCTCCAAGGGCACGTCCGGGGCGACCTGGCTGGCGGCCGGTTGTGGCTGAAGAGGAGGTTCCCTCGCATCCTCTATCACCAGTGATTCTGCCCCCTCCTCCGGGGATGGGGCGCGCTGCCCTTGCTCGAAGATCTGGAGCTGCCGCACCATCTCGCGCGCCAGCTGTTGGGCGAGCTGCTCGATTGGCCGGCTCATCTTGCCGCTCTCAGAGGTTCGCCCTGGAAAACATGGAATAGAGGGGGAAGTGAGTACGTTCGAAAATGGAGTGTGAGGTAGAGGGGTTAGTGACATCCTCGCCGCGTTGCGGCGCGCGTGCGTCGGGGGGAAGGTGTGGCAGCGCGGTTTGTCGTGGCTGCGTTCCGTGAGCATTTAGGCCGTCCGCGGCTTCGGGGTGGCGTTGCGCTTACGTTGGTCGCGAGTGGTAGCGACTTTCGCTCGTCAGCGTCTGCCGTTACTCGCGAGCGCTGGCTCGCCGGGGCCCCTATGACACGCGTGGTTCGCTTTACTACCAACCGTGCTTTGCGTGGTCTTCCCCTCTTGCGGAGTGCGGCCTGCTGCTCGCTCGCCAGGTCATTGGGAGATCCGTCGTCGTCGGAACCTTCCCCGGCCTGGTCATCACGTACCGAGTTAACGTCAGTTGAACTCCCTGCCTCAGCGGTAAGATCAACCTTTTCATGGTAGGGTTTAAGGTCTTCTACATGGACCTTGCCGCAGTCTTTTCCGTTAAAATCTTGCAGCTCGTGCACATTCGAACCTAGCTTGGCTGAAATTACGTATGGGCCCGCGTATTTCGGCACTAGCTTCGCTGCTACGCCTTGTGCTGCGAAGGAGAGAATGCGATTTCGCTTCCAAACTTTGTCCTTCAGTTCGAAGCGAACCTCGCGGCGCGACGCATTATAATAATGCGACAGTCGCTGTTGTGCTGCTGAAGCGTTCTTCGCGGCGGAGTGTTGCACGTCCCGCAACCTCTGTAACCGCGTGCGTCAGCGCTCGAGCTCGGCTACTTCTGCGAGCTCCTCTGCTGCGCGCTTCTCGCGGCGTTTCAAGAAAACGGGCGGAGTCGGTTGCCGGCCCATGTTCAGAAAAGCTGGACTAGACCCCGTCGACTCCTGGGTCGCAGTGTTGTACGCGAACATCAGTTCGGGGATGTATAAATCCCAATCCTTATGGTTTTCTTCGAGGAACGCGGTGATCATGGTTTTCACCGTGCGATTCACTCGCTCCACCGGATTCACCTGCGCGTGATACGGCGGAATTGTCATATGCCTAACTCCAAACTTGTTCAGGAAGGAGTCAAGAGCCTTGTTCTTGAACTCCGTCCCATTGTCGGAGTGGAAAGCCTCGGGTACACCAAAGCGTAGGAAAATTCGCTGTTCTAGCTCCTTTTCGATGGTACGCGCGTTCGCCTTGCGAATCGGCACGCATTCGATGCACTTAGTAAATAAGTCTAGGAAGATCAGCAGGTACTCGAAACCTCGAGCGGACCGGGGAAAGACCCCATAATGTCCCCTGCAACAATTTTCCACGGGCGTAATGTGCGATGGCTGCCCATGAGGCCTGCCGGCGCTGTCTGCTGTACCTTGCACTGCTGGCAGATCAAGCAGTTTCGCACGAAGCCAGGAACATCTTTGCGCAGCGAAGGCCAGTAATAATAGAGCGTGCCACGCGCATGCGTTTTCGCTCGGCCTAAGTGGCCCGCAGTAGGCTCTGCGTGGCTGTCTTGCATCGCTTTCTCGCGCTTCTCTACTCGCAATACTAATTTCCAAGCGTCCTCGTCCTCGAACAAGTCTTCGACCGCAGGATTCGGATGGTAGCTGTAGAGGCGCCCGTGAACTATCTTCCACTACAGGTAATCTCCGGGATTTTGTCGACGGCGGCGACCATGCGCTTGTACCAGGTGTCATCTGTCTCTTCGGAGACATCTACTGCCGCGAGGTCTGGCGCTTCCTCGTCGTCAAACATGCGAGAGAGCGCATTAGGCACGTGATTCAGTGAGCCCTTCCGATGCTCGACGTCGTAGTCATACGCTTGCATTTCAAGCGCCCAGCGCGCTAAGCGTCCGGTGGGATTATGCAAATTGCATAACCATTTCAGACTACTATGGTCGGTTATCACTTTAAAATGATAGCCTTCGACGTAAGCACGAAACTTGCGTATCGCCCACAAAACTGCGAGGCATTCGCGTTCCGTGACGGAATAATTCCGTTCCGCCGCAGTCATCGTGCGGCTTGCGAAGCATAAGACTCGTTCATTGCCGTCGATCGTCTGCGTGAGTACTGCTCCAAGGCCAGTATCACTCGCGTCCGTTTGAATCACGAACTGGTGTTCAAACGACGGCCGGTGTAATACCGGGGCGGACGCAATGAGAGCTTTAATCTGCACAAACGCGGATTGCTCCGCGTCACTCCACACATACGCAACGCTGTGCTTGGTTAACTGCGTGAGTGGCCCTGCGATCGTCGCAAAGTCGGGCAAGAACTTGCGATACCACGACGCCATGCCAAGGAACCTTCTCAACTGTTTGAGGTTCTTCGGCGCCGGATATTCCAAAATTGGAGTAATCTCGTCCGGATCAGGCTTAAAGCCGTCTCGGTTAACTAAGACCCTGAGAAACTTGACCTCGCTCCGACAGAACTCGCTTTTCTCACGGTTAATGGTGAGACCTGCGTCTTGAATACGCTGGAGAACATGGCTAAGCCGCTTGAGGTGTTCCTCAAACGTCTCCGTGACGATAATAATATCATCCAGGTAGGAGAACGCATGAGGCTCCATTTCGGGACCGTTGACATGGTCCGAAAGCTCTTGAAAAGTCGCTGGTTCGCCCACTACCCCATAAGGCATTCGAGTAAATTCGAAGAGGCCCATTCCAGGGACAGTAAACGCGGTTAGCGCCTGCGCCTCCTTCCGCAACGGAATTTGGTGGTAGGCGCTGCTGAGATCGATCGTCGATATGTATCGAGCATTTTGGAGCTTGCGTAAAATAGCGTCCATGTGCGGGAGCGGATAGGCGCCCGCCTTCGTTACCGCATTCAATTTGCGATAATCGATGCAGAATCGGTACGTTCGATTCGCTTTCCATTGCATCACAACCGGGCTCGACCATTCGCTGGTCGATTGGATAATAATACCCGCCTCGAGCATCTCTCGCACTTGCTTGTGCATTTCCTCCTCGATCTTTTTGGAGACAGGGTAATATTTTTGCTTAATGGGCCTAGTGCTCGAGACTTCGATGTTGTGTTCGGTCCAGCTAGTGCTTCCTATTGGCGCATCGCTCGCGGACAGCAGTTGGTCGAGCAACTCTTGCAACTGTCGCCGCTGGGCCTTATCCACCTCGGCGAGACCGACCGAAGCGAGGTGGACAGCGCTCGCTCCGTCGTGCGCTAGTGAAGCTAGTTCTAGCGGAATTCGCTCTTTAACTCCTTCGATGCTAAGCGTCGATTCGCGCGGCCACAGCACGGCGTTAAATTTCCGCATAAAGTCGGCACCGAGCAGACAGTCTGCGTCCAGCTCCTCGAGGATCACCACGTCGAGGTAATGTCGCACACCTGCCATGTCAAAGGGCAGGTCTACGTGGCCCAGCACCGCCTCGGTCTTACCGTTGGCGAGGCGTGTGCCACTTCCGCGATGCGGCGTAATCGTCTTGCCACACGCGGTCGCGATCTGTAAGCCAATCGGGCCTACTGCGGTGCGTGATGCGCCTGAGTCGTGTAGCGCGCGTATGCGAAATCCACCCAGACCTACGGGCAAATACCATCGTGAGTATTCTGGTTGACTCGGGGTACTCAAATTTCCCTCCAAGTCGGTAGAGGTTGCTGCGACGGACGCAGCCGGGGTGCCTTGCCGAGGCACCGTTGAGGTCACGTCAGGTATTGAAGGGGCGAGAGGGACCTCGTCTACGCGCCCCCTCTGCCTTTTCCCGAGCATTCCGGGCAGTGTGGCTTAATGTAGCCAGGCCAGCTACAACCCCAGCACCGCGCGTGCTCTTTTGGCCCGGGCTGGTTGTTAGCGTTCTTATCACTGGTTGGAGTTGGCGGCGCATAATTCTTCTCGCCATTTCTTGCCGAGGCATTTTCCCTATGATGGCTAGGGGGACTGCGGCTATTCTTACGGTGGGCTCCAGTCCTCTTGGAAGGGCTGTTGCTCGCCGGCGGCGGACCCAGGGGTCGCTCCCTGCTCAAGTTAAGTTTGGCAACTTTTTCATCTAGTAGCCGGCTAATCAGCTGATCGAGCCCTTGAACCGACTGCTCTGCCATCGCTGCTAGGCTTGGCTTGCCATCGCTCGTCCCGGGTTGTCCGCGTGTGTCTTGCGGAGGCGCGCCACTCGCCACAGCCGCCAGACTATTTTTGCTGCGCTGCGGTTGCGTTTTCGCGGACTTTGGCCCCTTGTAGGCTACGTCTGGTAACAGACTATCGTCCGGGTTCGGGGGAGGTTTGTAACTCCTCTCCGCCTTCCTTAGCGCTTCCGCTTCTCGTCCAAGCTCTATGAGCTTGTCTATGTCTGTAACTTTCTCCCACGGCACTAAGCGTTGGAGACTGGGCAGCATATTTCTATATATGTGCTCGAGTTGTCTTTCTTCCTCCCAAGGCTCCTCAAACTTACTTAAAATCGTAAGGAGGCATACAATATAATCCCTTACAGGCTCGTCTCTGCCTTGGGTGCGGGCTTGCGCTTCGCCGACGAGTCGTTGCTGGAATCGCTTGTCGACCCCGTAGCAGCGGCGTGCGGCGGCGCAGAAGTCTTCCCAAATTCGCCAATTTTTGCGAGCTTGGCGGCACCAGTGCCTTGCCACGCCAGACGTCAGCTCCGACATAGCGTTTAGCAGGTCCTCGTCAGTTATTCGCGCGAGCGAGCGACATTCGTTAATTCGCTCGAGGAATTCCTCGATGCTGCTGCCTTTCTCGCCGGTGAATTGCAGTTTCCAATGCCGCACCGCTCTGCTAATGTCCATGTTTATGGATTGATGGAGCGTGGTACCTTCACCCGAGTATCTACTTTGCGAGTTACTCGGGAGGCTCCCCCTCCCCCAAGACTCTTGCCGGTCACGAGCATGAGGCTGAGGATGTCGCTGGGGATTGCGCTCGTTCGCATAATACCTTTGCGGTGTGAAGTTTTGCGCTGCTGGATTTAGCGCTGGTGGCTGTCGCGCATTTGCGTTCGTCGCTGTGTTGCGCGAGTCCGTTTGTATCCTTCTTTCGTCAAGGTACTCTAATCTGTACGTGTCTTGGAAGTTCACTGTTTTGTGTTTTTGCGAGCTCGCTTCATTGCCTGTCGTTCTATTGGACATCGTGTACAGGCGTGTACTCGCTATTAGATCTGACCTTGCAGATCTGATCTTGCAGCTGCCTTATTTCCTTGTCATAGTCTTTTGCGATTCCCTGTATTCTCATCATTTCGCATGCTACTGCTCTTGGCATTGTGTATGTTCTGCCGTTCGTGAGCGTGCATTGTACGGGGTCGTTGACTGTAGTTGCTGTTCGTGTCGTGAAGACCGATTGCGGCGCTGAATGTATTGTGTACGTTCCCACAGTGATGGCTACGGCTGTACTCGCCGTTGCCGTCGTGGTTGTTCGCGTGTTTACCCACGTTGACTGTGTTGTGATAGGCGATGGAAATCTACCTTCGGCTATCGCTTTTCCCAGGTTTATTGCTTCACGAATATCTTGCTGCGACGTTCGCCTCGATCTTGGTTGATTTTGCGTCGTCGCGGTCCATATTTGCCCTGCGGTTGTTGCTAGTGCTGTCGCGCAGGCGTTTCCTTCTTGTACTTCAGTGATCGACATGTCCACTTGGTCCAATAGTGTGTGGACGTGGTTTAGTGGTGTTGAGACGTTTGACGTCTTTGCGTGTGGTGTGTGCATCTCGTAGCTTCACGCCTTTCCGCCAACTCGTCAAGTATGCGTGCGTCGAACGGCAGCGTTTGTGTAAGGTTTTCTAGTTTTCCATTTCTTCTGTCGAACACTTCTGCTTCGCCTTCTGCTTCGTCCGTTCGCATGAAATCGTTCACGGTGTAGTCACCTCGCAATCGCCTATATAACCTATCCGCTTTTGCCAACTGTGTGCCGCTTTTTAAGAGTTCTAGTTTTTCGAGCGCATCGTCGAGCGGCTCGCCTGCCAGGTTCATTATCCAGCCTTGGATTTCCACCCCCATGATGTCTTCGAATGTATCGTCGTCTAGTAATGGCATGTTGTTAACCTGAAAATCCCTAATGTGCTTCGTTGAGGAATTCGGGTTTTAGAGTTTTAATTCTTAAATATTACGCCTTTGGTGTTTTTAAGTTTGATTTGCGCTAATCGCTGGTCAATTCTCTTTTGTCTTTAAGGAGAATGAAAGTTTTAATGTTTCCTTATTTAATTCGGAAAAGGAGAAACAAAAGTTTAAGAAGCAAAAAGAAAGAAAATTTTTGCCTCTTTCAGTTCTATTTGTTTCCTTGCTTATTCATTTGACAGAAAGAAAATTTTTAATTGACAAAGCACAATTTGTTGTAAAATCAAAAAGAAATAGATTCAAATAATTTTAACTGGAAGAGTATTTGGTTTAATTTAAAATTCCAAAGGTTATTTTTCTAAGATCTATTGAAGGTTTAATACTTCAATATACTAGAGAAAGAGAAAAAAAAATGTTGTTTTATTCTCATAACGTTACTGATCCGAATTTCTCTGAAACAGTTTAGAACGTATATGCGTTCTCGCTATTAGTTCTAAATTATTTCGTTTTCTGTAAGTCTAGTGTTCTGATTTCTTATCTATTTCAATATAGTACGATTTTAAATTTCATACTTTAATCGGTAATAAGGTAAATGTATCTAATTTTCCAACCTGACTTAAATGCAGGCCGTTTGGAGGTTCGCCTTCGAATTCTATAGTCTACGCTAGGTGCCTACTAGGTGACTATACGGCACTCGCGTTATACGCTGTCGGGGTACGATAGTTCCCGAGCGATCAGCTGTTGCTGTTTCCACGTTGCTGTATATCACGATTCGCAAGTTACGTTGCGTGTGCCTAGGTATTGAGTTTTGAACAGCGAGTTCGCACCTGCGTTGTTTCGCGTTAGCAAATTTTTATTTTTCCAATAATTATTCAAATTTTTATTTAACTTGAATCTTAATTTTAGTAGTCTTGAAAGTAATTCCAAAATTTAATTTACTTCCAATTTTAAATTGATGTCGGTGGTTAATTACCGAAAGAGAAGAAAAAAAAATTCCTATTAATTTTAAAGTACAATAAAAGTTAACTTGTTTAAACAGATTTCAATTATTTTTATTAATTTTGCAATAATGCGTGTCCAAATTTATGCAATTAATCAACGCTTATTAATGCGAGATCGCTTTCAAAACTCGTGATCGAACAGTAAAAGAGTAAGTGTATATAAGACGCAATGTTGTTATATGCACGTCGCGTATTGAGTCTCACTGGTATAGCGCCTAAGTTGAAATAATATTCAGTCACGCACGAAATAATTTTCGCTCCGAATATAATATTCAGGGTAATCTGTCTCTCTCCAACATACAGTACGAAAACTTGTGTGCTGGAAAGGCGCGCTTTGTTTACGTTTCGCGCGGCCCGAGTCCTGTGTCGGCGCGCGACGTCAACAATGTCCGCGGTTGCCGTCGCTGCGCGTGTGCGCGACGGCTGTCGAATATAATCTTCGACAAAGACCTTGGTTTAAAGATGCGCGTTCACTGGCTTTCCCGAAGTGCGGTGATGCTTAATGCATCCACCCCACCGGTGTTTAATTGCTAGTGTTCAATACATTGATGCGCTGCGTGAACTAATGTCACCGCGCGCTGCAATTTTCCACACTCCGGATGCGATTTTAAATTTTCCTAAGTACCCACGTTCTCGAAAATGTGGGTTTTTCGAGGGGCGCCAATTTGTAACGGATAAATTATTCCCGGCTGCTCAGCGATTATCCGTTTACAAATAGTGCATGCGGCGGCGAGGCCAGCGCACCCCGTGCAGGGCGCACCGCATGCGAAGGTTTAATTTTGGAACAATGATGGAAGAACGGGGTAATAAATAGTCACTCGCGATATTTGAGTAGAACTAGCGGTGTTTATTAACCGAAAAAAGTAGTAGGGGACACAGCGCACGATGTGCGGTTCGCAGTCAGTGAGCGCGGGGATGAGGCCCGAGCTGCCGCAAGTTAGGGAGAGAGAGAGAGAGAGATGTCAAGCCGGCACTTACAACTGCTGCGTAATCGCTGTCGCCGGCCTTCCGTTCGCACCAGCTCCTGGCGCGCCGCTCGCTGTCAGTCATCTCCCGGGAGTGGGCACTCGGTCGAAGTCGGTGCACTCACTCACTCTCACACACGCTCACAGTCACACACCGAGAAGGGCACAAGTGTCGCGAAAACAACTCTCGTAAGTAGAGCGGGGAGCGCGGGCGCTATCCCAAACTAGACTGCTTGACTCTCTCACGGGTCTAATCGGTTCGCGCGCGCTCCTCGCTCTCTCTCTCTCTCTCTCTCTCTGTCCCTGTCTCGGCCGGGCGTTCTTCCGCGTCGTCTGCACCTGTAACATCTAAGGCGGATTAGTACGTGATTAACGCTGGGAGAGAGGAAAATGACGGAGAATAATTTTCCGTCATAGTACAAATAACTTTCTGTACGGTATGTGGAAAAATTGTATATTGCCTTCAATGTGGACCACGACCCCACGCGAGTTGCGCCTTCGCTTCGCTTGATCCTGAAATTATGGATAAGCACAAATAATTTTCTGTATGACATATGAGGAAATTGTATATCTCTAGGTAAAGGTAATATATGGGCTGAACAGTGACAGAAACTCTATATAATCAATAAAAGATATAAAAAGTCTATCTTTTCCACGCCACCCAAGAGGTAGATAGGTAGGCGCCATTTTTTATAGAGGTTTCCCCTTTTTTACTATCTTTGAATTCATTTTCCATTAAATGCCGTTGTTTTTGTAATAAAAAGTTAGTAAAAAAAGGCCTATTCCTCTGTTAAAAAAACTGTACAATTTTCAAGTATTACTTTTATTCTATTAAATAAACATATGTTATATATATCAACATTTTTATAGTTATTTAAATAACATAAATTTTAAACTTGAAAGTCATTCAAAGCTTTTGAACTTCATATTGATTTCAAAGGTCGCTCAATGTATGACGCTAAAAATATTAATTATGAAGGTCGCTGAAAGCAGACCGAAACTTAAATCGGAACCGTTGTTGAATTCTAAAAGGAGATCGATTTTGAAGGTTAAGCAAAAGATCAGTTTGTAAGTCATTGAAAATATATTAATTTTAAAGGTTGTTGAAAGCTAATCTATTTTGGATGTCTGAATACTGACATATATATGTCATGCCTATTTTGAAGGTCGCTGATAGCAGACCGATTTTTGAAAGTTAATCAATTTTGGAGCTCTCATAGCAGACCGATTTTGAAGGTTATCGATAGCATACCGATTTTGAAGGTCATTGATAGCAGACCGATTTTGAAGGTCGCTGATAGCAGACCGATCTTAAAGGTCGCTGATAACAGACTGGTTTTAAAGGTCGCTGATAGCAGACCGATTTTAAAAACATTTTTCAATAATGCTGTTGATAGCAGACCAATGAAGACATTTTTTAATACATTTTTTTTTAAATTTAAAAGTCAATAAAAGTAGTCCAATTTTGTAGGTCGCTGAAAGCAGACGAATTATCTACTACGACTTTCAATTAAATTTTTTATACAATTTAAATTATATTCTTTCAATGACTCCTCTAAATATTCATTATACTTATTTGTTTCTTTTATATTTTCTTCTATTTTTGTATTTAATTCGGTCAGTCGATTTTCTTCTTCCAATGTATACACGTCTACATATTTTTTTTTTCTGGATCCCATAATTCTGGAAATTCTGTTTTATTTTGGTTTAAATGATTATTGTAGTCATCTATATAATTATTCATATAATTATTGTCCACGTAGTCATGTTCTAACAACTGTTTATTTAAATCGTCTAAAATTTGAGCTTGTTCAATAGTGTGAACTTCTATAAATTTTTTTTCTTTTGGATCCCAATGTAATGGTATTGGTTTTACATCACCTTGGTCTGCCATGTTTTTTAATTTAATATACTTTGAATTAATATAAATATTATAAAAAATAATTTGTAATTTTATTATATAATATATATAAGAATAATTATAATTGTTCGTCAAAAATTTCTTACCACACAATATTGATAATTTCCTCTCTATTTTCCGAATCATTTTGAATAAATATATTATTAGGATTCCTACATCTAGATAGTGCAACATATGTCCATGTCAAAACAATGTTTTTATAATATAAATACCTATAGCATCAAAACTTTGCCCTTGTGATTTATTTATTGTCATACAAAAAGCTAAGAGGATAGGAAATTGTTTTCTATTAACTATAAATGATAATGAAGACGATTCTGCAGTATTTAATGTTATTCTCGGTATAAAAACTTTATTTCCTGATTTTTCATCTGTTACTATTTCAGCTTCTACATTGTATTTAAATAGTCTAATTATTTTTAATCGCGTTCCATTGCATAAACCATCGTTTATACTTAAGTTTCTTATTAACATTACTATCGCATTAATTTTCAGATACAATTTATGTGCAGGTAAAAAAAAAAAAAAAAAACCCTCACGAATATTATGCAAATATTCAATAAGAAAATTTATGTAAATATTATCATCTGATAGATCAACACCTTTATATGTAGCAGTATCTATACTATAATAAGTCATTTCATCACTATCGATCAATTTTAATATTTTATTAAAGTTGATGGAGGCACCCTCCATTGTTAATGTGAAAAATAGTAATATATATGGGATCCTGTGAGGTCCAATACGTAGAAAGAAACCACAATCGTAGCTTGTGCACAAGCTCACAGGATCCCATATATATTACTATTTTTCACTTTAATATTTTATTATTCAGAATAGTTGAATCTTCATTATGAGACGTTAAAATGACACTATTCATAGATAAATTATAATTTATATCTTTATATATTTTCAAACAAACATCGTCAGTTTTCAACTGTTTGGTACTTTGAATGGATTAATTGTTCCCTCTCCAATATCTAATAAAAATGAAGCGAATTCTTTATTGTTAGAACGAATATTTTTTTTTAACTTCATTATATTGAAAAGTGGCCAAATATCTGAATATTTTATTGTTTCTTGTATAATTGTGTTTCTACAACCGTTTTTAATAACTGGAAGAATTTGCCGAAAATTTCCTCCTAATACAATTAATTTCCACCTCATCAAATTATTATTACAAACATCTGTTAATGTTTTATCTACAATGTCTAAAGCTTTTTTTGCTATCATTGATGCTTCGTCCCAAATTATTGCATCTACTTCCCGTAATTTTTTCTTATCAGAGTCTAATTTTAAAAATGCACTTTATATACTTTCTAAATCTAAAGGTAATTTAAATGTTTTATGACTTGTCATTCCTTTTGGTAATAGTATTGACGCAATACCAGTCGAAGCCACTGATAACATTTTTTTTTCTTTAGACAAAAAGTAGAAAATTAATGTTTTGTATAAAAATATTTTGCCTGAACCACCAGGACCGTCTATAAAATGAATCTTATGTTCATTATTTAATAATTTCTCAAAAATATACTTTTGTTATAAGTTTAGTTGAGTATACATGTTACTAAACATTTCTTCACAGAATAAAATTTCAGTCTTATTAACTTCATACATTCAACTTTTAAGATTTTATTTGGTTCAGGCAATCCAAAATCTATACATGATTTTTCGTTTAATGATAGTATTTCATTTATTTGTATGAGGGCATTGTTCAATTTATCATCTTTAAAATCTTCTATGAAAATGTTATTAAATTCCTTCCAAATATTATTACCATTAATATTCTCAGATAGTAAATACCAAGAAAAAAATTGACGTAGTTGATATCCTAACATAACGTCACAAGCTTCTTTAAAAATATTTATTTGTAAGTCATCATCAACTAAACCCATTTTTATTGCGGTTTCTCTGTATGTGTTATATGTCATTTTTTCATACGTTCGTAAATCTTGAAACGAAATTGCACCTTTAACACGATTTAAAATTAATTTTAAATGAAATCGTTCAAAATCCTTTGGGAAACAATATTTAAACGACCTATTATATAATTTTCTTGATTTCGTTTTCGTTTTATCCAACATTTATTTTTAAAGTTGTAATATTTAGGTATATTAACATATTTTATATTCCTTGCATAATTATCTTTTTTATTTCAATCAAACCATGCTGTTAATGTTGTTTTATAATTTTCTAAAGCTTCAGTCTCGTTATTTTCTTCAAAAATAATTCTTTGTTGATTTTCTGTATGAACTGATAGACTTATTACTGTATGTTTTCTACCACATAAAGGAAATTTTTCCAATCGCCAAGCTGCTTCCATTTGACTTAAAAAACTTCCATCAACAAATTGAGTAATTTCGTCATATATATTACCATCATTCGTATAATTTACTTTTTTTAATTTACATAATGCTCTATCTCCACCTTTATGTATGTAATCAAATATATATTTTATACTTTGAATATTGGCGCAATATTCTACATTAATGTGACACTTATATTTTTTTAATAAAAAACTATTATAAGGTACTAACATAGAATTATCTACTGAGATTAATTGACTGGGGCCTGATTGTAAATGTGTCTCGGCCTTGAGACAACTGCTTTTCCTTTTAAAGGAGCACCCTGATTGGTCTACAGCTCCGGATTTGGTGTGTCTCGACGCCGAGACAAATTTAGAATCAGGCCCCTGTTATTTTTTGCTTTATACGTAAAATTTTCTGAGGTATTATTTCTTCGTTTATATTCTGGATAATCATTCTTTTTAAATTTTGTATAATTTGTAAATGATTTAGGAAAATTTTTTTACATATACTTTTATCTTTTATATAACAAGGAGAACTATGTGTATGCGGTCAATGGAGCATGTGTTTAATTACTAATTTTTGTAAGTTTTCATCTTCGTTTTTGTCTGGTATTTCTGCAGATATATATTTATCGTATCAATATTATTATATTTATTGTATAAATATATGATATAATATCTCCAAATAATTTATTTTCTTTTATGTCATCTAATAATGAGATTAATTTTGTATGAAATAATCTAACTGCTATATTTGGAATATCATTTGGTGTAATCCTTACAGGAAATTTTTGCAAAACTTCTTTTAGTTCTTGCCTCTTAGGATTACATGTTACTGTTATAAATAAGTCAAGTCTCCCAGTATTTCTCATAATAGCCATTGCATCTTGATAATGCTGTTGCATATACCTTGGACTACCAATCTAAGTGGCTAGTAGTGTAAAAATATTTCCTAATCTTTCTTTAATTTAAAAGTTATTAGAAATATTAGAAGCATTATTCATTACATGACCTAATAAACCTTGATAACATTCGACTCTTAATTTTTTTTTATTATTTCGAAAAAAATTCATCCTATTACTTTCCATCATAACGTATGCATGTAAAAAAAATTGTTGTGTTAATCTTGCACAATATAATAATGGACTAAATTTACCATTTGGTCGATAAGCTAATCTATATCAATAATATTGTAGGATAGTACGCTGTTCCTTTTCTGGAGCGATTGTTCTTTTAGTGTAACCAACATTCCAACCTAAATCTCCTAAAGGAAATAATATCGGGAACACCATAGGATCAATATGATGCGATAATTTATTAATATATGTATTTTTTTGTTCATTATCAGCAATGTTTTTAGGATATACACATACATAGTAATTTTCTGCAATTTCATTTTTCGATACTATTATTGCTCCACATTCAGATGTTACAGGAGCATTATATCTATGCTTTTGATTATTATTTTTACGGACGAAATACAATTTATAATTTGGGTAATTTTTTAAATTTGATATTTGATATAAATGTTTATAATTTTTTGCGTATGGATTACGGTTTAATATTTCAATTAATATTCGTATATGTTCATCACTTAAGTCTTGATTTTTTTTAGCCTTCGTTGAAGTGCTGTTACATTATCATAAATATATAATTGTCCACAACAAGGTTCATCTTTACCGATAGGTAATAAAGTGATTTGCGTAATGTGACAAATTTGTCCTTGAATTTTTAAATTATAAATTCATTTTTTCTTTTCATCTTAGACGTTAGCATTAAAGGTTGCAAAACAAAATAAATTATTATAATATCGTATTAAATATCTGGATGTTTGATCATGTAATAACATTTCTTTCAATGTTTTATCATAATCACTTAAAGGTGAAAGTATTATTGTACCATTATTACAACAATTAGACTTATATTTTTCTTCTGTCCAAAATACTGCTGAACATTTTATTCTACTATCAACGACCTTCAAAATCGTTCTGCTATCAGACCTCCAAAATTGATTAACTTTCAAAGATTGGTCTGCTATCAGACCTCCAAAATTGATTATCTTTCAAAAATGGGTCTGCTATGAGCGACCTTCAAAATCGGTCTGCTATCAACTACCTTCAAAATCGGTCTGCTATCAGACCTACAAAATTGATTAAATTTCAACAACCTTTATAAAATTAACGAACTGATCTTTTGCTTAACCTTCAAAATCGATCTACTTTCAGAGTTCAACAACGGTTTCGATTTAAGTTTTGGTCTTCTTTCAGCGACCTTCATAATTAATATTTTTAGCGTCATATTTCGAGCGACCTTTGAAATAAATATGAAGTTCAAAAGCTTTGAATGACTTTCAAGCTTAAAATTTATATTAATTAAATAACTATAAAAATATTTAAAAATATAACATATGTTTATTTAATAGAACACAAGTGATACTTGAAAATTTTACATTTTTTTTTTAACAGAGGAATAGGCCATTTTTTACTAACTTTTTATGATGAAAAAATAATGAAATATTTAATGGAAAATGAATTCTAAGATAGTAAAAAAAGGGAAACCTCTATAAAAAAATCTCGCCTATCTATCTACCTCTTGGGTGGCATGGAAAAATAGACTTATTTGTGTTAAAAAAATATCAATGGTCCTCATTGTTTGGAGACAATATACAATTTTCCCATATACCTTACAGAAAGTTATTTGTGCTTAATCTTTAATTTCAGGGTCGAAAAAGTTACATAACCTCAGTCCTAGAAACCGCGAAGCCTATGCTAGTATGTCTATTTTTTTCCGATGATTAGTGCCGTTTATAATTATTTATGGCCCGAGCGACGTCAATGTGAAAACAGAATACTTTACGCGTGGTGTGAGAAAAAAAGATCTTTGTCGCATGTATACCGTGATGAAAAATACAATTAAAGAAAAAAATGAATATGAGGGGCGATAAGAGGGGGGTCCGAGGGGGGTGGCTGAGGAGGGGGCGGGGGGGCGCCTGAGTGGTGGTTGAGGGGGGTGGTGAGGGGGTCTCAGGGGCTAGTTTAATATAAAAAAACTCATAGAAATACGCTGATTTTTACGTTATTTTGAGGGGGGCTGATGGGCGGGGAGGGGGGATGAGTGAGGCTGACGTTCAAAAACTACACTAATATCTATATAATATAGGTATATACATATATATATATATATAAAATTATCCCGCCATCCGTTTATGGAGCCCATCCCTGTATATTAGTACCTACAGCCCAGAGATCCCTATGGCAAGTGACTAAAGAAATAATGGACCCTGGGGTTATAGACTCTAGATCGGGCTTCATAAACGCCCGAGAAAAATATTTTATGGGACCCGGGCTCCATAAATCTGTTAAAACAAATGTATATATATATATATATATATATATTTGATTTATATTACCTTTATTCTGTGCGTAGGCTCTTGTAAATGATAACCAGCTGATTTGTTAGATGCACTATTTATTGGCAAATATAAATTTTATAAATAAGACAATAAGATTTACAATTTATTCATTTGGTTTAACAATATATAATATCGATAACGTATTCAATTGATATAATTGCTTTACTATTATTGGTTTGTATTGGCCTGTATAATAATCGTTTCTCCTATTGTCGGCTGGAGTGGTACGGAGCTCGCGACGTTTGCACGATAACTGATGTGTGTGTTGAGAGTCGCCGTATTTATTAAGCGGTTAATTTGGGTTAAAGATGATTTTGACGCTGAGTCAAAATCATCTTTTTAAAAAAATTTAGTAAACATTTAAAAATCATCATTTCGATTTCACACATATAAGTGCTGATTCTAAACAAAGTTGCGATGAGCGGTTGGTTTCACAAGGTCAGTGGCTCGATACGTCAGGCTGGCTCTAGCGTAGCCGAAATTGCTGTACTGTTAAAATTCGCACTTGCATCGTTTTGTGGGTCAAAGAAATGACTATTGCGATTTAATAACGTCACAGACATATCAGTTTATAATGTGTCTTGCCCCATCGCGATGCCGCTTGTATTGGAATGCAACGTTGTCAAAAATCGCATATACGACATTTGTATGTCAGAAAATTACTGGCGATAAATATGCATTGTTAATTTGATTTTAGAGATACGTCACAGACGTAACACTTCCCCCCTTAGATTGTTGAATATCGTAGAGATTCAACAAGTATAATAATAGTTAGGCATCAGTAATTTTCAGTTACAATAATTTCAAATTACAATTATTACATGGAAAGTTAACTATAAATACAACAGCGTCTTTCATAAAATGTTTTGAGAAATTTTTAAATAATTTCAATATGGTTCGTTTAAAATTGTGGTTCATTTCGTACAAGAATGTTTACAATTTCCCTGTGTTGCAATTTTTTATCTATGCTAGTTGATACGTGGGTGTCAATAAATTTGCAATCACATAATTTTGTGGATCAAGAAATTACTGATGAGAATATGAACATCAAATATAATTTAAGGATACGCCACGGACGTAACACCTCTCCCCTTAGACTGTTGAATATCGTAGAGATTCAACAATTATAGGAATAGTTGAACCATCAGTAATTTCTTGTTACAAAAGGTTCAATAATACTAACAATTCAAATAATTAAAACAATAATAAAAATTCATATCATTAAATCCATAATAAAAATTTATATATATAGACAATAATAAAATTTCATAGAACAAAAACAATAATAAAAATTCAATAAATTTAAACAGAAATTCGTATCGTCTATAAATTTCTATAAAGTAAACATTTATTTTTGTTCCTAATACTAGAGTACACCTAACCTACGGTTTTACTTTGTATTGCATGTTGAATACCGATTTTTCCTAGCATTCAAATGGCGGTGCGTGCGGATCACTATGGAATAAACGACTACTCTTACTTCGCTATGTGATTCTGTGTACACAAAAGGATATCTTAAGTTGGGAGTTTTGCTGATATAATCCAGCATATAATGTATTATTATTAAACTTACACTAAATCTGTGATTTAATATCATTCACTTTTAAGGAAACACTTTTCCAATAAATTCTTAATTAAATTATAAATAAATTACAAAAACCTTCGGTGTAAAAATAACTTGAATTTTCATGAATTAATAAAACGTTATGTAATAAATATAGTATACGTTATGCATTATAATTTCTATAGGAACATATATCTTGTTTGTATAAAACATTTCAAGAATTAAATTATTTTATTATCGCTAATGTGTAATAATTTTGTTGTTTAGCTGTATTTACAAAAAAAAAAATAGAGTCATTGATTAAGTTTAGAAATAATGTGCGTATTAAATAATTTTGTAGTAAATAAAATGTGAGGAGAAATATATAGGGAATGATTCAAGTGATCATTCACTTCCCTCCCTGCTGAGATATTTGGTAAAAGGTATATTACTTTTTTCTCTTTATTTGAGTAGAATAACGTTGAAGGAATTTTTATAGTACCATCATAAAAACATTTGAATAACTACATACTAAGAAAAAATTGAATTATTTCCAAAAGAAAAATTTAATTCCATTATGTAGGTATTTTTCGTGAAAAAGGAAGGTTAATAGGTTGGAGTGATTTTGGTAGATTTTGAGTTATTATTGCTTTTATGCATCATTGTATTACCTTTCTTTGAAAATCTCAGCCGTTTTAAAAGTTCATTTTAAAACTCGAGATTTTTTCTGGCATGAGTAGCATTCACATATTTGCGTTAGAGAGTATACAGTGCGTTAGAGTAGAAAATTGCTTTACTCAATACAGTGCCGAATAGTGTATCTTGTAGGATGATCATCTCAGTATATGATGAAACTGATCGCTTCCAATACATTATATTTGATTTAATGTTAGCAATGTGAGTACAGCTACCTAAATTCTTTCTTTCTTTTCTTCTTGAACTATTCATAAAATTTCTTTTATGAATGCGAACAATTTTTGTGGGCAAATACAATCTGATTTTGCATAAAATTACATTCAAATTATTTGTATCTATGTTTGTTAGAGTTGCAAGATTTAGGAATGGTTTTATTTCGTTTTCTTTTGGATTATTTCTATATTTTCTTATTCAAAGATAGATAGAATAATAAGTTATTAAATTGATCCCTGAAATGTTTTCTACCTTGTGACTAAATAATTAATTAAATATTTCTATTATTTAATAACACATAATTTTTACAAATAAAACTTTTGCTTGTATCATTAGAAAACAAAAACTGAGGTATTTTAATATGTAATCTCAATATTTTTGTTTGTTGTTGTTAAAAAAGAGAAGAACAATGTATATTTTTTTTAATTGTCAACGATTTTAATGTTAGTCGTAGCATTACTTCTAAAATCTTTCATGGGTGAATCTTTTTGCTGTCTTCGTAAAAATTTCTTAGTATTTCATTATTCAAACTTATATTATTCCGATCGCATTTTTATAAAGTTATTAACTTTCTTAGGAAATATAGTTGTTTATCACAAAATTCTGACAAGTTGATACGAACAATTGTAGACAAACGGATAAGTGGTTATAATTTTAAATTGTATATTTGGTAAAATCTGGATCACCTTAGCGTTATATTCTAGTTGACCAAGGAGTAGGATGGTTTTGCTTCAAATGGAAAAGTTCAGCTGCAATTATAATTCTCTATTGCTGTATTAAACTTGGAAAAATAAGAAGAGATTATGATAGATGTTAATATTGAGTATGTTGTCCAGATCCTAAAACAAAAATGTTATGTTATTATTTGTTATAATATTGTCTTTGCTTGTTTCCCATAATTGGATAAAATATTATTTTGTTCATTTTAATACCGTTGAAAATTCTTATTATGATGATGCTTCTGAAATTTATTCATATTTGTTTCTTTAATAGGCTATGTTTTGTCTCCCTTTTTAAACTTTCTTCTGATAATAAATTTATTGTAGTCACCTTTAGATTTTAATTTTAATCTTGTATTTTTTTACAAAGTCTTTAAAATGTTTTTTATTATTAGATATTCATTTTAGTTTCTTGACGTTTTTATTAAATGTTATTTTGGTTAAAACTAATTGCAATTGGTGTACTTTATTAGGATTTTTATTTAGATTTATTATTACGTTATGATCTTGATTATCAAAGGTCTCTTTTAGTAGACTTTTATTCTCAAGCCGTTCTTGATGTTCTTGATTATCAAATATTTTTAGATGACCTTTATTCTCTAAATGTTTATGACGTTCTTTATTATCAAACCTATCTTTTGATTGATTTTTATTTTTGAAAATTATTTTACTATTATTTAGTAAGTTCTTTAGATTTTTTGTATCATTTAATAAAGACTCTTCAGAATGCATTGATTCTATATTCTCTTTTAAAGAATCTTCAAGCGAGTTTTGTTGGAATTTAGTTTCCATTTGATCATCTTCGGATTCAAATGGTTCAGCTAAAGCAAAAGTTATGTCTAAAATGACTTTAAAGTCATCATCAAAGGTTACTGTTTCGAACGAATTATTGCCTTCTTTATTATTTTCATTCAAAATTCCATTCTTTTGGTTATTTATATCAGATTCATTAAAATCCATTAAATTAATTTCATCACAATCGTCGTGGGTTTTTATATTAGATTCATTGATATTCACTTCATCATTAGTCAAATAATTTTTTATAGTAGATTCAATAAAATCATTTAAATTTGTTTCCATAATTTTTTCAAATTCATGATTATTTATGTGAATTTCTTAAAGTCTATAAAAATAATTTCATTAGCATTTTTATAATTTTTTATAATTATATTATTATCTTTTGGTTCATCAGTGATTTCATGTATTTTTATAAAAGGTACGATAATTAAATTGATTTCTTTATCATCATTAATTATTGTAGATTCCTCTATGATATTAGTTTCCTGTTTATTTTTATTTACTTTATTTTCTGTAATTAGTTCATTACCATTGTACCTTTCAATATGCGTTGCATTAATTTTGTTTTCCTGAATTTCTGATTCGTTAATTATTTCTTTTGTGGAATTATGGTATGATTCAACAGTATTAATACTTGAACATTGTTTGAGTATCTCACATTCGTGCTTTTACACATTTTACAAAATTTATCTGATTTATTTTGGAGCATCTTGATTTCATGGCAGTTGAATATTTGATGTCCATTTTTATTGCAATAAGAGCATTTAAGTTGTGCCGTCAGACTTTTTAATTTCCTACAATCTTCCAACGTATGCCCGGTGAATTTACAATATTGGCATTTTATACTTTGTGTATTAAAGTTTCCCCGATAGTTACTATTTGAATTATTTGAGAAATGATGACCATTTTGATGATTTGTTCGGAAAAACCCGTTTCTATTTTTATCTCGATGTTCATAGGCTTTATTTGATGGGTTGTAGTTGTTACTCTGGAATGTATTTTGTTGATTATTACTCCTGTTCCTATAAGTTTTCGCTGAATGTCCTGGCGTGCCGCATAATTGACAAATTTCTCTATTCTGAAGGATTTGCTGTCTTTTGCATAATTAAAACTTTTACGCTCTAGTAATCGGCGGTTTCGTGACCTTCTTCCGCACATATCGCGCACCACATTATTTTTTCGTTTATAGGGCAGTATTTCACCCAGTGCCCGAGTTTATTGCATTTCATGCATACTGCTGACAAGCAGTCTTTAGTTGAGTGACCCGTGCTTCCGCAATTATCACAATCAAGTTCATATTTCTTTATAACAGGGCATTGAGTAGCTGTATGTCCTATGATTTGACAGTATTGGCAATATTCTTCATTTGTTTGGTTAAATGTACACGTATCTACAGAATGTCCTCTATGATTACAGAGTTGACAGAAAAGTTCTATTTTATTTTTAGCATTCTTGCAAAAATATGATATATGATCTTGACTTTTACAAAAAAGACAAACTGCATTAAAGCAAAACAATGCTTCGTGATATTGATCTCGGCAAATTTGACAATGAAATACTTTAGTATAATGATGGTTTTGTTGTACAAAATCATAAAATATATTATCTTGATTATTCATAATCGTTTTTTCATTTTATTAAATGTTCGTAATTATTATTGTAGTTTATTTTTTAATTTACCTTTTATTTTGTTTATTATTGTCTTTCTTTCATTTTCTTGTTTGTGTGTTGTTTATCTTTTATTTTATAATATTTAAATATTTTTTCATTTTCTTATTTTATTATATTCACTTTTGAAATGTAACATTTTTGTAATCTTTTTTTTTATGATTCTTCATTATAATATTCTTACTTTTATTGTAATACTTTTCGTTTGTTTAATTATTTTTTATTATTATTTTGATTTCCTTATTTTGATTAAAAATGACTCGATTATTTTATACACTGATTATATCTCTCATATGTTTTCTATTTTGTATCGTGTAAGTTCTCTATTATTTATTTCCCTTTATTTATTTCTCTTCATTCGTTTCTTATGTTTTGTTCTTTATTTTTTTTATTTATTTATTAGTATTATTGATTTTTCCAATTTTCTTTTTTATAATGTATTCTGTTTTCATTATATAATTTATCTTTTCCCTTGCTATTTCAGCTATTGTAACGAAGTTCGAAAACCGCGGGCGAACTACCGCGCGCGCGTTCCTTTTCGGAGCGAAGCGGTGATGCGCAGGCGCGAGAAGGGCGGATCGGCAACGGCGCGCGCGAGAACGGCAGTCCGATTTTCGCCGGTGAAGTGCGCGCACGAGATTTTTTCCGCCGCTTCGGTAAGCTCCCCGAGACAGCTTTGGCCCCGCAGCACGTGAGAGAGAGAGGGAGAGAGAAAGAGGATCACACTGTTCCATCGAGCACGAGCTCCCCGGGGACAACCCCCGACTTCTCCGCCCACGAGGGGACCAGAGAGAGAGAAAGAGAGAGAGAGGATCCGGAGGCGCAGCTCAGCGTGTTACGCCTCGCCCGAGAACGAGGTGAGTGCCTGCAGGCCCCCGCGTGCGTGCGAAACTCTACCTCGACGCGCGGGGTAGAGAGCGACGGAGACGAGTGGTGCACCTCGTCTCCGGATGCGTGTGTGTGAACGTGACATCCGCGACGCGCGCGACTCGCGAGGCATTTCGACCTGGCGAGAACTAAGCATAGCGGCGCGCTCATTTCATTTCACTTTGTTAGAGTCGTTTCGTTACATGTGAATAAACGTGTCTTTGGTGTCGTATATTCAATAGGTCGCGAGTTATTATTTCGCTCCCTCCCCCTCCGCCCGTCATTCCTACGCGTACCTCGGATATCGCCGCCTCCGCAGGATCGCCGACTTCCTCGGCGATCATCTAAGATCCGGGTACTTGCGCGTTTCCCCCCTTATATAAAAGCGCGTAGAGTCACACATGAATACAAATTCTCGGGTAACTTCTGAGTTACCCGGTTGTACCCAGCAGGCGAACGACATTGCACCGAGCGTGCGCAGAACCCGCAATTCTGCCAGGGCGCCGCTCGAGCCGCAACGTAGGTGATCGTCGTCCTCGACGAGCAGCGCCGAGGAAGACTTCGTCGTTGCGGAGCATAGTGAGCGAGAAAGAGAGAGAGAGCGTGCAGGTAAGCTTTCGGCATTACCGAAAACTCTTTCGCTCCGAAAAATATTCGCCCTGTTACAACTGGCACCCGTACGTGTGGATAGCATAGGCACAGTAGGACAGCGCGCGGCGCGTGTTTGTAAACACGCGCGGGCTCGCAACACAGCCGACACCGTGATCGTTCGACCGCGCGAGAGTGCATGTGTGTGTGCGAGAGCGAAAGCGTCGTAGACAATTGTATGTCTAGGAAAATACTTTGCAACGAGAAATATTATACATCGCGAGCAGAAACGAAAATAATTCGGACCTCGCGATATATAGGCAGAGTTCCACAAAAAAAAGCAAGCAGGATATCTTTTCGTGAGTGAACATTTTTAAAAGTACCTCGCTCTTTAAAGCACTCAAAATTTTTTTTTGGGTGATTCTCGTTTTTTGTTAGTAACGACTGCTAAGCAGAGCGTCGCCGAATTTTTTATCGTGCGACGCAATTGCCAAACGCACCCTCTTTCCAGAATCTATTTTATTATTTAGTGGTGGAAAGAGAAAGCGAACTTCTTGCAGACTAAAGTTTTGCGAGAAGATTTCGGCCGTGTTGATAAAAATTATTCTTTCTCTTCACGGTTAATTTTAGAATCAATACGAGGCGAAGCAAATATTCAAGCGCAACATTTCTTTTTTGTGGCACGCCATCGTTTCTGCTGGCGAATTTACTCAGTGCGACAGATTGCGAAACAGTTTAGGTTTTTTTTTTCTGTAACACGCGATTGTAAGCGCTCAGAGTTTAGGGAAATACGCGCGTTCAATCGGCGCACTGAGTAACAATACGCTGTACATTGAGAAGCGTACGAACGGTGAACTGTTCCGCGACTGGATTTGCGTGATTTTACTTCGCTATATTTTTGCGCAGCTAGCATCCAGTGAGAGAGCAATATGGCGGCACAAATTCCTCTTGAAAATTGGTGTATGTGCCTCTCACTGGAGGAGATAGATAAATATCTCAAGGCGATGAATATGAAAACATCTGGCACGCGACTTCAACAGTTAGATCGCGCGAGCAGATGGCCGCTCGGGGATTACTCGGCAGACGAATTCATCGCCATAAATACGGACCTCGATGAACACATGACGTGGGTAGCGAGAGCAAACCTCCGCCAAACGTTCATCGACAGAGTCTGCAACGGCGAAATCGAGACGCCGTGGGTGCCGGGCTCCGAGGAGAAAGAACCGCACCCAATCGAGAACGTTCGCGACCATGACGCCGTGAAGTACAAGCTCGAACAGACGCGTCTCGAGATCGAGACGCGCGCTGCCGAAGAAAGCCTGATGGTGCAAAAAATAACAGATACTGTCGAGAACGAGACGAATGCGGGGGACCGACCAACAGCGAAAGTAGCAGATACGACCCTCGAAAATGGAAACGGAGGATCTGCCAATCCCTGCGGAACTGAGCGCGTTTCTAACTCAACTCGCGCAGAGGGTAATGCAATTGTCGGACAATCAGTCCACATTACAAATGGCATTAGAGAACCTTACGCAAAAGGCGTCTCATGCACCTGCGTGGGGCACAAGGCTAGATCATACGCAGAGCGGGCATCGTCAGGTGGAGTTCCAGGATACTATGCCGTTTAGATATCCGGAACAACAGCAGAGAGATGTGCGCACATCACCGACATCACGCCGCACGCTCGGTCCTCCCCCACGGACACCGCACAACCGTTTAGTAGGCGGAGCCTGGGGGGAGGGGGGTCTTCCGAACCAGGCAAATTCGGAAGGTTTGTGCGGCAATGCCAACTCAATCGATGACAGTACCCCGCGACAACTATTGCCAAACCGAAACAATCAGCGAAACGTTGGCAACATAGCGCGAAAGTGAGGGCTGAAGTTCACTGGCGAGAAAGGTCAAAGCATAGACGTGTTTTTAAATCGCGTCGAGGAATGTCGAAACCTTGCGAAAATGTCAGAAGAATAGATGTTAAGTTCTCTCTCCGAACTCTTCGCCGGAGCCGCTTCCACGTGGTACCAGAACAATAAGGCGAATGGTCCACGTGGAGTGAATTCTGCGCGTCGGCACGCTAATGGTACGGTGCCAACCGCAGATTTCAACAACGCATACTGCAGGAGGCAACGGCGCGCACACAGAGGAGAGAAGAACCGGTGCGCGACTTTATTACCTGTCTGCTATCAATAATGAATAAGATCGAGCCGCCTCTCCCGCTCTCTCATCAGCTATCAGCTGGACACCCTGCACCGCAACAGTTTACGGCCAGACCTCCAGCGCATGGTGAGAAGAGGAGATTTTGACGATATCGACACATTGTTGGAGTTGAGCGTCGAAGCCCAGCTGACTCTGGAGTCAGAAAAATCATATCGAGAGCCACCATCTCCCGAACAGAGTCTTCTCCCCGAGGCAGCCTATAGATCTCTGGGAAGTAAGGAAAAGCCCTCGCACTTGAGGGTTGCGGCATTTCCAGGGCCGACGAATCCGTGGGTGACAGAGGGGAATGGACAGAATTGGATCGCAACTCTGTCCAAAATGCTTGCGGAAGAAGTGATGCGGGCGTTGCAACCGACACAATATCCTAAGCAACCCTTGCCACCTTATCAAAGATCCTTCTCTCCCAAAAAGAAGAAGAAAGGGTCGGGAGGAGAAAAGAGAGAGCCAGCAGGCGATTCGCCGAAGCGCGATTCGCGGCCTCGGGAATCGGAGAGGAAGAAATCACCCGATAGTGATGCAGCGAAACCGAAGAGTAACAACGAAGGAATTCATTGTTACGGCTGCGGTCTGCCTGGCTATCAGACTTACAACTGCCCTACGTATGCGGGAAACGAGAAATCGGGTGCGTAGACGGGGTCTACACGCCGCCCGCACCCCAGAGGATCCCCACCGAAATCGCTGTTGCGGCCTCCACGGTTCAGTCGGAGCCGCGCGACCAGCACGCAGTGACAGCGCCGGCGACCGTGTTTAGCGGAGAAAATTCGCCGCCTGCGCTCTCCGACGGGGAAGCCAGATGGTGGCTCCAAGTAAGCGTCGGAGGCTCCAGGATACGCGCGCTGTATGATACAGGCGCGGCACGAACCGTTATGGGTTCAATCGGATGGCAATTAGCATCCGAACGCCACAGCCCTTTGATGCCGAGTCACGGGAGGAAGGCAAAAGTCCTCGGCGGTCACTCTGTTGCGATCGCGGGGTATGTTCAGCTTCCTTTCGAGGTAACTGGAGCGAAAAAAGGGATTCCCGTCACGGTTCTCGTGGGCGAGACTCTAGAGTGCTACCTCGGCGCTGATTTTATCCAAACCTTCGGAATGATTCACAAGTCCGTCAAACATCAGCTGACCGTGAGCGCATCGGAACAGACTGTAAAGTTAGAAGTCGTCAGATTTTCCATGGCCGAAACTCTACTTCTGGCCTCAATAAGACTCGAGTAGAGGACGGAGGTGCAGCGAAAGCAACTCCAAGAACTTCTCAACCAATTAATCGGGAAGTCAGGCGGGCCTCACGGCAGCCCGAACTGGGCAGAACTCCAGAATTCTGTTAGGTCGGTGAGGCCGATAAAACAGAAGTATGATCCCGTCCCCAAGGAATCAGAGGAGCAGAAGGAACAGCCTCAACCGCCGATGGGTATGGCAGCGATTTTGGCAACGAGCGACCCGCCAGTAGCAAGCGACGACGAGAATGGCTCGTATGTACTTCGCGGAAACGACGGCGTCGCAGCGAAATCCGATCGCGAGCATCTTCGGAACCCAGCGAGTGAGGAAAACTTACGTGCCTCTACTCCTCCCCCTATACGTAAATCTAGTCGTCCGAGGAAAGCGGTGCGGCTTGTGGTAAGGCCGGCTGCGATACGCGTGAAAGCGGCGAGTCCGTTAAAGAACCTCGCGGCGAAATCACGCGGACGACCTAAAGGTTCGCGCAATGCGGCGGATATAGTCGATTCGACGATGATACTGCCCGCGCGGATGCGTGCGCAATCTCACGCGGTACATTAACTTACATTTTGATTGGGACACCGGGGTCCAGCCACCGACGAGTTATAATGTAGCTGTCCAATAAAGGCCTGGATTGGCCCTATTTTTGACACGCCTAGCCTTTTATCTTCTACCTCCCCGCTTTTCCTAACCTGGCATTGTTGGGTCATCCCCCTTCATACGAACTTCGCGTTTAGCGTAAGTCGAGCGTCGACTAGAGGTTAGTACGTCGCGTCTGGGAGGGGGGTGTAACGAAGTTCGAATTTCGCGGGTTATTACCCTCGCGCGCGTGGACACGAAAATTATGGCGCTCGTGTGCATGCGCGAAAAGAGAAAATCGGCAACGGCGTGCGCGAACGACTCTAGTTTGGACTGTGCCGGAGGGTGCTCGAAAAAGCTAGAGTGAGGTGCTGAAAAAACGATAAGAAGATTTTCCCCGAGCGGTAACCCTACGCGAAAAAGTCCGCCGCGAGTGCCAAGCACCGAGGAGACTCGCCCTGCGTCCGCGGCGAGCAAGCTCGTCCTTGCATTTCGTCCCCTCCAGGATCGCCCCGAGGAGAAGACCTCGCGAGTACTGCAGGCGACGCGGCGAGAGATTACGCCGCCGAGATACAGAGACTCACCGCTGAGGTGAGTGCCGGCAGGCCCTGCGTGCGTGCGAGACTCTATCCCGACGCGCGAGGTAGAGAGCGACGTAGACGAGTGGTGCACCCGGTCTCCGAGAGTGTGTGTGAACGCGACATCAGCGGCGCGTACGACTCGCGACGCATTTTGGGCCTCGCGAGAGATGAACAGTGCGGTGCGTATATTCATTTCCGTTTATGTTAGCTTTTATTCCTGCAGTTCAATAAACGCATCTTTTTGGTGCTTTGTATTTCGGAGTTCGCGAGTTATTATTTTGCTCCCTCCCCCCACCGCTCATTATTCCTATTGTTACCTCGGATACCGCCGCCTCCACGGGATAGCCGACTTCCTCGGCGATCATCTGAGCTCCGGGTACTTGCGTGTTTCCCCCCTTGTATTAATGCGTGCAGAGTTACACACGATTATTAAATTCCGGGGTAACCCCTGAGTTACCCGATTGTGACAGCTTGAAGCGAACGGCATTGCACCGAGCGTGCGCAGAACCGGCAATTCTGCCAGGGCGCGGGAAATCGGGTGCGTAGACGGAGTCTATACGTCGCCCGTATTCAAGAAGACTCCCTCCGAAATCGCCGTCGCGGCTTTTTCCGTTCAGGAGGAGCCGCGCGACGGATTAGCAACACCAGCTACAGCGATCAGCGTAGAGAACGCACCGATTACTAACCGCGACGAGGAAGCCAGATGGTGGCTTCAGGTTAACGTCGAGGGTTTCCGAATACGCGCGTTGTACGATACGGGCGCGGCACGCACACTTACGGGTTCAATTGGATTGCCATTAGCATCCGCGTGCTGCAGCCGCTATTACCAAGCCACGGGAGGAAGGCAAAAATTCCCGGAGGTCACACTGGGGCGATCGCGGGGTACGTAATGCTTCCCTTCGAGATAGCTGGTATGAAGAAGGAGATTCGTGTTGCAGTTCTGGCGGACGAAACCTTAGAATGCTACGTCGGTACTGACTTCATCCGAACTTTCGGAAAGATTCACGATGCAGTGAAAGATCAGCTGACAGTGAGCGCGTCAGGACAAACCGTAGAGTTAGAAGTAGCGAGCGTCTCACTTGGCGAAACTCGAGAGTTAGCTTCGATCGGTCTCGAGGAGATGACGGAGGTGCAGAAAAAGCAACTCCAAGTTGCTCGTCAAAACGAATGAACCTCTCGGCCACACTGCGTGGGCCGAGCATGAGATATCTGTTGGCTCGGCACGGCAGGTCAAACAGAAATATGATCCCGTCTCCAAGAATCTAGAGGAGATTATGCACTCTCAGGTACGGGAAATGCTGGAGGCGGATATAATTGAACCCTCGACCAGTGCTTGGTCGAGCCCGGTAGTCATGGTGCGGAAAGCGCTTGAGAAATATCGCTTCTGCATTGACTTCCGGAAGGTGAACGGGGTATCAGAGCTGATGCATATTCGCTCCCGTATATGGATGCGATTTTGCGTAAGCTGCACGGCGCGAAATACGTTTCGACCCTGGACTTAAGTAGTGCATATCACCAGATTCCACTGAAGGAAGAATCTCGCCCATTAACGGCGTTCACGGTGCCTGGACTGGGATTATTCCAGTTTACGCGCATGCCATATGGCCTTTCACAGGCAGGGGCGACATTTCAGAGGTTAATCGATAAAGTTATCGGTTCTGAAATGGAACCCTACGCTTTCTCCTACCTCAATGATATAATTATTGTCACCGAGACGTTTGAAGAACATGTAAAGTGGCTTGGCCACGTTCTCAGATGAATAAAGGAGGCTAATCTCACGATTAATCGAGAGAAAAGCGTGTTTGGCCAAACAGAAGTTCGCTATGTCGGTGTACTCGTTAATCGGGACGGTTTTCGTTTCGATCCCGAAAAAATCGCGCCTATAGTAAACTACCCTGAACCACGTAACATAAAACAGCTTCGGCGTTTTCTAGGAATGGCCTCGTGGTACAGGAAGTTCCTGAAAGATTTCGCTACTATGGCCGAGCCTCTAACGCGACTCACCAAGAAGGATCGCCTATACGATTGGACGGATGAACAGCAAGACGCATTCGATCAGATCAAAGCTTTTGTGGCGTCCGCTCCAATTTTGTCTCGCCCACATTTTGAAGAACAATTTGTTCTTCAAACAGACGCGAGCGATACAGGTATCGGCGCAGTACTTTTTCAAATAATCGACTGCGAAGAAAGAGTATTGGACTTCGCGAGCCGCACGCTCTCATCCGCGGAACGCAATTATAGCGTGACTGAGAGAGAGTGCCTCGCGGTGATTTGGGCCATTGGAAAATTCAGGCCGTATATCGAGGGCTACCATTTTCGAGTGATCACCGATCATAGTAGTCTTCGTTGGTTACACAACCTGCATTGCCCAACTGGTCGGCTCGCGCGATGGGCACTCGAACTGTAAGGGCATAGCTTCGAGGTAGAATACCGGAAGGGCGCACTTAACCACGTCCCCGATGCTCTATCTCACATGTTCGAGAGCAACGAGGAAGACGCGCCACTTGCCGCGGTCGATCTGACGAAAGAGACAGACAATCCGTGGTGTATCTCTTGGCGAGAAAAATTACAGCGAGAACGGCACGCATACCCGCGTTGGAAATTAATAGGTGGACAGTTATTCTATTATCGCCCCGACGAACTCACAGAGGCAGTGGTCGGGTGCGAAGAAGCGTGGAAAACTGTTATACCAAAGGAGGATCGGCAGCAAGTACTCGCTGAGAGCCACGACGATCCAAATTCAGGGCACATGGGGCGAGATAAAACCTATGATCGCGCTACGCGATTTTACTACGGGCCGCACATGTATAAGGCAGTACGTAAATATGTACGCGAGTGTCTCGTCTGCCAACAATGCAAAGTCGAGCAACGCGTTCCCGCCGGTTTAAAGGAAAAACGTGACATAACGCGCCCATGGCAGGTGATCGCGGCCGACATAATGGGTCGTCTATCCAAGAGTACACACGGCTTCGAATTCATTCTCGTATTCGAAGATCTATTCTCGAGATGGGTAGAGGTTGCTCCGTTGCGAAAGGCAAACGCAAAATCGATCTTGAAGGAATGAAAAGAGCGAATAATTTTGCGTTTTGGCACGCCCGAAGTATTTCTCAGTGACAATGGAACGGAATTTAAAAACCGCGCCGTCACTGAGTACATACGTAACTTGGGGGTACATCACACGGTGACACCGTCGTACCACCCCCAAGCGAACCCGGTGGAGCGAATAAACCGAAAGCTCAAAACTCGGTTAATCGCCTTTGTAGAGGAAAAACACGCCTCTTGGGACGAGAATTTACCCGAGCTCGTGTTTTCACTCAACAACGCTGCCCATAGTAGTACGGGACTATCGCCCGCAATGTTAAATTACGGGCGGCATCCTCTACCGCGCGGCGGAAGGGCGAGCGAGCCAGGAGAGGGTCGAGGAATGTGCCACGAGGATGAAAGGTCTCGGCCAATTGAATAGGGCCGTCGCCGATCATATCGACGGTGAGCAAGAGCGAAAGGCACATTACTACGAGGCCAAACGCCGCGAACCCCTCTTCCAAGCAGGAGATTACGTTTGGAAGAGAAACCGGTTTTTATCGTCTACTACACAAGGAATCTCGGAGAAATTGGCACCGAAATTCGCGGATCCGTATGCGATAATAGCCAAAATCGGCGTTAACACGTACCGCATACGCGCGCTCGATGCAAATGACGAAGAATTAGCCCACACTGAACATCTGAAGCCTTACGTTGGCACATCGCCTTCAGATGAGGAGAAGGGGGAAGGACCTCAACCGCCGAGGGATGGCGCAGCGATTTTGGCGATGTGCGACCCGCCAGCAGCGAGCGACGGCGAGAATAACTCGCAGGTAGATCGTGGAAACGATGGCGCCGCAGCGATCTCCGATCGCATATCGCTAGTGAACCCAGCGAGCGAGGGGGAAAACTTACGTGCCCCTACTCCTCCCCCAGGCGTAAACCGGGTCGTCCGAGAAAGGCGGTACGTCTGGTGGTAAGGCCGGCGGCCATACGCGTGATAGCGGCGAGTCCATCAAAGTGTCTCGCGGCGAAACAGCGCGGACGACCCAAAAGTTCGTGCAACGCGACAAATCTGATCGATCCAACGACCATACTACCCTCGCGGGAGCGCGTGCAGTCTCGCCCGGCACATTAAAATACATTTTGATTTTGGGCACCTGATGATTCCGTCTAACTTCCTTTCCTGCAATTTCAGAATGGATCAACAGGACACAGGGAGACAAGCGGCGCTGGTGCCCGAGTTATATGAGTCACCACATAGGTACTTAGACGCATCGGCCAGCCAGCCTCCTTATCGCTCCGAATGGAATCTTCATGGACAAAGAGAAGCCAGAAGACAATGAAGATGCAATATATACTTTTCATATATACTTTATGCATATACTCTCTTTATACTCTCTTACTGCACTTCGCATCGACGATCGCCAGTCTCTGTCGGGCATCCAACCTGTAACGACGTTTTAATAAATCATTATTCTAATCAACACCCTTTGTTCGATTACTTACTTTGGCGAGTGCTACCTGTGTGTGTTACCTTTCCTTGGTGATCCACCGGGGCTTGCTACATAACTGGCGCTGCGGAGACAGGACCGTGAAGCTGCAAAAACTCAGATTCTCCCTCAACCTGGTGACGGAAATCTTGAGCGAGGAAGCAGTTGGTGTTTCAACGTCCATCATCACTGAACCTACGACGTCAGGATTGGAGTCCACCTGCCAGCAGAGATTCACCCGTAATCATTAAAGACAAACTAGTAAGTCTTTGAAATTTCCTATATCCTACCCAACCCTATCCTTTTAAGTGCAATTGATTTTACGTGAAGCGTAATCAAAGATAAAGCAAAATGGCAAATAACGGAGATAATCAACAAAATCTTACGGTAGAACAATTTAAATTGCGACTTACGATACAAGATTCCTTTCGCACTTTATACAAACGTGCGACAAATTCGTCGAAAATGTGGCGACTGCAGATAATGCAATAAACGAGGCATTATTCGAATTAATCAAATCAAAGATTCGCGGTGCAGCACTAGACCTAATAGTGGCAAATAACCCGGCTACATATGCCGCATGTAAAACGCTCTTAGTTAATAGATTTAGTGACCCAAGTTCGGAGGAGTTACTATTTAACAGACTAAGTGTATGTTATCAATTGATAAATCAGTCTTACGAAAAAGACGCGGACGAAATCAAAAGCAGGCTAAATAAATTGAAGGAACACATACAGTTAAATAATCGAGATGCTAATGTTATAAGTATTAAAAATACATTTTATGAAAACGTAGCCAAAAGTACTTTTATAAATGGTATTAAAGAGCCTTACCATTCGTACTTGCTACATTTTGATTTAGACGACGTTCAGGCATGTATAATAAAATGCCGTAAATACGACAACCACGAACAACAAAGTGCTTTCCTCAATTTCGCACGACAACGGGATAACAAACCTAAGCCCAACGTATTCGGTACAATCAATGCTAAAAGTACAAACCCATTTGCCCCTAATAGTAATCCAAAAATTATTCACCCTTCAAATAATTTACCAAGTACTTCAAGAAATGTAAATCCATTTTATTTTCAACCGACACCCGCATTTGCACAAACACAACCTGGATTTACGTATCCCCACAAATTATCGTAATAACAATTTTGGTCAAAATAATAATAATCTGCCAAGACAACAAAATTACCAACCAATACCAATGTCAGTAAGTACAAGAAATACTAACAAACAAGGCGTTAATCCAACAAATAGATCGAATAATTCACCAGTACAAAATAACTTTAAGCCAAGAACGAACTTCTTTAGAAGCACAGGACCAGCAAACTTTATCGCTGAAGAGTTGCATCATCAACAAGAACAAGGAGAAGAAGAAATAGTCGATTATCAAAATGACTCACCTATGTAAGACCATGAAGAATTTAATCAAGAAAACGACGAGAGTGATAATTGCCAAAATTTTCAACAAGCTCCCCAATACAACAGAAATAACGTGATAAATTTAAATTCGATTAGCAATTCACCCGAATTACCACACTTAATAACGACAAATCCACTTTTTAAAATTCTCATCGATTCTGGAGCCTCATCATCCATTATCAATCCAGAAATTGCATATAAACTATTTTCAAAATTCATATTTCCTTACGAATTCGAAATTAAATCGGTGCATAAAACGACGAAAGGTACACATGCGCTTACCTTTCCTATATTATGTGAATACGGTGACGACACACCTATAACTTTCTTAATAGCAACATGGCACTATACGTACGATTGTTTAATCGGACATAAGGATTTGCAGAATTTGGAAGCGAATATTAATTACAAAACTCAAATTTTTAGCACATCTAAGTTTGAAGTAAATTACTTTAAAAATATACCGGACGATCATCAGAATGTTAAAGTGAATCATCATCAAGGAGTAGAATTACCGATAAGAACTGATCGCATGAACGAAGAAGAAAGATATAAAATTACATCACTATGCCAGAAGTACAAAGACTGTTTCTACAATGAAAATAAAAAATTATCAGCGAGTTCTGCGGTTTCACAGAATATAAGAACAAAGGACGATCACCCTATCTATGTAAAGAGTTTCAGATACCCATACCATCTAAAAGAAGAAATTCAAACTCAAATCAGAAAACTGTTAGACGAAGAAATTATTCAACCAAGCAACTCGCCCTACTCATCCCCCGTATGGATAGTTCCAAAGAAAGAAGATGCAAGTGGAAGAAAAAAATTGAGAATGGTAATAGATTATCGTAAATTAAACGACAACACCATCGAAGACAAATATCCATTACCTAGAATGGACGACATTCTAGAAAATCTGGGCAAATGTTCTTACTTTAGTACATTAGATTTGGCACAAGGTTTCCACCAAATACCCGTCAACAAAGATTTAATTGAAAAGACAGCGTTTACCGTAGAAAACGGACATTATGAATATGTCAGAATGCCTTTTGGTTTAAAAAACGCTCCGGCTACTTTTCAACGTCTGATGCATAGAATTTTAATGAAATATCTACATAAATTCTGCTTCGTTTACATGGATGGTATAGTAATATTTTCGAAATCACTCCAAGAACATTTACAACATCTGAAGCTAATATTCGAAGAACTAGAGAAATATGGTTTAAAAATTCAATTAGATAAGAGTGAATTTCTAAGGAAGGAAGTTCCATTTTTAGGCCATATAATAACAGCAGACGGAATCAAGCCAAATCCCAATAAGATCAAAGCAATTCTAAAATATCCGATACCTAAAACACAAAAAGAAGTTAGAATATTTTTAGCACTAACCGACTTTTACAGAAAGTTCATAAAAAATTACGCAAAAATAGCGAAACCTATGACAAAAGCACTCAAGAAAAAAGAAAAAATAGATCGAGAAGATAAAGACTATAAAGAAGCGTTCGAGAAATTCAAAGAATTGATCACTAACGCACCAGTGCTCGTCTACCCAGACTTCACCAAACCATTTACTGTCACAACCGACGCCTCAAACTTAGCAATAGGTGCAGTTTTATCCCAAGAACAACATCTTATCTCGTGTTATTCACGAACATTAAACTCAGCAGAACAAAACTATCTGGCAATAGAGAAAGAATTACTGGCAATAGTGGAAGCATGTAGACAATTTAGACCATATATCTATGGTAAGAAATTTACGATTGAAACAGATCACAAGCCATTAACCTGGCTCTATTCTTTAAAAACGCCTAACGCTAGACTGATTAGATGAAGACTAAGATTAGAAGAATATGATTACATAATAAAATACAAAAAGGGTTCTGAAAATAATGTCGCCGACGCACTGAGTCGAATTGAAATTAATGCTAATAAAACAATAGAAGAAGACTCACTCTCAATGGTGCCTCAAACCCCTGACGATGCACCTGTCACACCTGAAGAAATGGACGAAATATTTGACGACGACATGGCAACAGTCCACACAGCTGAAGAAAATCCGACCTTTTTACTACCTATAGCAGACAAAAATGTTCACGCTTTTAATTACAACATTATCATAAAAGGAGGAAATGATTACTTAAAAGTAAACAAAGATAAACTTAAAGTACAATACACGGTGAAAATTAATAAATCAAATGCAGAAACACATTTACTTAAGTTTTTCAAGAAAAATATTAAACCCAATAAGCAATATGGTATCTACTTTACGACCGAAGAATTGGAAAGAATTACGTATAGAATATTGAAGGATCATTTCAATGAAAAATTAAAACTAATCAAAACAACCACGTATACACCTACGATTGATAAAAATAATTTCATAAAAGAACTCGAGACATATCATAATCAAAATCATAACGGTATTCAAGAGACCTTATTATACTTTAAGAGAAAACTCTATACACTTAATATGGATCGACTTATTCAAAATTTTATAAATCAATGTGAGATATGCTTAGAGCATAAGTATGAGAGAAACCCATATGAAACAGAAACATACGGCCCTATTATAGATAGAAGACCGCTCAAACATATACACATGGACGTATTTCATTTCAACAAGGATAAATTTTTAACAATTATAGATATTTTTTCCAAATATGCTCAAGCCTATTATCTACCAGATGGAAATGCCACGACCATGATAAACAAATTGAGACACTTTGCCTCACACCATAACTTTCCGGATAAAATTACGACAGACAACGGAAGTGAATTCAACTCAACAGTATTTAAGGAGTTTTGCCGCATACATAAAATTCAATATCATCAAACAACGATAAACAGACATACATCGAATGGACCCATAGAAAAACTGCATTCAACCCTAAAGGAAAAATTAAGTATTTTATCCAATCAAAATCCAAAAGAAACAGTGAAAAATCTTATGATCACCGCTCTCTTAATAT
The DNA here is from genome assembly GCA_036365515.1 of Torymus aiolomorphi. Taxonomy (NCBI): domain Eukaryota; kingdom Metazoa; phylum Arthropoda; class Insecta; order Hymenoptera; family Torymidae; genus Torymus; species Torymus aiolomorphi. The sequence continues at coordinate 102,407,850 of CM070876.1, read as the reverse complement.
ACAACCAGAGTATACACTCTACAACTAACTATACGCCTTTTACATTGTTATATGGACCTTATGACGAACTACAGAAACACATTATCGAGCCCGATGCCGATACCATAGAAAGACATAATGAAATCAGAAAAAATGAAATTTTACCTTTTTATGACACGCTATATAGAAACCAAAAAGAGCAACAAAAGTTACCTAATAGTCCTGACAAATCGTTAGAAAATAAAGAAATTTACATGAAAACACATCAACAACAACGCGACAAAACCGCACCACGATATCAAAAATTACTTGTAGAGACACAACAAGGCCCCTCGTTAGGTCGCTATATATATGGTCAAGAACGCCGATACAATTTAAGAAGTGCCAAAAGAATAAGAAAAACTTCTACTTTACAGGACAATGAAGACGGCACTAATCTTGATGCTCATAGCTCTGCTCGTGGAGAGTAGCGAAATCAACCAAACTCAGACGCATTACGACTACCAACAAGGAACTGGAAGAATAGTTTGAAGTTATCATTACCTACATTTCAACATCGACGTTACTACGCTTTTGAAAACTTTCAAACATATAAAAGCTAGCTATACAATATTATCTAACCAAGGCGAATTAAGAGAATCAAGTTTATTAAAGCAAACCGAAATTCTATGTAATGAAATACACCAGAATCTACAAATAATAATGCCATCAAACATGAGAACGAAGAGAGGGTTAATAAACGGATTAGGCACAGCTATAAAATACATTTTTGGGAACCCAGATGCAAACGATTTAGAAAAGATAAACAACTACTTAAATTCTCTACAAAATCAACAACAGAAAAATATATTTACTTTAAATAAGTCAATAAGCATAATAAATACGATAAGTAAACAAATAAATAAGAACACGAATATAATTAATAAAAATTTAAAAGACATGTGGAAAACTGTAACTGACCAAACTTTGCAAACAAATCTATTTGAAGCGATCATGACCCTCATAACCCAGGAGCAACATTTTCTCGGATTACTTAAAAAAATTAAAAGATCATTTATTTTCAATGAACAAATATTCGACTTAGAATTGTTAACATATGACCAAATATCGGATATACGTGTACATTTATTGGCAATCTACTCTCAGAAAGAGTTAATATTACACTACCATAATTTGCTAGATTTTCGCTTTGCTCTGTGATCAATTGCATTCGCACAAAATCTCATTGTATACACCATCAAAATCCCTATCCTTAATCCTATCGAATTTTCACTCCATCAAAGACTTGCTATAATCAATTACAACAATCAGACAGAAGTTATCACCAGGCCATGGAGTTTGACCGGGACATCTATAAAATTATTTGCTAATAAGTGCCGACAGATGTATGAAAAGAATTTTTTATGTCCACAAATTATAACGGAAAGAGTTAAACCGATTATCATTTCAATTAGTCCACCTTTAATACTGACATACAAATTATCTGAAAATTTAACGCTAGTATCGAGTAATTATCCGATTAAGGTTAAACATGATAATGACCAATTGATGATCCGAGGAACATATGAAATACAAGGAAATGATGTACAAGTACAGGGATACCGACTTGACGAAAATCTTGGTGAAATGGAACAATCCAGCCTAATTTCACCTTTAGTTATCAAAGACCACCAGTTGAATTTCGAACCTCTAAAAACTTTGACATCACCTACACTAAATATGCCAGTTTCTAATCAAATTAGAACCGAATTCGTCCTGTCTACAAGTTCAATTATATTGGTATTGCTGTTCATAACGATTACATCGATTTACTTAATATACAAAATAAAAGTCAAGAAACAACGGCCGCAACTTACCAAAAAGTCCAAAGATAAGGATATCAAAGACGACGACATCATTGAACTTGGCCATGGAGGAGTTATATGAGTCACCACATAGGTACTTAGACGCATCGGCTAGCCAGCCTCCTTATCGCTCCGAATGGAATCTGCATGGACAAAGAGAAGCCAGAAGACAATGAAGATGCAATATATACTTTTCATATATACTTTATGCATATCTCTCTTTATACTCTCTTACTGCACTTCGCATCGACGATCGCCAATCTCTGTCGGGCATCCAACCTGTAACGACGTTTTAATAAATCATTATTCTAATCAACACCCTTTGTTCGATTACTTACTTTGGCGAGTGTTACCTGTGTGTGTTACCCTTCCTTGGTGATCCACCTGGGTTTGCCACATAACTCCCGCGTCCGTCGCCAGTGAGGCCGCGGAGCTACTACGGGGACTGGTGACGGCGCTCCACAGCCTCACCGATCCGCAGCTTGTCACGGCGGCCATCGAGCCGGCGACCGAAGAGCTGGTGCTCTCGCCAGCCCCCCTGCTCGAGCCGACGACGACGTCGGGCCTGAGGCGGCCGCACGCTTAACGTCCGCCAAGCCCAAGCGGCTCAACCACGAAGGAACAGGAGGAGAAAGAAACCGTCGGAGGAACGGCCCCAGCCACCGGCGACAAGTCGTCGGTGGAGAGAGACGGATCCGTCTCCTCCGCCACCCCCAGTTCGTTCTCGTCCCTGGCCAGCGAGCCATCGCCATTCCAAGGACGAGGTTTCTCCATCCTCGAGATAGCCTCTCGAGATGCGATGGGACGCCCTTGAGAAGGCACTACGGGAGGCCCGCGAAACGTCGCGCCTGGCCAGGGAGGCCGAGGCCGCCACCTTCTGCGAGTGGGACGAGTTCCACCCAAGTTCGCGGTGGGCAGGCGAGTTCTCGGCTTCCTGGAAGAAGGCCGTGAAGCAACGGCGCGAGGAGATGCAAGCACAGGAGGCAGCGCGCAAAGGTGTGCGCGAGCGCGGCGCCGCTCTAGTCGCGGCGGAAGAAGCGCGCCGCGAGATCGAGGCGGCTCAACAGGAGGGGAAGCAGGCGCAGATGTGCCTGGAGGCAGCGCAAGCGCGGGCACGACGCGCCGAGGAGCGCGCGTTCCTCACCCCGAGCCGTCCCATCATCGCGCCGCCACCTGCTCGGCCCGCGATCCAAGCGCCGCGCCAGACACGACCGGCGCCCGTTCAAGCAGCGCCGGATAAACGTCGCTGCTACTTCTGTGGAGAGCCTGGGGTCAAAGTGTACTGGAAGTGCCCGAATTTTCTAAGCCACGACCCCAAGGATCCGTGGTACCAGAGGCGATGAGGGAAGCCTCGCCACAGCGCACACACCCAAGAGGGAGTATAAGTCTTGGGACACCGGGGTCCAGCAGCCACCGGCTCCATAGGGGCGCCAACCCCAATGTAACCCAGTAATAAAAGCCTGAACGGGCCGTATTCTTGATACAATTGTCAGCTTCTTTTCTTCTTTCCTCTCCCTCCTATCCTAGCCTAGCATGCCCTTACCACCACCGCGTGGGAACTTCGCAGGTCACATGTGCAGAGCGCCGACTAGAGGGTAGTACGTCGCGTCTGGGAGGGGGGTGTAACGAAGTTCGAAAACCGCGGGCGAACTACCGCGCGCGCGTTCTTTTTCGGAGCGAAGTGGTGATGCGCAGGCCCGAGGAGGGCGGATCGGCAATGGCGCGCGCGAGAACGGCAGTCCGATTTTCACCGGTGAAGTGCGCGCACGAGATTTTTTCCTCCGCCTCGATAAGCTCCCCGAGACAGCTTTGGCCCCGCTGCACGTGAGAGAGAGAGAGAGAAAGAGAGAGAAAGAGGATCACACTGCTCCATCGAGCACGAGCTCCCCGGGGACGACCCCCGACTTCTCCGCCCATGAGGGGACCAGAGAGAGAGAAAGAGAGAGAGAGAGGATCCGGAGGCGCAGCTCAGCGTGTTACGCCTCGCCCGAGAACGAGGTGAGTGCCTGCAGGCCCCCGCCTCCGTGCGAAACTCTACCTCGACGCGCGGGGTAGAGAGCGACGGAGACGAGTGGTGCACCTCGTCTCCGGGTGCGTGTGTGTGAACGCGACATCGGCGACGCGCGCGACTCGCGAGGCATTTTAACCTCGTGAGAACTACGCATAGCGGCGCGCTCATTTCATTTCACTTTGTTAGAGTCGTTTCCTTACATGTGAATAAACGTGTCTTTGGTGTCGTATATTCAATAGGTCGCGAGTTATTATTTCGCTCCCTCCCCTTCCGCCCGTCATTCCTACGAGTACCTCGGATACCGCCGCCTCCGCGATCTGAGCTTCGGGTACTTGCGCGTTTCCCCCCTTATATAAAAGCGCGTAGAGTCACACACGAATACAAATTCTCGGGTAACTTCTGAGTTACCCGGTTGTACGAAGCAGGCGAACGGCATTGCACCGAGCGTGCGCAGAACCGGCAATTCTGCCAGGGCGCCGCTCAAGCCGCAACGTAGGTGATCGTCGTCCTCGACGAGCAGCGCCGAGGAAGACTTCGTCGTTGCGGAGCATAGTGAGCGAGAGAGAGAGAGCGTACAGGTAAGCTTTCGGCATTGCCGAAAACTCTCTCGCTCCGAAAAATATTCGCCCTGTTACACTATATATTTGTTATATAATTTATTGTTAATATTCAATTGTTGTAAAGATTTCAATTGTTTTATTTGTATTTTTTCCATTTATAATTTTCTTATCAGTATTGTTATATGTATTCCTATTTCAATTGTTTCATTTGTATTTCCTATTTCTTGTATAATGTATTTGTTAAAATCTCATTTGTTTTGTAGAAAATTATTCCTATTCTTGTATTTATCATTTGTTAGATACTTTGTTAATAACTGAACGAGCCGTACGTATTTATTTTCAGTAGTTTTAGTAATTCATGCTGTAATCAATGGCCGCAACTACTTACTGCAAAATTTTGAGATCGGACTTATTCTATATTAGTTATATTAGTTTTTTATAAGAATATTTCCCTCGTCTTTCAAGAGCTTATTTGATCTATTTTAAAACGTTTAAAGTTTGATTTAGCTGATTTGGCGAACTTTCGTTCGTTTGGTACCGGAACCACTGTTAAGTCTTGAAATTCGAGGAAAAACTCTTATATTTACTGAATTTGTTATGGTTATATTTGAGTGATATATATATATAGATATATATGGGATATTTCAGGTGAAGTCAGCAGCTCAAAATTTTAAAATCGCTGAAAATTGGTTTACTTCTAGTTTTTCATGAAAAAGTAATGTTCCTAGAGTTTGAGACCAAAATTTTCAAAAATAAGCCAGTTATGGAACAATGAAAATTCAAATTTTTTCCATTTTTTGGTTATAATTGAACTTTAATAATTTTTTTACTCAAAAATTTGAAATTTTTTGTATAGGACATTGATTGGAAAAAAGTTTGCATTTTATCTCTAGAATCTGCCAGTATTTTTTTTAGAGCCCTTTTCGAAAGCCTCTGATTGGTTGCTTTTTGATACACCTTCATCAAAGAATATTGAGACTGCGGCCAAATTTTTTTCATTCGACAAATTTTTTTTTGGATTCTTCTTCAAAAACCCTTCAAAATGCTTTTTTGGTCAATGTTGGCCGAGCAAAGGGAAAAGAGTTACAATTTTTTGAAATAAATATATATATTTATATGTATTATATATATATATATATATATATATATATATATATATATATATATATATATATATATATATATATATATATATATATATATATATATATATATATATATATATATATATATACATATATATATATATATGTACAGGCTGTGTCAAAAGTTCCGGGACGGCCAGTTATCTCAGCGGGAATGCATTTTCGGAAAAAATGTTTCATACAAAAGATGTAGGATTTTTCCCTGGCTATCGGATGGTGACCTTGAATTTGACCTTGGGCTTGACTTTCAAGGTCATTTGAAGGTCAAGTCGAATTTTTTAAATGGGAACCCTCCTTTTTTATTGCGCAAACCGAAAGAGGGAAAAATTCTCTTTCCAACGATATAAGATACATACGCGGTCAAATGTGATCTAGAGGTCGTTTCAAGGTCAAGTCGGTAAAATGAGGTCAAATTGATCTTGGGCAGTCCAAAGCATGGAAACTAAGGGCGTTGGGAAAAAACTTTCCATACGAAAGTTTCCGCAAATCGAATGGAGCATCTGATGGTGACAATGAATTTGACCTTGGGCTTGACTTCAAGGTCATTTAAAGGTCAAGTCGAATTTTTTGAATGGGAACCCTCTTTTTGTTGCAGAAATGCGGGAAAACTTACCTTTCCAGGAGTGTAAGATACATACGGGGTTAAAAGTGAGCCGAAGGTCATTTGAAGGTCAACGTTCTTATACTCCGATCATCTGGACACCCCATCGAATTTCGTGTATCAGGGCGTTAAAAAACATTTTTTGTGCAAACGTTTCTGGATCAAACCCCAGACCTGGGACCTGGCTAATCCCCGCTGACCTTGGAACGACCTTGGGTCGACCCAACGGGGCAAACCGACCCCAGATACGGGTTCAGCGACCCCGAAAACCCATGGGTCCGTGGTTTCAAGCACCTTCTGCAATTCCTTCTGGTTTGACCTTGGAACGACCTTGGGTCGACCCAACGGGGCAAACCGACCCCAGATATGGGTTCAGTGACCCCGAAAACCCATGGGTCCGTGGTTTTAAGCACCTTCTGCAATTCCTTCTAGTTTGACCTTGGAACGACCTTGGGTAGATCCAGCGGGGCAAACCGACCCCAGATACGGGTTCAGCGACCCCGAAAACCCATGGGTCCGTGGCCCGCATTTCTGCAACAAAAAGAGGGTTCCCATTCAAAAAATTCGACTTGACATTCAAATGACCTTGAAGGTCAAGCCCAAGGTCAAATTCAAGGTCACCATCAGATGCTCCATTCGATTTGCGGAAACTTTCGCATGGAAAGTTTTTTCCCAACGCCCTTAGTTTCCATGCTATGGACTGCCAAAGATCAATTTGACCTCATTTTACCGACTTGACCTTGAAACGACCTCTAGATCACATTTGACCCCTTATGTATCTTATATCGGTGGAACGAGAATTTTTCCCTCTTTCGGTTTCCGCAATAAAAAAGGGGGCTTCCCATTTAAAAAATTCGACTTGACCTTCAAATGACTTTGAAGGTCAAGCCCAAGGTAAAATTCAAGGTCACCATCAGATAGCCAGGGAAAAATCCTATATCTTTTGTATGAAACATTTTTTCCGAAAATGCATTCCCGCTGAGATAACTGGCCGTCCCGGAACTTTTGACACACCCTGTATATATATTTATGTTTTATGTTAGTTTCCAGGAAATTCCAGAGGTTTAACGTTGGTTTCGGGGACATTTGTTAGTTTTGGGGACAGTCCCTGAATCTACATATGTTTAATGGCAGTTCTGAGGATATCGGCCCCATAAGAGACATCATTTCTTTAGCCACGTATAGGTATACAGTAACATGGGGTCCTGGAAACTAACGTTATACAAGTTTATATATATATATATATATATATATATATATATATATATATATATATATATATATATATATATATATATATATATTTATTTATTTAAAAAAATTGTAACTCTTGTCCCTTTGCTCGGCCAACATTGACCAAAAAAGCATTTTGAAGGGTTTTTGAAGAAGAATCCAAAAAAAATTTGTCGAATGAAAAAAATTTGGCCGCAGTCTCAATATTCTTTAATGAATGTATATCAAAAAACAAACGATCAGAGGCATTCGAAAAGGGTTCTAAAAAAAAATACTGGCACATTCTAGAGATAAAATGCAAACTTTTTCCCAATCAATGTCCTATACAAAAAATTTCAAATTTTTGAGTAAAATAATGATTAAAATTGAATTATAACCAAAAAATGGAAAAAATTTGAATTTTCAATGTTCCATAAATGGCTTATTTTTGAAAATTTTGGTCTCAAACTCTAGGAACATTATTTTTTCATGAAAAACTAGAAGTAAACCAATTTTCAGCGATTTTAAAATTTTGAGCTGCTGACTTCACTTGAAATATCCCATATATATATTTGATTTATATTACCTTTACTCTGGGCGTAGGCTCTCGTAAATAATAACCAGCTGATTTGTTAGATGCACTATTTATTGGCAAATATAAATTTTATAAATAAGACAATAAGATTTACAATTTATTCGCTTGTTTTAACAATGTATAATACCGATAACGTATTAAATTGATATAATTGCTTTACTATTATTGGCTTGTATTGGCCTGTATAATAACCGTTTCTCCTATTGTCGGCTGGAGTGGTACGGAACTCGCGACTTTTGCACGATTACTGATTTGTGTGTTGAGAGTCGCCGTATTTATTAAGCGGTTAATTTGGGTTAAGATGATTTTGACGCTGAGTCAAAATCATCTTTTTAAACAAATTTAGTAAACATTTAAAAATCATCATTTCAATTTCACACTTATAAGTGCTGATTCTAAACAAAGTTGCGATGAGCGGTTGGTTTCACAAGGTCAGTGGCTCGCTATGTCACGCTGGCGGTTGCGTAGCCGAAATTGCTGTACTGTTAAAATTCGCACTCGCATCGTTTTGTGGGTCAAAGAAATTAATATTGGGATTTAATAACGTCACAGACATATCAGTTCATAATTTGTCTTGCCCCATCGCGATGCCGCTTGTATTGGAATGCTACGTTGTCAAAATTCGCATGTACGACATTTGTATGTCAAAAAATTACTGGCGATAAATATGTATTGTTAATTTCATTTTAGAGATACGTCACAGACGTAACAACACAAGTTTAAAAAATTACAAAATTTTAAGAGAAAATTTTTATTTAAATATTTTTTGAAATTAAAAAGTTAAGAAATTCGATAATATAATAATATTCTTATAAAATTAAAATAAATATAGTTAACCTCAACTATGTCAGCTGTTGCTATGGTTGCAAGACAGATAGAGAAAGGGCTCTCTTATCTTTCTCTTTCTACAGATTGGACGCTGTTTTGGCGGACTCTATTACTCTATCTATAATAAATCTATGCCAATCCTTTGTATCAGTAAGCGTCTGACAAACCTCTCTCCCGTAGCGGATAACCGATCAAGAGAGGCCACAATAGTGCCGGTACTATACTCACGATAAAACGAGCCTTGATGAAGCTCCAGGGAACATTAACCCAGAGCATCCACGGCAAAAGCAGGCGTTTTTACTACAAGACTTATTGATCCTTGATGAAGATTTGAAGGGGGTCCGAGGGGGATCACGAGGGGGAGAGGGCTTCGAGGGGCGGCATGGGGGGCGTGGGGGGTCTGCGTGAAGTGAATAACGCTTAGATCTATATAATATAGAGTCATATATATATATATATATATATAATAGGGGGCTCCGCCCCCTGCTCGCTCCGCTCGCCAACCCCCATTTTTAGCGTGAATTGTTAAAAAAATATAGTAAAATTTAATACAACTGGAAACTCAATTTTGTTGTTTAAATCTAGAAATACCCCGATGTTTTTTTCTATTTAGAAAAAATTCTTTTCTAAATTTGCGGGCCTATATTGTAGATCGATTCTCTGAGCATTTTAAGTGCCGGTTTTTCACCATGACCTCGAATACATATGTGTACAGTACATATACATTTACTGTTTTATTTATGTGTGCAAACAATTTATAAAAACGGTGGCGCTGTTTATTACGCCTAATAGTGTAAGGTCATGCTCATATTATTATATGTGTTTTAGTGTGTAGTCAGTTTTTTAGCGTGTTATTTACTAAAGTTAACAGTTTTCCACACCACCACTGAGGTACTGTTATAGGCCCGTTGAATTTTTGATTTTACTGTGCTTAGGTGTTTTATATAACAAATATTAATAATTAGATAGGATAATGGGACATGCCAAAATAATATAAAATTATTGTTAATCATTTTTTATATAATAAGCCTAAACACAACCATGGAATTCATCGTCAATAATCCTAAAACCATGGGAGTCGTCCCTCCGTCCTCCTTGACTCCAACCTATCCCATCCTTCCTCCACCATGGAAGATATGAATCAATTTTCATTAATAAATTTTATCAATTTTAATTAATTTTAAATAATTTGTATTAATAATTTTTAATTAATGTAATGAAAATCGATTCCCATCTTTATTACATTTAATAAAAAAATATTTCATATAAATATATTTATATTGAAATTTTTTTTATTATATGTAATAAAATAATCAGATTATTTATATGATATTATGCATATAAGAAATTACAACATGTCTTATACTTTCGTAAAAGAATAATATTATAAATAAAATGATTATTGATACAAATTTAGTTGTGTTTATTTTCACCAACCATTTTCCACTCAGCATGAGTGCGTTTAGAGCGTTTTCTGTGATGTATGTATGTCTGTACGCCCGTATGTACGCATGTTCCTCGATTATCTCAATGCATTTTCGACCGATTCCTTCGGGATTCCGGGAAATTTAGATAAATATATATATAAAAAAATAATAATTTTTGAAAAAGTTTATTAAAAAGTGTAGATTAAATGTCAAAAATTTCTTTCCAAACAATGTTATTAATTATTGATGAATTTTCTAAAGAATTTTCAATAAATATATTGTTAGGATTTTTACATCGCGATAAAGCAACATATAATTGGCCATGTGAAAATAAAGGTCGTCTAATGTAAATACCTAGAGAATTAAAACTTTGACCTTGAGATTTATTTATTGTTATAGCAAAAGCTAATACAACTGGAAATTGTTTTCTAAAAAGTGTAAACGGAAATGAAGAAGAATCTCTGGTATTTAATGTTATTCGTGGTATAAAAACTTCTTCACCAACTCTTTCCCCCGTAATTATTTCAGCTCTAATGTTGTAATAAAATAAACCTGTAATTTTCAAGCGTGTACCATTACACATTCCTTCTGAAATACTTATATTTCTAATTAACATTACAATTGCATTTATTTTTAATTTTAATTCATGTGGTGGTAGATCTTCTATAATATTATTAAGCATTTCTATTGGGTAATTTAAGTGAATATTTTCATCTGTTTGATCAACTCCTTTATGCGTTGCGTAATCTAAACTATAATATGTATGTGTTTTACCATGTAATAAGTTCAAAACTTTATTATTTATAAGTTTAGTATCGTCATTAAATGGAGCTAATATTATACGATCTACGGAATTTTTGAGATTGATATCATCATAAATTTTATTACATACATTTTCGGTCTTCCATTTATTTGGAACTATAAATGGATTAGTTTTACCTTCACCTAACTCTAATAAAAATGAAGCAAATTGTTTAGTTTTTGAGCGAATATTTTCAGTTAATTTTAAAACTTTAAAGAGAGGCCATAAATGAGAAAATTTGATTGTGTCCTGTACTATACTGTCTCGGTAACCATGTTTTAGGACTGGCAGAATTTGTCTAAAATCGCCTCCTAAAACTATCAATTTACCACCAAATGGAACATCACTGTAACATATATCTTTGAGTGTTAGATCAACATTTTCCAAAGCTTTTTTTGGAATCATTGATGCTTCATCTCAAACTATAATATCTACTTCCCGTAATTTTTTTTTATCTGATTCTAATTTTAGAAAAGCACTTTCAATACTATTTAATTGTAAAGAAAGTCTAAAAGTATGATGACTTGTCATTCCTCTAGGTAATAAAATAGATGCGATGCCTGTCCAAGCCATAGATAAAATTTTTTTATTTAAAGATAAAAAGTGATATATTAAAGACTTGTATGTGAAAGTTTTTCCTGAAGCTCCAGGTCCATCAATAAAATAATTTTTATTTTTGTTAGTGTGAAGTCCGGAAATAAGTGGAAATAAATAGTAATTGGTTTTATGTATGTTTATTATATAAAATACAATAATTTATTTACCAATACAATCTGCTGGCTTCTGGTAGATCGATGCGTTGTAATTTTACTTACAATTCTTTTTCTATAATTGTTCGTTACGTTTAGAATTTACACTTGCTTCTATAAATTTACTATAAATAACTTATAAAATCTGCTTGCTAGATGAGTAAGGTTTACGATTTCAACTTGACTCGAATGTCGTCTGAATTTGACGGAGCACTTCAGGTTTTTTGTACACTGTGACTGACGCGCGTGATACATTTCGCAGTTTTATTATGCGGTTTAATTGGGTTATAGATGATAAATTGAGATCATCTTTATTAAGAAATTTTTGGTTGCGGCTTATACGTGTAGCATTTAAACGGTAGCATTGTGAAATACTGATCTTTTAAAAAGTTGCACGCCACTGTCTTCTGTAGGTCGATGGCTCTCTACGTCACACGCTCTACGGTACGATGCCTGAGCGAAATGCTTCTCGTTTTTATATGTCAGGAAATATCTGATGTGAATAAACTTTCAGAATGGAATTCTAAATCTCTATAATACATCTCCGGACGTAACACCTCCCCCTTAGACTGTTGAATGTCATAGAGATTCAACAATGTATTATGCATCAGAGATTTCCCGTTACAAAAATTTGTTGATAAGTAAATGATAAAATATAATAATACGAGTTATGAATGATAATAATTATAATAAAAACAATAATGATGATAATAATAATAATAATAATGATAATAACAATAATAGTCGTCAGTTTCACTTTGAATTAGTGGTTATCAGGTTTAAGTTTCAAATGACCCTTTCAGCATTTTTGAGGTTGTCTGGTCGAAAGTTGATTTGATCTATTAATTTTTCTCGCTCGTCCTCCTATCTCGGTTCTTATGGCGATTTTGATGTCGGAATGCAAGTTCCTGATTTTAGCCCTTCCCTATCTGCTGACATTGGCACTGTGTTTTCGGGCTTAGTCGTCATTTAACTTGATTAGATGAGGTCGGTGACTCGATGTCGCACGAACGAAGTGCTGCGTCGCATAAATTCGTATCGAAGCTAATTTTTCGCGTGTACATTATTGTGTGTGTCGAAAACTCACTGATTTACGTTTTGTTTGGTAAATGTTTAAAAGATACGTCTCTGGACGTATTACCTCCCCCCTTGAATTGTTGGGTAAAATTTAAAAACATGTGGGATCAGTGATTTTTCTTGCAAGCGTGTTAATATGGAAATAAGTGAGTGTATTAGCACAATATGTGCAAACCGACGGTTCGCTATGAGGAAAGTTTTTCTGATGGGTCGTAAGTTTGATGACAGAGTTCATTAACTGTCGCCTACCGAAATTTTGCAGGAATATGCAGAAATGGGGTATATAAAGCGAGATAATTATGCATTGAATATCGTCAGTTCTAAATTCTTCTTTAACCTGTACACTGGAAAGAAAAAAAAATGGCTCCTATCATCAGTGTAAGTATTATTACTATTTTAATTCAACCTTTTGTAAATTTTATGTTATTAATTTTGTCTATGTGAATTATAGGTTCATCAGCTTGTTCACAAGAGGACCAGGAATATTTATTTTCGTTCCATGAATGACCTATTTCAGTGGGGCGTAGAGGTCATTGGTACTCTGGAGAGGCCTAATGTGTCTCGATTTTATAGGGTAAGAGTCTATCATTTTATTTATATACACCTGCAACTTTGCTTATCTCATCTATTGAATTTAATGTTATAAAATATACAATTAATATTTATTTTCCTTCTTTGACTTGAGATAAATCAATGGTTCCGCCTTAACCCTCGAGAAAGAGAAGATCTGGCTCGGCCGGATTTCGAGATTCTGGAGTTGCCCACTTTACTCGAGTTAGAGGAGTCCGTCTCCTTGATGATGGAACGTGTGCAGTTAGTTCGTGTGAATAGTGATGAGGATGACTTTTTCGGACTGCGTAGATTATTTTATTTATTAGATGTGTATGTGGACTGGAGGGTCAGATTAAGCTTCTTTCAATCATGTTTCGGGACTATATTTTACTTAGAGGATGATATTATTTTTAAAGCTTAGTGTATATTTATTTCTACTTATGTACGTATTTTATAATATTTTATATAATTAATATATGAGGAAGAAAAACTTATTTTTGTTTTGAATATATTTTTTTTCTTCATTTCTATTCCTATTTTCCCTTCTTATCCCTTGTCTTCTCATTAAAGAAATCAATAATAATAATTAATATGAATAATAGTAGTGATAATAATAATAATAGCAATAGTAAAATTCTGTTCTTACTTTCACAATTCGTAAAATTTTGTTATTGATTATTTTGTGTAATGATGCTTGATTTTCTTTTAATTTTATTATTTTACAATTGTAGTAGAATTGTTTGTGGTTTTGTTTAATTTCTTTGCTTGATTTCGTATATGAAAGTTTTGTAGTATGATTCTATAGTTTTCTTTATGTTTTGGTCTGACGGTTACCAATTTGTTCTTTTCAGAGAATGATTTAATATCATTCACTTCCCTTCCCCTTTAAAGCGGTGAATAATTCTTGCTACGTAGACTGACATTTAAGGGCTCTTTGTAATAATAAAAAAAAATATTTTATATTTCTATCGTTTGTATCAGTTAAATTCCGAAAAGTTCTCCTTCGGGTTTTTTCTGGGATGTGGATGTGGAATTTGTAAAGTTAGTTACAATGGGACGTGGTGGGAGGGGTGGCAAGGGTCTTAGATTTACAACTCTTCTTGGTTTAAACTCTTGTAATTCGTGTTCTTCTATTTTTGTAGAATGGTTTTCTTTTAATGGCATAGATATGGTAGGTTTCGTTACTACTATTTCCTGAAGTTCGCTCGCCATATCTCTTCTATTTCTAAAATGTTGTCCTTCCGTATCATTTATCTTATTCAAAACTACTAATAAGTGTGTTACAGATGTGAATATTGATCCAAATAAATGTCTGGAACATCCGTATAGTTTTTCGAGTGTATATCCTCTTATTATCAGATCTACTATCATCTTCGTTAACTGCATTATTATGTCATAATGATTCCTGAGCTTATTGTTCCATATTCTTCATATTTTTCTATTATTTTATTCCAAGTGCTTTCAGCAATATGAGTGAGTGTTTTTTCTGTTAGAAAATTTCTCATCAACTTATCTTTTGCAGAATTTGCACTTTGTGTGAATTTTGCTATGGTATTTACGATGGATTTCTTTTCCATTGGAAAGAGTAATCTTTCCTCGAATTTTTCCAGATCTTGCTGTGTATATATTCCACTTATTGCTAAGGAATTCAGTTTTTCCGGTATCCAGTTTTTGATAATTTTAGGCTTTAAAACAGTGATATTTTTCTCTATTCTCCTCGGCGTAGGCGTCAAACTTATCCAGTTTTGTCTACCTTATAATAGGATGGAATTATTGAATCACACTCGATCTGTGTTCCTGTTCTGATCAAAATATGTGTTTTCGGCGTCAGAAACCAAGTAGTGTTTCCTGATATTACGGGAAGTTCCTCGTAACACTCCTTAGTATAGTGAATTTTTACGTTAATCGGGGTATATTTTATTACGTGTACCACCTCTCCTGCAAGTCTAGCAATGTATCCTGGCTTCTGCATAACATTATAAGCAAATTCATCTGGGAAATTTGATGTGAGGGATAAGGAATTTTGGATTTCTTTTCTCTCTAACTCGCACATTTTTGTTAAAATATTTAAATATAAACTTTTAAATTGCGCCCGAAAATGTTTTTCTACATGTACAAATTTCGCATTTTTGTAAGCAAAAATGTCTATATTAATTAGATCTCGCTGTTGACTCACATCATTATCGAATAAAATGTTTACATCACTTTTTTCGTAAATAAATAATTTAGGATGTTCTGTTTTCGTTATAATTCTGTCGCAAAACTTAATATTTTCTACAGCGTTTAAAGAAAAAGATATATCATAAGTATTTATTGTATACATTACTTCCTGATTTGGTACCGAGACATAAAATAAATAATTTCCTATTTCCAATATTAATAATATCAATTTCCCCCTTTTTTAGACTTGTATTTATATTTAGATTTTTATTTTTTATTAATAAATCAGTATTTTCGTCTAGTGATTTATAATCTTGTGTTACTAAATGTACAATGTTGTCATTTCTGAATTGAATTGAATTTTTTGAATATACTACATTGTCGCGTTTTTGTTTCTCAATTATATTATTTGTAGTACTTTCGTCTCTTTTTCCATTATTTCTGGTATGTGTTTTATTCGGTTTCCTTGGTCTGCCTCGTTTTGTTTTCATTTCTATCCAATTATCATTTAAAATCTTGATTTTGTCGTCATGATTTATTTGACTCGTTAATTCTATACTTTTATTTGATTCTCTTTTCTTTTGTGCTCTTGTAACTACAAATATTTCTATCGGATTTCGCGATAATGCATCTGCATTTGCATTTGGTTTTCCTGGTTTGTAGATAACATCAAATTCATAATCTGATAATTTGAGTCTCCATTTTTGCACTCTAGTATTATTGTCAGCTGATTTTAGCCATAAAAGTGGTTTATGATCCGTAACTATTGTGAACCTTGTTCCGTAAATATAGTTTCTAAATGTTTTTATTGCGAACATGATAGCTAAAGCTTCCTTCTCATATGTGTGATATTTCAGTTCCGCCTTATGTAAACTTCTTCATGCATAAGCTACTGCCAGATCTTTACCTATTTCACCTTCAGATAAAATTGCACCCAAAGCAAAATTCGAAGCATCGCCGTTATCATGAATGGTTGTCAAATCGCGGATACAGCAAAACTGGGGCTTTACAGTGTGTTTCTTTCACATCATTGAAAGCCTTTTCTTGATCTATTCCCCAAATGAATTTCTCATTTTTTTCTAGCAAAATATTTAAAGGTTTAGTTATTTTTGCATAGTTTTTTATAAACCATCTACAGTAGTTTGAGAGTCCCAAAAACTCTCGAATATTCTTAACATTTTTTGGTGTCGGGATGCTTTTTACTGCTTCGACCTTCTTTGGGTCGGGTTTGATACCATCTCTGCTTATAATATGTCCTAAATAACAAACCTCTTCCTTAAAAAATTCACATTTCTCGGGTTCTAATTTTAAATTTGCTTCTCGTAATTTTTGTGCTACTGCGTTAAATCTTTCGTTTACTTCTTTCACAGTTTTTCCAAAAATGATTATATCGTCGATAAACATAAAGCATATTTTACCGATCAAATCGCCTAAAACCGTATTCAGAACTCTTTGAAACGTACGCGGTGAATTTCTCAATCCGAAAGGTAATACGCGAAATTCAAAACGTCCTAAAGGATTTATGCTAAATGCTGTTTTATGTATATCATTTGGTTTCATAGGTACTTGGTGAAAACCCGATTTTAAATCTATGACATGATAGAATTCAATTTTTCCTAGTTGATCGAATATTTCTATAATATTTGGAAGTAAATATGGATCTGGAATTGTTTTTTCATTTAGTTTCCTATAATCTATAACTAAACGCCATCTTTTTTGTCCGTCTGTTAGTTGTTTTTTTGCTACAATCCATGCTGGAGCGTTAAAAGCACTTTTTGAGTTTCTTACTAGATTATTTGTTATTAATTTTTGAGTTTCCTCTATGGCTATTTCCTTTAATTTGTGTGGTAAAGGAAATTGTTTTACATAAACGGGTTTGTCGTCTGTTAAATTTATTTCATGATGTAAACCATCTCCCTCTAACCAAAATATATCTTTATTTTCCAAAACTAGGTCCCTAATCGTTGTTTTAATATTTTCAGGCAATTCTTGATAACATATTTTTTCTAATAATTTTCCTTCTCGAGTAGCCCCTTTTAAATCTTGTATTGAATCATTTTCCTCTATAAAATTTATTGATCCTAAATTTAAAATCTCATTCTCATTTATGTTAAAGTCCTCTGTTATTTGAAACCCCTCCGGTAGATTGTCTATTTCGTAAGAGATAAAATTATATTCTTTTTCATTTCCATAAAGTTTATTATACTCTTCTAAATCTACTTCAATCTTCCTATTAATTATTGTCAAAAATTGTTTGTAGTCTATTGATCCGATTTCCTCAAAATCAATTGCCTGATCATTATTCTCAATAGCAATATTAATATTAGTTATTAATGATCTAATATTATTTTCGCTGTCTTCCAGAATTTTTCCGTAATGCAAATCATTTGTATTTTCTGATAAAATTTCATTTAACATTTTCTGTTGCAAATCTTCCTTTTCTTCTTCCTTTAATATTGGAATTGTATTTAAAATTTTTATTACGTCATCGTACAATGTTATTTCCGATGTTATATCTACTTCACTTTTATTGATTAACTAGGGTTCATAAGATATTGAACAGGATAACTTTCCAACCTCCTCATCAATTTGCAAATTCTCGGTTTGTTCATTCAATAATTGTACTTCTTGTTGATTATCTTTATGAATTGTAGGGTTTAATTTTTTTGTTTCATCGGTATTTTGCAGTATTTCCCTTAAAACTTCTTTTTGTTGCATCGTTATTGTTGATTTCTTTACTTCACCCAATTTTATTAAAGATTATTAAAGATTATGGTTTAGTTTGTGAGCTGGTTTGAGTTTAATTTTGTTATCATTTATTTGTAAATAACATTCGTCCAGTCTTAATTTTTGTTCAGTAAGAATTTTGATTCCTAAAATTCCGTCGTAAGGTAGACAAAAATTTTGTGGTGCGAAATGAAAATCAATATTTAGTCCATTAATGTTTATTTTTATTTCTCCTAATGTTTCGATCGTCATATCTGTGATACCCGATAAATGAATTTTCTTGCTTCCTAAAATTATATTAGAAGGTATCTGATTTCTTTTTATAATATTTAATTGAGCTCCACTATCTACAAGTAATTACACACTTTACTTGTGTATTCTCTATTTCAATATACTGCACGAGTTTTCCAATTTTAGAAAATACATTGCAATTTTTGTCGCTGTTATCTTTCCCTGTGTTTGCTCCTTTTCAACGCTATTTATCTCAGATTCATCAGGATCAAATAAATTTATTTCAATGGCATCTGTATTTTCAGCTTTATTAAGTGTTTGATTATCTGTAATATTTTGAGTTGCATTACTTAAATTCTTTGAGACTAATAAATCGATGTCCGTAACCGTCCTATCATTGCTATTTATGTTTATGAGTTTATCCTCATTAACTGTATTTATTTTAATATCTGCGCTATTTTCGAGTGGTTTTTTTATTAACCCTTCTAGTCCACTCATTTCCAGAAGAATTTATTAGTTTTCCGAATTTTTTTGTTCATTGTTTGGTTTTTTGAAACATTCCTCTAAAGAATGCGTTGTGCTTTTGCAAATATTGCAAAACCTTTCTATCCTACTTTCTATATCTCTTAATATAAAGCAGTTTTCCATTGTATGACCCTTTCTTTTACAGTACGCACAGGTTGGTATCATCTCTGTTTTCTGTAATTTCCTACAATTTACTATCTATTGTCCTGACATTTTGCAAAATTGACAGTATTGTTTTTTTCCGTTTCGTCTATTTATTTGTTTGTTAAAATTCGCATTTCTTGGGTGATAATTTTGCTGTTGGGTTTTATTGAATTCGTTTGTATTTCTTGAATTGCTTTGTGTATGATACGTGTATTTATTCTCTAAGTTTCTATAGTTTGGGTTAATATTTGGGTAATTGGTATTCATTTTTGAATTTGTGTTCCGATCTGGACAATATGCTGCTGTATGCGTGACCGCCTCGCAAATTCGGCAAGTTATTTTATTTCCAAATGGATGTTGCCTTCCTTGCATAGTCATATCTCCTGCCGTCTGGCAATCCGAAGTGTCGTGTCCCTCTAGCGCACAGATCGTACACCAAATCATTTTCTTTGTTACTTGACAATACTTCATCATGTGTCCGGGTTTATTGCACCTTTGATATACTGCCGACGGGCAGTTCTTCATTGTGTGGCTCGCGTTACCACAGTATTCGCAAAGCTCAGCGACGCTGGCACTTTTTTCACACACATTCGGACCGTGACCTCTTTCCTTGCATTTCCAGCAGAGTTCAAATTTTTTTATTAGTGGGCAACTTGTAACTGTGTGACCCATTTCTTGGCAATATTGACAATGACTTCCTTTTAAGTGATTTAATTTACAAGTATCTATCGAATGTCCCCTTGAACTGCAAAATTTACAAATTAATTCCATTTTCTCTTTTGCGACATTGCAGAAATATGGTAGATGATCTTTATTTTTACAATATATACATGATGCATTGTCGCAGAATAGTGTCTCGTGTTTAGAATTCTTACAAATTTGGCAATATACTCTTGTGGTATTTATATTTGATTTTTCGAAACTATATAATATATCTGCGTTATCTTTTCTCATCATAATTCTTTTTTCTGTATTTGCTTCTAGATCTATTGCTCTTTATATTGCACTCTGTATCGTTTCGTGTTCTCCTAATGCAAATCGTATTTCAATTTTTAGACCGTCTTTAAAATAATTTAATATGTCTATTTCTAATTGGGTTTTAAAAATTGTAAAATTTCCTTCTGTAATATTTGGTTCTGATGCTTTTAATTCTTTAATTTTGGTACCTATTTCTGTAATCTTGTTAGCATATTCCAATAATGTTACGTTCGGTTCTTGATTTATTCTAATCAATTTTCCATAAAGTGTATGTATATCCTCCTTACTCGGAAAAATTTTACGTCTGTATTGAATTAAAACGTCAATAGTAGTAATATTTACTTTTTTTAGGGCTTTATATGGTTCTCCTTTTAATTTTATTTTCAAAAGTCGTACTAAGTTTTCTTCATCTGCGTTATCAATAATGTCTTTTGCCTGTTGAAGTCTTTCTATATATTCTTCTGGTTCCATATTTTTTCCATCAAATTCCGGAACTATTTTTGCGACATCTTTGAGTGGTAGTTTAAGCTTTTGGTTTGCCATTTCTGTTTAGAGATTTATTAAATCTCTGTTTATTTGAATTTCTGGCTGTCCGTTATTACTTGTATTATTATCTCTAGCTAAAATCAAACTTTGTTCATTAAAATCCTTCTATATCCGTATAGTCGTTTTGCCTGCCGTTTTCAAAATATATTGAATCCTCAAAAAATGCAGGGCTCTGACTTGGTGTATTCGGTGTATGAAAATTAATTGGTGATGTAATATCCTGTTTTAATTCCGGAATTGATAAATTATTTATGTTTAATTTTGAAATATCTTGTTTCTGTGAAGGTTCTGTAATATCCTGTGTTTGTTTTAAATTTACTATAGTCTGTGAATCAGTTTCCGTTGGAAAATTAAGGTCTGTCTTTGAAGTTGATGGGGAAAATAATCTTTCACTAATTTCTTTTGTTTCTGATTTATTTAGTATGTTAACGTAAGTATGTGGTTTATTTATATTCAATTGATTATTTGGGGGTGATCTTTGAACTTTTGGTTTACTTTGAAAAATATCGGTTCGCTTATTATTATCGTTTACTAGTTTTTTTAATTTTGGATCGTTTTGGGTCTTTTGTCTGGTTATAATCCCTTTCTTTCCCTTATTTTCAGTACGTTCCTTAGTTGACATGACATATTACTCCTTTGTTTATGATATCTATAATGTTTCTTTTTAAATATGGTTTTATTATTAGTTCTACTATTTTTTGTGTATACTTATATTTTTGTAATTATTTTATATGATTTTATAATTTGTTTATTTGCTGCTTTTGTATCTCCATCTCTTCTATCTTCCGTTCACTTTATTTTTCTTAGTGCTTTTATATCTTATTATTTAAAATACACTATTTATTTATACACAGATTATTTAATTAATAATTTTTGTTTTAAATTATTATTCTATTTCCCTTCTTACGTTTAACCTTTTATTCTATTCTTTCTTTTTCCCGTATATATTTCCAACTTATTTGACAATTATTCTTAATCTTTTTCTATGATCTTTGTTTGTTCTTTTAATATTTTTGTTTATATATTGTAATGTTTCTCTTTTGTTTTATTATTTTTCCTGTTAAATATTTTATTACTGATTTTTTTTTTTTTCTCACTTGTCTTATTTTCTTTGACTGCTATTTTTTCCGTATAATATCTTTTGATTTCAATATGTACTTTTATTATGACACTGCTATTTCACTTATAGTTTGTTATGAAATTTGTTGTTAAAAACTCGACGAGCTGTACACGTTTATCTTCAGAAGTTTAAATGATTATGCTACAATAATCCTCTCAACTTCTTACTGTAAAACGAGAAGCTCGGAAGCAGTTAGTAGTGATATTTTTTAGTAATTTTCAAATACTATACGTTTCCTCTCATTCCAGTCTTATTTTTCGTATAAATCTAGTGAACTTACGTTCGATTTGTACCGGAACCAATGTGAAGTCCGGAAATAAGTGGAAATAAATAGTAATTGGTTTTATGTATGTTTATTATATAAAATACAATAATTTATTTACCAATACAATCTGCTGGCTTCTGGTAGATCGATGCGTTGTAATTTTACTTACAATTCTTTTTCTATAATTGTTCTTTACGTTTAGAATTTACACTTGCTTCTATAAATTTACTATAAATAACTTATAAAATCTGCTTGCTAGATGAATAAGGCTTACGATTTCAACTTGACTCGAATGTCGTCTGAGTTTGACGGAGCTCTCCAGGTTTCTTGTACGCTGTGACTGACGCGCGTGATGCATTTCGCAGTTTTATTATGCAGTTTAATTGGGTTATAGATGATAAATTGAGCTCATCTTTATTAAGAAATTTTCGGTTGCGGCTTATACGCGTAGAATTTAAACGGTAGCATTGTGAAATGCTGATCTGTTAAAAAGTTGCACGCCACTGTCTTCTGTAGGTCGATGGCTCTCTACGTCACACGCTCTACGGTACGATGCCTGAGCGAAATGCTGCGTTGCATTCTCGCTCTTATATGTCAGGAAATATCTGATGTGAATAAACTTTCAGAATGGAATTCTAAATCTCTATAATACGTCTCCGGACGTAACATTAGTTTCATTAAAAATTAATCTTTGATTAGTAGTTAATTGATTAAACAAAATTTCAAAAAGATTTTTACTGTTTGCTAAATTTTCAGGACTTTCTTCGACATTATTTATTATTGGTTCAGGTAAACTATAATCTTTACAACTTTTATCTTCAGTTTGTAATATATTTTGAATGTGTGACAAAGCATTATTTTCTTTATTTTCTTTAAAATCTTCAGTAAAAAAATTTTTGAATTTATTCCAAATTAAATTACCTTGAATATTTTCAGCTAATATAAACCATGCAAAGAATTTACGTAATTGAAAAGGAAGAATGATATTACTTGCTTCATCAAAAATAATATAAATTTGGGAATTATCTTCTATTAAACCCATAGCAAGTGCTGCTTCTTTATATGTTTCATATGAGACGATATTAAATGTTCGTAAATCTTTAAAAGAAGTAGCACCTTTTATGCGGTTCAACAGTAATTTAAGAAAAAATCTTTCATTATACAATATTTAATCGCCCAATCGCATCAAATTGTTTATTGCGTTCTCTACGTTTCCATACTTTAGATTTGGTAAATTCATAATATCGAGGAATTTCAACATATTTTATATTTTTCGCAAACTGATCGATTTTGTTTAATTTAATCCACGCTGTTAAAGTAGTTTTTCTATTACACAAAGCTTCAAATTCTTTATTTTCTTCGAAAACAATTTTTTGTTGATTCTCGGTATGTACGGCTAAATGAATGACAGTATGGCTTCTACCACACAAAGGAAACGTTTCTAGGCGCCAAGCGGCTTCCATTGGGCTGAAATACCTACCAATATATTGTGAAATTTCATCAAAAACTATAGAAGTCTCTTCATCTACTTTATTTATTTTCTGAATTTTACACAATGCTCTGTCAACTCCTTTATGTATATGAGGCGTTTCGCCTCAACTCTCCCAGCGCGGCGCGCTAGCGTCAAATCATGCTATTTTCAAGTCGTGTTTACGATATCAATATGCATTTCAAAAAATTATGTGATAAGCGTTTCCGACGTATTTTTTCCTCAGCTTTCCAATGGCGTAGGTGGTTTTTCCGAAATTTTCCATTTTCCCCCCCAACAAGTATAAAACATACTATATCTCGAAAAGTATATTTTTAATATTTTTTTTACCCCCTAGATCGAAAGCTGAGCATTTTTTACGTCGGAAAGGATTTTTTTCAGAATTTGCTCGAATGTTTTCTTAGAGAAACAGAACGCGAAAGAGCAGACGCAGCGTCTCCTTCGCGCGCGGTTTTCGGCGCGCTGTACACCGCGTGGACTAGATGCATTTCGCTCTCTAACAACCACTTAAAATTTTGATTTCCTTAATAATAGCAACAATAAACTAGTATTTATATTAATAATTCTTTTTTTTTAAAGTAGATAATTTTATTTTGTTTTGTTTTACGGGTTTTTTTAGGGAAGATTTGATATTCTGAACTCATTGGCGTTTTTTTTAGTATTAATGTTGTTTTATTCATTGGAATAACGGCATGGTACTGTAAAGTTCCCGGTATAGATTTAATTTTACTTAACCTTGATTTTAGTTTCAAAACGGCTTTTTCATAGGTCTCTTTAGTGCTGTAAAAAACTTTAGTTTCTTTGCAATTACGTAAAGCCCAGTTGTAAAGGTCTTCTGGTGTTAAAATATGATTACTCGAATTTGCGCCTATACCATCGCACGCACCTTTACCGTGCGCTATTGCATGAAAATGCCATTCAGCAGGAACTCCAAAATCTTTTTGATGAAACAGAAGATTTTGGAAGGTAGACTTGTTCTTAAAATGCTGACCTGCTCCATCAGTTAAGTAATAAATTTTCTTGACTATGAAATTACTTTTTAAATACGATATTATAATTTGTTGATATTCATAAACAGCAACAGTATCGTGATTTAGATTATCAGAAATTATAGCAATGCTTATATGTTTAAGATCTTGATTTTCGTTATAATATACCACTGTTGTAAAAACTGTTGCTTGATTATTGTTCCAGTGGAACGATTGTGTTGAATTTTGCACTATAAACGCATAGTTTTCTGCAAAATCACAACAAACAAGGAATTCTCCTTTTTGAAGGTTTTTTTTCAAATCGCTTAAGAAAAGATATTGTTCTCTCGCAAAGAAGTCATGAGTTTTAAATTTTATTAATTTTTCTCCCAGTATGTTCATGAATTTATAAACATTTACAGTTGTAGATACTATTGTGCAACGATCTGTCTGAAGCCATGACTCATACTGTATTTGAAAAATATCATTTCTCTCAAAACATTCAAGCAAATGTTTCCGTAATACAGGCATATTGGGGCAATCTAAACAGTCTCCCAAGTAACATGTCGAACTAGCATTACTACATACGATTGCTTGGATGCAATCGTGGTAGTTTTTAAGAAATAGTCGAGTACCTTCAGTTAAACTCTGTAAATTAATAGCATTTAACATCAGCTTGATATTTTCGTGGTGTACACATACGCATACATTATGCGTACCACTGCTTCCCGCTAGAACACAATGCGGCGGCCTCAATTGAGTAAATTTAGTGAAGCCAATATTAACAGATTCATGCTCTTTTTAAATAAACAATAAATTTCACGTAAATTACCAAGTAGTAACCTTTTCTGTACATGTTCTCTTTTACCATTATCCTGCTTAACAGATATACAATCTTTTAATCCGGGCATTACACGACTAATATCGTCCCTCTCATAAAAACGTTTAACGGAATCTACACTTTCAACTGGAAATATTTTGCCCCTTTTCTTTTCAAGTTTTGAAAAAATTCCACTTTCAGTTACTAACTTTTTCGCTTCTCGAGCTTCCCACTCAGTACAATCGAACTCTCTGATTAAGTCTCTGCGAGACCAAAAATCAGGAGCAAGCGTGAGTAGCTGAATTTTATCTTCCTTACCCGGTGATTCTAAAAATTTTTTTTTTAATTTGGTTGAGAACTGCCACGTCTGTTTTATGATATTCATCAGTACATTCAATTTTAGCTTTTTTGGCATCGCATAAAGGTAAATCTAACTTATGTTTATAAAGTTGACGTTGACAGTTGGAACAAATTTTCGCGTTTTCTGGTACGAGGGGATACGCACTCCTAAATATTGAAGGAAAATTCGACAAATTTTTACGCACAGAGTGATTAATTTTATTAAAAGGATTTATGCATTTCAGCTTCAAAGCTGGATCCATTTCAGTAGCGAGAAAATAAATGCAATAAATAAACCAAAAATAAATTATGATTTAATCAGCAAACACACGAAGAACACAAATATAACGGAAACAGCGTTAAAATTCTTAAACAATTTCAAGGATAACAAAGATCGAAAATTCATCAGACTTATATAATTGGATACAACAAATTACTCTCGGGCAAAAATTTTCTATACGCAAGCCACCTATCGGGTAAAAAGTAAGTGAGAAGCGTTGCGTCTGCTATTTCAAATTGATTGTAATGTTTTTGCTTCCTCAAAGAGGAAGCTTTGTAACGGTGAAAAAGATTTTCGAAAAAAAGTCTTCAAAAAGATGTTTTATGGTGGTATATGTGTATATTATTTGATTTTGATGATTTTTGATTTCGTGGATGTATGTATGTGTGTGTGTGCGTGTGTGGGTGTGTATATTTCAACTCTTAATATCTCCGAAACTAATCAACCGATTTTCGTCGGGTAAAGCTTATTCGCTTCGTCTTGCGGCAAAAGGAAAGTACCCTGATGGATTTGGGATTTTATTGATTTTCTTTTGTTTTGTAACCAAAAAACGATTTTGAATTTTTAGTTTTTTTGATTTTTTCGTATCTTATAGTAATTATTACATAAAATAATATACTTCTCTTAAAAGGTATTCAAATTACCTACATTTTCTTTTTTTAAAATTTAAAATTTAAAATATCTTCACTCTGTCATTTGTTATTAATGAAAACTTTTTTATATTGAAAAAATTAATATCTCAAAAAATAATTTATTTATCGACTTGAAATTTTAACTGTTAATTATTACACTTGTTGGTGGCAATATTGTGTTGCAATTTTAAGTGATTATCTATATGAATATATATTATACATTTATTTTCGAGAACTATCATTTTAATATTTTTATATAATGTAGTAAATTAAAATATCAAAACGTATTAATAGTGCCATTTTTAGCCCCTTCTTTTATCTCTTTTTAATCTCAATTTTTTTTAAACTTGGTGGTCTGTCAAAGCTTTTCTTAAAATAGGTACGTAATATACTATTTTGCAAGAAACTGGTATAAGACGCATCGGTTCAAAGTATTATTGAAATTCTTTAGCATTCCTTTTTATGAAAAATGTATTTTCAGAATTTCAATTTTTAATTAGGAAACGATGAATTAGTTTGAGGAAGCTAAGTGCCAAAGAATTGGCAGCGGTTTTTTTTTTGCGAAATAACCTATGAAAATGTCATTCGGGCATATAAGTTGAATTCGAAGTGCAAAAAGATATTCCATAAAGAATTAAAAATGTTAAATAAAAATAATAAGGTTACTAGAGAGCGAAATACATCTAGTCCACGCGCTGTACAGCGCGCCGCATACCGCGCACGAAGGAGACGCTGCGTCTGCTCTTTCGCGTTCTGTTTCTCTAAGAAAAACATTCGAGCAAATTTTGCAAAAAATCCTTTCCGACGTAAAAAATGCTCAGCTTTCGATCTAGATGATAAAAAAAAATATTAAAAATATACTTTCCGAGATATAGTATGTTTTATAATTTTTGAGGGTGAAAATGGAAAATTTCGGAAAAACCACTTACACCGTTGGAAAGCTGAGGAAAAAATACGTCGGAAACGCTTATCACATAATTATTTGAAATTCATATTGATATCGTAAACACGACTTGAAAATAGCATGATTTGACGCTCGCGCGCCGCGCTGGGAGAGTTGAGGCGAAACGCCTCATATAATCAAACATATATTTGATACTTTGAATTGATGCACAATATTCAACGTTAATATGACATTTATATTTTTGTAGTAAAAAACTATTATATGGAAGTACCATTTTATTATCAACAGAAACGATTGGACCAGTTTTCGTTTTATATATATGATTATTTGCAGAATTATCTTGTCGTCGATATTCTGGATAACCATTTTCTTTCAAAATTGTAAAATCACGAAATTGTTTAGGAAATTTTTTTTTGCATATATGTTTATCTTTAATAATACAAGGTGATTTACTTGTATGAGGTTCATGCAACATATTTTAATTACTAATTTTTGCATTTCTTTATTATCATTATTTGGAATTTCTGCAGAAATATATTTATCAATTGTGTTAGGAGTCATTATTTTATTATTTGGATGCAATGTAACTATAAAATGAACATGTGGTAAACCTCTTTTCTGAAACTCAATAGTATAAACATAAGCGATTACGGTTCCAAAAATTTTATTTTTTACTATATCATCTAAAATACATTTAAATTTTGCATAAAACAATCTAACTGTAATATTAGGAATATCATTAGGTAAAGTTCCTTTTGGAAATTTTTGTAAAACTAATTTTAGTTCTTTCCATTTTGGATTACATGTGATAGTAATTAATAAATCTGGCCTTGTTGTTGTTCTTACTATTGCCATGGCATCTAGGTAATGCTGCTGCATATACCTAGGACTACCAATATATGTTGCTGGTAAAATAAAAAGATTCCCTAATCTCTCTTTTTTTTCAAAATTTTGAGTAATATTTGAGGCTGAATTAAAGACGTGATCATATAACATGCACATATAACATGCACAGCACATTACCGCACAGCGCTTACGTACACCCTCCAATACATTTGATAACATTTAAGGTAGTTATAATTGTTTATAAAATCACGAATGAGGTTATAAAAATAATTATCTTCAATTGGCTATAACTTTCTGGGTCTTGAATAATTTTGAATTTTTCCTTGGGCAAGTCCCCGTGAAAGAATAAAATGAGACCTAGATAATTAAAATTTGTTAAGAAACAAAAAAGATAGGGATTTATTATCGATAATTGTTTGTGCTGTTTCTAGAATATCGACATTTTGTTAAAAAAATTATTTTAGTCATATTAAATACACTATATTTATAGTATTAATGTATTATTATTAGATTAAACTATAATCGTTAGTAACGTTATTAAAGCCTTACCCTGTTGTGATTAAGGCTTCTTACATGCAAAAAGGAACGGGGAATTTATACAAATTTTTTAAACTTGACCTTATAATTGATAACATTTGATATTATAATTATTTAATAATATAGAAATAACATCAATAATATTAACAATCATTCTTAATATATATGAAATGTATAGCAAAATGAGAAAAACAATACAATATTAAGAGGAGGGTAGGAGGAGGAGGGAGGAGGGATTTTGAGGAGGGGGGGGTGTTTGAGGAGCAAATGTAATACTAAAAACTCCTATTTCTAATCTCATTTTTCCGTTATTTTGAGGAGGGGTTGAGGAGGGGCTGTAAGGAGGGGCGAGGAGAGGGAGGTGGAGTGGGGCTGGGTATATATATTAGCGTAAGATAGATGGCAACCGGTAGTGTCCTAAGAACTCTAACCCGGACGGAATAAGGAGAAGAAAAGTTCAGCAAGGAAACAGCACATAAAAAAATTCAGCTCTCTGTATCTTTTGAACGAAATAATCTTTTTAAATAAAATCTTTTCATTTGAGTAGAGCAATGAAATGGCTTTTGATTGAGAGTAATATGTTATATAGTTTAAACTAATGCGGACGTGTATAGGCCCATTGAATTTCTCGCACACACATTTCAATGTATATGTAGCACGGGTTTCTCCTTCAGGCTTCTTTTATACTTGCCTTCGAAGCGTTCCCGCGCTCCTTGGTTTCTGATACATGGAACATATGGTAAACACAATATGAATTCACCTTTTATGGAAAGTAAGACAAAACATTTTCTAAAAATTTTCCTAAAGCATTTAATGAACAAAACTAATTTTAATAAAAATGGTCCAAATTATCGACAAAGCAATGATGGAAAACAAATTTCGTTTAGTAAAAAAACAAAAGCTGACAACAGATTTGTAGTTCCATATAATCCTTATCTATTATTAAAATGTAATTGTGATTAATGTAGAAGTTTGTTCAACAGTTCAATGTGTAAAATATTTGATTAAATATCGTTTTAAAGGTCACAACTGTGCATTTATTAAAATGGGTGACTTCGAAAACGAAAGCACAATGAAAATAATGAAATAAAACAATTTTTAAATACAAGATATGTAAGTCCACCAGAAGCAATGTATCGTTTACTTAAATTTTCAATATATAAATTATCTCACGTAATATATCGATTGGTAGTTCATTTAGAAAATGAGTAATTTGTTTATTTTAAAGAAGGTTCTGAAGAAGAATCAATAAATACCCATTTAAATACAACATTGGCAGCATGGTTCAAACTAAATGCAAGCGACCAAGAAGCTAGAAAATATTTATATCCAGATATAGCAAACTTTTATGTTTTTAATGAACAACTTAAAAAATGGACAGTAAGAAAAAAAAATTACAAACCTTATTATTATTACCTGTTCAAGGAGCTCAATCGTCCAAAGAATTAAGAAAATTTCAAAACGTCATCTATCCAATAATTTATAAATCAGCAATAGCCAGAAAATTAATAATCACTGATGAGGAATGGGATAAATGCTTACAAGAAGCTATCCAAATTGAATTTCCAAATTCCTTGTGTCATCTGTTTGTTTACATTTGTGATTTCCATGATCCAGTTACTGCGAAAGACTTATACGATAAATATAAAGATTAATTATTTTTGCAATCCACTTTATTCAAAGGCATTGGTTAAAATATAGAATTACACAAAATTAATGCTATTTTATTTACAAACGGATATTATTTAAACGATTTTAATTTACCTCAAATTAATGATTATGAAAACGATGAAATGACATATGAAGATATTAATACATCAGAATAAATAATACGAAGGAATTTATTTAACATACTATGTTTATCAAATAAACAACGCAACATTTTTAATGCCATAATGGAAAGCATAAATCATAATAATTATAATTATAGCAAATGTTTTTTTATTGCTGGCCCTGAGGTACTGGAAAAATTTATTTATTAAACTGATTAATTACGCATTTAAATAACGAAAACATCAATATTTTATCTGTAGTGTGGACTGGAATAGCAGCCAATTTATTATTAAATGGAAAAACTTCACATGTAACGTTTAAATTACCATTAAATATTACTGAAGATACAACTTGGAATATAAAATCTAATTCGGAGTATGGAAAAAAACTACAAAATATTCAAGTTATTATTTGTGATGAAATAACAATGCCATCAAAACATGCATTTGAAGCTGTGGACAGACTATTTAGAGACTTTTGTAAAAATAATATTATTTTTGAAGGTAAAGTAATGATTGTTTCTGGAGATTTTCGACAAACATTATCTGTAGTTAAACACGGTAATAACAAAAATTATAGAAAACTGTAAAAAATAGTAGTTTTCGTCACTAGAGCGTAAAGTTGAACTTTACGCACCGCGTGTTGGGCTTTGACGAGGTCGTAAAGATTTCACCCGCATGGCGAACAATATTTTTTTTTATAATATGAGTAAAGCACGTCGTCGCATTGTTGGAGTCTGTAAAGTTGAATTTTACGCATAGTATGCGTAAAGCGAAGCTTACGTATGCGACCGTGAGAGGGGAGGAGAAGTCAAAGGCGCCCTGCACAGCCATGTATATAGAGTTAGTGCAAGTCGACCGATTTCGGGTAATGCACGCAACGACTTTACGTAAGCGGGGAAATTAAGTATGGCCATACGACGGAAAATTGAGCGAACAGTAAAATAATAATAAAAAATGCGCAGCGGCCGATTGTGTTTCATAGATAGAATTTTATGATAAATTAAATATGCATATTATACTAATTCAAATTAAAAATTCTGTATACAGACGAGATAAATCTCGAGCTATTTTTGCGAACTCAGGAAGAGATTTTTGGGTTTAGAAAACTCTATGAGCACGAGAAGGTGACCGTCGTACTTGGAGAAACTGAAGTAATTTTTGTGTCAGAGACTGGAGTTACACATGATCTTGGTATGTCAGATTCTTGTTCCTATTTAAATCTCTTATAGACTCGTTGTGCCTAAATTAGGTACGGTTTGTTTATTAAAGTTTTAAAATATTATAGATATGACATTCGCATTTGATTGAATTTCTATATACTGCCGTTTTATGAATCTTAAATAAACTCGTAATGTCAATGTTTGGCATGTTTTGTTTGTTAAAAGGATTTCTTTACAGCAATGACGTTTGTGACGGACGAGGAGCAGCGCATTCTATCTGAAGCAATAAATAAGGCAGAGTCAGAAGGAAAATCATTGTTGATGCCGTTTTATCGAAAGAACAAGGTCTCTCATGATAAAAGAGCGACAGTGACTGAGGAGAGCGAACGAGCGAGTGAGGAGATTGCGAGTGGGTCGAGTCCGGTACCGGAGAAAAATATAGACAAGGAAAAGCGACAGAGGAAAGCGACAGATGGCGACAGTGATGAGCGACAGGAAGTAAGCGACAGTGAGACAGAGAGTGAAATAGAAAAAGATATCATGAGAGGTAAACCATATATAACTGACATAAAAACCATAAACCCGAAAATGTATGTTAACAGTAAAATAAGATCAAAATTCAATCCTGAAAAGGATAATCTAGCTAGTAAAAATATAAATAAAAATATTGATAATAATTGCTTTACAGTGGTTCAGGAACAACTCCAAAGCATCATGATTCAAATGCAGGAGTTTGGTAAAGATATAAAGGAATTTAAGAAAGAAATGAGAAACGACGGAAAAGCGAAAGACGAGCAACTGCAGCGACTGGAAAATCGACTGAAAGAGACTGAACAAAAGGTTTGGAATAATACAAACCAATTAATTGATAAAAGCGATATTTTTGATAGCCCAAATATTTGCAATTCGACAGCTATAGAGCCGAATGTAAATAAATTCAATGAAATTGATATTTCCAATTTAATTCAAAAGGAAATTAAAAAATTAAATGAATCAAGTAAAGATAAAAGTGTGTCGACTGATGTATCGCGTGAATTGAGAAATACAATTCGAACTGAATTTATGACAAAAGATTCGAACGTACGACGGGAATATAAATTAACGAGTCAGACTAAACTCGAACATTTTATGGATTTTTAAAAATCGGAGTTGAGTATTGGTGATTTGTTGTATGTAATTGATTCGACCGTAAAAGCGACTGTGAATTTTGATGAAGATGTCATTGAAAGACATAAGTATAAAGTTCGTGATATAATTATAAATAGAATCGATCAAATATATCATGTGAAGGTAGTAGAAATTAAAGATCCAAAGGAAATACTTAAAAGACTTAGAGAAATTAAAATAAATGAGACAAATTTTACGTCTATGACACTGCGTAAACAGCTATACAGCATGCAATACAATTCTTCGAGAGAAAAAGCGAGTGCATTTATCGACAGGTTCGAAGATGTGATAAGAACATATAATAATCTAACTGAAGTAGATAATTTGCCTGAAACCGAGAAAAAGGATGCATTTTATAACGCTGTTGTAAACTCAGTACCACAGATTTTAAATATTGAGTTTATGTCAAAAAGTATGGCGGGAAAACAATTGTCATATGAAAATTTGAAATTATATATTATGCAGGTGGAGAGTATCAAGGTGCAAACAGCGGCAGTGGCGACGGAATAAAAAACGGCACACTTGACTTCCATGGATTCTGTGAGATGTTATGAATGCGATGGTTTTGGACACATGTCCAAAAATTGTCCGCGTCTGGGCTCAGGGAAGAAAATGTGCTTTGAATGTAAGCAATTCTCGAGCCACATCGCCGCGAATTGCCCCCAGCGACAGCAACGACTGAGAGGACTAAATTCAAGGTATGAAAGTTCAAAATATAGATCTGTTAATCGCGCTGGTAGAGGTGGCCGTGAACGTTACAGCGGTAACAAGCCAAAAGGTGACAGCATTGACTATCACAGTGACTCTAAGAGACCGAAGTCAGACAAACGAAATACACGTGGAAATAAACATAGCTGGAGAGGTCGACGAAGAGGTGGGGGAAAGGTGATACCACTAACCCAAGAGTCAAAGCGAGTGATTGTGGATCGGAAAAGAAAACAGACACTAGTAAGTATTTGAAATTAAATGGACAACAAATATATATACAAAGCGCCAACACCGTTACCGATACGTTTGCATTACATAGTGAGGGGAACAAAAATAATATATTATCTCGGTTTTTGAAAGATACAGGAGCGACGGAACATTTAACTACTTCTAAATTGATTTTTAAAAGCTTTATTAAACAACCAGATGAAATTAAATGTGCTAATAAAAATAATAATGCAAACTTAAGATCGGAGGGAGTTGGCTCAATTGAAGTATTGGCGAACGATAATAAAATACTGAAAATTGATAATGTAATAATAAATAATAATATATGCGGAGAATTTATCGGAGAATCTTCTATACTTCGAAAATTTACTGATTTGAGATTATGTGTATATTTAGATAATAAACAGATCAATATTTATAATCCGATATCGAAAGAAAGTTTTCTATTAGGAATTTATAAGAAACCTTACTGGATAGTAGAATTTAAAACAAATAAAGCGAGTGTTAATTCTGACAAAGACAAAAATAAAATTGTAGCATACGTAACTACGAGAAACATGACTAAACTTAACATGACAGAGACAGTAGAAGCGAGTGAAAACGAAAGCGAGACTGAAAATAGAGACTGTAAAGCAAATACCGTGATATGCTCGGACTTTGAAAATACCACACGCGACTGAAAATTAAGTGAGCTAAATGAAATTATGGAAAATGAAATACCAGCGAGTGGGATTGAACTGGAACAAAAATCAAACGAATCACGGATTAATAATCAGGCTATGTTATGGCATGTACGTTTGGATCATGCATCCATTGGTTATTTGAAAGAACTACAAAAGAAAATGCCAGAGATTAAAGAACTTAGAAAAGTTGTTTTTGATGACTCTTTACAAAAGTGTGAAATATGTATGATTTCTAAAATTAAAACATTACCATTTAAAACAATGCGACAGCGAGCGACAGAGCCTTTGCACATTATCCATGCAGATGTCATGGGAATGATAAGTTCTATTACATATCCGAAAGGATACAAATACATTTCTGTATTTATAGATGATTTCTCGCGTTTGGCTATGGCTTACCCGATGAAAACTAAAGATGAGACTGATCATTGTTTAGAATCTTTTGTAAAGAGTGCTCGAAATTTATTAGGCAAAAATGCGAAAGTTTGTTACTTACGAAGCGATCAGGGAACTGAATTTACGGGTGGACATATGACTGAAGTTTTAAAGCGACTGAATGCTGAATTACAGCTAGCATGTCCAGATACACCCCAACATAATGGTGTAGCTGAAAGATTTAATCAGACGATTCAGAAGAAAGTAAGAACACTAATGTACGAGTCTGGACTTCCCGAGAACATGTGAAATCTGGCTTTGAACGCTGCGGTGTATGCGTACAACAGAACACCGCATAAATCTAATGACATGAATTCACCTATTCAAGTATTTAGTCCAAATCATAAAGTGGATATTACACAGTTGAGACGTTTTGGATGTTTGGCTTATATAAAAGTACAACGCAGAACTGGACCAAAATTCAGATACATAGGAAAGAGAGTTATATTGGTAGGATATAAAGAGACTGGATATATATTTCTCAAACCAGAGGAGGGAAAGTTTTATGAAAGCGTGATGTTAGCTTTAACGAAAAACTAGTATTTGGCAATAAATATAAAAAGACTGAAGTAAGCGACTGGGAGACTGATCGTTTTGAAATCAATCCAGATACTTGGTTTGTTGAGTTTAACTCTAAAGCGACAGAGAAGACTGAATCGGAGGGAGAGACAGAGAAAAGAAGACGTGGACGCCCGCCTAAAACAAAAGAAAATTCGGCTCAAAAGGCAGAGTCAACCAAAACGACGGTATACACTATGTTGGCAGCGATAAATGGAGACCCAGTTAATTACAAAGAGGCAATAAAAGCGACTGATAAAATGAAATGGATTGAGGCTATTAATAATGAGCTTGAGTCTATGAACAAGAATCAAGTTTGGAAATTAGTGGACAGAAAAACAGCATCTAGCGACGGAAAGAGACAGAACATGATTGATTCAAAATGGGTGCTGAAGAAAAAGATTGAATCAGATGGAAGTATTCGATATAAAGTTCGTTTGGTTTTAAGGATAAAAACGAATATGATTTGCAGGAGACGTACGCTCCTGTTTTTCGATTACCTTTAGTTCGAATGATACTTGCAATAGCAAATAAATTTGATCTTGAACTTTGTCAAATGGATGTGAAAACAGCATTCTTGAATAGTTGTCTGAATATCCCAGTATTCATGGAAATTCCAGAAGGAATAGAATGTTCCACCGAAATTAAGCGACAGAAAGTGTGTAAACTCGAAAAGGCTTTATACGGACTGAAAGTAAGCCCAAAGTGCTGGAATCAAAAATTCACTGAAACTGTGAAAAGATTTGGATTGAAACAAGATTTTTACGAGCCTTGTTTCTTTACTTGGCGTGAAGGAATTTCTAATTTTAATTTTATATGTTGACGACATACTTTTAGCGAGTAACAACAATGCGAAATTAAATGATATAAAAATTAATTTAAAGAGAAATTTCGAAATGACAGATATAGGTGAGCCAAAATCTTTTCTTAGTTTAGAGATTCAGAGAGACAGAAAATCTCGAACATTAAAAATACATCAGAAAAATTACATTATTAAGATGTTAAATAAATTTGGCTATCAGGATGAACATCCACAACGAACACCCATGATTACAAATCAAGAAGCGAACAGACAGCGAAAAGAGCGAGAGGAAAAAGAAAACGTAAGCGAATTGATAACGACCGAAAATAATGACAACAGATCTTATCGTGAAGTAATAGGTACTCTTCTGTATCTAACAAATACATGTAGACCTGACATAGCCTACGCGGTAAATGTATTAAGTAGACATCAAATTAAACCGACTGACAGCGACTGGCAGGGAGTAAGACGAGTATTTAGATACTTAAAAGGAACCGTAAAGATAGGTTTAAATTATCTTGGCAAAAGCAACTGTTTTGAAGGCTATTCCGATGCGAGTTTCGGCGACTGTAAAAACTCGTTAACGACAAGTGACTATATAATTAAACTTTTTGGGGATACCATAGCTTGGAGAACACGCAAACAATGACGTTGTAGTGTGATAATCGATCGGCCGAGACGAATGTAAAAACTGGCGGCGGTAACAAATTACGACATATGACAGATATTAAAGAGCATTATGTGAGAGAATGTGTTGAGCGACTGTTGATATCTGTACAATGGATAGCTTCTAAGGAACAGGAGGCAGATGTAATGACTAAGCCCCTGTCCTTTGAACTACATACAAAATTAGTTAAATTAATTTTAAATTTACAATAATGATTTGATATTAATATTTGTTTTATATGTTTTGCAGAAAACAAATGAAAAGGAATGAAGCTGAGGATGGTGAAGATGAGAAAAACCCGACAAAAAGAACTATTAGTCTGGCTACACAACTTGAGAGGCCCGGGAGGGAGTGTTAGAAATACGTGCCTGGCTCAATTGTTTCTTGCGCTGCTTAGCGCTCTTTTCTTTCCCCCTCCTCCTTCATCTTCTTTTGTTCTAAGTGAATGGCGTCTGCCGCCGGCCGGCAACAGTTAGTGCTCCTTAAGAGCTGCGACTGAAAGCACCTGCGTGTAATAAGAACCTTATACTTGTATTACTTTAAGTGTGGTTTAATAAATTCATAGCTTTTGTTTGAACAGTGCGTGTGTTGTGCAGCTTGTTTTACTCCTTCTTCCATACCTAACTCTGACATTTTGAAACCATCCTCATCCCTCCTAAATCCTTCTCAACCCTCCTCATTCATTCTGAACCCTCCTCAATACTTCTTAAACCTCCTAAACCTTCCTCAACCCTCCTCGACTCTCCTCTCGCCCTGCTATCGTCCCTCCTCCCAACCCTCCTCACTACACTCTTCACTACCGACCTCATAAATTTTTATTAGCTTCTCATAAGCTTCTGAAAATTTAACGCGTGAGACAGAGACTATATTTTGGAACGGTTTGTGCAAGTAGTTGAATAAATCTTATCTAAACTCCGCTTTCCATTATGACTTGCTTAATGACCAAGACAAAACGTAATGTTCACATCGTGGGAAAACAACTTCATGATGATAATAAAACCCTCGGGCCTACTACGCCAGCCGCTGGTTGTATTTCCCCGTACAGTGTAAGATGTTCTTTAAGTAGAGTGCGTGAGAATGAGGCTAGATTTCGGATCAATTTTTTCCAACGATCCAATTAATCTTATCTTAAGAGCTCTCTCGATTCTGACTTACTTCGTCCCTGACGGTAATTTGAAAAAAAGTCAGTTGTCACTGTCTGATCCAAAGCGTTACGGCGAGACAGTCGACGTAACTGACTTGAAAAACAAGGTCATCGAATAACGTCCACGGAAAATACTTCACAAGCATATGATTTTGTTTCTTAAAAACCGTTTGCGTGACTTTAATTAAAGATCATGTTTACTTCGTAGATAAATAATTAATAGAAAGGGATTTGTAAGCTATTGACCCAGCATAATCCGAAGGGTTACAGCATGAAATATATAAATGGGAGCGTCCAGCAGAAACGGGCCACCGAGCGCGCGCGGTGCCTTTTTTCGCGTAAAAGGCGCTCTGTTTAACTCGTTCATAATCGTATGCTGCGTCTTCGAAAAAAAAAACCAAGGACCTATATCGATAGATTTTTTTCCTGCTCTTTCGAATGGTGCCATCGTTTTTATTGCGAAACGCTTTCTTCCGGAAGAAAACTTGAGTTGAATATTGAAAGCCATTTTTCTCAAAGTACATCATGTTTTTTTTCAAAATAAACTACACCATTGGAAAGTACAACTCCTAAGCTTCAAAACCCTATCTTGGAGAAGTTGGAGAAATAAAGGGTTTAAATGTAACAACATGAAAAAGACAGCGCCGAGGGTCCGCGCGAGCCCCTCGTGCCCGTGCGTACGGTACGTTTAAGTGCACGCTCTATTCAATTCGCTAATAATCGTGTACCAAGTCTCTAAAAAAAGAACTAACGACATATATCGATAGATTTTTTCCTGCTCTTTCCAATGGTGCTATTATTTTTATTCCGAAATGCTTCTGTTCGGGATTAGTACCCATGCAACAGCCCACGGAAAAAATGCATGTGATGGAATAGGTGCTTCCGTGAAAAGCAATGCCAGACGAGAAAGTTTACGGAAAGTATCCGACAATTATATATTGACGCCCCAAGATTTATACAAATGGGCAACTGAGTATTTCAAAAATATTGAGTGCTTTTTTTCATCAAAAGACGATTACTTAAAGGCTACAGAAAAGCTACACAACAGGCTAGCCTCAGCTAAGACAATACCTGGAACTCAATTGTTTCATTGTATTAAATTATTAAATGATGCCAAAAAGTTAGAACTTAAAAGATTTTCAGCGTCAGAAGATTCTCAATTATATCCACTGATCAAAAAAGAAAAAAGTACTTAAAACTCAAACAAAGAAAGAAGCGGATGTCGCAAAAAGGACAATTCTTCTAAAATCAAAAAAATGTAAAAAAATTAGAATTTAAAGGAAAAGGTAATATTGTTATGCCAGATTAAACAATCTATAAGGTTATTTCAAATTTCTGTTTCACTGCTTTCAGTGCGTTCATGGATATTTTTATGTTTAATATATTATGTTTTTCAAATTTTGTTATATAAATGAACAAAGTTCATTGTAATATTATACTAACTGTTACAACGAGATCCACAAAATTATGTCGACGCATTGGCATTGTAAGTTACAAAACATTTTATATTTACAAAAAAGAAAGGGCGAAATAGCACATCGCGTGTATTAATCCGCCCTTGAGCATAGCGTAAAAAGTTCGGGCAGCCGCTGTCTTTTTGATCTTACTATTTTTGAACTTTTAATGTTTCAACTTAAAAATATAATATTTTATAGTTTAAGACTTGTACTTTTGAAGAATATAATTCATTTTGAAGAAAAGACTGATATTTTATTGAAAAAATAGAGTTTAAACATTCAAATGGAATTTTCAACTAGAAGGAAGCATTTCGGAATAAAAATAATAGCACCATTGAAAAGAGCAGGAAAAAATCTATCGATATATGTCCTTAGTTCTTTTTTCAGAGACTTGGTACACGATTATTAGCGAATTGAATAGAGCGTGCACTTAAACGTGCCGTACGCACGGGCGCGAGGGGCTCGCGCGGACCCTCGGCGCTGTCTTTTTCATGTTGTTACTTTTAAACCCTTTATTTCTCCAACTTCTCCAAGATAGGGTTTTGAAGCTTAAGAGTTGTACTTTCCAATGGTGTAGTTTATTTTGAAAAAAATCATGATATACTTTGAGAAAAATTGCTTTCAATATTCAACTCGAGTTTTCGTCCGGAAGAACGCGTTTCACAATAAAAACAATGGCGCAGTTGGAAAGAGCAGAAAAAAATCTATCGATATAGGTGCTTGGTTTTTTTTTCAAAGACGCAGCATACGATTATGAGCGAGTTAAACAGAGCGCCTTTTACGCGGAAAAAGGCACCGCGCGCGCTCGGTGGCCCGTTTCTGCTAGACGTTCCCATATATATACCCCTACTCTCTCCGCTCGTCAACCCCCGATGATGAAGTATTATATATATCCATATATGAGGATGAAGGGGGGTAAGGAGGGAATTGAGGGGCCTTTGGAGGGTCTAAAACTCATATATAGAGACGTATTTTAACGGTGTTTTGAGGGGGCGCGAGGGAGGCGATAGTGAGAGGCGTTGAGGGGGGCGAGGGGGGCTGATCGGTCAATTTTCTAAAACAATCATATAATATAGGAAGAGATACATATCCGAGATATCTACATTAGAGATCTACATTTGTCTTCGTAATTTATTCGTAATTCACATTTCCTCTATTTCCTCTTTAATATTTCCTCTTTAAATATTAATTATAATAAAGCGAGGGGGTGAACTG
Source organism: Torymus aiolomorphi (assembly GCA_036365515.1). Taxonomy (NCBI): domain Eukaryota; kingdom Metazoa; phylum Arthropoda; class Insecta; order Hymenoptera; family Torymidae; genus Torymus; species Torymus aiolomorphi. Next base: position 102,366,958 of record CM070876.1, on the reverse strand, counting down.
TTTCTTTTTAATTGTAACTCGTAATTTATATTTCCTTTTTTAAACCATTTATTTCTTATTATACCTCCATGGTGACGTGGAAAACTATTCTTTTGCTTATGCTTATTCCCTTTATAATAAAGCGAGGGGTGAACTGTTTCTTTTTAATTGTAACTCGTAATTTATATTTCCTTTTTTAAATTTTACTATTTATTCCTTATTACGTATCCGAGATATCTACATTAGAGATCTACATTTGCCTTCGTAATTTATTCGTAATTTACATTTCCTCTATTTCCTCCTTAATATTTCCTCTTTAAATATTAATTATAATAAAGCGAGGGGGTGAACTGTTTCTTTTTAATTGTAACTCGTAATTTATATTTCCTTTTTTAAATTTTACCATTTATTCCTTATTACATATTCGAGATATCTACATTAGAGATCTATATTTGTCTTCGTAATTTATTCGTAATTTACATATCCTCTGTTTCCTCTTTAATACTTCCTCTATAATACTTCCTCTTTAAATATTAATTACTTTCAGAAAAAGAGTGGTTATTTATGGCTATTGGCGAAGGATACCACTTAAAATAATAATCCAACGCGTCCATGAACAGTACCCCCAGGGTGACGTGGAAAACTGTTCTTCTCTTCAACCACTCTTTATTGTCAAGTCAATTAAAAAAAATAATAATTTAAAAATAATTTAATATTTTTAGGGTAATATTTACAAGGATTGCATATAAATATACAAAGGAACGATACATTATGATTTTAATATTGAACCAGTTTAGTGCTTATGTGTAGGGCTCTTGGCGAAGGATACCACTTTAAATAAAAATCCATCTATTAACAGTACCTCTAAAGTGACGTGGAAAACTATTCTTTTGCTTATGCTTATTCCATTTATAATAAAATATGCTAATGAGAGGAAGCTTTTAACTATTAACACTCTTTTTTTTCTTTTAATAAAGGGAACAATCTATAAAAGTGAAAACTATTCTTTTGTTTATACCTGTTCCCTTTATTAAAAGAAAGTCGAGGGAACGATGTTGGGAATTAAGGGGGTGAATTGAGGGGGGAACTGAGGGAGGTATGAGGTGGGGCATTGACGGCGGTGAGGGGGTGAGGGGGACGGGCGGCGAGGGGGGTGAGGAGGGAATTGAGGGGCCTATGGAGAGTCTAAAACTCATATATAGAGACGTATTTTAACGGTGTTTTGAGGGGCGGTGAGAGAGGATAGCGAGGAGCGATGAGTGGGGTTAGGGGGGGGCGAAGGGGGCTGATCGGTTAATTTTCTGAAACAACTATATAATATAGGAAGATATATATATATATATATATAATTATCCCCCCATCCGTTTATGGAGCCCATCCCTGTATATTAGTACCTACAGCCCAGAGATCCCTATGGCAAGTTACTAAAGAAATAATGAACCCTGGGATTACAGACTCTAGATCGGGCTCCATAAACGCCCGAGAAATATATTTTGTGGGACCCGGGCTCCATAAAAGAAAACGGGCTCCATAAATCTGTTAAAACAAATATATATATATATATATATATATATATATATATATATATATATATATATATATATATATATATATATATATATATATATATATCATTCAAATATAACGGTAACAAATTCAATAAATATAAGAGTATTTCCTCGAATCTCAAGACTTAACAGTGTTGTTGAAATTACAGTTTCAATCTGCGCATGCGTCATTACACATAGATAGAAAGGGCCCACCGATCTCCCCTCTCTTTCTATCGATAGGACGCTTCCACTTACAAGAGCGCCTATCCCTTGTCTACTCTATCTATAATAATTCTACGAGGATTAGCTCTCTGAGCGGCCAAAAGCCGCCTTGAGGCGAATCCCGATAGAGATTCCTCGATCTGTTATATATAATTCATATATGAATTGGATCATTCTATGAAGTAACGCATAAGACAAGCTTACAAGAAGGAAAATTATAAATTTGAAAAAAGCTCAGATTTTGATGAAAATCGTTATATAAGGGTTTTCGTGGTCGCTGATCAAGATTTTGCTATTGGACTTTCGAAATTCAAAATGGCGGATCCAATATGGATGTCAAAAATTCGAAAAAATCTTAGATTTCGCTTAGAATTAATATACAGGAGTTTTCGAGGTCCCTGATCAAGATTTTGTTATCGGACATTCGAAATTCCAAATGGCGGCCAAGAGTTCAAGAGAACCTTAGATTTTGCTTAAAATTAGTATACCGAGGTTTCCAAGGTTGCTGATCAGGATTTTCCTATTAGACTTTAGAAATTCAAAATAGTGGATACAATATAGCAATGAAAAGTAAGAGAAACGCATAAATCGTGTACAAAATTGGTATATGGGGTTTTCGAATTAGTTTCGAAACATGATATTAACATCAGACTTTTAACATTCAAAATGGCGGATCCAATATGGCGGTTAAAATATCGAAAAAAGCATAGATTTTTCTCGAAATTGGAGAGCAGGGGTATACGACGTCGTTGATCACAATCTTGCTATCAGACTTTCAAAATTAAGAATGGCGGCCAAAAGTTCGACGGAATCTTAGATTTTGCTTAAAATACGTATACAAGGGTTTTCGAGATTGCTGATCAAGATTTTGTTATTGGACATTCGAAATTGAAGATGACGAAACCACTATAGCTGTTAAAAGTTTCAAGAAAGCTTAGATTGGACGGCGGATACAATATGGTAATGAAGAGTAAGAAATAAGCCTAAATTGCGTTCAAAATCGGTACACGGGGCTTTTCAAATTTGCTGATAACGATTTTGTAATCAGACGTTCAAATTTGAAAATGGCGGATTAAATATGGCGATTAAAAATTCGAAAAAGCTGAGATTTTTCTCCAAATTGGAATACAGGGGTTTTAGATGTCACTGATCACGATCTTGCCATCAGACTTACGAAATTCTAAATGGCCGTCAAAAGATCGAGGCAAGCTTAGATTTTGCTTCAAATTAGTATACAGGGGTTTCCGAGGTCGCTGATCAGGATTTTCCTATTAGGCTTTCGAAATTTAAAATGGCTTCTACAATATGGCAATGCAGAGTAAGAAAAAAGCTTAAATTGTGTTCAAAATTTGTATATGGGGGTTTTAGAAGTTGCTGATCACGATTTTGCTATCAGACTTTTAAAATTAGCGATGGCGAATCAAATATGGGGATTAAAAATTTGAAAACAGCTTAGATATTTCTAGAAATTGGAATACAAGAGTTTTAGATGTCTATAATATAACCAGCGGCTGGCGTAGTCAGCCCGAGGGTTGTATTATCATCATGAAGTTGTTTGCCCACGATGTGAACATTACGTTTCGTCTTGGTCATTAAGCAAGTCAAAATCGAAAGCGAAGTTTAGATTTATTCAACTACTTGCACAAACCGTTCCAAAATATAGACTCTGTCTCACGCGTTAAATTTTCAAAAGCTTACGAGAAGCTAATAAAAATTTATGAGGTCGGTAGTGAGGAGTGTAGTGAGGAGGGTTGGAAGGAGGAACGATAGGAGGGAGAGAGGAGGGTCGAGGAGGGTTGAGGAGGAATGAGGATGGTTTCAAAATAACTTGAATTTTGACACAATATCACGTTATTTTTAGGAGGGTGAGAGGAGGGCAAGAGGAGTGTGAGAGGAGGGTTGTTGGCGATCCAACGCCTCGAACATTCGAGACGCTGACGTCATCACGCCATATAAGGCGATATTCCGCCCCTCCAACTACCAAGGCACGCCGACGGCACTTCGTAGCGCCGGCCGGCTCCACTTCAGCACGCGACGGCCGAGAGAGAACAGCAACACCTGTACGCTTACAGTGGCGCGACGGCAGATTCAATAAATCACCTTTATCTCTACACGGAAGTTTTTCAATTTACGAACCAGCCTAACTTACGATCCATCATCCTTTATTACATCATAAAACATTTGGTTCTTCGAGCCGGATCGTGGAAGAGGACATCGACATGGCCACGCCGATGAAGCCTCTCTCTATCTTCTACGCACACTCTCGAGTGGCGCAGAGACAGCTATCTTCTTTTGCAGGTATGCATCAAAGTGTTCGTGGTCGTGAGTGCCGTAAAAGTCATATGTGCCCACATGTTGGCATCGCGCGTACGTTGCTGTCGCTCTCTCTTTCGTTAATTCGCCGTCGTATGCATTCGGAATCCAATCTCTAAGATTTCCTAGGGGAAATAGCACATCAATTGCTATTCTCCCCATTTCTGAAAGCGCCTTGGAGTGTGCGTGTCTACCGACTCCAAGACGTCGCCAACAGCCACGGTTAAGCCAGCTCTAGAATCATCGCGTTCGTACGATGATCGGCGGTTCTAGAGTCATCGCTTTTACGATGATCAGCCATCCTGTTGTAGCGAAGAGCAACAAGTGGCATTTCTGTTAAGAAGCGTGCGTCGCTGACCAGCTTCAATCCGCCAAGAGTGATTGGCAGCCATCTTGTTGCAGTCAAGAGCAACAAGTGGCATTTTCGATAGAAGAGCTACGGTTAAGCCAGCTCTAGAATCATCGCGATCGTACGATGATCATTTAATCGTTGCCGGCTATTGCAACGATTCGAAAAGGGGTTCACGCCTCTCAATTCACGGACCACCCGCGTGGAGCGTATACGCTACGGGGTCCACATCAGTCAAGCCAAGGAGTACCCGCGTGGAGCCTACACGCTACGGGGCTCACACGAGTCAAGCCACGGAGTACCCGCGTGGACATCGCTCGCTACAGCAACGAGGAGCGAGGCATTCATCGGACATACAGGGAGCTTTCCACGAAGGAGGAAGAGACATCTTCAAGAGGACGACCATAAGGACGCGTTACGTCCAGGACGCCACGTACGTCGTCACCAATCATAATTGGAGGGGACGAGTCCATTTTCATAAGCCAGGGGGCGCGTCAGCGGAACAGAGCTATACATAGACGAGTCCATCTGTTTCGCTCGCTCCAGCCGGTTGAGCCCACCTGCACCGCGCTTTTTATTTAACTTTATTATGTGCGACTCGTCGTCTAGTTCATTCTAGTCTCTTCACTCGTCATACCTATTTAACGAAATTAAGCATACTTAGTTAAAACTTGCGTGCGTTTGATTGATAGTAGAACTATTTAATTGAGTTTAATAGTTATTTTAAATTTAACTTGTAGTCTTTGAAGCTAGTCTTGATGAAATTGAATGCAATTTTTTGTCTTAGCAAATACTTATGTTACTGGACCTTGCAATTTATTGCGGCTTGATGACAATTCATCGTGATTTCAACATCGACTGCTGACCTTCACCTGGACACGTTCACAGTAGGAGTCTTGATGCCGTACAGCTACCGCAGTGCTATCATCAGCTGACTCACCGTGGGAACGCTAGCAGACGCATTCAACGTTGCATCGTCAAGCGCATCGTCACGTTCATACTAGCATAAGTATTATAACTTAGGTTAAGACATAGATGTAATAACTCTCACTATTTCTTGTTCTACTCTCGAGTGGGCAAGAATAGTTAACTCAATACTAAAGTTTAAATAGTCAAATTTGGTACTAGTCTAATTAACTTGATCTCAAAATGGAGGCGTTTCATGCTAAGCAGATGGCACTCCAAGCTAAAATTACAAACCCTTTAAAAATTTCAAATCCAAGGGTAAAGATAATATGACGAAAGGTTATGCAAAATCATGTCTAACCGGACTCGAAACTAATTTTACGTCGTTTCGGGTAAATCACAAGAAACTTATGCTCGTTGAGGATATTGATCTAGATCATGCCTGTTTTACAACTAATCTCTTTGATCTGGTTGAGTATAGCTTTTACCTCCGCAGAGGAGACTTTCTTGATTACTTAGAAACTTTTGAAACTAGAGATGCCGCTCAAGGATCTTCAAATTCGACTGCTGATCCAGTGCCTACCAGCACTGCGCGACCTACGAACGTTTCGTTTCAATCGTTGCCAAAAATTGATTTGCCAAAATTTTCAGGTAAATTCTCTGACTGGAAGAATTTTAGGGATGTCTTTCGCTCAGTCATACATCGTCGCGAAGACTTAACGCCTGTTTTGAAATTGCATTATCTTCGCACTCACCTTACAGGTGAAGCACTTGAGAAAATTAAATCTCTTCCCATTTCTGGTGACAACTATGACCGAGCGTGGACAGCTTTAATCAAATATTACGAGAATCAACGTCGCATTGTTAGTTCTCATATTTCAGAAATTTTCTCAGTTAAATCAATGAAGGCAGATTCTTCGTCGGAAATCAATCGGATTTATAGGGAAATTTTCAATCCCAATGCTAGTCTGACCTCTCTAAATAGAGCTGCTTCTTTAGGTAGTGATTTAATCGTTCATTTTACGCTGAATCGGCTTGATTTAAATACTCGTAAAGAATGGGAGAAGCATCTAGGTGATAGTGTTGATCCTCCGACAATGGAACAACTTCAAGCATTTCTTCGAAGTCAAACACTCACTCTAGAGGCCATCGAAGCCGGTACTAGAACCTCTTCGAACAGTAACCCTAAAACTTCATCACCCAACTCAAAATCACGTAAGCCAGAGCATGACAATGCTCAGTCGGTTTTTTTACATCAAACTTCATCTTCGAACACAACAAAGAAGAGATGTTCGATTTGCAATCAATCTCATTTTACGAACAGATGTGAACGAATTCTCAATAAAACGATTCCTGAGCGAAAGGAGTTGATCAAATCCTCTAATCTTTGTTACAATTGTTTAGGGAAGCACAACGTTAGAAATTGTACTTCCACGTACCGATGCATTCTTTGTAAATCTAAGCATCACACTTTGGTGCACACTGACAGCAGACAAGTAATCAGTTCGCCGCAGACTGATCAGATTGACTTCGTGCCCGACACCACTAACCCAAACTGTAGCAATGTTGTCGTTTCCAATGACTTTCAACTTGCCTCACAGTCAGTCTCCCTTAATAGTGGAGTAAGTACTAAGAATACTGGAGTACCTTTAGCTACCGCTAGGGTTAACACCCTTGGTCCTAACGGAACCAAAATTCTAGTTCGTGCGCTCATCGACCTCGGATCTCAAATCTCACTTGTTACACAAGCCTTGTGTAACTTGTTCTCATTAGATTGTAGAACCAATCATACGCACATTCAAGGTATAGGCAAAAAGACAGCTGCTGTATCTTCTAAGGTAGCTTGTCTTTCTATACAACCTCATTTTGATTCAACCTTCTCTCTAAAGGTTGACTCGATAGTCTTGCCAAACTCTCGTCGTATAAGCCTCCCGTCGTAGGGAGTAATACAAATTTCGAATACTTAAGAGGGCTGCAACTAGCAGACCCCAAGTATCTCGAACCTTCACGTATCGATATTCTACTCGGTGCTAGCGTTTATGCGCAAATCATTGAAAATCAAATAGTTAAGGGCCAAAGTCTTCAGCCGATAGCACTTAGTTCCAAACTTGGATGGCTCTTGACAGGTAATCTCTCTTCTTCAACTTCAGAACTAGGGCTAGAATCAATATCTCTTCATTGTTCGAACAGCTGCGAGCATGAAGCCAAACTTTTGGAGCTCGTACAAGATTTTTGGAGGGCGGAGGAAATACCTGTCGACAAAAAATCTTACTCACCTGACGAACAAGCGTGCGAGGATTTTTATCAAAAAACCACTCGACAGGATGAGTCGGGTCGGTACATAGTAAGTCTGCCTTGGAAGGATCGAGAAATTCTGAGCTCTGCTCACCTCGAAGGCTCATATTCTGCCGCTTTACGCGCTCTCAATCGTCTTGAAGCTAACTTCACTAAGGACGAAAAGCTGAAAACAGCGTAAATTGAATTCATCAAAGAGTACATTGACTTAGGTCATATGACTCTTACCACTGATTTAGATTCATTTCCTAAGAATCAAGCCTTCTTACCACATCACGGTGTATGGAAGGAAACCAGTACGACGACCAAATTGCGTACTGTGTTTAACGGCTCGAGCAAGAGCAAATTAGGAATTTCGGTTAATGACCTTCTACACATTGGCCCTAATCTTCTTCAAAATCCCGTCGCGTTGATCTGTGCTTGGCGTAGGTACAAGGTCGCTCTTTCAGCCGACGTGGAGAAAATGTTTCGGCAGATTGGTGTCGAACAATTTGATCAAACCTACCAGTCAATCTTATGGTGTTTCAATAAGGATGAACCTGTTCACACTTATCGCCTGATTACCGTGACGTATGGCTTGGCTTGTTCACCTTTTCTAGCCATACGCACGCTTCTGAAACTTGCCGAAGACTACGGCAAAACTTATCCAATAGCAGCTGAAGCTGTTCGTTCAGAAGTGTATTCGGATAATTTACTTTCTGGTGCTCACTCTCTAGAGAAAGCTTCGCAGAAGCAGGAAGAGTTAATTCAACTTTTTAAACGAGGTCACTTTAATCTTCGTAAGTGGACTTCAAACACACCAGAAGTACTTGCTAGCTTGCCCCCGAATATGTTAGCTTCTGATTCGATCTCGCTTTTTGCCTCAGAAACATCAGTACCAATATTAGGTATAGATGGCACCCTCAAAGTGATTGTTTCAGTTTCTACATCGAGAATACTCCAGTTGATTTGTCTGTTACTAAACGCTCTGCTTTTTCTAGAATAGCTCGTCCTTTTGACCCTATGGGTTGGTTAGCTCCCATCGTAGTTACTGCCAAGATTATCCTGCAATCGTTGTGGCTTCTAAAACTTAGTTGGGATGAGGAGCTTCCCTCTGAAATATCTAGTCGTTGGCAGAATTCGTTGCAAGATCTTCATTTGATCAGTCATATTAAAATCCCGCGTTGGAGAGGATTTACACCTAATTGCGAATTAATCGAAATTCACGGGTTTGCTGACGCATCGAAGTTTGCATATGGTGCCGTTCTTTATCTTCGAATGATTCAGAATCAAAATACTCTAGTCACACTTCAAGTGGCTAAAACAAAGGTAGCTCCAATTAAGACGCTAACTATACCTCGTTTAGAACTTTGCGCAGCGTTGCTACGTGCTCGCCTCGTTCAAATGTTTATCGAAGCTTTCCCAATGAAGGTTGAGAGTGTTCACCTTTGGTCAGATTCAGCGGATGTGCTTTTTTGGCTGAAAGACCACCCTTCAAGATGGGGTGTTTTCGTGGCTAATAGGTGCTCAGAAATTCACACCCTATTGCCTGACGCATATTGGCACCGTACTGCTTTAGATTCATCTTCAGAATCTGCACGAAAGCTGAACGTGTAGCAACTGCAAGTTCCGTTGTTAGTTTTCGTACTGTTCTTCAATCCCTACTATGCCATCACACTCCGACTTCGGAGGAAATAAGTGCTAGTGAGATTGGGAACACCAGACTTTGTCTGATCTATCTAGTTAAAACAGCGTATTTTAAATTTGAGCTCCAACAGTTACAGCGAAAAGGTAAACTTTCAACGAAGAGTACTCTTTTGCCATTAAATTACATGATACAAAATCATTTGCTCAGGGTGGGCGGTCGACTCTCTCACTCTCTTCTCGAGGAAGATGCTAAGCATCCACTAATTTTACCTGCTGATTGTCACTTTACAACGTTGTTAATTAGAGATGCTCATCATCGCACTCTTCATGGTGGCACTCAGTTAACTCTTGCCACACTCAGACGTCAGTACTGGATAGTGAAAGGTCGATCCGCGGTTAGGAAAATCATCAGAGCCTGCCTCACATGCTCACGCCAGGCTGCTCGGGTGCCTACTCAATTAATGGGCGAGATACCCAAGTCACGCGTGAGACCTTCCTCGCCCTTTGAACGTTCTGGTGTCGATTATGCCGGTCCTATCAACGTTCGGCTTACAAAAACGAGAGGTAAAGGCACAATGAAGGGGTATATTGCTATATTCATCTGCATGGCTACTAGAGCCGTCCACATAGAAGTAGTGGAGGATTATTCCAGTGAAGCCTTTATGGCAGCGTTTCATCGATTCACCGCTGGTAGAGGTCATTGTAAAGAGCTTTATTCCGATCAAGGAACAAACTTCGCAGGTGCTGACGCTCAGTTAAGAAAAATGGTTGATGAGTCATCTCCTTTTTATTCTCAAGTCAACAAATCGCTTGCTCAAGAAGGTACGGTATGGATCTTTAATCCTCCCAGTGCACCTCACTTTGGAGGCATTTGGGAAATAGCAGTTAAATCGGCTAAGCATCACTTACGCCGTGTCGTGGGAGATCAAGTTCTCACATTTTCGAAGCTCGCTACCCTTATGTGCCAAATTGAAGCGTGCCTTAACTCAAGGCCTTTAACTGCTCTCACGGATGATCCTTCTGATCTTGATTTTCTGTCACCGTCCCATTTTCTTATACAGCGTTCCTCATTTCTAGTGCCGGAAGAAGACCTCATCAAAGTCAATGTGCCTCCAGGAAAACGCTGGCTTTTAATCAGTCAGATGACGCATCATTTCTGGGCCAGGTGGTCCACAGAGTACTTGACGACTCTGCAGGCACGTATAAAGTGCAGACAGCCACAACCCTCAGTCACCGTGGGCGAACTCGTTCTCGTTCGCAACGAGCTCACGCCACCATCCAAATGGCCCATAGCTCGCATCACAGCTATCCATCCAGGTAGTGATGGCCTCACCCATGTCGTCGATCCTCGTACCGCTACCACCACTCTCCGTTGTCCCATCGCCAAGGTCGTAAGCCTCTTTCCAGCGGATTCAGGTCCGTTCGTCAATTTGACGAAGGTGGGCGGAATGTTGGCGATCCAACGCCTCGACCATTCGAGACGCTGACGTCATCACGCCTTATAAGGCGATATTCGGCTCCCGCAGGTGCGCAGCGAGTCAGCGCTCTCCACGCGGTCCTCTCTTACCACCCCTCCAACTACCAAGGCACGCCGACGGCACTTCGCAGCGCCGGCCGGCTCCAGTTCAGCACGCGACGGCCGAGACAGAACAGCAACACCTGTACGCTTACAGTGGCGCGACGGCAGATTCAATAAATCACTGTTATCTCTACATGGAAGTTTCTCAATTTATGAACCAGCCTAACTCACGATCCATCATCCTTCATTACATCATAAAACAAGGATTGAGCACAGTTGAGGAGGGTGACAGGCTACTGATTTTCAAAACAACTATATATTATAGGAAGATATATAAAAAATTAAACACCGGAAACCGGAAGTCGGAAGAATTTGTGTAGACTGAAGAAATGAGAAAAAAGGAAAACACACATATGATTTTTCACTATTTAATATTTTTCATATTAGAGCATATTATAACGGTTATTTTTTACTAGTTTGTTAATTTAGAAAAATGGTCCGAAATCGGTGAAAGAAAATTACTTCTTTGTGTTTTTTTTGTGTGATAAGGGAAATAATTTATTCAAAATTTAAATACAAAAATTCAAAAGAATTTTCGTTTTAGTTAACGAACTTCTTTTCTCATACAGTATGTTGCAATCGATGTTTTACGCAGTGTCGGGCTTTTCTCTCACACAAGGAAAGCTTCTACTCGAGCGTGTACCAAAGCAAACTGATTTACCTTTGTAAGACATACACGTCAAGTAGCAAGCATTGGCCAAGTGTGTACGAGAACACTCAGCAGACTGATCGCACATGAAGCACAATCAATCACTCCACCACTAATGCCTCCCCGCCATACCATGCGCGATATAGGCGCCACTCTGCAAACTGATAACACAGTCCGCGCAGGGAGTGGGATCAAATACATACATTCTGACGGCGTGCTCACGAATAATCACCGTCTGACGTCACACAAAGCCGTACCCCGTGACTCTGTGCTGATATCATAACTATCGACAGGCCGTGTTTTGATTCCGCTATATCTAAACTATACCCTATCTAATCGCGTTTCTATCTCGACTAAATACTCGCGTGTAATATTTCTTGTGAGATTTTATATCACAGCAAATTCTCTAAAATTACGATTTAAATTCTTTTTCAATAGATATTCTACTTAAGCTTACCGAATTAATAGACGAAAGTTGTTTAACGTTAATTATTAACAATATAATTACTTAATAAATAACAATTCTCAAATCTAACTAGTCAGCTTACTAATTAGAAAATGTTCAAATTATCAATAAGGGGAGTATATAGTATCTAAGAAATAATTAATTGAGTAAATAATTATTTAAATATTAATCTGCTATTATGTTAAGCAGCTTTACGTGTGCCATGTGCCGTGGACCCTGTGCCGTCTATGACGTCTACGTCAACCACCCAATAACTTTATGTCTGTAGGTACCCCTGACACGTAGACATCATTTCCATAGAGTACCTGGTGCCCTTCCTCCTAGACGGTGTCTCGGCGACCTGGAGGTCACCATGAAATCTGGACATCAGCTACAGGGAGATTCCGGTATTTTTGATAATTCTATTTAACCAACTGGTGCTCTCCCTTGTAGTCGACGTTTTGTTGACCTGGCAGTCAATCTGACACCAGAACATCTTCTACAGGGAGACTCCGGTATTTTTTATAACACTAGAAGTTATTGTTATTGTATATCGATGGGTGAGCGAAAGAAGAACGTATCTCGGCGCGCGGATAAACAACGACGCATCTCGGCGCGAGGATGAAGAACGGCGTATCTCGGAGCGGGGATGAAAAACCACGTATCTCGGCGCGCGGATGAGGAACGACGTATCTCGGTGCGAGGATGAAGTACGATGTATCTCGGTGCTCTTACGGCCAGTACACGGCCAGTATACGACGAAATACGCCGTTCTTCATTCTCGCGCCGAGGTACGTCGTTCTTCATCGGCGTGCTGTGATACGTTTTTCTTTCGCTCAGCCATCAATATGATGCGTTCCATCCCAGATCTTTTACTTGGACTCTACAATAAGACTTTCAATATCAAAACAGATACTTTCTTAGACGTAATAGCTACCTTTTCTAGCGCGTTTTATTTTGCAACTACTGTCGCTTTTTTTTTTTAATTTACAGGGTATTTTATTTTGTAACTACTTCTGCGTTTTTTTTGTAATTTACCCCGCATTGTATATCTTATATACTGCCACTTTTTTTTTATTTTACAGCGTATTATATATCTTATGTGCTGCACATTTCCTTTTGCAATTGCTGCCGTATTTATTTCAATTTATAACGCATTTTATTTTGTAGTTGATACTGCATATATTAAAATTAACAGCGCTTTTTATTTTGTAATTGATGCGGCATTTTTTCTTTAATTTACAACGCATTTATTACTTGTTTCCACATTTCGTTTTCAATTATAAAATTTCATGAAAAACAGTGTTCTTTGTATACATACTTTTTAATTTACTTTTTTCTCGTTTATTATAAAATCTTGAATTGTCTACAAGCAAAATTTTTAAATTCTTTTTTGAAGTTACTCTTGAAAGTGATACATATAATTAGCCGCGGTTAAAAACTGGATTTTATAGGTATACTCCAACTTTATTAAAAGTTTGCTCTAGAGACTTATTAATTGTCATTGCATATCTAATCTTAATGGAAATTGTCGTCTTTTAATTTCGAATAGAATTTCGTCTTTAGAAAAAGTCAAGTCAATTCGTGGTATTAAATAATATATTATGCACCAAGGGAATAAAGTGGGCTGTGTGCTCCCTGCGCGAGAGTTCGCACAACCCACTGTATTCACGAGTGCAATATACGACTTTTTAACACAACTATCATAAAGTTCGTACTCGTTTCCCACTGAAAAGGGAAAAAATGCTGCATATTGATTCCCTAACCTCACTCTCGTTTCCAGCGCAACGCACTGTTTGTGCCCGAGCTGAAGGCGAGGGCACATGTGCGTGGCGCTGGGGACTAGAGTGGGGGTAGGGAATGAACGTAGCTCTTTTTTCCCACTTCGGCGGGAATAAAGTACGAACTTTATGATGGGATGTGTTAAAAACAATATTCCCAGTCTTATAACCGCTTATAATTTCAACACTAATACAATAATTCATTAATTTTCGTACTATTAATCGAGCACCATTACAAAAACCATCATTCAAAATAATATTTCGAAGAAGAATTACTATAGCACCCTCTTTTAATTGCATTTTGTGAGACGATAAGCCATTTGGTGTTAATTAATTAAAAAATTCCACTGGTATTCTTCTAAATTTTAATCATTATCATTTATAGATGAATCAATACTAATGTACTCTTCTACATATCCTTCTATTTTTAATAATATTTCATTATTAATATTGTGTATATCTTCGTTTTTTGGAGCTGAAATTGCTTTCTTGCGAATCTCATCATCATTCACATTCAATTTTTCACCAATATTTCTGTAATTATATCTTAGTTAATAAAAAATTATTGTGGAATTTAAATTGCTTCCTTCTCTTCAAAATCACAAAAACATTTGCCATCGCCAATACTTAAAAGTTATTGTTTGAATTCCAAATCATTGTCAACTACTCTAAGATTATATTTTAAAGATATGTGCTGAAAACAAAACCATAACTTACTATTTTTGCATAGTATGTGTAAAGTACGTCGATTCGTATCGTTTTCAGTGCGTAAAGCTTCGCTTTACGCATACTATGCGTAAAATTCAACTTTACAGGCACAAGCAATGCGACGACGTGCTTTACTCATATTATAAAAAAAAATATTGTTCGCCGTGCGGGCGAAATCTTTACGACCTCGTGAACGCCTAACACTCGGTGCGTAAATTTCAACTTTACGCCCTAGTGACGAAAACTACTATATTCTACAGTTTTCTATAATTTTTGTACTATTACCGTGTTTAACTACAGGTAATGTTTGTCGAAAATCTCCAGAAACAATCATTACTTTACCTTCAAAAATAATATTATTTTTACAAAAGTCTCTAAATAGTCTGTCCACAGCTTCAAATGCATGTTTTGATGGCATTGTTATTTCATAACAAATAATAACTTGAATATTTTGTAGTTTTTTTCCATACTTCGAACTAGATTTTATATTCCAAGTTGTATCTTCAGTAATATTTAATGGTAATTTAAACGTTACATGTGAAGTTTTTCCATTTAATTATAAATTGGCTGCTATTCCAGTCCAAACTACAGGTAAAATATTGATGTTTTCGTTATTTAAATGCGTAATTAATGAGTTTAATAAATAAATTTTTCCAGTACCTCAGGGCCATCAATAAAAGAACATCTGTCATAATTATAATTATTATCATTTATGCTTTCCATTATGGCATTAAAAATGTTGCGTTGTTTATTTGATGAAGATAGTATGTTAAATAAATTCCTTCGTATTATTTATTCTGATGTATTGGTATATTCATATGTCATTTCATCGTTTTCGTAATCATTAATTTCAGGTAAATTAAAATCGTTTAAATAATATTCGTTTGTAAATAAAATAGCATTAATTTTGTGTAATTCTATATTTTCACCAATGCCTTTGAATAAAGTGGATTGCAAAAATAATTAATCTTTATATTTATCGTATAAGTCTTTCGCAGTAACTGGATCATGGAAATCACAAATGTAAACAAACAGATGACACAAGGCATTTGGAAATTCAATTTGGATAGCTTCTTTTAAGTATTTATCCCATTCCTCATCAGTGATTATTAACTTTCTGGCTATTGCTGATTTATAAATTGTTGGATAGATGACGTTTTGAAATGTTCTTAATTCTTCGGACGATCGAGCTCCTTGAACAGGTAATAATAGCAGTCTTATGAAAAAGCGTTCACGATCCTTTGGATTAACAAAATACATTCTACTAAAAACTGGTTTGTAATTTTTGTTTCTTACTTTCCTTTTTTTTTACGTTGTTCATTAAAAACATAAAAGTTTGCTATATCTGCAAATAAATATTTTCTAACTTCTTGGTCGCTTGCATTTAGTTTGAACCATGCTGTCAATGTTGTATTTAAATGTGTATTTATTGATTCTTCTTCAGAACCTTCTTTAAAATAAACAAATTACTCATTTTCTAAATCGATATATTACGTGAGATAATTTATATATTGAAAATTTAAGTAAACGATACATTGCTTCTGGTGGACTTACATATCTTGTATTTAAAAATTGTTTTATTTCATTATTTTCATTGTGCTTTCGTTTTCGAAGTCACCCATTTTAATAAATGCACAGTTGTGACCTTCAAAACAATATTTAATCAAATATTTTACACATTGAACTGTTGAACAAACTTCTACATTAATCACAATTAAATTTTAATAATAGATAAGGATTTTATGGAACTACAAATCTGTTGTCAGCTTCTGTTTTTTTACTAAACGAAATTTATTGTCCATCATTGCTTTGTCGATAATTTGGACCATTTCTATTAAAATTAGTTTGTTCATTAAATGCTTTAGGAAAATTTTTACAAAATGTTTTGTCTTACTATCCATACAAGGTGAATTCATATTGTGTTTACCACATGTTCCATGTATCATAAACCAAGGAGCGCGGGAGCGCTCCGAAGGCAAGTATAGAAGAAGCCTGAAGGAGCCACTCGTGCTACATGTACATTGAAATGGGTGTGCGAGAAGTTCAATGGGCCTATACACGTCCGCATTAGTTTAAACGATATAACATATTACTCTCAAACAAAAACCATTTCATTGCTCTACTCAAATCAAAAGATTTTATTTAAAAAGATTATTTCGTTCAAAAGATACCGGTTGCCATCTATCTTACGCTAATATATATATACATTTGTTTTAACAGATCTATGGAGCCCTTTTATACACATGAGCATATTTATGGAGCCCGTTTTCTTTTATGGAGCCCGGGTCCCATAAAATATTTTTCTCGGGCGTTTATGGAGCTCGATCTAGAGTCTATAATCCCAGGGTCCATTATTTCTTTAGTCACTTGCCATAGGGATCTCTGGGCTGTAGGTACTAATATACAGGGATGGGCTCCATAAACGTATGGGGGGATAATTATATATATATATATATATATAATACACTTATCGGGATTTATGTAGCCCAAGACTGTATATTAGTACCTACAGCCCAGAGTTCCCTAGGGCAAGTGACTAAAGAAATAATGGACCCTGGGGTTATAGACTCTAGGTCGGGCCGGATAAACTCCTATATTTAGAAAAATTATGAAGCCCGGGCTGCATAATCAAAATCGGGCTCGATAAACCCCTATATATAAAAAAACGGGCTTTATAAACCCCTTTCAAGAAATGTATATATATATATATATATATATATATATATATATATATATATATATATATATATATATATATATATATATATATATATATATATATATATATATATATATATATATATATATATATATATATATTTATCTGGAACGGTTCGTTCCGGCACGTTTACACTGTACATCGCTGTTATTTCCGGGACGCGCTGTTTTTTCCGGGACGTCCCGGAAATTTTTCTGTACGTAAGCATTATTTCTGGGACGCGTCTAGAGTCAATAACCCCAGGGATATTATTTCTTTAGTCACACGCTTATATAGGGAACTCTGAAGAGATAAACTATAGGACCCTGTAGATTACCAGAAATAACGTGTATAGGTCTTTATATATATATATATATATATATATATATATATATATATATATATATATATATATATATATATATATATATGGGTAACTTCATGTCAAGTGTGCCAGGTCAAAATTTTGAAATTGCTCAAAATTTTTTACTAGTTCCAAATTAGCCCCAAAAGACAACTCTAGAGTTTTAAAGCAAAATATTCAATCGTTCAAAAGTTAGAATTAATTGAAAATTTGAAAATTTTGAATTTTTCATAAATCTTCAATTTTCATGATTTTTTAACTCAAAACCTTGAAACTTTTTGTGTAGCACATTAAATGGGAAAAAGTTTCCAAATTGTAAGTAGAATTGCTCAGAATTTTTCCAGATTGATGCCAATTATATTCTAATTTATACGTAAGAAAATACCATACAAAATATGCTTAAGGCGGTTGTGACGTGATTAATATCCCTCGACAGAGGCTAAAAATTTGATACAAAATGTTACTTTTAAAATGAGACCTTGATGAAAGTGGAATGCAGACTCAGAAATAAGTAACAGACAATTGAAACTGCGTGTGTGTGTGTGTGTGTGTGTGTGTGTGTGTGTGTGTGTGTGTGTGTGTGTGTGTGTATATATAACAGTTATTTCTGGGAATTATAATGTATATAACTGTTATTTCTGGGACGTGATTGTTATTTCTGGGTATATATATATATATATATATATATATATACATTTGTTTTAACAGATTTATGGAGCCCTTTTATACACATAAGCATATTTATGGAGCCCGTTTTCTTTTATGGAGCCCGGGTCCCATAAAATATTTTTCTCGGGCGTTTATGGAGCCCGATCTAGAGTGTATAACCCCAGGGTCCATTATTTCTTTAGTCACTTGCCATAGGGATCTCTGGGCTGTAGGTACTAATATACAGGGATGGGCTCCATAAACGGATGGACTGTAATTTCCGGGACTACGCTGTTATTTTCCGGACGTTCCGGAATTGCCAAGATATATAAGCGTGTATTCCGGGACCGATCTAGAGTCAATAACCCCAGGGTCATTATTTCTTTAGTCACGTTAACATAGGACAACTCTGAGATAATAAACTATAGGACCCTGTATAATCCCGGAATAAACGGTTGGGTGTACTTATATATATATATATATATATACACACAGTTTCAATTGTCTGTTACTTATTTCTGAGTTTGCACTCCACTTTCATCAAGGTCTCGTTTTAAAAGTAACATTTTGTATTAAATTTTTAGCCTCTGTCGAGGGATATTAATCACGTCACAACCGCCTTAAGCATATTTTGTATGGTATTTTCTTACGTATTAATTAGAATATAATTGGCATCAATCTGGAAAAATTCTGAGCAATTCTACTTACAATTTGGAAACTTTTTTCCATTTAATGTGCTATACAAAAAGTTTCAAGTTTTTGAGTTAAAAAATCATGAAAATTGAAGATTTATGAAAAAATTCAAAATTTTCAAATTTTCAATTAATTCTAACTTTTGAACGATTGAATATTTTGCTCTAAAACTCTAGGGTTGTGTTCTGGGGCTAATTTGGAATTAGTAAAAAAATTTTGAGCAATTTCAAAATTTTGACCTGTCACACTTGACATGAAGTTACCCATATACATTTCTCCAAAGGGGTTTATAAAGCCTGTTTTTTTTATATATAGGTGTTTATCAAACCCGATTTGGATTATGCAGCCCGGGCTTCAGAATATTTCTAAATAGAGGGGTTTATGTCTAAGACCACCGATGCACGAATAAGTGTTATAAATGTATAATGCCACAACTATGCACAGCGCTGGGGAATATTACAAAGTGTACCTTGTGTTGTAGGACATTTTTTAGTGACGATTATTTTCAAAATCATTTTAAAAGAGGATCATTCAACAAGAATAAGAATGTATGTGATAAAATGAAACTATGTAAAAAGTGCTTTAAAATTGTCCTTGAAACAAATCGCCGTGGTGTAAAACATGAATGCGATGTTTTGTATTGTAACACATGCAGATTAAGATTGACGCTACGACATCTGTGTTACATTCAACCTATTAAATTGAGAGAAACAGCGCGAAATGATTTATTCCTATTCTACGATTTTGTGACTCAACAGACAATGTCAGTGTTAGGTGACGAAGATAGAAAAATCCATATTCCAAATTTATGCTTTATACAACAAACGTGTACTCATTGAGAGTACTCTGTACTCAGAGGCATAATACTCCAATTTTATGGTTGTTTTTGGCACGGATGCCCTCGTTGTTTTAGGATCAATAAGGATACAGCTTTGACGTATGGTGATTCGATGGATGGTAGATACGAAAGAACAGTAGCTATTAGCGACAAGATAAGGTCAAGCAATTACGAGTTAATTGAGAAATGGGAATGTGAGAAATGGGAACTGAAGTCTCCCAAGATGATCAACTTCAGCGCTTTGTTCGAAAAAACGTCAATAGTGTGAAACGAAAAGTTTTGGAGGCGCGAGATGCTTCTTTCGGTGGACGTACAGGTAACACCCTTAAAATGTTCGATTGCAAAGGTGGAGAAAAGATCAAGTACGAGGATGTATGTTCGCTGTATCCGTATATCTGTAAACGAGGTAAATTTACCGTTGGTCATCCCAAGATATACGTCGGCGAAGAAGATTGCCGTCAGTTCTTAGGAACATACAGAGGCATCTCTCGAGTGATCGGCTTACTAATGTGTGAAATATTTAATACGGAATTAAGAGCGGACGAAGTTGCTTTTTTCCTTGATTTGAAGGTAGGGTAGAGGTGCTACTAAGATTCGCGACAAATATTTCATATTTGTCATTTTTATATTGTTAAAATTTTATTTTATATAGAGATACAATATAGTGTATTGTATATCCTTTCAGAACGTTTATTGATACTTCAAATTTTAATTGATTTTAATGACAAGGATCTGATCACACAATAGTGTAATATCATTATTTGCATTTGTAAATGAAAATGTCAATGTGGAGAAAATATTATAATTTAATTTAGACTTTCAATTAAATGGGATATGGAACATGGTAAATTTTTAACAATATACAATTTCCTGGAAATGACTGACTATAATCAAAATTATCGAAATTTTGATATAAAAAGCAGTTTGAAGCGACTGAATTTTACCACGCTGACGCGACACAATTTTTTTACCGTTGACACGGTACTTTTTTATTTAGTTCACATTTAAGTATTTTCTCCGTGATAAGAATTTTTTTTAAGTATGTAAAG
Organism: Torymus aiolomorphi; assembly: GCA_036365515.1. Lineage (NCBI taxonomy): Eukaryota > Metazoa > Arthropoda > Insecta > Hymenoptera > Torymidae > Torymus > Torymus aiolomorphi. Next base: position 102,346,266 of record CM070876.1, on the reverse strand, counting down.
GAATCGAATCTGAAATAGTAGATTTGAGAGTGTAGGCCTTCAAATATATAAGAAATTTTTAATACTCCAAACACGAAAATGTGATATTATTATATCACATTTTCGATGAACGTGATATTATTATTTTCGATGAATGTGATATTATTATATCACAGTTTCCTCCAAACACAAAAATTGAATATTATTATATAAAAATTAAATAAAAAATAACATCCTAGTAAATGTAATAAATTATTATGCCTATTAAAATATTATACCTATTTTAATAATACTGTACATTTGTATATTGCGTTAACGGAAAGAACTGAATTTGAATCAACCGCGCGACGAGGGAACAAACCTACTCCCTCTCGGCGCAGCCGCAGTAGACGCATCTTCAAGTCGTTTACGCGCCGAGCAAACGACGCTACCTCTCAAATTTTATTTATTTTTTTTATTGCGTTTACAAACATTTTTGCTAACATATAAAAGTCTTCCCGCGTGTATTAATGTTCAAGGAATATTATGCGACAATTTTTACACCGATTCAATAAAAATTCGAAGCGTAATGTGTGCAGAAAAATTCGCGGTCCCTGATTGGCTATTGCCTATTTCCGCCGCAGGGGTGGAGAACTCTTAAGCATATAGCTTACGTAGCGTTCGCTGCTATCCTCCGCACGAGACGGTTGTATGAAAGAGAGAGTGCTGTACAAGGGATATGAATAAAGTTCATATTGTTTGTCTCCTAATTAAGAGTGGCTTATTTGAACAAACCTATCAACTATTTTAACATGGTAGCAAATCAGTGGTTAAACAAGGTGGTGCTAGTGCAATCAGCCACGGGCAGTTCGAGTTTCCCGTACAACTCACATGTCCCATTTCAGGGAGATAGAGAACAAAGGTAAACGCATGGAGTCGGACGAAGAATCTCTAAACACAGAAAGTGAAGAAGAGTTTTTTGATACAGAGAACAGAGAAGTAAAAAAGGAAGGAAGCATACAGGAAATTGTTAAGACACCGATTTTTGATGGACAAGAGTACAACAGTTGCAAGAAACGCATGATGATGTATTTAAAAATGAAAAAGTGTGATATTGTAGTTATACGTGCAAAAGTGGAAGGGGACAAAGTTGAGTCGGACGAGAAAAACTTACAAGCCATAAATTATATATATAGTGCAATTTTAAATAAACAAATGGAGTTGATATGTGATAAAGAAACGGCTTTTGATATTATGAGAAAATTTGACAGTACGTATTTAAAAGAATCGACAGCTCTCCAAATAATTTGCAGAAATAAATTGGAAAAGATGAAATTAAGAGACTAGAGTAATTCTATGGAATTCTTTAACAAATTTGAAAAATCAGTGAACGATTTAAAAGAAGATGGTACAAATGTGACGGAGAAAGAAAAAATGAATTATATGTTGAGGACATTGCCGGATTTGATGAGTCATATAGGAGATTTAATCGATGTGTTGATAGAAGAAGAACAAAACGTGGAATATCTTAAGAATAAGATTAAAATGGCTGAACTAAAAGGAAAAAGTGAAAGTGGAAATTCAAAGTCGAGCGCTTTTATGTTCGAAAAAAAGAATGAATATAAGAAAAAGATATGTTATGTATTTGGTGGTTTTGGACACATACAGTACAATTGTCCTATGAAAGCGAATGCCGGGAGAAATTGCTGGAATAGCGGGACACCGCACCGAGGAGGCGGCAGAAGCTATAACGCATAATAGCGAGGAGGTGTTAGTAAACACGAGACTAGCCAGCAGCGAGGAGCAAGTTTCAACATGCGGGGAAGGAGCGGTTACAGCCAACGTGGCCGAAGAATGAGAGGCGATGAGAGGAGCAGTCAAGGTCATCAGAACGAGGAGAATACAGAAGCGTTTAGCACCTCAGTAGAGATGTGGTGTGCCAATACTGAAAAGGGTAATGTAAATGAAAATAAGATAGAGTGGATTTTTGACAGTGGTTGTACAGACCATGTTCTAAAATCTATAATAGGAATAATAAATTAATAGCTATAGCTTGAAAAAAGGATAGAATTTATAAAATGTCAAGTTATTTAAAGAAAGATAGAGAGTCTAATATAGTAAGAAAAGATAATATTAACCCATTAACGCGCAAATGCACATTTTTGTGCACACATTTTCAAGCACAGAATTCTATTGGAAAAACAAAGTCATTTTTATCCAAAATCCTACATAAGGGGTTTTCGAGGGTGCTCTTTCAGAATCTGCAACTTATTTTGTAAAAAAAAGTCAGTAAGTGTATTATTTTTGAGTTTTTTTAAAAAAAAAGTCAAAAAATTTAATAAAATATTTTTTTCAAATCAATTTTTGTTACTGTTTCTGTTTTTGGATAATCATATTACCGCCAGAAATCGCGGTCCGAATGTCTGGCGTTTCCAAAACACTGGTTGTGAATCTTTTTTCCCCTTTTAGCTTTTCCAAAATGGCGGATTTTGTGAAACAGCGTAATGTTAAATTTCATGATTTTTTTTCTCGAAATGTATGAACTTAACGAAAAAATGTTATAGAACAAAAAATGCTTAGAATCACTCAAAAAATACGTATGAATTTTTTCAGAAGTTTTTGAACCAATTTTGAATTTTTTAATTTTTAACATTTTTGAAAAATCAAAAAATGTCCCAAAAACTTCTGAAAAAAAATCATACGTGTTCTTTAAATGATTCTAAGCACTTTTTATTCTATAAAATTTTTTCGTAAAGTGTACTTTTTTCGAGAAAAAAAATTTTGAAATTATGCGTTACATAAACACACAAAACATTGAATGGATTGAAGACTGTATAATCATCACTCTGCCACTATAAATATGTAGTAAAATATAGCGTTGCCCAGTTCTAACCATGGGGAGGTAGACGATGCAAGAGAACCTTCTTCTTTTTTTTTATATATTTTTTTTATGTTTTATATTTTTTATATTTTTTATATTTTTTATATTTTATTCTATTCTTTTGAATGTATAGAGAGAAAACAGTTTTTACAAACACGTAAACCACACACCTTGGAGAGCTTTCTAGTTCTTAAAGAACATTTCTTAAAGAAAGTTTGTTAGAACAGTTTCTTTGACTTGCGGACTGAACGACATTACTGAATTTGTCATTACATGTTTTTTTTTCCAAATAGCTTTTAGCAATAGCCATACAAACATCTTTAGTACCTATTTTTTTGCTCTTACCTGCTGTTGCAACATTGTACAAGGCAGTGGGTCGCTTGGGTCATTTTTATCGGAGGTATCCAAATAGCAATTACCAACGCCGCTGTCTTGTACAATGTTGCAACAGCGGATAAGAGCAAAAAAATAGGTACTAAAGATGATTATATGGCAATTGCTAAATGCTATTTGGAAAAAAAAACATGTAATGACAAATTCAGTAATGCCGTTCAGTCCGCAAGTCAAAGAAACTGTTCTAACAAACAATGTTCTCTAAGAACTAGAAAGCTCTCGAAGGTGTGTGGTTTACATGTTTGTAAAAACTGTTTCCTCTCTATAGATTCAAAAGAATAGAATTAAATATAAAAAATATAAAAAATATAAAACATAAAAAAATATATAAAAAAAAAGGAGAAGGTTCTCTTGCATCGTCTACCTCCCCGTGGTGAGAACTGGGCAACGCTATATTTTACTACATATTTATAGTGGCAGAATGACGATTATACAGTCTGTAACAGGGCGAATAGTTTTCGGAGCGAGAGAGTTTTCGGCAACGCCGAAAGCTTACCTGTATGCTCTCTCTCTCGCTCACACTGCTCCGCAACGACGATGCCTTCCTCGGCGCTGCTCGTCGAGGACGATGCTCGCCTACGTTGCGGCTCGAGCGGCGTCCTGGCAGATTTGCCGGCTCTGCGCGCGCTCGGTGCAATGCCGTTCGCTGACTGTGTACAACCGTGTAACTCAGAAGTTACCCGGGAATTTTAATCTCGTGTGTGTGACTCTACGCGTTCCTTAATGAAGGGGAAAACACGCGCGAGTACCTGGGGCTCAGATGATCGCCGAGGAAGTCGGCGATCCCGCGGAGGCGGCGGTATCCGAGGTACTCGTAGGAATAACGGCGGAAGGGAAGGGGGCGAAATAACAATTCGCGAACTCTTAATTAAGAAGTATAAAAGACCGTTTTATTGTCTAATCATAAGAGGAGTTTACAAAAGAACAGGATAATGAGCGCGCCGCGGTCTCTACTTCTCGCGAGGACGAAATGCCTCGCGAGTCGCACGCGTCGCGGATGTCGCGCGCAGATACACTCCCGGAGACGAGGTGCACCACCCGTCTCCGACGCTCTCTACCTCGCGCGTCGAGGTAGAGTCTCGCTCGCGCGTAGGGGGCCTGCAGGCACTAACCTTACTTATGTGTCGACGGAGTCCGGGCTAGAGCCGTCTCGTTCTCTCTCGCGCACGACGATGAGGACCTCCTCCGTAGCCTTGCTCCCTCTCCTTTCTTTCTCTCTCTTCTTTCTCTGTCTTCTTTCTCTGTCTTCTTTCTCTCTCTGCTTTCTGCGTGCGCGCACCGAATCGGCAGAAAATCGACTGATCGTTCTCGCGCGCACCGTTGCCGATCCGCCCTCCTCGCGCCTGCGCATCCCCGCTTCGCTCCTCGATGGCTCGAGTGCGTGGTAGTTCGCCCGCGGATTCCGAACTTCGTTACACCCCCCTCCCAGACGCGACGTACTACCCCCTGGTCGGCGCTCTGGATGCATAACATGCGAAGTTCGCACGCGTGGATGGTAAGGGCATGCTAGGTTAGGAGCGGAGGTGGGAGAAAGAAAAATAAGGCGAAACTAGTATCAAAAAAATACGGCCCGTCCAGGCCTTATACTGCCGCGCGAGACTGCGTCCGCGTCCGCGAGGGTAGTATAGTCGTCGGATCGAGAGTATTCGCCTCGTTGCGTGAGCCTTTGGGTCGTCCGCGCGATTTCGCAGCGAGGTTCTTTGATGGGCTCGCCGCTATCACGCGTATAGCAGTCGGCCTTACTACAAGCCGTACCGCCTTCCTTGGACGACCCGGGTTACGCCTGGGGAGAGCAGTAGGGGCACGTAAGTTTTCCGCTTCGCTCGCTGGGTTCTCAAGCGGTACGCGATCGGAGATGGCTGCGGCGCCGTCGTTTCCGCGATCTACCTGCGAGTTATTCTCGCTGTCGCTCGCTACTGGCGGGTCGCACATCGCCACAATCGCTGCGCTATCCCTCGGCGGTTGAGGTTCTTCCTCCGGCTCCTCATCTGAAGGCGTTACACCCACGTAAGGCTTCAGATGCTCGGCGTGAACTAATTCCTCATCGTTTGCGTCGAGCGCGCGTATGCGATAAGTGTTAATGCCGATTTTGGCTATTATCGCATACGGCCCCGCGAATTTCGGTGCCAGTTTCGCCGAGATTCCTTGTGCGGCAGACGATAGGATCCGGTTTCTCTTCCAAACATAGTCTCCTGCTTGGAAGAGGGGCTCGCGGTGTTTTGCATCATAATAATGCGCTTGCCGCTCTTGTTCGCCGTCGATTATTTGGAAGAGTACTGCGCCGATGCCTGTATCACTCGCGTCTGTTTGAAGAACGAATTGTTCTTCAAATTGCGGGCGAGACAGAATTGGAGCAGACGCAACAAAAGCCTTAATCTGATCGAAAGCTACTTGTTGTTCCTCTGTCCAATCGTAGCGGCGGTCTTTTTTGGTGAGTCGGGTTAGTGGCTCGGCCATAGCAGCGAAATCTTTTAGGAACTTCCTGTACCACGAGGCCATTCCTAGAAAACGCCGAAGCTGTTTTAGGTTCCGTGGTTCAGGATAGCTTATTATCGGCGCGATTTTCTCGGGATCGGGACGAAAACCGGCCCGATTAACGAGTACGCCCAGGTAGCGAACTTCCGTCTGGCCAAACACACTTTTCTCTCGGTTAATAGTGAGATTAGCCTCCTTTATTCGCTTGAGAACGTGGCCAAGCCACTTTACGTGTTCTTCAAAGGTCTCGGTGACAATGATTATATCATCGAGATAGGGGAAGGCATAGGGTTCCATTTCAGGACCGATAACCTTATCGATTAACCGCTGAAATGTTGCACCTGCCTGCGAGAGGCCATACGGCATGCGCGTGAACTGGAATAATCCCAGTCCAGGCACCGTGAACGCCGTTAATGGGCGAGATTCTTCCTCCAGCGGAATCTGGTGATATGCGCTGCTTAAGTCCAGAGTCGAAATATATTTTGCGCCTTGTAGCTTCCGCAAAATCGCGTCCATATATGGGGGCGGATATGCGTCAGCTCTGGACACGGCATTCACCTTCCGGAAGTCGATGCAGAATCGATATTTCTCGGGCGCTTTCCGCACCATTACTACTGGACTCGGCCAAGCACTGGTCGAGGGCTCGATTATACCCGCCTCCAGCATCTCTCGTACCTGAGAGTGCATGATCTCCTCGAGTTTCTTGGAGACGGGGTAATATTTCTGTTTGACCGGCCGAGCCGAGCCAACAGAAATCGCGTGTTCGGCCCACGTCGTGCGGCCGAGAGGTTCATCCGTCTGGACGAGCAACTGGTCGAGGAGTTCTTGGAGTTGTTTCTTCTGCACCCCCGACATCTCCTCGAGACCGATCGAAGCTAGCTCCAGAGTTTCGCCAAGAGAAACGCTGGCTACTTCTAAATCTACCGTTTGCCCTGACGCGCTCACGGTCAGCTGATTTTTCACTGCATCGTGAATCATTCCGAATGTCCGAATGAAATCAGCGCCGAGGTAGCACTCTAAGGTTTCGTCCGCGAGCACGGCGACACGAATCTCCTTTTTTATGCCTGCTACCTCGAAGGGGAGCATTACATACCCGCGATCGCCACTGTATGACCGCCGGGGACTTTTGCTTTCCTTCCGTGGCTTGATAATAGCGGGCTACGGCACGCGGATGCTAATTGCAACCCGATCGAACCCATCACTGTTCGTGCCGCGCCCGTATCATATAAAGCGCGTATTCGGAAACCCCCGACGTTAACTTGGAGCCACCATCTGGCCTCCTCGTCGGGGTTAGCGATCGGTGCGTTCTCTACGCTGATCGCTGTAGCTGATGTTGCTGATTCGTCGCGCGGCTCCTCCTGAACGGTGGAGGCCGCGACGGCGATTTCGGAGGGAGTCTTCTTGAGTGCGGGCGTCGTATAGACTCCTACTACGCACCCGATTTCCCGTTTCCCGCACACGTGGGACAATTGTACGTCCGATAGCCAGGCAGACCGCAGCCGTAACAATGAATACCCTCACTGTTACCCTTCGGTTTCACTGCACTGCTATCGGGCGATTTTTTCCTTTCTGTTTGCCGAGGCCGCGGGTCGCGCTTCGGCGAGCCGCCTGCTGACTCTCTCTTTTCTCCTCTCCCTCCCTTCTTTTTCCCCTTGGCGGGAGAAGGTTTTCGAGCGGGCGGTGGAGTCTGCTTCGGGTGCAGCGCTGGCTGTAGCGCCAGCCTCACCTCTTCCGCGAGCATTTTGGACAGAGCTGCGATCCAATTCTGTCCAGTTCCCTCCGTTACCGGCGGGTTCATATGCCCTGGAAGTGCGGCAACTTTCAGTGGCGTATGTTTTTCTTTCTTTCCCCGGGGGTTATAGGCAGCCTCGGGGAGGAGGCTCTGTTCCGGAGGCGGTGGTTCTCGATAAGATTTTTCCGCCTCGAGAGTAAGCTCGGCCTCGACACTCAATTCCAATAGCGTGTCGATGTCCTCGAAATCAACTCTCCTCACCATGCGTTGGAGATCTGGCCGCAAATTGCGATGTAAGGTGTCCAACTGGTGAGAAAGTGGGAGAGGTGGCTCGATCTTTTTCATGATCGAGAGTAGGCAGGTGATGAAGTCGCGCACCGGTTCTTCTCTCCCCTGTGTGCGCGCTGTTGCCTCCTGCAGCACGCGTTGTTGGAATCTGCGGTTCGCGCCGTACCATTTACGTGCTGAAGCGCAGAATTCATTCCACGTGGACCAGCTCGTCTTATTATTCTGGTACCACGTGGCGGCGACTCCCGCGAAGAGTTCGGAGAGAGAACTTAACATCTCTTCCTCTGACATCTTCGCGAGGCTTCGGCATTCATCGACACGGTTTAAAAACACGTCGATGCTCTGCCCTTTCTCGCCGGTATACTTCAGCCCCCATTTTCGCGCGATGTTGCCGACGTCTCGCTGATTATTTCGGTTTTGCACCGTATGTCGCGGAGTGCTGGCATCAAGCGCGTTTGGGTCGCTGCGCAAATCTCTCGAATTCATCCGATTCGGGAGACCCCCCCCCTCCCAGGCTCCGCCTAATAGACGATTGTGCGGCATCCCTTGGGGGGGAATGAGCGATTGGCAAGACGTCGGTGGTGTATGCAGATAGGTGTCCTGCTCTTCCGGATATCTGAATGTCAGGGTATCCTGGAAGCCCACCTGACGTTGCCCGCTCTGCGCCTGGTCTAATCGCGTGCTGCACGCAGCTCCTTTTGTCGCTAGCTGCGTGAAGCTCTCCATTGCTAATTGCAATTTGGACTGATTGTCCGAGAGTTGCGTGACCTTCTGCGTGAGTTGCATTAAAAATGCCCTCAATTCCGCAGGGATTGGCAGATCCTGCGTTTCCGCCGTTGCTAGGGTGTGCTGTTGTGGGTGGAGGGTTGTACTTGTCTCCCTCTCCTTAGATCCGTCTTCTCGATCCGTCTCGTTCTCCGTTGTTTCCGCTGGTTCCTGTTCCATCGAGCTTCTTTCCGCTGCGCGCGTCTCGATTTCGAGACGCGTCCGTTCCAGCTTGAGTTTTACGACGTTATCGTCGCGGACATACTCAAGTGGATGCGGTTCATTCTCGTCTGAACCGCGTGCCCATGGCGTCTCGATTTCGCCGTTGCAGACTCTATCGATGAACGTTTGACGGAGGTTTGCTCTCGCTACCCACGTCGTGTGTTCATCGAGGTCTGCATTTGTGGCGATGAACTCGTCTGCCGAGTAATCCCCGAGCAGCCATCTGCTCGCGCGATCTAACTCTTGAAATCGCGCGCCAGATGTTTTCAACTCCATCGCCTTGAGATATCTATCTATCTCTTCCAGTGAGAGGCACATACACCAATTCTCGAGTGTTAGTTGTGCCGCCATATTGGTTTCTCACTGGAATATTTATGCGAAAGAGAAAGAAAGAAAAAAAAAATATGAAACAGAAGAGCGAAAAAAAACTGATCGCAAGTAGATTTTTCGGCTCGTTCGCTCCGCAATTTACAGCGTGTTGTTACTCAGTGCGTCGATTGAGTGCGCCTATTTCCCTAATCCTTGGGCGCTTACAATCGCGAGTTACAGAAGAAAAAAAACTAAACTGTTTCTGAATCTGTCGCACTGAGTAAATTCGCGAGCAGAAACGACAGCGAAACACGAAAAGAGTGTTACGCTTAAATATTTACTTCGCGTTGTATTTATTTTTACGAAAATTTACAATGAAGAACGAGAATAATTTTCGTCCACGCGGCCAAAATCTTCTCGCAAAACTTTAGTCTGCGAGAAGTTCGCCTTCTCTTTCCACCGCAAAATAATAAAATAAATTGTGGAAAGAGGGTGCGTTCGGCAATTGTGTCGCGCGATAAAATTCGGCGACACCCCGTTTAAAAGTCGTTGAAAGAAAACAATTCACTCGAAAAAAGAATTTTGAGTGCCTTAAATTGCAGGGTATTCTACAAAAAGTGCAGACGTAGAAAGAAATCGCGCTTGCTTTTCCCCTGATTTTGTTGCTCCTATATAACAGCGAATATATCAAAACCAAAATCTTCTCGCAAAACTTTAGTTTGCGAGACGTTCGTTTTCTCCTTCCACTACAAAATAATAAAATAAACTGTGGAACGAGAACACGTTTGGTATTTGCGTCGCTCGTCAAAATACGGCGACGCTTTATTTAACCGTTACTAAAAAAAACAAAATTTTCTTGCACACGTGAGGCTATAATAAAGGGCCACACGAAAGATAGAAAACTTGCTGATTTCCAAAAAACAATAAGGCGGAGAGAGATTAAATGGTTGAAGAAAGAAGGAAGGAAAAACCAAAAAAAAATTTTAAATTTCCTTCCAAAATCACAAAAAAAATTTTAAATTTATTCTCAAAAGTACTAAAAACACAAAAAAAAAATTTTATTAATTATTATTATTTATAATTTTTATTAGTTATTATTATTAATAATTTTTATCCCTTTAAGTTAATAATTTTTAGTTTGCAATTCTAATAATTTTTAATTTTTATTGTTAATAATTTTCCTTAATTGATTAATTATTGTTGGATTATTACCAACAATAATCTCTCTTTCCGTCTTTTGCTATTTATCCGAGCAAACAAATAAGGTTTTAGAACGATTGAATATATCTCCTAGTTGTTTAGCTATATCGCTAAACGACTTACTAATTGATTATAAACCGAATTAGTATGAGGGAAAAGCAAAACTACGAACCTTTGTGTAAATGGGCCTATATATCGCGAGATCCGAATTATTTTCGTTTCTGCTCGCGATATAATACTTGTTGTCGAAAAGTATTTTCGTGGACTTAGAATTGCCTACGACACTCTCGCACACATACATACACTCTCACGGTCGAACGATCGCGGTGTCGGCTGTGTTGCGAGCCCGCGCGTGTTTACAAACACGCGCCGCGCGCTATCCTACTGTACCTATCCACACGTACGGGCGCCAGTTGTAACAGGGCGAATAGTTTTCGGAGCGAGAGAGTTTTCGGCAACGCCGAAAGCTTACCTGTATGCTCTCTCTCGCTCACACTGCTCCGCAACGACGATGCCTTCCTCGGCGCTGCTCGTCGAGGACGATGCTCGCCTACGTTGCGGCTCGAGCGGCGTCCTGGCAGATTTGCCGGCTCTGCGCGCGCTCGGTGCAATGCCGTTCGCTGACTGTGTACAACCGGGTAACTCAGAAGTTACCCGGGAATTTTAATCTCGTGTGTGTGACTCTACGCGTTCCTTAATGAAGGGGAAAACACGCGCGAGTACCTGGGGCTCAGATGATCGCCGAGGAAGTCGGCGATCCCGCGGAGGCGGCGGTATCCGAGGTACTCGTAGGAATAACGGCGGAAGGGAAGGGGGCGAAATAACAATTCGCGAACTCTTAATTAAGAAGTATAAAAGACCGTTTTATTGTCTAATCATAAGAGGAGTTTACAAAAGAACAGGATAATGAGCGCGCCGCGGTCTCTACTTCTCGCGAGGACGAAATGCCTCGCGAGTCGCACGCGTCGCGGATGTCGCGCGCAGATACACTCCCGGAGACGAGGTGCACCACCCGTTTCCGACGCTCTCTACCTCGCGCGTCGAGGTAGAGTCTCGCTCGCGCGTAGGGGCCTGCAGGCACTAACCTTACTTATGTGTCGACGGAGTCCGGGCTAGAGCCGTCTCGTTCTCTCTCGCGCACGACGATGAGGACCTCCTCCGTAGCCTTGCTCCCTCTCCTTTCTTTCTCTCTCTTCTTTCTCTGTCTTCTTTCTCTGTCTTCTTTCTCTCTCTGCTTTCTGCGTGCGCGCACCGAATCGGCAGAAAATCGACTGATCGTTCTCGCGCGCACCGTTGCCGATCCACCCTCCTCGCGCCTGCGCATCCCCGCTTCGCTCCTCGATGGCTCGAGTGCGTGGTAGTTCGCCCGCGGATTCCGAACTTCGTTACAAGTCTTCAATCCATTCAACGTTTTGTGTGTTTATGTAACGCATAATTTCAAAATTTTTGTTCTCGAAAAAAATACAAAATACACTTTACGAAAAAATTTTATAGAATAAAAAGTGCTAAGAATCATTCAAAGAATAAGTATGATTTTTTTCAGAAGTTTTTGAGACATTTTTTGATTTTTCAAAAATGTTAAAAATTAACAAATTCAAAGTTGGTTCAAAAACTTCTGAAAAAATTCATACGTATTTTTTGCGTGATTCTAAGCATGTTTTGTTCTATAACATTTTTTCGTTAAGTTCATACATTTCGAGAAAAAAAATCATGAAGTTTAACATTACGCTGTTTCACAAAATCCGCCATTTTGGAAAAGCTAAAAGGGGAAAAAAGATTCACAACCAGTGTTTTGGAAACGCCAGACATTCGGACCGCGATTTCTGGCGGTAATATGATTATCCAAAAACAGAAACAGTAACAAAAATTGATTTGAAAAAAAAATTTTATTAAATTTTTTGACTTTTTTTTTAAAAAACTCAAAAATAATACACTTACTGACTTTCTTTTTACAAAATAAGTTGCAGATTCTGAAAGAGCACCCTCGAAAACCTCCTATATAGGATTTTGGATAAAAATGACTTTGTTTTCCCAATAGAATTCTGTAATTGAAAATGTGTGCACAAAAATGTGCATTTGCGCGTTAATGGGTTAAAATGACATTAAAGGAAAAATGGCATAGAACTTTGGGGCATGTTAATTTTAACTATTTGAAGACTATGTGTAAAAATCATGTTTTAGACGGTTTACCTAGAGAGTCAGAGACAGGCTATTCCAAACGTGATGCGTGTATTGAAAACAAAATGCGTAATATTCCTTTTAAAAATAATAGAATGAGAATGGAAGATATTTTAGACATAGTCCATACAGATTTGAATGAACCACACAATACAGTAGGTTTAAAGGAGACAAGTATTTTCTCACTATTATTGACGATCATAGTAAATTGGTAAAAATTTATGCAATTAAGTCTAAAGATGAAGTTTATGATAAATTTGTTGAATATATTAATTTGGTAGAAAATAAAACAGGAAGAAAAGTAAGGAAACTGAGATGCGATAATGGTACCGAGTACTTGAACAAAGATATGTATAGATTATTTAGAGAAAAGGGAATTGAGGTAGAACCATGTCCACCTTATGTACATAAGTTAAATGGTACCGCTGAAAGGTATAATAGAACAGTAATGGATAGTGCAGGGTGCTTATTAGCTGAATCTGAGATAAGGTACTGGCCAGAAGAAGTGTGTGCCGCAGCATATCTAAAGAATATAATAATAGCTAATACGTCAGAAAGAAATAAGTCACCTTATGAGATATTTTTTAATGAAAAGCCAGATCTAAAATATTTGAAATTATACGGAAATAATGTATTTGTTAGAGTGCCTGAGCAGAAAAGAAATTCTAAATGTAATAGGAAAGCGGATTTAGTAATTTTGATAGGCTATGATGTAGTAGGTTATAGAGTTTTGATTGGAAATAGAGTCATTGTAGCGAGGCATGTTGTTGTCATTAAGGAAGACATAGAATGCATAGGTTTAAATGACAGAAATTTAGAAAAGGAGAATTTAAATGAAAGCTATGAACAGGATGAAAATGTAAATGATAAAGAAAATAAAAATTTAGAAGATGCAAATAAAAATGATTAAAATGAAGATAATAATGTACCTGAATTAAGAAGGTCTGAAAGAAAGATTGAAAAACATAGTAGATTTGATGATAACTTTGTATATAATGGATGTATATATGTAAATTGTTGTAGTGCTAGTAGTCCAGTAAATTTTAGAAAGGCTATTGAAAGGGATTAGTCTAGTTTTTGGGTAGATGCTATGAATAAAGAGATGAATAGTTTAAAGAAAAATAAAACATGTTAATATGGATTTATACTAAGAAAAGTCGAAATGTATATAAAGCTAGAATTGTAGTGAGAGGTTATCAACAGACAGATGTTATGGATGATATTTATTCACCTGTTGCGATAACACAAACTTTGAAGATATTTTTATCATATAGTTGTTAAAATGGATTGTTAATTGAACAAATGAACGTTGAGACAGCGTTTTTAAATGGAAAAGTTATGTCGAAAATATTTGTAAAACAGCCGAAGGGTATGAAGACGGTACAAATATAGTTTGCGTGAGAGTCCAAGAGCTTGGTACGAGTACCTTGATAGTTATTTAAGTTCTTTAGGATTTGTTTAAATTAGATAGACAAAATTTAGATTTGATAAAAAGTATGTTAAAAGAAAAATTCCAAATGAAAGATTTAGGAAAAGTAAGTCCATAATATTTGGGTATTAATATTGAATATGATGAAAAGAAAAACGAAATGTCATTAAATCAGGAAAAGTATATCGAATCATTAGCTAAAAGGTATAGCATTGATCAAGCAAAATTGTATGAGACTCCAATGGAGCAAAATTTAAAGTTAGAACCTGTTGGAGAGATAGCTGAGAAAATAAAATATACTAATTTGATAGGTGCACTCTTGTATTAGTTCAGGGACTAGATTAGATGTGAGTTATAGCGTTAATTATTTAAGCAGATTTGAGAATTGTTTTGATAATATGCATTTAAAATATGCTTTAAGAATTTTAAAATATTTATATTCTACTAAAGATTTAAAATTGAGATATAAGAGGAATGATGAAATAGATATTCTTGAATGTTATGTTGATGCTGACTGGGCAGGAGATTGTATAGATAGAAAATCGACTAGTGGATATATTGTGAGATTGTATGGTAATATGATTCATTGGAAATCTAGGAAAGAAGGATGTGTTATTAAGTCTTCGACAATATCAGAGTACGTTACACTGTCAGAAGTCGTGAGCGAGATACTATTTGTGAAAGATTTGTTAAGTAGTTTTGATTTAGAAATTAAGAAACCTGTAAATATATATGAGGACAATTCTGGTGCCGTAAGCATAGCTAAATATGGGAATTTTACTAAGAGATCAAAGTACATCGAAGTACATTATCATTGTGTGAATGAAACTTATCTAAAGGGTTTAATAGAAATTGTAAAAGTAAGTTCTGAGAAAAATGTAGTAGATATATTAACAAAGGCTCTTGGGAAATTAAGATTTAAAAAATTGAGAGAACTATTGAATTTAATTTAAAGAATATTGTATTGCGAGAAATATAAATATAAGGAGGCGTGTTAAGGAATAAGGTACATTTATATTAGTGGGAGATAGCATAAGAGAGTAGCGCCTACACGAGTAAAAGTAAGCATATATAGAGATAGTGAGCGGGAACGTCACTTCGCTAATATCCTCTGCACGAGACAGTTGTATTAAAGTGAGAGTGCTGTCCAAGAAACATTAATAATATTTGTTATTGTGTGTCTGTTAATTAAGAGTAGCTTATTTGAACAAACCTATCAACTATTTTAACAACAATATAATTAAAAAGAACGCAAAGGTGGAATATTTGCCGAGTATATCAATGAGTTTTTCGCGCAAAATACTATGGCATCTGGTTTTCCTCCTGGCTGTCTGACCGACCATGATAAAGATAAATACGTAAAAGAATTGGAGGTCAATGAAGATATTAGTTTAAATAAAGACGCATTACAGTATAACGCAGGTCTAAAATCAGTCGCAAAACTATGCCTAAACTCTTTATGGGATAAATCAGGTCAACGTGAGGATATGACACAGACAGTAGTCATTACTAAACCAGAAAGATTGAAAGAGTTACATACCAGTCAAGAAATAGACGTTAACGGAATTATACCAGTCAATGACGGAAAGCTCTACGCCAACTGGTGTTACAAAAACGAAGCTCTGTTGTCATCTCCAATGACAAGTGTTGTGATTGCCGCCTTCACAACAGCACAGGCCTGACTGGAGCTAATCATGTATTTGCACGTTTTGGGAACTCGAGCTCTCTATTACGATATGGATTCTGTTTTTTATGTTAGCAGAGAAGATAGTGGCGAGAACGATTTACAGGCAGGTGTGGCTTTAGGCGAACTCAATGACGAATTGGCTAGTAACGGAAACGGTACGTACATAACCTTCTTTTTATCCGGAGGTCCAAAATTTAACGCGTACAAATTTAAAAAACCGGACGAAAATGAAGAGTACGTATATAAAGTTAAAGGTATAAAGCTAAATTACTCCAATAGCCTAGAAATAAATTTTGACACTCTTCGCGAGATAACCACTTCACCGGGTAGTGAGATATCGCTATCTAATTTTGCTATTCGACGAACAGCATTCCACGAGGTGATAACGGAAAATGAAACATAGACGTGTGAAACCGTGTAGGCAAAGAGAAGATTCGTCGCGTTAAGTAAAAGTTATCCATACGACTACTTTCGCGGTCCATCTACTACTGACACATCAGAGAACCACACCCTGGAAAACTAGTGGCTCTAGTATGTCAACGCAAGGAACGCACTCGTGATTGGTGACGACACAGTGTAAAAACAGCTCATTGACTACCGTTGTGTCTCCATCGTTGTCATTAGCGGTGGCGGCGCACCAGAAAAGGGCTCATTGGCTGCTGGTGCGACCCAATATGCTGATTAGTTGCCGCAGGAAGTACAGCGGCTAAGAGCTAATTAGTCACCGCTGCGCTGGCAAAAGAGCTGCTTTGCTATGAAGCTAGCTTCACCAGAATGCTCGCGGACTCGCGAGTGACCACGCGCCGGGGATACCAACCACGGTTACGAGCTCTTTGGGAGAAGTGTATCAGAGTGTTCAGTCAGTGTGAATTATTGACACGCGCTGGCAATATCCGTGGACTTGTACGTTGAGCGGGGCAAGTGGTTGCCGTAAAACGGTATTTGTTAAAAAATTTCGGAAATACATTGGCCATTTGAGTGAAATCCGCTTCGACCGTACTATTCTTTATTGCGGAGAATGGCAATCGGGATACAGAAATCTGGATAAAGACGATAAATTTCGCGAAGGTCTACCGCAAAACACCGATTGGCTTAACGATCCAAAACCTAAGTTGATCATCATCGATGACCTCATGCGCGAATTGTCCTCTGGAGGAGCCATAGTGAATCTATTTACGAAAGGCAGTCATCACAACTACTTTAGGGTAACTTTTATCACTCAAAACATCTTCCATTAAGGCAAAGGCCAGCGCAATATAACTTAGAACGCTCAGTACTTTGTAATCATTAGGAATTTGCGAGATCCTGCCAAGATACGTCATCATGCTAGACAAGTACAATATATCCTGGAAATCCTCGATTTTTAGAACAAGCCTACCGGGACGCCGCAACATCGCAAGCTTTTGGCTATCTCTAGTTGGATCTGAAGCAAACTACATCGGATAACTGCCGATTTCAAGCGTGTAATTTTTCCGATGATGACTACCAGTACGTGTACGTACCGCGAAAACAACTGACAAACAGTCAAAATCAAGTTCCAATTGTATCGTTGTAATGACTACAAAAACGCGTTATCCTGTTGGTCGAAAAGAGGCTACCGTCTTGGCGGTATTGTACCATTTTAACAAAGAACAACGAAAAGCAGTTTTACAGGAATCTAATGCAAAATTGGTTCGTCGTATTTGCAAGTGAGGCGTTTCACGTCAACTGTCCCAGCGCGCGGCTCGCGAGCCCTAAATCGTGCTATTTCTAACTCATGTTTATGATACTAAAAAGTACTTAAAAAAATTGTTTGATAAGCGTTTTCGACGTATTTTTTCCTCAGCTTTCCAATGATGTAGGTAGTTTTTTCGAAATTTTCCATTTTCATCTTCAAAAACGTTTTCGCATTCTATTTCTCGCAAAAAACATCTCGGGCACTCTTTGGAAAATATCCTTTTCTACGTAAAAAATGCTCAGCTTTTGATCTAGAGGGTCAAAAAAAATATTAAAAATACACTTTTTGAGATATAACATGTTTTGTACTTTTTGAAGGTGAAAATGAAAAATTTTGGAAAAACTGCTTACGTCATTGAAAAGCTGAGGAAAAAATACGTCGAAAACGTTTATCAAACAATTTTTTTAAGTACATTTTAGTATCATAAACATGAGTTAGAAATAGCACGATTTAGGGCTCGAGCGCCGCGCGCTGGGACAATTGACGTGAAACGCCTCAAGTACGCTTTAAACGTATTGATAGATAACGTTCCATTAAGTAAAGGTGACAAGGGTCGGCTGCGTAAGCACGCAGAAGTTTAGCGTAAACTAGCATCACAGAATATCACTTTACAACGAAGAAAAAACATTATAGGCAACGTGGCGGTTTTTTGCTTGCTCTGCTAGCACCACTGATTGGCATTCTTCTTGCTAATCTCGTGAATAAATACAGATGGAACAGGAGAGAAAGATGATTCTCCTACAGCAAGAGAGCGTTGAACGTTTGCAGTCCATGCTCGGAAAAGATAAGATAAAGTCTATGCAAACACCGGGATCGGTGACGAGTAGACTCGATGCTGAAATGAACGAAATATTAAACTCCCCAACATACAAAGACGAGTATGAAAAGTGGACTCTCTACCGTTAAGTTTGACAGCGATATCTTGACTTTAAAGGAACTGAAGGAGGAGATAATTATAAAAATGAATAAAAGAATGACAGTGTCAGCAAATCTAATACGGTGGACGATATTAGCAGCAGGATGAGGAGGAGGTGGAGGAGGAGGAGGAGGAGGAGGGGGGGGGGGAGGAAGAGGAAGAAACCGATGAATGCATTGTCGCAAATATTATCTATACCGTCACGAAAAAGTACAAAGCGAAAGTCAAACAGCTCGTGCGTTGCTTGCGAGCTGGTGGTAAAGTAGTTTGGGAAGCCAACGAGACCATAACAGATGGCACGATTGTGCCCGAAGCCAACATTGTCGATTTGGTGAATGACGCAAGTAGAGATAGAAGAAGGAGTGCTTCGCCTGGGCATTTTCAGTTCGCTGCCGCTCTTCTCCAAACAACTGTGCCCCGACGAAACAAGCGTGTTTGGAACGACGTTACCAGACCCTCATCGAGCAGTGAGCATTCAAAAAACAGTGCTTTTACTACACCACCTCGCGTTCCTACTTTGAGAGTTCAGAGTAACGGCGACAGTGCCGGTGACGAAACAGATTCAACGGAGACCGAAGAAAAAAGAAAGAAGTCATCTGAAAAAAGAAGGTCTCACCGCCACACTCTCAAATACTGTTATGGCGCGGAATGAGCAACACACTGGAGCTGCGCTAATAAAGAAGAAGAACGGGAGATAAACAGCATTCTAGATGCACTCGTTAATTTATTACCATTTGAAATTCATGTATCGCATTACAAATTTTGGGGATCTGGAACTAAGATAGCAGAGCATATCGAACATGGCGACGTTAGAATCAATGTTGGATGAGGCCTACCGACAGCATGATCTAGCTTATGCTGACTCGAATAGTGACAGTCGTCAAGCCAGCCAACTTTTAGCGCGATATGCCTTCTCTCGCATGCTCGCCGAGGAAACGACGTCTGACGAAAGAACAGTCGCGATGATAACAGCTTGCTGCATGGTTAGCAAGATATAGTTTGAAAAATTGATAAAAAATCAAAGCGTGTATAAATATAAAAGGATAAGAGAAAGAAGAAGAAGGAACAGAAACCGAAGGATAAGAAGAAAATATACAAAATAATAATCTCGAACAATGAATGAACCGTTTGAAAAACTTTACTACGAAGCACATCAACCTTCGGCATACGCTGGTGCTGATAAACTTTTGCGAGCTACGCATAAAAAATACGATTGTCAAAGTTTTATTGAATGACTTGAGAGCCAAGAAGTTTATAACTTGCATAGACCTGTTCGACATCGTTTTCCTAGATGTAATTAGAATGTGCGCAATTTCGACGACGTGTGGGAAGCTGATTTAATGGATATGAGATCTATAAAATCTTACAACGATGGCTACAGCTACGTTTTAACTGTTATCGATGTCCTCAGCAAATACGCATGGGTTGAACCTGTCAGACAAATCTCCGAGAAACGTCGCTGATGCTTTTGCACGTATTTTGTCTAGAAGTAACGGACTGAAATCAATATGTCTTCAAACTGATAAAGGTAAAGAATATATTGGCGGAGCGCTGCAGAGGGATTTTTCAAGGTACGGTATAGCGTTTAGAGTGGTACGCAGTCCAGATGTAAAAGCTGCCATTGTAGAAAGATTCATAAGAACTATAAAAGAAAGAACATGGCGGTATTTTACTCATAAAAATACTCGAAGTTATGTTGATGTTTTGCAGAAGATCGTAGAGGCGTACTTATACCAAATATTCGGCGACAAAAATGGTGCCAGCAGTCGTAACACCGTACAATGCAGCCAAAGCTCGTCAATATTAACAAGAGTGATATGTTAATCCTGTTTACAAAATCCTTAAAGACTGCGTTGGTGACTTGGTGCGCGTCAGTCGTGCAAAGAACGTTTTCATTGAAGGATATGAGAGTGGTTGAACACTAAAGATTTCTAAAATTACACGAATCTCATTGACGCGTCCGCCTGCAGTTTATTATTTAGAAACCTTGGCAGGTGAGAAAATTGACGGTTTTTTCTACGCCGAAGAATTATGAAGAGTGCGTAAAAATTTAACTACAGGGGTTTTTGAAATTGATGAAATTTTGAAAACTAGACGCATAGGTTCGTCTAAAGAATATTTTGTAAAGTGAAAAGGATACGGCGATAAGTTCAATTCCTTGGTTAGAGAGAATAAATTGACGAATATATGAAAAAATTTTAAAATGAAAAATCAGTTTTATATTGTGTTGTCGAGCAACAGCAGTATGAATTATTTTACAGAAACTACCACGACACATTTCATCACGCAACTACCTCAGGCAAGACGACTTCAAGGTTCATGGTCAGTCGTGCTTACGGAGGTTCAAACTCCGCTGATGTTTCAACACGTGTTTTCCGAGCATCATGTAGAACAGTTTCGCTAATTCTCATTCCACGCTCGACTCTGGAGACAAAGGCAAAAAATGTTAGTACTACAGCGTCGTTGGTTCGTCCACGAATTTACAGAGATGTAAACATTATAGTAAGCGAGCTAAATAATTTAAACTGTATAGAGAACCATTTGGAATTCGGTGTCGATCCCAGTGGCTACACGGTAGTCTATAGAGTTTGTACAAAGATAACTTGCTCTGAATTCAGTCATCAACTTTATTTATCCAAGAAGTTGCGAAAAATTTTGGGATTCGAAAGCACGGATAGTATTTTTATAAGAGATGAAGAATCAGTAGTAAGTGATAGACCTGCACATCTCTCCAATGGGTTTCCGTCCATGCTTATGATTTATAGTGATATTTGCGAACCTTACGTAACAAGTGACGTTCAATCGCGATTATTGCGAGCAGTATCGTTAGATATCGACTATTATACGTATGGTAGTACGAGAATCAAGAGTTTCTCCCCACCCATGTACATACCTTTATTATTCAAATCATTTCAGACAATCGAAATCGATATAAGGGATGAAAGTGGCCATGCAATCCCATTCGATGACGGTGGGACACAAACCTGTGGTTCGACTAGCTATTATTGAAGAAGTTTGAAGGTCTCGCGTTTTTATACGGTGCCTGGGAATAATTCAAAACAAGTTTCGACGACTTTGATAAATATTTTCGTGGACTTGATAATAGTTTTGTGACGGAGATGCGACTCCGCACACACATGCGCACGTAAAGTACGCAAAAACGCAAGCACCTGCCCAAGAAGCAAATCTCACAGACACATACTCACAATATGACACAGCCAGCCAAAGCTAGCAGCGAGGCAGCAGGAGCTGCGCGCGAGCGACACGTAAGTACGATTCATAGTGAGAGGGGGAAATAGCAAAGGGATTAGAGAGAGAGAGAGAGAGAGAGAGAGAAATAGAGAGAGAGAGAGAGAGAGAGAGAGAGATAGAGAGAGAGAGAGAGAAGGAGACGCGCGTCGGAAAATCGGAGCAGCGATGAAGAGCCGATGCGTGGGACATTCAGTCTGGCCGAGATCGCCAACCGGACAACCGGCTTCGTCCGCACCAGCTCAACGCAGAGAGTGAGGGAAGGCAAGGGTGATGAGTGTCAAACGCGCATAGAAATAGCGACACATGGAAGCCGCGTAACTATATCGGGCAAACGCAACAAAGCTGGCAACGCGAGCGATTTATCAAAAATAGTTTCCTCATGGAAATTAACATTGACGAGAAAGAAAAGCGTGAACATCGAGGAATTTTTGTTACGCGTAAAAGAACACAGAAAGATCGCAGCTTTGTCAGACGCAGAACTGTTACGCGTGATGCCAATGTTATTGAAACTACCCGTGCTTAACTATTATAGAAATAATGAACATAAGTGAAAAACGTGGTCACAAATAGAACAAGCATTACGCGATCGATATAGAGACGAGTTTTACGCGGAAAGATTAGAAGAAAAAGTAAAAGAGTGTAAGCAGCGCGAAGATGAACCGGTATTTGAATACATCGCGGAAATGGAAGCGCTATATAAAAAGATGCCCGCGCCGCCAGAGGAAAATTGACAGATAAGACAAATTTACATTAATATGAGACCAGAATACTTGCCATTGATGAGATCTCACTTACACAGTAACATGGAAAAATTCACAGAATATGCGATGGAATTAAGCCGCGCGTTCGACGCACGAAAGCAAAACGTAACGAGCACAACTGCAAATAAACGAAACACAGCCGCGATCGAAGTACCAACAATGGACGAGCTTACGAAAATAATGATAGGAGAATTAAGTAAATTAAAAGAATCGATAAAAAGCACAATGATTAGTCAAATCACGGCGCAACTTGCAAATTTAACGGAAAATAAAACAAGCACCAATCCAGAAACACAAAACGCGCAAAATAATACAAACAATAATGGCGGAAATAACGCGTACGGCTACCGTGGATACAATAGAGGAAGAAGTTATTCCTGAGACCGCGGACGAGGTCGAGGCGCGAGTAATCATAATTATTATAATAATAGGCCTCCACAAAACGGACAAAATTTTGTACCAAATAATAATTTCAATAACGGCATTTCGCCGCAAAACGGGCAAAATTTCACCCCAATAAATAATTGGGATAATGCTAATTGGACGCAAAACGGACAAACAGCATTCGTGCAAAATAATCATCCACAAGAACACAATGCGCCACTAAATTTGAATCAAAATAACGCCTGGCCACCGATTAATAATTTCGGAAATGGTAGTTATCCGCAAAATACAATGAACAACTCAGCGCCAAATTATGGAGTCCCTGGGTATAACGGACAAAATTTCGTGCCGTATATGAGTAGCGCGCCAACATACTATCAGCAAATAAATGGACCATAATAATTATAATAGCAACGGAACAAACCGCGGACGTAGAAGATACCGGGGAAACAATCAAAACTACAGTAACGTTAACACGAACACTCAAAACACACATCAAATATCGAACAAAACACAAGTCGCACAGCCACAAAGCGCGACAGGATCCGCGAACAATAATGTGGGAAACGCACAACAGACGGTGTAAACCGGACTATCACACCGTCACAAATACAAAAGGTCTCAACAAACATTAGCGAGGTTAAACCAAAAAGCGAACATGCCAAGCGGAAAAAGACCAAAAAGGGAGAAAAGAAGCTCGAGATGCTGGACGCAGCTACCCCGACTACTTATCCCCGATACTGGTTGAAGCTTCGAATCAAACAAGTGAAGCTGATGGCTCTCGTTGATCCGGGCGCCGCGCATACAATATTAGGCGCGAAAGGATGCGAAATAGCTCAAGAAATAGGCGCAAAAATGCAACCGGCCGCGACCAAACACTCTGTAATCGCGAACGACGTAGAGGTACCGGTTAAAGGTGAATTAAGCATCCCGTTGGAAATTGCAGAAATACGTAAACCGGTGCGAATACTCGTGATACCCGACGTACCTACGGACTGCATCCTAGTCCTAGACTTAATACGAAATTTCGGCATGATGATAGATGCACATCGCGACTCTTATACACTCGCAGACCTAAAGGACAGACAAGAAATTGCATTCGATTTATGGTCAATAGGCACAAACGGCAATAAAGTAGATATCGCCAACTGCGGCCTAAACAAAATCTCATGCAATCAACAAGAGACAATTGATAAATTAATCGACGAACTACTTCCAAGAGCGGTCCCAAGGTGCAAAATTTTACCCACAACTGACTTAATAGAACACGAGATAAAACTAATAAATAGCGCGAAACCAGTAAAACAAAGGTATTACCCAGTGTCAGAAAAGTTAGAAAAAGTTATGCACGAGGAACTAGAAAAACTGCGCGAAGCAGGGATAGTCGAAAAATCGAGAAGCCCGTGGAATAGCCCAGTACTAATGATTAAAAAGCCCAATAACTCATATAGAATGTGCATTGATTTAAAAGCAGTTAACGCGATATCAGAAAAAGACGTGTACCCAACACCGTACATAGATGTTATTCTAAATAAATTAAAGCGCGCAAAATTTATAAGAATAATCGACTTAAAAAGCGCGTACCATCAGATAAGTTTAAAATCAGAATCGCGCCCGATAACTGCATTTACAATACCGGGCAAAGGTCATTGGCAATTCACGCGATTACCGATGGGTTTAAGCGGGGCAGGCACGTCATTTCAGAGACTTTTAGCAGAAATAATAGAAGACCTAGAACCTTACGCATATAACTACTAGGCCTCAATCGTACGGCCTCAAGCCCCTCGCCCCTGAGAATGGACACACACACGTACACAGACACACCCCCGCGGCGAATATCGCATGGCGAGCGCCGAAGCGCGAATTATTGTAAGACGCGACTTGTGATAAAAAGCGATAGATTATTCAGCGCGACAACGCGAAAGAGCGAGCGCGCTCCCGAAGCTCGCGGTTAATTACCGATTGAAGCTGAGGCTGAATAAAGAATTCACATTATTGTATGCATACGGAGATTATAGTTATTTGCACGCCTTGCACACTCCATTCCTTCATCCAATTATTGCATGCCTTTTCGGCGACAATCAGGGCGGCGGTTAGCTCTGCACGATGGGCAGTAGACCAGGCATCGACGACTGCCCCGGAGAGCCTTCGATCCTGTAACCGGCGGAGCTAGCCTGGGTACCGAAGCGCTGACTCCGGTTTTTTATGTACGTAGCATCCTAGCTCACGGCCCGCTAGCCTGGAGCGGGGACATTAACACACCGAACGATTTAACCGAGGTACTTTCGTGACGGCTGGAATACAACGTCACAGTTTAAAGGACCAGAAAATTTACGGCAACGGTTGGACTTTAAAATTCACCACAAGTCACCAGGGAAAAGCAATTGAAATTGAAGAAGACAGAAGACTTGGTGTTGGCCGAATCAAGCGGTTTCGTCATAGTTTAGTAATGAAAATGGTAACTTTTAATTGTCTCCAAGTATTTATTGTAAAGTGCATCGATACTCGTCTTAAATATTTAAACTCTATTGTGAGTAGTGTACAATATCACTACTGCGACGTTATGGAGTTTATTAAAAATAAAAGTAGTCTCATGCATGAAGTACAAGTACAACTGTATACACCTAGTATTGTAAAAGACATTGTAAATTTAGTTGATGATGATGTATTACACGAAATAGCCTCTACCGTAGAAAAGCGATGTAAAAACAAGGTCAAGTGTCTCTATCTAAGTCCGATGTTGCTGATTTATTGTATCAGTTTATATCATTACACATGCCAAGAATTGTTGATGTATTAAATACTATATTATTTGATAATAAATAGAAAAATTTGAATATACTTACTATGCACTTCTTTTGGTCTTCCTTGCCTTCCTCTTAATCCCAACTTATTATAATAAGAAATGTTAAAGAAATTAATTTTTTATTTACATTTCTAAATTGTAATTTAGAAAAATTAAATTTTATTTCACGAAATAAAGCTAGCTTACATCTGGTTATTTTTTGAAAAACTATTTTGAAATTATTTAATTAAAATAATAAAAATTAGATACTCAAAAATATTTTTAAAATGCTGACAGAATCATGCTGACGCAATATGTAATTTGATTACGTATGTATATCAACTAACCGACTGAAATATACACACACACGCATACACACACCAGTGTCTGTATGTGACTTCTTGACCTTGACCCCAGCAGGCGCCTGCGGTTGAGGATAAATTTGTTATGACAGCCCGTAGCGCGGGGTATACTACTGACTATAAATTTATGTGAATTTATTTTATTCTCGTTTAAAAAAGACGGACAAAAGGAAAAATATTTTGGGTAAAATTATTTGGGTATGAAAGTAAATCACGATTCTGCACATGTAGGGATTTTGTACTTAAGGGGGCTAGACACCTTTTTTCTCTGAAATAAGAAGTCACATTTTAATATATAAATGTAAACTAATTATTTCATACTTTTTACATATAAAAGTGGGTATATTTACCTTACCTTAAAACTTTCTCCGATGGGCCTTTTATATGGTCCAGAACCATAGTCATCGATGAAACAAGTTTTTTGACTAACCGTAAGCTTTGAAATTTTCCTGTGGATGGAATGACTCCAGATTTGAACTAAATTACTCCTGAATAGTATAATTCTCATATGAGTGTAGGGATTTAGGATTAAATGTCGGAAAAAATTTTTACATCAGAAAAATTATGAAAAAATATAAAAAATTTTAAAAAATTAAAAAAAAAACTCTTGAAAAACAGCACAATTTTTTTTTTCTCATTAGATCAAAAATCCCTACACTCATATGAGAATTATACTATTCAGGAGTAATTTAGTTCAAATCTGGAGTCAATCCATCCACAGGAAAATTTCAAAGCTTACGGTTAGTGAAAAAACTTGTTTCATCGATGACTATGGTTCTGGACCATATAAAAGGCCCATCGGAGAAAGTTTTAAGGTAAGGTAAATATACCCACTTTTATATGTAAAAAGTATGAAATAATTAGTTTACATTTATGTATTAAAATGTGACTTCTTATTTCAGAGAAAAAAGGTGTCTAGCCCCCCTAAAGGTTTCAATTAAATCATTATTACTTGCAATAAAGCGAAAATTTGTTTATTTTTTCAAAGAGGTTTATAGAAAAGGGGGTTTGAGCTATCAGATAAAATTTTTGTTTTATTCAAAAACTGCAAATTTCAATGTGGTATGTAGCTGAGAATGATATTTCGTTGTCTTTGGAGAATCAACCATATATATCAGAGAATGTCATATTTTATTAGATGTTAATGGGGTACTGAGGGTGGGGTCAAGGAGGTGTCGAGTAGCGGTGGGGGCGAGTTATGGGAGCTGAGGGAATATTGCTACTAGAATAATCAGTCACGAAATAGCATAAAAAATGACAGCATTTTACGTTATTTTGAGGAGTGGCTGAGGGGGGCGCCGAGGAGGTAGCGATGGGGCGTTTGGGCGTCGATGTGAGGGGGGGGGGTGCTAAGTCGCAACATTCAACTATATAATATAGGAAGATATGACTATGATGAAAAGGAGAAACCGATATTCATAGGTTGGAAAGCTATTTTTCCGTGTATATGAACCGTGGTGCGTCCTTACTGAAGGAAGATTCGGGGAACTTCTCGTCTTCGCTGTAGAGCAGCAGCACAAAACGCTCGAGAGCTACTTACCTTACTTTCGAGGTGCTGCTGCTCACTCATCGAGTACCAGTTACACTATAAATAGGAGCTACTACTCGATACTAACAGCGCGGCTGCTACACTTTGCTTTCGAAGGGCTACTATGAAGACGAATGCTACTCGATGAAGAGGAGCTGCTGCTCGATACAACAGAGCATCTGCGACACGGCTTTGGGGCGCTACTATTCGAAGCTTCCTTCAGTGCTCAATCTTCGAGACTCATATTTTACCTTTGGAGCGCTACCACGCTCCTTGATTTACACCACTTTGCGGTAAAGTATTAAATAGGCGTCATAATAGAAGCAAATAAAAAGTCAGAGACACTGTTTATTTGCATAATTGTGGCAGATGTTTAAGGGTGTTGATGACGATTCTACCAAATTATTTCTGGTAATTGAATCGGAGCATCTAAAGAGGGTGATTATATCGTGTGATAGAGTTTGGATCGTTGCGAAGGTTGGGTGACGATGAGAGGTGCACCTAATCTTCGACTCGATTTTCACTTTCACCAACTTCCCAATGTATTGTGATAGATAATAATACTTTACAACGTTTATAAGAAGAATGGTCGGATATTTATTGTTGAACCTCTCTCGAGGGTTAATAACTGTTCTCTTTTGTGAACACCTGACGCGTCTTAATTAAATACTCTAGCGGTGTGCGAGGATTGCTCTCATCCGATCTTTGCTGCTGCCCAAGCGGGAATTGGCAGAGCCCTGTACCTTTCCTTACACGGAGAATGGGAGATAGAGTGTCGGAGAGAGCGAGAGTACAGTGGTGCCGTACGCACCGGTAATTTCCTACAATTATGTAACTCTCTGTGCATGGTAAGCAGCGAGGTCTCTACTTTACTCGCTTCTCCCGCTCCCCTTCGGCTACAAACTCGAGTGAAGCGAGAGTTCTCGGAATTGGTCTAAAGCTAAAGCTTAGACTAAACATAGCGGCAATGAATCGAATAGAATGCATTATGTCGCAGAAAATAATCGCCAACCGTAATGTATCGCTCATGATTTTGTCTAAGTTACTAAGAATTCGTACAACTAATTTATACAGGGTTTTATAATTTGCTAGAATTCGCAATTACAGTTGAAAAGAAAATAGTCTATTATTAATCTAAACCACGTAAGATGAAATTAACTGAGTGATACAAAGTAAAAGATACATTATACTTCACTTATTGTTAGGGTCTCAAATTATCTCTTTGAAAGACTATATGACCGAATCCATCCAAAATCAAACAGCTAGAGTGTGCCTACCACATCGATCACTTTGGAATCAATGTACTGCTGTTCTTCTCGAAAAATGATCCGACACGTATTTTTTCATTTCTCGATTGCACTAAAATGACAACCGGTTGGCAATGTCAAAAATTTTTTACAAAATACTGACTTTCAAATTTTATTTTTCAAGGTCATTTTCAAACAGCTGCTAATTTACGAGTTTTTTAAGTTTTTGAGTAAACTATACGCGATCTTACTCAGATTAGCGCAGCTTTCATGTCTTGCATGACATTTGCATAAAAATAGAGAATGCATAAGTTATGCAGTTTTTACTAAAAAATGCACTTTTTGGAAAAATGCATATTTTTCAAAAACCCCATGTTTTTTTTTATAAAAATTTAGATGAAGATAGGGTGTGTTAATACTTACCAAATCGTGTGTGTCGGATATTGTAGTTTTGCCAATAGAATGAGAAAAAAATAAAATAAAATACAATAAAATTTTATTAATTCAATATAAACGGATATTTGTATATATGTAAACTAATACGCGCACACACACACACACACACACACACACACACACACACACACACACACACACACACACACACACACACACACACACACACACACACACACACACACACACACACACATACACACACACACACACACACACACACACACGCGCGCGCGCACGGGCGCGCACACACACTCACACGCGTAGGCAGTATACAGTGTAGGCGGTATACAGAATCATATGTACGTACTTGTATGAGCTTATTATGTACTTATACATTTATACGCTAGATAGCGAACGTTGAGCTTAAGGGGGTGCCATACAGTGATGGGCCCCCGGAGTTAGGAAACGGGAAATAATAACTAGATCTAGTTATTTTCGACCAGTGCTAAGTTCAAGGCAGAGAAATTGCTTTAGTGAGTGACCAAGTGTAAGCGCGACGTTGCAACGTGTACTTCAGAGTCAGGTCAGGCTAGTTAGGCTGGCCTCATCCGCATGCTGCATTCTCAGCAAATTCTCTGCCTTGAACTTAGCAATGGTCGAAAATAACTAGATCTAGTTATTACTTCCCGTTTCCGAACTCCGGGGGCCCACCACTGGTACCATACTCGATTTTAAAGAACAAAACTACTTTATCATAGGAGTATGGCGATAATGTACAAAAATTTTCCGTTAGGTGGCGTCGCGCACACATTCTGTTATGGCGTATTTCCGACCGGAGTTGACACAGCAACCAAGCGTTTTTTACGTATTTTGAGGCGCAGAATTTTAATTTGGTGGTTTCCAGGCTAAAAAACGGTGAATTTGTTTGTCAAAAACAATTTTATTTAAAAAATTGCTCTTTTTATAAGATGTAAATTTAGAATAAAACTAACATTTCATTTTAAGGAAAAAAAATACTTTGAAATAATGTATCATGCTTTGGTAAACAAAAAAACAGTGAATTACCATATAATTGTTAATAACGTATAAACAGATTCATTTATTCTGATTGGTTTACTGAGACATTATTTCAACGTAATTTTTTTTCTTAAAATAGAATGGCGTTTTTTTTATTCTGAATTTAAATTTTATATAAAAGAAAGCAAATTTTTTGGAAAAAATTATTAGTACCAAAATAAATAACCATTTTTAAGTTTAAAGACAAATCAAAATTCTGCGCCTAAAAATACGTAAAAGAACGTTTGGTTGCGGAAGCAATTCCAGATGCTTAGACAGAGCTCCCTCAGCACTGAGATTAATTGCCTACTAATGTGAGAAGCCGGGCTGAGAATTAATTTCTGTTATTCTTGAAGTTCTTTGTACATGATCTACTATATCCTCTTGATTAAAATAATCTTCTTGGTTTATATACTTGTCTTAATTAAAAAATTATGAAAAAATCCTCTTGATTCATAAAATCCTCTTGATTGAAAATGTTTTCTTGATTAAAAAGTTCTTTTGATTAAGAATATCCTCTTGATAGAAAAAATCCTTTTATTGATAAAATCCTCTTAATCGAAAGAATCCTTTTGATTGATAAAGTCATCTTGATTGATAGTCCTCTTGCATAACACTAAGTACACTTGAATATGCAAGCAAAGTGGTCTCATCTTTTGTATACAGTTTTTGCGTTACCAAAGTCCTCGAGCACGGGTTAGGCGCTGAGAATCGTTGCTTGACCCCGCAAGCGGGCGAGCCCTTCTGGCTCAGGGTGGTGAGATGATGGAGCAGAATATCCGCTAACTCGGTCTTACCGGAATCGCTTTTGACACTTATCACAATGCACTGATTATTCTTCTCCTTGAGCACGCAGTGATATGCCGCGTCGGCTATCGCGAATATGTGCGGCGATATGTCCGGACCGAGCCTTCGATTCTGATAAAGATTCACATACATTGGATTATATATCGAGTAGAATTTGAAGGAGTTCCGGGCGATCAGTATGCTGTCAGCGTAGATGTAAATATTACCGGTAAGAAATCGGCAGCTGGCAGAGACCCCGATACCCCTTATCGTGCGGTTGATGCATAAAGCGATTGGAGTAGATTGAGGAACTGCGGATCCATGAGAAATCTGCTGTCTGACCACAGGTTGTCAGACGTAAAACCTAAAAGTTTTGCATTTTATTAGTTATGAATTTACTCATACAATTATTTGCAAAAAAATTTTAATTGGTTCTTCTTTAACCCATTAATGCCCAATTCCACTAAAATTCCACATTAACTTTGTCTGCTAAAAATGCGATTAATCAATCGATCTTTTATACCAAAAGTACCTTTCCGACTATTTTCACGTATGCTCTTTCAGAATCTGAGGTCAAAAATTGAAAATAATTTATTTAAATATACGTTTTTTTATAATTAAAAGTAAAAATGTTATTTTTGCGTAATTTTTTTCAATAAAATCAAGATTTCTTTTTAGGTTGCCATACTTTAGGTTGGCTAAAACTATGAAAATGGTGGAACTTTTATCTAAACTTTAAAATTCCGTTGAGTATTTTTCAAAAGCTACGATGGCCGATTCAAAACGGCGGCTTCTATAATGTTGTATAATAAAAAACGTCGTTATTTTTTGTTGGCGAGGGCTCAACTCTAAGAAAAAATTTTATAGAACAAAAAGTGCTTAGAATTAACCAAAAAATACGTGTCGATTTTCACAAAATGTTCTGACACATTTTTGGATTTTTCAAAAAATTGCAAAATACAAAAATTCAAAAACGTCTCAAAAAATTTTACAAAAATTTATACGTATTCTTTGGCTAATTCTAAGCGTTTTTATTTCCATGAAATTTTTTTATAAAGTTGATCGTTTTCATGTAAAACATTACGGAGTATTCTATTATACCAAATTATATAAAACATCATTTTTACTCATCCATTCTTGAAAAAATCCTAAAATATTCCGAAAATCTTCTTTCTTTGGTTTGTTCTAAAAAGTACAAAAAAATGTAAAAATTAAAAAAAATACAAAAAAATGTAAAAATTTACAAAAAGACAAAAAACTGTACAAGATGATTCTCCAAAACGCAACCTCCACGTGGTGAGAATTGGAAACTGGGATTTACTGGCTTGAAAGCTACTTGCTCATGGCGTTTAGACAGTATCGCAAGTAGTTGATAATAAAAAACGATTTTTTAATAAAAAATGTCCAAATCTTAACACTGCCATATCTATATTATATTTCGATTCAGAACTCTGGAATTTACACGGAAAGGATCAACTTTATAAAAGAATTTTATGGAACAAAAAACGCTTAGAATTAGCCAAAGAATATGTGTATGGGTTGCTGATGAAAAATTTAATTTTACGCTTATAGTACGTAAATAAATATTTTAATATTTTTAATTTACTCCAACTAAACGTAAATTTCAACTTTATGCCCGTAAATCATAAATATATTCGCTTATTTTACGCATAATATTACGAAAATTAATTTATGCGTTTATATTTTCTGAAAACAAGGTTTTATATGTTAGAATCTCTAAGCGCGCTTAGCACGCTGTAATTTTATCAAAACTGCATCCCTTTTTTTTTAACCTAGCAACCCATTACTCCCACCAATGAAATCACGAATAAATTGATATCATAACTAACCATTATTTTTTAAGATAAGTGATAGGATTAGGAAGTTATAACCTTTTTTTTTAAAGCAGGTTTTTGTTTTTGTTAATAACAAACGAACCGCTACAAGCCAGGAATGAAATTTTTTTTTTAAATATAGGTATTTTAATTATCTTTTGAATGCTACCCATCCGATCCAGATACATAGAGCCGTTCTCGAGAAATTACGATTTGAAAAAAGGTTAAACAAATTTTAACCTCAAATATCTCTGAAATTTTTAGACCAAATATTTTGCCCAAAGAACTCAACCGAGAACAATACAAAATCAACCCCTACAAGGAATTTTGAAGCAATTAAGTCAATTTTACTTCCGTAAACGTCGGGCATAGAGAAAGCGTTTTTTTCATTTTCCAATTTTTTTCTCAAAAACTAACCAAAGAAATGGATTCAAATTTTTACAGATTATAGCTATTTATATTGTGCATTATCGTGATTTTTCTCAAAAAAATGGACCGTTTAGTTTGTGAGTTACAGGCTTTAAAAAAAAAAACACATTTTTATCAATAACAAGAGAACCGTGATAGCTAGAGAATTTTTTTTCTTTTTAAATTATAGGTTTTTTACGCTCTTTCGAATGCTACCCATCCGATTCAAAAATTTAAATCCGATCATTAAAAAAAATCAAAAATAAATTTTGAGAAAATCGAAATTTCGAAATAAAACAAAAACGAATCAGCCCAATCGAAAACCGATTTTTGACCCGCCATCACACAAAAAAAAACAAAAAAAAATGAGACCTGTCTGATTAAAATCGATCGAGTAGAAGCTGAGATCCAGTTTCACACACACACACACACACACACACACACACACACACACACACACACACACACACACACACACACACACACACACACACACACACACACACACACACACACACACACACACACACACACGCACACATACATCCATACAAACATGTTTCAAAAATCATGTATTTTGGTTCCTAACACCTCCAATAACACTTATAACATGTTTTTACAACAACTGGAAAAATTACTATCACAAAACTTCCTCTAGGAGGAAGCAAAATGACGCAAAAATAACATTTTTACTTTTAATTCTAAAAAAACGTATATTTAAATAAATTATTTTCAATTTTTGACCTCAGATTCTGAAAGAGCATACGTGAAAATAGTTGGAAAGGTACTTGTGGTATAAGAGATCGATTGATTAATCGCATTTTTCAGCAGACAAAGTTAATGTGGAATTTTAGTAGAATTGGGCATTAATGGGTTAAATTAACTGGGCCACAAAAAAATTATGTTTCTTTTTTTGTATTAAGGTGGTTTTCCTCGGACTCTCTAGTCAAAGAAGTGCTAAATATAGAAATTGCCTAAACTTAAAAAAAACATAGTTGTAATGTGATTTATTTATTTAAAATGATAGAGATAGTCAACGTATTATAAATAAAGTGTATTTAACATGACTAAAATAACTTTTTGTAAAATGGCGATATTTTAGAAACTAGATATCGTCACTAAAAATATTTTTTATTATTTTTGGAATAATGTATAGAGACTCATGAAGGGTTTCCATCATAAATAGTATTTTTAACTCTAAAATCAGTAAAGAAACAAAAAAGATTCCGGTGATTTATCAATAGTTGTTTGTAGTGACAACATCTAGTTTCTACAATATCGACATTTTGTGAAAAAAATTATCTTAGTCATGTTAAATACACTTTATAATAAATAAATCACATTACAAGTATGGTTTTTTTTTAATTTTAGGTAACTTCATCATTTAGCACTTGTTCTGACTAGGGAGTCAACCTTAAGGGGTAACGCCACTCTAGAAATCGAAGAAAACGCGATTTTCGTAAATTTAAAAAAAGATTAACTTGCACACTATTATCGTAGCATTCATTGTGTCAGTTGGAAACTGTGCATAGGTATCCTATTGTTTTGGCAGGCAGTAACTTGGTTTCCTCACTGGAAACAAAAATCTATAATTTCCTATGTGTGTTTAGTCTTTTCAAATCTCTTGAGTATTTTGCCATGTTTATTGCAGAAGTTTACTGATGTTGTTAGACAATATTCTAGATTTTAACTGAAATAGAAGAAATTATTTGTTATTACAAATTAAAAACTGATAACATTTAATTAAATATAACATCTTTTTTCAAATTCACAAATTAATAAAAACAGAATCTTACAATCATTATAACAGTATTTCAACAATAAAATTGCTTGTTATAAATATGTGGATAAAAATTATGAATTTAAATCTAAAATTTTTGGAGTAAAGCCAGATCCTATTTTTATCGATGTAAAAATTGAGTATGGCGCCCCCTTAAAAGTCAACGAATCAAACTGACTTTTACAGATTAATATAAATTTTTCACAATTTTTACATGCTCTCAGATTTATGACTCAACCATGTCTCCTTAAATTAAATATTCTATGCCTTGCATCTTGTCAACATAGCTGTTACAGCAGGCCGATAGATCTATAGATCTTTCGGACAGACTCACACTACACTACATGAAAAGCGTCAAAATTAAAAACTTGACAAGAAAATTCATCTGGTTCCTACAATATAAAAGCCACCTGTTAGATTTAGCAGGTGTATTGGCCAATCAATGTTATCGATATTTACATTCAGGTGATGTGTCCGTACTTAATCCAAAGAATATAAAAATGATAGATATCCGCTTCAGTAATGCATCTCAGACATCTCATGTATGTTTTAGTTGACTTTATCTTTCTGTAAGTAGATATAATTTAATAAAATAATGGAAATATGTATTTTTTCATTTTAACAGTTCTATAAAAAATACACAAGCAGTGCCTCAACTAAATCTGAAAAATTGCATAATTCAATTTTTTTTTATGAAATTATACCTACTTACAAAAAGATATTGGCTTAAAAATATATCGGCTTAAAAATACACATAATCAGCTTAAAAATACATGCAATGCATGAAATACATTATAGAAGCAAATTTCTATCATTCTTATACGCTTTTAAATTAAATTCAAAAACACACTTATATACCAATCAACAACACTTAATGATGAGTACACCTGTTAAATCTGACAGATGGCCTCTTATAGTCTTCCAATCAATACTGAAGAACCGTACTGGGAAAAAAAAAATTTGGTTTAGTAAATAATGGTTGTTATTTTAGATTTGAATACCCTGACTCGTGTAGAAAAGAAAAAGGAAAATCAAAAATTTTCTATGAACACGGTCTCTTTTGCCAGGAAAGGAAAACAATCATAGAAATTTTTTGTATTCAATATGAAAAGTAATTATATTAAATAAGAAATAACTAAAGAATTAGATTAATAATAATGTTTTAAAACATTCTGCTTAGAATAAATTATTACACGGTCATCTATGGGTTGCTACCATAACCATAAACAATAATACCTCTACACATAACTGACTGCTAGCATCAATGGAAACACAGCCGTCATCGCAATAGTAAATACTATGATTTCTAATTTTCTTTATATGGCGTTTCCCAATTGATTTTTTACTTTTTGCACTCTAAAGTAGATTTGAAAGTAAAGATTTAGTATATCATATTTAATAATGTACATTCATTTAATAAGTTTGTGAAAGTGTTTAATACAAGTAGTGTACAATGAGTGTTTTGTTGAAGTTTTAAATTAGTTTGACAATGAGACAGTATTGTCAAGCACACTCTCTATGAATAGAAATATATTTATTTCAAGATTCAGTTTAATTTATAATCATCAAATCTACAGTTACATCTACCTTTATAGGGTATAAGTTAGTTCAGACATATGAGGTACGTCTTGAACTTAACTATGTACTGTACTCTGGTTGAAATAAATAAATAAATTAATTTTTGAATGACTTACTTTTCTAATTTTTTTTTTTTTTTTTTTTTTTTTTTATAAATTTAAGTGAAGCTAATTGCCTAGTGTAATATTTAATAATTGTTATGACGCTAATGTGCATAAAGGCAAAAAACAATCTCATGTCCTTTTTATTAAAGGCCCAAATCGAAAAAAGTTGTCAAAAATAAGAGATTATAACAATAAGTCAAACACTTATTGCAGTCTAAAAAAATTCACGGGTGTTTCGTCCAGGCTACTAGATTGGACTCATCAGTGATGATCTAGTAGCCGTCATCAGACACCTAGCGCTCCATCGTAGCGGCCAAAGGTTTATAGACTGAGCCACTCTTTTCACTAGTGGAAAAGAGAGGCTCCATCTGTCGGTGCGTTACACAAGCACCGCGTTAAATATAAATTTAAGTGAAGCTAATTGCCTAGTGTAATATTTAATAATTGTTATGACGCTAATGTGCATAAAGGCAAAAAACAATCTCATGTCCTTTTTATTAAAGGCCCAAATCGAAAAAAGTTGTCAAAAATAAGAGATTATATCAATAAGTCAAACACTTATTGCAGTCTAAAAAAAATTCACGGATGTTTCGTCCAGGCTACTAGATTGGACTCATCAGTGATGATCTAGTAGCCGTCATCAGACACCTAGCGCTCCATCGTAGCGGCCAAAGGTTTATAGACTGAGCCACTCTTTTCACTAGTGGAAAAGAGAGGCTCCATCTGTCGGTGCGTTACACAAGCACCGCGTTAAATATAAATTTAAGTGAAGCTAATTGCCTAGTGTAATATTTAATAATTGTTATGACGCTAATGTGCATAAAGGCAAAAAAACAATCTCATGTCCTTTTTATTAAAGGCCCAAATCGAAAAAAGTTGTCAAAAATAAGAGATTATAACAATAAGTCAAACACTTATTGCAGTCTAAAAAAAATTCACGGGTGTTTCGTCCAGGCTACTAGATTGGACTCATCAGTGATGATCTAGTAGCCGTCATCAGACACCTAGCGCTCCATCGTAGCGGCCAAAGGTTTATAGACTGAGCCACTCTTTTCACTAGTGGAAAAGAGAGGCTCCATCTGTCGGTGCGTTACACAAGCACCGCGTTCAATATAAATTTAAGTGAAGCTAATTGCCTAGTGTAATATTTAATAATTGTTATGACGCTAATGTGCATAAAGGCAAAAAAGAATCTCATTTCCTTTTTATTAAATTTATTGCCTTTATGCACATTAGCGTCATAACAATTATTAAATATTACACTAGGCAATTAGCTTCACTTAAATTTATATTTAACGCGGTGCTTGTGTAACGCACCGACAGATGGAGCCTCTCTTTTCCACTAGTGAAAAGAGTGGCTCAGTCTATAAACCTTTGGCCGCTACGATGGAGCGCTAGGTGTCTGATGACGGCTACTAGATCATCACTGATGAGTCCAATCTAGTAGCCTGGACGAAACACCCGTGAATTTTTTTTAGACTGCAATAAGTGTTTGACTTATTGTTATAATCTCTTATTTTTGACAACTTTTTTCGATTTGGGCCTTTAATAAAAAGGACATGAGATTGTTTTTTGCCTTTATGCACATTAGCGTCATAACAATTATTGACTTACTTTTCTGTCCTCTCCTCAAAGGTCTTCTTTATAGTAATATAATCCATCATCAAGATCCTATCTCATTTTTACTTCTGTAGTCCAATCACCAATGCGATCATGCCCTTCTTGTTTTGTAATTTTTAAAGAAACAGGCTGTGTAATCATGAGCATAATTTATCACTTTGTGATTGATCTTCTAATGGTGCTTGGGGGGCTTTCATCATGGTTAGCCGCGTGTTGGTCTTGCACTTTTAAACTTTACCTCGTGGTACTTGAGTTACAGATACAGATATTCCACAAATCTTTGCATAATTCTTCAATTGTAACTCTTTAATATGCTGCAGAAAAACAACAACTGTACGAACTCTGATAGGAATGCAGGAGCTACGGATCCATGACTTATTTACAAGTTACTTACATTACATGTCTCCATTCAGCAAAATGACGTTGAAAAGCTTTTGGACCGCTGTACATGAAATTACCACAGATTTCACAGCAGGGTTTTCCATTCCAACTAAGGGGCAAATTCTTAAGATTACAGGGCACCTCATTGTAATCATTTTCCTTAGATTCACTTGCACTTGCGGCAGAATCGGAATTATATATATTTGAGCAATCTTGCTACTTCCTTTTACTTTTCTACATTTTTACCCCTGCCTGGTTTCCTTTGATTCTTCTTTGCCAATAAAATAGGATCAATGGGCCTCTCTCTTTGTGCTAAATAATCTTTGATCTTTTTCTTCCAAAGTATCACTGCATTTCAAACCAAGAGCCATGAGAGTAGACTTCAATCTCACCCAAGATGAGAAAACACACAAATCTAAGTGAGCTCCAACATTGATTAAAGCACTGCCTGTTTCTTTGGGCCAAGGAAGGGTCCTGGTTTCTAAACCGCTGCTCTCCGTAAACTGATCAAGCAGCATTTTCAGCCGATGCTCCGAGTTTATGGTTTCCCGATGGCTCGATTTTTTGTGCAACTTCTCCTTGACCATCGCATCGGCGAGACGTTTGCGCTCCTCGTGCAGCCGGCGCTGCTGTTCCAGGAGGGTCTTCATCGTGAACGATCATCGGCAGGACAACCGAGTGTTGACGCGCTCAGTTATTTACGTTTGGGGTTAGGATATACGGCAGTCCGCGACGCGATGTACCTAACTCGCCGACGCGCGCGCAGCTGTGCTGCAGCCTGCAGCGCATGCGCTTGGGCGTACACGCATACGGGCAAAGGCTAACAGTGTCGCCGCTATTGTGACTCTGTGTCAATGCTACCACATACATTAACCATATGGTATAACAATCTATTTTTTTTGCGAATTATGTAAAATGATGAGACTCTCTTCTAAATTTCGGCATATTATACCTCTGTGCAAAGTTTCAAATCAAAATATTCACTAGTTTTTGCTTAAATTTTGAACAAAATTTCGAGATGATGCCGAACGCAAATCTCATATTTCGTTCAAAGTTTTTGCAAAACCTAATGCATCTTTTCAGTTGAAACTCTGCCGCTATAAAAGACTATACTATCTGTCAAAAAACTACCCGGAATTTTTAAATAAAACACACAATATTCAATTATTTATCAAAATTTATTTTGTCGCCTTCAAAGTAGGCCCCATTTGATGCAACAAACATGTACCAACGATTTTTGCAATCATCAAAACATTTTTTATAAGCGTTTTCTGGGATGGCCTTCAGTTACCTCAACGAATTTTCTTTTATGGTTTCAATCGATTCAAAACGTTTTCCACGGAAAGGTAATTTTAGTTTCCGGAACAGAAAAAAGTCACATAGGGCCAAATCTGGAGAATACGGTGGTTGCTCGATTGTATTTATTGAGTTTTTGGCCTTAAATTCGGTTACAACTGCGGCTCTATGCGGTGGTGCATTATCGTCGTGCAAAATCCACGAATTGTTCTTCCATAATTCTGGCCGTTTTTGACGGATTTTTTCACGCAAACGCTTCAAAATGCTCAAATAATATTGTTTATTGACCGTTTGTCCCTCTGGTAGGAATTCATGATGCACCAAACCATGAATATCAAAGAAAATAGTCAGCATGACTTTCACTTTTGATCGACTTTGACGTGGTTTTTTCGGTTTTGGCTCCTCTTTTGTTTGCCATTGAGATGCCTGTTGACTTGTTTGCATGTCACACTCGGAGACCCATGTTTCATCTCCAGTTATAATACGTTCCATTAATGTAGGATCGGAATTAGCACGATCCAGCATGTCCAAAGAGATCTGTCTGCGGTACTCTTTTTGAAGAAAATTCAGCTCTTTTGGAACAAGTCGAGCGGCGACGCGTTTCATGCCCAAAACATCCATCAAAATCGTACGAACTGACTCGTGGGAGTTGTTTAGCTCTTGTGCTATCTCTCTTAAGTCTGAATGGCGGTTTTCCAATACGATTTGTTTCACTTTTTTAATGTTCTCCTCGGTGGATGCTGTCGATGGCCGTCCGGACCGAGGCAAATCTTCACACACTTCTCGACCTTCCTTGAATGCTTTGCACCAATTGTAAATTTGTGTTTTTGATAAAACTGATTCCCCATAAGTTTTTTCCAACATTTTCAAAGATTCCGCACAAGAAATTTCGTTGGTAACACAAAATTTGAGGCAAACTTTTTGTTCAATATTTGTATTCATTGTGAAAATCGTGACGCACTGCTGAGCTTAACTGACTATAACAGCTGGCCTAAACAAACTGCTTGATGGAACACGCTCAAACTTGGCATCATAATTTGGTACAGTGATGCCAACATACAACAAAAAAAATTTCAAATATCTATAACGCGGGAGATTTAAAAAAACTTTTCCGGGTACTTTTTTGACAGAAGGTAAAAAATACAGAAGAGAGTTCTCTTTATTTTGCACAATTCGGTCTATCTTTTTTGTTATTAAGTAAAAACCAACTGTATGGACTCGGTCGGTAAAAGTTGAGTCTCGCACCCACTTAACACTCTCCAATAACTGTATGGTTTTAGCTATTTATAACTGTACTATTTTTTAATACAATACACAGTTTTTTGAAATTTATTACATATCTCTATTATATAAAAACAGCCACTATGTCTGAGTATTTTTCAAAAGATAGAATTAAATGTCCCAATTTCTTTGGGAGACATAAGAAAGCCTATTATCTGTCGAATAAAACACCATTCAAGCATTTGGATGATCTTGTTCATCCATTGAAAAGTCGGTATCCTAATTTACTCTTGACACCGTCTACAAGTATATGTAACGATTGTTATAAGTTTGCTTTAAAATTGGTCGATCGCACTGACAATGAAATTGCCGAATCGTAGTCCGTGTAGTAACTGAGAAGAAAGCTGGCGATATTGAAGTTGATGTAGACGAAGATTTTTTACCAAGTACTCCAGAACACGTCGAAGAATTTAATAATGAAATGAGTACATCCTTTTTAGGCTCTGTGTCACCACTTAAAAGAAAAAACCTCATACGTGAAAAATCTACTGAAAATTACGTAAACCAAAAGAAAACAACTAATTTCAACATTTTCTAGTACCCTCGATGCTAAGTTAAAAACACTCTATGACATTTCTGTTGAATCAAATGGATCAATCACAGCTCTATGTCATTGTACGGAATGGGTACAAAATATTGGATTAGCTCTACAAAAATGTTCTACGGTATCAGAAAAAATAAAAATTCTGTATTTGCTACCTTCATCCTTTATGAAACATGAAATTGTATCTTTATTGTCAGAAATAACAATGTATATGATCAACAAATCGAGAAATCTTGTTAAAGAAAAAGGAATTTATTCAGAACCTGATGCATATTCAGGTCATCCGATTGATGAAAACATGTAAAAAATTGTTATGGAATATTATATAAATGATGATTTTAATTGTTCAAGACAATGTCCTAATAAATGTGACATTGTTACAATTAAAGTTAACAATAGAAAAGAGAAAAAAGTTAAGCGTTTTCTTACTCCAAGTTTAAAAAAGACGTATAAAGTATTTAAAAATGACAATCCAGAATTGAGATTTGGAAAATCGAAATTTTATAGTTTGCGACCAAAATATCTCTTACTTAGCCCCATCAAAGCAGTTTATCTTTGTATCTATTGTGCAAATTATGATTTATTTCTTACGAGCTTAATTAAATTTAAAGGGAGTAACGTTACAGAGTAGGATGAAGGTCGGTCGTAAAAAAAAAATGCAACAATGTGTTCTGAGCCATTTAATTTATGTTATTTACAAGAATGTAAAATATGTCCAGGAATTAAGGGAATTATGTTTCATGTTTTACAACTGCAAGATGTAGAAGATGCAGA
Organism: Torymus aiolomorphi; assembly: GCA_036365515.1. NCBI lineage: Eukaryota > Metazoa > Arthropoda > Insecta > Hymenoptera > Torymidae > Torymus > Torymus aiolomorphi. The sequence continues at coordinate 102,303,955 of CM070876.1, read as the reverse complement.
AGAAATTACATATGCTTTGTGGGATAATGGAAACTTGATGAAAAAAACACTATCAATTTCTGCTTTTAAAGATGAACTTTCGGTTTGGACCATGAAGGTGAGTACTCACATGTATGTAAAAAATATACAACGCAAAGCTATAGAATCAGAAAGAGAAAGTGCTAAGAAAGACTCAAATCATTTAGTTCTTCAAATAGACTTCACTGAAAACTGGGCTGTGATTCATAATAAAGCTGTTCAAGGAAATCATTGGGTTAATGATCAGATTTCTATTTTGACAGCAGTGTCTTATCAAGGGTATTCGACACAAAGTTTCGCAGTCATAAGTGATGACCGAAAACATGACTCAGCTTATGCTTTGTTAGCAGTAGAAAAAATTATAACTTACTTAAAAGAAAATTGTTGTCATGCAATAAACAAAATTACCATTGTATCAGACGGCGCCGCTAGCCACTTTAAAAATCGCTTCCAATTATGTGAATTAAAACGAGCATCATATGATGCTTGTTCTCTGCTACTGAGGTACGGCAAAGGAGCTGTAGGTGGTGTGGGTGGACTTACAAAGCATTATGCTACGTCACATAATCTTCGAGAGTCCCACGATAATTTTATTCAAAATGCCAATATCCTGGAATTCAAAAAACTCGTTTATAGGTTAAAGAAACATGTAGTAATGAAAACACATTGTTGTACAGCAAAAACTGCCGATCATTTACTAACGAAAGTTAAAACAAAACAAAATAAAATCAAGGGTAGTCATAAAAATAAAAAATACAGAAAAATAAAAATGAAAAAATGAAAAACAGCTATAGCGTGTAAGTGCGAATATGTATATGTATATTACTTAACTATGTACATACATTCGTTTATATTCATTATTATTGACTAACATCATAACAAATGAAAATTTTCTTGTATTTTATTTTATTTTTTTTCTTATTCTACGGGCAAAACTACAATATCCGACATACACGATTTGATAGGTATTAACACCCCCTATCTTAATATAAATTTTCATAAAGAAAAACATGAGGTTTTTGAAAAAAATGTATTTTTTAGTAAAAACTGCATAATTTATGCATTTTTTTATTTTTATGCAAATGTCATGCAGAACATGAAAGAAGTATAGTTTACTCAAAAACTTATAAAACTCGTAAATTAGCAGCTGTTTGAAAATGACCTTGAAAAATAAATTTGAATGTAATATTGAACCATAAATATGTAAAATATACCATATATTAAGATCTAAAATACATATAGTTCATCCACTATATTGTTTAGAACATTATCGCGATCACTAGGTCGCTAAGTTACTATGGAAAAAGTATAAGAAAATTAAAAAACTAAAAAACGAGATTATTTTATCTGCACTGTGAATGTAACTATTTAGATGGCAAATTTAAATATTGAAAATTAAAGAAAACTTACAGATCTTGCTGACACCTCTCCACGTCAACATTTTCAGATTCGCGAAAATGACGTTGGCTACGCGAAATCCAAAAATCTACTGGGAGAATCAATGTAAGGTGTAGTGATAACTGTTAGGAATAGGATGGAGAGGGGGAGGGGTGTGAGAGAGGAGAGTAGTGGCGGCAAACGATTGCCTTACTCGTCTCGGTGTAACGGGAGCGTATAGATCGAAGAGTAGTGGGGAGTCATACTCGTAGAATACAACAAGTCTATCGGGTATTAGGCATGCCACCTCCTCGATAACATGTTCGTCTAGTCGGGCCGTACGAGAGAAAGCGGCAAAGTATTGAAAATAGGACGTTTCAAACACGTATAGGGAGATATAAATGATTATAGTTTACATGTGTAGCTTTTTTATAATGTCTATTGTTTTTTTATATGCATTTTTTAGAAAGTGGGTATCTTTTGTGTGGTTTAGAGTATTACTATGGTAATGGATGTTCATCATTTTAATATCTTTATCTTATCAAAGTTGATGATGTGTCCAGTATCCTATGTATGTGTACCGAGTGCCGAGTTTTCGGAGCCTAATTTGACTGTTCTTTTGTATTCTTACGTGCGTTTTGCCAATTTTCGCTTGCTCATGCCGACTACGTGGCCGGGCAGTTGCAACAATTGATCTTATATACTATCCCATTCATGTTGCAAATCTCGAGGCGGTCCTTTCCCAGTTTAATAATGTCATTGAACTTGTTGATGGTTTTATTTATTGCTATAATATTGTGTGTGCGGAGTATGTGGTTAATTTTTGGAGTAAGGTGTTGTATGTACGGTAAAACAAATTTAATTCTAGAAGCTATTGAAATATTTGTGTTGTTGATTGAATCTAGCATTGTAAAGTTGTTATTGTTATTAGAGATGTATTGGAGTCGTATGCCTATGTGTTTGTTAATGACGTCTAAGTGATAATTATTGCATAAGAGATAGTGAGTAGTAATTTTTAAATTATCCTTATGGAACTGTGGGTGAGAGAGTTTGATGGATTTGTCGAGCAGATTGTATATGATGGCTATTTTTTGTGATTGGGGGTGGTGAGAGAAGTAATTAATGTAACGACCAGAGGCTGTATCCTTTCTGTACCAGTTAGTAATAACTTTGTTATCGTCCGTTTTGGAAAGTGTCATATCGAGGAAATTAATACTGTTATTTTGTTCATGTTCTATAGTAAATTTTAAATGGCTATTATAATTGTTGAACGTGGAGAGGATTTCTTCCGTTTTATATTTCTTTGTTATTAGAATATAGTCATCTACGTATCTCTTGTACAGAGTTACTTCACTTTTATATTTATTCAAACAAGAGGTTTCGAGGAGTTCAAGGTTAATGTCTGCGAACCACGGGCTCGTACAAAATCCCATTGGTGCACCCATAATCTGTTTTTAAAATTTATTGTTAAACTGCAAATACGTGGAGTCCGAGAGTATTTGAATACCTTTCAAAAATTCTATTTTGGATAAGTTAATTTTATTGTTGAGGTATTTCCATTTTTTTGATATTGCATGTATAATCAGATCTGACGGAATGTTAGTAAATAGGAAGACGACGCCAAAGGAGCAAAGTTCAAAGTCGTTTGTGATATCTGTGATGTCTACTATTTCTTTTAATTCAGAGCTGCTTTTTACTGTTGATTTCGGCCGGGGAAAGTATCTGGTGAAAAGTTATGATAAACTTTTGTCTAACGCGTAAGTGGGGCTACCAATTGCAGAAACTATAATTCGGATGGGATTGTCTTTTTTGTATATTTTTACAAGGGCATATGCCCTCGCAAGATTAGTGTTTTTGATGTCTGTTGTTCTATAGTTTCTTTATTGGTGATTTCTTAATAACTGAATAGAATTTCTTATCGGCGAGGGCAATTTCTACTTTGTTTACGTAGTCTTCTTTATTCATAATGACTGTAACATTACCTTTCTCAGCTTTGGTGATGAATAAGTCTGGGTTAGCTTTGATGAATTCTTTGGTTTTAGTTAAATTAATTTCTATTGTTTTGTCTATCTTGCTTATGTGTGTGATTTTGCCTTTCTGTAGAAAATTGTTGAAGGCTGTCAAGAGATTATCTCGAATACCTGCGTATTGGTCTGTGTTTTTTTCCAAGTTGTGTATATTCATTTCTATGTTTTTGATGTATTCAAAATGTATACGTCTGTCAGGGTGGAGAGTAAAATTGAATTTTCCCCTAGGCTTAAGATGTCAGTTGCGAATGTCGGAATTTGCGAGTTTGATAAAATGACAAGCCATTTCTTTTTGGTTTCTGTAGTGCTATTGTTATTGTTGTAGTTAGAAGATGGAGAAGAACGGTCGTTATTAAGAGGCGTAGGATTGTTATTCGATTTGAATTTGTGAGTCGCACCGTTATCCGAGGAAGAGAATATACTATTGATTTTTTTTATTGTGTGTTAACGAAAGTCTATTTTTTAGGAAGTCTATTGCATGGTTATAGTATTTTTGGAAATCAGACACGAATTGGGTTGTAGTTAGTTGCTCTAGGCTAGATTTAATGCTATTAATACGTTTTTTCAAAAAGCTAATTTGAATGTTGAGGTCGGTAATTTTGAAGTTTAGGACCTTTTTTTGGAAAAATTTGGAAAAATGAGAAAATTTACCCTGTACGTGTTTGCTTTGGAAGGAAAGGTGTTTTGTAGACTTACATAAGTTCTCGATGTGACATGAAAAGATCTCGCAGCTCCTGCAGTTTACCAAAAACTTGAGTTTGCATTCGTTAGTTGTTAATTTCCTTAGTGACTTGGAAAACTGTACACATCGTTTCTTAGTGTTAGTATTAAAGCGGATTTCTATTTTCATCAGACCAGTTGATAAGTTATGAGGTGTGTCAAAATTGTTGTAGAAAAAGTTGTCAGAGTCTGAAGTTGGCATTGCTTCCGTGGTGTTGATGGAAAGGTTTGGCATCTTGTAGTCCAACAGCCAGGTCAATTTTTTAATTGTTTATGAAACGTTTGTGCGGTTGTAATTATCTTGGGTAATTTAACGGACTCGAGACGAACCAATAGTTTTGAAAACTTTTTTATTGTCTACGTTTCGAAAGTATTTTACTTTCTTCTTCAGGGCTACAGAAGCAATATAAATAGAAGTTATATACAAAAAAATTTTTTTTAATTTTGAAGGTAATATTGCACCATAAATATGTAAAACATACCATATATTAAGATATAAAACGTATGAAGTTCATCCACTATATTGTTTAGAACATTCTCGCGATCGCTAGGTCGCCAAGTCACTATCGAAAAAGTATAAGAAAATTAAAAAACTAAAAAACGAGATTATTTTATCCGCACTGTGACTGTAACTATTTAGATCGCAAATTTAAATATTGAAAATTAAAAGAAACTTACTGAGCTGGCTGACACCTCCGCACGTCAGCATTTTCAGATTCGCCCAACTAACGTTGGTTACGCGCAATGCAAAAATGTACTGAGTGAACCAATGTCAGGTGTAGTAATAACTGTCAGTAATAGGATGGAAAGGGGGAGGGGCGGAAGAGAGGAGAATAGTGACGGCAAACAATTGCCTTACTCCTCTCGGTGTAACAGGAGCGTATGGATCGAAGAGTAGCGGGGAGTTATACTCGTAGACTACAACAAGCCTGTCAGGTATCAGGCATGCCACCTCCTCGATCACATGTTCGTCTAGTTGGGCCGTACGAGAAAAAGCAGCGAAGTATTGGAAATAGGAGGACTCTGACACGTTTAAGGAGATATAAATGATTATAATTTAATGTGTAGCTTTATTATAATGTCTATTGTTTTTTATATGCATTTTTTAGAAAGTGGCTATTTTCAGTTTAACAATAAATTTTACAAACAGATTATGGGTGCCCCAATGGAATTTTGTACGAGCCCATGGTTCGCAGACATTACCCTTGAACTCCTCGAAACCTCTTGTTTGAATAAATATAAAAGTGAAGTAGCTCTGTACAAGAGATACGTAGATGACTGTATTCTAATCACAAAGAAAGATAAAACGGAAGAAATTCTCTCCACGTTCAACAATTATAATAGCAATTTAAAATTTACTATAGAATACGAACAAAATAACAGTATTAATTTCCTCGATATGAAACTCTCCAAAACGGATGATAACAAAATTATTACTAACTGGTACAGAAAGGATATAGCCTCCGGTCGTTACATTAATTACTTCTCTCGCCACCCACAATCACAAAATATAGCCATCATATACAATTTGGTCGACAAATCCATCAAACTCTCTCACCCAGAGTTCCATAAGGATAACTTAAAAATTACTACTCACTATCTCTTATGCAATAATTATCCCTTAGACGTCATTAACAAACACATAGGCATACGACTCCAACACATCTCCAATAACAATAACAACTTTACAACGCTGGATTCAATCAAAAACACAAATATCTCAATAGCTTCTAGAATGAAATTTTGTTTTACCGTACATACAACACCTTACCCCAAAAATTATACACACACAACACCCAACATTATACAAATAAATAAAATCATCAACAAGCTCAATGACATGATTAAACTGGGAAAGGACCGCTTCGCCATTTCCAACATGAATGGGATAGTATATAAGATCAATTGTTGCAACCGCTCGGCCATGTACATCGGCATGATCAAGCAAAAATAGGCAAAATGCATGTACGAACACAAAAGAGCAATCAAATTAGGCTCCAAAAACTCGGCACTCGCTGCACATACACAGGATACTGGACACACCATCAACTATGATAAGATAAAGATATTAGACAAATAGATAGCTATAGGTCTAGTCATTTCAACTCGAGCAGTTTTCTACTGTTGCTACACGTATAAGACCATCCTTTCCTGGGAATACTTCGACGACACGATCCAAAGGCTGGCGCAAAGCTAGCTTCAGCTCATCTACCATGAGTACTACGTCACCCTTTTGAAGATTCTCCTATGGTTGAAGCCATTTTTTCCTCTCTTGGAGTTAATAGAGGATCTCAAAAGGATTGATGCATAAGAGCGGTTCGGACATGCGAGAGGCTCGAGTAGAGAGAGCAAGCTAGTACCGATGAGGAAGTGCCCTGAAGTTAATGCGACTAGGCTACTTGCATCTTGAGAGAGGGGGTAAATGGGTTGCAAATTGAGACAAGCCTCCATTTTTGCTTCGAGAGTCGCCATTTCCTGGTAAGTGAGTTTGGTGTAATCAATAATCTTCCTCAGCTGGCTCTTGAAACAGCAAACGGCTGACTCCCATAAGCCCCCGAAATGAGGCGCACGAGGCGGTATGAAACTCCACTCAATACTCTTTTGAGCGATAATCGCTGGGCGAAAAGAAATCGCAACTCTGCAGTAGCTACATTGAAGGTAGTGCCGCTTTCAGAATAAACGATGGCTCAGTGTCCTCGCCGAGATGTAAAACGCGAGATGCGGTGAGCAAAGGTTGTGTGGTCAAATCGGACACAATCTCTATGTGAGTAGCTTTGACAAGCATACAAATAAATATTAATACATAGCCTTTAGTGGTTTTTTCTCTTCTACCTCTGGAAAACAGAATATCATAGGGACCAGCGTAATCCATAACAACAAAAGTAAATGGTCGATGGGGCGTCAGACGATATGCGGGCAATGAGGCCATCCGTTGGCAAAGTGGCTTAGCATTGTAACGAGTGCACTTGACACACGTGCGGTAGGCCCTCGTTATCAATCGTCTTCCTCGTATGATCCAAAATGATCGATTAAGTTAACTTGACATCAACTGTGGCCTTCCATGGACTGTGGTATGGTGTACTTCTTCAACCAGGCGCAGAGTGAATGTACTTGTTCCAGGAAGTATAATTGGATGGTCCTCATTGTATGGAATATTGGCATCGTGCAGCCGGCCACCAATACGAATTAAACCCAGTGGACAGAGGAAGGGTGAAAGGATGACAGCCTAGCGAGACTGCTTGAGGGAGATATTGACTTTTGGTTAGTCAAACTTGTTAGTTCCGGTTGAAAACTGTGAAACTGGATTTATAGGAGAACATGTTTCTAGCCGTTCTCAATTCAGCAGCTGAGATCCAATCAGCAGATTGCCGCTGAGTTGTGGGACTTTAGTCCCCATCCACAGATACATGCCAACATTTGAATTAATTTAGAGAAATTTGAATACTTATGTAAGGATTGTAAGCAATCCAAATCCGGATTAGATTGAGTGTAGGCATGGATGCATTCCTCTTTAACCTTTAGCGTTGATGAAGAGGGCTCAGCTGTTGTCGTGCAGTCGTCAATAGAGGGCTATTTCGCTTCGTCCTCCAGGAGTCAGGAGGGTCCAGTCCACCAAAGGCTGAAATGAGCCAATTCCTGAGGCGTTCAGCCCCTTGTTGCGCAGTCAGCTGGGTTATCAGCTGATCGCACGTGCCGCCACTTATCAGCTACGAATGACGCCATAATTTCACTGTTGCTGTTGGCAACAAATGTGGGCCAGCGAGGTAGGTGTTACTTGAGACAATCCAGAACAATTCTGGAATCAGTCCAAAAGTTGATAGTACATGGTCTATGGTGGGATTCAGTCACCACATGACTGGCAAGACGAGCTAGCAGTACGGCTCCACAAAGCTCCAAGCGTGGAAGTGTCTCCACCTTTACAGAGGCGACCTTGGATTAAGCCATGATAATAATGGAGTAAGAGCCTGGGATGACTGCGTAGATGACGGCGGAGTAGGCGCGCTTTGACACGTCCGAGAATTCATGCAAATGCTAAACATCATGGTGAGAGTGCCTCGTCCATCGAGACGGTCTAATCTCGGAAATTCTAGAAAGGGTATTGCGAAAATCCATCCACCTGTCTAGACGTTCGTCACTGAGCACTGTATCCCAATCAAATTCGTGAATCCATAAATCCTGTAAAAGCATTTTTGCAGACACAATAACAGGTGCTAAAAAGCCTAAAAGTTTGAATAATTTGGGGATAACAGATAAAATAACACTCTTGGTTACAGCACCATCAATCGCTATTAATGATGCTTTAAAGACTAAAATGTTAGAGGTTGGACACCACTTTAGCCCAAGTATTGAAACAATATACCGTCTGATCTTACCAGATCCGACGGGTATGTCCACAATGTTATCGCTGGGTAGATCCTCGAGCAAAGATGGTTGGTTGCTTGACGACTTCCCCAACTGCATCCCAGCTAAGTCCAACAGCTGAATGACTTGGCTGAATAACATATATTGGATTGCCTGTAGAAAGGAGTCAGGTCCTATAAATATATCGGCCACATAGACTTGATGTTCCAATATCCGGGAAGCATCGGTAAATTGTCGTGTTCGTCTTCCGCTAGTTGACGTAGAGTCCTAAGAGCTAAAGGGGGGCATATCAAGTACCATACGCAATAGTGTATGCTCTGTAATCTTGAATAGGAAGTAGCGATGAATCCCTCCAAACCAAAAGCTGCCAATCGTGATCATCCGGATGGATTTCTATCTTTCTAAACATTTTCACAATATCTGTGACAACAACAAATTGAAAGAATCTCCATCGAGTTAAAACCATCGTGATGTCCAATTGTATTGTAAATACAAATAAGTTTCCGCCGTTTTTTTATAAACATTATTAATTTATTGTAAACAAAATATACGTTACATTTTATTCAAAATATTGTCCGTCATTGGCTACTACTTTTTGCTATCCTTCTGGCAGCATTCGGATGCCACGTCTAAAAAACTCTTCATCTTTTGAGGCTACCCATGAATCGACCCAATTTTTGGCTTCTTCGTAAGAAGTGAAGTGCTGCTTGACCAGGGTGTGAGCCATCGACCGGAACAAGTGGTAGTCCGAAGAAGCAATGTCTAGTGAATACGGCGGGTGGGGTAAGACATCCCATTGTAAAGCTTCCAAAGTATCCTTGACGACTTTTGCAATATGTGGCCGAGCGTTGTCGTGTTGAAACATCACTTTGTCATGTCTTTTGGCGTTTAAGCTTCAATTCTCTGCTCAATTGCAACAGTTGCTGTTGATAACGTTCTCCAGTGATAGTTTCGTTAGGCTGGAGTAGCTCGTAATAGATTACTCCGAGCTGATCCCACCAAATGCACAACATTAACTTTTTGCCATAAATATTCGGTTTGGCCCTTGAAGTTGATACATGGCCGGGCTTACCCCATGATTTCCTACGCTTTGGGTTGTCGTAGTAGATCCACTTTTCATCCCCCATCACTATTCGATGCAAAAAATCCTTTCGGCTTTGTCTTTGGAGAAGTTGTTCGTACGTGAAAAGACGGCGCTCGACGTCTCTGGGTTTCAGTTTATGCGGAACCCAATTTCCTTGCTTTTGTACCATACCAATGGTCTTGAGACGGTGTGAAATCGCTTGTTGAGTCACTCCCAAGCTTTCTGCGAGCTGCTCTCCAGTTTAGCATGAGTCTTGGTCCAATAATGTCTCTAACTCAGCGTCTTCAAACTTGACTGTCCTTCCTTCACGTTCTTTATCTTCCACGTCAAACTCGCTGTTTTTAAACTTTTGAAACCGCTCACGACAACTTCTCTCACTTAAAGCAGCATCACCGTAAACTTGTACAAGCGACCGATGCGACTCAGCAGCAGATTTCTTTAAATGAAATAAATAAATCAAAACTTCCCGCAAGTGACGCTTATTCGGTAAAAAACTCGACATTTTCGAACAAAAAAGAATGTATACTGCCAATACAAAGTCAATAGTATTTTAAGGTTCGGTTGTTGCCAGGTGTCCAAACTTTCTATGTGACATTTTACATCTGACGATTTCAAAGTAATCTTGTTGGTGGAGCCATCTCTTGAAAACGGCGGAAACTTATTTGTATACCCAATAATTTGAGTTCAGGTAACAGGAGATCGTAGAGTGAGAATCCATTACCACATGTTGACATCGGTTAAACACCATCCAAATCTTCTTCGAAGAGTTTTGGGGGCCAACAGCATGATGGGGTAAATAATAGCTTAAACGATTTGTACACGATGAAGGGGCTACTTCCATGTGGAATAGAGCTAGGTACTCATGCACGAAGTTGTTATACGCTTTTTCAAGTGATCGGTTTCGTGAAAGTCGTCTTTCGGTGCGCAAAAGACGAGAGACAGCGATGTTACGAGATTCTGCGAAAAGTTCCTGTTCTGAAAAAGGTAGACGTACTACAAATCTACCATCATCTTTTCGAGTAACGGTGAATTGATAACAAGTTTCACAGTGCTCTTCCTCTGGAGTGAGAGGACGAATTCGAGTGACGTCCTCAATTTCTCAAAATTTAAGAAGAGTCTGTGATATAGAGGTGCGTATGATAAGAGCAGATCACGTGTGATCCTTGTGCTTGAGAGGGGTGGCCGATAGTCCCGGTCACAATCCAACCGAAAATGGAATTTTGAGCGACAGATACATCAATAGAGTCTCGAACCAGTCCGTCCCGACGTATAGCGGGATAGAGATCTTCACCGATAATAACATCTATCCCGTCGGAGTACAAATATGAGGGGTCAGCAATGTGAATACCACTCAAGTGGGGCTAGTTCTTGGCAAGGATATTTTGAGAGAGTAAAAAACCTGTTAATGTTCAAAACTAGGGCCAAACAGGGCAACTTAAACGAGTCATGTAGGGGTGAGGAATATAAATCACCTCATGCGATGCAGTAGCAACGGCTTTAGCACCGACGTCAGAGATCATTACTGAAGCTTTTCTGCGTGAAGAACTCAAAAGTGATGATAGTCGAGTGGTGATAAAGGAGCGCTCTGCGCCTTGATTCACTAGAGTACGAGCAGGGATCCTCGTGTTATCTGAATCACCAACAATAATTCGCGCTGTGGCGAGTAGAGTAGCGTGTTTCGTAGACGTTTAGTGGACTTGAATATAGTCCTTTCCTGAACTTAATGCATCCAATTCAGGTTGCGAAGTGACTGGGGCACTATCCATGTGTAGCTTAAAGTGATGCTTGCCTTTACATGTTAGGCGTCGAAACTTTGAGGGACAAGCTCTGACGAAGTAGGATTTAGCAAGTCAATATAAACAAACTCTAGCCTGTTTGCAAAACTCACTGCACTGCAAGGGCGTCATGAGCTTGAATTACTAACATGAGTTGAGCGAGTGCTGAGCTTTACACAAAACACAACATAGAGAGGGCTACGTAGAATCTGAAGTACCGGTGGTATGCGCCTTGGCAATTTTAGATTTACCTGTAGTAGTATTAGCAACCGGCTTAGCAGATTTATTTGAGGGCCAGCGAGAATCAGCATAGTCAGAGAAAATTGTTCTTTTTCTTTCTGGAAAACCTGCCACTGTTCACAAGTGGGGTATCCAATTTACACACAATGCAGTGTACAAGCCAATTGTCATAATGTGCGATAGTTTTAAATCTGTTAGGGCACGAACAGCTTCCTCAGCTTCATCGAGAATCGTATTAAGATCGGTTACGTTACGAAAGTGAACTTGGGAAAGCTGTATGAGTTTTTCTAAATGCTTGAATAACTGAATTCGAGAGTTGTAGTAACGAGTGAGCATATCCCATCCTCCTTGAAAATTGGCAGCTGTAATTTCAATGCTTTTTAGCCGCGCAGCAGTGGGGCCTTGAACGGCGTGCATTAAATGCTGCAGTTTTGTAACAGTATCCATAATGAAGGACGAGCAACGTTGCTTAAAAGACATCCATTCATTTTGGTTACCGGTAGACGTGGGCAACGATACCTTAGGGAGGACAGATGAGTCACCGACGACTACACGATCAGGTGCTGGAACACAGTCGAGGGTGCAGAGGTTCGAAGCCGTTCTACATCTCCACTAAGTTCTACGACGACATCTACATAATCGATAAAGGGAGAGAGAGTGAGAGTGGGAGAGGGCGAGAGTACAGTGGTGTCGTGCGCACCAGTAATTTTCCACAATTATGTAACTCTCTGTACATGGTAAGCAGTGAGATCTCTACTCTACTCGCCTCCCTCGCTCCCCTCGCTCCCCTTCGGCTACAAACTCGAGTGAAGCGAGGTTTCTTGGAATTAGTTGAAAGCTAAAACTTAGACCAAACAAGCGTTTCTCATATGTGAACACGGAGGCCTAATGATTTTTATTTGATACTACATTTATAATATCTTAATTGATGTATTTAATAGATGGGTGTAGGTGGGGTGGGGGGTGTAGGTGGGGGGGTCGGAAGAGTGTATTTCGAGACATTGAAAATGTTGTGTTAATTCCCTGTATTTTATATTATTGTAAAAAGGCTAAAAAGGGTGGCGACGAAAGTTTTATAAGAGGCTGAAGTGTGAAAATCCTTACGTTTAAATAATATAAGAAGGTATATAATATTATTTTGTTTTTAATTCATCAATATATATGATTTCAGAAAATGTCAACGCCTTGTGTCACAAATATAGTTTGCAATTAACTTTAGTATGTAACGCAGTATCAGGATATTTTATGCAGTTAAAAGTATCGCAAAAATTCAACTTTACATTAAATAATTTGCCCAATTGTTTTATTCTATTAAGAAAAAAATGTAACGTAGTATTTTTAACAACAGAACAATTAATTGTTGATAGTCAAAAGTGTAAAGAGATTTGTGAAGAAATACATATAATGAGTAATATGTAAGTATATTTGCTATATTTGAATATATATTAAAGGATCCAACCAGAGATTGATATTATTCGTCCGCAAAATTATTTCCAATACTCAAAAAATATTTGATGCATTGTAATGATTTTGATTAATAAACTAGTTTCACATAAAATCTGGGCCTTTAGAGGTGTTTTGAACAAATATTCGATAAAACTATCTGACGAATATTTTTCCGAATAACCGATTATTCGAAAAATTATCAGTTGAATAATTTATGAAATATTTTTTATAAGTCTTTCATTTCATTTTTCTAATGTCGGACCCTTAACAGAAATTACATATAAAAATGAGAGTGTCCATAATAAATCAGAAAACTTTATAAACAGAGACTTACTAAATTTATAGTTGAAGAAGTCGCCTTTAAGATATCTACCCACTAATAAACTTGTTAATTTACCTCCCGAATAATAAATCAACCCACATAAGCTCTAGCTTCCTTAAAAAAATACTTACCTCTCAAAGATAACACAAGCGCGCGGCCACTTAATTCATAATCGCATTGCTAGAAATGTGCCTGACAAAGAGAGCAGGATCGATCTAGCTACCGACCAATCTCCAGTATTACTACATGGAAATATTTCTTCCAAGGTTATATTGTACCTACTAGACGAGAGAGGGTCGGCGTCTGTGTGATAGTCTAGGTAGAAACCCCTGCATGCTATTTCCCTCAGGTGAAGCTGGAGCGACCGGGTACTTTTATATGTTAATGCCAAAGCGATTGTACATACACATACATATACACTCACAAATACACACACATCCAGTTATTGCGCGACTTTTCTGCTAAGGCCGTTTTGCGCGAATACGTCGCGGACGTTACCCCGGACTATAATCTGCGAGAGTTCGCTGTTCGACAGAGCTATGGTATTGGTAATGATGGTATCTGTATGAGCTGATAGAAAGGCTGATGTGGATCGCCACCGATGCTGACAAGTTGTGGTTATTGCAGCCGCTCGACGAGGTACTCGAGGATGCCAGATATTGGCTGGACGTTATGCCTTATACTATACTTCGCGCCAACAACGAATCATACATTTAATGGTACGTAAAAAATAACAATATATTTCAACTTTGGGTGGTACTTTTTATTTCATTTATCAGTATGACGAAATTATTGGAGAACTACATGTTTTACATTGTGGCCGTTAACTAACATAATTAAAAATAAAATTGCATACAACTGAAATTCTTTTTCAGGACATGATTGTAACACAATGGAAAATATTTTAGTTCTCCAATCATTCCATAATATTGATTTATGAAATAAAAAGTACCATACCTTGTTGAAATATTTTACGTGTTACATTTGACTTACCTATATGTATTGTAACATGCATACTGAATTGCGTTCAAAACAGAAAATATAAATAGTAAATAGTATCAATACAAGAGCACGTGCGAGTATTGATATACAGTAGAAACGTAAACACTCGCACTACAATCCCATTCATTAAATCAACGCCTCTGACGTCATGATGACAACACAGTGTAAGTAAGGAATTTCCAGAAGTTCCCAGAACATTCGATGATCTATGAACTCTGAAAGTGCACCAGGCTTGGTAAGACTAATTGTAAAACGGGAAGCAGCGGCGCTATAGTTTAATACACCATTACTTACCAATATAAATGCACTGTTTGCCGTTACCGCTGGTTCTTTGGAATTTTTAACTGCCTATCTATTCAATCCATGTAAAGAGAGACTGAGAAAGAGAGTCTTAAGCCGATTCTCTCTAGAACATTCTCGGCGAAGGAACTCGGCGGACTATAAATACCGCTACACATGCCATAGCAATTCATTCTGATTCCAGCCTTCGAGCAGTTCTTAGCTCTCTGGCTCAGTCTCTCTGCTTAACCATGTATTTTGGAGATTTTAATAAAGTCAGTTCTGCCCTCATGTTAAATTACACACCTAGACTATGTTATTGACTACACCTATATTTTCACTACCCATCCCTCGCATGATGTCGTTGATATAAAATAAATAAATAACCGTAGAAATACTCTGAATTTTGTTATCACTAAGTACTCGGGAACTTTTTTAGTAAATTAAAATAAATTAAAATTTTAAAGATTTTCAACAATAAGCATAAAATCTTACAGTATGATGTGTTGTTGGAGCAAAGTATAGAATGATGCAGAGCGCCAGGCGTGTCTCCAGCACGTCGTCGAGCGGCTGCAGCAACCACGACTCCGCCCTCGTGGCGGTTCGTATTAGCCTCACAATCAACACATACAGGCACCACCATCACCAATACCATAGCTCAATCGAAGCGTGAACTCTCGAAAATTATACCTCTGCGCAACTTTCGCGACGCATCCGCGCAAAGTGGCCAATGCCGAGAAATCGCGCAGTAACTGTATATGTATATTTCTGTGTGGGTACATGTGTGTGAGAATTTGGAGAATCGCACTTATGGGGACCAATGGACCTATAGTCTCTTTCTCCAGAGTTCCCAAATAGGAAGTAAAGACGGCGCTGCCTGCCGCCATTGTCTACAATAAAAACATCCGTCAGGTTATTGACTTTCGCAGCGACGCCTCGGAAAAACGAAGTTAGGCTTTTTTGTCCCCATTAGTACAGTCTCACAAGTTCGTCTTATAAGGACGTTCCCCATAAGTGGAGAAAGTCCTCATAAGTATCGTTTCATTACAAAAAATGTCCCCATAAGTAGCTTCGCATATAAATGTGTTCGTGCGAGCATACGTGCGTGCGTGTGCGTGGGCGTGCTCGTGCGTGCGCGCGTGCGTGTGTGTGTGTGTGTGTGGGTGGGTGGATGGATGTGTGTGTGTGTGTGCACCTATGCATGCACGTGCGCGTGTGTGCGTGCGTGTGCGCTCGCGCGTGTGTGTGTGCGTGTGTGCGTATACACTCGCTCTCACAATGACTAACTCTATCGCATGCAGGGGTAAAAGGCTTGTTAAGGAAGCCTGAACGTATATCGATTTATTTATTATTCGGGTGCCAAATCAAAGAGTTTAATAGTAGGTGGATATTCTAACGCTTGGCTTTCCATACATACTTAGGGTAATAAGAAAGCGGTGATAGCCGGAAGTCTGCATTATAGACGAGGCGTAAGAGAATTACAGCGACTCGCCCAAATTCAAAGAGCTGGCGCAGGAACTCGGTCGCGCTCATAAGTGATTAAGATAAGATTTGGGTTATAAAAGCGGAAGTACCGCGCGAGGCAGGGCTTAGCTAACGTGAGAGGCCGAGGCTACGACACTGCTCGGCAGGAAGCCACAACTGTCAGTAGACCACCAGACTGAGAACCAGATTACCAAGCCACCAGATCCCTTCTGACACCAACAAGAAGTAGATATGTTACAACGTCGCATAATTAACTTAGGAGCACCTTTCTCTCTCGCGATATCAGTACATTTAATAATCACTGATTATTTATTTTTGATACGTTATTAGTATATTTCATTTGCACCTTTCTGGGCTCATTACCAGGTCAGGCCAAGAGAACCAGAATCCCGTCACACGTAACAATACCTTAAGGGCGACATCCTTAACTATAAATTCAGTAAGTATTTGTTCATAAAGTTTTTTGATTTATTATGTGCAATCTCATTTTTATATGTAATTTCTATTAAGTGTTCGACATTAGAAAAATCGTATAAATGCCATTTTCTACATGTCGTGTTAAAGAATACTGTTATATACACGAAAGGGAAGGTGATTTTAACCTCGTGGGATCTTTTTACCCTTGCTTTGCGCGGGCGCAAACGACCTCAAGGACATAAAATCACTTTCACTTACTAGTGTCGAAATATTGGGCAAATAAGTTTCTCGAATACTTTTTCAAAACAATTCTGAAGGCTCAGTTTTTATAAGAAACGTATTTACTAATCAAAATTATTTCGTTGCATCAAATATTTACTGAAATATTATGAGTATTCGAAAAAATTTTGCGGACGAATAATGCCGATCTCTGGGTCAAATATTAATAAAATTTATTTGTCTATATAGACTAATTGAAAGTTTGATTAAAGAAGTCCGCAGTTACACTGGAAGCTTTTTTCAATTGTGCAGTGACATAGGTAATCTTGATTTTGTTGCAACATTAGCAATTGTAAGCAGTCGATCTGGATTTATTGAACCAAAATTTAATGATCAACTGTGCATCATTGATTCTCATCACCCCATTAATTTATTGTTAGGATTTAGTACCAACGTATCTAATAATATAGTAAGTACGATCACGATTTTATATATAACAATACATTTAATATTTGGAAAAAAAATATATTTCAGCATTATTATAAGAAATACGTTAAAAGTCAAAGTTTATAAACATAAATAAATAGTCATTTCATTACTGTTTTCGGTACATATGCTCATAAGTTTCTAAAATGAGATTTCGAAAGTTTCAACAGTTTTTTGTTTATTAAACACATATTATTGTTCAAGTGACTGAAGAGCGGTTACCATAGTCGTCATAAATAACACAATACTAGTGATACATGCTTTACTCAATTAAGCTTGCTCAGTTGAGCAAGCAGTTGATTTCTCTAGTAAATGACTAACGAAGCAGCAAATCAAAATAAGACAAACTCCTCTAATATACATGCGACTGCCTTTCCGTAAGCGAGTCTACAGGCTTGGCTTCCCAACTTTAACTTATACAATGAAAACTTTCAGAAAATAAGAGATTTGAGAAAAAAAATCTCAAGAGACTAATTTTTCAGAAAATCAGACTATTTGGAAAACTAAATAGTTTTCAGCACAGGGCCTCAGTTCGACACTATGAAGCTCAAGTCTATCTTTTTCTCAATGGAAACCCCCAACCACAAAACACGAAAAAAGCGAGTATATTGTTTTGATTCATAGGTGTTCGATACAGTTGAAAATGCATTAAAAAATCATATTGAAATTCTTTTATAGATGATATTTTGCTTCCTCCTAGAGGAAGCTTTGTAATAGTAAAATTTTAATTTTCGTTAAATTGCGCTAGAAACACGAATAGAGGTGATAAAAGTTCAAATCACATGATTTTAGAAAATGTCTGTATGGATGTGTGCGTGCGTGCGTACGTGCGCTCACGCGTGCGTGTGAGCGTGTGTGCGTATGTCCGTGTGAGCTTTAATAATAACATTGAGATATTTGAATCCGACAAATAGCATTCGAAGAAGCATAAAAGAACTTAAATTTTCCGAAAATAAAATTACATTAGCTATTGCAGTTCTCTTGTTATTAACAAAAACGTGTTTTCTTTAAAGCTTATAAATCCAAAAATAAACGGTAATTCTTTCGAGAAAAATCATGAAAATGCAGAATATAAATAGCTATAATCTGTAAAGATTTGAATCCATTCCGTCGACTAGTTTTTGAGAAAAAAATGCAAAAATGAAAAAATGCGTTTTGTATGAAGCACGTTTACTTTTGGAAAATTGACTTAAACGCTTCGAAATTACTTGTAGAGGTAGATTTTGCATAGCTCTAGGCTAAATTCCTTGGGCTACATGATTGGTCAATATATTTCAGAGATATTTGAGGTTAAAATTTTTTTAACCTTTTTTTCAAATCGCAATTTCTTGAGAATGGTTCAATAAATCAGCTCCAAATTTATAGACAATTTTGTCTGCGATATAGATAATATATTTGCTAATTTCCATCAAGATCGTCCGATTACTTTTTGAGATATTTGATATTTAAAATTTTCGTATTTTGCAAAGTCATTTTCTTTGTCGTGTGATAATTAGAGAAAAAGAAATTAGTTTAATCATGTTGAAATTTTGTGGAGATGTAGAGTTTATATGTTTATCGTATAAGTCCTTTAGGTAAATGAATTGTCTCATAACTTTTAGAGATATTTAGGGTTAATATTTTTTTACGTATTTTTCAAAATCGTTATTTCTCAATGACGACTTAATGTTGTAAAGGGATGGCTTCTGGGGGAAAATCCCAAAAAGCCACAGGCCAGCGATGCCCTAGAACACGGTGCCGCGGGGGTCAGACTACAATGACTTGCCCGGGGATCTGCTCCTGGAATCCCGAAAACAACGCGAAGATCACACGGGAACTTCGCTTTCCAACTAATTGGATCGCTGAATGAAAAGCGCGCGCTCGAAGAGTAAAGTGCGCGGCCGCTATGCTCAGATATGAAAACGACCGGCGGAGTCGTTTTCCCACGGAGGCGGCGGTATCCGGGAGAAGGACAGGTTGTAATGAACAACGCGACGAGTAACTAGATATCACAGTATATTACAATCACTAATAAGTACAAGTACAACGCATGTGCTGATTAAAACAGTGAGTTAGTTCGCGCGCGACAGTTAAGATTCAAACGCGCGAACGATACGGCGCGCGGCGAAGCTGCTACTCTCGCGCGCGGTGTTAAAGTACGGCGGGCTGACACACACCCGCGCGTACACGGCACAGAAAGTTTGCACGGGGCGATTTCCGTGCAAACCATTACATTTAACGCGAGTGATGAAAGTATAAGACTTACTTTTGGAAGGAGCAGCCGGTGCACTTGACTCTCTCCCGCTCTCTCTTGCTCGCACAGTAGTTGCGCGCTATGTCTCTCTCTCTCTCTCTTACTCGCTGCATCGGGTCGGCAGGCAGGCTGGCTGCCGGCTCCTAGCTCACTGTCTCGTGTGGCTCACGCGGCTCGGGATCGCTCTCTCCCTGTCTCTCTTTCACGCGCATACAGTCTGCTCGGCGCCTCCACTACACTCGCGGTAACTATAAAAAGATAGGACGGGGCGGACGAGGTAACTTTTGAGAGACACGCTGAAGAAAAGTTCACGGCACGATTGCAGACACGAAGATGGCTGCCGTGACTCGCATAAAACCGTAGTAGCTTCGCGGGTACGCGACGGGCATATTACGCGTCGCGAGACCGTTCTAATCCGGTCAGAATTCTCACGCGCTCGCGCCCCCAGTGAGCACGCCTGCTCAGCGCGGGTAATTCGCATCTCGAATTACCTAATTCGCGCAAGCGTTACACCCCCCGCCAGACGCTGCTTAGGGGACCTATGAGCAGCTCTGCCATCCATTGCCGCCGTCATACCTATACGTATGGTGGTAAGGTTTTAGGAGAAGGAGGTTCGAAAAGGGAATTAGGAAGAATTGGAGTCACTGGATTTTTTTTTTTTAATTTTTATTAAAAAAAAACATCAAAAAAAGACTCTTCGGGGCTTAGCTCTCTTCAGCTGGCCCGGGAGTAAGTCCGGTGCCCCTAGTGGCGAGCTTGGTTGGGGCAGTGCTTCGACTTCTTTACCCCAAGCTCGCCACA
The DNA here is from genome assembly GCA_036365515.1 of Torymus aiolomorphi. NCBI lineage: Eukaryota > Metazoa > Arthropoda > Insecta > Hymenoptera > Torymidae > Torymus > Torymus aiolomorphi. Next base: position 102,283,662 of record CM070876.1, on the reverse strand, counting down.
CATGAAGCATCGGGGGAGCGCCTGCGCGTCTAATGCCTCCCGGGCAGCCTTCTCCTCCTTGAGCGCCTTCCGGAGGCGCTCCTCTTCTTCCTGGAGAAGGCGCTGGGCCTCTTGTTTAGCCTGGCGCGCCGTCCCCTCCACCTCTTCTTTGGCTCGCCTGACCTCTTCCATGCGATCCTGTGCACGAGCCAGACGAGCCTCTTCCTCCTTCCGCAAGGCGGCGCGGCGCAGCCTGGCGACCCTGGCCTCTTCTCGCCGGCCTTGGGCCATTCCAACCAATTTGTCGGCTTGCCGCTCTCCGGCCTCACCGTGGCACTGGAGAAAATCCTCGAGTGCGGCCAGGGCAGCGTCCTCCGCAGCGCGCGAGGACTTGCTGAGGCGTCGCGCCTCCTCAAGGGCCTGTTCCACCGGGACCCAGGCCGCACCGACTTCATCGGTCGGTGCTTCTTTTGGGGCCTGGGTCGGAGCATCTTCTTCTTTTCCTTTTGCGGCCCCAGCCGCGCCGGCGTCAACTTCCGGCGCACAATGATGGGCTCGGGCCGCCTCCTATTCTGGGACTCGGCCAGCACCAGTCGGCTCGGCTGGTACCTCTTCTTGAGGCCGGGTACAGCTCTTCTCCCGCGGCTCCTTCAGGGGATGAGGTCGCCGGAGCGGGGACGGACCGGCGCCTGTGTCGGCCGGCCTCGAAGGTCCCCTTCTTGGCTTCGGTGCCTCTATCTCCTCAATCACTATGGTGGAGGGTTCTGCCACTGGTGGAGGTTTCAGCTTCACCGTCTCCACTACCTCTGGAGTTAGGCCTGGCATGTCCGGCAACCGGCAAGTTGATCCCGAAAAGAGGTGAGTATGAGGATCGGAAAACAAGGACGAACACGGGTTAGTACGGACGGCACAATTCTTGGACGGCACAGTTAGCGCTTTTTGGACACTCGGATTCGACGGGGGCTAATTGACCCGACAGCAGTAGGTGCAAGCTTCTTCTTCGAGCCCTTTGGCCTCCCTGGGCCTCGCTTGGACTCCGTTGGATCGACCACACGCGTAGGTCGGCCGTCGCTCGCTCGCTTTCCTGGCCTAAGTAATAGCACGATCTTACGATGTAGACCGCGCCTCTTAGCCGTCGCCCGAGGCTGTACATTCCCCTGGCTACCTCTATTGTCCGCTGGTGCGCCACGTTCGACTGAAGAGTCCCTCGGTGGTAGCGATTGAGCTACTTCCGGACTACTTTTGTCCAAGTAGCCCTCGGGCTCTTCTGCGGAGACGTATCGCTTGAGTCGCTGCGCACGGACAGGACTTATCGTTTAACCATCCTCACCTTGGATCTCATAGGTGTTTTCGCCTAGAATATGCACAATCGTGTATGACCCCGCGTACTTCGGGGCTGATTTGGCCGACATCCCCTCAGCTGCAGAGGATAGTGCCTTATTCTCTCTCCATACACGATCTCCTAGACAGAATTCTGGAGGTCGACGATGAGCGTCATAATATTTGGCTTGTCTCGCCTGCTCCGCTTGCGCGTTGGCCGCCGTCTGAACGTGCAATTCGCGGAGCTTGTCCATGCGCGCCACCCAATTATTTATCGCCTCTTCCTGCCCTTGCTCTTCGACGAACCTGTCTTCCTTCCGCCTTAGTGTCTTCGGTGGATCAGGTTGTCGGCCGTAAATGAGCATGGCAGGACTTATCTTGGTAGAGCTGTGTTCGGCCGTATTATACGCGAACGCCAGCTCTTTTAAATGCTCATCCCAGGACCGGCGATTCTCCTCAGCGTAAGACATGATCATGGTCTTCACCGTTCGATTCAGACGATCGACGGGATTGGCTTGAGGGTGATATGGTGGTGCAAACGTGTGATGCACGTTTCTCTCCTTTAAGAATGCCTCCAAGGGTGCATTCTTAAATTCAGTCCCATTATCGGAAAGAAACACCTTGGGGACTCCGAACCGCATGCAGACTCGTTCGTTGAGCCCTTTTATCACCGATTTGCCATCTGCCCTTTTTATCGGAATTACTTCGATCCAGCGTGTGAACAGGTCCTGGAAGATGGGAATGTATTCGTGGCCGTGCTTGGTTTTAGGGAGGGATCCCGTAATGTCGCTTGCCACGATTTGCCATGGACGCTGTGTCATACGACGTCCCATGAATCCTGCTAGAGCGCGCTGTTCGACTTTGCACTGCTGGCAAATTTGGCACTGGTTCACGTATCTGGCCACATCTCGAGACATGTGTGGCCAATAATACGTCCGCTTTACTCTCTCTAGAGTTTTCTCGCGGCTGAAGTGCCCAGCAGTTGGAAAGTCATGGCATTCTCTCAGTACTTCGCGTCGCTTTTCGTGAGGGACTGCTATGCCATGCATCGTCGTCGCCGAGAGGTTCGTCTATGACTTCGTTAGGGTTGTACTTGTACAGTCCCCCCCCTCCAGCTTGAACGTGGGGAAGTCTCGCGGCTTCTGTTGAACCTCTTTCACGATCTTGACGTACCAGTCCTCGTTTGTATCGCGCTCGAGATCTAACGCGGCGACCGCTGGCTCTTCTTCCTCGAACAAACTCCGTGAAAGAGCATCTGGGACATTGTTCAACGAGCCCTTTCGATGTTCGACCGTGAAACTGTGGTTCTGTAGCTCCAAAGCCCACCTAGCTAACCTACCGGTAGGGTTTTGGAGGTCACGGAGCCACTTCCAGCTGCTATGCTCCGAGATAACCTTGAAGTCGTAGACCTCTATATAGGGACGGAACTTTTTAATTGCCCAGAGAATTTCTAGGCGTTCTCCTTCCGTCATGCTATTGTTCCTCTTGGTTGCACTCAGAGCTCGACTCGCGAACTCTAGGACTCTTTCATCGCCGTCAATTATTTTGTATAGCACCGCTCCCAGAGCTGTATCGCTCGCGTCAGTTTGCACCACGAACTGCGCGTTAGATACCGGTTTTTGTAGAATCGGTGCAGAAGCGACTATCGCTTTTAGCTTTTGGAAGGCCTCTTCTTGTGTGGTTGACCACTCGTATTTCCGATCCTTTTTCGTTAATTCGGTCAGTGGTTCAGCAATTGTGGCGATGTTCGATAAAAACTTTCTATACCACGAGGCCATTCCTAAGAAGCGTCTCAGCTAACGGAGGTTTTTCGCTACCGGATACTCCATAATGGGCTTTATTTTTTCGGGGTCTGGCTTAAAACCATCTCTATTTACTATGACCCCGAGATTTTGGACCTCATCGCGACAGAAGACCCTCTTCTCGCGATTTATTGTGAGGCCCGCGCCCTGTATCCTGTCCAGAACTCTTTTTAGAACCTCTTTATGCTCTCAAATGTCTCTGTGACTATTATTATATCGTCGAGATACGAGAAAGCAAAAGGTTCAAGTTCGGGGCCGATGACCTTGTCAATCGGCCTCTGGAAGGACGCACCGGCATACGAGAGACCGTAGGGCATTCTCGTAAATTGAAAAAGTCCTTTGCCTGGCACGGTGAAGGCTGTAGTATCTTTGGTCTCCGGGCTAAGTGGTATCTGGTGGTTCGCAATGCTTAAATCCAACGTGGAGATGTATCGCGCTTTCTGCAGTTTGCACAAGATAGTTTCCATGTATGGTAACGGGTACGCGTCGGGCTTTGACGCTGAGTTCACTTTTCTATCCACACAGAAACGGATCTTCCCGTTGGACCTGCGTACAATTACCACTGGACTTGACCAGCCACTTGTCGTGGGTTCTATTATTCCCGTAACTAGCATTTGCCTCACCTGTTTGTGCATCGCTTCCTAGAGTTTCTGAGATACAGGGTAGTACTTCTGTTTAATGGGTCTTGTTGATCCGAGATCTATTGCATGCTCGATCCACGAAGTACACTCTAGTGGCACCAGGCTGTTACCGATTAGCTGAGCTACTAAAGCTTCTACATCTTTGCGCTGTTCTTCTATTGGGTCTGCCAACCCTATAGCTGATACGGACACGGTACTGTTTGCGGTTATGGCGGCTACTTCTAACATTACGCTTGCATCATCATCCTTGAGATGCAGCATGTTATCTGTGGGATCTAAGACGGAGCTAAACTTCTTAATGAAGTTTACCCCCAAGTAGCACTCCGTGTCTATATCTGGCATTATTGCGACGCGTACGTCTTTGCACAGGCCAGCCACGACCATAGGCAGATACACATAGTCAACCACTGCTATACTTTGCCCGTTTGCCACCCGTGCCGTTAGGCTGCTGGCTGGGATTAACTCTTTTTCACAGGCCGTAGCGAGCTGTAGGCCGATGGAATTCATCACAGTCCAGGAAGCTGCTGTATCGAAGAGTCCTCGTAGCCTTTAACCGGCTACACCTACTTTAAGCCACCATCGCGAGCAAGTTTCTTGGTTGACTTCATTCGGTTGAATCATGGGTACCTCTTCGCTCTTCAGTCCAGACGATTGGACCGAGTTACCCTCGGTCTCTGGTGAGAGAGCTGGGGGCGGGTATGTGGTCGTGTTTACCTGCCCACCTGGCCGTTTCCCTGTTGGTTTCCGGCAGCATTAGGCTTGTTGCCTCCCTTTTGCTCATATCTGGGTTCTCTTCGGTACTCTGGCCTTTGTGGAGGTCCTTTATTTCTCGGGCTTTGCGGCCTAGCCTGGTGGGGCGAGCTACTACTCCCACTAGGCTGGTTTGTTATTTGCCCGCCCTCCCGCCGCCTATTTTCCCAGTTACCCTTCTTCTTAGTTTTTCTGGTTGGCGGCGGGCTAGGCTTTTGCCCCTTGTTCCGTCGGTTCCTTTCTTTGTCACGGCCGATAAGCATTCTGCCATGACCCGACGGAACATAGCCTCGAGGCTCTCTCGAAGCTCGTGCTGTTGGTGCCCCATCGCCGCCACGCTTGGATACTGCTTTTTTCGCTAATCCGTGGGCGGCTCTATCGGCACGTAGGCAAATTCTGGCATGTACGTGTGCTCGGGCGGTGATGGCGAGTGATACACCTTATCTGCCGCGGGCGCTAATTCGGCTTCCCGGATAAGGTCCAGGAGCCCTCGGTAATCCGTAATTTGATTTCGCATTAGCATCTTTTGCAGTTCTGGCCGCATGTTCCGGTGCAACATGTCTAACTGTTGAGCAATGCTAGGGACCGGAACTAACTTGAGGATCATGACTTGTAGATTTACTATGTAATCACGCGTAAGTTCATTTCTGTGTTGAGTCCTCGCGTTTATTTCCGCCAGGACTCGTTGCTGATGTCCCCTGTCCCCGCCATACATGTGCGTTATGAACTTTTTAAAATCTGGCTACGATCGCCATGTGTGGCGGTTACTCCGGTACCAGGTGGCTGCTACCCCCGTTAGGAGCTCTGACAACGACGAAAGTAGCTCGTCGTGTGACAGATTAGCTAGAGTTCTGCATTCCTCTATTCTCGTGAGGAATAACTCAACGCTCTGCTCCTGAGAACTTGATGTTTCATTTTCGGACGATCTGGCCCACATCACGGTTCGTCTGCTGAGGCAAATACGTATGCCTCTCAGACGGGTCCTGGGCCGCGCCATTCCTTGTCTGGCGCTGGGAAGAATTTTTGGTATCACTCCTCCCAGCCTCTGTTGGGGACTGGAGACTCGGGCTGCTGCTGTTAAACTCCGCATACGTGAATGTGACTTGGAAGTTCACATGCGGTGATTCTTATCTACGGCCCGTGCTTGGGGGTTGAACTCCCTCTAAGTGCGTACTTGAGGTTGGATGTCGAGCTCCTTTAAGTCTTCGTACATTCTCTTTAAGCTCTTCAACCTCCTCGACGAGTGTTTTGATCACCGCCAGTAGCTGCTCCAATAATATGCTGTCTCCAACTGCTATCCCAGCGGTTCGCGACTCACGCTGTCGCGGCCACTCGAGGTTTCGCGACTGTGGCGGGTTTCGCGATTGCTGCCAGAACCCGTGCTGCCCATTTCGTGCTAACAACAACTCTTCTTCGTAGTTGCGCTGGTATTGTCGTTGCCTCCGCTCCTCTTCCAGGAGCACTTACCGCCGCTGCTTCTGCTCCTGCTGCTGCTCCTGCTGTTGTTGCTGTTGCCGCCATCGCTGCTGCTCCAGCTGCTGTTGCTGCATTTGCTACTGCTGCAATTGTTGCTGATGCAGCGGTTGCTGTTGGAGCTGCTACTGTTGAAGCTGTCCCACGGCTTCGGCTGCAGATGTCCCGGTGGGTGCTGCAGAACTCAATAGCTCTGTCCCGGTTGCTTCTTGCGCTGGCTCCACCACTGCATTATGTGCTTGTTGTGGAGCGTTCATCCTCCGAGACTCCGAGAGTTTCTGCATCACTATCGGGTCATCAAGGAGCGTCATGAACGGGTGCGGGTGGCTTAGGTCGGTATTGGGATCCACAATAGTCGACCCAGTCTCGTTCGTCAACGTTAAGCCGATGAACGCCTTTCGCGACTGCTCGCGTTTGGCTAACGCTTGCTGCTCCGACAGCTCCGGCTCTGGCACGAAATCGGCGGCACTATAATCGCCCATAAGCCATTTGATCGCTGTCAGCATATTTACTGACTGCAGATCTGACTGTTGTAGAGCAAAGGCTTGCATGGCCTCGTTTATGTCCTCTTCGGGCTGTGTATACCCAATTGAGTATCGCAGATTCCGCAAACTGCGATGATTGGGCCATGGTGTCAATTGGCTGTGCGCTTCCCCACGAACTTATTTTACTAGCACGAGTATTGTCCGGATTGATGGCAGGGAGAGTCTGCCTTTCCAACGCGTTAGCCAGCTTTTGCAACGCGACCCCGGGTTATTTTCTAAGAGCTACAGCGGTTGCTCTTAACCTCGATAACGCACGAGGGTTTTCCGTATGCGGTTCTAAAAAAATAAAAGCTATTATTGTAATTAATTACTATTTGTAATTAATTACGCTCAACTACTCGCACTTGTAATTTTAAAATAAATATATGTGTAAAAAATATTTTATATATATGTGTCAAAGCGGACAATATCACCAAAAACACAAAAAAATAAATACAATTTTCACCTAAAAAAAAATAAAAAGCAATTTTAAAGTTCGAGGGGGTTGTTTTTTTTTGCGCTCGAGTTTTTACTCAGGCGCACAGTCAACTTCTTCTTCCGAGAGTGCCTGCCGACTTACACTCGATTTTCTACTAACAGCACGAGAAAAGAAAAAAAATTTTATTTTTCGTCCAAAAAAATAATTCGTATCGAAAATACGAGAGAAGAACAAAAAAATTTCGAGTCGAGAAGAAATTAATTAAAAAAAAAATTAATTATCGTTAAAAAAAAATATTTGTCGTTAAAAAAAATTAACTGTTATTAAAAAAATTTTTAATTGTTAAAAACAATTACCTAACGTACAAAAATTTCACGATCAAGATCTCTCCTCATGGGCACTCTAGGTCGAGGGTTATTGACTATCGCTCGCCTAACCTCTCGACCGCACTCTCACAACAGCATGGTTGTCTCACGCTCAAGCACACACACGCCTACGATCTGCGGCACGAAGAGCCTTTCTTTGCAGCTTACGCTCAGCTACGCTGCTGAGGTTCTTCGCGCCAAGCTTCGCCGCGAATCACGTACGCGCCGTGGGTGCTTCTCCACCCCCAAAACGTTGTGGCGCCAGTTGTAACGGGATGGCTTCTGGGGGAAAATTCCAAAAAGCCACAGGCCAGCGATGCCCTAGAACACGTTGCCGCGGGGGTCAGACTACAATGACTTGCCCGGGGATCTGCTCCTGCAATCCCGAAAACAACGCGAAGGTCACACGCGAACTTCGCTTTCCAACTAATTGGATCGCTGAGTGAAAAGCGCGCGCTCGAAGAGTAAAGCGGCCGCTACGCTCAGATATGAAAACGACCGGTGGAGTCGTTTTCCCGCGGAGGCAGTGGTATCCGGGCGATGGACAGGTTGTAAACGCGACGAGTAACTAGATATCACAGTATATTACAATCACTAATAAGTACAAGCACAACGCATGTGCTGATTAAAACAGTGAGATAGCACGGGGCGATTTCCGTGCAAACCTTTACATTTAACGCGAGATATGAGAGTATAAGGCTTACTTTTGGAAGGAGCAGCCGGTGCACTTGACTCTCTCTCGCTCTGTCTCGCTCGCACAGTAGCTGCACGCTATGTCTCTCTCTGTCTCTCTCTCTCTCTCTTACTCGCTGTGTCGGGTCGGCAGGCGGGCTGGCTGCCGGCTCCTCGCTCACTGTCTCGTGTGGCTCACGCGGCTCGGGATCGCTCTCTCTCTGTCTCTCTTTCACACGCATACACTCTGTTCGGCGCCTCCACTACACTAGCGGTAACTATAAAAAGATAGGACGACGCGGACGAGGTTACTTTTGAGAGACACGCTAGAGAGAAGTTCACGGCACGATGGGAGACATGAAGATGGCTGCCGTGACTCGCATAAAGCCGTAGCTGCTTCGAAGGTACGCGACGTGCATATTACGCGTCGCAAGACCGTTCTCATCCGGTCAGAATGCTCGCGCCCCCAGTGAGCACACCTGCTCGGCGCGGGTAATTCGAATCTCGAATTACCTAACTCGCGCACGCGTTACAATGTATCAGTTTGAAATTTATAAACTATTTTGTATGCGATACAGGCAATACCTATGGTAAATTTCATCCAGATTATATGGTAAATTTTTGAGATATTTGATATTTAAAATTTTGGTATTTTTGGAAATGACTTTCTATGTCGCACAATAACTAGAGTAAAATTTAATTACTTTGTAATTTGATGGAAATGTAGAATTGATGGAGGTTTAGAGTTTGTATGTTATTTATTACATAAATTTTTAGGGTAAAAAAATTAGTTTATGAATTTCAGAGATATTTGAGGTTAAAACTGTTAAAACTGTTTTAGCCCTCTTTTCAAATCGTAATTTTTCGGGAACATTTTTATGTACATGTTACTAGACAATGGAAATGACGCGCGATACACGCACGTGTTGTTTACTTGCTTTTGTGTTTTACTGAGGTTAATTTACAGCGAACTTTTCAGAAACATGAAATTAGTCAGATACGCTGACCAATTATTTTGAATATTGAATTAATTTTTCGAATAATCGCGATTTGAAGAGAATATAGTAAAAATTACCCTCTCTCAATTTTGTGATAAAAATTTTGTGGTTCAAACGGTTATGGTTCAATTTTATATTTTAAAATATTACTTTTCTTTTAAATAAAATAAGTGTCAAATAACAAATAATTTTAATAATATGAAAAAAATATGCAATTTTTTAAATATTAATGAATTATTAAATCATTTAAAAGAAGTATAATGAATAAACATATTTTATATTTAAAGGATTCAGAGGTTCCGTGTTTTTGAACTGCCTCAGTGCTAATAATGATGTGGAAATAACCGATCTTTTCTCCCACCATTTTAGCTCAGCGTATAATGATACTAGTTTACAAGATTTACCTCAGACTTATAACAATGATTCATGTACATCTAACGTTGAATTATCTGTTGAATCTCTGCGTAATATTTGTAATATTACACACATACACACCCACACGCACACACGAATGCACGCACGCACGCACGCACGCATGCACGCACGCACGCACGCACACACACACACACACAGTAAAGACAATGTCTTTATTAAGGCGATGTTCGACGGCCCTTGAAAAACCAATTTGCCGCATCTTTGTAAATATTTTTAATTCAGGATACTTTCCTAAGGTTTGGAAGTTTTCACATATAATACCAATTTTTAGAGGGGGAAATAAGCAAGACGTGGCAACCTATCGGCCTATATCTATAATCAGTTGTCTTCTTAAGATTTTAGACGCTTACATAGCTAACGAACTTTCATCCGCACTCTTTCTAAGACTAGCACATCAACAGCACAATTGAGGGGACGCGTGGAAAAGGGGCTAATTACCTATCACCATGCAAAATATTACACGCCAAAAATTTTTGGAAAAGATTTTAGAAAAATTTTTATATTAATGTTATTATTTTTGTTTTGACATTTAATTTGTGAAATACAATTATATTTGCATTTTTGACTGATTAATCCTTTACTTACTTTATTAAATTTGGATAATATTCAGAAAAAGGGTCTAACTCATTTTATTTTAATTCTTATAATTTTTTTTATGGTTATATAATATATCAAAATTTTATCATAAAATGTTTAATTCATTGTTAGCTTTCATTTGATAAAAGTTTTATTCATATTGGTTAAACCATTAAAAATTTTTATTGTTTTTATTGATTATCTCAAAATGTACGTTTTTGAGTTAGCCCCTTATTCCGAATAGCCCCTCAATTGAAAAATCTTTACAGATTGAAGTTATTTATACTGATATGTCAAAAGTCTTCGATAGAGTTAATCACGATAGACTTATATCTAAACTGTGGAATATTGGAGTGCGTGGCAATGTACTATCTATCATTACTTCTTACTTAAGGGATCGCTCACAGGCTGTAAGATTTACTAATTGCGTTTCTTTACCTATTATGGTGACATCAGGTGTTCCTCAAGGGTCTCACCTAGGCCCTATAATTTTTTGCGTATTCATTAATGATCATTTTATTCTATGCGGACGATGTAAAAATATACTATAATATAGGATCGACTGAATATGTTAACGCCCTCCAATCGGATCTTAATATACTGGCTAGGTGGTCGGAAGAAAATTGGCTTCCACTTAACACCAATAAATGTTGTATTACCTCTTTTGTAACGAGGCTGCTACGCCTCGTTACTAATATTACATGTATGCGATTCATCTCCACAGATCATCCTGCCTAGCCGATGATTATAGCGGTAGCTTAGGTTAGTTACCTTGAGAATCAGCCTTGCTCACAATGCAGACGCACCTTTAGGTGAGCGGGCGAGCGCGCGCACGCATCCGCGACCGTCACGCCGCCCTACCGGCGTGTGCAGACCCGACCGTCACGCCACCATAGCTGCGCGCGGAGATTCTACCGTCACCCCGCCACAGCGACGCGCGCATTCATGACAAACCCGCCGTCATATCGGTGCACGCATCTTCGTACGGGAAGTTTGCCTATATAAGCCGCGTCAACACCGCAGAGCGTCAGACCGTAATCGACCCTCTAATAGACTGGACCTACCGCCTTTCACCAGGCAGCTTCTGTTACTACCGTCGTGGGCAACACCACCGATCACCAGGACAGCTTCTGTTACTACCGTCGTGGGCACACGAGGTAGCGACAGGCCGTGTACCCGGAACCGCTTTTTCTTAGTCGTCGTGCGCACACGTGACTAGAGGAACACGAACCTCTCCTGCCTGTACCTGGGATACCGGAACAGGAATCGGAACGAGCCCTGATTCTACCGTCGTAAGCGCATAATGTAGATCCAGGCTGCGTGCCCGAAGCTATCTCTCCCTTAATCGGCGTGGGCACACGTGACTAAAGGTAAGGATGCATTCACGTGCCATAGGCACCGCAACAGGAGCACCGACTTCACGACTTTAACGCCGACTCACCGCACCGACGCCACTGTGACTCGACGCACGCATTGAACCGAGGTTAAGCGTTACCGTGACCCTCCTGAGAGAGGGCGCACAGTGGAGCTTTTTACCATTTTTTTCTCAAAATTAATAGCTCCGCTTGGAATGAACGAATCTGGACCGCTCAGTTCTTAAAATTTAGGGCTTTTTCCTTAGATTAGAGGAAAATTATCATTGATAGTGGCTAAGAACTTTTTGAGTCGGAAAATCAACCTAAAAGAGCTATTTTTACGATTTTTCCAGTTTAAAATGTGATATCTTCGCTTGGAATGAACGAATCTGGACCGTTCAGGTCTTAGAATTTAGGATTTTTTCCGTAGATTAGAGAAAAATTATCATTGATAGTGGCTAAGAACTTTCCGAGTCGGAAAATCAACCTAAAAGAGCTATTTTTACGATTTCTCCACTTTAAAATGTGATATCTTCGCTTGGAATTGACGAATCAAAACGTGTGCACAGAAAGTTTTTTCCACTACCAATGATAGCTTTCCTCTAATCTCCAGAAAAAATTTGATATTTGAAGACCAAAACGGCCCAGCTTCGTTCATTGCAAGTGAAGATATCACATTTTAAAGTGGAAAAATCGTAAAAATAGCACTTTTAGGCTGATTTTCCAACTCGGGAAGTTTTTTGCTACTATTGATGATAGTTTCCCTCCAATCTACGAAAAACCCCTAAATTTTAAGACCTGAACGGTCCAGATTTGTTCATTCCAAGCGGAGATATCACATTTTAAAGTGGAAAAATCGTAAAAATAGCTCATTTAGGCTGATTTTCCAACTCGGAAAGTTTTTGGCCACTATTGATGATAGTTTTCCTCCAATCTACGGAAAAAAACCCTAAATTTTAAGACCCAAGCGGTCCAGATTCGTTTATTCCAAGCGGATATATCATAATTTAAAGTGGAAAAATTGTAAAAATAGCTCTTTTAGGCTGATTTTCCAACTCGGGAAGCTTTTGCCACTATCGATGATAGTTTTCCTCCAATCTACGGGAAAAACCCTAAATTTTAAGACCTGAACGGTCCAGATTCGTTCATTCCAAGCGGAGCTATCAATTTTGAGAAAAAAATGGCAAAAAGTCCCGTTGTGGGGCGCTGCGATAGTATCTAGCCTGTAAGTTCCGCAGATTTGGTAGTACAACGAAGTAAACACGTTTGTTTTGGTTTATATGTCTCAGGTGGCGAACTAAGGCAAGCACAGCCAATCGATGGTGGCGAATAATTAAATACAGCTCATTTTTGTTAATTAGATTTAATAAAGGTCATTTCTCTATTTCTTATATATATGAATTCTTGCTTCTTAAGCCACCTGATTCTCCTTTTCCCCCCTTTCCAAACCCTGGTAAACTTCTGAGCGTCCGGCAGGGGGGAGCAACCGTTACACTTTTAGTCATAAGAAAAATCCGTTGTCCTCCGGTTATTTTATAAATAGCGCGAAACTTGCTAGGGTCACCACTGTAAAAGTCTTTGGTATAATTTTTGATTGTACCCTTTCGTTCACCGGGCACATTGATTATATTGTATCTAAATCATTCAAATCTTTGTATCAGCAATCATATATCTCTACCAAAGTTTATTTCTCTTTAATTTAATGTATTGCTCTCAAGTCTGGAGACCACACACTCAAACTTTAAAGATTACAGCACGATTGCTCAGAACTGTGATATTCAGACCATTGACTCAATAGACTATCTGCAGGACTGCGTTTTATCTTAGAAGATAATCAATGGATTTATTAATTGCCTCGACCTAAGTTGGCGATTTGGGGAAAGACAGTTTATATATTCTAGAACGCTAATGTACTTAGGAGTTATCCATGGTACTGCGTCACGTAGAATTCTCCGATAATTATGACTATCAAGATATAATTAATCATGAATATATATATATATATATATATATATATATATATATATATATATATATATATATATATATATATATATATATATATATATATATACATATATATATATATATATAGGATATTTCAGGTGAAGTCAGCAGCTCAAAATTTTAAAATCGTTTAAAACTCGTTTTCTTTTAGTTTTTTATGAAAAAAAAAAAATGTTCCTCAAATTTTAGGTCGATATTTGCAAAAATAAAAAAGCTATGCAATATTGAAAATTCAATTTTTTTACAATTTTTGGTTAAAATCCAAGTTTATTCATTTTTTAACTCAAAATCTTGAAACTTTTTGTATAGAATATTGATTAGCAAAAAGTTTGCATTTTTTCTGTAGAATATGCCAGTATTTATTTTATGACCCTTTTTGAAAGTCTACAAAAATGTAGTAGATTTGACCGTTCGTTGGTTGGAGTTAAATATTTAAGGTAAATAATTGACTCGATCGATCACTTCGAACCATTTATTGTTGATTTGAAAATTCAAATCCGACGTTTCGACAGTGTTTTTGACTGTCTTTCTCAGGGCTACATAGAAATAACAATAAAATTATATACAAAAAATTTTTTATAAATTATAATTTAAGTCGGTGCAAAATTGATAAACTGACCTTAAAAAAATTACGAAAAATACATAGTAACTTGGGCGTTACTTCGTCAATACAAAGTAGTCATGAATTTATATCGAGAATGTCTATTAGCTGACTAAAAACATATGGAAATTAAAATAAATTGTAAACCAAAAATAAAAAAATGAATGAAAAAATAAATTAAAATGCTATTCTTACCGTTACTCTCAGCATTGGACACATCGTGACTAAATTGCGCTTTATATACTGTTGGGGAGAAAAATAAACGAAAAATTTAAATACGCGTATATGTTCACAAATTTCAAAAAAAGGCGCGATCGAGGCAATCGTTACGTAGCAGACCGAGAGGCCGACGAAAAGGGGACACAAACATTAGATGGGGAAGTGTGAATATGTGTATCAATGTGTGAGAGAACAAAATTCGCGCGTTCAGCTAATTCCACGCGTCGAATCTATACTCGGAGAGGAGAGGAGCGGAACGGGGGGGGGGCGTGATTTGGAATATTTCCTTACGCTACCTGACCACCTGCTACCCAAACGACCGAACGGGCTCGCAAATGAATAACAAATTTTACTACGACGTGGCTTTTTTTTGTTTGTTAAAGTGAGCATTAATAAGCTTTATAGAATCCTTGTATATAACTTTTAAAAAACGCGTATCCTCAATTTTATTAAGACCATTTAGTTGTTGATGTATATGAAAGATCTCAGAAAAAAGGCGTTTAGACTTATTATTTTCTCCGTCCAAAATCTTTGCATTATCAAAGTCAAATTTATGAGCGGTGGAAGCAATGTGCTCCGATAAGGCCGAATGGTCGAGTCTCTTTCTGATAGCGTAATCATGTTCGTATAGTCTTTTTTTGAATTTTCTTTTTGAAGTGCCCACATAAGAGGCCTCACAATCTTTACAATTAATTTTGTAAACTATGTTTGGAGTGTTTTTTTTGCACAATTTATCCTTGCCTAGTTTGATGAAGCTATTGAATCTATTAATATTGCTATTGATAATCATTGGGTTTTGAAATTTGCTATTTTTAAGGGCTTTACTGATATTGTAGTTCAATCTTTTGATGTATAGTAAGACAATGAATTTAGGATTATTGGAGCGTTTTTTAGGAGTAAGTTTTTTTGTAGAAGAAATGTGAGCGAGTCTTTTTTTAATATGTTTATTTATGACTTTAACTGGAAAATTATTGGCTGTGAGCAATTTTTTAATAATTTGGAGGTTTTCTTCATGGAAAGATTTATCGGATAATTTAATTGCTTTGTCAACTAAACTGTAAATAATAGCAATTTTCTGTGAGAACGGGTGGTGAGAAAGGCAGTTTATGTAATGGCCCGACGCTGTAGGCTTACGATACCAATTCGTAATAATTTTATTATTATCTAAGCTTCTAATAATATTGATATCAAGGAAACTGATTCTATTGTTATTTTCGATTTCATGCGTAAATTTCAAATTATCATCAAAGGAATTAAAACTATTGAGGATCTCAAGAACTTTATTAGATCTAATTTAAAGAAAAAAAAATGCGTAAATTTCCAATTATCATCAAAGGAATTAAAACTATTGAGGATCTCAAGAACTTTCTTAGATCTAATAAAAAAGGCTTTTTTGATCAATACTGGCCGAGCAAAGAGAAGAAAGTTGCAATTTTTTGAAATATCAAGAAAAATCCATAATTTCAATTTTTGATAACATGATTAATGAAACTGAATATTATTCATACATCTTATGGCATGGACCGTACCACTAAATTTTGTTAGAGTATCAAATAGAACATTATATATATCTATTTTCAATAATATTAGGCTTACACAATAAGCGATACCTAATTATGAATTAATAATAAATTAAGCTATAGAGGTTAATTAATATAAAGCTGTCCAAATGAAATCAGGCTACAGACTAATAATTTCATTCATAATTAGGTATCGCTTATTGTGTAAACCTAATATTATTGAAAATAGATATTTATAATGTTCTACTTGATGCTCTAACAAAATTCAGTGGTACGATCCATGCCATAAGATGTAGGAATAATATTCAGTTTCATTAATCATGTTATCAAAAATTGAAATTACGAATTTTGCTTGATATTTAAAAAAATTGTAACTTTTTTCCCTTTGATCGGCCAGTATTGATCAAAAAAGCATTTTGAAGGGTTTTCGAAGAAGAATATAAAAAAATTTTGTCGAATAAAAAATATTTCGCCGCAGCCTCAAAATCCTTCCATGAAGGTATACTAAGAAGCAGCCAAACAGAGACTTTCAAAAAGAGTCATAAAATAAATACTGGCATATTCTACAGAAAAAATGCAAACTTTTTGCCAATCAATATTCTATACAAAAAGTTTCAAGATTTTGAGTTAAAAGATGAATAATCTTGGATTTTAACCAAAAATTGCAAATAAATTGAATTTTCAATCTTGCATAGCTTTTTTATTTTTGCAAATATCGACCTAAAATTTGAGGAACATTTTTTTTTTCATAAAAAACTAAAAGAAAACGAGTTTTGAGCGATTCTAAAATTTTGAGCTGCTGACTTCACCTCAAGTATCCCATATATATATGGGTCAAAAAAATACTTTTTTAAAAATCCGTGCGCACGGAGGTCCCCGATTTTTCTGGTTTTGAGATATTTTATAGAAATTATCAAAAAAATGATCTCTGCCAATTTTTAGGGTCCAATATTCAAAATTGACGTCAGGAGCTCGTCATAAATGTGCAAAAAAGGTCATTTTTTATGCGTTTTTTGGTGTTTTTCAAACTTTTTTTAAATAAGTTCATTCATATCAATTTGCAATTTATCAGTGGGTTTTTTCTTCGCCTTGACTTGAACTTTACAGATATATTTTTTTCGAAAACCAAAATTTACGTATACATGTCCAAATTACCACATTGCTAAAGTCACCTTTTTGACATTTTAACGATACTGTAAAGCGATTTTTCGTGCATTAGTTATAATCGCACCCCAATCTACCCAAGGGCATTCGAAAGGGGGTGAAAAAACCTTTCTATTTCACTGGGATATCATAAAAAAAAATTTGAAAATACAGTGCGTGTGTTAGTTTGAATTTCACAGATTTTGATAAAATATCCATTTTTACGAAATTCAAACAAGTGGGAAATTTTTGTAGCTACTTTTATTTGGCTGAAAACTATTGGAAAGTATTCTTAAAACATACCTGAAAGAAGTCTAATTAGACCGAGAATGGATATCAAACGATTTCCTATTCACTCGAGCTGATGAATTATGATATTTTTTCAATTTCGGTGTCTAAATTACTAAGCACTTTCTGCATTTCTAGACCATTTCCTTAAACTTTTAGGATAATTAAAGGAATTTTGGAATTATTGATTAAAATATACTTCTGAAGTCCTTAATAAAGCTTTGTGAGATACATCTATGTGGTCTTAAAGCAGATACAGCGGTTTGAAGTTTAGAAAAAGTAATGGTACCATAAGATAAAATGCCTATTCTTTTACTCGCCGCAGCGCCCAGGTCTGTATAATAAATAATACTTTAAATTACTAAAATAATACTCTTAATTACTTAATATAATATTTTGATTAATGTAATATGTAAGTCAAAACTGTAGCTTAATTGGTCCACAGTATCTTGAGGTACAGCCTTAAAAAATTGCAAAATTGATTATTTTCTGCTCTTTATAGTTCAGTTTTACAATTTTGCTAGATTTGAAATTGAGAGGCACATAAATTTTGTGCTATAGTTTATAATAGCTATGTAAGGTATACCAGAAACTATGTTAATTTTCCCTGCATATGTAAGTATAGAAACAATGTATTTTATTATTCACTGTAACCAGTTTCTATTGAGTATGGAAACCCTCATTTTCGCGGTATCTTCCTTCGTGAAAGGGATAGTGGCAGTGGCAGTATCTCTTCCCCTTTCGAATTAGTGCAGTTCACATGTATAAAGGAGTGTCTACATCAAGTGCCATGTGCCATGTACTGCCTACAGTGTCACGAGTAAAAAAAATGTTGTCGAACATCTATTAATCGATGTAACCACAGAATAAATAGAACCGTGTTCTGACGCTGGATTGTCGATCTGTGGTTGCATTAGATTATTAGACGTTCGACATTTTTTTTTTACTTGGAACATTCATACATTGTGTCCGGTAAACGGCATACGGCGTATAACATGGACACTCCTTTCAAGTTCCAACTGTGCGAGAGAGAAAGAAATCCTGTCGCTATCGGCTATCCCTCTCTTTTCCTAATGTCGATCCCTCTCATTGGATGCACAGTCTATCTTTCAAGTCTATGGTGCTAAACGACTGTGTTCATGTGGTATACGGAAACTCATTTATAACTGTTAAACTGTTATTATTTCGACTATTTAGGTAGAAAAATTTGGAAGATTTACACTGAAGGCAAAATTTAAGGTTAATATTAAATTTTTGATGTTTAAACTATTATTTAAAATAACAGTAATTGAAGACTTCTATGGAAAAAAGGTGTATCTCAAAAAATCACATTTCGGGAAAATCATATTTAAAGTTTTATATATTTCTGTAGTATTAATATAAATAAATAAAATGCTTAACTCTTACAGATATAATCTACGTTATCTGAAAAATTATAAAGCATATTTATAAGTTTGAAAAAGAAACTGCTATAATAACTCTACAAAAAAGCAAAATGTTAAAGATACGCCCTTTTTCTATTCAACAGGTTTTTTTTTTTAAAGGAAGGGGATTTAAATTTTCTTCTTGAACTTATATATTTTTCAAAAAAATTTTTTAATAAATACAAACGTATAAGAAAAAGGTTTTAATACAAAAAATTCGTTGCTGCAATAAGTATAATAACAAATTATAATAATATATAATTTTGATACAATAAATTATTTGAAACGATATTGAAATGATATTGAAATGATACTGAAATGATATTCAAACATGTTCGGGATTGTGGTACCCAAGCGAGCCGCTAGATGGCGAGCGCCAGGCAAGCGCCAACGCGCCACTTAAAACATCGACGAGGCTGTACATATAGAGGCTTGTGACACGCACTCAGCCCCCCGCATTATTGCTTTACTTCTTTCCCGCGACCAATTATTACACATTACTTATTTTGCCTATACATTGTTTATACTTGCTTCATCTTATTTGCGAATAAGACATCTAATTACCTATACTTTGCCTATTTACCCGAACGCATTTGCGTTCATAGCTTATCTGCAATTCAACTTCGCCTTTTCGAGAAGAGTTGGCTGCAAAGACTTTTAGAGTCTTAATTGCTTACACTTTATACTACTGCTATACTATTGCTTTACATTTGCTTTTGCCCATAATACGAGAAGCTCTCGTATTATTTGCGGCACTACATTACTTTACTTACACTTACACTTTGCTTTGCTCATTGCGCAATTGCTATTGCATTTGCTTTTGTCAATAATACAAGAAGCTCTCGTATTATTTGCTACACCACTTTGCTTACGTGCTCAAATATACATTTCACGCTCACATCATATTCTTGCTATCAACCATACCTTTTGGAACGGTTGGTACAAAACTCTTAATTTCCATTTTTTTTTCTCGCTGACAAACCCTAATAATATAAATTCACGTATACGTTCAATCGTATACAAAACAATATTGCAATATATTTCAAAGGCATTACATAAATAAATTTCCTTACTACTTATATTTCAATAATCTGACGAAGTTTTTCTGCATTGTTTTTCTTTAAATATTTCAACAGACATTTCAAATTATTGATTTTAGCACTTTTAGAAGAGCTTTTGAAACTCGTTTCAACAAAAAATCTATTGACAAAATGTTTTCTGGATTACTCGAAAAATGTAACAGATGAGTTGAAGTGCAGTTTCTTGAGATATCCATCGATCCGTTCGGCTTGTATAAAAATGTCTTGTAAGATTGAATTTTAAATTGAACATTTTTTGTCATTGATTTTGGTTTAGATAATCCTAATCTTACGAATGCACTTTTCCAATCATGAATGAAAGGTGTGTCACATATAACTTTGAAATGTTCTCGATTATTTCGACAATTTTTCAACAGTGATACGTAGGGTAGACGTACCGGTTTTGGCCACTACTCCGTTTTTGGCCACATATCCATGTTTTTAAATGGATTTTTAGGTGGCCAACCGGTGAAAAAAGAATCCTTATGGTGGCCAGAACCGGTACATCTACCCTATTCCTTAACACTTTCCACAGTTTCAATTTTCTTCAACTTGTTTGAATAAACATCAAATTTCGGTACTGATTGTAAGAGTGTCCGCGCAAGGGAAAATATGAAAAATTTGTTTAATTGAACTCATCGATAATCAAGAACAAAAATTTGTCACAGTAGAGTTTTTGTTTTGACCTTGTATTTCGCATCTCGAAATACGCCCTTTTTCCATAGAAATCTTCAATTACAATTATTTACATAATAAATTTTTACTTGACGGTATTTATAATACTAATTGATTTCGACAGG
The DNA here is from genome assembly GCA_036365515.1 of Torymus aiolomorphi. Taxonomy (NCBI): domain Eukaryota; kingdom Metazoa; phylum Arthropoda; class Insecta; order Hymenoptera; family Torymidae; genus Torymus; species Torymus aiolomorphi. Next base: position 102,263,252 of record CM070876.1, on the reverse strand, counting down.
GTGGATGATATAAACAATTGTAGCATTTGTCAAATTTTAAAGAGTGACTCGGAATGTTCCTCTCTAAAGAAAGTTCTTCATAAAATTAGAGATCTTACGGGAGATGATAAAATACTTCTGTATTTAAGAGTACCTGGGTTACAAAACATTGATGATGGATCCATTTGTGATGATCATTACAGAAGATTTTTACTTTTCTATTCTTCATACCAAAAAAATGTATTGATCCATGGAATCAACACTCAAAAAATGTTACAGTTAATTTAAAAGAAGTGAGTTTAAATTTTTTAGAAAATGGTGGATATGGTTGTAATATAAATATTATACCAGGACAAAAAGTTTGTAAAAACTGTTATAGCAAACTAAACTATGAAGTTAAATCTTATCAAATCCAATCAATTTATTGCAGTGATCCATTTGAAAAACACAGGGTAAAGATGGTTAATGACTTGAATTAGTTAGATCATGAGGATATAGAACACTTAAAAACAGTTTATGATAAGAATTTCACTTCTCAACATAAACTATGCAGGACTTGTGGAATAATAAAATGAGATATTTTAGAGTACAGAAACCAAGTCAGGACAGTTACAACTTTATCAGATGAGAGTAAAGAAAATTCTAGTCAGAATAGCATTAAATCAACAAATGAAAGTACGCCAATATCAGAATTTTGTATAAATAGTCAGAACAAAAGAAACCTTGATTCAATTCTTGATACTTTTAACATTGCTCCTTTTAAACGACTAAAGATGAATGATAATGTACTTGTAAAGGAAAGTATTAGTATTATACAGAATGTCACGAAACAGACCTCAGAAGCGTTTGAGAAAGTTTATAATATAAAATTTTCAGAATTTAAAAATATAAAAGAAATGAGTGATGAAAGTTTGTGATTTAGAAGTATGATTTCAGATATTCAAACAAAATTTGCTATTTCTACTTTTAATGAAAAAATTAGCTTATTGACTCTGTTGCCTAGTGAATGGAATTTTCTCAAGGTCAATATGTATATTAAATGCACATATTATATGTTCACTAAAGCCAGACGATTAAAACTAAAAGGTAGATATATATATATATACACATCAATTTTATAGATTTTTCTACTAATACTTATTTCATCAACATTTATATATAGCAATACAAGCAATTAAGGGTGTCAGACACCTTTAGATTTTTCTCCATGAAATGGCCTGAAAAGAATAAATTTTGATAATTACAAATATGTAAAAGTAATATTCTAAATGTATATTCTGGCTCTGGCGTTACTTACAGGTCCAGGATTTTAAGGGATTTTGATAATCAGAGTCTCAAAATGTTCGTATTTTATCTCTTCATTAACTGAAAAGTTGTGTGAATTTAAATTTATATGTTTTGTATTTCACCTGATGTTAAGGAAGATATTGTTAAATATTATTTGGATGATTATAATAGCATAAATTGTAGCGGAATAAAGGAATGTGTAACAGTAAAAGTTCCTGGCCAACCTTCAACATCAGTGCAGAAAAGAATATTGATCTATGATTTGAAAGATTTATATCAAAATTGGATAAAGGACACCAGATGCGATATAATTCCCTACTTATCTTTTTTCTCTCAGCTGAGACCTAAGGAATGTGTTTTTGCTGGAGATCCAGGAACGCACAATATATGCGTATGTTCCGTACATCAAAATGTGAAATTAAAACTTGCATCTATGAATGTGAAAAAAAGTTACAAAGAAGTAATTGATTTTGGAGTATGCTCCATGGAAAACCCTGATTGCATGTTTCACAAATGTATCCAATGTCCAAAAAAGGATGGGATACGTAAATTATTATTTAGTACTGGAATTGACAACAATAGGTGTATAAAATACAGCAACTATCAAAAAAATCCTTTAATTATCCTAAAAGTTTAAGGAAATGGTCTAGAAATGCAGAAAGTGCTTAGTAATTTAGACACCGAAATTGAAAAAATATCATAATTCATCAGCTCGAATCAATAGGAAATCGTTTGATATCCATGCTCGGTCCAATTGGACCTCTTTCATGTATGTTTTAAAAACACTTTCCAATAGTTTTCAGCCAAATAAAAGTCGCTACAAAAATTTTCCACTGGTTTGAACTTCGTAAAAATGGATATTTTTTCAAAATCTGTGAAATTCAAACTAACACACGCACTGTATTTTTAAACTTTTTTTTATGATATCCCAGTGAAATAGAAAGGTTTTTTCACCCCCTTTCGAACGCCCTTGGATAGATTGAGGTGCGATTATAAATAATGCACGAAAAATCGCTTTAAACTATCGTTAAAATGTCAAAAAGGTGACTTTAACAATGTGGTAATTTGGACATGTATACGTAAATTTTGGTTTTTGAAAAAAATATATCTGTAAAGTTCAAGTCAAGATAAAGAAAAAACCCAGTGATAAATTGCAAATTGATATGAATGAACTTATTTAAGAAAAATTTGAAAAAAAAACAAAAAACGCATAAAAAATTACCTTTTTTGCACCTTTATGATGAGCTCCTGACGTCAATTTTGAATATTGGACCCTAAAAATTGGCAGAGATCATTTTTTTGATAAGTTCTATAAAATATCTCAAAACCAGAAAAATCGGGGACCCCCGTGCGCACGGATTTTTAAAAAAGTATTTTTTTGACCCATATCTATATATAAATTTAAATATGAAATTCTGGAAGTTTGAGGATTATATTCAGCACCCGCTTGGAAGTTTGAGGGGTTATGGGAAGTTTGAGGAGCCTCCTCAAACTTCCAATCTATATATTCAGCATCCGAGCGGAAGTTTGAGGGGTTTTCTAGAGTCTATTTGTCTAGAGTCGGTAACCTGAGGGTTATTATTTCTTTAGCCACTCTGACCGACCGGGGTTGAGCTCCTCAAACTTACTAGCCTAATATATATATATATATATATATATATATATATATATATATATATATATATATATATATATATATATATATATATATATATATATATATATATATATATATATATATATATATATATATATAGATCCTAGGGGAAAACGTACAAAGCATTATTTGATTTGGAGCTGAGCCATGCGCTCGTTAATCTCCTCAATGAAACCTCTCGCTTCATCGGCTCCGTTCTCTGCGTGCTTACATCTTCGGTACGTGAAACCTGTCAGATTTTCTAAGTGTCCACTGATTACGTGCTCTCGCTTTCGCATCACCAGAAGCTGCTCAACAGTAGCGCGGCAGATTTTTTCCAGTACCTCGTTGGGCTTTCCGAGGTTAAGAATCTTATTTTCAATCTCGATGAACTTGTTCACTAGTCGGGACTCGTCACGTACAGGGGAGAACTCTGGCACCATGGTACCTATTAATCAAGGTTATAATTTTAGAAGCCATGTCGTCACAGAGGATTTTAAATTTTAAAAGGGAAATTTTGGAAACGATACAAATTACACGGCATCCTAGTCTCATTGGGGAAGTAGTACCATGGTCACGGATAACCAAATAATTTCAAACTTTGAATACCCAACAAAGGAAAGGCAAAAGTAAATGAGTAAAATGTATTTTGATGACATGTATCACCTCTACTCAAGTTTCAACTCGGCTAGACGTGTTATTAGGTCGTCGATGTCATGTTCCATCTCTCCCAGTCGTCGCTCGATGCTTTTATATTTGCCGATCGCGAACGCCGTAATTTTTCCCAAATGCTTCCTTATCCTTTTTTGCTTTCCCTCAAACTTGCGAATCTCTGAAAGGTTAAACTGGCAAAACCGGTTCAAAAACTCCGCGTACTCGACCTGCTGCTCGTACAACTGTTCTAATTCTTTCCTGATAGTTTATTTCAAAGAAGACTTGCTGAACCATGACCCTATTAAAAAAATATAGAACATAATCGTTGTGATAAGTCCACTCTAAAAGGGACGGTCAGATATATATATATAGTAACGGGCTAAAAGCTGTCCTCGGTGTGCTATATCTTAACGCGGACTTGCCGATGAACGGCGCAGCAATTGATAGGCGCGAGCACTTACTCGTGCCAACCCTCGACGATTAGCGGTCCGTCAGCTTCGTACTGTTGCTCGCCGTCCGCTGTTTTCAGCAGCAGCCGCGCCTTTTCGCTCCGTTACAACGCGCGACTTCGTCGTCGCGCTCTCTCTCTCGAGCGTGCTGCCCCAGCTACTCAGTATCACGCGAGTACTACGTACTCGTGACCGCGGAGGCCGGCGGTATTCTTCATCATGCCACCGAATAGGGAATTGAAATTAGGATGCGTGAAATAATACGCGAACAAGTAAAAGCAAAAATTGTCTTTATTGCCTCTGGAGGCTGTTCACTATTTACACGCGCGGCGTGTACTCTAGGTACGCGCCGATTCGGATGGTGCGCCCGCGCACGCGAAGTACGTGGGTGCTCTGCCGCACACACGTACGCGCAAAAGCGGCTCGCGCCGACGTAGGCCGATCGCCGTGCACGATCGGCGCTCACGCGCGCGTCGGCGGCCTCGCTCGCTCGTCCGTGTTCCGCTCTCCGGACGTACGTCGCCCGCGGGGAGAGCGCGCGTGCGCCTGGCCAGGACTTACCTCAGTTGCAGCGAGAAGGCGCGGTTGAACGCACTCGGCGGTGCCTGCTGCAGCGCGCCGCTGTCTCTCTCTCTCTCTCTCTCTCTCTCTCCTTCTTCGCTGCTACGGGCCTCGCCTTTCTTTTTCTCTCTCTCTCTCTCTCTCTCTCTCTCTCTCTCTCTCTTCTCTCTCTCTCTCGCTCCTGCGAGTATCGGCCGCGATGCTCTCTCTCACTCGCTCCCGTGAGTGAGCTCGGCCGCGCTGCTTTATCTCGCTCTTTCGCTGCCTCGGTTGAGTGTGGCTGTCTCTCCCTCTCCCTCAACCACCGGCGAACAAGGTTCTCGGAGCCGTGCTGCGTCTCACTCTCTCAGTCTCGTGCACTACACTGCACTTACTCCGCGATCCTCATGCACTTCACTTCGACTCTCTCTCTCTCTCTCTCTCTCTCTCTCTCTCTCTCTCTCTCTCTCTCTCTCTCTCTCTCTGCGGTTTCTCAGGTAAGCGGCGCAACGCCTTTCATGTCGCTCCTCACCTCTGTGTATTTTTGTTGAGTTTCTCACCTATTCTGTGCGAGTGTAACTGTTGCAGAGAGTGAGGCCTCCCGCAGGCTCCATGTTATCGGAGCAATTCTGCACGGCTCCTCTTATTTGGAGCCAGGGAGACTGTTTTTTAAAGTCCTGTTCCTGAGAGGTTAGGGACGATTTCGGCGGGTTTTCATCGGCGGAGCAGTCGGCGGAATCCAGATTTGCAGCCCTGAGGTTGGCAGCAGTTACAGCAGACGAGCCTACACACCATCGTGACATGCCATCTGCCGTCTGCTGCGTCGTCTGCAGCGCTGCTTATACGCGGCCGAAAAACATCTGCCCGAGCTGCCAGCAGCCATGCCACATTCAATGCACAGCAACTAAACAACGTGCTGCAATTTGTGCACAGTGCATGAAAAAGAAGAGGCCTCCAGGTGCTGCAAATCTGTCTCTACGATCTTCAAAACAGCCGACTCCAAGTAAGCCTGCCGCGAGCCCACAGTCGACGCCGCAGCGTACGCTGGCGACGAAGCCTGCCCCCACCAACACCGTGCAGGTACGCGCGAACAAGCCGAATATCCGCACATCATCGCGTGACGCGCTCCTGCCCTCGCCTCTCCCTCCGCGCGAGTCGCCCCCTCTCCAACCGCGGGCCAGAGCGCCGGAGAAGGCTAGGCGCGCTGCACCCAACACTCAAGCTCGAGCTGCCGGCGTCGCCGAGCGGGTTGCGGGGCAGCAGGCGTCGCCCAACGCTGGCACGGGCACCGGGCAGGTTGCCGAGCTGCAGGCGCCTGTCTCTAATGCTAGACAGGTTGCCGAGCTGCAAGCGCCAAATTGCTCGGCGGACTCGCTGCCTTCGACAAGTGCCTCCAGTGCGAGAGAGGAGACAAAAGCTGAGGAGTTGAGTTCTTCCCGTAGACAATCTACTTTCTACTCCTCCAGTATGGTATTGGACTGCTCCATTTTTGCGGGGGTCACCCATGTTTTGCTGCCGGTAAGTACGATGGAGCTATTCTTCCAGCACTTCGGGGCACTCGAGCGCCAACTAGACGACATTAAGCACCTCATTAAGGGAGATCCTGAATCACGGGGCGTTTCCCCTGAGTCTTCTACAGGGGGCGCTACTGCTGGTTATGAAAATCTAAATGCCAGGATCTCCACTCTTGAGGGGGCTATGGCCAACCATTCAGGTATGCTAGGAGAACTGAATACTAGCATGAAGATGGTGCTCGAGTGTGCCGATGGCCTCAAGGGCGACTTAAATAAAGTCACTGCTGGAATTGAGGATCTCCACTGTGCTTGCCGGGAGCAAAATGCAACTTGTAATGGTGACAAAATTATTTTAAATGTAAATGAAATTGATAAGTGTACCGAAGTACCTATTGTACGCGCAAATGATGTCACTTTTCCCCACCCCCGTTCAGTATCATCATTAAGAAATTCCCATCCTCGGTCGGATCGAGGGGCGGGGGGGTGGACTTCGGTGGCGGGGGTGTTGGGGGCCGGGAGGTAATCATTCACGGTATTTTAAAAGATGATGTTACAGCCTCCTCGGAGTCATTAAATGATATTGCCTTCGCGGTCCTCAATACCCTACTTCCGTCTTTCACGCGGGATAATATCGCTGGAGTTCGCCTCCTTACGCCCCGCGGACCGCCCCGGGGCGGTGAATGTAATACGGAGGTGAGCTTGGGGTCGGGCTCCGGGAGGAGACCGTCGCCGTCCCTTGTTGTTCTGCTTTCCCAAGAGGGACTGGTTGGGGATGTGATGCGTGCCAAGCGTGCGCTCAAAAACAACTATTTTAACACCAACGACATTAACCCTCACCTCCTTGGTCGGGCGTCTGACTCTTGCATGCCGGGACGGAAAATTTATGTGAATGAATCACTGCCCCACGATAAATTTCAGTTGTTCAAAAACCTGAAGTCCATAGCACAGGGGCTGGGCTTTAGGTACGTCTGGCATGCGGGTGGCAGATTTCTGGCCAGGCGGAGGGTAAGGAGCGCGCGCATGTATTTGCATCGGCTGCCGATTTGCAAGCCATACAAACGGCGTGTCAGACCGCCAACGGAACTAAACGGCCAAATACAAACGGGTCAAATACTGACAAGAACGAAGACGGTACACCACGTGACCGTACGGAGCCGGAACTGACAAGCAATTCGGTAGCGCCATCTTGACCAGTTGGGCTCGGAGATGCAGAGAAGGGGGGGAGATCCCTTAGGGTGGGGTTCCTCAATGTGAACTCAATTAGGGCTCATATTGAGGGGCTCCGTTCTCATTTATCTACCAACTCAGATTATGACATCTTTGGGATTGCGGAGACATGGCTGGGCTCGGTCGTGGATGATAGCCTCATTCAGATTCGGGGATTTAAATTACTTCGTCAGGATCGTAATGTGAATGGAGGGGGTGTCGCCCTGTATGTGCGCAATACACTTAAAGTAAATACATTGGCTGTTTCTAATACTCAGGGCCCGGGTAAACCAGGGATCCCGGAGTATTTATTCTGTAGTGTACAGCAGGGTGACTCTCCTCCGATTCTGATAGGTGTCATATACAGACCCCCTAAGATTCCCATGCAGAAGGACACCGATTTATTTAACATCTTACGCGATCTCTGCAGAGACTTTAGTCACAAAGTCATCATGGGAGATCTGAATGCGGACCTGTTATCTGAGACCGATGACGCTAACACTATTAAGCGTTTAACGGAGGAGCTAACCTTGCAGTTAGTCCGCCATGGCCCGACTCATCACACCCCATCCTCTCACACCTGGATCGACGTGATGTTGACAGACGAAAACGATACAATACGGGACTTTAAGAATGAATGGTTGCCCAATCTTGGTAAACATTGCATCATAGATGTCACTATAGATGTTTTTACTCCTACTCTCCCTAGAGAGTCTTTCACGTATCGAGATTTCAAAGGTATTGACACACCATCCCTTCTAGATGTACTCTCTCGAAGTGATTGGGCGGCCATGAATTCTATTGAAACCGATTTGGAGGGAGCGCTGAACAGTCTTAATGAGAATCTAAATGTAGCTATTAATAATTTAGCGCCACAAAAGGTGGTTTGCCCTAATAAGAAACATGCTCCTTGGTTTGGACCGGAGCTGAGGCAACTCATTGACAAACGTGATGCTACGCACAGGCGCTACAAACGCACTGGTCGAGCGGATTTGCGTGATGAGTTTCTTCGGCTCAATAACGAGGTAGATGCGCGATCATCTCAAGAGCGAAGTGCCTTCCTTATTAAACATCTTTCGGAAGCTCTTGATGATAATAAAAACATTTGGAAGGAAATGCGTAATTTTGGCCTCATACCTAAGAAAAAGAAGATGAGTTATTTGGATTTTCTCCGGATGAGCTGAACAATCACTTTGCGGGAATCTCAGCCTCTCCTCACGAAAATCTCGAGGAAGCAATGAATACGATTTTATCAGCTGATGATGAGGGATTCTCTTTCAGTCCCATTAACCTCAGCGACGTTGTCCTTGCTATATCCCACTTTTCCTCTCAAGCGAAAGGTGCTGATGGGATTCCGCAAAACGTGATAGTGAAAGCTCTACCGATTATTGGCGAGTATGTTGTTAAAATATTCAATACCTCCTTTGCTCAGGGCGTCTTTCCGAGTACCTGGAAACAGGCACAGATCTTAGCTTTGAAAAAGTCCTCGACTCCAGAGAGTGCTGCGGACTTTCGTCCGATAGCACTTCTCTGCTTCCTTTCCAAGGTGCTCGAAAAGATTGCCCACGGACAAATCACGGAGTATTTAGAGAAAAACAAAATTTTAGATCCCCTCCAGACCGGTTTCAGAAAACACCACAGCACACAGACTGCGTTATTAAAGCTGACTGAAGACGCACGCATGGCCATGGACAGAAAGAAGGTGACGCTTTTGCTCCTTTTTGATTTTAGCAAAGCGTTCGACACCATCTCACCTATGAAACTTATATGCAGGCTTAGACGACTGGGGTTCTCTAGGATGGCTCTCCTGTGGGTAAAATCATATTTACAAGGCCGGACCCAGATGGTGATTTCTAATAAAAATGGAAATTCGGATTGGTTGGACACTAATCTGGGCGTCCCACAGGGTTCAGTCCTGGGACCACTGTTGTTTAGCTTGTATGTAAATGACTTACAGGACTTACTTGACGGTCGCGCGGTAAGTCACCTTTTCTACGCGGATGACCTCCAGATCTATCTACATACGACCAAAGATAAATTCGGCGAGGGCATGGCTCGATTGGCGGAAACGGCACGGCTTGTTGCTGGGTGGGCGGGGAGCTCTGGCTTGCGTCTCAACCCAGGCAAAACGAAGGCAATATTTTTTGGTACAAGAAAGAACGTGAATGATATAAATTCATGGAACTTGCCTGGAATTGAGATACAGGATGGAGCGATTGTCCCATTTAGTGACTCGGTCGTGAGTCTCGGTGTTACACTTGACAGTAAACTCACTTGGAAGCCGCAAGTTGACTCCATTACTAAGAAAGTCAATAAATCCCTCTACAGCTTGCGGTTTATTAGGGATTGTACCACCGAGACTTTACGGAAGAGGCTAGTCGAGTCCTTAGTCCAACCGTATCTGGATTATTGTGCTGTGGTATACCTCGACGCTTCGGACGAACAGAAGCTACGTCTACAACGACTTAGTAATTCAGGTGTGAGATACATCTTTGGGGTTAGGCGGGACGAACACATCACTCCCTACAGGAAGCGTCTCGGCTGGCTACGTATGGACTCGAGGCGGCTCTATTTTGAAGCCCTTTTGCTTTTCAAAATCACTAGACTACGTGAGCCGGAATATTTAGTACAGTTCTTTAAAGCCCATGTGCCGAGGCCTTCCAGTAGAGGCGTCCCGCCTGAACTCAATATTCCCAATGTGAGTACTGAGACGGGTGCCAGAGCATTTCAAGTCCATGGAGCCCGTCTCTGGAACTCCCTCCCCTCCGGCCTCCGAAATTCTCCATCGTTAACATCTTTTAAAGGGGCGGTGCGCCGTTACCTTCTTGGTCTCGACACCTAGCTCCCTGTTAGTGGGGGAAAGTGACATCTCGTAACCAAACTGTATAGTTAGTTATAAGATTATTTGCTGTGATTTTTCTCAATATGACTTGGCTCATCGAGCCTTAACACTGTGATAGTATCCTTCGCGGGGGATAAATTAATTCAATAGCTTACTATAGTAAGTAATGCGACGTGGCCTAATGGCCTGATAAAATAGTCATTTTATCTGTGATAAATATTTTTACCTTGACCAAAAATTGAATTGTGATCTATGTATTTTTATACTTGAAGCTTATAGCTGTATATTAACAATTTGTAAATAATTGTAATTTTATTTTTTAGCCCTTGTGGCCGAATAAAGGTTGTTCTATCTATCTATCTATCTCTCTCTGTCCGCCGAGCTCTGTCTCTCGCTCTCCTTCTCTCTCGCGCAAGGTTGTCGCGAATTTCATTTCGGAGCTCATTGTGTGTCGTAGTTGCGCTCGGTACTTTTCGTCCAGCTACACGTGCGAGCAACTACACACACACACACGCAAGCCCCCGGAGAAATACGAGGACAAGCCCGACTCTATTTGCGAATCCTCATGCCGCAATTGTCGGCCTTGCCTTCTCCAAGGCTGCGGTATGTTTATGTTTTCGATCAACTACCTGTGTGTATACCGTGCGTCGGAGATCGGCTCGATCCGAGCTCCGTGTTCGCGCACATACACACACACAGACGCGCCTGCCATTACAATAAATATATATATATATATATATATATATATATATATACACATATGATATAGAAAACATTAAACTACCCTTGTATATTTAAAAAAGCGCCTATATCTTTAATAAATCATCTTCTAAATAAATACATAAACAAAGAAATATATTAAAATAAGATAAATCATATAATAAATCTATACATATTAATTATAAATATAAAAATTTCACTTCGAATCGGAGGATGATCCCTGACGCAAACGGAGTCAAGCAGAAGAGAGTGTGCGTAAAGAAATATACTTCCCTACTGAAAAACCTCATGTGAGATCTCAGGTGAGAACTCACATGAGATCTCACGTGAGATCTGACGCCAAAATCTCATCTCGAATTCTTGACCGCGAGCTGCTAGAATTCCTTCAATGATAAAAAATCAGTTTCTGGGAATTAGGAGTCGCCTATTAGGCCCCCCCCCCCCCCAGATAAGTTCAAAAATCTATGTTTTGAAGTGTTTTAGCTATTTTTTACATTTATAGAAATTTTACACATGAGATCTTACGTAAGATCACACGTGGAATCTCATTTTTCAAATTTTTCACGTGAAATCTCACGTGAGATCTCACGTAAGAGCTCATGTGTAAAATTTCTATAAATGTAAAAAATGGCTAAATCGCTTCAAAACATAGATTTTTGAACTTATCTGGGGGGGGGGGGTAACCTAATAGGCGACTCCTAATTCCCAGAAAATGATCTTTTTATCATTGAAGGAATTCTAGCAGCTCGCGGTCAAGAATTTCACATGAGATTTTGGCGTGAGATTTCACGTGAGATTTGTCAGTAGGGTTACCTATACGCCAGAGCGGACCAGCTACTGCTAATAGAATGTTGTATTTTAAATGCCCCTAACAGCTGAGGGACCTCTGATAGACAATAGGCGAACGATAATGACTGCACTGAAAAAATCCGTAATAATAATGATTATAAATTATAATAAAGAATAATTTGTTTGGAATACCTATATTTTATGTAAAAATTAATATTCTCAAATATAATTTTATAGTAAATACATCTGCTAACAGTAGGAATAATAGGAAGTTAAATTAGACATAATATAGGGTAAAATCTAACAAGAATAAATCAATTCCTTCTACTATTTAAACTTAGTAAATCCGAATAAAAATTTCTTTTTTTCTAATTTGGAAATTATAAGTAAAGGTTGACACATTTTTCAAATATAAGGAACCTCAAAAATAGCTTGTACTTACTATAAATATTAACAGACAAAATCATACTATATTTTAGAGGCTTTCAGCCAAATTTACTATATCTTCGACTTGGTGCAGCAGAGTAATTCTTCGGTAAATGTTATTTATAATGTACTTTAACTCTTAATTAAAAAGTTGTGGAATCTCTCTAAAAAATTTTTTTAGAAAAGTAAAAACTTATAGGCAAGAATAAGTTTGGTTACTATATCATGTATATACTTAATTCCTTACTAACAATCACCTTAAGTTTTGCAAACTAGGTACATAAAAATTTTTTCAAAAATTTTAGAAGAAAACCAATAATATATTTAACAATACTTATTTTGAAATATCTACAGAATCTATAGAAAATGTTTCCTTTAAAAAGAAAGCATTAAAATCTTTTTCTTGAATATATATGTGATTTATTATTTATTTAAAACTAATTTAAAGTAGAAATCGGAAAACTTTCTCCGAAAGTGTAAAATGAGTCAAGTATAAGTTTTTCCTGGAATCTATAAGAAGTAAAAGAATCATCATTTTCATATGACTTTTACAACTTCACTGCCTTCCTCCCGCCCTCTCACTCACTCTCTTCTCTCCCTCTCCCTCATCATGTGCCAAACTCTGAGTTTGACGGAGATTGAGAGAGAGGGGGAGAGAGAAAGAGAGAGGGCAAAGAATGAGAGGGCGAGAGGGAGATAAAGAGTGAGGGAGAGACTAATTCTTGTCTTAGTTTCAACTTTTGTAAAAAGTTTTTTTAGATAGATTTCACAACTTTATAAGAGAAAATTATAATTGCATAGTGTGAAAACGTTATGAGATTTGTTATAGTATATTATTAATAACATTATTAAATGGTATTATAGTTATTCACAAAAGTTTTAAATTTGAATGTTTTTTTAGGAGCTCGATAAAATGATTACAATAGTAAAATTTTTTGAAATAATATCAAACATGTATTTTTTTTAGGTTAACAATACTACTTGTTTTACTAATTGCTTTAAAAAAATATTTATGCTCTTATTAAAGTTCTTGGTACAGAGTTTGACACATGTTGAGGGAGAGGGAGAGAAGAGAGTGAGTGAGAGGGCAGGAGGAAGGGAGCGAAGTTGTAAAAGTCATATGAAAATGATGATTCTTTTAATTCTTATAGATTCCAGGAAAAACTTATACTTGCCTTATTTTACACTTTCGTAGAAAGTTTTCCGATTTCTACTTTAAATTAGTTATAGATAAATGATAAATCAAAATATTTTCAAGAAAAATGTGTTAATGCTTTTTTTTTTAAAGTAAACATTTTCCATAGATTCTCTAGATATTTCAAAATAAGTATTGTTACATAAATTATTGGTTTTCTTAAAAAATTTTTGGAAAGATTTTTATGTACCTAGTTTGCAAAACTTATGGTGATTGTTAGTAGGGAATTTAGTATATATATGGAATAGTAACCAAACTTATTCTTGCCTATAAGTTTTTACGTTTGTAAAAAAATTTTTAGAGTGATTTCACAACTTTTTAAGAGTAAAAGTACATTATAAATAATGTTTGTTAAGTATAAAACTACACTTTAATTGATTTCACAACTTTTTTGGGGTTGACTTTCAGTATCCGCGTGGAAGAAAGTTATTTCGACTTCTAAAGTAAAAATTTTAAACGCAAAAATTTATTATTTATTCGTAGAATTCCTTTTCATAAAATAAAAAGTAAATAATTTTTTAGGATATTGTATAGGTTTCGTCAAATAATTCTTATGGTTTCCGAAAAAATTTTTATTGTTTGTAAATGTTTTTGTAAAGTGATTGTAAAGGTTTTGGAAAAGAATTTCTCGTTTCTTGCAAAAGTTTGTAAAGGATTGTAGAAGTTTTGTAAAATAATTTATTAATGGATTTTTTAAAAGATGTAGTGATGGGCCATTTTTGAAGATATTTTGTAGAGAAAATATAATAATGAACAATTTACAGAAATGATTCTGTTATTGAAAGTACGACTTCAATTTAATGAGAAATACTTCAGATAAGAAAAATGATTTTTGTAAGAAAATGAAAACATTTTCATAGCAAATACATACAAACAAATATTGTAAAAAGATAAAAAAATAATTTAAAAATGAGAATAATTACTGCTAATAGCAAAAATCAGTTTTGTGAGAAATAGAAAATGTTTTTATAGGAATTATAGAAAATACTTTAAAAAATAGTTTTTAAAGTGTTTATTATAATTGTTTCACAATAACATTTAAGCTTTCAGTCAAGTTCTTTGTAGAGATTTGGACAGTTGTTGAGAGCAAGATTGTTTGGATAAGAACATTAAACTTTTATTATTATTTCAACAGAGAATTTAAAGTTGTTAAAAAAGATAACAATAATATATTTTTTCTTTGTAGCTATCGCAAGGAATAAAAGAAAAAAGTACAAGTTCTCAGAATTACAATTCAAATCTCTGTATCACCTGATTCTCCTGCTTTTATAAAACTCGAAACTCAATGTTCGCTGAGAAGTTGGGTTCTTATGTCAACTGCCATTTCTACAGCAGCAGGTGGTACAAAGTTTTCTAAAAACTACTCCTTCGCATCTATTTCTCTGAAATCACCTAATCTTCTAGCCTTTACAAAATGCGAAGCTCAAAGTTTGCCAAGTTAACTAGCCTTATGTAACAGGACCTGATACTAAGTTTTTTCACAAAACACCCTTATGCATCCATTTGCTCTTGTTTTTTTGACAAATTATTATTACATTATTATATTTGTACTAAAATTTATCTCAAGCCTTCTGTTGCACAATCTAAAGCTGGAATTCGTTTCATTATTTTGGTATCCACATATTAATTTTTCATAATATTTTGGTTCCTCCTAGAGGAAGCTCTGTAATAGTAAAATTTTAAGTTTCGTTAAATTTCTCTAGAAACATGATTAAAGGTGTAGAAGTTTGTATCACATGATTTTAGAAAATGTCTGTGTGTGTGTTTGTGCGTGTGTGCGCGCACGCGCGCGTGTGTGTGTGTGCGTGCGCGTGTGTGTGTGTGTGTGTGTGTGTGTGTGTGTGTGTACCGCTTTATCTCCGGACCCATTTTCGATTTTAACCAGGTGGGGCTCATTTTTTTTGTTTTTTATTCCGAATTCGGGAAGAAAATTATTTTTTATGATTCACCGATTCATTTTTGTTTTATGTCGAATTTTTGATTTTCGAAAAAATTATTTTTGTTTTTTTTTAATGATTTGATTTAAATTTTTGAGCCGGGTGGGTTGCATTCGAAAGAGCATAAAAAAACTTATATTTAAAAAAAAAATTCTCTAGCTATCACGGTTCTTTTGTTATTAACAAAAACTTGTTTGTTTTTTTAAAAAGATCATAACTCCCAATCTAAACGGTCAATTTTTTGGAGAAAAATCATGATAATGCAGAATATAAATAGCTATAATCTGTGAAAATTTGGACCAATTCTTTTGGTTAGTTTTTGAGAAAAAAATTGAAAAATGAAAAAAATTAATTTCCGTTGTCGCTCGATAACTGGAGTAAAACTGACTTAATCCCTTCAAAATTCCCCAAAGAGGTAAATTTTGTATAGCTCTCGGCTAAGTTCGTTGAAATTAAAATTTTTTTAACCTTTTTTTTAAATCGTAATATCTCGAGAACGGCTTCATGTATCTGAATCGGATGGGTGTCATTGGAAAAAGAATTAAAATACCTAAATTTGCTACTAAAATTTTATTTCTAGCTATCACGGTTCTTTTGTTATTAGCAAAAACGTAAAGCTTAAAAAATGAAGAAAATGAGTTTTGTATATCCAACGATTGCGGGAGTAAAATTGTCTTAATTGCTTTAAAATTTCTTATGGTGATAGATGTTGGGTAGCCCTCGGCTGAGTTCTTTAGGCAAAATGATTGATACATAAATTTCAGAGATATTTGAGGTTAAAACATTTGTTTGATATCGTTTTTTTGCATTTTACTAAATCATTTCGTTCACTCCACATATTATTAATGGATCGTCATATCGCAATGTAATGGCCCATCATTCCGGAAGTAAGAGGTGAGACGAATTTAACAATTCCAGAGAGAAATAGTTATTATCACAGACTCTCAATTTAGTTGAAATAGCATCCAATGATGTCAAAAAATTTTCTACCTTTAATATGTTGGTGATTGGTTAGCTTGTAATAAATTATCACTAAATGTATTTTTTTAAGAAGCAGAAGATAAATTGTAACTATATACATGCTGTTAAAGACTAGTTTCTTTTATTTAAACAAAGATAAACATAAATCCGTTATGTCTCCCATACAATAATTTTCATTGTAAATGCAATCAAAGCACAATTTTAGATTATTTTGCTTCCTCCTAGAGGAAGCTTTGTGATAGTAAAAAAAAAAGTTTATGAGATAATGTGTTAGAAATGTTATTTAGCAAATTTGGAATCGAAATACACTATCTTTAGAAAATGTCCGTATGGATGTGTGTGTGTGTGTGTGTGTGTGTGTGTGTGTGTGTGTGTGTGTGTGTGTGTGTGTGTGTGTGTGTGTGTGTGTGTGTGTATTTATGTCCGTATACGCTGATATCTCATGATCTACTCGACCGATTTTAACAGGAGAGTGATCATTTTTTTTAGATTTTGCTTCCACAATTGGGGTCAATATTCTATTTTTGTAAAATTTAATTTTTTTTTATAGCCATTTTTTAATTTTCAAAATTTTTATTTTCGATTTTTTTAATATTTAGAACAAATATTGTTTATATATCATGAATTCTCTGTATATAGGATAAAATTATCTACAATTTAAAAAAAAAAAGTCGGTAGCTATATTTCGTCATAAGTTATTGATGAAAACGTAATTTTTTGTAAATAGGTTATATTTTGATCCATAAATTTCGGAGATATT
This sequence comes from Torymus aiolomorphi, assembly GCA_036365515.1. Taxonomy (NCBI): domain Eukaryota; kingdom Metazoa; phylum Arthropoda; class Insecta; order Hymenoptera; family Torymidae; genus Torymus; species Torymus aiolomorphi. The sequence goes on along the minus strand of CM070876.1, from coordinate 102,246,337 downwards.
TGAGGTTAAAATTTTTTTCAATTTTTTTTAAATCGTAGTTTCTCGAGAACAGTTCTATGTATCTAAATGGGGTGGGTGGCATTCGAAAGAGAATTAAATTACCTGTATTTTATAAAAAAATTAATTCTCTAGCTATCACGGTTCTATTGTTATTAACAAAAACATAAAAATTGAAAAATGAAAAAAATGAGTTTTATATGTTCAACTATTACAAGAGTAAAATTGTCTTATTCGCTTCAAAATTCATTGTAGAGGTATGTTATTGATAGTTCTCGGATGAGTTCTTTTGGCAAAATGATTGGTTCATAAATTTCAGAGATATTTGAGGTTAAAATATTTCTAGACATTTTTAAAATGTATTTCTTGAGGATGGCTCTGTGTATCTGAATGGGATGGGTAGCATTTGAAAGAGAATTAAAATATTTATATTTTCTAAAAAGAAAAATTTTTTAGTTATCATGAAAAAATTACAAGTTAATATTTTCCATAAAATTTTTCCAATTTTTTTCGTGAAAAATTTATTTTTCGAATTTTAATTTAATAAAAGGAATCAAAAAATTAATTTGAGGAAGCTACGAGTTTTTTATTTCTATCTAATATACCACGAGATGCCGTTGATAGTGGACTTGAAGAAAAGTTTGATGAAGAATAGTACTTCATCAGAGTTTGTATTTGCGATTGTTTTCCATTCCATACAAGAATTAAAATCACAAAAAAATAAATTATAAATGGAACAGCAATGAATAGCCATGAAACAATTACAAGTTAATATTTTCCATAAAATTTTTCAAATTTTTTCGTGAAAAATTTATTTTTTGAATTTTAATTTAATAAAAGGAATCAATAAATTATTTTGAGGAAGCTGCGGCCCAATGAATTGGCAACGGTTTTTTTTTCATCATACAGATAATCTTGTAAAACTAAAAACACAACCAGTTGATGAATTAAACGTTTGTTAAAGTATCAAGTTTGAACAGGACAGTTACGCTAAATTACAGTAGATGTCGCTAGAGCGCATCGAACGTGTAGTCTCGATTTGTTCCGCCGAAATTCACTACAGTCTGTAAGGACCAAGCCTCGTGGAAGCACGTCCTCCTTTGTGTATAATACTCGAATAAATCTTTTATTACATCAATCAAACGAGTCTGTGCATTTAATTCAATAGGTTATGGGCCCAGCGCTCCTAACGAAAATTGTGTAATAAAAATTTTTCTGTGGGAAAGAGGTGCAAGTAAGAACAATTATCTCTCGGTGCACTGACTGGCTGGAAAGATGGCGGACAGTGTCAAAAACTATAAAATACCATTGTTTGATGGTTCGAATTTTGGAAACTGGAAGTTCCGAATCGAGACACTTCTGACAGAATTGGAGTTATTAGAACTAACCGAAATGCCGTATGTGGACAGGGTTCAGTTCTTGGGTGCAGACACGGCTGCTATGAAAGTAGAGAAAGAGAAGGAGCTTGAGGTTTGGGCGAAGAAAGACAGGAAATGTCGAAATCAAATTGTACAACGCATAGCAGATAGTCATCTGGAGTACGTGAAGAAAAAATGACTGCATTTGATATATGGAAGTCCCTGACAGGAACATTTGAAAGAAAGGGAATTGCGAGTCAGTTGTTAATACGGAAAAAACTACTCACAATGAAGTTTTGTGCATCGAAAGAGTTCCTGGCAGATCATTTTCTCTCATTTGACGAATTGATACGTGACCTGAAAATGACTGGTGCTAAAATGGATGAAACAGATATTGTTTGCCATCTGTTAATTACAATGCCGAGTGAATATGACAATATCGTAACTGTGATTGAGACGTTGAATGTGGAAAAACTTGATTTGAGTTTTGTGAAAGGTCGGTTGTTGGATGAAGAAGCGAAGTGGGGTGATGTGAAGAAAAAGAGTAAATTTAACTCAGAATCATCAACCGTGTTTGCAGCGCAAACAAATTCGCGGAAACCAAAATCCGGAAAGTTCAAATTCAACTGTTACGGGTGTGTTTTACAAGGCCATAAACGCGCGGATTGTAAAGTTAAAGGAACGAACTCGAAAACGGGTGCATCAGCAAATTTAACGTCGGATGGTAAGGTAGAAAATCATGATTCGGAACATGCCTACTGTTTTACCGCAGAAACTGTATATGTTGACGACAACGGCCATGACGGCTCGAATTTCTATCTCGACTCTGGCGCGACTGAAACCTTATACGTGGAGATGTTGTCTTAACAAACGTCAGAAAGTTGTCGTGTCCAGTTAAAATAAAGGTAGCCAAAAAGGGAACAATGTTAGTGGCCGATCGAATGGGGGAGCTCACAGTGATTAGTGTGGTCAAAGGTGTACAAACTCAAATCACAATAACTGCACCCTCAGTGAATGGTTTAGCAAACAATCTCATTTCAGCTCGAAAATTGGATTTAAATGGATACAAGATTGTTTTTGAAAATAATAGAGGCCTAATAATTAAAGGAAAAATACAGTGGCGTTGGCACCTGTAGATAAAACAGTTAATCTGTATAAGCTAGATTTAAAAGAAATCCGAGAATCGGTGAACACGTGTGCAACGAGTGAGGTCTGGCATAAGCGGTTTGGGCATCTGAGCCGTGAAAATCTCAAGAAGCTTAGTGGCGTAGATATAGGAATAAACCTGAATAATAATGAACTGCCCGAAAAGTGTGAAGTATGTATTGAAGGTAAGCAGACGCGATTACCGCATAATCAGCCTCGCACGAAGGCGAGTTGTCCCCTGCAATTAGTACATAGTGACGTAATCGGACCGATCAACCCAACATCACATGATAACAAACGGTATATAGTTACCTTTATAGACGATTTTACACACTTCACGGTAGTTTATCTTATGGAAGCAAAGTCCGAAACGTTTCAGTATTTTAAAACGTTTGAAGCAATGTCAACAGCCCACTTTGGAACAAAAATCAGTCATTTTCACTGTGACAACGGGCGAGAGTGTATATCTACGGAAATGAAGCAGTTCTTTGAGAGTAAAGGGATTCAGTTCGAATTTACCATTAGATATACGCCTCAGCAAAATGGGGTAGCTGAGCGTATGAATCGCAATATTTTGGACAAAGCACGCTGCATGTTACTTGAAAGCAAAGTAAACAAAACGTTATGGACGGAGGCAGTTCGAACAGCTGTTTATGTAATAAACAGAATACCGACGACAGCTCTTGATAAAAGCGTACCAGCATCTCTATGGTACGGAGAAAAGCCAAAGTACAGCAAGTTAAAGGTTTTTGGCTGTATCGCACACTTAAGAATACCCAAAGATTTGATAACTGGAAAATTTGAATCAAGAACGGAAAAGTGCTTAATGATGGAGTACTGCCCGAACGGGTATCGTCTGTGGAGCTTGAAATCAAATCGCATAGTATTTGGAAGTGATATCGAGTTTGAAGGAAACAAGTTTCAGTCTAACCTTTCAAACAGTGAGGACTGGTTACCAGATGAAGAGGTACCTTTAAGCACAGAACCCGTTGAGAAGGACAAAGGAGAATTGAATAATGACCAAAGAAATTTAAAAACTAAAGATAAGCTGAACTCAAATAGTGAAGAAGAAGAAACTGAAACTGGACAAGATTCTGAAAATACACTTAGAAGAAGTTTACGGCAAAGTAGTAAACCAAAGTATTTGGAAGAATATACAGTACTAGCTATGAATGCAGAAATATATGTTGAAGTCATACCAGAATCATACGAAGATATTCAAAAGAGTGAGAATAAGACTGAGTGGATGGATGTAGTTGAGAGAGAGAGTTAGATTCGCTAACTAAAATAATACATGGACAATTGTAAATGCACCTACCGAAAGTAAGGCAATTACACAATTAGACTGTAAATGGATTTTCAAAATCAAGCGAGACAGTAATGGTAATGTAAGTAAGTATAAAGCTAGGTTAGTTGCCAAAGGCTGTGCGCAGAAAAAGGGGTTTGACTACAATCAAACGTAGCACCAGTCGCAAGACTCACTACCCTAAGAATTTTATTGTCTATTATAGTTGAAGAAAATTTATTTACATGTCAGCTTAATGTTGAAAATGCAGTTTTGCATGGAGAACTACGTGAAACAATTTTCATGAAAGCTCCTCCAGGAATAATTATAAGAGAAAACCAAGTCTGTAAGTTAAATAAGACTTTATGTGGGCTTAAACAAGCTCCAAGAGAGTGTAAGTCTGAATTTTGTTAAATCTGATGCAGACAAATGCTTGTATATAGGAATTAATGAAAATCAGGGGATGTTTTTATTGTTGTATGTTGATGACATCATTTTGGCCGGAAAAGATCAAATCACAATTAATCGCGTTAAAGAAAAGCTAAAAACAAGATTTAAAATGAAAGACTTGGGAGAAATGAGTACATTTTTAGGAATTAATATTGAGAAAACTAATAGTGGGCTTTATCTTAATCAAAGTAATTATTTACAGAGACTATTGAAACGTTTTGGCATGGAGGATTGTAAACCTGTAACAACCCTGATTGAAACTAAAATTAGCAATGACTGTAAAAACGACATAGATCTGACAAATGAGCCGTATAGGGAATTAGTTGGTTGCCTGTTATATGTCACGCAAACCACTATACCAGATTTGTGTTTTTCTGTTAACTATTTCAGTAGATACCAAAGTCGTCCCAAAACTAGTCACTGGAAAGGACTGAAACGTATTTTACGCTATATTAAGGGTACGATAACTCTAGGTATAGTCTATAAAAAGGGCGAAAAGATAAATTTAACCGGATACGCGGACTCAGATTGGGGAAATGCTGTTGATCGCAAATTAACCTCAGGGTACGTATTCTTTCTTGGCAATAACTTGATTTGCTGGGGTGCTAAACAGCAAACGACAGTGGCACTCTCGTCTACAGAGGCGGAATATGTAGTGTTAGCACATGCTGCCACCGAATTTCTTTGGCTTAAAACTGTTCTATTAAGTTTTAATGTAATGTGCGAACCTTTTTTAATGTTTGAGGACAATCAATCCTGTATAAAGCTACTAACTAAATACGAACATAAACGTCTCAAGCATATAGATATCAAATATAACTTTATTAAGGATCTGGTTGAAAAAGGAATTATGAATGTAAAATATATCTCGATAGAAAGAAAACTTGCAGATATAATGACAAAAGGTCAACCTAAAGAAAAATTCGAAAAGTTTAGAAAAGAGATGGGTATGTTAGAAACATTTAAATAATTAAAGTCAAATGTAATCCTGTTCTCAAATTGTGGGGGAGTGTTAAAGTATCAAGTTTGAACAGGACAGTTACGTTAAATTACAGTAGATGTCGCTAGAGCGCATCGAACGTGTAGTCTCGATTTGTTCCACCGAAATTCACTACAGTCTGTAAGGACCAAGCCTCGTGGAAGCACGTCCTCCTTCTTTGTGTATAATACTCGAATAAATCTTTTATTACATCAATTAAACAAGTCTGTGCATTTACTTCAATAACGTTATTATTATCTGAATCTTGTATATAAAAATATGTACTAAAAGCTTCTCTGAAACATTTTGACATCTCCTACCATGAGAGAATTGTAAAATAGATTAACTGAGCACTTTCATTCCTTGAAATTTTCGCAATAACACATCATTTTTGCTCTTTTCAGTACTTCCATATTCATTAGACATAATCTTTTAATTGACTCTTTAATAAATATATACAACAGCACAGCACTGATATCCACTAAGTTTTTTAAAGATAACAGATGCTTTTTAAATCAATTCTCAGACCAATATTTCAAATAGGCATCATAAATTATATTGTATATTTATATCCTCACGTGTTACTCAGCAATATTTTCTTCTATGACAAAGCTTATTATGAAGTGTATAAATCTCATAACGCGTAATTATTTATTAATACACACTTGTTCTATTCTCAAAACATTTGAAACTGATTTTTAATAGAAGTTTTAAAATTTGATTATAAACACTTCATGTAACACGTCATACCAGTACTATATTTTATTTATTATTAGACAAAACACTGAATATTATATTGTATATTTATAACCTCACGTGTCACTCAGCTATATTTTCTTCTACACAAAAGCTTATTATTAACATTATGAATCTCATAACACATAATTATTTATTAATACGCACTTGTTCTATTCTCAAAACATTTCAAACTGATTTTACGTAGAAGTTTTAAAATTTGATATAACACTTCACGCAACATATTTTACCAGTATTTTATTTTTTTTATATTACACAAAACACTGAATAGATGTCATTTTTTAATCACTATGTTATTTGTTATCAATAATATTTGATTATATATGCACTTCATGCAACACATCATACCGGTATTTTATTTTATTTATTACACAAAACACTGATTAGATGCCATTTTTTAATAATCACAACATTTTTATTATCAATATAATTTTCAACTAGATAGACGAACTATGAAAATCACAATTTTCTTTTCTTATTTTGAAAAACTTATTTCAAAACATAATGCTTTTTTCGTACTTTGAGTTCAATACTGTCTAAATAAAAATCTTAGTTGTTGTTTGTTTTATGTGTTATTAATTGAAAGCAATGAAACTGTCATTTTCCTCATTGACATCCAAGTCCTCTATTAGTCCTGTCAAATATGAAGACAAATTTTTAATATTCTTCTAAAATTATATCTCATGAAAAATTTTCATGTTGAGGATATATAGATACATCTTGAAAAATATTGTTTCGTAAATAGTATTTGCCTGCTCTTCCATAGGCTAATATTGGTTTGGTTTTTTTTTCTTGAGTAGTACTATATTCTTACTATCTTCTTTAATATAATTCTATTCCTAAGCGTATGTTCTTTTATTAAAATAATTTTTTCTTGTCCATTAATAATAAAATAACCAGCAGGGTCATGAGGGCACCCCTTCATTTTTGCAAATTCAAAATTAGATTTTTCAGACAGTACACAATTAGAACTCCTCACCATTATTGGCTATATTACATTTATTATTATTAATGATAGGAGTTGGGGTACGTTAAGTAGCCTCCAGACGCATGGGTAATCCCTTGGCGTCCCTCAGTTTCCGGGTGAATTCAGCCCATTGTCTTCTCATAAAATTGAAGAATTCTTTTGGCGTCCCTCACCTCGATGTTATTTGCCAGTGGAAAGGGGTCAGCTAAGTACAGGCGCCTCCTCTCCACTAGTGCAGGGCATTCGAGAATAACGTGCAATGACGTCTCATCCTCCTTTCCACAGAATCTGCAAGTCGGGTCTTTCTCAAGTCCCATCGTGTGTCTGTGTTTCCGCAAAGTACCATGCCCGGTTATGATCCCTACCATGGCCTTTGCGTTTTTCCTACTCAATGCGAGTATTTGCTTTGCCCATCCCTCCATCTCTGAATCCTTGATGAAGGTTTTGGCTGTTCTACATCCCTGGGCGTTTTTCCACGACTCCGAATGTTTTTTAGCGACCCATCTGTCAATTTCCACGTTGATTACTGTGTCGCATATTCCAGTTGCCGGTTCTGGACCCGTTAAGACCTCCTTCCTCGCCTGCCTGGCAAGCCTGTCCGCTATTTCATTTCCTTTTATTCCTGCGTGGCCCGGCAGCCAGAAAATGCTTATTGGACGGCTATCTGCCAGCCGATTCAAGGTCCGGTAACAGTCGTACACTAGCCTCGAGGTGGCTGTGTACGCTCTAAGAGCCTCAATGGCGCTCCTACTATCTGTGCCAATATGTAGGTGCCCTTTACCGCTCTCCGCTTCTGCCCAGAGAGCGCAGTTCAGCACCCCTACCAGTTCAGCTTGTAGTACCGTCGTGTACCGCCCCAGTGGAAAGGTGCATCCCCTGCCCCCCCTGCGGCGGTAGACTCCGGCACCTGTTCCCTCTACCCCTTTGGATCCACCCGTATACCAGATTTCACCATTGGCTGGTAGCTTCTCCCGGCCCATTGTCCAATCAGAACTCTCCGCCAGGCTGATCCGGTATTTTCTGTCGAACATAAATGCCTTGGTTATCTTATCGCGGGGCATCTTGAAGACGGCTCCGGACTTCAGGACCTCTGGTATCTTGCCCTGGAGGTTCTCCCCAGCGTCCTTGCTGACCCTGAACATTCCTCTTGCAGCAGCAGCAGCAATGGTCAGATGGAGAGGCTCCATACATAGCGCAGCCCCTAGAGCAGCTGTTGGCGTAGACCTGCCCGCTCCAGTGATGCACCGTAATACTAAGCCTCTCAACCTTCCCAGCTGACCTTCTGCTATTTTCAGATGCGTTCTATCCCACCAAACCATCGCCGCATAGGTAAGTCGGGGCTTTAGAATTGCATCATACAGCCGCTTCATCGCTACTGGTTTTAATCCCCAGTTCCTGCCCATGGCCCTTCGCAGTTGCCATAGGGCCGCGATGAATTTCCGGCACTTTACCTCTAGGTGTCTTCCCCATGTCAGCTTGCTATCCATGGTGACTCCTAGATATTTGACCTCTTTGGATAGCTTGAGTGCCTTCCCATTGAGCGTCAGTTGACAGGTTCTATCCCATTTATATTTCCTGGTAAACATCACGACCTCTGTTTTGTCTGGGTTGACCCCAAGGTTCGTGCTCCTACACCAGGCTTCTACAATCCGTATGTCCCCCTGTGTGAGTTCTATGACGGTCTGTAGGAAGGGTCCGCGTCTTATGATCAATATGTCATCGGCGTAACCCACTAAGGTTTGTTAACAGATTGTCCACTACCAGGCACCATAGCAGGGGCGACATAACTCCCCCTTGCGGGCAGCCAGAGGAGACATCGCCCCTTACTGTAGTGTTGCCTTTGGTCACTTCTAGTTGCCTGTTTCCGAGCATATGGCTCGTCCAGTCTACTAGCATTGTAGGCACTCCAAACCTCATCAGGGCATCCCTAATGACGCCTCTTGAGGTATCATTGAACGCCCCTTCTATGCCCATGAAGGTGCCGACAGCAAAACCTCCATTTTCCAACTGGGGCTGAATTAGCTGTATCACCCTTTGCAAGGCTGTTTCCGTGGACATCCCTGCCCTGTATGCGTGTTGACTCGCATGCAGGATCTTGCCTCTTAACATCACATCTCTGATATATCTATCGATGAGTCTTTCAGAGGTTTTAAGCAAGAAGGAAGTCAAGCTTATAGGGCGGAAATCCTTCGAAGAGGTATATCCGCTTTTTCCTGGTTTCGGTATGAACACCACCCTCGCCCCTTGCCAAGCAGCGGGCACTTGTCCAAGCATGAGGCTCGCCTTGATCACCTTAATCAGGAGCCCAACTAGGACATGCTCCGCCTTCTTCAGGTGAACAGGGTATATCCCGTCCGGTCCAGGTGATTTGTATGGTTTAAAGGAATTTCTGGCCCATTTGATCCTCTCCGGGGTCACTATCTGATTTGCTAGTTTGCGGTTCTGGCGCCATATCGGTGCCCTTATTGCTCTCAGTAAAACTGGGAAAGTGTGCCTTTATCAGGCGTTTCAGAGTCTCCTCATCTGATGTGGAGAAACTGCCGTTCGGGAGCTTTAGAGAACCAAGGACAGCCTCTGGATTACTTGACAGCATTTTGTTCAGCCTGGCAGCCTCGGCCCCTCCTTCAACTTCCTCACAAAAGGAGGCCCACTTCATCTGCTGGGCCTTCCTAATTTCTTCTCTGTATCGATGTCTCTCCCGGTTATATTCCTGCCAGCAGAGAGGGTCGTTACGTTTCCTGGCTTTCCTAAGGAGGGCTCTCGTCCTCTCCCTGAGGGCAGCCAGGCCTTTGTTCCACCATCTAACTTGGCCTCCAGGTCTGAGTTTCGTAAGTTGGCAGTTGTTGTGGTAGGCATACAGTATCTCGTCCTTCAGCATATTGGCGCCTCTAACGTGGGTACGTCGTCAATTACTTTAGGGAAATCCCTAAGGGCTTCGTCGTGATCTGCTGAATAGTTGACCCAGTCCGTGTCTCTGGGATTTCTTTTCCATTGGGATCTCTCGGGCGTACCCGCCACTAGATCGAACCTGATCTGTTCGTGGTCTGATAGTGATGGTTCGTCCGACACCCTCCAATTGGCAATCCTGTCTGTAAGGTTATTGGTGCATAGAGTTACATCCAATACCTCCTCCCTTACAGCATTACGGAAGGTCGGCGTGTTGCCAACATTCAGGATGTCTAGTTCCGTAGTCACCAGATATTCCACCAAGCGCTGTCCACGCCGATTGGTGTCAGTACTGCCCCATAGCTGATGGTGTGCATTCACATCACAACCTATCAGTAGGTGCATCCTAAGCGCCTTGCAGTGGTCAACTAGTCGCATCACTTCCATTGGCGGCACATTCGTATCCTGCCCCCCCAACGTTGGGGAAGTATGCCGACGCTATGGCCACTCTTCCGACACCATCCATCTCTGTCGTGACCACCATCAGGTCTCCAGTACATAGTTCCCATTGGGGCACGACATTGATCCCTTTTGCTACTATGCATGCTCTGGGTCTGGTCGATGCTGCGTCCCTAAAACATAACAACCCTCCCAAATCCCTGATTATGCCGTTCACTGTCCATGGTTCTTGGACCAGTGATAGGCCTGTGTGCACCGCAGCCAAGCCTTTCTGCAATATAGCAGTGGCTCCCTTGCTGTAGTGCAAGTTAATTTGGGTTATTGGCAGTGACGTTGAGGCCATTATACCTTATCCACCGCTATCGCCTCAACCTCTTCCCTTTCCGGGGCCTGGTGGAACACCTTAAAGGTGACCCTGCCTAGCTCCATCCAGGCAATGGCCTCTAAGGCCCGAATCTAAGGGCGAATCTAATGCCCTGACCTGAGATTCGGGCAGCTGGAACACCAGAACATATTTTCCTCCGGTGTCCTGCCTTCCCGAGTTTTTGTTGAGCGGTGACGCCTTTACCGAGCGCCACCCGCTCATGTTCAGGGTGGAGTTGTAGGCCCCCAGTCGACTCATGACCTCGGCCGGCTCCTCAGGAGGACCCGGAAGCCAGACCGTAGCCTTGTGCAACCTCTGGATGAGCTCTACCCACCCTGAGTTACTGGCCCCCGAACTCAAGGGTGACCACCTTATTTAGTAGCCACTCCTTTGACCTTTGATCGGAAGCCACGAAGACGAAGACACCCCCTTTCCCGAACGATGTTTTTATTCTGGGCATCTGTTCTGGGGGCGTCTTCTTAGCCAGTTCTCTGAAACCGGTCCTAAAGCTGTTGAAGTCATCCTGGGATAGTAGTGTCTCAGGGTATTCGTCCGCCGTTGCTATCACGGTCAGGGGGTTCGTCCTCTGGGCGGCGGTAAGCCCGACCCCACCGATAGCACCTTTTTGAGGCGCCCCCGATGAGTTCTTGCTCTCCGCCGCCTTCCGACCGCCTCCCTTGGGAGGTGTGCGTTCCTCCCCATGAGCTAGGCCTTTGGAGCGCCAGCCCCCAGAGGGCCCGCAGCCCTCCCTCCGTCGTTTCTTATCGTCCCGGTGGGCCGAGGGCGGAGTATCCTTCTCCCCCTTTTTCCTCTTCGGATCCCCCCGGGACTGGGCTGTATTCGTCTGACCTTGCTGTAGGGGGAGTCTGAGGTTGCCCTCTGCCTCCCTCCTCAGTTTGGCCAATTTCTTGCGGTATGCGCCGCATTTTCTTGCGGGTAGGTGTGGTCCGTAAACCACTGATCCCTCCCCCTTGGACTCCGGTTCGTCCTGGGCGAGTTCTCCTCCGCCTACCGAAGTAGATGGGGTGACTACCTCAGAAGTTACCGGTGTTGTTTCTAGCGTGAGGGCTGCTGGTATGCGGGGCGTTGGGGATTGGCTCCCCTCTTCCTCCACCTTGCCAGTCGCCTCCCTTTGATTGTTTTTTTAAAGAACTTATCCATTTGAGTCCCACGAGTAGCTGGGGAACTAAAAGTCCGCCGCCGCAGAGCCCCGCATGCGCCGGCAAGGCGACTAAAATACTCAGAGGTTGCGCCAGGTGCCTCTGAGGCACCGTTAGAGACCCTCCAATACCCCGGGGGCCACGAATCTCCATCGGCACGGGTCGCCTAACACCTTCAGATCAGGGGGTGTCTATACCCATCCAGACCACCACCTTGGATGGGGGGCTGCTTGTTGGACATCAGCGCTATCCGGCCCGGGCCAGGCGGGAGCCGGGACTTACCTGCCCTACATTCGCTAGAACGAACCCTATCATGGGTTGCCACATTCGCGCTAGGCCTCCCGTTTATAGGGGGCCCCCCACACACTAGAACTACGCGTTTATAGGGCGCCACATACATGCAACTCCACCTCGCCCTTGCCCTCGCGCGCTGACTGAGCCTCCCCACCAGGCCACCCGAGTTTCCCACCAAGGTAGGTCGCCACATGGCACTCGACAAGGTCCTACAGCCCCTAGAGGCGGCCTACAGCCCCTAGGGGAGGCAGCCCCTAGGGGAGGCTCTAGCAATGAAACTGTCATTTTCCTCATTGACATCCAAGTCCTCTATTAGTCCTGTCAAATATGAAGACAAATTTTTAATATTCTTCTAAAATTATATCTCATGAAAAATTTTCATGTTGAGGATATATAGATACATCTTGAAAAATATTGTTTCGTAAATAGTATTTGCCTGCTCTTCCATAGGCTAATATTGGTTTGGTTTTTTTTCTTGAGTAGTACTATATTCTTACTATCTTCTTTAATATAATTCTATTTCTAAGCGTATGTTCTTTTATTAAAATAAGTTTTTCTTGTCCATTAATAATAAAATAACCATCAGGGTCATGAGGGCACTCCTTCATTTTTGCAAATTCAAAATTAGATTTTTCAGACAGTACACAATTAGAACTCCTCACCATTATTGGCTATATTACATACTCAAAATGGAATGAATAAGGCTTTCAGCATTTGTCTGCGTTGTACAGCCATCCAAGACAATTCAAAATCGAATTTCAATGACTAAAAAATCTTGTATAATCTGTAAATATAAAAAAATTCACACAAAGTATCAATTTTTTAAAAATAGATTGTAGCCATTTAACATTTAGCTGTTCAATACTTATCTAATAAAAGTTATTTGTCCCTTTGATGCACGTAGGTAAATTCTTATTAGTTGACTTTCTTAGATCTTCGAATATATTAAATCAATAAAATATATACTTTCACCATAATTATATTTTACATGATATATCTTCTAGTATAAAAAAATAATACTTTATATTTAAAAGTATATGATGCCATGCTATCAGCTGATTTGAATTATAAAAATACATAACCGTACCATATTTCGAGGTATTTTAGAATTACAATTGTTGTTGTTCGTTTTATTATATCTTCTCTCTCTCTCTCTCTCTCTCTTTTTTTCGAGTCGATTATATAAGATTCTTGATTCAGTGATATTCTTACTCCCTTCAGCTTTCAGAGATATAATTATCTTGAAATTGACAAGTAGTGAATAATGATCTTCACCTCATCAAATTTGTTTTACTTACTCCAAAATAATCTTCTTGACTATCTGCAAATAAAAAATTCTCACAAAGTATCAAATCTTTTAAAATGACCATTTAGCATTTATAGTCATTTAATACTTATCTAAAAACAGTTATTGCCCCATCGATACTCGTGAATAAATTCCTTTTATCAGTCGACTTCTAGAGATTCTTAAATTATTTAAACCAATCCCCAATAACAATTTGTGTGCACAATAACGGCAAATTCACATCACTGATTGTTTGACGGTTTATGTAAAATTTATCACAATGTGAGTCCTCATTTGTCGTAAATATTGTAGCAAAGATTTAAGTTCAATCTGTGAAAGCAAATTGAAGTAAATACTATAGCAAAGATTACTTTTTCGTCTAACCATTTCTGCAACAATGATTGCTGTCATTTTGTTGTCATATTTTGTCATAAATTTACATGAATTTGATGCAAATTTTCATCAAATTTACTAACAATATTTTGATCTCAAATTGCTACACATTTGGTGTAAATATATGAACTATGTTAAGAAACATAATTAGCATTAATTGCAATAAAATTTGTGACAAATTGCCATCAATATATACGCGTGTGCGTGCGTATGCTTTAACAGCAAATTTCATTTAAAATTTGTCGCAATTTGAAAAGCAAAGGAATAAATAATAAGAATAAAAAGTATATTAAGTATATCAAACAAATTTTATTAAAAAAAACATTGTCTTAATATAATTTAACAAAACCTTCTGAATCGTAATTTTAAAACTAATCAATAATATAAAAATACTAAATAGAAGAGCTTATATGGAGCGAGATGATGGCGATCTTGATTTTGATCGAGATCGCGATTTTGAGTAGTATCGAGATCGCGATTTTGAGTATGATCGAGATCGGGATCTCGAGTATGATCGAGATCCACTTTCTGAGGAAGAAGAGGATGTGTCGGTTGAAAGTTCTTTGGAGGCCGATCCACTATTGTGGTATTTTCTTCTTGAGTTATTATCTGTTACTTGTGATTGATAAGACCTTGACATCATAAAATTGGAATCCAGTTGCATATTGCGATGCTGCGAGTGAGAGCGAGATCTAGAGTGAGAGCAAGATTTAGAGTAAGCGTGAGATCCCTGTTTAGAGCGTCTTAAATCTTGATCGCTTATATCCAATTGATTTGAATCCGATTGATTATTGCGGTTCAGCAAGTGAGAATGAGATCTAGAGCAAGAGCAAGATTTCTGTTTAGATCGTCTGAAACCCTGACCGTTTCTAACGTATTGTTTTCTTGAGTGTTGCCTTTTTTCCTTTGTCAATGATGTTTGTAAGTGATTCCTGTGCGTTTGTTTGGCACAGCGAAGTCGCTCGGATAACACCACTCGAAATTGATCTTTCGTCGGTTTGAACATTTTTGAAAGGCCTTCTACAACAAAATCATTAAATGAATATTAATAAAATGAAAAATTAATTAATTATTAATTGCATTAACATAAATTTAGAAAATAAGTCAGTTTCCCTTAGAAGAAATTAAAAAGTTACAAACGATTAATCTAATAATAATAACAGATTCATCGTAAAAGATTCTAATTTTAAGTACAAGTTTTCCATAATTTCAGCAAACAGTTATCAAGTATTTATCAGAAAATAGCTTTTTAATTGTCATTTTTTTTTCGAATGAAACCCTAGCGAAAATCTTGTTTGTAAGAAACTGAAAATAACTGTTAAAAACTGTAAATCACTGTTATAAATTGTTTGTTTAGAGACATTAATAGCAGTTATTTAAAACAGTTACTTGCGGATATTAACAGTTTTATTACTTCCCTATAGTAGTAATTACAGGTTCTTTTAACAAATACTGCAAAGAACTGTAGCTAACTATAAATAACTATAAGTAACTCCCTAGCGGAAATGAAATATGAAAGTAACTGTAAATAACGGTAAATAACTGTAAATAACTGTTAATAACTGTAAATAACTGTAAATAACTGTTAATAACGGTATGGTTTGAGACAGTAATAAAAGTTATTTACAGTTATTTACAGATATTTACAGTTATCAACAATTATTTACAGTTATTTACAGTTATTTACAGTTTTGTAAAAAAGTATCTGGAGAAATGAAGGTACTGATAAAAGTTATTAACAGTTATTAACAGTTTTCGATAGTTATTTACAGATATTTACAGTTTTTTACAGTTATTTACATTTTTGTTAGAAGAAAATAAAGTTATTATTATAGCGAAAAAAATTAAACGTGCATAACTGTAAATATCTGTTAATATCTGTAAATAACTGTAAGTAACTGTAATAAACTGTTAATAACTGTTTATAACATTTATCAGAATCTTCATTTCTACAACGAGTAATTTTCAAAACTGTAAATAACTGTAAATAACTGTAAATAACTGTAAATGACTATTACTACTGTCTCAAACCAAACAGTTATTATCAGTTATTTACAGTTATTAACAGTTTGTCACAGAAACGATTTCCGCTAGGGCTGTTCTGAAAGACTTTATTTTGACAGTTACTATTTTATAACACAGCAAATAATTTAAAATAACAGTAAATAAACGTAAATAAATATAACTGCAAATAACTGCAAATAATTGCTAATAACTGAAAATAACTGTTATTCACGTCTCAAACGAAACTATTTATAATAATTATTTACAGTTGGTTATATTTATTTACATTTCTTTCCAATTATTTATTATTTCCAGTTATTAACATTTATTATTTCCACTAGGGAATCACTGACTTATCTCCTTAATGAAATTATGAAGTTTCTTACTATAGATAGCTTTACAAAAATTCGTTTTGTACAGACGCTTAGTGTTACTAGTCCCGTGCATCGTATAATTATTTGCGTATGATGGTGTTATGCTCTCATTGAAACATATTTTAACTGCATCCTCTAAAGTACGTCCTCCAAGCCAACGGTAATATTTTACAACTTCTTTAAATAACTCTCCATCAACTTTATCAAATTTTGAAACCTCTTCTGGACTATTGTAAGGTAAGAACTTAGGTTTTTCCGGATCAGGACCTTCAATGTGATCTTCGAGCATGATGTAGACTTTGCTAAAAAATAATTATTAATTTACTTATTTTAACAAAAAAACTCTTCAAAAAAAGTGTAAATAAACTCACTCGAATTTCCCAGAAACCTCTTTTTTGAAATTTTGCAGTTCGTGCAATACAGTTCTGAAAAATATGAATTTATATTTTTAGCAAATTTCACTTAAGAGGGTTCAAGCACAAAGGATTGTATCTATGGATTCCAAGCAGGAACTTTGAACATTTATTTTCTTTATCAATTAATTTTATCACTGAACAAATTCAGGATATATATAAACTTAGATTTACAATTATAAATATATAAATAAATTTAAATAGTAGACGCATATAGAAAATATTTTGTGCTTCTATATATATATGGGTCATTTGCAAAAAAAATGGTAACTATTTAATTAGTTTATTTTGGTGAGTACCGTCATTCTTGAAATTTAAAAAATGGATTAACTTTCTGTAATTTCAATTTTTTTATAAGTTCCTCATAAAATACCTATTACTGATGTGAAAGTGTGTAATAGGTATTTTATGAGGTATATAAAAAAATTGAAATTACAGGAAGTTTATGCATTTTTTAAATTTCAAGAATGACGGTACTCACCAAAATAAACTAATTAAATCGTTGCCATTTTTTTGCAAATGACCCATACATATTTTTTCAAAATATTTTCTATATGCGTCTACTCTTTAAAGTTATTTATATATTTATAATTGCCAATCTAAGTTTATATAAACCTGAATTTTGTCAGTGATAAAATTAATGATTTTATATATATATATGGGTAACTTCATGTCAAGTGTGACAGGTCAAAATTTAAAAATTGCTCAAAATTTTTTACTAGTTCCAAATTAGCCCCAAAAGACAACCCTACAGTTTAGAGCAAAATATTCAATGGTTCGAAAGTTAGAATTAATTGAAAATTTGAAAATTTTGAATTTTTTCATAAAACCTTCAACATTCATGATTTTTTAACTCAAAAACTTGAAACTTTTTGTATAGCACATTGAATGGAAAAAAGTTTTCAAATTATAAGTAAAATTGCTCAGAATTTTTTCGGATTGATGCCAATTATATTGCTAATTTATACGTAACAAAATACCATACAAAATATGCTTAAGGCGGCTGTGACATGATTAATATCCCTCGACAGAGGCTAAAAATTTGATACAAAATGTTACCTATAAAATGAGACCTTAATGAAAGTGGAATTCAAACTCAGAAATAAGTAACAGACAATTTAAACTGTCAAAACAGTGAAAAATACTATTATGGTACTGTTATAGTATTGTTATAGTACTTTTCACTGTTTTGACAGTTTAAATTGTCTGTTACTTATTTCTGAGTTTGCATTCCACTTTCATCAAGGTCTTATTTTATAGGTAACATTTTGTATCAAATTTTTAGCCTCTGTCGAGGGATATTAATTATGTCACAGCCGCCTTAAGCATATTTTGTATGGTATTTTCTTACGTACAAATTAGCAATATAATTGGCATCAATCTGGAAAAATTCTGAGCAATCCTACTTACAATTTTGAAACTTTTTTCCATTGAATGTGCTATATAAAAAGTTTCAAGTTTTTTCAAGTAATTCTAACTTTCGAACCATTGAATATTTTGCTCTAAAACTCTAGAGTTGTGTTTTGGGGCTAATTTGGAACTAGTAAAAAATTTTGAGCAATTTTAAAATTTTGACCTGTCACACTTGACATGAAGTTACCCATATATATATGAGATCCTCCTCTCTTAGGGAGATTGTACATAAACGCTACGCGACGCGACGCTACTGTACTTGTGGAATGTGTTGCTGATTGGCTAATAAGCTTTGTGGTGTACGAGTTAACTATATATAACCGTAGGGTTACTCGGCAATCAGTCAATCAGCAACAAATTCCACAAGTACATTAGCGTCGCGTCGCGTCGCGTCGCGTCGCGTAGCGTTTATGTACACTCTCCCTTAAAAAAGTGATGGATGAATTCTGTTATTACAATAAGACTGTTTTGATTGGTAATTACTGTAGACTCATTTGATTGGTCTATATAGAATTGGCACATAAATCTAATATGTTTGAATTTTCAAGATTAAATTCTTGAGTTTTAAGTATTCAAAACTGATGAATAAGTAAAATAGTATAAGAAATATTTCATTATTTTACTTATTTTATTTATCAAATTTATGTTACTATTGTTTAATTTAAACTGATTGAAACAAACCTTTAAATTGAAACTAACTTGATCATGTTCATAACCTCAAATAAATGAAAACTAAATAAATAAAGGGATATTTCACACGAAGTCGCAGTAGCTCAAAATTTTAAAATCGTTTATGCTTTGCGAGTCTACAGTTTTTATGGTATTTCTTGTAATTTTTTGTGAAAACTCAACTTTTGCCATTTTTTTAACTCAAAATCCTCAAACTTTAAAAAAAAAAAAAAAATAGGATACGATAGAATAGTTTTTGTTCAAGAAAATATTTTCTTTATCTTTATTTATTTTCTTTTATTTATTTATTTTATTACTTAATAGGCATAATCTCTTCAAAAGAATTATATTTGTTTTAAATATCAATAGAAACCAATAAATTCTATTTTTGATAACCTATGATAAATTTGAGAACTTAATATTATTTATACATCTCATGTCATGGATCTAGAATTTTGTCGAAGCATGAAAAATACATTGAACATTTATTTTCAACATTATTTTTAACAGGATAGCTTATAATAACATTTATATTTACTTTGTTGAATTTTCAATGGGAACGGCTTACAGTGCTCATACACTCTATTCGCATTCTTTATATCTACTCAAAATTAAATTTGATAAGTACTCTATTACTATGTGTATAAAAGGTAAATTACTATAAAGGTGTTAAAATCAAAATAGACGACAGACAATTTAGCAAATGTAATATTACTCAATCATTTTTAAATAGAATATGGTTTTCTTATTCAGACTCCGCTTCATAAAATTTCATAAACTATGGAATCTTACAAATCAATAACATCAAGAATTCAATTATTAGTTTCAGTGTGCGTTTAAAATTAAATAATTGAATTCTGGATATTATTGATTTATAAGATTCCATAGTACATACAATTTTATGAAGCGCAGTCTTAATAAGAAAACCATATTTTATTTAAAAATGATTTAGTATAATATTATAATTGCTAAATTTTCTGTCATCTACTTTGATTTTAACACCTTTATAGTAATTTACCTTTTATACACATAATGATAGACTTATCAAATTTAATTTTCAGTAGATATAAAGAATGCGAATAGAGTGTATGAGCAGTGTAAGCGGCTCCCATTGAAAATTCAGCATTCAGGCTTTGACAAAATTCAAGATCTATGACATGAGATGTATAGGAATAATATTAAGTTCTCAATCTTATCAGATTGTCAAAAATAGGAATTATTGGTTTCTATTGATATTTGAAAAAATGAAACTCTTTTTAAAAGGGTTTCTGAATCTTGATCCAGGGCCCGTTTTAAACGATTTTCAATAAAGAATCAGAAAAGTCGAACAAAAAATATTCGGCGGTACCCTTTTTTTTTTTAGATAAAGACTCATAATATAAATGTTACCTCATTCTGTAAGTAAAATGCAAACTTTTTCTAATTAATGTGATACAAAAAATGTTTAGGAATTTTGAGTAAAAAAAAAAAAATGCCAAAAGTGGAGTTTTCATCCAAAATTACTAAAAATAACATTTTTTTCACGTAGAGAAACTTTTGTAATTATTAAAATATTGATCTAAAAATTTAAGGACACGTTTTCTTCACCTAAAACTGTATATTCGCAAAGTACAAGCTATGTTCAAATTTTGAGCTCTTGACTTCATGTGAAATATCCCATAAATAAAATAAAAAAAGAAATAATACGCGGGAAGCGCGTTAAATATAGCTAGAATATATAATTTTCCATTATGATTTCATTTTAATTAGTTTAATTAACTGATATGATAATCAGATAATTTTTCAAAGGATGAAAAAATTAATCTTTTTATTCTAATTTCATTTAATTATTTAGTTTTGAATAGTTCAGAGTAAAAATTCAATTTAAAAAATTCGCGCCTATTCCTTACAGAGCAATCAAAATCAATCTTTAAAGGCTTCACAACACCCGGTCATCGTTTTTTAAAGAAAAGATCCGGCCATCGTTTTTTTAAGAGAGGATTGTGTATAGCGTTATTATCCAGGACCCCATGTTACAGTGTGTATATATGTACGTGTGTGTGTGTGTGTGTGTGTGTGTGTGTGTGTGTGTGTGTGTGTGTGTGTGTGTGTGTGTGTGTGTGTGTGTGTGTGTGTGTGTGTGTGTTCAATTTTGTATAATATTCTGTAGCACTAGGGCTATCTTAAGGGAATGTCTGTACTGGTTTCGGATTGTTTCATTGAATTTTTCATTATTTTAATACATTTTAAAATTTTTTAAAGTTTTTACAGGTTTTTACTCATATGGAAAAAAACCAGTGTAGGAAATCGTAATAAACTATATTGAACTGTAGCAAACCATAAGAAACCGTACGAAATCGTACAAAACCGTACAACAGTGTTTGTTTTCAGACAGTTTGCATGGTTAATTTCTACGGTTTTCTACGATTTCGTACGATTTTGTACAATTTCCTACGTTCATTATTTCGTCAGGAAAAATTTATATACACGCGAAAAATTTACGAACCGTAATAAAATGTAGGACAGTATATACACCAGCATTAATTTGTAAAAAAACGTAAGAAAACGTAAACAATCGTAAGATTCATTAGAACTTACGGAAATGTACTTTTTTGTATGTTTTAAAATGTATAAAAGCATATAAAAATGTACAAAAACGTACAAAACCGTACAAATTTTCTCCGAAAACCAACAGTTTCCTACGATTTTCTGCGGTTTTCTACAATTTCCTAGGTTTATTATTTCCATACGGGTATTCACATGAGTTTCAAGTAAATAATCAGTATTTTTTAATTAACATAATTAAAAATTCCTTTAAATAAAGATTATACGATATTTATAAGAATTCATTCGTATTAAATAATATTATCAAGTAATTTTTTTTATAAGTAACTTAATTCTTAAGCTACAATTTTTTTCAATTAAAATAACTATGGTGCTTTTGATGTCTTAAAATTTAATGAATATCCTGGATATAAGGAGACTAAAAGCATTCAATTTATTTTTAATCCACTCTTTAAAAAACGATAGCCGGATATTGTGAAGCATTTAAAGATTGAATTTGATTGGTCTATAAGGAATAGGCGCGTAAATTCGCTACTTTCTTCCGCTCATTTGAATTTTTGAAATTAATTTTTATTCTGAACTATTTAAAACTAAATAATTAAATCAAATTAGAACGAAAAGATTAATTTTTTCATGCTTTGAAAAATTATCTGATTATCCTATCAGTTAAACTAATTAAAATGAAATCATAATGAAAAATTTATATATTCATAACCTCAAAAACAAAATAGTACGCGCGCAGCACGTTTGGATTTTGCTAGTAAGTATAAATTTCAGATTAAATCAAACTATCACTTTTCAACATTGAAGTAATTTTACCTCCATCCTCCATTGTCTATTTCTGCGATACCATTATCTTTACTACTTGAATTAACATAATTAACGCATACATTCTCGATATTATTGTCGGTTATGCTGGGGCTTGGTGTTCTAAAAGTAACCTCATTTCTACAATCATTTTCCTTTTCCATCATTTCTGACATTGTGGGAAGATTCATTTCATCATTTGTAGTTTGGTTCATTGAATTTAGTACTCCTGCAAAAAATAAAAATAGTTAGTACAAAAAAGTAAATATTTATACAAACTGTTTTTTTTATTTTACAGAAAATTGTTTGTATTACAAACTAAATTGTTAATATGTGGAACAGTATTCATTGCAAAATATGAATTTTCCTCTCTTAAAGTGATGGCCGGATGTTGTGAAGCATTTAAAGTTTGATACCGATTGGTCTCTAAGGAAAAAAGAGAGAAAATTTGATACTTCTGCTACATTTGAATTTATAAATTGAATTATTTATTTTTAAGAATTTAAGATTTAAAACTAAATTCATAAATCAAAATCAAAATAGAAAAAAAAAATCTTTTCATGCTTTGAAAATTATTTGATTACAGTATCATTTAAAGTAGTTAAAATGAAATCATAATGAAAAATTATATATATGGGTAACTTCATGTCAACTCCAAATTAGCCCAAAAACACAACCCTAGAGTTTTAGAGCAATATATTCAATCGTTCAAAAGTTAGAAATAATCGAAAATTTGAAAATTTTGAATTTTTTCATAAATCTTCAACATTCGTGATTTTTTAACTCAAAAACTTGAAACTTTTTGTATAGCACATTAAATGGAAAAAAGTTTCCAAATTGTAAGTAGAATTGCTCAGAATTTTTCCAGATTGATGCCAATTATATTGCTACTTTATACGTAAGAAAATACCATACAAAATATGCTTAAGGCGAATGCGACAATATCAATATCCCTCACCAAAGGCTAAAAAATTTGTAAAAAAAGGTTACCTTTAAAATGTGATCCTAATGAAAATGATGCTAGAAAAAGATCGCAGAAAAAGTTACGGGCAATTAAAACCGTCAAAACAGTGAAAAATACTATTACAGTACTATAAAAGTACTATAACAGTACTATAACAGTAGTATAATAGTATTTTTCACTGTTTTCACTGTTTTAATTGCCCGTAACTTTTTTCTGTGATATAGCACCATCTTCATCAAGGTCGTATTTTAAAGGTAACCTTTTTTACAAATTTTTTGGCCTTTGGTGAGGGATATTGATATTGTCGCATTCGCCTTAAGCATATTTCGAATGATGTTCTTACAAGTATAAATTAGCAAAATAATTGGCATCGATCTGGAAAAATTCTGAGCAATTCTACTTACAATTTGGAAACTTTTTCCCATTTATTGTGCTATACAAAAAGTTTCAAGTTTTTGAGTTAAAAAATCATGAAAATTGAAGATTTATGAAAAAATTCAAAATTTTCAAATTTTCAATTAATTCTAACTTTTGAACGATTGAATATTTTGCTCTAAAACTCTAGGGTTTTATTTTGAGGCTAATTTAGAACTAGTAAAAAAATTTTGAGCAATTTTAAAATTTTGGCCTTCAACAGTTGACATGAAGTTACCCATATATATTCATAACCTGGAAAGCAAAATAGCACGCGCGCAGCGCGTTTGGATTCGATTACTATATTAAATTAAGGAAATAAGACATGGTTAAAACTTACAAATAAGCATTTAATATAACTATATTGATGATATATTCCAATTAAACTAATTTAATTTTATAGTACTTTTCAACAAGGGTGCGAAAGTAGACTATTTACCTCATGTGACGTTTTTCGTTCATACTAAAAACGAGTATTTACATAATTATTTTGACGTTCAAAATGAAAATAAAAAAATGTATGCACTGTTTTAAAAATGCTGCATGCGCACTTAATACTCTAACAAATCTAAGTATATGATACATATATAAAGTATTATCTTTGATTCTAATATTCATTTATGAGTCAATATTTTTTCAGCAACTTTAATATTCACAAAACAAATAAACGAGTCTTTTTCGCCTTGACTTGAAATCATTAAGGGGATGTAGGAGCGAACTTTACCGATGGTGACCTCTACCTCGAGCCGCATTTCCCATTGTTCGCGCGAAATTTACTTCGTAATACAGAAAATTAAGTTGCTAATGATTTGTTATCGTGCAAAGAACGCGGGATCACAGCATTTTCAATAATCAAAATGTTCAATAATTTATATAATGCAATATTCTTAATATTCTCGCGTCGTATTTCCCATTGTTTGGTTTAACTAAATATTATTAAATGCTGTATAACATTTATTAAACATTCCTTATTATAACAAGAATACGCGATCACCGTATTTTTGTGATTTACGATTGTACACTTTTTTTTATTTATGATATAAAGGTTTTGAGGTTAGGAAATTTTCAACCAATCAGCGTGGCTCCGACATCACCTTAACAAAAATTACTCTTATATAAAGTACTTTTATATAAATTTATAAAACATAGAATAAAATACTGTTTCATTTTATCTTATCGTTTTACTTGTTCTGTTTCATCTCATTCTATTATTTACCTTGAGAAACAGTTGAACTACTTTCATATGCACCCAAACAAGGTGATCGGCAGTCATAGCTCCATGTGATTGGCTCTACATTTGCAGATGGTGATCTGTGGTTGATCATAGATCTAGAAGTCACAGTAGAGCTAGTTGTATTGTTTAAAGGTAACCTATGGTAACCAGCAGAAGGTAAAGATGAGACGTAACTTGAACGAACATTATTGCTATTTGATGCTTCAACTGCCGCAGATTCTATGACATATTACAAAATATTATTTACATTAAGGTACCGATAATATTTGTAACTTAAGTAAAGTGAACACTGTGTGACACTGATTTAGTGAAATATTTGTAAGTATTCAGTAAATATGTATTAAAAAAGGCTTAAAAGCCGTATTAAGTGGATAATAAAATAAATGTTAATTTTATTTTTAAGTGGTCCCCGTCGATTTAAGTATGGAGATTCTTGAGTCAAACGAGAGGACATAAAAGTAAATTTAAAAGAACTTCTTAAATGTATGTTTAGAATATTTTAAAAGTAAAAGATATTATTTTAATATAATTGAATGTAATAATAAGTGATATGAAACTGTTATAATTATTGACATAAATTATTCATTGTCTAAGTGTGTATGATTTACGTAGTAATTGAGAAACTTCTCGAGTTTGTTTATAGTAACGAGAAATTTGGCATATGCTTATACGTACTATGCCGTCAAATTAAGCTATTCCTTTGTGGCGACGTTGCCATGGTTTCAATGTCGAACGCAGGAGGTTAAAAACATACATTTTTATATATTTGACCATAAATATCTCAAAAATTATCGTGGCTCCATATATTTTTGAAGTGATCATTACAAAGCTTAAAATTGGAACTTTAACCACCTCTTTTCTGAATTTTCTCCGCATTCGACTTCTATGTGCATTTTTAAAGTTTATATCTAAATTACGTGGTCATATTGACATTCACATGTCAATATGACACATTTTCAAGAATTTTTTATCGAAAATATACGTAGTAACCTACGTAAAAAAAATACCAAAAAAATTGTCAATATCTAAAAAATAATATATATTTTTCTTGTAAGGCTCCGCATTCAATTACATTTTCATAGAACCACCTTAATGTTTAAAAATAGCATTTAAAATTATTAAAATTCTAATAATTAATCTATATTTACTTATAATTTAAGGGGGTGCGGAATACCGAGCTCCATTATGCGACCTACCGTACCGGCCGGACAGCAGTAATTCGTTATAACTCGATTATTACTTCGATTAACGACTTATCCAAATTCGCTCGCCCTCTATAATGTAATTATCTATCATTCTGCAAAGTTTTGAGTCAAAATTTCAAGGACAACTTTAAACATTCTTGGAACGAAAAATAACGAAATTTCATTGCAAGAATTTTTAAAGGTGTCGAAATTTTGACTCAAAACTTTACAGAATGATAGATAATTACATTACGGAGGGCAAGTTAATTTGGATAAGTCGTTAATCGTAGCAATAATCGAGTTATAACGAGAATAGATATAATAATTACTGCTGTCCGGCCGGTAGGGTAGGTCGCATAATAGAGGTCGGTATTCCACACCCCCTTAAGCAATATTTACCTTTTGAATAATCAAAATTTTTCTCATCACAATTTGAAGATGGTACTAAAGGTATCGGTTCATACGGTTGTCGATAAGTCTGCCCTTTATGAGTAGGAGTTTTCGTTTTTTCACTGGTCCGTATAGTATTCCTGATTACATTTTCTTGTAATTGGAGACCTGTAAAATTGTATATAAGAATTGAAAATTATGAGTTTACAGATCAAAATTTATATACTCAGAATTTAGTCCAAGACATTATTGGAAAACGTATGAAATCACGTTGTGTAACATTATAAACCTAGTTTTCTCTAAAATTTGGTCGTTGACCTTGCATTTTCTTGACAGAAATGAAAAGTTTAATGATCAAAGAATGTTTTTGTAAAGTTTCAGAAATGTTTATCTTTTCATAAGAACTCGCCGAAGCCACTTTAATTAACACTTTTTATGTATCTTGTTTAAATTTGCTCATTATCGAGAACTGGATCTTGTTTCGATATATCGTTATAACGATGACGGGGTTGTCGATACCCTAATAAAAACAATTTAAAGCACAAAAATTGTATATTTTATGTTAGTTATTATCAACTGATAAGAATTTTTCCATCGGTCTTACAGTCTTACAAATTAAATTAAAATAATTAATATTTATGGCAATCAGATTTCCTTTGTTTATAATCTCCCCAGCAGAATCTGAAATAAAAACTTAATTAAAACCTGGAAAAAAACTTTGTTAGCAAAGGACGATCTGACTGCCCCCCCCCCCCCTCCACAACTTTGTCCAACGTTTCCAGCCCGCTCCTCAGAGACTGAAATGAAACCCGCGATACACCTCCTTATATACCCCCATACCCCCTTCTTTTCTCTTTGACAGAGCGATTAAGTTGTCACATAAAGATTTTAGGAAACAGAATTTAAATTTAGTTAGAGAAACATTTATTAAGAATAGTTATCCGGTAAAATTTATTGATAAAATGATTGATGAGAGAGTGTGGGAAATTTATAATGGTGGGTTGAAGCAGCGGGTAGATAATCAAACAAGGAATAGAAATGGAATGAACGCATATTTTAATTTACCATATGTTAGAGTTTTGTCGGAAAGGATAACAAGGGTTTTTAGTAAACATAATATTCAAGTTTTCTTTAGAAACGATAATAATTTAGAAAGGTTATTTAGTAATTATAAAGACAAGGATGATAAATGTTTAAAATCGGGAGTAGTTTCTAAAATTAATTGTAGGGATTGTAATGGTTGTTATATTGGTCAAACGGGTAGATATTTGAAAAAGAGAATATATGAACATCAATATAGTTTACGCGGCTCAAGTTGTAAATCGGGTTTGAAAGAACATTGTTTAAATAGTTTGCATTCTTTCGATTTTGGGAGCGTAGATATTTTGGAACAAGGGATTAAGAATATAAGAGGGAAAGCCTTGAAAGTATTCACATTCTACGAAATCGGAATAATTTAAATTTAATGATAGAGTCAAGTAAATTCGATAACATTTATCATTCTTTATTAATTTAAGTGAGAATGGAAAGTTGGAGAGGGGAATGTGGATGGTGGTGAGAGTAAGAGAAAAGAAGGGGGTATGGGGGTATATAAGGAGGTGTATTGTGGGTTTCATTTCAGTCCCTGAGGAGGAGCCGGAGCGGGCTCGAAACGTTGGACAATGTGGTGGTGGGCGGCAGGCACATCGTCCTTTGCTAACAAAGTTTTTTTTCCAGGTTTTAATTAAGTTTTTATTTCAGATTCTGCGGGGGTGATTATAAACAAGGGCAATCTGACTGCCATAAATATTAATTATTTTAATTTAATTTGTAAGACCGATGGAAAAATTCTTATCAGTTGATAGTAAATTGCAGTCGGCATAAGTAATATTTTTAAGGATATGTTAGTTATTACTTATTTTGTGTCATTTAAAGTTGGTTTTGGCTTTACAGTTTAAAAAAACATTTAATTCATTGGTAAAAACAGAACTCCAATCTGAGCTATCTGTTATCACCATGTCTAACGGGATGCCCAGAAGGCATCACAATTGAGCTTGATATTTAAAATAGATGATTATTTAAAAAATAGCGCTATTAAAGCAATTATAACTACAAATATATATGAATTAATACTTTACAAATACAGTAAATATAGTTTTGCACCGCAGTAAATTTATTAAAAACTAATAAAAAATCGTATCTTTTCTCAAAATTATCGACTACTAGGTCGCTATCGACTACTGGATCAACTACCTTATTATATAAGATTGTTTTAAAAATTCTAACACGTACCTTCTGAAAGATGTCTATTTGATGGAATGTTAAGGTTCGGAGGTTCCATTGACGGGTTATATTGGGATAGGTGACTATGATGCCGTTGAGGATTTCGTGGTTTGTCGCTTTCAACATTGGTTCTATCTGCAATACCTTTTTGAGGTGTCGACAAAGACTCTGAAATTACCAATCATTAGATTGATGAATTTTTATAAATTTTCAATTCAACGCGTATAACTTTTCATTTAAAAGTTTTAGTAACGATTTTACACAATTTGAGTTATGTTAGCGATGTTTTTACTTTTAAGGGTAGAACCCACTTGAGAAAAAAAAATTTTCCCCTTTAAATAAAATACAGATTGTAGTACAATAACATATTTTACACAAAAAAAATATAATTTTTTTCCAATTTTGAATGACTTTCATCAATTGCATTTGGAATTATCCCTGAAACTACTGTTAAAATAGTATTTAATTCAAAACACTCTACGCGACTGAATTTATTTTTAATCCTCCTGGGATTACGAGATCATATTTTTAGCATCGAATACTCAAAATCTACCAAGAGATAATTAATTTTAAATTAATGTTTTTTTTAAGCGGTTACCCTGGTAGAAAATAGATCAACTTCGTTGGTCAACATGTTAATCAAATGGGAGGATTTCTACTTAAGAATAACATGAAAATGTAATTAAAACAATTTAAAACTATCATTATGTTTTAGAACATCTACAACATAATATTTTCACCTGTATAAATAGTTATTTTTCATCGATAATAGCAACATAATAATGGTATGACGTTTTTAATTTCAAAATTGACTAACTGTTCGCCAACCGATGGTTAGCATTTCTACCAGGGTAGATTGAGTGTTTTCAAAATAAAAACAACGAAAATTTATTAAATTTTAATAACATTTAAACTTTCTACTAAAAAAATAAAAGAAACCAAAAATATCTTTTCATAGAAGTGTTCTAAATTAATTCCAGAATATGTAAAAACAAAATGCAGAAAGGTGCAAAAAAAATTCAGTCTCTTTGAACATTTTTAATATCATAAAATTAAGTTATTAGAAAAATGCATTTAAAGATAAACATAATTTAAAATAGAATTTAAGACAAGTTTTGTTATGTTCCCTGCCTTTTGAATTTATTGGGTTGGTGGTAGCAACTGGTACATTTTGTAGAGTATTACTCGTGAAAATATAAAACAATTTCAAAAAATTAGCGATAAAGTTTCTTTAAATTTGAATTCTAACATTATGCAAAAAATGGTGTAAAATTAACAAAAAATCAAAAAATATAATTTAAAAAAAATATGAAAGAAAATATTATATTATTAAATTTATGTATGTACATGGTTTTTTCTTAAAGTTAAAGAGTTCTAGATTACGTTTCTGCAATAAAAAAAAAAATTTTTGGTCATTTTCAAGTGGTCTCTACCCTTCAGTGTCACATCGTCAATTTTATTACTAAATACATATATAATAATAAACAAATCATATATTATATCTTCTGCTGAAAGGAATAACGTCAAAATTTTTCGGAGCACTTAAAATGTATTAACTTACAAGGGGAGCATCAGGAATGCGGGTCCTGAATTTGGCTGAAACTGTAGTAGTCCAGCGGCCAGACATATGGTTCGTGGCCGATTTAGATCTTCGAGCCTACCCAAGTTTTTCTTATATATTTTGACCCGCTGAATCCGAATTTCTTGGGTAGAAAGTCTGAAATTGGCGCCTTTAATTGTTATTAACAATTTTTTAAAACAATATGTAAAAAAGCGTTTTTCGCTAAGAAAAAAAATGCTATCGCATTCTTCAAGTCATTTTAAAGAAAAAAGTATCTTACAAGTTTTGTGCTAAAATACACTCGAAAGGCCCAAAAAAATCTCAAAGTTTGAAAAAACGCGATTTTTCGAAACTTTGAAGATCTACAGTTCAGCTTGTACGGCATCAATTTAAATCTGCAGCCTCTCAAACTGTTCGTCTACTCGTGTACTTTAAGCCTATAGTGGTCTAGGATGGTATGATTTCATTACTTTTCAGTAGTCGAAAGGAGTACTGATTACGCGAGCACGGATTCGAGAGAAAGCGGCGGCGGCAGCCCGCGGCGGCCTCGCTACTTGATCACATTTCCCTATGTTCTACGGCATTTTCGTTACTTATTTTTTATGAAGTTAAGTACACAACTAGATGAACAGTTTCAGCGGCTGCAGATTTAAATTGATGCAGTACAAACTGAACTGTAGACCTTCAAAGTTTTGGGACTTTCGAGTGCATTTTAGTACAAAACTTGTTAGAGACTTTTTTGTTTAAAATGACTTGAAGAATGCGATAGCTTTTACATATTGTTTAAAAAAATTGTTAATAAAAATTAAAGGCGACAATTTCAGATTTTGTACCCAAGAAATTCGGGTTCAGCGGGTCAAAATACATAAGAAAAACTTGGGAAGACTCGAAGATCTAAATCGGCCACGAACCATAGGTCTGGCCGCTGGACTATAGGAGACACTTCTTTATGACAAATAATGAGACACGTGTCTCAGAGTTTTTATGTATGGGCCTTTTTTCCGAGATTCAAGCTATTTTATCTCTAAAATGAAATATTTTTCATAAAAATGGGGGGTATCCCAGATTCAAGCAATTTTATCTCTAAAATGAAGAATTTTTCATAAAAATGTATCTTTCTTTAGTTATAGCTTTTTGAATAGTTCGCTTATGTAAATCGACTAAAAACTTTATAAAAGGCAAAAAAAGCTTTAATTTAAGCTGTGTTTCGTTTAAAAATGTCGATTTATCAAAAAGTTATAGGCTATCAAAAATAGGGTAAGATAGCTTATAATACCACACGGAGAGAAAAATCATGGACTTATTCCGTGAGATTTTCATCATGCTATGACTCCATGCAGTTTTCTTGCGATATACCCGGGCCTCACATGGATTAATTCAGTGCCACCACGGAATAATTGCATGAGCCTGAAGCCAACGATTTTTATAAAGATCCGCCCGGAATTATTCCGTCCGTTTCCTTGGAAACATCGTCTCCGTTAAAAGCCCTTCGTACACAAATCAATAGTTATTGTGAAAATATAATTCTAACCTTGGAAAGTTATGTATTTTCTATTTAAAAAAATAGTTTTATTATTCATTAATTTAACGGTATAGGAAGTATCTATATTATTCAAAACCTGCATCTCTTTCAAAATGCATGCATTGCCTACGCTTCACTACACAAGAATTCCATGGAGAGCGCCGGAATAATTCCCTTTTTTTAGAAACTTTTTAATCCATTTACATAACTGAAATATTCAAGAAGCTATAACTAAAGAAAGACACCCCATTTTTATCAAAAATAGTTCATTTTAGACATAAAATAGCTTGAATCTCGGAACAAAAGGCCCGTTCACAAAAACCCTGAGACACGTGTTACATTATTTGTCATAAAGAAGTACCTCCTACAGTTTCAGCCAAATCCAGGACACGTATTTTGGTGCTCTCCTTATTAGCCACACTGAAAAAACGACGGCTGAAACTGTCCGCTTTTGTAAGCGAAGACGTTCCCCCTCCCTTTTCGCGCAATCAATACGCGAGTTTTGGGAGAAAAATTACACCAAATCCGAGCGACAACCGTAGGAGCGCTGCTGCGCTCTGATGGTGTTGGCGCAATGCTTATACCTAGCGGTGTAAAATTTCTCCCAAAACGGACGACTGTCTCTACCAACTCCGGGTATAGCGAATAAGCTTTTCTATAGTTTTCTATAGTTTTCTATAGTTTTACTTTTTCGTACAATTTGTCTACCAACGTTTTTTCGTTACACGTGCTCTGAACGCGAGAGACGACACCGATTCCGAGTACTCTGGCAAAACGTAAATATACGATCGAGTTCGTAGGCTACGGGAGGGGATGCGCGGTGCGAGAGGATCCCTCCTCACGCCCCGCCAGATGAGATCTATACCCAATTTCATTAAAAAATTTTACGAATGACGTTATTCATTTTAGCTGACGATATCATCTCTGATATCATTGCACATAAGCGGATGTCTTATGCCGTTTTAAATTCTGAGAGTTGACGCGCATAGGTAAGATTGTCTAATTCTCGGTCAAATTTCAGATAAATCTGTTGGCAAATAAAGACGAAATTTTAAAATCCGCAAGATGTTGTATTTTGGGTTTAATATGATATTATGCGTCATTGCAATTTTACAAATTTCGTCTCTATTTTCTAACAAATTTATCTGAAATTCGACCGAGAATTAGATAATAATTTTGCCTATGTGCGTCGACTCTCAGAATCCAAGAAAAAGCTTATAACAGTATTTAATTAAAAACATTGTGGTGGGTACGGCAGAGAACTCGGTCGGTGTAAGGCATACCTTTCCTTCACTTCCCTAAATCAATTTTTAAGTTTACTACTTATTCATAGGCATCCTTCTTTCACGACAAAATAAAATTTTAAAAAAATTATCAATATCTTTTAAATGCCTTTCTCAATTGCTAGTTTAATCGTCTCCACGCTTTTCTTGCTAGAAAATTTACTAAGCTTTTTGTTTCTCTCATTCAAGTATTTCTTCAATTTCAATTGCCTAAGTTTTTTGTCATTTTCAGATGAGGAGATCAAACGGCGGGGTTTTTTTACTTGTCTTTTCGGTCTTTTAGGAGACATCTTTATCTAAAAAAGGAAATGATAAAAAAAGAAATTCAAATATTATCTATTTTATTATGTATTAGCCAATGCCTGTACGTTTTTTAAAAAGTAAAGTGTTTTTTAACAAAGTCCTGTATCAATACTATCTCAAAATTTTGTCTGCTAATAAGGTAACTCGGGGTAATTCGGCCACTACGCTCATTCAGCCATTTTTCTAGTTCGCTATCTTAACTTATCTGAAAGTTTAAATAACCAATGTCGAGAGCTTCCAAATATGAAAAATATACCTTATAAATGGTTTTTAATTGTTTGAAAATGATCACTACATTTTTATGTAAGTTTTTATTATTAAATTTCGTGAGTCGGGCGTTTTTTTATAAAGTTAAAAAAGCAAGTATTTCGTTTATAGTCGAAATATAAGCTAAAAAAACCCAATTGAAAGTGATACGGGCAGAAAGGTGAGGTTTCTTCCTTGAAATTAGTATGGAAGCAATATTAAAAATAATTTTTTTTTTAATTCATAGAAACAAAATACTTTCTCGTCTATAATTCACCTGATTCGGCCAATCTGAAAAGAGGATATGATCCAATAAATGTGAGGAGTTGTGAAATTCGTATTACTTTTCGTTTTTCTTGTTCCTTTCTTTAAACTAGTTTACCGTTTGTAAACTATATTTTTGTGCCGTGCACGCTAAATTCTCAGCATGTTATAAACTATCTAAAAAAATCCTCTTTTAGGCAACAGTCAAAAAACTGCACTTTTTAGATAGTTTTTTATATGCTCAGAATGTAGCGTGCGCGGCACATCAATATGGTATGGGTTTGAAGTTTGCATCGTTGGAATGCAACGAAATAATTTTTTTCAATTAATTAAAATTATTAAACAATGTTGATTTTATCCAAACCTTTGTTATAAAGTTATTTTATACTACAAAACACTAAATCGGCGTGCAAAATTTATACTAATTAATATATAATCTTGAAGTAAAATCAATGTCCTTTTAAATTTCGTTACACTTCAACGTTGCAAACTTCAGACCCATAATATGGTTTTTTAGGTTCAAAATGAAGATTTTTGATTCTGTGTCGATTATGTGCCTCATACGCTAAACTAATAGCAGCAATAAATTTAAAAAAAATGGGGGAAAAAGAGACAAAAGTTCTGGAGATTTTCCCATATATGTCCCCGTGTATATGACGAAATTATGACAAAAATTCATTTACGCGTCATGAAAAGGGTGAAAAAATTTTTTATCAAGGCACATCTTCCATGCCTGGTTTTTGATACTCTGTGTACCACATAATATAGGAGAAACATCATTAATCAACATCATGTACAATTAAAAAACCACTACCAATTCATTAGCACTTAGCTTCCTTAAACTTTATTTATTGATGCCTTAAATAACGGGATGTGAGTACCGACGTTATTTTTCGAACGAGTACATCTCACGAAAATACCAATAGAATTGCCCAAAAAAAATTCTAAGTATTGTATTTACATTTACGGAGCGCTTGACAAACGTGTTTTTCCAAAAAATGATGAGAATTTATTTAATTAAATAAAAACTATGCTGTCGGTAAGTAGGAATCTACAATTGACCTACTTTTCAAACGAGCAGAGCTAACGAAAATGCTAATAGAATCACTCAAAACAATATCTGAATATAGTGTTTACGTGTACGGAGCGCTTGACAACCGTCTTTTTCCAAATAAACGTTTCAATTTTGATTTAAAAAATATTCAAATTGGGGCTCTACATCGCCTTAATTCAATATTACATAATTTAAAATTTCACTAATTTATGAAGCCATTTGTTTAACTTTCGTGGAATCTCTTACACCAAAAGATATAAATAAAACTAAAAAACTAACAAATTTTAAGGTGGCTCATACGTTTGGTGCCGTAACAAGTCGGGGCCCCGGAAGGGGCTTCCTTATTATTGCGAAATTAAGTTAACGTCTTTTACGTAAATTTATTGTAAATAACTTCTAAATGTTCAAACAAAAAAAAGATTTTATAAATAAGTAAAAAGTTTGCTAATTTGTCGCTAAATTTATATGACTGGTCGCAGTGCGCATGCGCAGTAGCTCATTTGTAACGTTTATTGTTAATATCCTTTTTGTTTGGTCGTTAACCTATAATTCTGATGATATCATTAGATTCTTCACAAAAAAATCTTGAATTTCATACATTGTACATTAAAAATTGCTTTTTTAGAAGTTATTACTTAGTAATAAACTGTTCATTCACAGAAGGTTATGTGTTAAACGTACCTATTTATAAACTCAGTTTTTTCGATAATTTGGTCGTTGACCTACAATTTTCTTAGTACAGATCGAAAGTTTAATGTCTAAAGAACATATTTGTTAAGTTTCAGATGTATCTGCTTTTTTTATAAGGAATAGCATGAGCCACCTTAACCTCAAATATCTCTTGCATTTATAAATGAATATATTTGTCCAATGATATCACCCAAAGAATATACAAAGACCTCTCCACAAAATCTCAAAGTGATTAGATAAAATTTACTTCAATTATCGCATATCGTACAAAAGCGACATTTTTTATAAAATAATTTTGTTCTCTTGAAATATTTTCTACAAATACTTGAAACAAATGACAAATGTTTTTGATAAATTATAGATTTATATATTATGAAACATTAGCAAAAAAAATTTTATCTCGATCGCTTTCAACATTTCAGAGATAATTTTTGTCATAATTACCTTGAAATGAAATCAACTTTTAGCTATTTATTCCAGAAACATCCTCAACAAATTTGCAAAAAATAAAATAAAACTAGAAAAAACAGGTTTCATATGCTTCAAAAATTAAAAAATGTGAATTCCTTCGAAAGTTGAGCGTTGAAAAGGCATAAAACACGCTCAAAGCTCGGGCTGCCGATTTATACGAGTTGCGTATTTTAGTGCCTTTTCGACGCTCACTTTAAAGTCTTTTGAAAGAATAAACATTTTTTAATTTTTAAAAAAAGCAAGTAAAAGTTGGTTTTCTATAGTTTGATTTTATTTTTTGTCTATTACGACGTTTCTGGCAAAAATAGATAAAAGTTGAAAAAAAGGCTTTTCTTGTATTGTCCACTCTAAAAGAACGATAGTCGGATGTTGTGAAGTATTTAAAGATTGATTTTGATTGATCTGTAAGGAATAGGCGTGAAGATCCGCTACTTCCGCTGAATTTTGAATTTTGAATTTTTATTCTAAACTATTTAAAACTAAATAATTAAATTAAAATACAATGAAAAGATTAATTTTTTGTTTTAAAAATTATCTGATTATCCTCTAATTTAAACTAATTAAAATGAAATCATAATGAAAAATTGTATTCATAACTTAAAAAAAAAAAATAGTACGCGCGAAGCGAGTTTTTGAATTTTTCTAGTTAAAGAAATTTCCAATCTCTGAAAAAAATGAAGTCACCAAACTTTTTAATTGCACATGATTTTTCTCCTATATTATATCGTACAAAGACGCCCGTAATTTTAATTACACATGATTTTTCTCCTTTATTATATGGTACAGAAACCAGGCCCGGGAGAGGTGTGCCTAGAAAAAAATGTATTTTTAGTGTCGATTTCCTCATATATGTACGGATATGTACTTATATATGTACCGATATAGTCGGGTAAACAAACCATGATTTTCCATAAATTTTGACCTGTAGATTTTGTCTATCGAGATCAAAAATTCGCATAACGGGAAATTTGATTTGCATACAGTTCTTTAAAATAAAGGGTATTTTTAACAAATAAAATAGTATATTATGCAATAATGTCGTAAAATAGGTGATTCTCGACCGAGTGCAGTTAGTGGCCATTGCGGGGTCTCAACCTTATGAGATCTTACTTATTTGATATACTATTTTATATCTTATTTGCAGACATATTCCCTAAGTAATGGTAATAACACACAAAATGACACACCTAGGGAGGAAAAAACTTGGACAATCCGTAGCACGTGTAAATTGCCATTCGAGCCGAAGGCGAGGATTTACACTGTGGACTGTCTACATTTTTTCCTCCCTATTGATTTACATTAATCCTTTCCAATTATCATTTCAAAAACAAATTAAAACTAGGTAAGTGTAATAAGTGGTTAAAATTTGAAGTCGATAAATAAAATATTTTTTTCAAAACGCTATTTCAAAATATTTAAAAAAAAAATTTAACCTCACATATCTTTGTTCGTGATAGTCTGTTTTTTTGACTAACTAATGGGATCCTTAGATATAAAAAAGCTACCGCTCTGAAAAATTTCAAAATGATTCATTGTTTTTTACGACAGTTATCGACGACGAAGAAAATTTCCTTTTTTTCTAAAATAATTTTTTTCTCGAAAACAAATGAATATAATCTTTTGAAATTTTAGCTAAATTGGTACTAGGTAAGTGTAATAAGTGGTTAAAATTTGAAGTCAATAAATAAAATATTTTTTTAGAAATAAATTATAAAAGTATAAACCATACATTCATCAACAACAAATGACAGACTAAAGATAATTTAAATTAAAAAAAAAAAATGTAGGTAATTTAAAGACCTTTCAATAAAAATTTTTTATGTTAAGTAATAATAACTGTAACACATTAAAAAATCGAAAAAAACTAAAAATTCAAAATCGTTTTTTGGTTATAAAAAAAAGAAAATGGAAAAATCGGTTTTTTTCATTCTAATCCGAAACCAAGAGAATAAGCTTTACTCGGTGAAAATCGATCGAATGATTAAAAAGTTATCGCCTGTACACACACACACGCACACACACACGCACACGCACATGCGCACAAAAATTTGTTTGCTCAAAAACGACGATCTTTGGTATCAAATGTTTTAAAACATGTTTTTAAATATTTTTTGTCTCAGAATTTTTTTTTTCACCATTACAAAGCTTCCTCTTTGAGCAACCAAACTATTATAGCTTATGTTATAGAAATAAAAAATAGTTGTCTTAGTTATTTTATTTATTTATCAATGTTCTGCAATATGAACCATTCTAATAAATTAGTTAACAAGTCTAACGCATGTTAATAAGCGCAAATAATAATTTTTTGTTCGTGTTATTACAATTATTTATGAAATATTTATGCGAATAAATAACATAAGAATAGTGCATTGTGCAACAAGGGAAGAAAATAAGCTATTTCAAGCGAGAGTAAAGGTGAGGGAGGATTTTTCTACCTCACCCGAGTCTGAAATAGCTTTTCTTCCCGTGTTACACACCGTATTTTTTTTAACGAAGACATGACTGAGCCTTTTTTATGTATGTGAGTTGGAGAGAGGATTGGGCATTTAGTAAAAACCAAAAGCGTTAAAAGAAGGAAAGCTATTTTAGAAATAGCTCATTTTTTCCCCTTGTTGCACAAATCAATCTTCTTCTTAAAAATTCAAATCATAAATATAATAATATTAATTATTTATAAATATAAACAAAATGATACTGATCACGAGAATCTTATATGATAAGTAATTATAACAGTTTTTACTTAATATTTACTTTTGTGATATAACTATATATACACTGTGCAATATATACTATTATTAAAAATCTCATGAATAATGAAAACATTTGACTTGTATGTCATTAAACATCGATTTTTCAGAGATGAATCGTTTTACTTGTTTACCATGCTCTTTTATTAAAAAAGTGCATTTGAATCAAATTTTTCATAATTATATTAACTTTTAATCCCGAGATCCACATTCTTTAGATTAAAATCTGCAGAAAATAATGGTTTGTTTGCCCGTTGGTATCCACATATACGCGTGGGAACATATAGGCAAAAGAAGAGCCAGCCAGATTCGCTAAAAATTGGAAAACAAATGGCGCGTACTATAAACTCACATCACGCGCGTGCTCGGATAACATATGAAGTACCAACGTTTGTCAAATCCCAGCCGAACGTCGCATCGTTAAGGTGACTCCGGCGATCTTTTCGGACTTATATACACAAATTTTTTACGATGCTTACTTCACATGTTATAATTTAAGGAACAATACAGTATGAAAAAAGGGTACTTGAGGTAACAAAAAAATATTTTTTGAAAGAAATTTGAATATTGTTAAAGAAGATATAGCTAATTGAAAAAAAATAAATCAACAAAACCGATAAATCTTTTTCATTTTTCATTCGATTTTAATTTTCAAGGTCTCATTTGGCTCCTTGTACAATTTCAGGTAGTATTACCGATAAGAAAATTGAAAAATTTTCAAAACCTGCAAAGATACAACTACTTGTTTAACATATCTTTCTAAAAAGCATACACGAACCTATAAACAAGTGGATGTATCTTTTGCAGGTTTTGAAAATTTTTCAATTTTCATGTCGGTAACACGACCTGAAATTGTACAAGGAACAAAATGAGACTTTGCAAATTGAAATGGATGAAAAATGAAAAAAATTTATCGGTTTTGTTAATTTTTTTTTTCAATCAGCGATATCTTTTTTAAAAAATGTATTGAAGTTGATTTTGTTTTCGATCTGATGTGGGGCTAAGGTGTTAAATTAAATAGAACTAATTGTTTTATTTAAAAATTGTGACTTTTCGTCGACCTGTATTGTCGACCTCTTCAGACGCTTATTAGCTATTTGTATAAGAATAATTATACAATATTAGTTGAATATTTTTACTACAAAAAGCGAAAAACACGACACAACTAGAGAAAAAATCGCTTAGTGTACCTTTCTTAATTCATTTTGTACGCTTTAGAGAACTATTGGACGTTCTCAGTCAAATTATGGATTCTAACTGACAAGTTTATATGGTATAGACGTGTATCGAGCCGTTAAACTCAAATCAAAATGTAAGAAAAGAGCATTGACGTTTGAATAAAAACATAAGAAAAGAGGGTTGAACTTTAAGTTACTTAGATATCGATAATTTTATGGTACTAGCTACATTCAACGCGCTTCGCGCGTAATTTGTATTATTTTTTAATTTTATTTATTTATTTTGTATTAATTTGAGGTTATGAACATGATCGAGTTAGTTTCAATTTTAAAAGTTTGTTTCAATCAGTTTAAATCGAACGATAATAACATAAATTTTATAAAAAAAAATAATGAAATTTTTCTTAAACTATTTCAATTATTCAGTTTTAAATACTTAAACTCAAGGATTCAATATTCAAAATTCAAACGCATTAGATTTTGGCGCTTATTTTATATAGAACAATCAAAACAGTAATTTGATAGTATTTTTCTCGAGCAGGCGGGGGTTGATCCGAAATAAAACCACTTTTGTTTATGGCTAAATTAGCGACGTTTCGTTGGCGGATCTGCATTTTTTGTGATAACAGATTTCATCCATCACTTTTTTAAGAGGGGATATGTTACTTAGCATTTGTGTAGGTCCAGATAAGATCCAAAACAAAATCAACTTCAATATATTACTACAATGGAGGGCGAAACCAATTTATCACCATTATTCTCTAAAACAACTTAATGATGATTTCTTAATCATTTCGGGTGACTTTAGAGCTTCACGCGCTATTACTTATTTAATACAGGAAAGTAAGAAGCAACATTAATTATTTAATGCAGGAAAGTAAGAAGCGCGATTAATTGTGTATGTGTGTGTATGTATGCCCGTATACGCTGATATCTCATAATCTACTCGACCGATTTTAACTAGAGAGGGATCATTTTTTTTAGATTTAGCTTTTAAAGTTGGGATCAATAGTCTATTTTTGTCAAAATCAATTTTTTTTTTTAATAACGATTTTTCAATTTTACAAATTTTTATTTTCGATTTTTTTAATATTTAGAACTAATATTGTTTATATATTATGAACTCTCGGTATGCAGGATAAAATTCTCTACAATTTAAAAAAAAAATGCCAATAGCTATATTTAGTCACAAGTTATTGATGAAAACGTAATTTTTTGAAAATAGGTTATATATTTCGAAATTAAAAAAAGATATTGACATGAATATTTTTTTGGTTATAAAGAATATTGAGTACTTTTTAATAACTAGCTAAATTTTTAGATTTTTTTATTTATTATTTCTGGAGAAAAAAAATAATTTATAAAAAGAAATGATTTTCTTTCCCGTTGCATAACTAAAGTAAAATTGGCTTAAGGACGTTCTCCGAGAAAACGATTTTCTTGTGATTTTCCTGAAACTTGCAGAGAACGTTTGATTTTGTGTCCTTAGTATTACATGCTTCAAAGCCCCACGTCCATAACGGTATTCAAAATAGAAATATTTGACTTCAAAAATTCAGCGTTAACACGGGATCCCTATCTAAGCTCGTTTGAAAAATACATTTTGATTTACTGTAAAAAAAGTTTTGTTTGGGTTTTTTTTTTTCAACCGCAAGGCATAAAACTAGAAACTAGTCTAGGCGCAAAGTACCTTTTCGTAGCCGATTGTTGGCCATACCTCCGAGTAGTTGTTTTTAATGTTTTTTTTTCGCTGAACACGAATCTTCAACTGGGAAGTCCGAAAGTGGTCAGGAAAAAAGTTATTAACAATTTAATTGTTTAAAAAAATATTTCATAAAATAGTAAGTAAACACGATATCATTACTTGCGATGTGTGAAATTGTTGGTATTTTAATAAAAAATACGACCGTTTTTGTGGAATTAAAAAAAAATAATTAGAATACAAGTTATGGCAGAAAGAGTACGAATAACCTTACTTCTCACCATTTTCGCGCATTGTTTTTAAGATATCTCCGGTTCTAATAATCATATCAAGGTCTACCAGATCGCATTTTAAAGAAGAAGTTGTGTAGAATCGAATAATACATATTTTTTTTTTTAAACATCGATTTAGATATCAGAAAAACAACGGGAAACAAAAAATTATGGCAAAAAATGTCGATTGTATTTGTTTATAAGCTTTTAAACAGGTGTAATGTTAAGAATTATGAACAAAACATAATTATCATTCCTTGAGTCATGATCTTTATAATTATATATATTTTTATATGATTATCTTATTTATATCGCGCTAAAACTGCATCAAAGTGTGCGGTACTCGCAGGATCACCGCGCGCCGCGCTCGACTACGTAATCGCGTACGCGCTATTATGTATATTTCTATTCGTATTTTAACGATAAGTAGTATTTATCTGTTTTACATTAAAGTTAATAATATCAAACCATTTTCAAATAGTTTTATAAAAGACATTGAATATTTTATTAAGAATAAATATTATGAAATGAATAATTTCATAGAAATATAAGTGGAATTTACTCTCAATAAGTGAATATTCATTTATTATAAGTCCAAAGTCGTTTACTTATTCAATATATGGATATTTTACTGAAAAAAATAAAAACCGGAACAATATTCTGACAACTATACGATATAGTAGTAGTAACTACGCACATTTTTCTCACTGTATCATTAATATAAAACAGATAAATGCTAATTATTTTCAAAATACGAATAGAAATATACATAATAGCGCGTACGCGCTTACGTAGTCGAGCGCGGCGCGCGGTGCTCCTGCGAGTACCGCACACTTTGATGCAGTTTTAGCGCGATATAAATAAGATAATTATATCAAAATATATATAATTATAAAGATCATGACTCAAAGAATAATGCACTCGCATCGCTCGTGCAATAAACGCACCCTCGGGAAAAATCTCACTCGGGCAGTAAACCCACCCTCGGGAAAAATCTCATTCGGGCAGTAACCCCACCCGCGGGAAAAATCTTGCTACTATCGCCCCTTATTGCATAATGTACTATTCCTCCCGCCATAGGATGAGGAATAGTATATTACTAGAGGGCGCTAAAATTCCACTTTTTTGATGCCAGTTTTGGCGGGCACAGAGTGACCGATTCTCGCCATAGGGCGCAAAATTAAATACTTACAAAAGTGCACTCACTTTGCACCTAGAGCGGGAATCGGTAACTTTGTGTCCGCTAAACAGGCATGGAAAGTGGAATTTTGCGCCCGAGGTTCAAAAATAGTAGATTATGCACGTAGGGAGTAAACTAGGTTATGTATACCCTCGACGAATTTGATGAACACGCAGGCGTTGCTAGCCAGAAAAAAGTAGGGAAACGTGTATGCACGTCACAGTTTCTCGGAAGGAGTACAGGTGGCGTTTTACTGCCAGACGTCAGGGAGTAAGCACAATACTTACGGGTGTATGCGAAAAAGTACTTTTCCTCCCTCTACTTCGGGAGGCCTCACTAGACGCTCGAAATTCTCGATTTTCCATTCACTTTTCTATGCAGGAAAAGGCCTTTCTCATGCACGTGTTTAAAAAAATGCTTTATGAGGTGTAAGTAAAAATCGTAAGAGTTGAAAAGATACACAAGTTACATTTAATAAGCCCAATTATCTTTCAATCCTTGTGTTTATTCCTACCCAGATCTAGATCTCATTTCCTACTTGTACAGGCACTGCGTAGTTTACGTTATCTACAATATAAGCAATATATATTATTTATTTATTATTACCTGGCTCCTTCGTAGATTATAATGAAAGTTTTATTCACTATATTTACATGATTATGCATAATCTAAAATATTTAATTTTCTATGTTTCTCTTTTATAAGATTCCATCTATAACTGAAAATTTATTCAATTTTATTTAAAATACTAATTGTCTTGAATACTTTGTTCATAGTCTCCACATACGCAAATTATTATTTACAGATCTTGTCACTTCTTGTAAAATAAATGAGTGGCTTATGAAATTCATCGAATATACTAAAATACAAAATTATTTTTACAAAATCACAGATACAATATATGTACCGCAAACTGGATCATCATTGTCATTTGTGAAGGATGAATCATTTTCA
The DNA here is from genome assembly GCA_036365515.1 of Torymus aiolomorphi. NCBI lineage: Eukaryota > Metazoa > Arthropoda > Insecta > Hymenoptera > Torymidae > Torymus > Torymus aiolomorphi. Next base: position 102,202,459 of record CM070876.1, on the reverse strand, counting down.
TCTACATCTTTCCAAAAAGGCATCCTGTAACATTTTTTTATCACATAACTATGCTCAATTAAAAATGCTTCACTTTCTAAGAATGAACATTTATATATTCCAATGGATGATGACCTTATGCCGATATCGTATAAATCTTCTGCTAATCGAAATTTTTTTAAAAGGAGGTAGATTAAATTGTTGGTAACTTTGAATATATTCTCGATTACACAAATGGAATGATCTTGTAATATACAAGTATTGTCTTGTATATTAGTACCTAAAGTGAACTCTTTTAATTCAAGATTTTTATACATTTTCCAGGTTTGTAGTATATAATCTGGTGTGTTGCTAGGAAGAGGCCCTTCGTATGAGGGACTAAAAAGTTTTAAATGAGAATAGGATTTCGGAACTTTCACTTTTTCAAAATCTATGTTTTCTCTTTCTTTTAGTCTGTTATGAATCTGTTCCAAAGGTTGTCCTGGTTTTCTGTAACACTTTCTAAAAAACCTCATATTATTTTCGTAAGGCCAAGCAGCATAAGTGTCAAGAGGACCGTACCTTACAGCATCTTCAAATAAATGTGATAAGTTATGTACATTCAAAGAAATAAAATTAAGATCATATACTAAATCTGCATCCAAAATAAATTGTTCAAGTGCCAATTTTGCAAAAGATAGTAAAGAAGAAGATGCATTTTGAATTGAAAGATACCGGACTGCCGTACTGAATAATAGATAATGAATATAGACATTTTCACTTACTATGCCTTTTGTTACTACTATTCCAAAATATAAAAGACATTGACGGTGTTGCGTGGCCTTGTAGTCTTTCAAAAATGTAAGAGATTCCGGCTTTCTTGCAAATTCACGCGGACAATGCTTAGCAACTGTAAGCATTCGCTCAGAAAGTTTATTAATCTCGGCAATTGGTAATTTAACTTTTATCCCATATGATCCTTTAATCCATGCTACCAAGATGTTTTTGTGCACTCCTAAATAAATACAATGCATAGCATCAATAGGAACTTGCCTTACTAATCCAATACCTAATTCAACGAGAGGACTTTTTTCAATATGATGTATTTTATCAACTGCCTGAGCATAATCCCTATCATTGCGAGGTTCATAATCTATACCTGGATACACCGAAGTATACTTATATCTGAATCCTTTCACGTGACATTTAGAACATGGAATTTTAGAATTATGATTTCTATGCCGTAAAAAATCAGCACGCGCCACAAGATCAAAAATACCTATTCTGAATTCCACTTTCAAATTAATATTTGAATATAGCAATCCTTTTTCTTGTAAATCTGTAGAGTCTGTAATAAAATTATGCAAAAACAATTGTACATTAGCAGGTTTATTTCGTCCTTTATAAATTCCAACTATCCCTGGATCACTTTCAGGTATGTTTGATATACGAACTTGAATCGGAATTATTTCATTTTTTTTATTCAATTCACAGCCATCTATATTAAAATCAAGAATGATCTTCTCAGAAGGAATCAAATTTGTTGGAGTCTGCTTTAAAATTTTAATTAATACTTTTTCCAAACCAAAATGCAAATATTGTCCAGGTAAAACATTTATAATTTGACCAGTGAAAATACGAGGAGTTTGTAGAAGTGTAACACTGCTTTTGGGTAAAGAAAAAAAACATGTATGAGTCCTTAAAACATCTAAAATTGTCTTCATTTGGAAATGGTTTAGATTGCACTCTATAAAGGCGCGATGTAAATTATCTTTGAATTCTTGTAATCCTTCACTTCTATTTTTGAAATAATTTTTATCAGCAAAACATTGTTCATCATGAGGAATACTTTCGATATCAATACTAGTATTTTTCCGTATTTCTTGATGATGAAAAGCTGCTCTATCAACATCAATGTACTCAGTATTATTTAAAATTTGCATAGTATGACTACTGGTCTTGTTAATGTTTATGTTTGACCTTGCTTGAGAGATCGAAGACTTGTGATTGAATAGGAATACATTTTTGCATGTATCATTTGATGTTCCATTGAAATCATTGACTGGTGTTGATTTCTCAATAACCCACATTATAGTGGAATTCTGGTATTGTTCATCTTCATCTATCCTAGTGTTGACAAGTCTTTTATTTTTTTTAAAATTTTTATCCCTCTTTTTGTTTAATAGGTTACGATAAGATATTCGCCTTTGTTGCCGATTGGATAGCATGCTAAAAGGCTTCCTTGATAATGAAGATTTCAGAGTACATTTTATTCGAACCATGATTCCTAAAGTGAAGACAAATTAACTATCAGTTTAGACAGAAATATCTGATTTGATTTTTTAAAAAGAATTTAAAAATGAATCTCGAATAGCTGATAAATAAGCTTACACTGAGAAAAAACATGGTGGTGGTGGTTACTATATTACATAGTAAAATCGAATATAGGTATTCATATAATCTTTTTTGGTAGAATAAACTATAATATTTTAATGGTAAATGTATCAGTTTAGGTAAATCAACTTTTAATTATAGTAAACGCAATATTGTTAAGTAAACCATATTTTATAGTGAATCTAACATTATATATTACAATTTCGCATATGATATATGAAAATTTGTACAATGTAGTATTCAAAAGTATATTTTATAAGCACCTTTACTATAGTACCGTCTGTATACATTACTATAAAATAAAGTCGTAGTCAAATAATACTATATTGTATAATACTTATATGGAGACGACTACCACATCTTTTTCTCAGTGTATAGATAGCTGATAAATAGTTGCTCGGAGGGAATTTTTAACATTCAAAATAGAGATAAAAATTAGACATGGAATTTTTCAATTATATATATTATTTTGAACCTACAAAGAGTTATTTGGGTCAAAAGTTTAAAAAATTTCAGATGATATATCTAAAAAGGCTTAATATTTTTAAAATGACGAAAAATTGATTTTTTCTTTTATTGTTTTTTTTTTTTTAGATTTCTGATACGAAAGCATTTACCTAAATGTATTTTAAAATATCTAAAATATTATTATTATTAAGTATTGAAGTTAAATAATAATGTGTCTGAAGTTCTGAACGTTCATCGTGAACGAAATATCAAAAATTTCCAAATTCGGTTTTTTTGATATTATCTGTAAGAGATATATATATAAAACATATACAAATTGCAAAATAAGTTATTTGCAAAGTGATTATCCCCCTAAATCCGCCCTAAAACCAACCCTCCTAGAGAATACGCGATAAAAAAAATTGATATCTCAAGTGTTCTTGAATTCGAGCAAAATTTTATGGCTGAAATTACTTCAAGATGTTGCTGTGGAGTTGTACAAAAATTGCCGTTATGAAAATCGATCCGGAACCTTTCACTTGGGGGGTGCAAAGGGGTTAAAATAGCGAAAAATACACAAAAAATAGCGGAAAAAAATCATGTCTCGCGAGTTTATTAATTCGAGCAAAATTTTATGGCTGAAATTACTTTAAGACGTTGCTATGGAGTTGTAAAAAAATTTCCGATATGAAAATCGAACCGGAACATTTCGCTTGGGGGGTGCAAAGGGGCTAAAATAGCGAAAAATACACAAAAAATAGCGGAAAAAAATCATGTCTCGCGAGTTTATTAATTCGAGCAAAATTTTATGGCTGAAATTACTTCAAGATGTTGCTGTGGAGTTGTATAAAAATTGCCGTTATGAAAATCGATCCGGAACCTTTCACTTGGGGGGTGCAAAGGGGCTAAAATAGCGAAAAATACACAAAAAATAGCGGAAAAAAATCATGTCTCGCGAGTTTATTAATTCGAGCAAAATTTTATGGCTGAAATTACTTTAAGACGTTGCTATGGAGTTGTAAAAAAATTTCCGATATGAAAATCGAACCGGAACATTTCGCTCGGGGGGTCCAAAGGGGCTAATACATAGAAAAATACAAAATATACCAAAAAAATTAATATCTCGTGACTTTATTAATTCGGCTTCACATTTCCTTTATCATTCTTTTAAGAGAGGAATATATTCGTAATAATAGAATAACATAAAATATATTCGTAATAATAGAATAACGTAATAATAGAATAACATAACATAAGCATATTGTGCAACAAGGGGAGAAAATGAGCCGAAAACTCCTCACCCTAAGTCTGAAATGGCTCTTCTTTCCGCGTTAAGTACACACCTTTTTTTTAACGAATATATGAGAGGTCCTTTTTGTATACATGAAAGTTGTGTAGGCATAGGGGATCGCGCATTTCGAGTCATGTAGTATGCAGGTATAAATCATTGCATTTTCTGTTTTTATTTGCATAGCTTATTACAAATATATGCGCCTTCTTTATATTTATTTAATATTTTATTGAAAGTTATATTTAGAAATTGAATTAAAATTAAAAAAAAAATTAAAACATTATATGATTATTTCTGTAATGAACCATATATGCATTTGCAATTATATAATTTTGGGTTTATACATTTTTGACAGTTTATTAACTCTTCTTCTTTAACATATGTAATCCCTCACATTATCAGATCTTAAATAAGTAATATAAAAATTATTTTCTACAAGGTCTGTACATTGGGATATAACTACCTTAAGGTGTCATCTGATTGGTTGAGAAACTAACCTATATACAGGGTGTTTCATTTTAATTCGACCACGTGGATAACTCTGTAAAAACGAATGATATCAAAAAATGACCTCTACAAAAGTTAAAGGGGACAGAGGGGGCCACCCATTGGTACCAACGCCTTTGACCTTGAACTTGATTTTCAAGGTCATTTGAAGGTCAAAGCTTTTTTTTAAATGGGAACCCCTATTTTTGACCCCGGAATCGGGTAGAGCGGGAAAAATTACGTCTGAAATGATACTTTTCAAGTTTGATTTTATGACCTTGATGAGGTAATTTCAAGGTCAAATGCTTAAAAAACCTGTCTGAGAGATGTTTTTTCTCAATTCTTTGGTAGAATGAACGTTGTGAAGGTACCTTTATAAGAATAATTCACTTCAACTGTGTAAAATGCCATGCTGACTTTCATGCCATTTTTCAAGGTTATTTGAAGGTCACAGTGGTTATTTTAACTGATAAATTTTTTATTAATGATCAGAAAATGGAAAATTTACAATTTAAACATGATCACATCCTGGATCTTATCGTCGGTATCCAAGGTTATTTGAAGGTCACATTTTTATCCTATCTTTAGCATTACCCAGGAACAACGACGTGGACGTAATAAAATAGGATTGTCCCCTTTGGGGTGCTTTTTTACGCGAGTCCCCTTTTATTACAGTGGGAATGTTTTTCATTGGACTAGTAGTGGTAATTGTGTCTATTGAGTTGACCATCCCTATAAATTTTAGTCTCACCAGAAAACATTACGTACTTAAAAAGCTCAGGATTGTTACTCTAATAATTAATACCATATTTGGTCAGCATCACAATTAAGGGCATTTAGTATTCTTAAAGCGGTACTTTGTGGTATACCGATTTCTTTTTCAATTTGACAATTTAATTAATGAATCCTCTAATTTTCCATATTGAATTTTGCCCCTACTCATTGTTGGAATAGATAATCTTTCTAGTTAAAGATAATTTTCCATATTGAATTTAGCTCCTACTCGTTGTTACTTACATTTAGTGTTGGATAGTGTACTAGTTATTGAATAACTAAACTAATCAAATTTGTTTACCATTTATTATTTCTTCTACTTTAAAATTTTATTCATTGTATTATTCACAAAAAGCTTATCTAATTTTTTAAAATTTGTATGTATAAACAAACTTTTTTATCAAACTTGATAAAAAATTTAACTATGGCTGATTATTCAGCGGCTGAAAGGGTCGATATTCTATTGATTCTTGGTGAGTGTAGACGTAATTATCGACAGACTGCTGCCCTCTATCGAAATCGATATCCCGATAGAAGACATCCAAGTCACACAACAATTCGCGACATTCACCGTAGAGCTCAACAAGGGCAACTAGCACGGGTTAGAGAACGTCGTAGTTACAATGAAAATGATCTCCGTGTAATAGTCGTTCTGGCACAGATTCATTTAAATCCCCACATCAGTACTCGTGAAATTCAAAGGCAAAGTGGTATACCTATGGCTACTGCTTGGAGAATACTGAGAAGTCGACGTCATCATCCGTATCATATCACTTTGACTCAGGATGTCACACCTGCTGATATGAGATTAAGGCTACAGTTTTGCCAATGGGCACAACAAATGATTGCCAATGATCTAAACTTTTTTCAATACGTAATGTTTTCAGATGAAGCAAAATTCAAAAGCAATGGACAGCTTAACCGACACAATTGTTATTATTGGTCGGATGTTAATCCACATTGGCACAGGCAGATTGATAACCAAAATCGTTGGAGCCTTGATGTGTGGTGTGGAATTGTTAATGGATACCTCATAGGCCCTTACTTCTTCGATGAAAATGTAAATGTAAATAGGCATAATTTTTTACAGTTCCTGAGAGACCATCTTCCAGTACTTCTCGAAGAAGTAGATTTTTACACGAGATTAAGAATGTGGATTCAATTAGATGGAGCTCCTGCACACTTTGCTCAAATAGTTAGACAATACCTCAATCAAAATTACCGTGACAGGTGGATTGGACGCACCGGACGTGGAGATTTTGGTGTTCGATGGCCACCAAGATCTCCAGATTTGACATCACCCGATTTTTACTTATGGGGATATTTGAAAGATATTGTTTATGAACACGCACCTACAACAAGAGTAGATATGATGCACAGAATTCAAACCGCTTGTGAAAACATCCCAAGGGCTGTATTACTCAGAACAGTAGAGCAATTTCAGCAGCGAATAGAATTATGCACACAACAAAATGGTGGCGTCTTTGAGCACCTACGTTAAATTCTGGAGGTAAGTAAGAGCCAAGGGGACTGACTGTAATCAAACACCCCGAAAAGTGAGAGACAAGGGGACTCACTCTCATCAAGCACCCCGAAAAGTGAGAGGCAAGGGGACTCACTCTCATCAAGCACACTGAAAAGTGAGAGGCAAGGGGACTCACTCTCATCAAGCACCCCGAAATGTGAGAGGCAAGGGGACTCACTCTCATCAAGCACCCCGAAAAGTGAGAGGCAAGGGGACTCACTCTCATCAAGCACCCCGAAAAGTGAGAGGCAAGGGGACTCACTCTTATCAAGCACCCCAAAGGGGACAATCCTATTTTATTACGTCCACGTCGTTGTTCCTGGGTAATGCTAAAGATAGGATAAAAATGTGACCTTCAAATAACCTTGGATACCGACGATAAGATCCAGGATGTGATCATGTTTAAATTGTAAATTTTCCATTTTCTGATCATTAATAAAAAATTTATCAGTTAAAATAACCACTGTGACCTTCAAATAACCTTGAAAAATGGCATGAAAGTCAGCATGGCATTTTACACAGTTGAAGTGAATTATTCTTATAAAGGTACCTTCACAACGTTCATTCTACCAAAGAATTGAAAAAAAACAACTCTCAGGCAGCTTTTTAAGCATTTGACTTTGAAATGACCTTGTCAAGGTCACAAAAGCAAACTTGAAATATCATTTCAGACGTAATTTTTCCCGCTCTACCCGATTCCGGGGTCAAAAATAGGGGTTCCCATTTAAAAAAAAACTTTGACCTTCAAATGACCTTGAAAATCAAGTTCAAGGTCAAAGGCGTTGGTACCATTGGGTGGCCCCCTCTGTCCCCTTTAACTTTTGTAGAGGTCATTTTTTGATATCATTCGTTTTTACAGAGTTATCCACGTGGTCGAATTAAAATGAAACACCCTGTATATATGAAATGATCTTTGTATCATATTTTGAGTCTTGCTCTTTTTAAAAAATGATGACGGAATTAAAGTGAAACGGGAATATTTGTAATTGACTTATTCGCACATTCTCGAATGCCAGCGATGACTTTATGTTCTACGACTTAAAAAGACGTACTTGTGATAAAATATCTAACCTAAAATGTGCGTATACTCTCAAAATTGTAACCTCAAAAATTTTAATTAATTATAATATAATTGAAATTATATAGAATCAAGCAATTGCAAACGTTGCGTAATTCAAATATAATAATTAATATAAGTATTAATTAATATATAAGAAGTTGAAACTTATCATTTAGCAAATTTAAAATTAGAATTATTATGAATCATTAAATAAATAAATAAATAAATTATGTAGCAAATAAAAATGATCCGCGCGAAGCGCGCGTGATCTTGCTAGTATACGTAAATAAACAAAAAGTGACTTATATGGGGAATTATAGCTGCTAATTAACCATGATTGATCTATAAAGGTGCGGAATACACAGAACTTAATTTTTTTTAAAATATAGGATGCTCTGCCAAAATGATTTCAAGTTAACAGGTGACTATTGCAAAATCACTAAATAAATAAAAAACGACTTATGGACATCTTGTCGGTAATTATCCGCAAATTAATCGTAGAAGTAAAAAAATTTGCCGCACTTCGTTAAAAAAAAAAAAAAAAAAAATCAGTACTGCCAGCGTGATATTAACGTAGCAGGACAGTTCTAAGTAACGCAAAATCAATAAATAAACATAAACTAATTTGAGGAAATTCACCGCTAATTAATTAATTTTCTTTATTTTCCTTCTAATAATTTTTAATATCGCATTGTAAAGGGGAAAGATGACAAATATTATTACAGAAATATTTATACAGTTATAATAAAACAAAATTTAATGCCAAAATTTTCAAATTATTACACCAAGTTATGACAGTTCTAATTTTATTCATTAACGGAGATTGAGAAATAAAATTATTTTCATGACTGCAATTTACCTGTTGTTTCAATCAATTTTTATACATCATTTAAAAATGATTATGAAAGGTTGTAAATTTATTCATGTCATGTTAGTAATTGATTATCAAAGGGCGCGGCAGCGCCCTGCTTGGCGAGTTATAAGGAACGGAGTGACGGGCGAGCGGGCAGGGCGAAGGCGCACCCTTTATTCTTTGATGTGGGTCTTTAACCTCAAATTTTTTTCATCATATTTCGCTTATCATTTTTTATATACATAGATACCGCGCATCCCACATAAGAAAGTGATGGCAAATTGATAGCAAACCTACAACAACGGCAAAAAAGGACTCAGATTGACATCAAGTTGACATAAAAGTGCAGATTTTGTTGTCGGGCAGCAACTTTGTTTATTGGGGATGAGGTACTTCATTGGAAGGCATTTTGTATTTACATTCTTCCTGTAAAATTTTATGATGAAAGATGGTTTCGTATTGAAGCTATTAAGCTTTAAAGTTTTCGTCCTCACGAAATGAAAATAATTTTTTCCTTCAGTCCCTAGTGACAATTTTTCGCAGCCTGGGGGAAAATTTTTGTGGCTCCAGCTAATGTCAAATCGTATCAGAAATATCTCCGTTATAGTTATAAATTCTAGTACTAACTGCGTACAAAGCGCGGCGCTACTGCGCTCGAACTAGATGATGGTGATGATGCGGAGACTAGACTCGGAAAGATACATGTGTATATATATATATACACCTAACCCCCATAATATATAAAAATAAAAAAAAAATATACTGACAGTAGAAAGCAGTGATCAAGATGTACTTAGTTCTAAAAAATTTTTATTTTTTAAGTACTGTCAGATCAGATCAGATCCTACTATACGGCTACTATATATACAAGAATCTAGATAAGTATAAATGAAAAATATAACATTATCTCTCATAATGTAGGCTAAGCGAGAAGCTCCAAAACCTATTTCATTCATCGTAAAGGATTTTCATTGTCTTATTTTTGCAACATGACCAGTCGGATGAAGGCTTTTCTTGAGACAAAGTTTATATTCTTTGTATAACTGGTTTATAGTTATGATTTGAAAAGTATCAAACATAAAAGTTTTCTAATTTGAATTATTTTAAAAAACAAGTTATTGCACAATGTCATTTCACAATAAATTTTTATATTTTCTCACTTTCAAATCATAACTATAAACCATTATACAAAGAATATAAACTTTGTTTCAAGAAAAATCTTCACCGGACTGATCATGTTGCATAAATAAAACATTGAAAATCCTTTACGATGAATGAAATAGGGTTTGGTCCTTTTCGCTTAACTTATATTATGAAAGATAATGTCTTTGTGACAAATTACTTGAAAATAATTCTAAATATTTTCTTCTTTTATAAATGGGTTATTTGATGTAAAATCATAAACTGTTATATTCCTCTAACTTGTTAGCCTTATACTGTTTGAGGTAAATATATATAATACACTATTCAAGAATGGAAGCAAAGTCGTTTACTAAACTCATCTTACAGTCTCCTTATATTTAATTTATAGTTCTGGTTCAGAAAGTTGTACTTGAATAAAATATTTCAAGTAAGTAATTTGTTAAATGGTAAAAGCTTTATCAGATATGAGAAAAAGTAAAATTAACAAATTTGGAACTTTTCAAATCATAACTATAAACCATTTATACAAAGAATATATAAACTTTGTCTCAAGAAAAGCCTTCACCCGACTGGTCATGTTGCAAAAATAAGACATTGAAAATCCTTTACGATGAATGAAATAGGTTTTGGAGCTTCTCGCTTAGCCTACATTATGAGAGATAATGTTATATTTTTCATTTATACTTATCTAGATTTTTGTATATATAGTAGCCGTATAGTAGGATCTGATCTGATCTGACAGTACTTAAAAAATAAAAATTTTTTAGAACTAAGTACATCTTGATCACTGCTTTCTACTGTCAGTATATTTTTTTTTTATTTTAATATTAACTTCAAAACCTCTTAAAATTACTAAATAACCTTTACTTAAAATTACAGTTTCTTTATGAATTTTTAGATATATTGCCTATACCATGTACACAATTATGTCTATGAATTTAATTTTTATTCATAAAGCCTTTTTCGAGATATGACGATTTCAAAAGACGGCTGTAAAAATAGAAATGTAAATACATTATTTTTCTCAACTACCCATATACTTTTTTTTTTTAGGGGAGGGGGAGTGTACAAATAAAAATATAATAATTTTTTATGCAGATAATTTTCCCATTATAATTTTTATATTTAATTATATATAATATAATATGAAATGCTATAAATACATTTTAACAATGTAATTAATATGTATAATTAATATTCATATATTTATTTTTATTTTTATTGATATCGTATATAGAAAATATTTCAATTTCTCGAACACCCATTTCAATGTATATGTAAACTTACAACTTTTTCCTGAAGTGCTTTTTCTGAGTCAGTCTTCTGTATTTATTCATTTTTGACACATACGAATAGTGATTTATGAAAAATTATGAATGTTGATAAGAGATCGAACACCAGGATCATCAGTAAGAAATAAGAGAAAATTTGGAAGAAGAAAGAAAAATGAAGGATTTAAAGGAAACATAAAATTCCCACCGGCGAAGAGAAAAAGAAATATATCAGCAAGTCGAAATTTTAGATATAACTTGAAGTGGAACAACAAGAAAGAACAGAACAAATAGATTTTTAAACATAAAAAGTTATTTTAACCGTCAGAGACTAACACTTACAAGGTGTGTATGTCAGATTTGGGTCATGTGTATGTGAAATCGTTAGGGTCTAGTATGGGTCTTGTATCGTACAGGCTTTTATTTTAAGGTAAAAGAAGAAAGTATAAATTTAGTGAAGCTAATGCCTGTTATAGATTTTATGTAAGTAATGCAGCTAATGTGTATTGCAGGGAGCGAGTTTTTTCGCAAGTGTCCTTTTTAGTTAAGGCCCAAAGAAAAAAAATTGTCAAAATACCTTGATAAATTCCTTTGACTACAATAAGACATTGACTTATTGTTTTTCGCATTTTTGATAATTTTTTTTCTTTGGGCCTTTAACTAAAAAGGACACTTGCGAAAAAACTCGCTACCTGCAATACACATTAACTGTATTACTTACATAAAAGAAGAAAGATCCTGCGAGCTGGTCAGAATACATGACCCGAATCTGAAATACACTCCTTGTTAGATAAAAACGTTGTAGTTATTTATTCTAAATCTCATGAAAAGATAATAAAAGAAGAAGTTATTCAAGTACTGTGTGTTGTATGTAGATATTGTTATTATATAATAATATGAACACAAGTAATAGTTTTTACGAAGCACTTTAATTCATTAATTATATATGTGAATATTTTTCCCGCAAAGATTATTAAATTTACACAAAGTTTAAGAACCTATACAAGGTGTCCCATTTTAATCGCCCCAGGCAAATATCTTGAAAAGTATGGGAGATGGAAAAAAACTTTAAATACAAAAGTTGTAGGGTGCAAAGGGGGTCAGCTAATGGTAACAACGACTTTGACCTTGAACTCTATTTTCAAGGTTATTTCAAGGTCAAAGTGATTTTTTTGAATGAGGACCTCTACTTTCGACCCCGGAAATGGAAAGAGCAGAAAATTTTACGTTCAGAAAGGTCTGATATGTTGGGGTTTCAAGGTCAACCAGCTAATTTAATGAGGTCGACCGGGGAATACCTCTAGGAAGGACAAAATTGACCTTGACGTTCAAGGTCATTTTAAGGTAAGTTGATTTTATAAAATGGAACTCCTTATTTTTGACCCCGGAAACGGAAAGAGCGGAAGAATTTACGTCTGAATATGACCTTGACTTCGACCTTGACTTTAACCGTGATCTGGAAGGTTATTTTAAGGTCAAGTCGATTTTTTTAAAATCCCCTTATTTTTGACCTCGGAAATGGACAGAGAAGAAAATTTTACGTTCAGATATGTACCGTCATATGGTGTCAAAGTTGGCCTTCTGGGGTCAATTAAGGGTAATAATAAATAAATTAATTTTTTTGAAGTGGATTTCACTGTTTTTATGAGTTACTTAGGAATCTAAAAGTATTTTTTCTCCCTCAAATGAATCGAAAATTAGAAAGACTACCCTCGACATTAGCATTACCCAATGTGCACCGCGTGGAGGTTGCCGAAAGGATTTCGCACATCATTGGCCCTGAAAAGGGCCGATTGATTAACGGACTGTCATTTGAAGATCTAAGGCAGCAAATGCTCGATCAAGTGTCCGTTCTCTCTGAAACACATTTGCATCCTTCTTCGGAAGCTTGCTTGAACATTCCTCAATGTTTCCACTGAAATGGATTGGAAAGCTTCCATAATTCTTCCTCTCATGTTCTCTAAGGTTGTTGGAGCATGTGCAAAAACTTTGCCTTTAACTACTCCCCACAAAAAAAAGTCAAGAGGTGTGAGGTCTGGGGATCTAGGCGGCCACTCGTGTACTTGGCTGCCGATGCCAATCCAACGATTACGATACATATCATTGAGAAAATTCTTGACTGATCGAACGCGATGTGCAGGAGCTCCATCTTGATGAAACCACATATCCCGCCGTAAGATAAGTGGGATATCTTCTAATAGAGGAGGTAGCTCGTTTTGCAAAATATCCAAATACAATTGCCCATTCAAATTTTGATTGTAAAAGATAGGTCCCAGCACATGATCTCCAATTATACCTGCCCACACGTTTATTGGCCAACGTCTCTGGATTCGATGATCTCGTTGCCAATGAGGATTTTGTTCAGCGTAATAGTGGGCATTATGAAGATTGACACCACCCATATTATCAAATTTTGCTTCATCTGAGAATAGCACGCGATCAAAAAAGAAAGGGTCCCTACGTATCTGATTATTTTCCCATTGACAAAAATTTAAACGCCGTGCATAATCTCCATCCTCTAGTGTTTGTGTAAGGCGAACGTGGTAGGGGTGAAATTTAGATGTTTTCAACAGGCGATTTACTGTTGATTTGGGAACACCATGCATTCGTTGCAAATCTCGTGTTGAAATGTGGGGATTTTCAGCAATAATAGCTCGCACACCCAGCGCAATGTGCTGTTTCGTTCTAGTTTTGCGCCTCTTACGAACGATGGAGCCTTGTGCAGCTCGCGTTAATAATCTTTTGATGGCTTTCTTATCTGGGTGACGGGCATTGGGATATTTCTCGGCATAGCGTCTTTCTGCAGCCCTATAATTATCATGACATTCACCAACAACTTTTATCATATTCACAATCTCCTGGGGCGTGTAATCAGCCATCTCAAAAAGGAATATGGTACCACAAAAGAAATTTGGTTTTCCACTTCAATTGTATGTATAAAAAGAAATTAAGAAGGCAATTTTCGGAAATGAGCGAAAAAGTTATTTATTCTAATAAACACATGAAATCATTACCGTATGCTATTCAATAATAAGAAATCAAAAGGTTTTCTTTATTTGTACTGTGCACAGTGACACCACTAAAAATAACTAACTCTACCTATTTTCGAGTGCAGTATTGTTATTACTCTTTAAAAAAAATGAAAATATTCCCAAATTGACCAAACTAAAGAATTCGAATATTTATAATTGCCTCATAACAAAACCATTAAATCATCGCCTCATAACTACCTTAAAGTAATCGGTCACTCGCACTTAAAAAATATCATTTGACGTAGCCGTACATTTCAATGGTGCCAACCTAACCAAGAAAGAACAAGAAAAAAAGTACCTTTTCATACCGAAAATTAATCCCAAATATCCTTCAGAGTTACGCTGACAAAAGTAAGAACACATCAGATTAAAAAAATTAATTTGACCCCAATTGACCTCAAGCACGATTTGACCCTTAATTGACCCCAGAGGGCCAACTTTGACACCATATGACGGTACATATCTGAACGTAAAATTTTCTGATCTTTCCATTTCCGGGGTCGAAAGTAGGGATTCTCATTTAAAAAAAATCACTTTGACCTTGAAATAACCTTGAAAATAGAGTTCAAGGTCAAAGTCGTTGTTACCATTAGCTGACCCCCTTTGCACCCTACAACTTTTGTTTTTAAAGTTTTTTTCCATCTCTCATACTTTTCAAGATATTTGCCTGGGGCGATTAAAATGGGACACCTTGTATACCTATATATTGGTTAAACCTAACCTTCAAATTTCGGTAGTTGAAGAATTAACGCTTGACCAAAGAAAAAAAAAATTGGCAAGGAATGGTGTTTGACTAAAGAAATTATAGTCCCTTCCATGCCAGACTCTCAAAACAGCGGTTTTTACGTGTATTAGGTGGGTTATAGGTTATTTGTCCATCAGTTCTGACGGACATTTAGCAGAGGCGTTTTCTTAAATAAGAGATAAAAACAATTATGTGTACCTACCATGCAATCTATACGTTTAATATACGTAAATGAGAAGTAGCACACGCCAAGACGACCAAGGTAACGTCAATTTTATCGGCGCAGCGAACGTGATTATGCTACTCGGCGCAACGACTCGTATTCAATATCAAATTGAGTGCTCAATTACTTTACACTCGTCGGAGGCTCCGGCACGGAGGAAAAGAGTGGGTGCACGTGCATGAACGGCTCGGAGTTTTCGGACGAAAAGGCCGGAAAGGGAGCGTGTGCATGAGCGAAGATGGAAGTCGACAGTGACGGTGGGGTGTTCCAAAACTCACTGGAATTCGGGTGGAGCACTGAGCAGAGAGAGTCCATCACCATCAGTCGCTTCCTGTGCCCCTTCAATCTGCGAAAGAGCGCATCGACACTAACTGACTGACTGACTGACTGACTGACGTAATGACCGACTGACCCGCGCGGTGTCTGTCAACCCCGCATGCGCCGTGCGATACATATGGTGAATACCGAAAAACGAGGTGATCGGCATCGCGAGCACAGCGCGGAGAGCTGACAGCCAGTGTTGGTGCGCTTTCTCGCAGTGGAGGGGACACAGATGGCTATACTATAGCCTGTTCATCCCGAGTAGAAATGATTTTAAGGTGACAGTCAGGGCCTGTGCAGGTACCTGATCAACCTTTACAGACCCGGTAGGGGTTTTATACATTACAATTTGCAGGCAGGTTACCGGTTCTAGGCGGGGCCTGGACAGGTAGCCTGACTTAAGGGGGTGCCATAGCCGTATCATTACCGACTGAGCAATTGGCACAGTTTCAAGCTCATTAAAAATAAAATACGTAAAATCACAAAAAATTAAGAGAACACTTCGCTGCCGTTTTGAACGTTTTATCACCCAGTAAAAGTTTGAAGTCGAAATATCAAATGGTTTTTGCAAAAACTTTGAACCAAACAAAATTCTGTTTCGTTCAAAGTTTTTGCAAAAACCACTTGATATTTCGACTTCAAACTTTTACTGGGTGATAGAACGTTCAAAACCGCAGCGAAGTGTTCTCTTGGTTTTTTGTGATTTTACGTATTTTATTTTTAATAAGCTTGTAACTGTGCCAATTGCTCGGTCGTTAATGGTAAGACTATGACACCCCGTTAAGTACCATCGCCGAAGCCACCTTAAAAGAAAGATTTTTACTAGTACAATCAATATCTGGATCTAAAATTATTTATTTTTTTTTGTTTTTGTAATTTTGTATGCTTACTAAAGAATAAATTATAAAATACTTATGAACCGCATAAAGCTAAAAATTGTTCTAAAATTAAATTAAAAATTATAATTAAATTAAAATTAATTAAAGTTAAATTAAGCTAAAAATCAGGTTAGCAGAAGCACAATTTAAAAGACGAAAATCAGTATTTTTCGGTGTCTTCAGGAGGTTCATGTGGCTACGAATGATTTAAAAAAAAAAATTGAAAAGGCTAATTCTACTTGTACGACAGATTTCTGTATACATAGGTATATGGTTTTGTTTTGACCTTTGACTGAAGAAAGTATATTTACTAATATATACTTTCAATACAGAATCTCTCGTACGAATAGCAGAGGTGAATAATAAAACTAATCTGAATTAGCCCCTTGTTTGTGTGCGCGCCGAGATAGAATCTTCTTCCGCACAGCTATCGAGATCTAATATTATTATCATCATCTATTATATTTTTACATAATGGATGGATAATATCTACCGCGGCGCTAGTGATGGGCCGCCACGCGGCTGCTAATGTAAATAGCGCGTACGGTGAATCGGTGATCATACGGCGGCCGAAACGGCGCCGCGACATGGATGCTGTTGAGGCGGCGTCAGCTGATGCGCACTTCCATGGCAGGCGTGAGGGGGGAGAGGGGGCTATTCATGCTGGGACGAAACGTGTGTGTACGTGCGTGCGTGCGTGCGTGCGTGCGTGCGTGCGCTTGCGTGTGCGTGCGCAACGTAGCACGTCGTCCGCCGTGCCCCTGGTCTTAGGGTGCAATCCCATTATGGCGTTTCGAAAAATTAGACGGAACCATTTAAGCCCGTGAGAGCGAGAGAGACATTCACGGAAGAACCTCTCTCTCGCATTCACGGGCTTAAATGGTTCCGTCTAATTTTTCGGAACGCCATGGGATCGCACCCTTTATACTGGTTTGCATTTATATAGCTTTGTATGGTGACTACACGCGCCACCCATTGTATGTGTTTTTTCACGATTCTTAGAGGTGGTCAGACACATTTAAAATGATAGAAAATCGTTTTTTTTACATATTTATTTCTCTAGAAAAATGGTTTGTAGAATGTATCCCAATTTGTTTTAATGCATTATCTATTTCTTTTCTAAAAATAAAACGCAATATACACGAAACACAGATAACGCTTTTCATTTGTTTTTTCTTCAAATTACATCTTTTCCCCTTGTATACATATATTTATACCACTCTAACCTCAAAATCGCAACTTTGATGTGATTTTTCGGCGCTCGTGGTATAAAATACCGTTCGAAACTAGTGCGCAAGTCGATTATTTAGCTGGTGTGACTTTTTGCACGAGCGAAGCGAGTTCCCCAGCCGTGTCGAAATGTACTATTATATAATCGAATATTGGTTTCTACTAATTTTTTTTCTATTTCTCTGTTCTTAATATATTCTAAATTCTCACTCTATGTATCTATATTATATACTTTAAAAAATTCAAAAATAATACTTTAACCATTAATATAAAGATAAAAGATAAATAATATAATTTATGAATGGAGTTATTGATAAAAATAAAAATTAGAATTTTAAACTTATAGCAGTCAAGTTGGGGCCCCTTTTCGTATAAAAAGTAACAACCTGACTTATCGACAACTTATTTCTTGATATCTATATTAATATAATATATTCTTGTTATCTATATTAAAGTCTGTAAGCGTCAGTGTAAACACAGCTCATGTGATTTCATATAACCACTGTAATACCAGCACCTTCTTTATACAAAGTGATGTTCTTAGTTTTTATTTTTTGCATTTATGAACGGATTTGGGAGTGAACATTTAGCGTATTATATGCGAAGATATATTAAAAAAAGTTTTGAAAAATGTAATACAAGTTGATTTAAAGTTTTAGGAATAGCTTTTTAGTACTTGAACTTTTATTGGAAATTTTATACTGAAAACAGCAGAAATTGATTCTAAAGAAACAAGAAGTCTATGCTGACTCTTAAAAAAAACATTTAGTTTGTAGTAAAAAACCTTAGCTTTATGTGGTCACGAACACCAAGACATTAATCGCATAATCTGGGATTTCCCAAATTTGAACAACAATTGCTATTTCCTAAAATGCCAATTAAGAAATTACTACTCCAAACGACACAAAGACCTTCCGACAACAGCAGAAGAAATTTTAAAAAACCCCCAAGAACCGCCAACAAAATTCATTACAGACTTCGTAAAAAGATGTCAGTTGTTTATTTAAAACAGCTGTTTCTACTTGATATAAGAAATATCGTACCAAACCACAACTGATAATATCATCGCCTTCCTTACCAACCTACATAAACTACTTATTACCTCTTCCTATATAAACGTCCAAATACCATCCAAGATACTACAAATATTCTCTTATTTTCAGATAATAAGAATAATTAAATTTCACTAAAGAAAAAACATTAGTTTCTACTCAATAAGTAGTTTTACATAATACAAGCATGGTGGCTTAACGGTGTCTCAATAGTGCCCAAGGTAATAAAGTAAAAAGAAAAAAAGAAAAGAAACCTTTGCTTCTGCCAGAAAGCTACTATCTACACATCATCGAGTGAATTTTACTAGGATATAATTAACATCTTATTTTACCAGAGTTTTATTTTTTATTTGAAGTCAAAACAGTTATGCACTATAATGAATATATATGAACCGTGTTCTCTTTATTAAGTTATTGGTATTGTATGTGAAAAGTAATAATGAAGGAAAAGTTAAAAAGTTCACCTCAGCAGACTTTTCTGCTCCGCAATGCAATGCTCCGCAAGTCCTGCAAGGAGGCAAAATAATTCCTCGACAGCCAGATCTATCTGTAAAAGTTCTGAGTGAGAGTTTGATATGATAAATGCGATCCCTATAGTGGATTGCGAAGGCACAGACATGTATAGGTTTTATATCTATTTCTTAACCTATGGTTCAAAAAATACATTTTATTTGTTTTACAAGACTTCTAAATTATTAATTATTGATATTTACTTCTATTATAGATATTCTTAATAAAATAACAAATATTGAAAAATCAAAAATAAAAAAAAAGTTTTATAAAAATCAAAATCACAAAATCAATAAAAAAATTAAAAATAAAAAAATAGATACAAAACCAAAAATATCTAGGGCAGATAAGCAAAAACCTTACCAGAGAGTATATATCTTTTCCGAAGTCATCCGCCGTAACACTGATGGTTATAATGCGATGGCGTTCTGTGTTGCTGGCGTGCCGTTATGCCGTTCTGAGGTTGGCTGAATAATCTCCTGGAATCCGCAGGAGCAAATTATAGATATCCACTCCACAGCGAGATGATGGCTTAAACGAGGCTCAGAAAGAGATGCTCCACAGTCCACACGACTTGGACGCCATGATACCTAATATCGACTCCTATCGAGTATCGACTTATAGAATCGCGCAGCCGCGCTGGCCTGATGGGTATGTTCCGTTGAGAGCTCCGTCAGTTGCGGCGCCGGAAGAGAGGGTATAACTATCGGAGCTTGCCAGAGAATCGGTCCGCATCAGTTAACATGGCTGCCGCAAGACTGTGAAAAGAGGCAGCGCCAAGCGGGCAGGCTCCGTCAGTTATACCCCCTTTCCCGCAATCCCGCTGCCATAACTGACGGAGCTCTCATCGGAACATACCCTGTGCCTGCTCCGGTCGTGTTGTGAAGATCGTGAAGGAACGGCACGATAGTGAGTCTATGGCGCGGCTACAGCACGGCATTTATGAACACTAGTGAAATCCATGCACGCTGCGCGCGCTCTATGTACTTTTTTTATTAAAACATGTTAAGAATAGAAATTTATAAGAATCTAAATAGGAAATTTATAAGAATAAAAATTTAAAAAACTGTAATACCGATGGAAAAATTCTTATCAGTGAAATTTAGGCCAGGCCCACATAAGCGCGTACGACCTCGTTCGACTGCGTTCGACCGCGGTCAGGCGCACGCGCTTGCTTCTCTCATTGGTTGGAAGCAATGAGAGAACCAATGAGAGAAGCGAGCGCGTGCGTCTGATCGCGGTCGAACGCAGTCGACTACGGTCGTACGCGCTTATGTAGCCCTTGCCTAAATAACTAATCGTATTGTGTTTTGAAATGCTTTACTACTTCTTAACATCACTTTAACAAATCATTAAAACATATTATATATTTATTTATTTTTTAAGCTACAACCAACATTAATTTGATTATTATTTATTTAATACTTTTCATTTTAATCATTTTCTTTCCAATAAATAATAATATCAAATAAAAATGCTTATTTTATTTTGAATTCTTGCGCCTTTTATCCAAGGGCTAATCACAGATCAAATCTATAGAGGCTTCACTTCTTCCGCTCATCACTTTTTTAAAAAGGAAATTGTCCCTGGGATATCGTACGACTACCTCTACGCTCTACCCCAGTCTAGACGATTCTTCGGTTTTTTATATAGCGTTAATTATTAGCACGCTACGCACGCTACCCTTTGTTTATTTTTTTGACTCCTTTTGAGATTCGAGATCGTTCGAGGGAAGAATAGATTATCTCAAATACTAAAATTATATATTGGAAAATAGATAATCTTAAATCCTAAAATTATATATTGGAAATCATCTACAGACAATAGCGAAAAATGCGTTCGATGTCTTTTAATTAGTTATTAATTGCTCAATATTTCTTAAATGCATTACAGATGAAAGATTGTAACAATTACAAAAAAATGAAACGTGTTATTATTTTTTTTTTTTACTTATTTTCAGGAAAAATTTTCTATACTTAAACGAACTATAAGTGTAGAGCAAATTTCAGCAAAAATTAAAACACTAGACGCAGATTATTTTATTAGGTATGGATTATTTCTTTTGTATAAAGAAATGCAAAAAAGATGAAAAATATTAGTGGCTGCAGTAGAGTCTGTACAATTTATATATGATTTGTCTTGATAAGGGAATCGTACAATACAGTTTCTTAAACATAATGTTTAACTTTTATATTCTGCTTTAATATAGGATTTTTAGCGCTGATATATCGTCTAAATGTAAAATAAGTGATGCCATAAGTAATTTTTAAACAAATGGCACCACACCTTGGCCAGTAACCTCGGCCGACAATTACATGTGATCTGAGACATTTATTATTTTACTGGCCTTATAGGTATGTAATATACTATTCTTAACACGTAATTGTATAAAATGTTGTGTAAATAAACATATGATTTTGTGCATAAATTAATAATATATATTTAACATATTAAAATTAAAACTATTAACTAAAAAATTATCTTTGAAGTCTATCAAAAGTTTTATTAATTTTTACAATGATTTTCTTTCAATAAATGTAATTCAATATGTTCACAAAATAACGACAAACTGAGTGCAACTTATTATCAGCAACAATTGCTTTTACTTTGTTGATAATTTGTGAAATAAGAATACATTTCGTAAAATTATAATTCTTAAACAAAAAGATATCATTTTTATGTATATACGTGCAGCAATATTGTACAGCAAATTGACGTAAAAGTGAGTCCTCATTTGATGCACATTTTATGACAAACTTTTTGCCGTAAATTTGGGAACAATCTGAGGTAAATCATTTAGATGTGATGAAATGAAAAAATATCTAATAGCAAATTTATAGCAAATTGAGAGCAAACCGTTACACAGCAACCTTTGATATAGTTTTGCCACAGCAACTTTGTTTATTGGGGATATTATAAACATCTCTAACGTATGATGATCCGTAATATTGTGTGTGTATCTATATATATATATATAAAGGGGTTTATAAAGCCCGTTTTTTATATATAGGGGTTTATCGAGCCCGATTTTGATTATGCGGCCCGGGCTTCATAATATTCCTAAATATAGGGGTTTATGCGGCCCGACCTAGAGTCTATAACCCCAGGGTCCATTATTTCTTTAGTCACTTGCTATAGGGAACTCTGGGCTGTAGGTACTAATATACAGTGTTGGGCCTCATAAACCCCGATAAGCATATATATATATATATATATATATATATATATATATATATATATATATATATATAAGGGGGTGATTTTATGTCAACCGTGAGGATTGAAATTTTAAATCTCCTGAAATCTGGTTTAATATTTTCAAAATAACAAAAAAAACACAGAAACCAATTTTTCGCATGATATATGCAGATGTTCAAAAGTTATTCTAACCTAAAAATTTCGAAATTTCGATTTTTTTCATAAAAAGGACATTTTCATGATTTTTTAACTAAAAAATTTGAATTTTTTTGTATAGCACATTGTACGGGAAAAAGTTTACAAATTTGGTGCAGAATCAGTATGAATTTTTGTGAATGCGTTGTCAATATTCTTGACATTTGGAGTTGACAATGTATCTTTGAAAGTCTGAATCTTAGAGACGGTCATCTCAAAAAATTTGGGTACATGCTTAAAATTTTAATTTTTTTAGTACCTTTTAATCCTTTTTTTGAAAACTATGGGCCCTATAAACTGGAAAATATGGTGAATGATCAAAGTACTGGAAAAAGTCAAAAAAACATAAATAACTGTCATATGCTGTTCTATCAAAGTTAATTCATACAAATAATTGTATCTGCATGATCTATGAGATGTTCATATTTCACTCAACTTTTTTCAAAGAAATATTTACATTTATGAATAAGAAATATTCCCATTTAAGATGACAGCTTACAGTAATAGAAAATTAATTAAATAACAATATAAAGCATATCTGTAAAATTGACTCTGGGGCTCGTCAAAACTTTCTTGCTAAAATTTGTACTTCATTTTTTTCTACCGGCTGTAATATTTTAAATTTTAACACATAAAATATATCTATATTGTATAAGGATAGTAACTAAATTAATTGGTCCATAACCTCACACCTTAAAGATAGATAACAAATTATTTTCCTTATTTTATATTGCAGTGCCAAATTGGTTTCATAACATACTTTCTTTAAAACAAATGGAAAAAGTATAAAACATTTTTTTTTATATTTCGAATGTAACAATTCATTTTTAAAAATATTAATTACTGTCATTAAATCTTTAATTAATTTCAATAATAAAATTGGATGTAACTCATTACGCGCACATCTTTCATAAGAAATATTTTTCCAACTACATACACTTTATTTCATATTTATAATGTAATCTATACAACACATATTCTATGAATAAAAATACTGAGAATATATCTTTACAATAAGAAAGCTGTAGATTTATTTAATTATACAAGCTGATCCGTTAACCACAGCCAACTATCAAATTTTCCCATAACTTACTGTCATAAACTTTTTTTATTAATAAAATAGTTTTCTCTGTCAATTTAGAATATCCTATTCACTTACTGTAAGTACAAAAATTTTCTGATTTTATAAATTTAGCTATTTTTAAATATCAATATTCCTGTATATAACATTACATCTATTATTTATTCGTCTAGATTACTTGATTATTTAGCACTGACATATACTTGGAAATAATTATGTTCCCTGGTGAGGTAATATTTCCTTTTCATCAACAATGTTTATTTGTTGAGGAACTTAGCATATCCTATAAAAAAAGTTCAAACAAAGTATCATTTTCTCAATAATAAAAATACACACTTTACTTAAGAATTTTATTATACTT
Source organism: Torymus aiolomorphi (assembly GCA_036365515.1). Classification (NCBI taxonomy): domain Eukaryota; kingdom Metazoa; phylum Arthropoda; class Insecta; order Hymenoptera; family Torymidae; genus Torymus; species Torymus aiolomorphi. The sequence continues at coordinate 102,178,431 of CM070876.1, read as the reverse complement.
ATCTGTTATACTTATCTATTATGTGAATAGTAACAGAATCCTACTTTATTTCTATTTTATTGAAAATGTTTATTTGACAAACGACAACATTTTCTGCTACCCTGGTGTAAACATCCACAATAATATTCAAGTGCCACGCGCTTAGCTTATATCTCTATATGGATATTGGAAATGGGACATAAGGGTCTGGTAAAGACAACGGAATATCTTAAACTTTTAAGAATAAGGAACAATCATCAGGAATAAAGGCTTCTATAGTTAAGTCCCGTTACACAAGAATCATATTGTTTTACAAAGTCTATTTATTTAAAAAGTCTTCTTACGTTAAAAGTTTCTACTTCTCTGGGGCTTGATTCTCTAAGTTTACGTCTGTTGCCACCACCGGTTTTCCCTTCTAAAGAAGCTCTCTGATTGGTCTAAATCTCTTGTCTCGCATGTATCGCACCGAGATAGAGTTAGAGAATCAAGTCTCTGGTTTAAATATACACAAATTGAGTCCATATGATTACTTGTACAATCGATGTATATACTGTATGCAGATTGCAAAAAGAAATAACATTAATACCTGACAGCCAATTACAATTGGCGAACTGTGATTAGATAAGGTAATAGACGTCAGAGTCTGTGGCCTATATTATTATACCTTATTTTACGTATAATACACATGGATTATATACGTGTATAATTCTTACGCCGAGTATAATTCTTAAGTTAGTTGTGTCAAAAAACGAGTTTCTTAGGATCCTTTTGAAACTTCTAGTATACGTTCGTCTTGCAGATGCCCATGCATGTGCAAAATTTCCAAGAGATATCACATGCCGATTTTGAGATATTCATTATCAAAGTTGGGCATTTTAATATGGGAAGCATAGAAACAACCACCGGAAAAACAGCATTTAAATTCATTGTTGGAAAACGTCTCTTAAGATCATAACAAAAAACTAACCTATTATTTACCATTATGGTTAAAAGCTTGTCACCAAAATTCAGAGGTATGACACGTATAGTTTCCGAGAAAAGCTATTGTAAAGGTCGTATTCGCGATCGCATGTTAGTGCGCCATCTGTAAATACCGTGCGGTCAGCCCATAAGAACTATTCCCTCCCGCTCAGTTCTTAAAATCACCGCACGGTATTTTATAGATGGCGTGCTAAAATGTGCGATCGCGAATAAGTATGGAATATTTGAGCTAAGACAGATTCGAGGGCGGAAAACATTCCAAAAAATGCGTTTTTCAAGTAACTGTATGTTTGCGTATTATTTATAGGCATATACTGTGCTCACATTCTTCTATACACACATGTGCTACTCTGATTTTTTTAGACTATAACGGCCCTTCCTCAATGCGTGTGACTTCGGACAGGATTTTGACATTAAAGCCTCAATCTTGGAGCGCAGCAGATATCATGAAAAATGTTGATACAACTTGGAGAATGATTGATAGTGCTAAAAAAAGTGTAGCTTTAGGAGAGATATTGGCAACACCTATTCCAAAAAGAGGTTGGTTTTCATAAAGATTAATTTAATTTCTTTTGTAACAATTGTAACAGGCATATGAATATTGAATCTGCCTTTATGATTTTAAGAAACTTTATATACCTGAAAGTAATAAAACACGTATCAGAAATTTCTCTAACATATTATTTGTATATTTTTTCTTGATATTGAATTAAATTTTATTAAAAAATAAATAGGAATATTAAATTTAATAATTTTTTTAATTGGTACAGTAAGTTTATATTCAGGAAAATTTCGAGACACCTTTTGCATTATTTTCAGGTCGAAAACGTTTCTTGAAGTTTTAGAAAAATACAGTACTTGCTATTGTCAGTTTTATTTGAGAAAAAGTAATAATTAAGATGATTTGTTAAATAAATATACATAAAAAAGTTTATAAAAAAAATAAATTAAAAATAGTTTTCATTTTAAAAAATTTATCAAGAGACAAGTCAATATGTTTGTAGAAATATGTACTCAAATTTAGAATTTGTTTTTAGTTTTCGAAACAATTTTTTACATACATTATTATTGAAATAGTTAAAAACAAAAATGATTAATTTATTTTATAGATAAATCTTTATCTTCTGAAGTAACAACGTTAGTCAAAGCATATTACTTAAGAGATGATGTATCATCCGTAATGCCTGGAATGAAGGATGTCATTTCTGTGAGAAATGAAAATGGTGCGAAGGAATATCTCCAAAAAAGACTACTGCTACTCAATTTAAAAGAGCTTTACCAAAGTTTCAAGGAAGACTATCCAGAATTAAAGATTGGCTTTGCTAAATTTTCAACCTTAAGACCTCCAAATTGCATTTTGGTTGGTAGCAGCGACACTCACAGCGTTTGTGTGTGCAGTTATCACCAAAATGTGAAACTTCTATTACTAGGTAAGGTTAAAAGTTTATATGCTATTAAGTGATCATCAATAGATGACAGAACAAAATTTCAAATGTTTTTATAAACTTTATGATTTTTTTTAACCGAAGTATATTTATTTATTAATTAATAAATTTATTGCAAGTTTATTTCTTTTTTAATTTTGGTTTTAATTTATTCGTATCCTTATAAGAATATCATTTAAATTAGTACTAAAGTAAATAATTTTAATATTTAGTTAATATAATTTAAATAAGAAAAATACTTTGTATTTTGTTTTTAGGTTGTTCTATTATAACTCTTAGTAAGAATTCATCCACACCAATTTCCTCCTATAAGGATTGCTTCAATTTCCTGCTATGTGAAACATCACAAGAGAGTTGCTATTTTGGAAGATGCGACAGATGTTCAAACAAAGTCAAATTTGAAGAAACTTTGGAGAAGCTATTTGAAGATAGCAATATTTTATATAAGCAATGGATATCAAATCCAAAAGCAACATTAGAAACAATTATTAAAACCACAGAAGAGTTTATTCCATATCTGTGTGAGGAACTGTGCAAACTGATGCCACATGCATTTATTGCTACCCAACAATCAGTTTTTTCAAGATCTACAAAAGAAAATTTGGAAGAAGGTGAATTTCAAGTGATTGTGGATTTTGCAGAAAATTGCGCTTTCACGGTTCAAGACGCTATTCCGGGATTTCATAGGAATAATAACCAAGCTACGGAGTATAAAATTGTAATTTATTACAAAGAAAACACAGATGTTAAACATCGTAGCTTGGTTATTATATCCGATAGCCTTGCCCATGATTCTATAGCAGTATACACATGTCACAAGATTCTAATAGAATATTTGAAATCAGAGTTTCTGTTAGTGAAAAAAGTATTGTATTTTTCGGATGGAGCCCCTCAGCAATACAAAAACTACAAGAACGTGATTAATCTTGCTTTTCACAAGAATGATTTCAATATTCCCGCAGAATGGAATTTTTATGCAACAGCCCCTGGAAAAGGCCCATGTGATGGACTCGGCGCTGTCGTGAAAAGAGCAGCAGTGAGAGCAAGTCTGCAATCAACTGATAATCGTGAAATCTTAACGCCTAAAGATTTATTTAAATGGCTCTCAACTACAGGAAGATTAGCAAATATAGATTTTAGATTTTCTTCGCAGGCTGATTATAACGCCAATAAAAGATTTTTGGCTAAAAGATTTAAAATATCTACAAGAATTGATCATCTTGAAGAAAAACATTACTTGGTTTACACTGAAAATGGCGTTGTTCGTGCAATATCCTACTCCACTTCTATAATTTACAAAGACTATAAAATATTTTAAATTTAGAGTATTTAACGTATTCAAATGAATTAATGTGTTTATACTGTATTTTTGTATTATATTGTATTATAATTTTTAAAACTTATTATGTTTTATAATTTTTACCTAAAGTTCTATTATTTAACAATTTCCACTTTCAAAAATTATATTCTATAATCCCTGTCTTGTCTTAAATTATAAATGTTCAAAACAGTAAGTGACTTAGAAAGTATTTGAACCGTTTGGAACTGTTTAAAACTGTTTACAAATGTTACAGAATGTAGCATTCTGTATAAAACTTTTTAATTCTAATACTTTGTAAATGTTTCACACAGTTTCTAATAGTTATAAACAGTTTGCAATTGTTTCAAATAATTTAGAATTTGATATTCAAGAAAAAATTATTAATTAATAAATTATTGTTATTAATAATAATAATTAACAATTATTTAATAGCTATAATTTTCATAATAAGCAATTAATATTTAATTATATTAATTAATAGTTTTAGTTTTTAATTTTTTTTAATTATGAATTGCTAATCATGAATTATTATTTTATATTAAACATGATTATGGTACTCAGCGTAAGAATTATACACCCGCGTGAAAATATGATATGAGATCTCATATGAGATTGTAATTGAGATCTTAAAAAGATCTCAAATGAGTTCTATATGAGATCTCATATGAGATCCTATTACGAATTTCAGACATTATCTCTCACATGAGATCTCATATGAGATCTCATCTGCAATTTTCCATTAAATGAAAAAATTTCAGGAATTATATCTCATGTGAGATATCATATGAGATCTCATCTAAAATTTTCTATTAAATAAAAAACTGAAACCATTAGATCTCATGTGAGATCTCATATGAGATCTCATCTATGATAAAAAGTTTTAAATATTTTTTTATTTTAATTATCAAATACTATATGCATGTCTTTACTGTATTTAATTTAATTTGACGCTGAATCGATGTATCAAAAACAAGGCATGCCTTGTAAGTTTGACTCTTGAAAAGTCATTGAAGTGATCGACTCTCACAGTCTTATACACTGGACATTGACAACTTGTTTCTAGGAGCAGTCGGCGGGTCGCCACGTATCGGCCAGTGGCGGTACTAAGCTTGTCACCCAGACCCATTCCTTATTACCGCCACTCGCCGATACGTGGCGACACACCGACTGTTCCTATAACTTTTTAAGAGTCGAACTTACAAGGCATACCTTGTTTTTGATACGTCGATTCTACGACAAATTAAATTGAATACACTAAAGACATGCAAATAGTATTTATGGTAATTGTATAATTGAAATAAAAAAAAAATTAAAACTTTTCATCATAGATGAGATCTCATTTGAGATCTCACATGAGATCTAACGACTTAAGTTTTTTATTTAATAGAAAATTGCAGATGAGATCTCATATGAGATCTCATGTGAGATCTAATGTCTGAAATTCGTAATAGGATCTCATATGAGATCTCATATGAAATCTCATGTAGATCTCATTTGAGATCTTTTTAAGATCTCATTTACAATCTCATATGAGATCTCATATATTTTCACGCCGGCACGTATATAATCCATGTGTATTATACGTAAAATAAGGTATAATTATATAGGCCACAGACTCTGACGTCTATCACCTTATCTAATCACAGTTCGCCAATTGTAATTGGCTGTCAGGTATTAATGTTATTTCTTTTTGCAATCTGCATACAGTATATACATCGATTGTACAAGTAATCATATGGACTCAATTTGTGTATATTTAAACCAGAGACTTGATTCTCTAACTCTATCTCGGTGCGATACATGCGAGACAAGAGATTTAGACCAATCAGAGAGCTTCTTTAGAAGGAAAACCGGTGGTGTCAACAGACGTAAGCTTAGATAATCAAGCCCCAGAGAAGTAGAAACTTTTAACCTAAGAAGACTTTTTAAATAAATAGACTTTGTAAAACAATATGACTCTTGTGTAACGGGACCTAACTATAGAAGCCTTTATTCCAGATGATTGTTCCTTATTCTTAAAAGTTTAAGATATTCCGTTGTATTTACCAGACCCTTATGTCCCATTTTCAATATCCATAGAGATAGAAGCTAAGCGCGTGGCACTTGAATATTATTGTGGATATTTACACCAGGGTAGCAGAAAATGTTGTCGTTTGTCAAATAAACATTTTCAATAAAATAGAAATAAAGTAGCATTCTGTTACTATTCAGATAATCTGCTTGCTTTAGATAAGTATAATAAAATTCTTAAATAAAGTATGTATTTTTATTATTGAGAAAATGATACTTTGTTTGAACTTTTCTTTATAGGATATGCTAAGTTCATCAACAAATAAACATTGTTGATGAAAAGGAAATATTACCTCACCAGGGAACATAATTATTTCCAAGTATATGTCAGCGCTAAATAATCAAGTAATCTAGTCAAATAAATAATAGATGTAATGTTATTTACAGGTATTTATATTTAAAAATAGCTAAATTTATAAAATCAGAAAATTTTTGTACCTACAGTAAGTGAATGGGATATTCTAAATTAATAGAGAAAACTATTTCATTAATAAAAAAAGTTTATGACAGTAAGTTATGGGAAAATTTGATAGTTGGCTGTGGTTAACGGGTCAGCTTGTATAATTAAATAAACCTACAGCTTTTTTATTGTAAAGATATATTCTCAGTATTTTTATTCATAGAAAATATGTTGTATAGATTACATTATAAATATGAAATAAAGTGAGTGTAGTTGGAAAAAATAATTCTTATGGAAGATGTGCGCGTAATGAGTTACATCCAATTTTATTATTGAAATTAATTAAAGATTTAATGACAGTAATTAATATTTTTTTAAATGAATTGTTACATTAGAAATATAAAAAAATTGTTTTATACTTTTTCCATTTGTTTTAAAGAAAGTATGTTATGAAACCCATAATATAAAATAAGGAAAATAATTTGTTATCTATCTTTAAGGTGTGAGGTTATGGACCAATTAATTTAGTTACTATCCTTATACAATATAGATATATTTTATGTGTTAAAATTTAAAATATTACAGCCGGTAGAAAAAGTTGAAGTACAAATTTTAGCAAGAAAGTTTTGATGAGCCCCAGAGTCAATTTTACAGATATGCTTTATATTGTTATTTAATTAATTTTCTATTACCGTAAGCTGGCAACTTAAATGGGAATATTTCTTATTCATAAATGTAAATATTTCTTTTAAAAAAGTTGAGTGAAATATGAACATCTCATAGATCATGCGGATACAATTATTTGTATGAATTAACTTTGATAGAACCGCATATGACAGTTATATATGTTTTTTTTTACTTTTTCCAGTACTTTGATCATTCACCATATTTTCCAGTTTATGGGGCCCATAGTTTTCAAAAAAAGGATTAAAAGGTATTAAAAGAAAAATCAAATTTTAAGCATGTACCCAAATTTTTTGAGATGACTATCTCTGCGATTCAGACTTTCAAAGATACACTGTCAACTCCAAATGTCAAGAATATTGACAACGCATTCACAAAAATTCATACTGATTCTGCACCAAATTTGCAAACTTTTTCCCATACAATATGCTATGCAAAAAAATTCAAATTTTTCAGTTAAAAAATCATGTAAATGTCCTTTTTATGAAAATAATCGAAATTTCGAAATATTTAGGTTAGAATAACTTTTGAACATTTGTATATATCATGCGAAAAATTGGTTTCTGTGTTTTTTTGGTTATTTTGAAAATATTAAACCAGGTTTCAGGAGATTTAAAATTTCAGTCCTCACGGTTGACATAAAATCACCCAAATATATATATATATATATATATATATATATATATATATATATATATGTGTGTGTGTGTGTATGTATGTATGGAACGTGACTTATGCAGACAATTTCTGAACTGGTACGAGACTTATGCTGACTGCGGTACTTATGCGGACGTCCGCATAATTTTTACGTGTTAATTTTACATAAGTATTAGCACGCGATGTCAACATAAGTCCTGTTTCATATATATATATATATATATATATATATATATATATATATATATATATATATATATATATATATATATATATATATATATAAAAACGGGCTTTATAAACCCCTTTCGAGAAATGTATAATATATATATATAATCAGGGTAGTCCCCTGAGGGATTTGATTATTTCAGACAATGGCGGCGCGCAGCGACGCCCTTACCTTCATTTTGGGATCTGGAGAAACAAACTCTAGGTCCCCAAAAGTACCGGTTCACCCACTTATATATATATATATATATATATATATATATATATATATATATATATATATGTGTATATGTATGACCCTCAGGTTACCGACTCTGGGAAAAGGGGGTATAGATTTATCCTCAAAAGTCGCGATTCTTGCTTTGAGAAATTTGAGGAGACTCTTCAAAATGCCGACATCTCTTCAAAAGTAACGATCAATACGTTGATATCTCTTCAAATCTACCAATTCCCATAGTTATTATATATATATATATATATATATATATATATATATATATATATATATATATATATATATATATATATATATATATATATATATATATATATATATATATATATATATATATATATATATATATATATATATATATATATATATATATATAATCAGGGTAGCCCCCTGAGGGGGCTACCTAACACCACGACGCCTCTGGCGCCCGTTTTTAGTACCAAAATTCCGGAACAAAAGCACGGAAAAAACCTAAGAGTTATTGTAGAAGAACCCTTATGGTCCTCAAAAGTACCGGTAGATGCCTGGTTTTTTTTGAAGCCGGACCCCAAAAGGGATAAAAGTCCCCAAAAGTCCCTTTCGAGAAATGTATAATATATATATATATATATATATATATATATATATATATATATACATACATCGGTACTATTGGGGTCCTAGAGTTTCTTACTCTGAGAGTTTACATTGGAATACCGGAACAAATACACTTGACTAAAGAAATAATGACCCTAAGGGTACCGTGATTCGCAGGGGGCCTGCGGCGCCCGCTTTTAGTACCGAAATTCCGGAATAAAAGCCCGGAAAAGTACCTAAGATGTATTGTAGACGAAGCCTTATGGACCTCAAAAGTAGCGATAGATGCATCGTATTTTTTAAGCCGGTCCCCAAAAAGGACAAAAGTCCCCAAAAGTAGCAATCTATGGTGTATATATACCCCAAAAGTAGCAATCTATGGTGTATATATACCCCAAAAGTACCAACACATATACCTATATATATATATATATATATATATATATATAATAACTATGGGAATTGGTATATTTGAAGAGATATCAACGTATAAATCGTTACTTTTGAAGAGATGTCGGCATTTTGAAGAGACTCCTCAAATTTCTCAAAGCAAGAATCGCGACTTTTGAGGATAAATCTATACCCCCTTTTCCCAGAGTCGGTAACCTGAGGGTGACTATTTCTTTAGTCACATTGTCCGAACTCTGAGCGAAAGGTTCACATCTCCTCAAAAGTACCAATTTACAAACATATATATTTATATATATATACACACACACATATACATATGTCTGTACGGTTTTCCACAACATTAACTTTTCGTACTTCCGACGCTGCTAGTAAAGCTCTGTTATTAGCATAGATTAATGTTGTGGTAAGCCTTTTTATCATAATTTATATTTTGTCTGTGATAAGATTTTAGTAACATATATCGTTTTTTATGTTTCTTAATGAAGCCTGAAGAGGTCGGAAATCAGTCTGACGAAACGTTGCATAAATCAATATGTGGAGTAAATTTTGTGTTTTATTATTATACCTATTGGCCCTCAGAAGATCCAAATTATTCTTCTAAAACTTTAAATAAAATTTGGTACTTTGTGTTTGTTTTTTTGACTCTGGTACAGGTTATCTTCAGGAGACAGCTTTTATACTGCAACACGGCACATCAACATTTTTTGGATTGTAGACATTAGGATATTGTCAGAACTATTTTTCAGTGATCTATGGATAAAGAGGACTCATTGGAACATGAATACATTAATTATTCTTTGAGTTAGAAAACTAAGGACTGAAAATGTAAAGCCATGCTTTAAGGCGACAATTGCTTATATTGTAATTTAAATGAGAAATATTGGGAAAAAAGGCATTGTATGACTTCAAACAAGCTAATATAAATAATAATAGTATTTTTGGGAAAAAATATAATATATTTGGATAATAACTTTGGAATCTTGTATAAACTCGTAGTACTTGCGATCGGCACGGTTTGTTTATTGAAAAATTTGGTTACAACAATTACTTTGGGCAAACAGGACATCTTGGGAAATACAATCGAAAAAAGCGGAGTTAGAGGGCCGATCGCTGCTAATGCCGGATTGCCACAAGGACAAGAAAGCCTCTCAAAATAGCGAGAAAAATGAGAAGGAGAAGAGCGAGCTAGCGAGTGAGAATTAGACGGAGAAGAGCGAGCTAGTGAATGAGAATGGCTCGAACTGGTCAAGTCCCGTACTGGAAGCGAGTGAAGGCGAGAATAATTGATAGCGATATGAGAGCAACAATGACGGCAGTAAGCGACAGAGTTAAGGTGACGGTGCTACAGCGACGAGAGAAAACGATGAAATTTTGAGAGATCATCCAAGTATATCAAGCGTACGAAAAATAAATACAATTGGTCCATAGAGAAAAATTATATGTTAATAAAAAAATAATACCAAATATTAATTCGACAAAAGAAAATATAGCTAGTAAAACCACTAATGATAATTGTACTGCAGTAATACAAGAACAACTCTAAATCATTTCGACGCAGGTAGTGGAGTTTAATCGAAAAACGAGCGAACTGGCGAGTGACGATAAAGCGAGGGATGAGCGACTGCATCCTATGGAACAACGACTGAAGGCGACTGAAACTTAGTGCCGAAAATTAATGATTGTCTTGTAGACACACGATAAAAACCTTGAACTTTGTCAGCTCTAAATGTGAGTAATAGGTTAAATGAAATTGCGCATGATTAACCTTGAAAGATTGTTTAAAATCTTAAATAAACTCATTGTGTTTGTGTTCGACATGGTTTGTTTATTGAAAGATTTTAATTACAGGCATGGCATTTATAATGCTGGATGAAAAGTGCACCTTATAGGATGTGTTTTAGGACGCAGAAGTAGAAGGGTAATCGCTGCTAATACTTTATTGCCGGAGGGGCATGTATCTCGGAATAAGCGCGACAGTGGTAACAGATTCGGTATAGAAAGCGATTGATAGCGGTAGCCGTCGAAAGAGTATAACGAATAAGAGCGACAGATACAAAGAGCGATGGAAAAGTATGTTAATACGATAGAATATAAATTGACGAATAACCCACATATATTTGATAATTGGAGTTTCATAATTTCACGCAAGTGAAAATTAATATAAATAAAACTAAATATAAATAAAATATTTTATATGAGATGGAAAATCAAAATTGAATTTTGTATAAGACTGAATGTTAATATGTGATAAAAATGTTTATAAAATGATATTTTCGAAATATTCTTAGATCTGAACTACAAATGAGCGACATATTGCATGACTAATTTGATTGTAAAAGCGAGTATTAATCTAAATAAAACTATTTCAATGTGCTTGATGAACGTAAGTCTAGAATTCGATACCAATGCTAATGTCAAAGCGATAGAGCATCGAAAGTTTTATAGCACGCAGTATAAAAACTCTTGAAAGGAAAGGCGAGAGTTTTCGTGGAAGGTGTTGAGAACTTAATATATTATGATATTCGAGAATATACATCATGACGAATTTGACGACTGTGTATACGAGATTGAGATAAACGAAAAGAGTTCTATGTTTAGAGAAATCATAAGCGATCTAACGACTATCTTGCCAATCGTGACGGCAGTAGAAGACCGAAATTCGATAAACGAGTTGACGGTAAATGAGCGCAACTGGAGAGGTTAAGAAAAAACCGCTGCTAACTGCTTTAGCAGAAAGCTTTCTCAAAGAGAATTGATAAATTACATCAAATAATTTTTTTAAATGTACATTTTAATATAAAATTTCATTTTTTCTGCATATCTGATTTTCCATAAATACAATTATTCAAAATGACCAAGAAAATTATATTTAAAATAGTTATGTAGTAATTATTAAATTGCAAATTGAAACGTTTAAGGTATTATCACATGCTATTTATTGCATTTATAAATTAATTGCATTTCTTCGAAATTTCTTCGGCGTTTTCTTCGAAAACCTGCTAACTCGGTGTTTGCTTCAAAACCCCGCCAACTCAGCAAAGACTTCGAAAATCCACCAACTCACAGAGTGGTTTCAAAAACCATATAACGCGACGAAGGTTTCAAGTATCCTCTAATACAGGCGTTTTTTTTTTCTTTAATTTTATAGTGGCAGCTCTAGAATATTAAAGTACAATTTCTGTATAAGCGATGAAAAAAATTATTTAAGATTTTTCCATATTTTTCTTTATTTTTTGTACCGACTTAATATTATCCGTTACGACGGACAAAAATATGTATTGATAGGTAATTTCAAGACTTTTAAGAAAATGTGACAACTTCCAACGGACTTCCAAACCCACGTAAAAAAATATTTTCGATTTTTCCATATTCTTCTTTATTTTCTTTTAAACGACTTAATATTATCCGATTAAGCCCAAAAAAAATATGGATCGATAGGAGATTTTAAGGCCTTTCAGAAAATGGGCCTACTACCGACAGATATCCAAAACCCAGCGACGAAAAAAATTATTTTCGATTTTTCAACATTTTTCTTTATTTTTTTTTAACCGACTTAATATTATCCGATTGGGCCGACAATAATATGGACTGATAGGTAATTTCAAGACCTTTCAGAAAATGGGCTTACTTCCGATCGATATCCAAACCCCCAGAGCCAAAAAGCTATTTTCGATTTTTCCATATTCTTCTTTATTTTTTTAACCGACTTAATAATATCCGATCGGGCCAAAAAAAAAATAGGTAGATAGAAAAGTTTAAGACCTTTCAGAAAATGGGCCTACTTCCGACCGATATCCGAACCCCCGGCGAAGAAAACAAATTATTTCGATTTTTCCATATTTTTCTTTATTTTTTTCAACCGACTTAATAATATCCGATTCGGCCGACAAAAATATGAATTGATAGGTAATTTCAAGACCTTTCAGAAAATTGGCCTACTTCCGACCGATAGCCAAACCCAGAGCCAAAAAAATTATTTTCGATTTTTCCATATTTTTCTTTATTTTTTTTAACCGACTTAATAATATCCGTTTGGGCCAAGGAAAATATGAGTAGATAGGAAATTTCAAGACCTTTCAGAAAATGAGCCTACTTCCGACCGATATCCAAACCCGGCGAAGAAAACAAATTATTTCTATTTTTCGATATTTTTCTTTATTTTTTTTAAACGACTCAGTTTTATCCGACCAGACCGACAAAAATATGGATTTATAGGTAATTTCAAGGCCTTTCAGAAAATGGGCCTACGCCCCACCGATATCTGAATTCGGCGACGAAAAAAAAATTTCGATTTTTCGATATTTTGGTTTATTTTTTTAACCGACTTAATATTATCCGATCAACTATATAATTGAACTTGCACAACTTCAAAATAGGCTTTAAATACCTGCCAAAGATAAACTTGACACACACACACACACACACACACGCACACGCGCACACACACACACACACAGACACACACACACACACACAGACACACACACACACACACACACACACACACACACACACACACACACACACACACACACACACAAATCATCGAAATATCGAGGTCGAAAAATTTCACTGTTACCAAGCCTTCTCTTTGAGAAAGCAAAAAAATTGTAAATGGGGGTTCTGGTGATAAAGCGAGTAACCACGGAGCAGCGATCTTGTAAAACAACAGTATATAGTTGAATATGAACGAATGAAAGATACAAGCATATAACGCTAAACCTGTTTCCGCCTCGACTGTAAATAACAATATTCTTTAATCTAGACTTGTGATAGGTACTGAAGCGACAGAACAGATCGAAAAATTCGAGTTTGATTTTTAAATGGTCTTAACACGTAACAAGATGAAATTAAATGAATAAATAAAAGCGACAGTGCGAACCTAAAATCGGAGGGAGTCGGTACAGCCAAACTACTTAATGTAATGTACAAACGTCTTAAAATCTGTCGAAGAACCTGTTATCATTGCAAAAATTTACGTATTTAGAACTATGCCTTCATCTTAATAATTTACCGATTGATATCTATGATTCCGTATCCAAAGAATGTTATCTGTTGGGTATTTATCAGAAACGGTATTGGATGATTGAATTTGAAATAAATAAAGCGAATGTTGAATGTGACGTGAATAGAAAAAGAGTAACTATGCAACTATGCGAAACATGACTAAATTAAAAGCGACTGAAACAGTGGAAGGTGTGTGAGAAGGAAAATGAGAGTGAAAATACAGACAGAGGAACAAACGATGTGATTTTTTTTGGGTTCAAAAACACTATAGCGAGACAGAAAATTAAGTGATATAGATGAAGTGACTGAAAATGTAAAACCAACGTGCGACGTAGAGTTGGGAGAGAAGTCGAACAAATCACAAGTTAATAATCAAGCAATGCCCTGGCATGTTCGTATGGGGCATACATCAATTGGATACTTACAGGAACTGCAAAAGATGTGGCACAAAATTGAAGATTTAGAGATGACAGTTTTTATCGATTCGACTCGAAATTGCGAAGTGTGTATGATCTCAAAAACGAAATCATTGACATTTAAGACAGTGCGAAAGACAAAGGCAGAACCTTTATAGATCATACCTGCTAATGTTGTGGGTATGATAGGTCCTGCTACGTACCCAAAAAGATACAAATACATGCCTGTCTCCGTGGATGATTTCTCTCATTTAGCCATGGCCTATACAATGAAAACAAAAGATGAGACAAGATACCGTTTTTAATCTTTGTAAGAAGTGGCCGAAATTTGCTAGGAAAAGATAGCAACGGTTTGCTATTTGCGAAGCGATCAGAGAAGAGAATTCACGAGTGAATATGCGACTGATGTTCTGAGAAAGTTGAATATAAAATTATAGCTGATTAGCTGAACTAATTTTAAACTTATAATTCTAATTTCATCCTGTTTAAAATGTTCTTCTATGTAACAGACAAAAAATAAGGATTTGATGGACAGCGTGGTTTAAGGTGTCCGGGAGGGAGTGTTAAGATTGCGGGCTCTCTCGAGCCGCTGTCGTACTTCCCATCTCGCCTCTACTCTAGCGCCCCCTTTAGATACTGAGCACGGCTCTGTACGAAGGGCCATTCAGTGCTCTAGGAGAGTTGAAGCGAGTGACATCACGTACGAGTCTTTTATATATCATTATTCTAATAAGAGGTCGTGTTTATTGATCATCCTCGTTTCCTGCTTCCACCATCTACAATATCCTCAATAGTTACTAAAATCAATTTACTTGATACGTAATGATCTTCTTTAGCAAAATGAGCACAATATACAACATGTATGAGGTTATGGCTTTACCTATCTTGCAAGCTATTATCCACTTCTTTCGGAACTTTTTATCTGGTGGAAAATAGTGTAGAGAAGAACCTTTCATAAATTTATATTTGGGTATATTGTACCACTTCGATTTATTGTTTCAACGATTTTTTTGCATAATTTTGTTGATTTTTCTATGGTATTTACGATCTTTACACCCATTATCTCACTTTCCAATTCCGCCACAGAGGGTGCCATCCTTACCTTTAACAAGGCGAATAGCATAACACAGCATTGAACATTATGTGAACAGTCCCTAAGCACGAGGCCAAATTGCAGAACGAACCCAAGAACTGGTGGCTAGGTCTGAAGTAAATATACACAGTGAACTAGGCCTTGTGGACTTATTCCTATAGAGAATCTACTGCTAATGTTTACATATGATGACATGTGTTATTAAATGTGGATAAATAATCAGATAAGTGTACCAAATTTCTTTTGTAAAACAATTTTTCAATAATAAGGATTGATACTTTGTGTCAATTTTTATTTACAGGTAATAGAAGAAAAGGAGTAATTCAATCTCTATAAAATATAGTGAGGAAATGATTAAGTTTGTATGAAATCCAGTGATGAAATTTTATTGCAATTCAAAGAAAATGCAGATTACCGTAAAAAAATTTTAAAAAATTAAAAATTAAAAATTTAACTTTCAAAATAATAGTGAGTAATAAAGATATTTAAACTTTTTATTTCATAGAATTATTATCAATACTAACAAATGAATCATTAAGCGTGAAGATGAAAAGAATATATGTTTTGAAGTTAAAATGTCAAATGTTGGATCACTATCCATTAGAAATAATTATTTTACTTATGCTACGTGTAGAAATGATTTAAAAATGGTTCAAATTTAAAAGTTGTGTGACAAGTGCTAAAAATTATTCAAGGATTATGCAAATTGAAAGGTGATGCGTTATGGAAGTAAAAAAAAAGTTTATATTTTCAATTGTAGCTTAGAATAGAAAATGTTCATATAATTTTAGTTAAGCAAGAATTATATAATTTAGTAAAATAATATATAATTGTGAGCAGAAGACAGCAAGAAATTAATGTAAGATTTGAAGGAATGTATAATAAAAGATGAAGAGAGTTTGAAGTATAAACAACGGGTTCATATAAAACTAATAATTTGTGTTCATGATTTATTATTGCTGACTATTGTTTATTTCGAAATTGAAGCAATTTTATTTAAGAAAATAGTATAATTTAGCAAATAAAAAGCACACATAGAATGTGCGAAAGATATTGTAAAGCTTAACTCATAATCAATTTAAAAATTAGTAAATACGGGTAATCTATTAACTTTGAAAGTGTTTAAATGCGTTTAAGTGGCTAAGAATAATTTTGGCAAAACAAGTTATTGCCCTAATAGAACGAAACGTTTTTATAACGTCATAATGACGTAAAATTTGTGACGTGGTGACGTCTTAAAAAAATAGAATTATAACGTTATAATAACGTCCGAATAACTCTTGAAATGTCCGCCTATTTTATGTTATTAGACGTTCGGGGGTATTGAATAACTTCATAATAACGTCACAAAAACGTTAGTATGACGTACTAATACGTCGAAATGACGTCATAATTACGTTTAAATAACATAACCAATAAAATAAAAAAATTTGTATTAGCTTACGATGTGGTTCAAATAACGTCATAATAACGTCATAAAGATGTTAAAATAACTTTTTAAAATACGTCATAATAACGTCATAAAGATGTTAAAATAACTTTTTAGAAGACATCAGAATAACGTCATAATTACGTTTAAATAACATAACCAATAAAATAAAGAAATTTGTATTAGCTTACGATGTGGTTGAAATAACGTCATAATAACGTCATAAAGATGTTAAAATAACTTTTTAGAAGACGTCAGAATAACGTCATAATTACGTTTAAATAGCATAACCAACGAAATTAAAAATAATTTTTATTAGCTTTCGATGTGGTTCAAATAACGTCATAATAACGTCATAAAGATGTTAAAATAACTTTTTAAAATACGTCGAAATAACGTCATAACGACGTTAAAATAACTTTTCTGAAGTACAGCAAAATAGCATCATAATAACGTCACAATAATGTTAAAATATCTTTTTACAAAAATCTCAAAATGATGTCAAAAATTTTCTTCCTTCTAAAAAAAAATTTGCAATAGTAAAAGGCTTACTTTTGTGTTTTGAGATCCTTTTAAACAGCCAATTTTTTTTGTAAATTTAATTTTTTAATTTTTTTTGGGTAAGTAATTTTTTTTGGAATTTAATCATCTATTTACTAAAATAAAATGAAAAAATTTGATTGCCAGGATAAAAAACCGCTGCCAATTCATTGGCCCGTAGCTTCCTCCAACTTAATTTGCTGATTCCTTTAATTAATTTTTAATAACAAAATTTATAGTTTTTGAAACAATGACAACAGAGTCATATAGCCCATAAACAATAAAAAAAATATGTACATACATTTTTTAACTTTATTGTACTTTCTGAGAAACATCAAAAACATCGTAGTTTTATTTAAATTTTATAATTAAAAATTCATTAAATGAATCAGTAAGCTAAGTTTCAACTTTTTTTTTATAAGCACACCTTCCGAATACGGTTTTTCTTCTTTTTTATACCTTCAAATGAAGAAAAATGCTTGTGTTCTATGAAAACTTCGAAGGTGACACCCTTTTTCTTGAAATAATTGATTTTTTTAAATGCTAAAAGTACTTAAAATACTACGCTAATATACAGGATCTCGTATTTCAGGCCTTTTTCAATGATTTTTGTAGGTTTTAGGACATCTTCAAACTCGCGTAACTTTTGACACAATCAACGGATTTTAATTCTGAAAAAAGTATTTGGAAAGCGCTCGTTTCCTAGTTTTATTTTCTTTTTTGAAAATTTCTGTAGGCTCAGTTTTGACCAAATGGCATGCATTTGAAAATATGCTAAAAATGGTCGTTTTTGAGCATTTAAAGTAAATCAATTATTTCAAGAAAAAGGGTGTCACCCTTGAAGTTTTCATGGAACACAAGCATTTTCCTTCATTTCAAGGTATAAAAAAAAGAAAAACCGTGTCCGGAAGGTGTGCTTTCAAAAAATTTTTGACGTTTTTGGGATTGCGATAAGTGCTAAGTTTTTTGGGATTTCCTCATATGCATATGTAGGATTTAATAAAAATCTTAGATGTTAACAAATAAAATTTATACACAGAGAAAAGAAGGATTCTTAACATTACAAAAATATTTTATTTATTATAAAATCTTGATCGTATTTATGGCAAAGTGTATAATTCTTAATAGTTAAGAGATATTCTTAAGAGGACGGCGGAGTAAATTGTTCACTGTATCGAAGCTCATATGGTAACTGATGGTTAGGTTATAAACCGAGTCGGTAATAAAAAAAAATACAGGGACCTATGCTAACGACACACTATTTGCGCGGAATACTGCTGCAGCGCCCTCAGTAAAAAAATCCCTAGGAAAGGAAGGGTTACGCGGGCTTTTCAAATATACACTTATGACGGAAGGTTTTTAGGTCGTCTGATAGTCTACCGATGTTTTGTTATCAGGCATTTTGATCTTCAGAATTCAAGTTTTTATATTATAAATGCTGACAAATAGTCAGGCAATTTATTATAAACAAATTATTGTTAACAATTAGAGATTTTTCGAATTTTTTTTTGTATTTTTCAGACCATTTTCAACAATATAAAGAAAACAAAATTAACAGAATAATTGTTCACAATTATTTGTTTCTACCATCCTAACCTAAAAATCGCACATTTGACACGATTTGTAAGCTGTCGTGGCATAAAATATTGTATGAAACTCGTGTGTAAGGAAATTTTTACCACATTCGACTTTTCTCACTCGCTTCGCTCGTACGAAAAACGTTTCATGCGGTAAATAATCATCTTCCACACCAGCGTCATAATGTACTATTGTAAAAAATTGCCTCATTATCAGCATTCTAATATGAAAATTTGGATTCAGGATATCCAAATGCCTACTAATGAAACATCGGTAAACCCCATACATCATCGGACGACCTCAAACCATTCATCTTTAGTGTATATTTGTGAGGCGCGCGCAGCGACTGTCGCCTCCTGTACAGGTTCAAACATCTAATCATTTCCAGGCGTGTGGTGAGGTGTGAGGCTGCGCTTGGACAGGTAGCTTGACTATCTTTTATTTATTTTTTTTTTTTTATGATTTTGTATGACCCCGTGACTAGACCGCACTTATGCCACGGATAGGCGTGAGAGCGGATCCTCTCTTAAAATAGTGATGGCCGGATGTTGTGAAGACTTTATACATTCATTTTGATTGATCTGTAAGGAATAGGCGCGAAACTTTGCTACTTCCGCCACATTTGAACTTTTTTAATCGAATTTATTTTTAATTATTTAAAACCAAATATTTAATTCAAAATAGAAGAAAAAAATTATCTTTTTATGCTTTGAAAAATTATTTGGTTATGACCATTTAAACTAATTAAAATGAAATCATTTTGTAAAATTATATTCATAACCTCAAAAACAAAATAGTACGCGCGCAGCGCGTTTGGAGTTTGCTAGTTTATGTAAACGCGATAGAAAATATCGTATGACTAGTGCCTTCAGCGGCCCACTGCACGACGTCAATTATCATCCTCGCTGCGTTCCAGCGTTAATTTCACGCCAATCAATAAGGAGCTACTCATGGCACTGGAATCGTAATATACTATTTCACACTGTCGTATCCCGGATTATCAAATTTCGAAATACCTCCAAATGACAAGTATAAAAAATAAACTTTAAGGCAACATGTTCAGAGGCTGTCTAGCACCTCGTCATACACCTGGATTCAGACGTTCTGCTCGTACCCTGTACAGGTCCTACAAAATTTTCCCACCCCCTAGAACGATACTGTTGTGACGCGTTAATGTGGAAGCGCTCGCATCACAGTAGCTGGGTGTAGTTGTATCGTCGGGTGACTGGTGAAAGGAGACAATTCGGTTGAGAGCTAAGAAACGAGACAACTCGGCCGAGCGCTAAGAAACGAGACAACTCGGCCGAGCGCTAAGAAACGAGACAACTCGGCCGGAGCGCTAAGAAATCAGACAATTCGGTCGAGAGCTAAGACACCAGACAACTCGGCTGAACGCTAGGAAAACTGGGCAACTCGGCCCACAGTGATCGTCTGGTTTCTTAGCTCTCGACCGAGTTGTCTGGTTTCTTAGCGCTCGGCCGAGTTGTCTCGTTTCTTAGCGCTCGGTCTATTGTCTGGTTTCTTAGCTTTCAGCTGAATTGTCTCCTTTCACCTCTCACCCGACGGTATCGTGTCTACAAAGATTCGCCTATACAATACACACACACACACACACACACACACACACGCGCGCGCGCGCGCACGCACGCACATTAAGCAAAAAACACAAATACAAAATAAACCGTTTAGTTATTCTAATATGTAATGTTAATTTTTGTGTATCTTTTTCGAAATATTTTATTTTTAGTTTTATTGTATTTTATTTAATTTGTTTATTCAGGTATGAATATTTCATTAGATTTTCTGATTGTTTTTTAACATCACTATTACATTTAATATCTTATTACATTTCAATTATTATAACTTCTATGTGATTTGATCTAGTTCTGCATAAATATGACAACTAATTTGAACTTTTGGGATGTAATAAATATAACGAATTTGTTGGCGTACTTATAGTTGTAATTTTAGCGAGTTGCCGTTCTAAACATTAAAACTATTCGTCAAATTATCACACTTGATGTATTACTTTTCCTTTTTATATATTTTATATTCCAAAATATCGCTTTATATTATTGATTTATAAAATTATGTATCAACGAGACATGTCAATTTGAACGTAAGAACGTTCAAATAAGTATTTATTTATAATCACGATTTTTATTACTTATAGTATAAAATTACGTGATTAGTAATACTTGAAGTTTTGACATGTCCATACATTTTTAAGACAAAGAATTTATTCGCACACACTTTTAGATTTATAGATTTTCCGTGCTCATAATTACAATTATTCTTATCATTATCAGTCTTACGCGTAACCGTATTACTTCGCCTTCCTTGTTATATCAGAATATTATAGACAGAAATTATCTATTAATACTATGCCATAGAAACATAACACGGCAGCTAATTTCCACGTCAGTACGTTCAAGTAAGTATTTATTTGTAATCACAATTTTTAAAAGTATAAAAATACGTGATTAATAATACTTAATACTTTCAGCATGTAATAAATATAAAGAATTTATTGGCGTACTCACACTTGTAATTTTATAGACTTGCCGTTATAATCATTAAAAGTATTCATCTAATTATCAATTTTGACGTATTATTTTGCCTTTTCATACCAGAATATCATCAATTTATTTGATTTATTTATAAAATTGTAAATCAATTAGACATGTAAATTTTAACGTAAGTACGTTCGAGTAAGAATTTATTTATAATCACGATTTTTACTTATAGTATAAAATACGTGATTAGTAATACTTGAAGTTTTCACATGTCCATTGATTTTTAATACAGAAAATTCGTATATACACACACATCGTATTTGAGGGATTTGCCATTCTAATAATTAAAATTATTATTGATAAATATTATAATTTAAGATTCATTTTGTATTGACTTTATTTTAATACTGTGCAGAACGCATGGTGCCTCTTACAGGAACCCGTATGCTAACACGTACACATTTCACATTTCATGACACGATTTCGTTGTAAACAAGTATAGTTACAATTGTATTACGAAATATATTACTTAATCCACCTCAAATCAAACAATGCGACTACGGTCATATTGCCGATTATTTTGGTATCTAAAGATGTTTTGCTTCTTTGAAAAGATTTCTCACTTAACCAAACCCGAAGAAGAAAGACAAGAAAGTTACTTATAAAATATAAAAATCTAAAAGTACAAATCATTTATTGTGCGTGTGTGTGTATGTGCGCGCAATAAATAAACCCTCGCTATCGCTTGGGCGGTATTGCACGGTGCAAAAATCGACTGCACAAAACCGTGTTCAAATGAATAAAAGAACGTAGTTTACTCATAAGCTTATATATGTTACGTACGAAAGGACGACAGAGTGAATTAAGTTGGCTCGAGCGGTCTAGTAGATCTAAAGCTATGAACATTTTTTACAAAAATTCATTTACACATTCCAATCTGAAAACTGATATGACAGAAAAAGGGCTCTTAACATAAGGGAAAACATTTTTGTTAGAAAATTTCCAATTTTGCAAAAGTAAATATTGTCCATTAAAAAAAATTTAATAAGAAATACTAATCTTATTTATTTTTCATTCAATTTTAATTCTCAGTCTCATTTTATTCCTTGTTCAACGATATCAAAATTGGAAAATTTTCAAAACCTGCAAAGTTATATGCAATTGTTTATAAAATTCAGTGACAAATCTACAAACAATTGCATATAACTTTGAAAATTTTCCAATATTGATATCGTTGACTCCCCCTGAAATTGAATAAGGAAGAAAATGAGACCTTGAGAATTAAAATTGAATGAAAAAACCAAAAAGATTAGTATTTCTTATTGAATTTTTTTTAATGGACAATATTTACTTTCGCAAAATTGGAAATTTTCTAACAAAAATGTTTTCCGTTATGTTAAGAGCCCTTTTTTCTGTCATATCAGTTTTCAGATTGGAATGTGTTAATGAATTTTTGTAAAAAACGTTCATAGCTTTAGGATAGTCGCTTAAAAAATATGCGACGAGCGGGATTTGAAAACACGGACCCGAGATTTGTAGTCTCGCGCTCTACCACTGAGCTAACGCTACGATGCTTGCTCAAGAGCATCGCGAGAGCCTTGTCATAAGGACAAGGCTCATAAAGATAAGCTTCAAGCGGATGCGTCAGCTCGGATTACCGTCCACCTGAGCCCGTGACAGTAGACAGAGCAACTCCAGAGGAACATCGCTACTTACATTTTACCTGGAGAACATTTAGATACCTCGTCGCTGCGTAGCCGATGCTTGCTCATTGTACTGCAAATTCATATCAAATTACCCACGATCTTCTTGAAGTTAATGGTTACGGGTGGTAAGATCTCATGAAGGCATGTTGTCGTCTGCAGGAGCTCTTCACCTTAGGTAGAACAAATTATATTAATAATGAATCAAGTAGTAGTAATGTAGAGAGCAGTGTCAATATTCTAGAAACAAGGGGGCAAACAGATGGAAATTTGGAGGTTAGGGTCGGCTATACTACAGAATAAAGTCCCAGTCCAGATAATAATAATTAATTATAACTAATTAATAATTACCATAATAATTAATTATAATTAATTACCATAATGTTACCATAGTAAATTAGTTCATGATCAAGTCAAAATGTCACCTCATTTCACGTAAAAATTAGGTTGATATTTTCATTTATTATTATTATTATTATTTATTAATATAAATTAATATTATTTTTCACTTATTTGAATGTACGGTGAAGTAATGTTTTTGATGTACATGCTGGTAAAGTTTTGAATGATTCATTATAATTTACATACAATGAAATATAAACATGTAAAACTAAAATTATAAATGACGAAAATGAATAATAAATGAAAATATTACAAGAATTTTCAGGTGAGAAACCACTGGTAATAAACTGATAATCAAATGACAGTCATCCGATTATCAAGTGATTTTCTGCTGATATGCATTACTGCTGATCTGCAAATTCTCAGACAAGTCATGTCTTCGAATTGACAACGTGGTTCTATGGGTTATATAGTACTGAAATATAACATATTCTACAATGAATTGTTCTCATACAGTAAAGTGAGAACCAAAATAGTATCATAGACCGGTAATCGAAGTTACGGAAAAAATTAGTTTTTACCAAATTTTAGTTCTAACAAAGTATGCAACAAATCGTTTTAATCTTTTTCATTTTGGCTTCTAATTCAATTTTTAAAGGCTCATTTTCATCTTTGTTGGATTTCACTACGAGGTATCGTGGATCAAATTAAAAAAATGTTTAAAACCTTAAAAGTTACAGGCAATTGTTTATCAACTTTTGTACGAATCTGGAATGAATTCGAGCCAAACTTACCGTAAACAATTGGCTGCAACTTTTAAGGTTTTAAACATTTTTTAATTTAATCCATGATAGCTCCTACTGAAATCCAACAAAGATGAAAATGAGCCTTTAAAAATTGAATTAGAAGCCAAAATTAAAAAGATTAAAACGATTTCTTGCATCATTTTTTTACATTGACAATCTCTACTTTGTTAGTACTAAAATTTAGTTAAAAAATTTTTTCCCGTAGCTTAAAGTACCGGTCTATGATACTATATAGGTTCTCACTTTGCAGTATGAGAACAATTCATTGTGCAATATTTTATATTGAAGTACTATATAACCCATAGAACCACCTTAAATATATAGGTTGCACGAGGCACGACTTATATGAAAGTGGGGAAAGCGAGCGGCTCGCCGCCGAGAGCGTGCTATCCCTGCTAAAAATATACTATTAAAACCGATTCAAAGTATAATCAGTTTTAATTGGATTTCTTAATTCGGTATTACCGAATTAAAACCAATTCAAACTATTAAGTCCGATTCAGACCGATTATAAATTTAAATACGTTCTAATCGGATTTCATCAATCATAATCTTAAACGAAACGAACAATAAAAGCAAAATGCGATCAGTTAAATACGATTAGAACCAACTCTTTTTTAATATCGGTCTGAATTGGACTTAATCGTTTAAATTGGTTTTAATTCGGTTAATAGCGTATTAAGAAATCGAATTAAAACCGATTATACTTTAAATCGTTTTTAATTGGTTATAATAGAATATTTTTAACTGCGATTCCGTAGGCCAGTTACTGTTCGTTCGACAAACCTTTTTAGTATCGATAAAGATTTGCTCTTTTGTCAAACCACTGTTCAATACCCATATCAATGTTGATATTTTTATTTATTATTAATTATTGTTATTATAAGTACTTTTAGTTTAAAATTTTGTAAATTAAATTTTATGTTCCTTGATTATGACGAATAATTAGAAACTTTGTTTTATAGCGTATGCATTGTTACAAACATATATTAGTTAATCATAGATTCTAATAATAAAGCTAACAATAAAAGCTTATAATAATAAATAATAAATAATAATTAATAATAAATCTAAATATCAACCTGAATTTTTAGGTTAAAATCAGGTCATAATAAGCTGATGCTTGAGCATGATTTTCACATGATTTTTATTATCAGGTGATAATCAGGTAAGCCTTTTCATTAGGGGAGATACATACTCGACTCCGTAGCAGAAGTGCCAGTTACACTTTATGGTACTATCGTCGTCTCTCTCCGTTGTGTTCGCCCTGGTGATGCCCTAAGGAAGTAGTAGCTGCATCGGCTGCCCTCGAAGGGTGGTCTGCAGGTGCTCTTCACTTCAAGCAGAACAAAATATATAAATAACTTGGCAAATATTAGGGATGAGGAGAGCAGTATCGAACTGCCAGGAATAGGGAAGCAGACAGATGGAAATTTTGAGGTTTGGTTTCAGTATACTATTCAAAAAAATCTCGGTCCAAAGCGAAGTACTTACGCTTCGAGTCGATCGTAGGAACGTAGACTTCATTCAACTGCTCCACCGTCGTCGCTTCCCCGTCGTATTTCTCTTGGTGTTCTCCTTGGAAAACTGTAGCTGCGCCGGCCGCCCTCGAGGAGAATACAATCCTATGAATGTCTGGTCATCTGCAGGTGCTCTTCACTTCAAGCAGAACAAAATATATAAATAACTTGGCAAATATTAGGGATGAGGAGAGCAGTATCGAACTGCCAGGAATAGAAAAGTAGACAGATGGAAATTTGGAAGTTTGGTTTCGGTATACTATTGCAAAAAAATCTCGGTCCAAAGCGAAGTACTTACCCAAGTCGATCGTAGGAACGTAGACTTCAAGACTTCATTCAACTGCTCCATCGCCGTCGCTTCCCCGTCGTATTTCTCTCGATGTTCTCCTTGGGAAACTGTAGCTGGAGAGCCGATGCCGCTGGGGCCTCCTGACGCGCAGGCCCGAAGTAAGGTGGAAGAAGCGGCTGCAACGTCGACGGCGGCAACAGCGAGGTGAATGAACCCGTTTTGGTTATGTGGCAGAGAGCTAGCAGGCTCGCGGGACTGGAGCTGATGGCCCGTAGAGCAGGTTAACCTCCGCGAGCTCCATCTCAATGAAGGTCGTCGGCCGTCCTCCTCTCCTGGCAGCACATTCATTAGACACTTCACTCTCAGTAGTCTTTCAATTCCATACTATTAGATAAAGAGCTACAATCACTTAGTTGTATTGAAGCTGATTGTAGATAGTGTAGTTAATGGTTTTAACGAAACTGATGGCCGTACTACCAGTGTGGAGGGTAAAGAAAAACACAAGATTTTTAATTACTCCTGGAGTAATTTTTCACTTATATTAGATGAAAAAAATCAGTATTTCATGTATATTTGCACTATATAAGGACTAGATATTAAATTTATTAATAGTGTTATTTTTTCTTTTATTTCTCAGCTGTAACTTCTCTGAAAACATTGTTATGATTTGACGAAACACTACTGAATTTAAAAGGCTACTATATCATGTCAAGTACTTCTCAATTGCTGGTGCTAATATGTAAATTCTGTCAGAACTAATAATAGACAGAGTAGAGGAGATAAGTATAACAAAACTGTTTTGCAAACTTTAATGTCAATTATCTCAAAATTAATTTTTTAATAATTTTCAGTTAGGGCACGTAGCGCTGCTCTGGAACGCTTTGAGCAAATGAATGACAGTTTGGGGAATGTCTTCTTTATACATATTTATACTGAATAAGCGCAGTGGATTATGGAAATAGACCTCCAATTAATTTGTACGTAAAGAAATCTCTAAAAAATTTGAAAAATTATTAAAAAATTATTCATAGATGTATATTAAATGAAAGAATTCAACTTTTTCAATATCTGCTCCGCTTAATTAGTGTAAATATATATAAACAAGATTTTCCTCACTCTCTAATTCATTTGATCAAACTGTTCCAGACCAGCGCTACGTGCCCTGAGGTGTTATAGAAAAATTGATGCTTCAATCTAGTGGTTATTACAGACTTATAAATCAAAATATGGGAGCCAGGGAGGTGCTAAAATGTTGTTTTTTATGTATATTTTTGAGGTATAAAGTTGTTTTTCTATATAGATTTAAAAAAATAATTACCTGACTAATAATACTAAAATCTATTTTTTCAGGCTTTAACCCAGGCTTGCCCTCTTAAAGAAATTAATTGCTGCAAATTAAATAACATCATGCAAAATTACAATAACTATTTTCGATTGTAAAGTAATAAAGAAATTATTGTTTGTTTAAAGGTGCTTAAGAAATTATCAATTGCTTCGGTATTAATAACATGCAAAATCACAAAAACAATATTTCATTACAAATCAGTAAAGAAATTATTAATTACTGTCGTATTAAATTTAATCATGCAAAATTCTATTATTTAGATTCAATTGCAGATTCAATTGCTGCAAATAAAATAAGATCATGCAAAATTATGAAAACAAACTAAGTCATTCTTATGGTGTACTAGAAATAGACTAATGGGATAACAAACCTCGCTACAAAATCTACGTTTTACATAAATACATGGATTCAAAATATTCTATACGGAAACTAAGGAACTAATAAACCCAGGCTATCATTAATTTGTCGAGTGGAAAGAAGAAGGTGCTATTTGGGCGAAACACTACATAAGGCGCTATTTGAGCAGCGCGTTATTAAAGGTGCTATTTTAGCGGAGCATTACAGAAGGTCTTATTTGAGTTTTTTTTTGTTAAAATTTATGTTGGTAACTGTATTTGCAAAATCTTAAAAATTTCTTTGAATTTCTAAAGAAGGAACATTCATGACGGAAGGTATAGAATTCTATGATGTGTATAAGTGTCAGAATTTGTCGAATGCGTAGCTCAGGCATTTAGGGTGCTCGATGGCGAAATCTAGGTGGTGCGCTCTGTAGTTTCTTGCAATTGGGCATCGGAACGGTATTTAAAACGTAGAAGATGCTGAAAACTGCGGAGCCCACCGCCTAATCTACATCATTAGTTACCCTGCCAACCTAGATCCAACATTCGATGCGTGGGAACGCTTAGAGGCAAAAGCGTGCAGAAAGCATCGTCTAAACTTCGTCATCGGCCACCTTGGACATGTAGACGACGAATTCGATGCCTTCCACCACCTGGAGGCAAATATCTCCGGAAAGCATGACCGAGATGTCCACCATCGACCACCCTAGACATCTAAATCACGCACGGTATACGTTCCTAGACGCGAATAACTACGTTACACGCCACCTAGCCTTAGTCGTCGGTCTCTCCGAACATCTAAGTTACGCATTCCATACGGTCTGACAGTTCCACATATGACAGAATTCTAAAATTTTAGTCATAAATATTCCTTCTTTACAAATATAAATAAACTGTAGATACAGTTACCAACTTGAATTTTGCTAAAAAGAAATTGCGCTTCAAATAGCATCTTCCGTAGTACTCCGTTAAAATACCACCTTTTTTTTATACCACGCCGCTCACATAGCACCTTCTTCTTCCTCCCACTCGACGAATTAGTACAACCCAAAATAATAAGTACAACTTGTTTAACCGGAGCGAAATTAATATAAATACAATACCAACAACAGTAGCACCATAATCACTGTTGAAACTGGTTACTTCTACTCCTTCAGCTGCCATCAAGGGTCATGCAATTATCTGTAGGCGTGTTGTCATCTGCAGGAACTCTTCGCCCTAGACACAAGAAATCATAAAAATAACGTATCAAGCGTTAGGGATGAGGAGAGCAGTATTGAATTGCCAGGAACAGGGGAGCAGACATATGGAAATTCGGAGATTATGTTCAGCTATACTATTGAATAAAATCTCGGTTTAAAGCGAAATACTCACTCGAGCCGATCGCCATCACTTCCCTGTCGTTGACGTTCGCAGTACGTGGTAGCTGCGTGGGCCGCCCTCAGGAGGAGTACAATTATGTGAAGAGGTGTTGCCTTCTGCGGGAGCTCTTCGTTTTAGACAGAACAGATTATATAAATAACATGTCAAGCATTAGGAATGGGGAGGGCAGTATCGAACTGCCAGGAATAGAGGAGCAGGCAGACGGAATTTTGGTGACTCGGTTCAGCTATACTACAGCATAAAGTCCCAATCCACAGCGTAGTACTTACCCGAATCTGTTGCGGGACAAAGGACTTAATCCAACTGCACCATCGCCGTCGGTTCCCAGTCGTATTCCCCTTGGATCTTCTTGAAAAATTGTAGCTTCGCCGGCCGTCCTCGAGGAGAGTACAATCATATGAATGTGGGGTCATCTGCAGGAATTCTTCACTTTAAGCAGAACAAAATATATAAATAATGTGACGAGTATTAGGGATGAGGAAAGCAGTACCGAACTGCCAGGAACAGGGGAGCAGACAGATGGAAATTTCGAGCTTAGGTTCAGCTATACTATTGAATAAAATCTCTGTCCAAATCGAAGTACTTACTCGAGTCGATCCCAGGAACGTGGACTTCATTTAACTGCACCATCGCTGTCGCCTCCCCATTGTACAGCCAATATTCTGAGTTGAAAAGTCGCAGTAGTACTAGTCAGCTATCTGCCACATTTACTGTTTTCAAATTGTCACTCTACAATCCCTGTAGACGTATAAATGAATCCCTTTGAATTTTTCTCTGATTTTTGGTATTAATAAATAAAATTTTTTAAGTAAAACTTAAAACTTAAACTCAAGTGTTGGATTTTTACAAAGTTATCGATGCTGGTATTATTTCAATTACGATTTCAGTTTTGCTAGTGAATGTAATTACGACATATAACTAAATTGTTACATTATTCTTCAAAATTTTATCCCTATTAAAATAGGGATTTTTGAAAATTTGTATAAACACAAATGGGATGAAAAGCGTGTATTTATCTATTTTATACAAAAGTTATATGAATGAATTACAAAAACTTTATGTAAAAATTTTAGAGAAAATTTTACACAAACATTTGTGTAAATTGAAAATTTTACATACGCTTGTATAAATTAAAAATTTTACACACTAGTGTAAATTACATACAAACATTGTATAAAATTGTACTTTCTTTTTCATAATTTGTAATAATAAAATTGTCACCTTTGCTATGACAAAAATGTTGCTGGTACTCTTAATTTATATAATATTGCATTTGATCCGGTATCACTCACAAAATCCAAAAAGTAATATAAGTACATCAGCATTAATAATGTCAACCCAACACTTGTACAAATGCCTTTCATATTTAAGCCACTTTTACAAACAGATGTAAAATTGCTATTTTTATATACGCTCCTTACTATATTGTAATGACAAAAATTATATTTAGCTATTTTTTTTTATTTATGTTTAAAAAATAATTGACTAAGTATTGAAAAATAAAAAAAGAAGAAGTTATTTTGGTCAAATTAACTTGATAGTAACTCCTAGTGTAGTGAACAAAATTATGAGTAATGACTGATAAGTTAATCGTGAAACATAAATAAAAATAATAAAAGGGCATGAACAACAATTTCAGATTTAAAATGTTAGAAAATCTGCTTTTTCACACTGTCATCTCAGTCAAATATCTGGGACACAGATACTAGTATGAAAAAGCATTAGCATTTTGTAAAATTTTAACTCTGAAACTGTCACTGCTACAAATTCATTACTTACATTAAAAAATAAGCTATCAGTTATTGTTAGTCAAATTGCTAGTCAAATGCCAACTACACTTGCAGATATTAACTGTATCCAATTCAAAACTCATAAGTTGGCACCTTCTTGTGTAAATTAAGCAATAACATCACTTTCCAAAGGGAACTTCCTCCTCTGTAATGTATACAAAAGTCTGCTATTATTAATATAAAGACAGCAAACTATCTACAGCAGTAGATCAGCATCTTAGGTTACCCATTACAAAAAAATCAGGAAGCACTGATACAGCTGCAGGTATACCCTATTCGAAAAAAGAGAATTTGCACTTTCAAATGTAGTGCTGGTATGCTGTCAGTACTTACTGTCAATTACCGTTGATTCACTGGCATCATTTGCTCCTCTGCACTTATTCTAAGAGAAGAAAAAAAAATGATATTAGTACACTGAGGATTTCATGTTTTTATAATGTACAGCAATAAAGTTTTTTATGATGTTAACATCCAATGCAGCAAAAACTAATTTTATTAAATCGAAAAGTTATTGAAAATAAATTAATCTGTATTATTCAATACAAACTTCAATGATGTTAACTATTGAAATGTTGATTTTTTTTTAGTATGGTAAAACTGAAAAATGCATCGTTTAATTCCATTTCTTCAGCCAATTACACCTATTTGCAGTAAAATGAAGTGAGCTTATTCACGAAATGCCAATAATGCATTATAGACGTGGCTTCCTTAAATCTTATGCCATGCCACTTCAAAGTAAATATGAATCACAATAAATTGCTAATATCTCTGTTACATGTTACAGGTGACTTCTTAGATCTAGGTGCAGCATCAATTTTCTTTTAAAATTTAAAATTTTATCATGTACATTTAAATAATTTTCTTCTGTTTAACCTAAAATTCATTATAGTGTGAGTGTGTCCGTCAGATTAAGCAGACATTTGCAAATCCATTATGAATTAATTACATTTAATATTGATCGAGAAAGGAATCTGTGAGAGCACAAAATTATAGGAACGCATTATAACCTATAAAAATCAGTT
Organism: Torymus aiolomorphi; assembly: GCA_036365515.1. Classification (NCBI taxonomy): domain Eukaryota; kingdom Metazoa; phylum Arthropoda; class Insecta; order Hymenoptera; family Torymidae; genus Torymus; species Torymus aiolomorphi. The sequence continues at coordinate 102,146,327 of CM070876.1, read as the reverse complement.
TTAATATATTAGGAAATAAACAAGACATATTATACAACAACCAAAAAAAAACCACATAAACATACTCAAATCATTATGCTGCATAGTGTAAGAATGAGCTTGCTTATTCTTCAATGCATTTTAATAAAGACAATATAATGCAATCTGTATTTTTCGAAGATCAACATCATTAGAGTTTGTACTAAAACAGATTCATTTATATTTTCAACTATTTTGAATAAATATTAGGTAGTGGATACGTTTGTTGAATGTGAATAATTAAGATAAATAACCGAACTCGAGACAAACCAAGTTGTTATAATAAACTATTTATTCTCATGATGCTATGCATGCTATTTATGACAATAAATACTTTATTGTAACAATTTGGTTCGTCTCGAGTTCGGTTATTTTATTTTCAATAGAATTTAATAAAACTAATTATTTGCTGGAAATTATATTAATTAAGATCATAAAGAAGTTCATCACTATACTAAGTTAGTTGGCTTCAGTCCAGAGAAATTTTTATTTGAGTTCTAGTATAAAAGACAGCTTGTGTATTTTCTAGTATAACTGAACTAAGAAACTGGATAATTATATTATTGGAGCAGTTTTCTTTATTTCTTATAATAGATTAGATACTAAACTATGTCATTTTAAATATTAAATACAACGAATTAAACGTATGTTTGCTAGATCTGACAGGTGGCTTCAATATTTTAGATGCAGCATGATTTCCTTCTGTATAAACTTGAAATCCAGTATCGTGTGAGCGTATTTGTCAGATATAGCAAGCATATTTGCAATATGCATTGAGTTTGATATTACTTTAAAAGGGCATAGTTGAGTGGAGAATGTAGGAATTTACAAAAATTATGGAACCCTGCCCTATCACAACCTCTAAAAGTAAGTTTTATTGTATAATATGGAAAAGTAATATCACTATACAAGAATTAAAAGAACAATTTCTTTCTTATAAATCCAACCAATTTACAAAAAAGAACAAATCGACTTTAATACACTTAGATTTTGATGTTTTTTAATATCATATTTGATATTGTATAATATAAACTTAAAGTAAACGTGTATATTGAGTCCTATAAAACATATATCTCAACAGAGAAGCTAAGTAATCTAAATCCCAATAACCCTCTAAAAGTTATAACTTACTTGTATTTCATTCCCTACTAGCTACTTTAGGATTGTTGACAAAGAGCGTACGAGCTCTCTACATAGGTGCCAATGGTGATCTGTATGTATACACAGAAGTGGAATTGCCCCAAGCATAATGGCGTTTGTCTATCATCAGTGCTTCTGGCACTTTCCTGGACCTTGTAACTTGCTATCACCCTGACACATATGTTGCATTGTACGCTGCAAACACCTTGGAAATCAGAACAGCACACAGTCCATAGCTTCTTAACGTATTCTGTCTTCACTGCAAGATTAATACACTGATGAAGCAACAAACTCAGAAGCTGGAAACTCAGCCGCAAAAAACAAAGGAACACTCCCTTGCTCATCTGGGCTCCATGACTGCAACATCCTCGTAGCAAAACCACGAGCATGAGACAAATGCACTACCAACACTTTCCATGCACTGATCTCACCTATATGTACCTGTACACTATTCAGATGGGTAACATAACCTCGAACTGATGCACTGCATGGAACGCCAATGTACATAAAAACGAAGCAATCCCCTATGGAGATGACATCGTAGACAGCAGCAGGAGGTGAAGGAACGGACTATTAAGCAGCAGAAGGTCAAGGTCCCCACGCACATTAACACAGCAACCTCGATACTTCAGCACTATGGTACCTATCCACAGCGTATGACTTTGAATTCTCTGGACTCATAAAGCGCATGCGTTGGTCGAGCGTCGGTCGTAACGGCATCGAGCACGCGGACAGGGCGGCGGACTGGCGGCGGACTGCCCGTCGGCGCGTATTTACTAAGTAGAGAGGAAAAGAGCGAGTAAGCGATTGGCATAAGGGCAATGAGAGGGAAGCCTGAGCGCTAGCGACGCGACAACCGACAGGACCGAAAAACGTATTATCATGATGCGACCCGGGCGACCGCGAGCGCTACTGTGTAAGAGTCGTTCTCCACGGTATGCCTGACACCGCCACGACACCGTAAAATACTAGGGATGTATACCTATATATACACACATATATAGATATACATCACTATAGTATTTCAGTGTCGTAGCGGTGTCAGGCATACCGTGGAGAACGACACTAATGCTAATCTATGTAATAATATAGGTCACGTGGGATGTTTGCTGCGCTTAGAGCGAGTCCACATTCCACAAGAGGCACAGGCGCAAGGCACACGACTCGGAGCCAATCGAAGCCAATCTCCGGCTTGGTGGATTTGCTCCGATTCAGCTCAGAGTCGTGTGCCGTCCGCCTGTGCCTCTTATGTGTACTCGCTGTTAGATACTACTGCCACATTGCCACATATACAGGAGCAGAGCAAGCTCCTAGGGAAATGTTTATCACCGCATAATACAGGTACGTTTTTAGGACGAATAGTACCATTTTGGATAAAATTTTGATTTGATGTGACATATACTGTGGTAAAACAATTATGTCGCATCGCAACACATATCGCTAAGGGTAATTTTATATTACGCCATAGCGATATGCATTGCGATGCGACATAATCGTTTTAACACTGTATATGTCATATCAAATCAAAATTTTGTCCTAAATTATACTATTCGTCCTAAAAATATACCTGTATTACGCGGTGATAAAACATTTTATCGTAGATCATTTAAGAACAACCCCCCTGGATCGCTTTTATGTACCGGTTTTCGAAGAACTTTTTTTATTGTAAATAAATATGCGTATTTCGCCTATACGCATTTCTTATTATAGATAATTGTGTGTATTTCACCTATACGCAAGCTTAGACCTTCGGTACTTTAATTTTCTCAGGACTTGAAGAGGTTGTCAATATTACCACACAATGAAGATCTCTGGAGTTATAGATCATAAAGTCTTCCTTGAAAAAAGTTAGAACCATTCTTATTTTTTAAACAGCAAGGAATTTAAACAATAATACATACATATTTTCCTTTTTCCAGTCTTTGCGCTGCAACAATAATATATGCATGTCAAAATAATTAGTATAAATAAAAGGATAATGATTTGCGTCTTAAACAAATTCACTTGCCCTGCGTAATCCTCTAATACATCGTTCTACGAAGTTTTGAGACAAACAAACGACGACACCTTTGTTTATTTTTCGAACGAAAATTAACCAAATTTCGTTCCAAAAATAAACAAAGGTGTCGTCGTTTTTTTGCCTCTAAACTTTGTAGAATGATGTATTACAACATTGCGCAGGGCTACTGAATTTGTTCAAGGCGTAATCATTATCCTTTTATTTCTATTCATTACTTTTACATGTTCTGCCGATAAAACAGTGTTAGTATAATCTATTCTGATTAAATATACATAAATTGTGTAAAATATAAAGAATCAAGTCAAGTTATTTATAAAAACAAATTATATTACCTGAATATATTCAATTTCTTACGATATTTGCATTATTTGTATTTTTTTTCTCCAATATTCAGTAAAATCACAAAACTTCTTTTCTCTTTTAGTAAGGGCATTATATATGCAATAGTAGCATAAACTTTTCAATAGATTTACCATTCTTTAAATGACTAGATGTGGTTAATTATCCTTCTACGTCATAAAAAGAAAAAAAAAACATAGAAAGATTCTATTTTCTAAATAAAAAGTGAGATACAATATGTTAAGGGGTTATATCTGGTTGGAGCTCAAAAAAAAGGCCTTTTTTCATATTTTTTTTGAGCTCGTTTTTAAATTAGCATAAATAAATAATATATGAATCGGTTAAGCAACTCTTTTTTGGGAATATAAAAAAATTTTTTTATTGGTGAAATTTACAAAATGGCGGCTATTTGTCAATAAATGTAAAGCAGTATTTGAAAAAGTATCTCTGCGGCACGCAGTAGAAGTCCTCTGGATCACCATCTGGAACAATAAAAAAATTTTTTTCATATATACATGAGTTTTGCGGTTGAAGTACACACGATTATATTTTTAGGAATTTTTTTCGCAAAATGGCGGTTGTTCAAACAAAAAGTTGCGTTTTCGACGAAAAAAATCGACTTAAATTGTTTATAACTTTTTTAATTGTTTATCGATCGTTGAAATCGTGTGTACTTAAACAGATAATCTAATGAAGAAGCTACAGTTAAAATTTCAAATCAATCGGATGAAAACTCATCGAGTTTTACTGCGTGCCGATTTTGAAAACTTGGTTTTGAGATAAACGTACTTGAAATTTGAAAACTTTATAATTTTGTGAAATCGTAATGAGGGCCGTAATAATTTTTTTACCTTTACTCTGCTATCCCAGCACCATATAATTGTCCTTCTAAGGTCGTATATAGCATAGCATAGGTCTATAGCATAGTTTTGAAGTATATTCTCGGCGGTCGATAAATTATAAGCATATATATGACCGCGAGATTCAAAAATGCACCGTCAACGAAATAGACGAAATTTCTTCATTTTTCACCTCAGAATTGCTTTGGAAAAATTGATTTTTAAAATTTGTCTGAGTTTCTTTCATGTTTGGACATTATTGATCATAAATCTAGGGATGTTTTACCATACTTTAAGCCAATAAAAAAAAATGGAAAAAAAAAAAATTCCAACCAGATATAACCCCTTAAATAAGTTTCCTGAAAAAACTGTTGAAGTTAATACTTATCTGATAAAACTGCCACAATGTTTTTCCCTTTTTTTGAATTGTAACTATAACTTCTACAGATATTTCCAATAAAAAAACTTTAGTTAACTGCTATTTGCTCTTTTAGCAAACTTTTTAATTTCACTTGCAGATACGCATTCCATAAATCAATGCTATTTACTGAACTAATAACCGCTGTGTTGCATTGACCTATATCTTATATCGATATCTTTCATGGTTCGGTGGATAAAACAGTGCTGTAGCATTATTTGATTGATAATAGTTTAAAGTAAGTATCTCTTGGAGTGGTGATGTTAGGTGCATGTAAAAGAAGTACACAAACTTTTAAGATTTATGACAGAACTTGGTATCTTGGGCCATAGTGTAAGGCTGTAGCCCTTGGAATAAAAAAAATGGAAAAATGAGGAAATATACGGTATAGGTCAATGCGACATAGCTGTTATTAGTTTCATTAGTAAACAGCATTGATTCATGGGGATGTGTATATGTGTATCGCAAGTGAAATTAATCACAGCTTGCTAAAAGAGCGAACACCAGTTAATTAAAGTTTTTTTATTGGAAATATCTATAGAAGATACCTTTTATCAGATAAGTAATACTAACCTCAACATTTTTTTAAGGAAACTTATTTAAATAATCTCAAAGAGTTATTAGCTAGTTAGTAAACTATAAAAATTAGACTAAAAAATTGGATTAAGTCTAATTATGGATCTTTTTAAAGCAAGTCATAGACAACAAGCAAAATATATATTGTATCTTAGATTTTTCCATATATATATAATCACTATTACTACTACAGATTGTATTAAATACCGTTATTTAGTGTAATGTTGCACAACACATTTTAGTTTGATTAGTTTTTAAGTTATACCAGGCCTACGCACAGGGAAACACTATATTGTTTCCCTCTGTAGGAGTTACTCTGTATCCTACTGTAGGAAGTTATACGATGTTATCCTTTTTTACTGGTTAAATAAATACTTAAATGCTTAAATATAAAAGTGAGCGTGTTTCATAGTGCGAAACAAGCATGACAACCGCGACAGATTAACAACTTACTCGAATGTGCCTTACTTCTCACAGAATCGTAACTCCTTACCATAGAGTGCAGCAAGTGAACGCGGCCGATGATGTAGCAAAACCGCGACAGTAGCAACAAAAGACGTCGCGATGTCGTCTACAGGAGCTCTTCACCCTGGGTAATAAAACATAATTAAAACAGGAACAAGTTGGCAGCTGAGGGAGCAAAGAGAAGCCAAGCTCCTGTCAAAGGTAAAGGAAAAGTTATAGGATAGGTTTCAGCTATAGAAAAGCTGTAAACTTTCTTACAGCAAACTACTCACCCGGAAATTTTTCCAAAACGTTGAAAGGGTGCCGATGTCCACATAAAATGCATGCCTCCACCATCTGGTCCTAATAAACAAAACGGTGACAGCACTAGCTCAAGACGTCGTGATGTCGTCTACAGGAACTCTTCGCCTTAGGGCAAAACAAAATATATTAATAATGTGTTAAGCAGTAGAGATGAGGAGAGCAGTATCGAACTGCCAGGAACAGAGGAGCAGACAGATGGAAACTTGGAGGTTGTTTGGCTATACTATTAAATAAAATCCCAGTCCGAAGCATACTTACATCATGGGCACATTCTTCAGGAAAGCTGCCTATAATATGTACAGCGAGCCATTTCCTCTAATTTTCTTAGCCTGCTGTATTCTACGAGTATTAGGCTTACAAGGATGCCATCAATAACCAGTGGTGCAGAGTATAGTTATCTAATCTGAAAAAACAATTATCATTAGTTATAATATATATATTATTCTTACAATACTAGTCTTATAAAACCGCAATATAATTTTGTAGGATCCGTACAAAAATGATAACGCATAGAGTAAAAGAAATCAAAATTTGCAACAGCAATTATGAATATAAGAGCGTCTCCTAGTACGTACTTGGAGATTAACATTGATTGGCATCTAAAATGGGATAAACATATTTAATTTATAATTAAAAAATTGAATATTTAATAATCGTTTTTTATAAATTAGAAGAGTTTACGATGATGAAACAATTAAAAGTTGTTTATTATGCTTAATTTACTAGTATAGCTAATTAGAGAATTATAGCATGGGGCGGTGTACATAAAAATATTATTGAGACTAAAAAAAATTACAAAAGAGCATAATTAAAATAATTTCTAGTAAAAATGGAAATCTATTTAGACCATTGTTAATTAAAGAAAGTTTCACAATTCAATCACTTTTTGACTTTTATTTTGAATTACAAAATAAAGTTTTATCTTCAAAAAGTATAACTACTTCAATAATAATCTTGTGATACCGAAAGTTTCAAAAAATATTTAATGAAAAAATAAATTAAAAAAATGGATTACTGATACAAATTATGCATGATGAAAAAATTTTTGTTGTCCGATATCGACTGAATGTATAGTCAGTGGTTATGTATGTCACCCGCTTAGAGAGAAGGTTTCTTCTTCAAACACTGACTACAAATTCATTAGATATCGGACAACAAAATTTTTTTCATCATGCATAATTCATCATTCGCTTATTGAAGACAGGCCGTTAGGCTGAAATCACATGGCGCGGAACAGAGCTGTAGAATAGAGGTTGCATTATGGCAACAGCCAGAGTCTCCATGACACAAACTTTATTCTGCAGCTCTATTCCGCACCATGTGATTTCAGCCTAAGAATTGTCCCCCATAAATCAACAAATTTATAAAAAGACTGGTGGTGACCTACTTACCTATTTGTCTTGGTTGCCATGTGCCTGCAGCTGGTGCTGGCATTCTCATGCTATTCATGTATTGAGCCTGCTGTTGACCATATCATGCAAGCCATAATACGGAGCCGTAACCTGTTGAGCATGTTCGTCAGCATTGGGTACAACACTGTAGGTGCTTGAAATTTCGAACGTTCATAGTGATCGAAAGATTTTTGCCATTTTCAGATTTAGCCGAAGTTGGCTACTTAATATATTTAAAAAATGATAATAACTGTATCCCTTCACTTGTCACTCTTGCAGTCACCACTAAAACCACTTCGACGAATTCTAACCAAAATTAGAAACTATAAGTTAATATTTCGTTCATTATGAACGTTCGGAATTTCAACTACGTAACACTTTTTGGATCTCCATTTTCTTTTCCCCAAAGGGTGCGGTGGCTTCATCGCGGCAATCGCCGCCTCGACGTCGCTCTTCTTCGCAGACAATACGAAGTTGTAATAACCCTTGCTCTTGAGCATCTGTGGATCGCGCACGATACGGCAATCGCTGATCTTGACGAAGAACGTGAAAGCCTCACGCAGTGTCTGCGTCTCGATCTCGGGCGAGAGGTCGCCGACGAATATTTGATGACGGCTGTCGAGCTTGGGCTCGTTACACGGACGCGTGGCCCAGTTAACCTTGATCTTCTTGTTGAAGCAGAAGACGCGCTTGTTCATGGCGGCAAAGTCCGCGACGGCGCACTGGTGTTTCGTTAAATCGACGAAGGCGCTCAAGAATCTGGCTATTATCTGACTATTTTCTTTTCGGCCTCCGTGCCTTCACGTTAGCGCCGCGTGCATGCAGAGCGGCCGCGCGAAGTACTATTGCCGCAGCACGAGGCGCACTCCGCATGGCCCGACGCCGACGCTGCTGCGTGTGCGCACGTGGTATCGTGTCGCCCAGCTGTCTGACTCCGGCGTTCGTTCCCATCGATTACAGCAGACTACTCACTGCTGTAGCACGGCTTCCTGATGGATGTCGTCCTTCTCGTTATGAGTTTAACTCGTCAGAAATTAATTTTACATAATAATGTTAAATTATGTGTTAAATGAAACCCTGTTGAGTTATAGCCGAGAATCGTCCATTTTTTACCTTCTTTGCCGTTTTTTTCGCATTTCTGTTGGTAAATATTGCTTGTAGCAAAAAAACTCCCAACAGAAAAAAGGTGTCTTTTAATTAGTTCTAGCAGATAGGCTTGTAGATATTAGCTTAAAATTAATTTTTCTATTATACATTAGGCTTAAAAATCGATTTTTTGAGATATTTCTTTGTGCTCGCATTTTAAAAATTTTCTATCGACCTTTCTCATTTGTGAACCACCAGTTAGGTATAATTAGAGGAGTATATTCCCTAAAGCTCGTTTGGATCCATTGAAAATTCGCTGAGATAATCGGGTTACTTGATCTCATATATACGTATAGACATACATACACCTCCAAAAACGCTTAAAATGAACTCATTATCTTTCAGCACTATCTTTCTTAGTTTTAGCACTTGTTTTTCTATAATTTACAGTTATATTGTTTGTATTCTCTGGAGCATCTGAACTATAGTTCTAGTAGTATTGGCATTCTATTCTTCTGGCTCTTTAATAATGCTATGGAATAAAGGTTCCTTGAATGAGTTTTTCTTTTTTGTAATAGTAACTGTTTCATTGAATACATTTTTGGTAGATAATGGTTCAATTAAAACTGTTGCATTTGTCATTTTCTCTAAAGTTACTGTAGTATTTGGCTTCATAGTTGAGTTCATTATTGGTACAGGTTTGCAAATTGCATCTTCATACATTGAAGTTACCGTCTCATCAGCATTACTCATAGCCATAGTTTCATTTATAATATTCACTTTGATAAATTTACTTGGTCCTTGAGTACTTATTACTGAAGCAGATGATCTAGTGGATTTTTTACTTAAAACTTCACTTTGTTTTGGAGAAACTGATTGTTCTGAAATTGTTTCCAATGCATTTATATATTTCTCATTTTTCTGTGACACTCTTGAGCAATTAGCTTTTTCGCAACAGGTTCCTCAGTAAGTAGAAATGTTTGATCAGATGTTAACATAGTATATGCCTCTTAATCATCTTGTTAGAGTTTACGTTTTACTGATATTATTTTTTGATTTTGTCCTTTTGAAGTAAGACTTTCATTTGTAACTGCATCTTGCATTAAATCATCTATTACATCATGAGTTTCATCTTTATTTTTATTTTTACTCAAAATTTTCTTTCCTAATTTGCTTATTTTCTATGGTCGTCTTTCATCTTCATCTGAACTTTCAAGTAATTCTTTCAGTCTCTTTGTCCGACTTCCTTTAATCTATTGAAAAATAAAAATTTTATTGTTAAAACTCAACATGATTTATGATTTATAATCTATATATTTATTTATTTAAAATTTGCTTAAGATTACAAAATTAAAAGATACGAACCTTGTTCACCAAAGGTGAGCCAGTCTCATCATCAGATATTTGTTTTCTGATAATATTTTAGGCCTTTGCTAATGCACTTCTTTTAGATCTGCCTTGATGAATAGATGAAATTTCTAAAACTGTATTTACTTGTGAGGATCGAGTCATCATTTTCAATTTCATCATTTTCTGGAATAGTCTTAATTCTTTTGATTTTCTTCTTAACAACGTTTGGAGTCTTGGCGAGTAATAGAGCCAAACCTCCTGTCGTCATTTGTGACAGTAAATCATCCATATAAATTTTAAATTCAGTTGTACAACCTTCAAGTATCTCTGAAATCTTCGATTTCTCATTCTTAAATCCACCAATGTCGGCATTTATCATTTTGAGAACTGTACTCTTATCCATGGTGACTGATTCTAGAAAAGAAAAGGTATATAACTTTAACTCACACAACTCCTTGTGATAAAGCATGATTTATATAAAAATAATTATAAAAGTAACACATGCGTCTTTCTTCTTACGTATATGCACTTTTCACATTCACGATCACTTTTACTTACAAATATCTTTTTCGTTGACAAACCAAGAATAAAGATACCTAAGCGAAGCCCACCAAGAGGTGAGAGGGTAAACACAAACACACTAAATAACGGTTATATACACTATTATTCTACATGAAACACTGGGCATATGTGTGGAGTTTTTTTAAACACTGACTAAAATATACAAACTAAGTATATCAACAGTCGACGGGAATGCTAAAAACAAATTTGTAACGCGCGTTCTCGTATCTTCGGCGCGAGTTTTCCCGCGCGTGACTCACTGTACAGGCACGCACCATGGCCCTTCAACAGTTGCTTTTTCGTATCTCCCTTTCCATGGGAATGGGCACCTCGACTGGAATATCACGAATCGCGATCGTACATTTTAACACGCCGTCTGACCACTCTGAATCTCCGAGATAGTTCTTAACTTCTTATGAACCGACCGCACGGTATTTACAGATGGCGTGCTAACGTGCGATCGCGAATTTAGGCGCCGAGGCGCGGCAAATGCCTGGATAACCGCTGACGTCGGAGCGGAGTGGGGAAGCGAAAGAAGGGGTAATGAACATAAGCGCCGATCCGCTCTGCTCTTTTCCGTTTCAGAATTCTGAAACAAGTAAAGGGAAAATCGCTTACAAACGGAACTGAACTGAAATTGGACCGGGTTTGACCAGAACAAAACAGAGCAGAGCAAAGCAGAGCAGAGCAGAACCGCGCTTATGTACATTTCCCCGAATGCAACAAAGCACAACACAACCGATCTGCGCGCAACAGCTCCTTGCGCCAGCATCGAGTTGCAGCGCGGACTAAGGCGATTTCCGAGAATTAGACGGTCCGTGAGACTCGGCCGCGGCTGCTCTTAATAGAGCGACAAATGCGGTAAATTGAAACAGCGTTTAATGGAGGAAGTGGGCATTTTTTGCACACTAAGTACTCTTGATGTCCTGAAGTAAATGCAATTATAAAATTCTTCTCGTATTTCAAAGTGAGGTACATACAATTTTTTTTATTTGTCGTATATGAGCGATTATCCAAAAAATCTTAACAACTGGGGGTAAAAACAAAATTAAAATTTTGTTGGGTGCACACCTATGAGTTATGACGCACCTTTTTTTTCCTTTTACCATAAAAAATACGGAAAAAATGGAGGCCCTGACCAAATGAGTGGCAAGCTTTTTTTGCATCGAAATCACCATAAATACGTAAAAATACGTAATTTTTCGCGAAAAAATTGCTATTTTTCAAATTTCAGTTATTTACCTTACAAACCTCCTAGGAAACTTTTTTAAACACGAAAATAAAAACTAGATAAAATAAGCTTTCATTTGCTTTTTTTCTAGAATTTGAACAAGTTGATTCCTTCAAAAATTATGGTGGTTTGAAAATAAGCATTTATAATGAAAATATAAAAAAGCCTCTTTTAAACTTCCGTCATTTATTTCAAGGATACTCAACTCAATTTTTAAAGAAAGAAACTAAAACTAGAGAAAATGAGCTTTTGTCTGCCGTTTTAACATTTAAAAAATGTGATTCCTTCAAAAGTTATGATCGTTTGAAGTTGAGTGTTTTAAGGTGGCTCCGGCGCGATATATATACACACACACACACACACACGCACACGCACACGCACACGCACACATATAGGTAACTTCATGTCAACTGTTGAAGGACAACATTTTAAAATCGCTCAAAATTTTTTTACTAGTTCCAAATTAGCCCCAAAATACAACCCTAGAGTTTTAGAGCAAAATATTCAATCGTTCAAAAGTTAGAATTAATTGAAAAAACCTTCCTTTGGTACTTATCTATCTCTGTGTAAAGTTTCAAGTGATTATATGAACGCGAATAAAAATGGAATTTGAACGAAATTCCCATCATGCATACGCTGCAGCTACTGATTTTCGTTCAAATGCCATTTATTAGTGCGTTTAAATTTTCATTTGAACTTATGACATAATGATAGCTAGTTCCAAGAGGAAGGGCAACTATGTCTTGGTTTTGCGTAATTCATTCTATTTATTTAGTTTCAAGTATTTTTCTACCATGTAATTATGTTATTGACTCAGTCGGTAAAAGTTGAGTGTGACACCCTCTTAAGACCTGCGGTACGTTTGTAGTTTATAATATATTATAGAATGGTATTTAAAAGCTCTATAAAATATACTTGAGGCTTCCTGATAGATTTTATTTTTATTTCTTTAAAAAAAATCATAAATAATACTAGTTTATAGATTACAGAAAAAAATTATACATGCCTTATTTTATACTTTCACCGAAAGTTTTATTAACAATACACAATTTTGTACTTATTGCAAAGATGAGTTTAGAAGAAATAAAGAACTAGATAAATTGTGTTGTTATAAAATTAAAAAAAAAAAGGAAAAAGAGGGAGAAAAATTTGCTTCTCTTTTATAACGCACACCTGCATCAGCCGATGTTACTGCTGATGATTTTTCTTCACTGTATTTGGTACTGACTTCTGTATATACAATTTTTCCCTTATATAAATTTCATAAATTAATTTTAATAAATAAATAAAATCTGTAAAGTAGAAATAAAATGTACCTAAATTTCGTAATTTTATACTATATTTATTACAAACCTAAGTTTTCTAATACTTATCTTTTTCGTCTTAGCATACAAATTTCGATGTTGGTCTTCTTAACGATATTTTTTCGTTCCAATCTGTGACATCAGTGAAATTGAAAGATGTTGATGTTGGTGAAAGACTTGATGAAAACCTAAAAACATTTTAGTTTTTAAATAGACTTAACGACAAACCAGCAAATAAAAAATAAAGAAAACGAAGGTACTCACATAAGTCTATTTGCGCCTCTCGTATGAGTCGTTCTGTATCCACGAAATATTTATTATTCTGTGTAAAAAATTTCACAGGAACTGTTTCGTGTCCGAGAAAGAGGCCCCTCCTCGCCTAATTCCGTGAGATGCAACCATTTTATTCATCCCTCCGTTATAAATAGTTATTAACATGTTATAGATACACGTTTTCGTACAAAAGATCCTTGGAGTCCAAGTATTTTCGTTATTTTATATGAATTCTTTTATAATATACTCTTGTAACATGTTATGTATACGTGTTTATAATTTAATTACAAGTTCGTATTTTCGTCTATTATAAGTAATTAGTTGTTTTTTGCCATTCAATTTCTTATACTGTTGGAAATGGTGATAATTTTTTTGTTTCAACGATTTTTACAAAATGATTTCTCATTAGTTTCACATTTTTAGAGTATCTTACATTTGAGGGATTTTTACCTGAAGCCAAAGTTTCAGCAAATGCTGCAGCATAAACTCCACAGCTATTACCATCAGGTTGTTGAACTAACATTGGCTCGAAAGTAACATCATTCTCTGTAACATTGAAACGGCGACTTATGTAACTTCTTTCAGTTTCTACTATTTGATTGTTTGTATATGCTGGTAAGCTATCGTATACTTTGATTTTCTGCCCATCAAAGAATAGACATCTCCAGTGAAGAATATACTCTCCTCCGATTATTTGAATACTAGGGCAATTAGTTGAATCATAAGTTCTAATATTGGCGTCTATATACAAAACACTGTGAGTTAAGAAACCTAAATTATTCGTTTTTAAAACACGTACAAATGAATCAAGTGAATCGTCGTTCAAATAGTTTTCAACTGGTAAAACATTTTGCCTCAAGGCAAGTAAAGGTAATTCTCTTGAATCCATAAATTTTTGTAATTCTAAAATAGAGCTATCACTTATTAGTGTTGGATCATTGCGATGTGAAATTATAATAACATCATCGTCAACACTAAGAGGTCTCTTTTTCCTATTTGTAAATATTTCTATATCATTCATTTTTCTTTTTTAACCTCGTTTAGATACTTCTGCATTATTCGAATTCGTTTGTATGTTTGCCATACATTTGACAATATTAAAAGTATTTCCTGAAGATGTTAATCCATTTTTCAACATAATAGATTTATGAACAAGTTTTTTAGCTACATTAACTTTCATTTTATTACTTGAGATTGCTTTTAGACATGTTTTAAATGTAGATTTGACGGGATTGCACCTGCTTTTTGATTTTACTACTTTTTTATTTTGATTCATGATAATATTAAAGTTTTTCATTTTTGATTCAACATTTACTGTTGTATTTGTCATGAAAGAATTTTTCGCACTACTTGCTTTACTTTGTTTTGCTTTTATGACATCTAACGTATACTGAGGATTTCTTATTGGCATTTTTCGATTATGACGGCTATCTAAAATTTCAGGTAACATACAATCCATGTAAAATCGTAGTAACTGTTTTTCCATTTTCTCTTTCCAGAATTTGTAGTCAACATCGATTACGATATATTTCCTACTAAGAGGTGTATGAATCACGAATAGACAGTGACTTCTACGTGTAATGTGTAACTATCCTTGAACTTGATAATAGTATGGATGCTTTTTATTTATCATTTCAATATTTTTAGAATGAAAAATTTTCCTTACTGCTGAAACAGTTGTCATTGCTTTTTCTGCAGTAACATTTGCAGCACTATAAGGACACTTTATTTCTAATATCCAGTCGTCGTCAATTATTCCATCAGGTGATGAACCCAAGCATGCGTGAATTTCATCAATAAAAAGTCCGCATGGCGTTATTTCTATATTTCTTTCTTGAATAACTTTTTCTTTTGCAATTTTTTCTTGTTGTAATCCATAAATCACTGCTTTACATTCATCATTAACAGCTGGATATAGAATTTTTTTTATTCGATTTGCGCAACTCACACGAGTACTCCAAGTGCATGCCGTTTCAAAATGTAAAGACGTTAACATAATTTTTCGTAATGCTTTCCAAGTGTGACTTTCATTCTATTTGACTGTTTCTTCTTGAATTTGTAAACGATTTTTTTGATTTTCTTTTAACTTGCCTAGTAGATTTTCACGACGCTTTTTCATTTCGTGATTGGATATATCTGCATCATTGTGATGAGGTCCATAAAACTTACATGAATTTTTCATGTAAAATGAGGGTTTTTTTCGTCTGCCATTCAGTCTTCGTCGTTCTTGTGTTTGTAATAATTTTAACTGTCTTTTTTTCTCAACATCTTCTAGAATGAAAGGTACTCTTTTTTCCATGACTTTAAACAATTCCGATAATGCTGCTTGCGTATTGTACTGCAAAACTTGTGCAGCTACTCTTGTAGAATATTGACTTCTTAAAGAATAATTGGTACGCTTACCATTATTTCCATGACATATCAGTGAGTTTAGGCGTTCCGCTTTATTGTTTGAAACTTTATGCAATAAACTTTCACTATAATCACTCAAAAATTCGGTAGCATTAGTAATTTTTTCAAACAAATCATATTTACTCAGTACTTCAACATTATTAACATCTTCATTATTGCAAGAGTTACCTCGTTCTTTACATCCTTTGTGTTCACCAAAAACATGATATGGGACATTTAAGATATCTTTTCTGCATTCTTCTATTTTAGATTCCCATGATCTTGATTCACTTATTCTTCGATCGATTGCATCTTCAACTTCTTGTCGGATTTTACCAATATTTTTCGTTATAAGTTTCTTTGCTTCACCAAATCCTTTTATTCTAGGTTTTTTTCCTTGCGTTGTAGCTGCTGCACATCTCAGTTTTTTACACAAATTTCTTAGTAAATGAATGGTGCAAAATATTCTCTTAATAACTGTATTATGCTCTCGATATATATTGTTATCAAGTAAGTTTTTATAAACGTCGCTGTCACCGTCAGTCATCATTGTTTCATAAATTAATCCATTCGTTTCTACACTATATTTGAAACCTTCCAAAATAATATCTGCTTCCATTGCTGTTGACGGACAATTAGCGTCCCAGTTCCTATAGCAAGTATGCTTTTTTGGTTTTTTTTTGAGCATTTTCGCCCGTACACAAACGAGACAATACTTGTTGCGCACACCAAAATATAACACTTTTCCACTGTACCATCCAACGATTGCAGCCATACCAGACGCAGAATTGTAGTTCGTTCCATACGATCTTTTACCCCACGAGCCATCTGTCGTTACCTTAGTGAAATGTACGTTTGTAAAAGTAATGTCACCTCTTTCAATAGCAAGTAACTTTTCTTCTTCTGCAGCTTTATCCATTGTAGCAACCGCCGCCTCAGAAAAATGAATCAGCAATGACTGTTCCAAGTCGAAATATGTTTTATCACTAAAACAATGGACGCTCATGCCAGCCAGAAGTTATTTTAATTGCATGTAACCCATACCTGTTACAATCGTTGAAGCCACAGCTGCTGTATTAATATCCATATATTGTAAATCAGTAGTGGGTTCCGACATTATACGACATTCGTAATTACAATCAGAACATTGAAAATGAAATTGTGTTTTCAATCCAAGTCGTTTTTCACTTAGCAAAAACCAGTTTTCAAATACACATTTAGAATTTGGTGTAATATGTTCCTTCATATCTCTGACTCATTACTATTTAAATTACAATTTAAATCTTTTACATTATCAAATAGCGATTCATCTATTTCTTCACATGAAAGGTCATTTTCAGATTTTTTACCCTGCGAATTAATAATAGTATTTTGATGAATCGTATAATCATTATGTTTATGATTTATTTTACGACTTTCTTCGTAGGATTCATTAACATTTAATTTACTACCATTAAACTCCTTATCCTCATGATCTGTTTTGCTCATTCTTGAAAACAAGAAATTTTCTTTTAATTTATTATTTTGTTAATAACATTATCGCTTCTATTAATTATTATTTTTTCATTATGATCGTGTAAATGATTTTTACTCGTCTTATGAGTATAAAAAAGACCATCTTCAATTCGAGACTCATCGCTGATACAAAATGATTTATCAGAAATATTTTTATGCGTCAAAGCACCCTTTTTATATGTAGGAATTGACTTTTGGTAAGAGATATAATCATGAAGATTATGATTTATTTTATCACATTTACCATAAGAGTTTTGGTAAGACGTATAATCATGAAGATTATGATTTATTCTACCACATTTACCATAAAATACGTTATCGTGTAAATCTTCGAATTTGAACAAGTCCCTGATAGTCTCTTCAGTGCATTGTTCATTGTCATATTTGTGACCAGTCTCATTCAAATTTGGATCGCTGCCGATCAAATGTGATTGTTTCTGTCGTCTTGTAAAATATTAAATATAAAGTAAATTATTATTTTATATATATTATCAAATGTTTAATTATGAATAACAAATATAAATGTAGTATACATTCATTTTATTACACACACATACACACACACGTGCACACACGCACGCACACACGCACACACGACGTACACACACACATCATAGAAAGGGGATAGGGATTGCACGGTCAGCGACAGTGCAGAAAGCGAGCGGTGCTGTCATTGGCAAGCTCTCCGTCTTCTCTGGTGTATATGGTGTGCTTGTGTCGCGCGGACTAAACATAATGAGTGTTGGAAGACAAAGACGATTTTGTAAAAGGAAAACTTCTAGTATGGGGATGTGAAGCTTTGTATAGCAATCGATCAATTTTTATTTCTCGTGATCTATGAATAAATGCCGAGATAAATGCAATAAGAAATTATTATATAACACGATGAGCTCATAGTATTATTTAGAGCAAGCTTGCTCGCTGTTGTGTACACGAAAAAAAATCCAAAGCACGAGTACCCCGAACCTCCGTATGCGGCGTCACATCATAATCGGGAGAGCGACACTCCTGATTTCGGGTGACAAACTAGCCCTGGCGTTGTCTCGTACGAACAAAACACTCCTCTCCCATCTATCTTGGTGCGCTGTTACTCGAACTCGGGCGATTTTGTTACCCGATGGGGGTAGACGCGTTCACTTCAGAGGGAGACATCTTTTTCGATCGAATTCGGCAAACCCGTGCTTCAGATTTTTTTCCGTGTACGACGCAACAGCACGCTTGCGCGCAAGGATCGCGCTCTGTTGTTTTACTCGAGCACGCCTTCCGTACCTGACTGTATGATCCCTTTTCCATGGCACGCACGCATGCACACACACGCACACGCACGGACGCACGGACGCACGCACGCACGCACATTATCTCGATAAAGGATTCAGATGTATCGCACTGCCTATTAGAGCGTCTGACTCACACAGATAAATACAGCGATCAGTCAGAGTATTTGGTCAATGTTCGAAAAAATAAAACGTTTAAAAAAACGCGTGAAAACAATTTCTCACATGAAGATCACACATAATATCTTACGCAAAATTCACGCGATTTCTCACATGAAAATGAAGGACTTGCTCTCGTGATTTTTACATAAGATATCATAAAATATAAATTAAAAAAAATTGTTGATAATAAAATGTTCAAAATTAGTTTGCAGTAGACGAGGTCGCCATAATAGGTGTTTCATCCGGATGATAACACCTATCGTGGCAAACTCGTTTACTTGCAATTATTTTTTAACCTTATTTTTTGGATTTCGATTGTAACTTATCTTACGTGAATATCACGGGATCACTTACATGTAAATCACGTGAGAATATTGTCGAAAACCACACGTGATTTTCACCTAACTTCAGGCATGAAAACTTAAACGAGTATACTCACATGATAACCCCCGAGATTTTTTTTTTAACCGTTGAAATATGTTTTATTGAAATGTAGTAGCCTTAAGGTAAGGTTATAGATAAGAAGGGGTAGGCTTTAATATACGTATGTACAAATGTGTATTATATAAAAAATAATAGGTGTAGCTTATTTATAAACTTTTTATTTCTGGACACTGACATAAGTCCGTGAAATCGTATTTTACGAATTAAAAACTGTTTGTAAAATCAAATTTTATACGGCTATGATAAAATATTTTATTTGAAACATACTTTATCAACATATAATAATGAAGCCGAAAATACAACCTTCGCGATCGGGCACCGGGAGCGAAAGTGGTACTTTCGGCCCGTTAGGCAAAAAATACATGTTTTAGCGAACTTTCGGCCGGGGTATGATGATAATTTGTTTACAATCGTTTGTTCACATGTTATAACGTAGAAAACGATATCATTAAAAAGTATGGATCTTAAAGTAAGAACGAAAATTTGTTTCAACGAAATTCCAACATTGCAAAAGTAAATATCGCCCAATAAAAAAATTAAATAAACTATGAAAATCTTTTTATTTTGTCTTAAATTAGCATCGCCTGCATTTCTTGATGCAACAGCTGGAGCAACAAATTCGAGAATAGCGTAACAAATTAGCAACAAATTAGCAATAAATTAAGGTATAGTTCATATTGCGGCCCTCTATAGTGCCCGTACCTGATTAATAAACATGAATTACATTTTCATCGACTAAAAAATCTCTAGGGAATGTATTTCAATAAGGTATATGTTACTAAGGGAGGAGATATTTGGACACTTTTTTCTAATTATTGTAATTCAAAGTAGCATTCTTTTAGTTGGTAGATGACCCCACACTGCGAGTGCAAGAGAGAGAACACGCGTAAGCGAAGGAAACAGCGAGAATGCGGGGTTAAGTTATACTGACCGCTAAAAAGTTCTCGTCTCGCCCAGCGTGTAAAAAAACACGCGTGGCAGGCAAGAGATTCGACTCTCTCTTGCGACTAGATTTGACTTTCGCTTCCGAACACGAGTACCCAACTACCTTAAGCTAATGTATCTCGATAACGGCTAAAGCAACAAAATCGGGGTTTGCGGGAAAAATGAGCGATAAATTAGCGACAAAATGTGCAATTATGAATTAATTGATTTTTTATTTTTATCATTTTTGCTTATATGATCGTGACCTAAGGTCGTTTTTCTGGGACATTGGATCTACGGCATCTTTGAGCAACAAATTAGCGATTAAATCTGGACCAAAGCCCGTGTCGCTATCGTCACTTGTGGAGAAAATACAACCGTGGCTTTTCCAGCTTCAAAATGGAGCTACAGCTGCGAATTTTTTTTTTCGAGAACAACTTTAGCAACATAATCGGGATTTGCGGAAAAAGTGAACGATAAATTAGCGACAAAATGTGCAATTATGAGTTGATTGATTTTTTTGATTTTTATAATTTTTGCTTATATGCGCGTGGTCCGAGGTCGTTTTTTTGGGACAGCAGTCAACTTTTGGGACATGGAATCTACGGCGTCTTTGAACGACAAATTAGCGACAAAATCGAGGCCACACTCGGTGTCGCTATCATCAATTGGAACGGCTGGAGCGTCAAAATCGGGGTTTGTGTAACAAGTTAGCGACAAATTAGCGACAAAATAAGGAATTATTTTCAGCCGGCCCTTATTTCCAGCTTAATAGACATATTTCTTGAGGTAGCATGGCTTGGATATCTCAGAAATGGCTGAAGCAACAAAATCGGGATTAGCATAACAAATTAGCAACAAATTAGCAACAAATTAGCAACAAAATATCCCATAATAGTTTTTTAAATTATTCAAGATTTAAAAAAATTACGTAAGTACGGTTTTTTACGGTTAAAAAATTACGTAAGTACGGTTTTTTAAATTATTCAAGATTTTAAAAAATTACGTAAGTACGGTGATGGCTGGGTACCGCCATTAGGCGCCATTTTGATTTTGAAGATTTGGGACCTAGCCTATCGTGAAGCAACAAATTAGCAACATATTAGCCACCTGTCTCTTCAAAAAATATTTTGTCGTTCAAAAGTTATACCTGTGGCCGTGCCAGCTTAAGTCTTAAATCAGATCAAAAATAAAAAATATTTTCATAGTTTATTGAATTTTTTTATTGGATTTACGTTTGCAATGTTGAAATTTCGTTGAAAAATTTTTTTTTTGTTACTTTAAGATCCATATTTTTATATGATATCATTTTTTACATTATACCATGTGAACAAAGGATTGTAAATAAATTTTATTAATTTGATCAATTATCGATCCCAAGCCACCTTAAAGATACAATGTTACAAAAAATATTTTCAAACTAAGGGTTCTCTAATAAAATTTTAAATATTGTAAACCGGATGCAATAATAGTGCAGTCGAAAAATGAAAAAATATGTCAAACTATTTTAAAATAGTAATAAAATCCTTAAATTTCATAAAATGATCGATGATATGGGCATAATAGGCCAATTCGAGTTTAGATGAATTAAGTCATTTACATAAATCTGAAAAAGGGATAAAAAATTTAGTGCGTTTCCCTGCGGATGCAATCAAGACAAATAAGTGATCGACATATGTGTAGAAATATTCTGTAGATATTAGTGATGATAGAGAAGAATTCATGCGGTGCAATAATCATACGTGGATAATTTTATTAGACTTCATATAAATAGTATTATAATTAGTCACGCTTTATATTATTTTAAATTAATTTATTGTTGAAATAATTTTAAAAAAATACCTTAATAACATTTAAATAATTGATTAAGAAATAGAGAATGCATTTTTTAAAAATGGGTAAATGAAAATTTGTGAAGTATCGACGTAGCACAAAGATCCCTACCTTACCGGCGCGATTTTTTTTCATATCCTATCTTTAAAAAATTATGGATTTGTTATGATATCAATTTATTCGTGATTTGGTTGGTGGGAGTAATGTGTTGCTAGGCTAGAAAAACAAAATACGGCTCGCGAAGCGCGCTTAGAGATGACTAGTTTAAAGTAAAATTGTAGAAAAAAGTATTCTTTTATGTTAAGAATTCTTTAATTATTCTTATTTCAAAACAACAGAAATTGGGTACTATCATTGAGATCAAGCGCATCATTCTGTATATTTACGAACACGTTCTATATCACTTGTGTGATTTCAGTGAAATAGGCTACTGTAACAGACAGCACGCACTCAGAGACCTCTGAGATAAGTCCCGCGAAATTCGGTTTTTCCGCGAAAAACAATGTACCGTTAAGTATAACATCATCGTGCAACTGCATGAAAATCCAGAATTTCCGCTCAAATTTTGACTAGAACTGGCGATCATGTCTAATAATGCAGATAATATAACATAAAAATATAACGATAAAAGTTATAGTAATTTTTCCCGGAAATATGTTTTATGTGTACACAAAAACAAGCGCTTTTCTGCTAAAGATATTGTTTTTCAATTTCTATCACATTACTACTATATACATTAAAAGATGATATAAATGATTCGGATGATACAGAAACTTTTGTGTAAATAAGAAAGTGTTACATACTTTTTTCTCCAAGAATTCCGAGAAGACTTTTTCTTGGACAGATGTTGCTTATGCCTTTTAGGTCCCTTAACAGATAGTCCCATGAATGGTTATCCATAAAATTGTTAAAAATATTTATACTTGCTGATTTATCACGTCAATATGATAAAGTTTTTGTGCAATTAAACAGCAAAGAGTTGTTACTCCCAATTGCTACTGACGGCCCCTGCACATTACATGCCGTTTGCCGTTATGAGCTTATTTTTAGTATTCTCTCATTGGTTGGAAATGAGCTCAGCGGACGCGCACGCCTACGACGACCAATGAGAGAAGCGAGCGCGTGTGCTTGTGCCGACCGCCGCTGACCGCAGCCAAACGCGAGCAAACGAGCTTATGTGCCTAGGGCCTTATGCGGTAACGATCAACCAATCAGCGCCGCGGGGAAGTCTACGGGTACTAACCATAAGTTCATAACGGCATACGGCATGTAATGTGCAGGGGCCGTCAGTAGCAATCGGGAGTAATAACTCTTTGCTGTTTAATTGCACAAAAACTTTATCATATTGACGTGATAAATCAGCAAGTATAAATATTTTTAACAATTTTATGGATAACCATTCATGGGGCTATCTGTTACATATATATATATATATATATATATATATATATATATATATATATATATATATATATATATATACATATAAAGTTATAAAGGGAATTATAATAAAGAGTTTTATAAATAAAGTTATAAAAGGTATTATAATTAATATCATGAATTTTGTTAATTATAAAATAATTAACTAAATTATTACATATGCTTTGTCTAACGCATATATAAGAATTTTGTTAATTACTTTATAATTAATGCACAAGCAAACTTTTATAAGTTCATTTACTTATTTATAAAAATAAATAAATTAAAGTAATAAAAAGGCAATATTTATTTTACTAGAAATGAAATTGTTAACAATTTTAACATACACTATGTTTAATTATACACTGAGAAAAAAATTTCTTTGAATCAAAGAAAATTTCTTTGCGGGCAATCCATGAAATATTTCTTTGAATCAAGACAATATTACTTTCATTGAAAGATTATTTTCTCACCTTTTTAGTTTTTTGTTTATCCTTTTTTTCCGTCTTTTGTTTATCCTTTTTTTCCGTCTTTTTGCGGTTTATTTCATTACCTCTATTTCTCGACATTTTTTTTTAGATATGAGGACAATTGAAAGAAGAAGAACCTGTGCACATCAATGCACATGTGCGTGCGTGCGCGGTGCGCTGGGGTCGGATTCTGTAAATTTCTGGGATCCGGGACACACAAAATCCGAGAACAACTTTGTCTCGGGAAATGCGAAATCGAGACAAAATTGTTCTCAGATTTTGCTTGCCTCGGGTCCAAGACATTTACAGAATCCGGCCCCTGGCCGCTGCTCCAGGTTCTATTTCCGTCGTCGCACTCAACTTCACGTCAGATGGTGCTTCCATAGACACGTGATGTGAGCGATCTTACATCACTGCGCTTGCGCAGTAGTGTGTGCACGAGTGGTGGCGTATCGGCATACTATTTTGTTTTTGCGGTTATGAATACCATTTTTCAATATGATTTACTTTTAATTAGTTTATGACGAAATAATTAGATACATTTATTAAGCAAAAAATCAAATATTTTTATTCTATTTTAATTATTTAGTAGTTCTATAAGTATTTGAGTTTCAAAATTCAAATATAGCACATTTTCAATTTAAAAAATTCCAATATTCGCGCTTTTTTCAAATAACCAATCACATCGAGTCTTTAAATGAGCCACTACTTCTGGCCATCATTTTTTAAAGAGAGGAATAAATATGATGTTATAAACCCTCTCCTCCCGTGTTTGTAAAACATTAAAAACCGACAATTTCGAACAATTACCACACCGAAACCTCAAACTACCCAACTATACCATCCATTTCTCACGCCTTTATCAACATCTCCTTCCTCCTCCTGCTGCTTCTTCTCTCCCGAAATCCCTCGCGACTCGCTTCAGATAAGACCACACACACTTAAAGCCTCTGCGGCGCGCTGCTCCGGCGGACTTATCGCGCTGCACAGCTGATCGTGGAATCGCGTGCGTAAAGACCCCCCGTGTGTATATTTTATTATTATACCCGTGGTCCCGAAATTCGCGTACTTAGTTTGACCCCGATTATTCCGCTAAACGATCGGCCTGCGCTTAGCGTCTTAATAATCGGGAGCCGATTCGGCATTTGCCGATGAATGTGCAAAGAGTGATTAGGTACAGAGTATACGGAGGAGGCTTTGCAGCAACCTACTCAGAAGTTCAAATTTTAAGAGAGAGCAGCAGAATGTCTAGCAGGGTAATTATTGTAATTTCATTGCATACAATAATTTAATATTTAATTATTATTTTATTAATATTTTTCTTTGTAGACGTCTAATATATCTACAAGGAGCCAAAGCAAAAAAGCTGATAATGATCATGATGCTCAAGGGTCAAAAACAGATTTCTCCAAAGAGCAAAAGGAGAAGATCAAGATTTTGGAAGCGGTAAGTATATACATAACAGTTTTCGTATCAAGGACGTAAAGTCACACTTTATGCCTTGATAGAAAATATTTGTACCACTCTAACCTCTAAATCACAACTTTGGTATGATTTTCGGCGCTCGTGGTATAAAATATTTTTTTTATCTTCAGAGATTAAATCAAATAAAGTCAAGTAACAGATCGTTGGACGGCAAAATAACAGATGTCAACGAAAAGATTAGGATCTTGGAAAAATCATTGAAAGAAGTAAGTTCATGTCACAGAAAAAAATTCTCCTATCTTAAAAAAATGATGGATTTGTTGTGATATCATTTTATTCGCGATTTGATTGGTGTGTATATAAGAAAATAATGATGAAAATTTTATTTACAGGAAAGAAATAAAATACAAATTTGCGTGGATTGCGAGATTCGCGCCAGAGAGACCCTAAAAAGGCAAAATAATGATCAGAGCACGGGCCGAGGGTTTTATAGAGGCCAAAGAAGTTTTAGGTCATATGGTCAAAGAAGTTTTAGACCATATGGACATAATTTTTATTATTAATGGAACCTGCTATCTATGTAAAATTAATGTAATTAAGAGGGTGCCATAGCCGTATCATTACCGGCTGAGCAATTGGCACAGTTTCAAGCTTATTAAAAATAAAATATGTAATATCACAAAAAATCAAGAGAAAACACTTTGCCGCGGTTTTGAACGTTCTAACTCCCAGTAAAAGTTTGAAGTCGAAATATCAAGTGGTTTTTGCAAAAACTTTGAACGAAACCGAATTTAGTTTTGTTCAAAGTTTTTGCAAAAACCACTTGATATTTCGACTTTAAATTTTTACTGGGAGTTAGAACGTTCAAAACCGCGGCGAAGTGTTTTCTCTTGATTTTTTGTGATATTACGTATTTTATTTTTAATAAGCTTGAAACTGTGCCAATTGCTCAGCCGGTAATGATACGACTATGGTACCCCATTAATATTAATAATGTAAAATTAATGTAATTTCTTAATAAAAAAAACATTATTTAATTTCATTTATTTTTCCAATCCATACAGTGTTATTGTGATGACAGATTTCATCCATCACTTTTTTTACGTTGGCAACATGGCGTGCGCACGTCTTCTAATATCTGCCACGTTCATTACATCATGACCAGGAGTACCGGGACACCACTTGCGAGTTTACGACGGTCCTATTCCATTAGGTGAATATAACTGTATATAGCTTAGCTTAGCATACATCATAACAAAAAACACAGTGTTATTTTTACCGGGCGAAAAAAAAGTCGTTTATTAACGTTAACGAAGTTAAAAATAACTAAAATTATGAAATAATTAATGTTAAATGTGTAGATAATAAATTTTATTTACAATGACGACATTTGAGACTTTGCGAAAACATTATAGTGTAAGTAAAGATTTTACCCAAGATTTTTTAGGTTAGACTGTTTCAAGTAAACTAGTATAAAGTTTTATGATTGGTTAAATAAATGATATAATTTAATAATATTAACTCTGTTACAGAAACACTTACAACAGTCTTTAACAATATCAGATCCTGGAGTATTTGTGAAGAAATGTGTAGATCAGTGTCCCAATGATAAAGACAGAAGGCCTGTGGTCGATCAAGCTCTTAGAGACACTTAGTTATAATATTATCTAATAATGCAACAAATAATATACCCACACTGGAAACATATCAAATTTTGTATTGAACTTTGTCGTAAGGACTTAGCAACTACTAGTATACCTGTCATGTTACTCAGTGATATGTTTGATGCAATGATGTTAGATCATTGCGAAGAATTGTTTACTTATGTAGAAAACAATGTCAGCATTTGGAAAGAAGATTTATTTTTTGGCAGTTGTAAAAATAATTTGCTCAGAATGTATAATGATCTCCTGAGATGGCTTTCTCGTTCCCAACAAACTGTAAATTGCGGAAGAATTTTGCTATTCTTGGCAAAATTCTTTCCATTTTGTGAAAGATCTGGTCTTAATATTATAAGCGAATTCAACATAGAAAATGTTACTGAATTTGGATTAAAAAAAATCAGAAGAAGAAGTTATGTAGCAAATGGAAGTTGAGGAAGAAAAAGTTGACAGTAAGGTTGACTGTAATTTGTGAAGAAATGTGTAGATCAGTGTGCCAATGATAAAGACAGAAGACCTGCGGTCGATTAAGCTCTTAGAGACACTTAGTTATAATATTATCTAATAATGCAACAAATAATATACCCACACTGGAAACATATCAAATTTTGTATTGAACTTTGTCGTAAGGACTTAGCAACTACTAGTATACCTGTCATGTTACTCAGTGATATGTTTGATGCAATGATGTTAGATCATTGCGAAGAATTGTTTACTTATGTAGAAAACAATGTCAGCATTTGGAAAGAAGATTTATTTTTTGGCAGTTGTAAAAATAATTTGCTCAGAATGTGTAATGATCTCCTGAGATGACTTCCTCGTTCCCAACAAACTGTAAATTGCGGAAGAATTTTGCTATTCTTGCCAAAATTCTTTCCATTTTGTGAAAGATCTGGTCTTAATATTATAAGCGAATTCAACATAGAAAATGTTACTGAATTTGGATTAAAAAAATCAGAAGAAGAAGTTACGTAGCAAATGGAACTTGAGAAAGAAAAAGTTGACAGTAAGGTGTCTATAGATTATAATTTATACAGGAAATTTTGGGCTTTACAAGATTTCTTCAGAAATCCAAATCAGTGTTATAATAAAATGCATTGGAAAGTTTTCTCAACTGTAAGTTGTAATTTTTTAGGAGACCTACAAAAAAATCTCTTGTTTAAAAAAAATAATCATATTTAATTTATCTTTTGATTACAGCATGCTTCTAATGTTTTATCAGCATTTTCTTCCTTCAAATTAGAAGAGACCAGTCAAAAATTGAGATATCAATAAAAGGACGTCTAAAAGAGACTAATGCGAAATTATTATAACTGCAACTATTGACACAAACTTTAGACGATTTATTTTACTCCAGTTTTTAATTTTATTTCAATATTTAAACAGCACTGAGAAGTTGAAATCGTAAGTCATTTATACTCTACTTTTTAACAGGAAGCCTGATATTGATTGAAACTTCTGCCATAGAGGTCTCGATGTTTTATTTTAAAAATATATTATTTATCGCTTCTTAAGTTTTGAGAGTTCATGCACAGTGACAATCTAATGAGTTAACAAATCCAGGCCAAATTACTTAGAAATTCATTAGAAAACAAAGGCAAAATTTAAAAAAGTGGAAGACCATATTTTGGAGTTAATTATTATGACACCTTGTTTTTCGAATTTTGTCTTTGTTGTTCCATAAATTTGTCTAAAAATAAGCATAAACTTAGTCGTTTATCTTTGCACCAACTCTTAAAAACTGTCAATAATAATATGTTTTTAATATAAAATATTAAGATTAATATGGCAGAAATTTCTGTTGCTATAAAGTAATCTTTAATGGACATATATTAGAATATAAAGTATATTTTGATTATTTTCATTATAGGGAAACACATGAATTAAATACAGATCAAATAGAATGGGCTAATTCAACGGCAGAACAAGTTTATTTGTTACTTACCGAAACTTCACCTGATGGAGCTATTTTTGCAGAATCAGTAAAGCATATTCTAAAATGAGAAGAATATTGAAATGCATGGAAAAATGAAGGATGCCCTGCTTTTAAAAGACCACTGGCAGAGCTGGCTACAGAAGCAGATGAAGCAAGAAAACCAAAGAGACCAAGGTGAAGAATTGGTGATATGATTAAAGATACACAATCAGTTGGGAAATTTTATATGGGAAAGTAAGTACTTATAAATTTGCAAACCACTTGATAAATAGACCTAATCTTCCTTTTCCTATTTTAGTCCTGAATTACAAAGTTGTGGAATTTATGTCTCAATAATCTGGAATCCTGTAAATCTAAAGAACAAGATTTCCTACCATCATTAGAAACATATTTTGAAGAAGATATTGTACAGCTAGATCCAGCTGCTGGTGTAGAAGAAGAATATAAGTAAGTTTTGATTTATTTAATGCGTTGACTGATTATCATACCAAATGTAAAATATTCAAATTGTACAATGTTATCTAATTAACAGAAAAGTCAATGACGGCAATTTTGGATGGAGAGCTCTTAGATTGTTAGCCAGAAGAAGTCCACACTTCTTTGTTCATGGAAACTATTCTATTAATAAATAATAACCCAGCTTACGTGTGCTCGATTTAGGGGATGATAACTTCTGCCTTCACCTGCATTGGGAGATTGCTTCAGTTGCTGCTTGATGTGAACTTTGCATCAGCATCGCGTTCAGACTGCTGTGGATCTAACTTGTCAAGGGAGTATTCCAAAGGTAGAGATTTTGGGGTAAGATCGTTTCAATTATATTTTATATCTTTAACATTTGCTAATTATAAAATGTAAGGTTGTAATAAATATGACACCATTAATTACATGGTATTGGCTAGCCGTAATCTTGGTTAGTTTTTCAATTTAAAGTGCCTTGTTGCTTTTGCCACTAGTTAGATCTATTGTGTATTTTGAATTTCAACCTTAATGTAGTATTTGAATCTTGCCCTCAGTTATCGCTATTTGCAAAACATTTTAGTACAACTAAGCCTATTATAGTACTTGTGTCACCTGTCAGCACTTATCATTTCTTTTATCAAGGCACAAGGGCTTTCCACGTTTTTGGGTACCCGCTCTTAAATTTAATTAATTATTATCACAATTGCTCATTACTTTATTGTAATTTCAGGATATGCAACGTCAAGGAATTCTTAAGGTCCTGTGATAACACCAGTGTATCTGAGATGTGGTAGGGCTACCTGATCCAGCTTGTGGTGCAAGAAACCTAATTTACCACTACATGCCATACTAATGTAGTCAACAGGACACAACGGACTTTGAATAAAGTCAAATAGTTTTATTTTATATTAAAATCAACTCATTTATTTCTCCCCCAGAAACTCATTCTCAAACAGCAGTATTTTGATTAAATTATTTTTAATTTTCACTGACCAGGAGAGGCTCAGGGTTCCGGAACCCCAATTTTCTTTGAAACTGGCAGAGGTTGTAGGTAATACTTCACCAGGTAAGGAATACAGAAGACACTTGATTACTAATTTTGAAGGCATCAATTCTTAAACATGAAATTCAAGTAAAGGATTTTATTTCGCTATGTACATTCAAATCTTCTGTTACACTTACTGTTATTATTATTATTACTAACAATTAGTAATCGTCGGTTGACGAGAAAAAGCTAGTCTCGCATTTTTAGTTATTTTAAAACAATTTTTATTTTTTCTTAACCATTTTTATTGCATTTTATTCCAGAAGTTAAGGAGCAAAATTTATAAATGATGGTATAATAAATTAAAAAATATCGATAAGTATGTAGAGGGATTACAATTACTTTGACGGTAGCCTCTTTTAGAAGTTTCCTAATATCGACTTTTTATTAACGAAAAGTAAATCTACTTTTAGAACGTTGTGCTTGAATGATTATTTATATGATTATTTTATTATGGAGATGATTCAATAAAAATGAAAGTGTTGTAATAAGAAATATTTTAAATTTATTATTAAAATTGAAAAGTTATATAATAAAAACTTTTGTTTAATTAATGCGCTGTAACATATAATTTTATTAAAATCAAGTTTGCGTCAATTTAAAAATACTGTTGCATGAAAAAAACCCTAGGTACTTTTCGTTTCTTGTTTACACACAAAATGTCTGCATCGCCCTCTCGCGGGCACTAAATACATTAAAAATCAATATTTCAAATGGTAAAGAAGTTCCTTTATCTACTTCTTGACAGTTCGTTTTGTATTTCCAAGTTTTCTCTGAGATTATTAACTTTTATAATATAAAATAATTACGATAATATTCCCCAACATTTTATCTAGGGGGGACAACTATCTCTTTCCGTGAAAAGTGTTGCTGAATTTTTTAATTAGTCAAATGGAGCAGTCACCTCATCTACCCCATAAGACTTACACATAGCGCAACGTAGTTCCAAGTTTTTGAGAAAACAAAAAGCTTTCAAGATGGGAGAAACATCTCGTTATATTCATCAATAAAAATTGAATGGGGGACAAGTCTTTTTTTTAGTCGAAATTTTTAGGATATTTAATGAGAAGCCAAAAATGAAGTGTTTTGAGGTTATGGTAAAACAGATTCCTACTGCCGATATCCGACGTCCTCTTAACGATTAAGTGATACACCTTAACAGTTAAAGCGCGACTCGTGTATTTCAAATTTTCTACAATTTCAAATATGTGGCTTCTTAACTAGTAAGGATTATTGTTCAATTCAACTCAATATCCAATGAGCGGCTCGTTAATAGTTTATGCCGTGCATTTAATGTTAAGCATCCTTTTTCTCTGTAGCAGCACGTTGAGAGAAAATAAGGGAAACGGATATGCACAACACAGTTTTTATAACTGTGAATAAATGTGTCATTTAACATACTGAAGTTATAAAGTAAATACAACACTACGCGTAACACGGTAAAAAAGCTACTTCAAACATGGGTGAGGTATTAATACGCGTTATCGTATCGATGACTTTAGCACTCTGTACTTCAACTCTCTTTAATAACTTATCCCCATCGGAGATAATTCATTTTCTCCCCTTGCTGCATAATGTAGACTATATTAATCATCAAAATAACTTTTACAAAAAAAGAATTTATTAAAAAAAAAAAAGAAATAAATGACAACAAAGCTTAATTTAAAATAAAAGTTTCTTACTTTGTACACGCGACTTCTCAGGCTCTTCATTCTCAGGCTCTTCAGTACTCCCATTATCAAAATGTACCTTAGTAGATGAGACGATTTTCTTTGGCTGATTTGAAGATCTATCTTTCAATTTCCTCTGATCCTCTGCAAAAAATGTTTAAAGCGTGTTCAAAATAACGGCTTGATAAATAATGAAAAGAAGAAGTGCATGCAAAGAAAAAGGATTCTTAACATTGAAAGAATATTTTACTCGCTATAAAATTATAATCGTATTTATGGCAAAGTGTATAATAATTTTTAATAATTAAGAAAGATTCTTAACAATTATCTTCCACGCGAATTTCATACAGTATTTTAGAGTAAGGAAGCCTAGAAATCTCATAAAAGTACAATTTTGAGATTATGCTGCTGTAAAAAACAAATTGTTTTTACAGCGCTTTGCAACATCCAGTGCGCCACATTATCATACACACTCATTCTCAGTGCTGGTATGACTAATACAGGAATTTTTTTCCGTGCACTTATTTACAACGGATCTTATTGTCAAACGCTTTGTGATATCACCATTTTTGAGAGGACATTCATGAGTTAAGATTTTGTTCAACTTGGTTATTAGTATTCTTAAATGTTCAATATGGAGAAAAGTCTAGTAATAATTTATTTTCACCAAGAGCATAAAATAGGTCTAAGCACTAAGTGTGGAGTTGTCACCCGAGGGCTGCAAACATGTAGGCGTCTATGACTAAAATTATTCCCTCGTGTCAACATATAATTTTTCAACTTACCCATTATTAAGTTTATTATACTTATATGCCGCCGAAACGAAAAAAGAGTAACATATTTTCTTTATAATTTCATTCTTATAAACTTTTCTCTCAACTTGGTGAATAATCAATTTTACTTCTTTGAGTCATTGTATGCTGAACAAATTATATGTTAGTAAGTACATTCAAATTGTTCACTGCAAATCAAACAAATGAAAGTTGTGAAATCAATTATCGATAGTCAAGTAATGAAACAACTCTCGGAAACAACTGTGTGACTGTTCTCAGAAATGTATTAAAATTTGTTCATCCTTCTATACAAATTAGACACAAGAAAGAACTGAAATCAATTTATTGTAGTCAAGTACCTATAAGTTAACTTGACTGAATAATACAACTTTTCGTACCTACTCAAAAATATTCAGTCAGCGGGCATAAAGTACTACTTAACGCCCAAGAGGCGTAATAGCTTCCATACTCCTACAAAACTTTATAGAACCTACGCACTTTACGCCCGTGTGGGTGAAAATTATTTTAATTATATAACTATTATGCCTTCCTTTTATTTCTAAAATTCATAAGAATTTTATCATATATTTATGAAAAGTCAAAGCCTATATAAAAAAATTACATAGTTACCACCACATCCCCATTTTTCATTATTCTTTCTCAATTTTGAAATTTCTATAATATCTTGGGAAGACAATAGAAGTCTATAGAGCTGCTCTAGCAGTGGTGGACCTCCAATCTCCCATACATACTTGGTGGGCCCGAAGGTTTGCAGTTTAAGGTGTAGACATGGTCATTTTCATATAAATATTCATATGTTTAAAGACCAGATAAAATGTATAAATGGGTTGCTTCTACATATTAAATACTGATCCGTATTGAATCTATTACTCTGTTTTTAAATAGAAAGTACAAACCCGCATGAGAATATCATATGAGATCTCATATGAGAATATCGGACATCAGATCTCATATGAGATCTCATATGATATTTACACACGGGAAAAGGATAAAAAATAGGTGGCTTACAAAATGGTTAATAAAATCTAAAGCACTTTTGAGTAGACTATAAATGTATATGCATTTTTTATCTCATTCCCGCTTAAAAAAGACGGACACAAGGAAAAATATTTTGGGTAATGAAAGTAAAAGCGGTATCAATTAAAAACTAGAGCCAATGTAATTATTTATAGTGGGCTTATAGATATAAACATTGTTAATGAATTTATGCAAAAATTTAGTATTCTACATTTACAAAGCCCACCGGTAAACTGCAAACCTTCGGGCCCGCCAAGTATGTATGGGAGATTGGAGGTCCACCACTGCTAGAGCAGCTCTATAGACTTCTATTGTCTTCCCAAGATATTATAGAAATTTCAAAATTGAGAAAGAATAATGAAAAATGGGGATGTGGTGGTAACTATGTAATTTTTTTATATAGGCTTTGACTTTTCATAAATATATGATAAAATTCTTATGAATTTTAGAAATAAAAGGAAGGCATAATAGTTATATAATTAAAATAATTTTCGCCCACACGGGCGTAAAGTGCGTAGGTTCTATAAAGTTTTGTAGGTGTATGTAAGCTATTGCGCTTGTTAGGCGTTAAGTAGTACTTTATGCCCGCTGGCTGAATATTTTTGAAGTTACAACGTGGGCGTAAAATGTAATTTTACACGCAAGGTACTAAAAGTTCTATTATGTCCGTCAAGTTAACCTATGGTTACTTGACTACAATAAATTGATTTCAGTACTTCCTTGTGTTTAATTTGTATAGAAGAATGAACAGAATTTGAATACATTTCTGAGAACAGTCATACAGTTGTTTCGGAGAGTTGTCTGCATTACTTGACTATCGGTAATTGATTTCACAACTTTCGTTTGTTTGATTTACAATGAACAATTTGAATGTACTTACATATTATACAATTGAAATAATTTTTGCCCACACGGGTGTAAAGTGCGTCTATAAAGTTTTGTAGGAGTATGGGAGCTATTACGCCTCTTGGGCGTTAAGTAGTACTTTATGCCCGCTGACTGAATATTTTTGAGTAGGTACGAAAAGTTGTATTATTCAGTCAAGTTAACTTATAGGTACTTGACTACAATAAATTGATTTCAGTTCTTTCTTGTGTCTAATTTGTATAGAAGGATGAACAAATTTTAATACATTTCTGAGAACAGTCACACAGTTGTTTCCGAGAGTTGTTTCATTACTTGACTATCGATAATTGATTTCACAACTTTCATTTGTTTGATTTGCAGTGAACAATTTGAATGTACTTACTAACATATAATTTGTTCACCATACAATGACTCAAAGAAGTAAAAGACTTTTTCACTAGTATTTATTTGATTTCTTTTAAAAAATCATAAATATTATTATTTTTTAGATTATACAGAAAAAACATCTATACTTGCCTTATTTTATACTTTCGTAGAAAGTTTTATATTAACAATATTATTATTGGTACAGTCATGAAAAAAATTATTACCATTTGCAGAGAGTGCTTATTGAATAGATGAGATTCGAAGAAATAAAAGGTCTGTACAAAAATTGTGTTGTTAAATTTCTCATTAAATTTTTTGGTACAGAGTTTGGCGGATATTGATAGATAGGGAGAGAGGAAGAGAGAGAGAGGACGGGAGGAGAAATAGATGGCGAGAGAGGGCGGGGGAAGAGAGGGAGGGAGAGTAAATTATAAAGAAAAAATTTCTATACTTGCCTTATTTTATACTTTCGTAGAAAGTTTTATATTAACAATATTATTATTTGTACAGTCATGAAGAAAATTATTACCATTTGTAGAGTTTTATACTTTCGTAGAAAGTTTTATATTATTATTTGTACAGTCATGAAAAAAATTATTACCATTTGTAGAGTTTTATACTTTCGTAGAAAGTTTTATATTAACAATATTATTATTTGTACAGTCATGAAAAAAATTATTACCATTTGTAGAGAGTGCTTATTGAATAGATGAGACTAGAAGAATTAAAAGGACTAGAAAAATTGTTGTTAGAACGTACTTCAAAAATTAGCTTTTAATAAACGGGTTGATTGTTTTTAAAAAATATTTAAGCTCTCATTAAAGTTTTTGGTACTCAGTTTGACAGATGTTGAGAGAGAGAGGGAGAGAGAAGGGAGGGAAAGAGAGAGAGGGAGAGAGAGACAGGGGAGAAAGAGAGGGAGGGAGAGAGAGAAAGTGAGGGAGAGAGGGGGAGGGAGAGAGAGACTAATACTTGCCTTAGTTTAAACTTTTGTAAAATGTTTTTTTAGATAGATTTCACAATTTTTGAAGAGAAAATAATAATTACATAGTGTGATAACGTTACGATAGTTTATTGTAGTATATTTTTAATATCATTATTAAATGGTAGTATTTACTTGTACAGTCATGAAAAAAATTATTACCATTTGTACAGAGTGCTTATTGAATAGATGAGACTAGAAAAATTAAAAGGACTAGACAAATTGTTGTTAGAACGTACTTAAAAAATTAGCTTTTAAAAAATGTGTTGATTGTTTTAAAAAAATATTTAAGCTCTCATTAAAGTTTTTGGTACTCAATTTAACAGATGTTGAGAGAGGGAGAGAGGGAGAGAGAGGGAGGGAGAAAGGTGGGGAGAGAGAGGGGAGGGAGAGAGAGTCTCATATACAGCTATTTTTGACAAATATTCAGCTTTGGTCATTTTCAATTGAGACATTTCTTGCTCCAAATTTTCAGTACGTTCTAATCTACAAATCAATTTAAATCGAAAATATTTATTATAAATTAAATTATTTAATACTATTATATATATATATTTTTTTAAAATAAAATTTAGATGTAGGTGCTGTTCATGTTATTTTGGATTTTGAAAATATGAATAAATATTTAAAAAAATAAATACATATATATAAATATTTTAATACACATGCTTTGTTTATATTTTGTAGTAAATAATCCTAGTTTCAATATAAACTTAAAATTAGTTTTCATAAATTTTATCATTAATCTACTGTTTACACAGTAACAATTTTATTTGAATGTCATTTCAAAGTTTAGTAAGTAATATTTATTTAGATGGATTTCTATGTTATTTTGAATAACCTGTTACTTTAGCATTCTTATTATTTTGTATTTTAGGTAAACTTAAGAAAAAAGATGTCATCCGCTTCAGCAGCACACATAGAAAAAGGTTTAGATCTAACTAATGCAAATCGTGGTATTTGGTTGGTTAAAGTACCAAAGTATATCGAAAAAATAAATGGCAAAAAGCACCTGGTCATATCAAAGTGGCAAAACTTAAGATAGTAAAGTAAGTTTTTTTCTAAAAATTTTACATTATAGTACATTACGATTATACGGGTGTGGAAGGTGATTATTTACTGCATGAGACGTTTTTCGCACAAGCGAAGCGAGTGACAAAATGTCGAATAAGGTAATAATCACCTTACGCACCAGTGTTGTTTAGTATTTTATACCACAAGAGCCGAACAATCATATTAAAGTTATGATTTTGAGGTTAAAGTGGTATAAAAACAATAAAGAAAATTTAAATATAAAATGACATTTTTTAGACTTTGTTAATTTTGTAATTATTACCACTTAAATATGTTCATTTTAGACACTTTAAACAAAAAGCAGAGGTCACACTTGGACTTTCAGAGGCAGCCTTAGCTCTCAAAGAACCTGTAAAACATGACATTCCAGAAGAACGCAAACTTGATGTGGGCAGGTTTGGTTGTCGGGCAGCAACTTTGTTTATTGGGGCAGTTATACTACACCAGACATTAGGAATTTTTTCTGATATTCCAGGTAAAAAACATACTCTTTAACGTAATTAGGTAATAAACTATAAATTTACATTCGTTAATAAAGTTTTTATCTTTTAGCATCAAATAATTCTGATGCTGTTGTACTAGAAACAGACAAATTGTCTATGGAAAGTAAAATTGTTCAGAAACTTGAGTGCCGACCTAATGGTAAGACTTTGTACTTAAATAACAATTTTAATTTTACATACAAATTATAGTAATATCATTATTTCAATATTAAAATACTTTTTAGCTGACACGACTTACATGAAGTTAAAACGTGCAAGTATAAAGAAAGCTTCCATACCCCAAAGTCAAGTTCAACAGTTACAAAGTGCTGTTCAAAACTTTAAATCTGTTTTGGATCATAAACACAATGTGAGAAATATTTAGTTTTTACTAATGAGATTAAAATAAATTATGTACAAATATAATTTAACAGAACTTTGTATAGTTTAATAAAAATTATTTTTTTTCATAATATTGTATTTTATATTATTTATGAATACACACTTGAGCTACTCTCAAAATATTTGAAACTCAAATTTAAAAAGTAAAAGTTAAATTAAGTTGATTTTATTTATTATTTTTTATTTTATTTTTTTATTTATTTAAATTGTTGATTATAAACATTGATTTAATTTCATGTAATACATCATACTGGTACTTTATTTTGTTTAACACAAAACAATGATTAGATATCACTTTTTAACAATACAATAATAAATTTGTATCGGGAAGATCACTATTTATTTTTGGTTATAACACTGTTTATTTACACTACTTATTTAAATTGTTAATTATAAATACTGATTTTATTTCATCATGTAACACATCATACTAGTACTTTATTTAATTTAACGCAAAACACTGATTAGATGTCACTTTTTGACAATAATACACTTGTACCAGGCAGATCACTACGTTCTTTTTTTGAGTTTGTTATCAGTGAGTTTCCAATCCCTCAAAAAAAGCACACTATTTTCACCTAGATTTTCAACTAGATAATCTATTAAAACTAAATTCTCCAAAGATTTCTGTAATAGATCCTGTTTCTATTCCACCTCCTAAAAGTCTGTCTAATTGTATTACTTGTAGCCTATGAAGACTTTACCGATGTAATGAGAAGTTACTGGTATTACTACTGGTGCTGCTCCTTTGATAAGAATCTGTTCCAGAGGTCAAAGTCTGTGAGAAAATTCTATAATCTGAAAATGAAAAAAATTTTCATAAAGTATCTATTTTTTATTTTTTTTTAAGTTATATTTATTTTTCCGGCTAAAACCATGTAGAATTTTAATGCCTTCAAGAGATCTACTAGTCAGAAACATAACAAACAATACACAAAGCAACAATTCTCTTGAAAAAAGAACAGTTTAAAAACGAAAAGAAACGTTTAAACTTATCTGATATATAATCGCTTTCCATAAAAAGTACTTTGCACGGACATTGACTAAATTTCTTGAAGTAGATGAAAATACTAGATCTAATAATCATACTACTGCATCACAATCAACTAGCAAATTAAAA
Source organism: Torymus aiolomorphi (assembly GCA_036365515.1). NCBI lineage: Eukaryota > Metazoa > Arthropoda > Insecta > Hymenoptera > Torymidae > Torymus > Torymus aiolomorphi. Next base: position 102,107,281 of record CM070876.1, on the reverse strand, counting down.
TATTGGTTGCAGATTCAAAAAGTAGCCATTATAGTAAAATTTATATTATAGTTTCATGGACTATATATTCACAGAACAGATGGCTTCTCTGAAACATTTGGCGCCCCTCACCATAAGCCAATCATTAATTATATTATTTTGAAATTAATTATATTATTGCAAAATTAAAAACAAAAGTTTGTGAACTCAGAATCATTGAGAGAAAAAAGCTTTCTCGACATTCTTTTATAGTAGAAAATATAAAACATCTTGATATTTCTATACCTTGTAAATGGGAAGTTGTGAACCTATCATATCGTTCTTTCTAGACCTTCTCAAACTGTGTCTTCGCCTTCTTAGCATTTTTACACAGTTGTAAGATCATCCTTGTCAACATCTGTCAGATTATCCGATAACGAAGAATAATCTATTGTATTACGGCTTTCTCTTTTGTATGGTTTTTCGGTACTAACACTGGAATCATTATTCATCACCAGCAATGCCTTCCATACATATTACCACGAATCATTGGAATGTGGTGATATCTTCCATCTAAAATTAGTATAACATTTTTCATTAACAATACTATTTATTGTGAAGTCATATATGAAAATAATTCTTTTTATTTTTATATATTCCAGGAAAAACTTATACTTGCCTTATTTTATACTTTCTTATATTTTATAAAATAAATTTCACGAACTCGTGTTCCAGCTTTTTTTTCATATTGATTCTGGATTCATAGATTAGCTTTGTATTATTAAGTTGATAATAAAAAATTTCACTAGAATGCATCCTGGTTTTACTTTACATTATTTTTTAATGACTTCAAAAAGTCATAAAATCTGTAACTGTAATAAAAAAAATCACACAAAGTATCACTTTTTTTTAAATGATTATAGTCACTTAACAAATTTATTAAAATACTTATCTAATGTAAAAAACCCCGATGATGTAGATAGATAAAAATTCTTCTTCTTAGATTGCTGAGAATAAGTTCTTAACCTAAACAATCTAGCAACTTCTTGAGATCTTTGAAATATGTTATTAACTATCTCACGATTATGATAACAACATTTGTATATAAAAAATATAAATATACTGACATGTTATATATATAAGGTTAGGTCGATCACATATGTGTGTGTATATATATATATGTTATTAACTATCTGACGATTATGATAACAACATTTGTATATAAAAAATATAAATATACTGACATGTTATATATAAGGTTAGGTCGATCACATATGTGTGTGTATATATATAAATATCACACATACGGGTGTGTATATATAGATATACAAGCGTAAGATAGACGACAACCGGAAGTGTCGTAAGAAGCTGCAAAACCGGATATCTTAAAACCATGGAGAAAAGTTCGGAAAGGAAAAAGCACACAAAAAAATTCAGCTCTCTATATCTTTTGAACAAGATAATCTCTTTAAATAAAATCTTTTGATTTGAGTAGAGCAATGAAATGGCTTTCGATTAAGAGGGATATGTTATATAGTAAAAACTAACGCAATATACGTAAAAGCGCATTGAATTTTTCGTACACCCATTTCAATGTATATGTAGCACGGGTCGCTCCTTTAGGCTTCTTCTATACTTGCCTTCGGAGCGCTCCCGCGCTCCTTGATATCAACCTCATACTGAGATGTGTTGCTTAAAGCATTTACCTGAGTCGTCTGTATCCTCAGGAAATTCATTGAAAGATGAAGAAATGGGTGGGAGTCTTCCACCTTTTCAGATACTTCTGAAACCTCTGAAAATAATGTTTAAATTGTGTTAAAAATACGTATTAAATGATTGTTTTTTATTATAACCTACATATTTACTTCTATGAATACAGTATGAAATACTTAAATGTTGGATATAGGAAAATGTATAGAGTACTACTTTATTTTTACTAAAAGCATAATAGTACATTTCGACACGGGTGCGGGAGTCGATTATTTCGCTCATGTGCTATTTTGCACAAGCGAGACGAGTATTTTATACCACGAGCGCCGAAAAATCATACCAAAGTTGTGATTTTGAGGTTAGATAAATACAAAATAAATAAGCCATGAGCATCCGGAGTGAGGTTGTCACTCAAGCGTACTGTAAGCTATAAAAATACAAGCGCTTATAACCAAAATTATTTCTGTTTATCGACATATACTTTTTTGACTTGCCCACTACTAAGTTTGTACTTATATACTGTCGAAACGATATAAGACTTACTTTATAATTTCGCTCTAATATACTTTTTTCTCAACTCGACGGATAAACAGTACGATTATCATTTTAACATGTGGTGAAAGAATTTACCTGAGTCATCTAAGTCTCCAGAAGATTTGTCGACAGATGAAAGAATCGGCTTTCGCTCTTTCATTTTTTTATCAGTCGATATTTTTGGAACATCTGAAAATAATGTTGAAAGTATTTTCAATATACGTACTGAAGTATTGTGTTTTCAGTCGTACATACGAATTTATTTCTATCTATACACTGAAAAAAAGTTATGGGACCACGGCCATCCAAAGTATGGGCAAGTTAAAATGTTACTGTAACTTTTAGTATTATTATATTTGATATTCTGTAAGCGCGTAATAAAGAAACCAAAGAAAAGATCGGAGAGCCATACCATATGACTTAGAATTCAGATAACCTAATGAAAATGTATGAAATAATATATAACAGAACATAATGTAATAAATAATGTATAAAGGTCTGAATTATGTTTCTTTTTCATTTAAGAAAATACATATTTCATACCGTGAATGCTCGAAACCGTATGGAAATCTCGTTAAAAGCATTAAGATTTCGAGGCAATTTTCTAACCAAAGACATCGTAAATGTTTATGGTAAATGAAGATTGTCATGGGAACCATACTTTTTGGCTACATCAACGACTCTGCTCTTCAAGTACTAGTATGGCTTCACGAGCTATACTATTGAAGTCTACGTCTCAGAACTATTTACAGTAACCTGTCATATGCCGGCGCGCTCCAAACATTTTTTCAGTGTAGCTTGATAAAATAACGAAAATGAGAATTGCACGAAGTGTTATTGAAATCTACTATATATTTAACGTGCTCAAAGAAAATCTATTTTCATAGAATTCATGCATGTTGTGAAAAGAATAATGAAAAAGTTATATTAAACGCTTACTTTTCGATGTTGATGGTTGGCCCGTGTCGGTTATACTACTATTATCTGCAAAAAGTAATGTATGTATTTACTAAACACTGATTTCTCAATGTTTCAATTGATAAATAAAAACAGCTATCAGAAGCGAGATCTTAACTCGGTGTGAAAGGAGAAGTTTTGCATCAGCGCTGAACGCGCCGATATACTACCTTATATAATCACTTATTTACAGCTGATCTTATTGTCGAGCGCATTGTGATACCACCATTTTTGGGAGAACACTGAGTTAAGATTTTGTTCAACCTACTTATTAATATACACAGAGAGAAAAGATTCTTTGTATTTAAGACCATTCATTAACAGTTAATGAATATGGCTTTGGACTATGTACAAGTCATTGTTAATTAAAAGTTAGGTTTTGGAGATTTTGTAATTATGCATCCGCGAGGGCGACCAGTTGCGTGTTAATCAGCTGTATAACCTGTACGCACACGAATTTTTTTCTATCAAATTTATAAATTTCTTTATGTTCATACTGATTCAGACTTTATTTCAATAATATCTATTATCATCAAAGTATTCTTTACATACACACGCGTTTTTCCGTCTCTAAGAGTATTTATTCTGATGTCTTTTCTGCACTTTTGATGACGTTTCGAGTGAGTCTGCAGCAGACTCACGAGTTAGCAATTGTATTTATTCATTAAATACAAGGAATCTTTTTTATCTGTGATAGGAAAATCTGTAATAATTTATTTTCACTAAGAGCATAAAGTAGACCACGAGTATCCAAAGTGTTTACCATCAAGTTTGTACTTGTATACGGCCGAAACGAAGGAAGAGTTACCGTCTTACTTCATAATTTCGCTCCAATATGCTTTTCTCAACTCGGTGAATAAATAGTACGAACCTCATGCTGTGATGTATTAAAAGCATTTACCTGAGTCATCTGCATCCTCGGGAGGATCATTTTGGGATGGGTGAATCGGCTTCGGTTTCTTCGTTGTGTTATCTACAGATATTTTTTTACTTGCTAAAAATAATGTTTAAAGTGTATTCAAAATAGGCACTGAAGAAGCATCTTTTTAGTCATAATCAACGAATTTATTATTTAATCGTATCACAGAAAAATTACTTATTTGTCAAAATGTCAATCTATTTCTTGCTTAATTGGTAAGAACAACGATTTGCTCAGTTACAAAAATATTAATATACTATTTAATAATAAATTCTTTTTGATGTAGTATACGTAATATACCTCTTTCGTGCGTTATTTTCGGAACATGAAGTGATACTTTTATATGCTCTATTGAGATTTTTGATTGCACAAGTTCATTGTTTTAAATTTAATTTAAAAGTGTGTGTGTGTATGTGTGTGTCTGTATGTGTGTGTGTGTATGTGTGTGTGTGCGTTGTAGGCATTTTTAAATAAATTATTATAACAAATGTATGATCTTTACATTATCTTTTTCTGTGAGGCTCACTTCCTACGTTCGCTCATCGCTTTTCATTCTACTCTGATTCTACTTTCATTAAAATATTTTGTTTATTAGCACTTTTGTGTATTGCAGTAGTTGACGCATACTATATCAAGAATGTTACTCACAGTTCATGTAAACGATTACACGCAACTGTATTTCGAGTGGTACAAGTATATAGACCCAACTCCAGGGCAGGGATTCTTGCCGAACGTGTCCTCTCAGATTCAAAATCTTGCAATTTTATTGGACAATTCGAGTGTAACCACAACCTTTACAACGGAATCAAAAGATAAAATAACTGAATTTTGAAACTGAGAGGACACGTTCGGCAAGAATCCCTGGAGTTGGGTGTACATAAAGTCGTACTGTACTATTACGACTTTTATATTACTATACCTTGTTTATTTAACTGGTACAATTTTTCCAAATCCGTATCAACATCGACTGTATTAAATGAAAAATATTTAATTAGCAATTTTAGATATTAAAATTTCACAATACAAGCAGAGAAACATCCACTTGAGCCAAATGTAATCCTTTTGCCCCAAAAGGAATATCCTTTTCAGACAATTGGTTCTGGAATCAAAACGATTCTGTTTCAAGAAAATATAAAACTTTCTTCAGAAAGAAACGTTATATATATACACAAAATCAAAATATAAAGTTATATAACATATCGTCGGGTGGGAAGAGGAAGGTTCTATCTGGGCCGAGCGTTGAAAAAGGTTCTATTTGAGCCGCGCGTTACAAAAGGTTCTATTTGGGCCGAGCGCTGAAGAAGGTTCTATTTGAAACGTTCTTCTTTTTAGCAAAATTTAAGTTGTCAACGCGCTACCTTCGAAAGCTTGAAAATGTATTTTCAAGCTTTCGAAGGTAGCGCGTAGTCATGACTATAGTCATGATAAATTTAAATGAATTTTCAAGCTTTCGAAGGTAGCGCGTTGACAACTTAAATTTTGCTAAAAAGAAGAACGTTTCAAATAAAACCTTCTTCAGCGCTCGGCCCAAATAGAACCTTTTGTAACGCGCGGCTCAAATAGAACCTTTTTCAACGCTTGGCCCAGATAAAACCTTCCTCTTCCCACCCGAAGATATACTTATATAAATTTTTAGAATACATTCAAATATATTTCAATATTTATTTCATTTTTTTAAGCATTTCTCTAGCAACTCGTGAGTCAATACAGTGATCGCGAAAAAATAAGTATTATTTAACATTTGAATTAGTTAAATCATATGTGACAAAGTTATTTATGAATATCTATGATTTTTTGAGTTAAAAGGTAATATACACATAAAGTAGAAAATAAACAACCTTTTATATCTTTTTAAGAAGGTCGGCTTGATACATATTTTTTTTATTCAGAAGAAAGCGCGAAATTGAACCTTTAATAAAATATTTTTTGATTTTTGAAAACCCAGATTTAAAGTAGTAAACTTTATTAATTTCTATTACAATTAATGTGGTTCCAATTAACTGCCGTGTTAAAATAACTAATTTCAATAATGTTTTTCTCAAAAAATAGGTCGGCTACTTATATTTTAAAAAATAAAGAAAAATTGATTAGATTTTAAAGTATACGCTTGAATTTTCTTATTTTTCAAACCCACTTTTTGATATTTTAGGGAACTACCTTCATTTAAAACGAGAAGTGATCAACCATACATTTATCAAATGCGACAATCACTGCTTAATTTCATCGCTATTATAATAATTTTTATTGGAAAGGATAATTCTTATACTTCAAGAGGATTTTTCACGAAAGGATTTCCTTCTTACCGCTAATAGATCATATCTCTGTGCATGTATTATATTACCTTCATCATCTTCCGTTTTGATATTTTTAGTGTTTTGTGTTTTTCGCCTTTCATCCACCAATACATATTTTTTAGTTAATACTTCTTGACTTCTAATAATAGGTTTATTTTTAACTGCTATGTTCAGTAAATCCTCCATGTCTACAAAAATCATGTTTAAATAGTGTTTTAAAAAGGATGTTTCGTGAGATTAATCGAATAAAAATTACATTTAAAATAATAAAATAAATCCATAAATGCATATAAAATAATAGTTTTCATCATAGTATGCATAAATTGCACGTTTTACTCCCTCTCTTGAGAACGCAAAGAGCGCATTTTACGCTTACTAGGACGAAAAATAATATATGCACTACAAGAGAAAAATAAGTTATGTAAAAATAAAATAAAAATATACATAAAACATTTTTACAATTCTTTTACATCCAATGGTTTTATGAAATGTACGTACCATTTCTTTCTAAAGCAATCGCATTGTCAGTATTTGAAAACGTTTCCGTAGCTGTTGATCCGCTAGCAAGCTCTTAAAAGAAAATATATATTTTTTAATGATTTACTTATCCCAATGGAAATATAAATCATACGCTGCTATAGATTTCCGTACGTATATACGTGTACATATGCGTACGTTCACGTACGTTTGCGTACATTTTCGTTACGATTCGGACATTCGTACCGAAACGTACGCGAACGTACGTGAACGTACGCCAACGTACGCAAATGTACAAAAATCTGCAGCAACGTAGGAAAAACTATAAAAATGTACATTTACCCCAAAAATTATTTTTGTTAATATCAAATTTTACTTTTTAACGTACGGCAACGTTCGCAAACGTACGTAATCGTACGGAAAACCAAATCTTGTCAGTTTAATAGCCGAAAATTAATATTTTAAGCGTTTTTTAGAATTTTCTTGGTCTGGATCTAATTTTACATAAAAATGTTCAACAGCGAAAAGTTTTGTTTTTTTTACTATCTACAACTTTTGTTTCTAACATTTTTTAGTAAAATGAGATCCGGAAAAGTTATAGCGAAAAACACGGTTTTTCGTATTTTTATATGTGACTGCAATTATATAATTATGAATGGATCTTTCCTAAAATGGGACTGCCACCAATTTGCGAGTAGCAGATTATAAGATTTCTTTCCCAGAGTGATTCGATCAATTTTTATATAAGAAAATGTGCCTACAAGATTTTGCTTGCATATACGTACATCCATATACATGCATCATAAGGAACACTAGAAATGAACTAATTTTGCGTAGAAAACATTTTCTACACCTTAAATCGTTATAATACGGTGAGTTACGAATTTCACCTTAGTGAAATTATAAGGCCCTACAGAGGAGCGGTCGTGTCTAAAAATGACAGATATGAAAATATTTTAGGAGCTGAAAACGAACATGGGACATAATAAACATGATTTAAATCTCCTTTTTATTTTCCGACCATTATTTATAACAAATATTACACAGTTAAAAATCGACATTTTCATAATTATTATTAAATAAATTTACGTAAGACTTGATTGAAAAGAGGATTGTTGTTTAAATGTATATATTGCATTGAAATATATTTATTCCACACACTCAACCATTATCGCCACTTTTTCCTCCTGAAATTTGGGGCAAAAGAAGCATATAGTCCTCGCAGATCTCCTTTGCAGGTTCAAAGTAAATTTTTCTTAATAACACTGTTTATGGAAAAATGACGAAATTTAGCGAATTTTCACAAAAAAATAACGAATTTTTAATATAAATTTTTCAGAGACAAAAGGTGGTCATGATCGAGTGTGGAATAAAATACTATACATAACACGGTTCAAAAGTAGATTTTCCTCAAGGGTCGCTTCGCTCGTACAGTAAATAAAAACTGCTACTTTCGCCCCTTGTTACATATAATGTACTATTATTTGTCATACTATATTTTCTTTAAGTTGTTTTAGCTTTTATTTCTGTATTATTATATCCACAGAATTAGACGTAGAATTATTTTCTAATTTATTAGCAATACCACAAAATGAAAAATAAATATTTAAAAAAATATTTTTAAAAATATATAAATAAATATTAAAATACTCACTAAGCATAGTTTCCTTGGGCACCTTTTTTGAATTAACAATTATTGGTTTTTTTAATAGACTTTGAAAATCGTCATCTTCTTTTTTGGCTGCTCTTCTTTTTCTTTCTGTTTTATCCTGTAATTCTTCATACTTCTTATCAACATCAGAATCTTCTTCAGCAATTTCAGCTTTAGCTAACGCTTCGGCATGAGTCTTCGCGACTGTCGGAGAAAATTATAAAATAGCAATACTGAACGTTTAATATTATATATAAAAATTTCAATTGTTATCGATTTTTCCATTCAATTACATTTTATACAAATAAGTACCTTTCATATTATACATTATTGCGTTTATACGAGTAATAACCTGCTATAATATTTAAAGAAAATTGGTCATTTATATAATGATTCATCACAACATTTTTACTACAAAATACCGATTAGCTCGCGCGACTGTGTGCTGAGTGTACGCGATGATTAAGCGCGAATAAAGTCGATGTCCGACATAGACTTAACTAGAAATGAACCGTTAGTGATTGCTTTAGGGGATTCCGAAGATTGCGAGCTATCTCGCAATTTTTATTTTCACTCAGTCACCAAACCTGATCAACATCATACATTACATTCACGCTGTAACGAGTCCATTCAGCCTTTGCCATATTTGATCGTACTTATTTAGAACATCAGTGAGATCACTCTGATACTAGCGAACAGGCCGGACTTTGGAAAGTTAATCAAGAAGCAATACCGCGCATGCCTGATAAGGAACGGACTACAAAAAGATATTAAAAGGGCTTGGCCTGATGCAAAACAAAATTTGTGTGATAGATAATGTGTTTGAACTTTTAAATGTTGCTTGTAACGAAAATGTAAACTGACCGCAAAATAGATTTGTTTCCATAACTAACGTATATTATGGTGAAAGGTAATGAAATAAATGGAAATATGTTTGAAAAAGTCCATACCAACTTACCCCCAACCCCCGAACCAATTACATTACTCTCCACTTTCCTCAAAATTTTATTCTTTCCATAACATTATGGCGACAAAATAAGTTAAAAAAAAATTTGCAACGAAATCAAACACTCGAAACCTTTCCGAACCAGGATTGCAAATATTTAAATCATTTGTGATTTAAATCATCATACAATCACCAATCACGACTGATTGGTCATTTGTCCGCCGATCAAATCACCAATCACAGCTGACTGGTGATTTGAAAGCCGATCAATTCACAAATCGTGATTGGCGGTTTAAATAATATTTAAGTCATGTATATGAACAATATTTTACTTGTTATGACTTTGAAAATATCCAGTAAGTTTTTCGACATGCTGATCCCGATTCTGAGGTCTATATTAGCGCACGACTTACAGCGGATGCACAATAGCACATTTCGAGACATTTTCGTGAAAATCGGGCCATAGCCCGGATCTGAGGGTATCCAGGGGGGTTTTCGATATATTGAACCCGATTCTGACGTCTATTTTAGTGTACTAGCTATATTCAATGCGCTTCGCGCGTACTTTTCTGTTTTTGACGTTAGGTATGCTACCTTCATCACGTTTTATTTTTAATTTATTTAAAGTATTTTTTTAAAGCTAGAATTTAACCATTTTTAGTACCACTCTTTTTTTCAAGTTCAAAATCATAACCTTAATACGATTATTCAGCTCTCTTGATATAAAATATGATTTGAAACTGATGCAAACCTTTCAGCTTATAAAATATTTTTGTACAAGCAAAGATTGTATTTATTATATTTATTTTAATTAAATTAAAAATCATTGAGTCATTTGAATATAAAAATTTCATTTAAAAAATCCAAACACGGTCAATTACTCACGCCTTCTTATCGACCAATTTATCGAACAATCAAAATTAATCCTTTAGAGGCTTCAACATGGCCGCTCATCACTTTTTTAAGAAGGGACAACGTACCGCGTATGCGCAATAGCACATTTAGTGGCATTTTCCATGAAAATCAAGATATAGCGCCGATCTGAGAGTACTGAGGGGCTTTTTCCATATGCTGAACCCGATCCTGAGGTTTATATTAGTATATAATGTATTGCTCATGCGTAGTAATTTTATGGCGCACTTGTTAAAATCATGGTCTGGTATCGTTCCAAAGCTACCCCTTGTTTTTTCAATGAAACACAATTTCATGCTCTGTTTTGCTTTATCATCATGAAAAATTTTTTACAATTTTTTTTTATCTTTGGAAGAAGTATTAAAAATTTTAATTCAACGTTTGGGGGGTATATCCAGTTACTTAAGGCTGTGCCAAACGTTTTGGATGAAACTCTTCACCAACTTTATATATATATAAACCTAAATAGTTGTATACGAGGAGGCAGTCTTTATTTTTTCTTTTTTTTTTAGTATCTTTACTACTTTTTTGTTTAGCGAGCCCGAAAATTTTAGAATCTCGCGCCAGAGGCAAAAGTGATACTTTCGTCTTGCTAGGCAAAAAATTATTCAATTTTAGCAGTTTTTGTTGGTTATATCAAAAATGTGTTATCGGGAAAATTTTAAAGAACGAAATAATATTTTATCACTCGATAATATTAAAAAATTATATCAATTTGGTATTTAAAAACGTAAACCAACGTGATATTAATTATATTTCATTAGACTTCTGAGGGTATATGATTCCATAATATAATATATTTAAATATCAAAAAATACAGTTTTCATGTACTGACAACATACGGACGTGATTAACCTTTAGACTGCTGGAATTTGAACCTTCTAACTGTCGGTTAAAATGGCCAAATGTGTACCTTGTATCAACTATATACAAAGTTTATGTGAGAGTTTAAGCCTATATACAGGCTTTCCAGCAGTCTAGAGGTCAAAACGAATTACATATGTGTAATAAATAAATTATTTTTTGCTTAAAGGGGCAAAAATATCCTTTTCGTCTATAGCATACGATCGTGAAGGTTAGATTTTCGGCTTAACTAGGTAAAAAACTAGTTCAAAATACCTCAAATTTCATATTAATTATACTCACACCTTCAACTTGAATTACAATGTACATATAATGTAAAATATTTTATACGATACATGCCACTTCAGTGGCCCACAGCACGGGCTCATTTATCACCCTCGCTACGCTCGGGCTCTAATATCAGGACGTACAATAATGGGGTACTTAAATCACATGTATCATAATATACTATTATTTGTAATCCCTAGACGCGTAATATACTATTCACAGGAGCAAAATAGTATATTGGGTGTACCTAGGACGTAAAGTGGGCTTTTTTAGAGCGAGTGTGGAATCTGCAGTCAGAGATAAAAAAACTACTTAGCCCTAATTTCATACGATATATATATATATATATATTATGACACATATATTGATTTTCGGGTTTTTGAGCCTAAAATAGTATATTTCGTACGGACGATATTTTTCAATTTCACTTTTCAATTTATCGTGATACTTTGATTTTTTTAAAATGATAATAAAAAAAAAATCATTAAACCTTCTTTACATTATTCAAATTATTGATATCCATTTCTAAATTAAACATACATATTTAAATGCCATAAAATGTATTGTTACGTATGAAGAGGCTATGGAGCGAATTGAAATGAACAAGATGCGTAAAAAATATACAACGACCGGGACGCGAACTCACGACCGCGAGATTTCCCGTCCGGTGCTCTGACCAGTGAGCTAACGTTGCGAGGCGTACTTTGATGCCTCGTGACGATCTTTTTATAGGTGTGATGACCTACCCCATTCAGATACATAAAGCCGTTTTTGAGATATTATGACTTAAAAAAAGGTTAAAAAAATTTTAACCTCAAATATCTCCGAAATTTATGGACCAATCTTGTAGCGCAAAGAACTTAGCCTCGAGCTACATAATATCTACCTCTACAAAAAATTTCAAACCGATTAAGTCAATTTTACTCCCGTAATCGTTGGACATAGAAAACTCTTTTTTTTTGTTTTTAACTTTTTTTTCGAAAACTAGTCAAGAGAAAGGTTTGAAATTTCTACCTGCTATAGATACTATTATTGTACGTTATCATGATTTTTTCTTTAGCAATTGTTCGATTAGGTACGGAGTTATAAGAGTTTTAAATAAAAATCTATTAAAAAAAACAAAAGAACCACGACACTTATCGAGACGGTTTTTTTTAGAAATGTAGGTATTGTTTTGCTCTTTAAAATGGTGTTTGTTCGATTGCAATATCCTCACCCTATTCCTGAAAAAACTCAAAAATAAAATTTTTGGAAATCGAAAATTGACCATAAAACAAAAACGAATTGATGTAGGCGTGAGCACTCGGGGGGCGTTGGTGAGCGCTCTACTCGAGGGATCGGCTCGCTAGCCGATTTTGAGTATGCCGAGTATGCCGACAGCACTTCAGACCGATGTTGTGTCTGGTAATTTACACGAATGCCTGTTCTGGTGTAGGCCGGTTGTCTCGGTTTGCGAGAGAACGACGCACCAAGAGGAGGGGCACTCTGAGTGCTGGAGAGCGCTTGAGCGCGCAGGGTTGTGCTCAGACTTGAGCTGGAGCGAAGTTATCCGTATCCGATGTATCCTGTGAGCATAGGTAGGTGATAGACGGAGCAATAGCTCGACGTCTATCGATGCAGGGAGGCGCTGCAGGCGCTCGCTAGGCTGCTTCTTAGTGCGAGAGGGGATCGGCGGAGCGATAGCTCGACGTCGATCAAGGCAGATTGCGAACTGTGTATGCTCGCTGCGCTCTGTGGACGCTTGGAGAGGGTTGGCGGAGCAATAGCTCGACGCCAACCACCGCTGGGTGCGAGCTGTGAGTGCTCGCTGTGCTATGAGCGCGTGAAGAGGATTGGCGGAGCAATAGCTCGACGCCAATCTCGGGGGGTTGCGAGCGGAGTATGCTCGCTGCGCTCGCTGAACGCTTAGAGAGGGTTGACGGAGCAACCGCTCGACGTCAACCGGAGCCGGAGGCGAGCTGTAAGGCAGAGCGTGCCTGCAGAGGCGACGACTCGTCGCTGATGCTCCCTCGTTGCACAGGGGGAGGACACAGCACTATCCCCCCTGTGTCAACCCCTGGTCCTGGGTCTAGGTGGTAGGGCGAGACCACCTGGCTCGGTGTAGGCAACACCACCCTGCTTCGGGGATTATTTTTGGGTTTGATTAAAGTTGGGAGTCAGTTCCAAAACGGGAACTGACTCGCCAAAACTAAGGGGAGCGCGTGAGCGCGGCCCTTAGACCGTGAGGTCGATGATGGCTTCCGGGAGAGAGGTCGTTTCTAGCGCCGCCCGACGCTTTATCGCCGTCTTGCCTGGTTTGACGGGCTGCGTCCTTTTTCGAAGGACCGGCTCATTCCGATGAGCGGGCGGGGGTCGGCAGGCCTTCTTCGCTGGGACGTTCTCGGTGAGCGGCAGATCCACTAAGGCGATGCGCTTAGGAGCCGGAGGCGCTCCTGCGGCGATTCGCCGAACAGTCAGCTCCAACGAAGGGCGTTCTCGGCCAGTGGGCGGAGTGTCTACGAACTGGTACGTCCGAGACACTGCCGGAGGAGGCGGAGGGGCGGCGCTAGGTTGCGCTCGCCGCAACTGCTCTCGGAGTTCCTGTAACTCCGCTCGGCTCTGCTCCCGCAGCTGCCGAATCTCCAGCTCGTGGCTGGCCTGCAGCTGAGCCCGGTCCTTGGCCCACTTCCGGGCCTGGTCGTTGAGCTCCTGCTGGTGCTGCTGGAGGAGATGCTTCCTGAGTCGCCGCCTTTCCAAGACCTGCTCCCGGACGATGTTCCCTAGGCGGAGCCGAAGGAGCTCCTTTTCCGCCTCGAGAGCCCGGAATTTGCCGGAGGACATAAATCCAGAAGGCGCACACTGGAAGGATAAGTAGGAAGAGATAGGGAAATGAGCCGGGAAAGACTCTTCAAAAACGCGACCAATAGGTCTCGTAAATAAAAACTCAAGGTTTTTATTAATCAAAAATCTCCTTTATTCACCCGAAATTACTCTGCCGAGGCTGAGACCGTCCTACTATGTAGGGGGTGTCGGGGGAAATAAGGCTGCCGAGGCGTCGGTGCGCGGGGCTTATATGCCCCGGAGCGCGCTTACTTACTTTGGCGAGCGCAAAAGTAGGGCCGTAGCCGCCTGGCGGCGGCGCCGCGTACTGCTCTCAGGCGGGTCGGCGCGCAGCGCGGGAAAATTCAAATGCGCTATATACAGTTTTACGCGTAAACCGGCGCGGAGAGTCTATTAACATTAATAATTATAAATATAATTAATACTATTTATTAAGTATTAATAATTAATACTAGGCGCGTAACAGAATCTATAAAATAAAAAAACGAACTTTTGACCCGCCATCGCACAAAAAAAAAACGAAAAAAATGAGCCGTCAACGAGAAAAATCCGTCGGGTAGAAGCTGAGATCTAGGCGTATACATACACACACACACTTACACACACACACACACACACATACACACACGCACACACACACATACATCCATACAGATGTTTTTCAAAAATAGTGTATGATGATTCCTGAGACCTCAAAACATACCTCTACCACGTTTTTAGCGAATCCAAAATTTTTACTATCACAAAGCTTCTTCTAGGAGGAAGCAAAACTAAACATCTTCAACTCCATGATATCTGAATCTGAAATCTGAAAAAATATAAAAACATTTTAACAAAGTATAATAGTAAAGTATTTTTGATTGCCTAAAAATAAATACTGATGTTAAAAATGGTTATACTTATCTAATATAATAATTTTCTTTCTTCCTGAACTCTTCTCGATGATTATTGCCACTTATTGTAGCACTAGTGGTTCATTAAAATTTCCTTTATCATAATGTTTTTAATTTTAATAATATCACTTTTCCATAACCTATTCTTCTTCTTCAAATCTCTTCCATGATTATATTACACATGTATGTATATGTATTTGACTATATAATCTTTTTTCCTTTTTCGTCTACTTTATTTTTCCCTGTAGAAGTACTTACGCGGTCTTCATATTTTCAGATTTTTCTGTAGAAGGTTCAATTTTTTTAGATGGTTGCTTTTGTTCTGAACTTTTAATAGATGGTTTATTCGGGAATTGTGTTGAAGAACATTTCCAACGTATCTTAAAAACTCTCTATTTCTTCATCATTTATTATGTTTTCTTCATTACATTTAATGGCACTATTTTAACGAAGGTCTTGATCCATCCTCAGTAAGTGCTAATAAACTATATATAAATGTCCGCAGTCAAATTTTATGAATCTCTTTTTTGCAGTATTTAAATTTAATTTAAATTGGTTTCTTTCACATCACATCACAACCTCTACTTGAAAATAGATTTTTTATCTTCCATTGACTTACTATTAAAAAAATTGCAACAATTTTTTTATTATGTTTGTATTTTTCCCAATAATTTTTTAAAAATATTAACATGAACTTCTAATCAACCATTTGTAAGTAATCTATTTATATTTACTAGCTATAGTCTAGCTAGGCTAACTAATATGATATGATATTTTAGGCTAGTAGCTACACTGAAAATCTTTCCGAGTAGGTTCTAACCTTCACACCGAGCAACAGCAGCGCCGCCATTCGGCGTGGTCAGTACTCCGAAGCGAGTAACAGCTGCACGTTTTCGGTGCACTGCGTACTCTTTTCCGAGAGGTTAGGTCACGCGCACACAGATCAGCGCAGTGGCTATACCGAATCTGAGTAACCACTACTCAGATCGGAGTAACTGTTACTCCAATGAGAAGTGTAGCGCCTAACCCCACGGTTCAGAGCTCCATCTAGACTTGAAGAGTACCAGCTACTCCGAAAGTCTCTCAGTGTAGCTATGTTATTATGTATTATGTTACGATATATATAGCGCCTCTCTCGGTCACTGGTCAAACTACTGCTTATGTGATGAGAGCTTAGCTGGTTATAAAAAAATTCAGTGCACACTGAATTTTTCAGTATACACTGAGGGAATAGAAATATTATTTGGGAAGGCGAAAAATTGAACAATTAATTAAAAGAAAACAAAAGCATCTTTTGTAATGAAACTTCACATAAAGAAAGTACGTGAAAAATGCTTTCTAATGAACTGCATTAAGTATATAAATAAACTCATTAATTGCTATTAAAGGAAGATAACAAAAATCCTATACGTTGAAAAACCCGATTTCAAAGAATAAAGTGCACGGCGGCCCCTTGTTGGCTTGTTCATCACTTCGTTCTTTTACTCGCCAGACAGAGGGCGGCCGCGCCCTTCGATATTTCGCTATAAAGACAAGAAAGACATTGGAATCGGGTAGAGAATGTCGAAAAATTCTCCGCGACCCTCACATCAGAGCTGAACTTGATTTTCACAAAGAAAAACAAACCGTGCTACTACGCATGCACGGTACATTCTACACTAGGTGCCCTCAGATCCGCGCTATACCTTCATTTTCACAAAAATACATCCAAATAAGCTACTGCGCATGCACGATCCATTGTACACTAAAATGCACATTCGAATCCAGTTCAGCATGTTCAAAAACCCCCTGGGTACCCTCAGATCCGAGCTGTGCCCTGTTTTTCACATAAATGAGGCAAAATGTGCTATTGCGTATGCGCGGTATATTGTACATTAAATAGATGTCAGAATCGGGTTCAGGATGTCGAAAAATTTCTGGGTACCCTCAGATTCGCGCTATGCCTTGATTTTGTTGAAAAATGCCTCAAAATATGCTATTCTGCATCCGCTGTTCGTTGTACGCTAAAATTGATCTCAGAATCGGGTTCAGCATGTCGAAAAACGTCTGGGTATCCTCAGATCCGCGCTATGCCTTGATTTTGTCGAAAAACGCCCCAAAATGTGCTATTCCCCATGCGCTGTACGTTGTACGCAAAATTGATCTAATAATCGGGTTCAGCATGTCGAAAAACCTTCTGGGTACCCTCAAATCCGCGCTATGCCGGAATTGTCACGAAAAATGCCTCAAAATGTGCTATTGCTCATGCTCGATATACATTGTACACTAAAATTTTTTATCAAACTTATTTTGTTGCAAAAATGTTATAAAAATAATATAAATTCGAGGAAAGGCCAGAGGGTCCGCGAGGGAATTTTTTATTTTCGTTTAACCTCCATGTAATTGGTTGGGGGATTGGGGGTAAGTTGGTATGGACTTTTTGAAATATATTTTCATTTATTCCATTACCTTTCATCATAATATACGTTACTTATGGAAACAAATCTATTTTGCGGTCAGTTTACATTTTCGTTGCCAGCAACGTTTAAAAGTTCAAACACATGTAGATAAGGCAAACTTTTCGGAAATGTGAGACGTGTGTATGAACACGAGCGAGAATTAATTATAAGCTAGTTGCTCTGTACATCATTATAACTTAATATAGGTAGTTATATTTTCATATTAGTATTCAGGTTTTGATTGTTTAAAAAAATTCTCTATTTTTTACAAACTGCCGAACATTTTGTAGAAGTATTGCTAGCTACGGAAGGTTCTACAGAATAGCAAAAAAATTTTATGAGAAGGAAGTTTTAACGAGTCAAACATGACGAGTCCTATGTAGCTTACCCATGTACACAAAAGAAACTCAGGCACCGTAAAAACCGTATTCGGTATGCGCTGGTGGAAGGGAGGGGGGATCCTTTACGATACAGCCAGACGAAGTTTTGAAGAGGTACAGAATACCTACAACTTTGCCGACGACGAAGACGAGGAGAGTTGGAGTGAGTGTACATAAGCGCCGCGTTGCGCTGTGCCGCCTTGCGACGTGCAGCGCTATGTTGTGACTGCGCTTCGCCTCGCTAACCATTTTTTTAGATCGCAACGTTGATTGGTTAATACTTAAACATCAACCAATCAGAGCCGCAATCCAAAAAAATAATTACCGCGGCGCAGCGTCGCGCAGCAAAGGCGCAGCACGTCGCAAGGCGACACAGTGCAGCGCGGCGCTTATGTACCTACACTCACTCTTACAGTGAATCCACATTGCATGCCGTATGCCGTATGCCGTATGCCGTCAGAAAAAAAGTTGTTGTCTGAAATCTATAGAATTTATAACTCTATGATTATAAATCCTATAGGAATTGTAACAATAGAGTTATAAATATTATAGATTTCGGACAACTATTTTTCTGACGGTATACGGCATACGGCATGCAATGTGGATTCACTGTTAGGGACTCACAAATGCGCTGTGCTGTGCTGTGCGGCTATGCTCTGCGCTGTGCTGTGCTGCGCTGTGCGTTCCGATTTTAATAACGGAGATGTCCACCTATGTTTATAACCTATGACCGGGTTCGATACATCGCAGTTACTATAATCTTGGTGTATTTTAGGTACTGTATTTTATGGGGTTTGATAACCGGTACCTCTACCTCATTTCTTAATAAAAGTAATTATTAAAGTATTAATTCTATAAATTATCTTTATTTTCGAATGTATAGATTTTACATCTTTTTGCACTTATCGTCCCGCTTGTATACACGTTTTTTCTTACAGTTATTCTTATTCTAATTATTAACGGGGTTCCATAGTCCTACCATTACCAACCGAGAAATTCACACAGTTTCAAGCTGATTAAAAATAAAATACGTAAAATCACAAAAAAACAAGAGAACACTTCGCTGCGGTTTTGAACGTTCTAGCACCTAGTAAAAGTTTGAAGTCGAAATATTAAGTGGTTTTTGCAAAAACTTTGAACAAAACAAAATTCGATTTCTTTCAAAGTTTTTGCAAAAACAACTTGATATTTCGACTCCAAACTTTTACTGGATGATAGAACGTTCAAAACCGCAGCGAAGTGTTCTCTTGATTTTTTGTGATTCGACGTATTTTATTTTTAATCAGCTTGAAACTGTGTGAATTTCTCGGTCGGTACCGGTACGACTATGGCACTCCCTTAAAGTATTTTTACAAGTTATTTTGTTAAAAAAAAGTACTAATTAAAAAATCCACTTACGTTTTATTACCACAATATTTGTTAAAAAAAAAATTTGAAATGTATCGAACCCGGTCATAGGTTATAAACATAGGTGGACGTCTCCGTTATTAAAATCGGAACGCACAGCGCAGCGCAGCATAGAGCAGAACACAGCCGCACAGCACAGCACAGCGCATTTGTGGATAGTCCCTAAAGCTACCTCTACACGGCGTGCCGCGAGCCGCGAGCCGCGTGCTTAGACAAAGACAGATATACGAAATCCTATAGGATTTGTATATCTGTCTTTGTCTAGGGTACGCAGCTCGCGGCTTGCGGCACGCCGTGTAGAGGCAGCTTTACAGCGACAGCAGCCCGGGAAGTAAACACAAGATGTTGCAGGCAGTGATTCCAGAGAGAACATACTATTGCATCTCTCTATTCGTGTGCGCATGTGTGTGTATAATACATGTTTTACGGAATAGAGAACAACCTTGTCGAATAAATTCGAATTACATTGATTAAAAGATATGTCAAATCTCTACATTATTTAGTATTTAAATGATAGAATTCGTTGTAAAAGTGTCAAATTCATTTTTTTTTATCTTTGTTGAAATATACAGTTTTTCATAACCGCATTTGAATAATACAAACAATAAGTGAAAATTATTTTTTAATATGTGTTTTAAAATTTGGTTTATTAGAAATTATCGAAAATTAATTTTCCATAAATAGAATTTATTGACTGCCTATCGAGTACTTGGAATCATTATTAATTTACATATTATAATATCACAATACTAAAATATATTTAATGACAGATGCCGTAATTGTGTATTTTAATTAAACCAAACAAGATTTTTTATGTTGTTCGTTATGAAAATTAGTTGTGGAAGAAAATAAAAACTCCTTATTTTGACCGCAACGAACTATAACTTTTAATTAAAAAGCCGACGTTTCGAGCACTTCAGTTATATGCTCCTTTTCAAGGCGTATAACACTTAAAAAATATAAACTTTTAATTATGGTTGAATGACCGCGTCAAAATAAACATAATCTCGACAACGACGTTACTCACGTCGAGATTATGTTTATTTTGACGCGGTCATTCAACCATAATTAAAAGTTTATATTTTTTAAGTGTTATACGCCTTGAAAAGAAGCACATAACTAAAGTGCTCGAAACCTCGGCTTTGTAATTAAAAGTTATAGTTCGTTACGGTCAAGATAAGGAGTTTTTATTTTTTCCCTCAACCTATTTTAATTAAAACATCTTTGAACGTTTTAGTATTTTTTGTTGAAATGACTCCTAGTATTTTTTCTATCTTTAATTAGAAAACTGTATAATATTTATTTTAAAAATATATTGTATAACAGGTGTCACAATCCTATACTTTAATTAACACTTTTATATTATAAACGTTTCCTTCTAAAACATAAGTAAACAATACTGGTATAAATATTATTATATTTTAGATGAAACGAGTCAGGTTAATACTGTTATAGTACAGCTAATAAAAAAGAAAATACACCGAATTATGCAAAATCAAGAGAACATTCCTCTAAGTTTCACAATATTCTACCTTCCTGCCAAATTTCAAGTCAAAATATCAATTGGTTTTTGCATAAACTTTGAACAAAATTTCGAGGTGGACGGAGCGTGATGTCAAAATTTTGTTCAAAGTTTGCGCAAAAACGAATTAATATTTTGGCTTGAAACTTTTCAGAAGGGTATAATATTATGAAACTTAGAGCAATGTTCTCTTGATTTTACATAATTTGCAAACAAAAAAAATAGATTATTACCTATTATCATATGAGTAATGTGTAACATCGCAGCAGAGCGATGGCAATGGCGGCGACACTGTTGGCCTTACCCGTGTGCATGTACGCCTAAGCGCATGCACTGCAGGCTGCAGCGCAGCTGCGCGCGCCTCGTCGAGTTAGGGAGAAAATACAGATTCCGTTCTTAACCGCTGACCAGTAAACACGTATTTAAAATTTCGCTCTCTCAACCATCTGTGACTCGCACCATTTTGAATATTCGACCGAAGGTCTGGAATTGAGCAATATAGCGCCATTTTTGAAGGAGAATAATCAATTCTGGAGAGATTGCTGGAGGAGTTTCTTCATACAGCCTTTCATCATCGTGTCCAGCCCAAGGAAGAACGCAATTTTGTCTTCCACCAGCACAAAGAGAGCTTAGTCTGGCAGTGGCTTCTAGGAATTCCTCTATTTCAATATATCACCATTCTATCATTATACAGGTATTATATAGATTAAATTTACTCAGTTTTGTTTTAATTACTCTACGGGGTCTGAGATTTGATGTATTATTCTATCCTTATCCCGTAGTGATATATTGGTATTTTTGACGTGCGATTTTGCTACTTTTGGAAATAATAACAAAATTATAATATTAAAAAAAAAAAAAGAAAGAGAAATCATTTTTGGTGAATTATATGTGTTTTGTGGCCTATCTTGCACTACACTTTTCCCTCTTATTTGAATTTAAGAGGTTTTAAGTTTCTGTAAGGGGGGTTATTATCTTTGATTCTCTTTCATTGACATAGGTGTAGGCTAGTTTTCCCCTCTTAAATTTTAAGAGTGGATTAAGGTAGCTCCTATTTACCTTAAATACCAGTTTTATTTAGATTTACGCATTTTAACATTATTACTTATTTTTGATTTTTCTTTTAAGGTTTTAATGTGAATAAGTTGTTGAGTCGAGTTTTGAAGCTGCTTATTGGGTTTCAAAATTTTAGTTTCAAATTCTAGCCTGGAATGTTGTTTACATAGCTTCACTCGTACTTACACAGAGGAGATTTGTGTAGATAGAAATTAAGCTCATCACCCAAACACTACCTCTGCACAATATTATTGGTATTTATGTAACGTACTGAATTTAGTTTTTTAGTTTTTAGTCTCTTTTTGGTTAACATCAGGTTAGGTTATATATCTTTAGTTATTCTTGGAGTTTTTGGGTTTTCTTAATATTCATTTTGACGCTATGGGTAATAAAAGACCCAACACATTTGATAAGGGTCAGGAACCAATATCAAAAAGAGGCAAAGAGAATGTGCAGGCTTCAAATACAAGAATATCTCATAGATCTAATCCTTCTCTTCACTCTGAGTTGTTCGATAACAGTAGTAATAAAAACATGAATTCACCTCCCAGAAACCCTTCTAACCTTACACACAGTTCAAACCCATCTCAAAATCAAATCCCTCCGAAGACTCCAATTTCTGCGAATGCGGATATTAATGTGATTATTTTGAAAGATTTTGATTCTCAGAAAGAAAACAGATATTCGGATTCTACCAATGGCCCTTTTTTTGTCCACATTTTCGACTCTGACATGGATAATAACTTGGGCAATCTCCACATAGTGTCGATAGGGCTGCTTTTACTTAATGCAGGCTTCTGAGTCTCTGGTCTTAGGAAAATTGGAATAAAGAAAGTTTCTTTTTCTTTTTATTCACCGACTGAGGCCAATGATTTTGTGGAGAACGGTATTAGACTTGTTAATAGTAGCTGGAAAGCTTTTATCCCGGCAGAGGGTATTTATAATATAGGGATGATTTCTGGAGTTCCTCCAGATTTGTCGGAAGATATTCTTCTAAAAGGCATTGTTTGCTCAGAAGGTGAGGGTATTGACAAAGTGGAGAAAATCAAAAGAACTATCGACTCGGATCAAGGGAAAGTTAAAATTAACACAGAACTTTTGAAAATTTTTACCAAACTGCCTCTTCCACCGTACTTAGAACTCTATGGTGTTTTTTTTAAGGTCTCTTCTTATGCACCTGTGGTCGTCAGATGCAACAAATGCCAAAGATTTGGTCATGGATCTAATTTTTGCAGGAGTGAGATCAGATGTGTGACATGTGGGCGAAATCATGATAACCCAGACTGTCAGAATATTCAATTCTCTCTTCAAGTAAGTAAGGTATAAGCTATCTTTATTGCAAAACAGAAATTCATGAAGGACGTAGTCAAAAACAATGTGCCTTCTTTTGAATTTCCTAACCCTTTCTTCGACAGAATAGATTTACTAGAAAATAATCAAGATTTTAGACTGGACTTGGTTGAGGAGACTGTCATCAACACTGTGATTAACTCTCAATGGTGCCAGCCCCCCTCACATGACATTACATCTGAGGCTCATGTACAATCGGATGATGAGGACTCACATGACTCCTTCCCGAGTGGGTATGATCGGGAGGTGATCATTTCTACATCATGCTTAGATCCCAATCTAGTTAGGGAGCAGACGGATAACACTCTTTCGGCGGTATCGCCAGAGAATCTGAGTTGCCGTGACCGTTGGAGTAACGTTCAAATACCCCCTTTCGATAAAGCAAATGAGTTTAATTTTTTGAAAGACGCCTCAGAAGAGGAAGAAAATATTATACCCCTATCTGGGAAAATTACTAACCGAAAAAATGCTGTGGATAATAAAAAAGTAAAGAGTAATTCTTCTAGTTCGTCATCTCAAGGATCTGTTAAATCCAAAAAAAAATTTTTTTAAACTAACAATTTAGATATCACTAATTTTAAAAAATCTTGTATTTACGCTGGAGGTAAAAAAAGCGTTTTGTTGAAAAAAGTTTAATGGCGGGCAAACTAACTTATTTGAATTGCAATGGGATTAAGGGAAAATGGGCAACCTTGTCTATAAGTCCGATGTTACTTGTTTTGCAGAAACTGGTCTCGATAAGGTAGATATTCCTCCAGACGTGAGAGATTTTTGTAAAATTAGGAAGGATAGGGTAAACTGTGATAAAGAGAGAGGAGGTGGCCTAGCTATTTTTATTCATAAATCGTATCAATATTCTTCTATTATTTGGGATGATTGCCCTAGAAATTTAGAACTGTTAGCATTGAAAATTTGGGAAAAGGACCTTTCGTTTAATATTTTTTTTATGTACAACCCCCCTTAAAATATAATTAAAGTTGATGCTCTTTCAAAACTTCTCGGCAAGTTAGCTAAGGTGAGAAACTGTATCATTATGGGTGATTTAAACGGTCAACACCATCATTGGGGTAGTTCAACAACAAATCAGCAAGGAAGATATCTGTTGGAATCCATAATTCGATTTAATAATCTGGTTTTTCTTAACGATTGCAGCCCCACTAGGATTGCACAAAAAAATAGTTGCCCGGACATTTCAATTTGTACAACGGACATTCTCCATAGAGTCGGCTGGGAAGTGGATGATAATAATTGTGGGAGTGATCATCTCCCCATCTCTGTCGTGTGTAATGACTTTCAAAAATTACAGTTCTACTCAAATTGAATATTTAAACTTTCTAAGGTAAATTGGAATACTTTTAAAGATGAGGCGTCGTCTTCATCTGAGTTCTTACCTGCAACTTTCTCAAATGTAGACGATGATCTATCTGCTTTTAACAAACTAATTAAAGAAGCTATTTTGAAAGCTGGTGGTAAGGTTAATATTCCAGACTCTTCCTCGCCTTCAGATGATCCGGTTTTCTTGAAAGCAAGCGCATGTTCTACTTCTAAGAAATTTCCGGATTGCATCAGGTGGAATGAGGAGTGCACTGATTTGATTTCGAAAAGACGAGAAGCTTTGAAAATCTTTAAATCATTCCCCACTGTTGAAAATCTGCAGACCTTTAAGAAAGTCTCAAAAGAGGTTTCTTCCTCTCTGAATTTGATAGAAAAAAGTAATTTTAGAGACTTTATTTCATCCATGGACCCGTCTAGACGCATAGTGGAGAATTTTCGAATTATTAAAAAATTTAAGAATAGGTTTTACAATCCTTCATCTTCTTCTCTTGATAACAATACCCCGGAGAATAATACTCCTTTGATGGAGGCTTTTAGTAAAATAGCCAGTAGCTATCATTATGAGAATTTAGAGAACTTCAACTTTGGAGATTCCACTGATCCGTGTCTGCAAGCTGATATTTCACTAAAGGAAGTCTTCAATGCGATCAAAGGTAGCAAACAAAATTCGGCACCTGGATTAGATGGGATCTCATATACAATACTCAAAAATTTGCCCATCAACTGCATTCAATAGTTAACATCATTTTATAATCACATTTTCAAATCTGGCACTTATCCCACGCTTTGGAAAGAGTTTAAGATTTGCTTCATCCCTAAGGGCAAGGACAAAGGTTATAGGCCCATATCGCCGGCTTCTACTCTTCTCAAAACTTTGGAGAGATGTCTCAATGATAGACTGATGTGGTGGAGCGAGGGTAAGGGTTTATTGCCAAAATCCTTCAATGGCTTTCGCAGGGGCAAATCTTATGCGGACTGCCTAGCTACTCTTCACTTACACTCGATTATAGCTAGAGAAAAAGGTGACTTATTGGGAGTTCTTATCATTGATCTAGAAGGAGCATACGATAAGGTTAACCTTGAAGTATTATTGGGAACTCTCAAAGACCTAGGTGTTCCATCTATTTTCAACAAATTTATCTTTAATCTCATTAGTGATAGACATATTATCGGCTTTTATAACAATGTTCCGTTTAAGGAGGCGTTTACCAATAAAGGTCTTCCCCAAGAGTGTATTCTGTCCCCCCTTCTTTTTAACCTTTATATTTGCCAGATTTACTCTTATATCCCTGTAGATCTTAGGATCTTGGGTTTTGTGGACTACATAATTATTTATTTTAGAAATAAGAATTTAGAAATTATAAGGGCCAAGCTAAATGAGGGTATTCATCTACTATACAATTGGCTTACTAATATTAACCTCAAAATTGCATTTAATAAATGCTCTCTAATTTTTTTTGGTTTCAACGTAGGTGGAATAAGACCAGGTTCCATAGCAGTTAATTTGAACGACATGAGCATTTTTAATTCGGGATCCCTTAAATATCTGGGAGTCATTTGGGATGCTAATTTGGACTGGTATGACCATATTGAGAAAACTGTTAACTCATTAAAATTAGGCATTAATATGCTGTCATTTTTGTGCAGAAATAAGTGGGGGATACATCCCAGTACAGCTCTTACCTTCTATAAGTCTATAGTTAGACCTAGAGCTGACTGGGCCGCCTTTTTATTCGCTGGTTCGAGATCCAAACTACTTAAGGGGACAAGCCATGGTTAGGGGGTCGAAAAATCGATTTTTTTTTTATGTACTATTTTGATAGCAAATTTTCCTCTGAATACTATGCTTCCAACCGCATTTCCAAATTCGATTTCGTTTTGAAAATACAGCTAAAACCGTGAAGTCACTTTTTTGCATATTTAGTGATTTTTCTTAAATTATCCATTTTAGATATACTATTGTTAATCTTATATTATTTTATGCTTCACAGCATACAATACTGAATTTAGAACGTAAATGTACATTGACATAGTAGGCAAACTTAACTCGAGGTATAAACCTCGTGTATTTTACTTTTACTCTACTTATACAAAAGTATAATACGTACAATACATATAGATGGTTTAAAATCTCATCTGTTTACGTTCTGTCAGCGCCATAGTCGTTGGGATTTAAACTAAAAGTGTTTTGAATATAATTGAATCTGCATTTTTCAATGCAATTTATTCAGTATTGACAAAAAATTTTTTGTAAATAAAGTGCTGTGTAGAACTCTTTTAACTGAGAGTGTAGAAGACAGCGATTTTAGGTTAACTGCACTGTGCAAAGTGTTGTTAATATTTTTAATTTAGTGAGTTCAGTGAGTGACTTTTATTTGTGTTTTTTAATAACTAACATTATAGAGGATTAGATATTAGCCACTATGGATTCTGACAAGAGAAATAGAACATCAGGAGCTCCAGGAAAGAAGAGAAAATTTGGAAGAAAAAAAAAAAACATAAAGGATTTAACAAAAATTCAGAGAATGTTCAACAAAAAATCACGAACAAAAGGAAAAGAAGTACAACTTCAGGGAAAATAAAAGATATATCTGTAGAAGCGTCACAAACAAGAAACAGAATAATAGATATAAACATTCTGTTCTTACAGCTGGAGAAATTTCTTGTATGTGCAACATGTAAAGAACAAGTTAAAATTATAGAAGAAGATATTCAAGGACTTGGCTCCAAATTTAATATTATGTGCAAAAATTGTTCAGAGAGAAGAATTATAAGCACGAGCAAGCAAGTTGGAGCTCAAAGCAATGCTTATGAAACCAACAGACGCAGTCTTCTTGCACTAAGAGCAATTGGGCAAGGATATGCTGCATTGCAAACTTTTTGCGGAATCATGGATTTGCCACCACCTGTTGCACATAGTTTTTATGACCATCTCAATGAAGATTTAAGCAAAGTGACTCAAGAGGTAGCACAAAATTCTATGCAAGAAGCCGTCAAAAAGGAAACAGCATTAACACCAGCTGAAAATCAAGGCCTAGATGTATCTGGTGATGGGTCATGGAGAAAAAGAGGATTTTCTTCATTGCAAGGAATTTCAAGTTTGATTGGCTTGCGTTCTCAACAAGTTCTTGACATATTTATCAAGAACAGTTTTTGTAAAGCATGTTTAAAGTGGGAAAATAGAAAAGGCACAGAAGAATATGAAGACTGGTTCAGTGATCATCAAGATAAATGTGCAGCAAACCATGAAGGGAGTGCTGGAAAGATGGAAGTCGATGGAGTTGTGGAAATGTTTAGAAGATCTCAAGAAAAGTATAATGTAAAATACCATCATTACATTGGAGATGGAGATTCGAAAGTGTACAGTGCTTTGTGCCAGGCCAAACCGTATGGAGATGAAGTTAAAGTTGAAAAGAAGGAGTGTGTGGGACACGTCCAGAAACGAATGGGAACCAGACTCAGGAATTTAAAGAAAAATTTTGGAAAAAAGTTATTAGACGATGGAAAAACCATTGGAGGCCAAGGACGATTAAAAGTAATTGATCAGCTCACCACATATTATGGTAATGCCATCAGAAACAACACGGACTCTGTAGAAAAAATGCTGAATGCTATATGGGCTACGTACTACCACAAGATTTCCACAGACCAGAATCCTCAACATCATTTATGCCCACCAGGACAGAGCAGTTGGTGCAAGTGGCAAAAAGCGAAGGCTAAAAAAAACTAAAAGATTTTCATCATAAAGGCAGTATTCCTGCAGTGATTATGGAGCAGTTGAAACCAATTTACAAAGATCTCTCTGAACAGGAGCTGCTTCACAGATGTTTAGGCGGTTACACCCAAAATAGTAATGAGAGTTTTAATAATTCAGTTTGGAAGATTGTAACCAAGACCTCCTTCAGTGGTGTACATGTGCTCACAGCAGGTGCTTGTATTGCTGTCACTTGCTTCAACGATGGAAGAGTTGCTTTTCTGAATATTATGGAAGCCTTTGATGTGAAACCTGGAGTAGCTGCAATTGAGTGGGCACAGAAAAGCAATGACATCAGATTATTTCATGCTGAGAGGAATGCCGAAGAAAATACTTTAGAAAATAGGAGAAAACGAAGAAGACTGCAATTGAATTTACCTGAAGAGTCATATGCACCAGGTTCTTACTAGAGTAGGTAAAAAGTTATTTTTATGCGATAATAGCTAATATAATATTTATTAATTTTTTTCTTTTTACAGGTGTGTTATTGGCTCTCATAAAAGGATTAATTTATTTTGAGGTTATTTTTACTGTCAATAACATTTATGACTAACAATGTTTTCAGCCTAGTACGAAAAAAAAAAATAAGTACAACATTTATGTATTAATCTAAAAAATTTAAAAATATTGTTGAATTAATGAAATTCTTTTTTATAGGTTTATTCAACATTTAAAATGATTTAGCCAGGACTACTTTCATCTAATTGGCATCTGTTTCATTTTTTCCACTAAAGTATATCATACAGAATGAAAAAAAAAATTTTTGGTAAGTAGTTTTGAAACTTATATAAAGTTATAGAAAACCAAAACTTTGAATTGAATTTCTGAATAACTTGTTTTTTGTATTTACAGGGACTTTGCCGCAGGATTTCTTTTAAATAAAGCAGGCTAGAGGTTTGGAAATTTAGGAGTATCTTTAAAATTGTGTTGGTTATAGAAAATGTGAGGTACTTTTTTGAAAAAGGCTTTAGAAAAAAAATTATAAAATAAAATTACAAAAAATATTGAAATTTTAATAAAAAAAAACATAAAAAAATTAGATTTTTCATTAAAAAACAATTTAAAAAAAAAAAAAAAAAAAAGTAGCTCACATTTTCTATAAGTGGTATAACTACAAAGGTACTCCTAAGTAAGCAGACCCCTGCCTTGCTTTGTTCAAAAAATTTCCTGCGGCAATGACATGCCAGTTTCTAATTCAAAAGGGTTTCTTAATCTAATGGACTGCAAGACCAAAATCTTAAACACCTGGATGATGTAGTCTTAAATTATAGGTAATTGTATAACTTAATAATAAAAAAAAGTTTGAACTCTTAAAATTATATATTGGCTTTGTTATTAAAGAATTAATACAATAGCTTTTTTTCAGGTTCAACCATGGCTTGTCCCCTTAACAAACTAGATACTTTACAAAATCGTGCTATGAGGATCTGTTTAGGATGTATTATCACTACTCCAATCAATATTTTGCATCACATTTCAGGTATTCCCCATCTTAGGGCCAGGAGGTTATATATCGCCCATCGTATGGTTGTGTCTTTTCAAGCTAAAATCGATAATTTGATTATCTCTAAATTGTACTATATAAAAGAATTCTGCAACATTTCCAGACCGGGTAACAGGACGCGAAGGTATAGTTTAATTTTTCATGTTTGGTTAGATATGCTGGAATCATTATCAAAAATGCTTAGACTAAGTATGCTTCCAACGTTTTTTTGCCCCTATGATATTTTATTTATTGATGATGTCATTAACACGAAGTGGGGCCTGGAAACTAAGACAAAAAACCCTTAGGAAGAGTAGATGAAGCTTGTCAGCACATTCAACCCTAACACCCTCATTTTATTCACAGATAGCTCTGGTACGTATAGTAACAAGAAAGGTTTTTCTATCTTTTCGCATCAGAGTCAATCAGTATTTGCCGCTAGAATAGCCGACGAGATCTCGGTATGGTCTACGGAACTCTATGCCCTTATGGAGAGCTTTGGATCATGCCTTATGTCTCAGTTTTGATTCAGTTGTAATTTTTACTGATTCGATGGGTATTACGGATAAACTAAAATGTAATGGCTTAGACTCCAAAATGCACCCTTTTATTTATCTCATAAGGAGGGATGCTTATAGATTACTTTCAAAAAATATTAAACTCTCAATTTTTTGGGTTCCTGCCCACAAAAATATAACAGGAAATGATATTGCCGATAATGCTGCTAAAAAAGTATGTGAATCTGATAATATTGTTTTCTCTCTCTATCCACCCAAAGATCTTTTACCCATTTTACTTAAAGACCTCCAAAATAACATGTTGAAATATGTAAGGAATTATGGTAACGCTAGGAAGGGTAGACTCTATGTTTCACAAATAGACAATTTTGTGTTCTCCCCCAGGTTCTTCCTGGTTGGGGGACTCAGCAGGGGACAAGTATGCATTTTAAATAGACTCAGCAGTGGACATAGCCGAGCCAGGGCACAGCTGGCCTCCAAAAATTTTGTAGTGGAGGAGAGTTGTGAGTGTGGTGAAAGCCTCCATAACGTCGAACATTTAGTGTCGAATTATCCCTTATTCTCAAACCACAGATCTCCTCTGTTGCGTGAATGCAGGAGGTTGGGGGTGCCTCTGCGCTCAAATCTTTCAAATATTCCCTTCAACTACCCCAGTATATACAAAACTCTTTCTAGTTATATTTTTGATAATAATATACCTGTATATTAATTTACCATTTCCAAACCTCGTCTTTTGGTTCCTATTCCCTCATAGAAACACCACTTTAATTGCCTTTCTGTTCTAAGATCTACAGATTTTGTTGCTGAATTCTTCAATTCAGCAAGAAGCACTAATACCAGTTGCTTTTGTTGTTATTATACTTATTGCTGTAAAGAAGTTACAATCAACATTTGGATCAACATCTCTAGATTGGCATTCAAGTAATCTTTATTGTGGACAAATTTTGAGGTTTGACGTATTGAGGAACAGGGTACATGCTCACACAGTGAGAATAACCCTTAAAGGAAAAAAAGGGAGAAAATACAATAGGCGCCGTGCTCTGCTCCGTGCCCTGCTCCGTGCTCTGCGCCGTCTGCGCCGTGGTATAAGCATTGAGCTGATTGGTTGATTCCACCCATTCCGATCTTAGATATATGCTCTATGATCTTAATAGAATCAACCAATCAGCGCAATGATGATACCACGGCGCAGATGGCGCAGAGCACGGAGCAGGGCGCGGAGCAGAGGACGGCGCACAGTGGTCCGAAACGCTGAAAAAATGGACAAAAATCAGTATTCACGCGGAAAATGATTATTATGGGAATATCATAGTGAAAATTGATAGTTCATATCCTAAGGTATAAGATAGGCTACCGCTTTTTTGAATATTGTTGTTACATTTTTTTATACAGGGCGTTAAACAACAAAAAAACGGGAATCGAAAAATGACTTTTACACAAAATTCTCTGAATTTTCAAAAAAATATGGCGCTAGAAGTTTTCTCTTAGGTAAAAAACGACAAGGAATCGATCTACCGGATCAGATTTTGAAAAAAAAAATGGAAACCACCTTAAAAATGCATTTATGTTAACTAAAAATCCCATTTTTTATAAACAATTGCATTTTTCACTACCATAATTGTTTCTAATCGATTCGAAAATATTTTCATCAAAAAGCTGACATTTTTTTACGTCGAAATGTATATTTTACAAAATTTTTCAGGTCATTTTTTGGGTATAGAAAATATTAGCAAAGTTTAAATATAATAAAGTAGGTTAAAATTTGTATCACAGGGATTGATGATTTCATCACACCGCGGATTTTGGAACCAATCGATGACTTTTTACAGTTGTTTCCTATGTAAAAAATTGCTAGAAGTCAATTGGAGGTATCTAATTATGAAAAAACAACTGAAAAACTGTCTAAAAAGTGCATTTTTAGAAATAAAATATGATTTTTTTTTTTTTTTTTTTTTTTAATAATTGCATTTGTAACTACTTTAATCGTTGCGAATCAGAGCAGCAACAATCTTGTCGAACAGCTCAGGCTCTTTTACGTGAAAATATATGTTTTGAAAAATTGTGTTGATCAAATTTTAAATGGTAATAGTATGTAATTCTTAAATATTTGAAATTTGCACTGTAAATAACCAGAGATGCTGAATCAATCAAAAATTAGTGTGAAATGCTGTTTCTCTACGTTCAATTTCTGTCCACTCGTCGGACATTAATTAGTTCCCCCTAATACATTTTTTGAAGTGCAATCGGGGCGAAGGAAAGGTTGCGTTAGGAGCATTGAAAAGAATTTTGTGTAAAAGTCATTTTTCGATTCCCGTTTTTTTGTTGTTTAACGCTCTGTATAAAAAAATGTAACAACAATGTTCAAAAAAGCGGTAGCCTATCTTATACCTTAGGATATGAACTATCAATTTTCACTATGATATTCCCATAATAATAATTTTCCGCGTGAATACTGATTTTTGTCCATTTTTTCAGCGTTTCGGACCACTGTGCGGCGCCTATTGTATTTTCTCCCTTAGGTACATCGCGTCGCGGACTGCCGTACTGATATCCTAACCCCAAACGTAAATAACCGAGTGCGTCAACACCCGGTCGTCCTGCCGACGACTGTTCACGATGAAGACCCTCCTGGAACAGCAGCGCCGGCTGCACGAGGAGTGCGCACGTCTCGCCGACGCGATGGTCAAGGAGAAGTTGCACAAAAAACTGAGCTGAAAATGCTGCTTGATCAGTTTATACAGAGCAGCAGTCTAGAAACCAGGACCTTTCCCGGTTGGCCTAAAGAAACAGGCAGTGTTTTAATCAATGTTGGAGCTCACTTAGATTTGTGTGCTTTCTCATTTTGGGATAGATTGAAGTCTGCTCTCATGGCTCTTGGTTTGAAATGCGGTGATACCTTGGAAGAAAAACATCAAAGATTGTTTAGTACAAAGGGAGAGGCTACACTTGATCCTATTTTATTGGCAAAGAAGAATCAAAGGAAACCAGGCAAGGGTAAGAATGTATAACAGCAAAAGGAAGTAGCAAGATTGTTCAAATAGTATCTAATCAGAGAGTAGCCACAAAAGAAAATGTACAGAGGAAGTAAGCTAGAACTGAAGGCGAACGTGGAGATTCTGATTCTGCGGCAAGTGCAAGTGAATCTAAGGAAAATGATTAGAATGAGGTGCCCTGTAATCTTAAGAATTTGCCCCTTGGTTGGGATTCTTTAAAAATTACAAAACAAGAAGGACATGATTGCATTGGTAATTGAATTACAGAAGTAAAAATGACACAGGATCTTGATGATGGATTATATTACTATAAAGAAGACCTTTGAGGAGATTACAGAAAAGTAAGCAATTCAAAAATTAATTAATTTATTTCAACCAGACTACAGTACATAGTTAAGTTCAAGACGTACCTCATATGTCTGAATCAACTTATACCCTATAAAGGTAGATGTAACTGTAGATTTGATGATTATAAATTAAACTGAATCTTGAAATAAATATATTTCTATTCGTAGAGAGTGTATTTGACAATATAACTGTCTCGTTGTCAAGCTAATTTGAAACTTCAACAAAACACTCATTGTACACTACTTGTATTAAACACTTTCACAAACTTATTAAACGAATGTACTTTATTAAATATGATATACTAAATCTTTACTTTCAAATCTACTTTAGAGTGCCAAAAGTAAAAAACCAATTGAGAAACGCCGTATAAAGAAATTAGAAGTCATATTATTTACTATTGTGATGACAGCTGTGTTTCCATTGATGCTAGCAGTCAGTTATGTGTAGAGGTATTATAGTTTATGGTTATGGTACCAACCCATAGGTGACCATGTAATAATTTATTCTAAGTAGAATGTTTTAAAACATATTATTATTAATCTAATTTTTTAGTTATTTCTTATTTAATATAATTACTTTTCATATTGAATCTAAAAAATTGCTATTATTGTTTTCCTTTCTCGGCAAAAGAGACTGTGGTCATAGAAAATTTTTGATTTTCCTTTTTCTTTTCTAAACGAGTCAGGGTATTCAAATCTAAAATAACAAACATTATTTACTAAACCAAATTTTTTTTTCCCAGTACAGTTTTTCAGTATCGCGATTGGAAGTTATGAGACTATCAATATGAGCATTAACATCACCATCATAAGGCAGGAGAATTATGAGAAAATAGCACCAAATTTGAACTCCAATTTTGACAAACTCAACAACGCCGTCACAGTGGGTAACCTTGAGTGAAGGGCTTCCTTCCAACGCACATCTTGACAGCTTCATCTTCTTCCAGATTGTCCATGGAACCTGATCTAGTCTGTATTTATTTTAATACATTTTGTGACCACTTTGTGGTCTTTTCTTTGAATAATTGTTATTTCAGTAATTTACTGCTTTCGACCATTGCTATAGCTTCATTTTTTGTTTCAGGGTTTTCATTTTCCTCCCAGGAAAAGCAGCAACTATAAGAGACCACCCGTCAGATTTAACAGGTGTACTTATCATTAAATGCTGTTGATAGGTATATAAGTGTGTTTTCGAACTTAATTTAAAAGCGTATAAGAATGATAGAAATCTGCTTCTATAATGCATTTCATGCATTGCATGTATTTTTAAGCTGATTATGTATATTGTTAAGCCGATATATTTTTAAGCCAATATCTTTTTGTAAGTAGGTATAATTTCATAAAAAAAAAATTAAATTATGCAATTTTTCAGATTTAGTTGAGGCACTGCTTGTGTATTGCTTCCTCATAGAGGAAGCTTTGTAATAGTAAAATTTTAATTTTCTTTAAATTGCTCTAAAAACGTGAATAAAGGTGTTAGAAGTTTGTGTCACATGATTTTAGAAAATGTCTGTATGGATGTGTGTGTGTGTGTGTGTGTGTGTGTGTGTGTGTGTGTGTGTGTGTGTGTGTGTGTGTGTGTGTGTGTGTGTGCGTGTGTGTATGTATGTATACCGCTTTATTTTCGGATCTACGCGGTCGATTTTAACCGGACGGGTCCCATTTTTTTTGTTTTTTGATTCCAAATTCGGGAAAAAAATAATTTTGCACGACTAACTGATTCATTTTTGTTTTATGTCGAATTTTTCATTTTCCAAAAATTTATTTTTGATTTTTTTTAATGATTGGATTTAAATTTTATAATCTGGAGGACGGATAGCGTTCGAAAGAGCATAAGAAAACCTATATTTAAAAAAAAAATTTCTCTAGCTTTCACGGTTATTTTGTTATTAACAAAAACGTGTTGTTTTCTTTAAGCTTATAACTTCAAAAGTAAATGGTTAATTTTTTTGAGAAAAATCATGATAATGGAGAATATAAATAGCTATAATCTCTAAAAACTTGAATCCATTCTGTTGGTTAGTTTTTGAGAACAAAATAAAATAATAAAAAAACGTGTTTTCTGTGGCGACAATGCACTGGAATAAAATTGTGTTAATTACTTCAAAATTCCTTGTAGAGGTAGATTTTTGGTTGCCACCTGCACCTTTCTTTGGGATAGATGATTGGTTCATAAATTTCAGAGATTTTTGAGGTTAAAATTTTTGTAACCTCTTTTTCGAATCGTAATTTCTCGAGAACGGCTGTATGTATCAGAATGGGATAGGTAGCATTTAAAAGAGAATTAAAATACCTATATTTTCTAAAAAAAAAAAGTTTCTAGCTATCACGGTTCTTTGGTTATTAACATGAACGTAAAACATGAAAAATGAAAAAAATGAGTTTTGTATGTTCAACGATTCCAGAGGGAAAATTGTCGTAATTTCTTCAAAATTCCTTGTGGAGGTAGATTTTGGATAGCTCTTGGTCGAGTTCTTTGGGCAAAGTAATTGGTCCATAAATTTCAGAGATATTTGAGGTTAAAATTTTTTAAACTTTTTTTTAAATCGTAATTTCTCGAGAACGATTCTATGAATCAGTTACAGATTTCTAGACAATTTTGTATGGGATATAGATATTATGTATGTGAATTTTCATCAAGATCGTACGATTACTTTTTGACATTTAAAATTTTCCTATTTTACAAAGTTATTTTATTTGTCGCCTGATGACTAGAGAAAATTTGTTTTAATTTTTTTTAATTTGGCGTAGATGTAGAGTGTATATTATTTATTATATGCGTTTTTAGAGTAAAAGAATTCGTTTATGAATTTCAGAGATATTCGAGGTTAAAACTGATTTAGCCTTCTTTTCAAATCGTAATTTTTTGGATATATCTATACTAGAAAATGGAAAAACACGTGCTATGCGTGTATGTTGTTCACTTGCTTTTGTTTTTTATTGAGGGTAATTTACAGTGCGATCAAGTTTTAACCACTCATTGATGAATATATTTGGTTGAAATTTCAAAAGATTATCTTTATTTTACTCAAAATATCAAAATTTTTTGTATAGAAAATTGATTGGGAAAAAGTTTGCATTTTACTTGCAGAATATGCCAGTATTTTTGTTGTAACCTTTTTGGAAAGTCTCTTGATTGATTGACTTTATTGGTGACTTTACAATAAACATTCATATGTGTCATAAACGAATATATGTAATGCAAAGTTTGGTAATTTATTTGAATTTATTTTAAAGTTTTCAAAATATTATGGATTTAAAATATTACCCAAAGTTGAAGGTGCACCATAAAAAGTAATTCTGCTACTTTTTTTGTGAAAATCATCAGATGATTCAGAAACGTGATATAGAGACAAGTCAATATAATCGGAGCGTTTGTATGTACGAAAGCATCGGAAATTTTTGTGTGATTGCATACTGAAAATTAACATGAAAATTGTACATATAAATATCGATTTTTGTAGGTATTTAATTTATTAGCAGTTTCCACGCTACCATTGAGGTACTGCTATTAGCGCGTTGGACTTTTTTTTAATTCACTCTCATGAAATACATGAAAATATTTCTTTTACTAATTCAGAATTCTATGACATGATAAAATTATTGAATTAGTCGAATAATAAAATTATGCACTTTAGAGAGATGAATCCGTCGACTCCGTCGCCTGTAGCCCTACTAAACCACGGGAGTTGTTCCTCCTTTCCTCAACCATTACATAAAGTCTCTAAAAATAAATACTCTCTGCAAAGACAACTCCGAACCTATTTCCTTCCTCCGCCAGTTAAGTATTCATGCAATAGAATAATCGTTATAATATCTACTTTTATATGATATATATATGTCAAGTAAAAGTTAACAGATATGTATTACAATTTATTCAATTGAATGAACATATATTAATAATCATAATAATTATCACGCAATTATTACATATGATAAAATCATGTCATCTAATCATACTACATACTCGCGGTATAAATGATTATTATTAAATTATATATTGTATATTAATACTTTATAATGAAAAGCTTCTTATTTATATGAAGAATTTAGAAACAACCGAATTTATATTTATTTCTTATTTATATGAAGAATTTAGAAACAACCGAGAATTTAGATTACCAACAATGTAAACACTAATTTTTTAACAATTACTTTGTGTTTGGAAAATGGAAATTAACATAACGACAATTTTATAATCAATATTAAAGAATAATAGAATATAAATATACAATTTCATAAGTTCACAATTGTTTTAGTTACTGAATAATTTAATTAGTTTTGAATTTATTATATCGGGGTGACGTATTATTGTGAGTACTTTTGTCTCTGACAAATATAATGAAATACTTAAATTTTATTATATATACATATTTTATATCATTTAAATTTAGTTAAAGAATATTTCTAAAAATATTATATACAGATATTTAAAATAGTTTTGCAATTTCCTTTAACTTATTCGAATTTTGAAAATATTAGTGATTTAATGTATGTATAAATCTAATTATTTGGGTGTTTTATTATTATGTGTCCCGTTGCCTCTCATAAAGATAACGAAATACTTTAAATTTATAATATATACATATTTGATATAATTTTCTTTTAGTTGGTGACTTTTTTTGAAAATATGCTATTCGTATATTCAATACATTTTGGAATAATCGTTTTAAGGTATTTTCGAATTTTTTTAAATATTAATTTACTTAATTTATAATATCGGGGTGTTTTATTATTGTGAGTCCCCTTGCCTCTCACAAAGTTAACAAAAAATGATTCCGGTTTTACTACTTAAATATTTAAAGTCATTGTAATGTAGTTAATGAATTTTTTATAAAAATATTATACACATTTATTATAGTTAGTCCCATTGCTTCTTACAAAGGTAAAGAAATAATTTAAATTTAAAATATAAATATTTGATATTAGATATAATTTAATTAGTTTTGAATTTATTATATCGGGGTGACTTATTATTGTGAGTCCCCTTGCCTCTCACTGAGATTATATACATATATTCAATACCGTTTGGAAATTAGCTTTAAGTTATTTCGAATTTTAAAATATTAGGTATTTAATTTATTACATCGGGTGGCTTTATTATTGTGAGTCCCCTTGCCTCTCACAAATATAACGAATGCTTAAATTTTATTTTATATACATATTTTATATTTATTTTATATACATATTTTATATCATTTGAATTTAGTTAAAGATGATTTATAAAAATATTCTATACAGAAATTCAAAACAGTTTTGCAATTTGCTTTAACTTATTCGAATTTTTTAAATACTAATTACTTAATTTATAATATCGGGGTGCTTTATTATTGTGAGTCCCCTTGCCTATCACAAAGTTAACAAAATGATTTCGGTTTTACTATTTACATATTTAATGTTATCGTAATGTAGTTAATGAATTATTTATAAAATTATTATACACATATATTTAGTTTGGAAATGTGTTTCTACTTATTTATGAATTTTAAAATTATGGAATTGAGATATTATTTTTGCTGTTTTATTTTATTATAGTTAGTCCCATTGCTTCTTACAAAGGTAAAGAAATAATTTAAATTTAAATTATGAATTTTGATATTATTTATTTTAGTTATTGTATTTCTTCTAAAAATATTATATACATATCTTTACTATATTTAGGCCAGTTGCTTTTATTTATGTTTGAATCGTCTACTTTAAACCATGTATTATTCTGCTTTATCATAGTTGTGTAATGTCCTGAATCAATGTTAGGGCCATGATGAAATATTGCGTTAGTGACTTTGTAAATTTTGTTATCTATGTATATATTGGATCTAGTAATATTTTCTATTTTACATTGTGTCAGTTTTGTTATGTTTATTGATTTATCGATATAAAATAACATTAATTGTAAAATAACGATTTTATGTCTTGCAATAATTACTTTTGTTTTGTTTTGTAATTTGACCTGACAATTATTACAATTTATATCTAAATTTTTGTAATTATCTATATTATCATTGATAATTTCCTGTAAATTAAAAATTTTTTGTTTTGGAGGTATGGTTAATGTAATTATAATATTATTGGTCTTTTCTTGTTTAAGTTTTTTACAATTTGGACAGAATATTTCAGTTATATGTTCATGTTCAATAACATTTTTCAATAATTTTGATTTTTTGCAAATATCCATGATAAATTCAGCTGCATCATGTTGTATAGATAATGCATATTCTTTGTTTATAATTTGACTAAATTCCAATACATCAAAATGATTTGATTTATATAATGAAAATATTTCTTTTAAACAGTCGTTTTCTTGAAAAATAAAAAGGTGTTTTCTGAATGTATTACAGTGAAACAATGATTGTATGGTTGCATTAGCATAGCAAGATACATTGTCTTTGTTTGGTAATCCAATAATATTTAAATCGGTTATATCGTTATCTATTTTATCAACATTAATGTATTTATTTATATTTTTATTAATATTATGATTATCAATGTCATTTATGAAAGTTTCATTAGTTTTATTTTTTCCATTATCATCAGATAAACCAATGAAAATTGGTTTATGATCTGAGAAGTAAGTTTCGTACACTCGAGCTTCAAAATGGTTATTTTCTTTATTTATAAAAATAATATCTATTTGAGTGTTAAAATTTGTAGTCGAAATTTTTGTTGGAAGTGCTCTTTTAAAATTTTGATGAGTTAAATATTTTTCTATAAAGTTATTTTCTAAAAAAGCATCGTAATTGAAATCTCCAATTATAATAAATTTATTGTTGTTGTATTTATTTATTTCAAATGTTTTAAAATGACTTGAAAATGTTTGCTTGTCAACGGCGGGTGATTTGTATCCAGTTAAAATGTACGTGTTATTTATTTTTAACATGACCATATCAAGATGATGTAACATGTTAGTTTTATTATAAGTAACATTTTTAATAATATCATAATGTATTTCTTTTTTAGCAAAACAAATAATCCCTTTAGAATATTTTACGTTACTGTCAGATCTATATATGATATTATATCCATTGATTTCAAATGTATCTGAATCTTTTGTATACGTTTCAGAAAATATCATAATATCGGCTTGATAATACCAGTGATCATTAATAATGTAATCGAAATTTTTATTTAAAGATCTAATATTTTGATAAATTATTATTAGTTCATTTTCTTGAATACATTTTGTAAATGATAATTTTAAATTTTTGTTTAATTTCAAATTATTCATTATTACGTTTGTTGTTTCATCATATTTTGTTTTATTTAAAGTTGGAAAATTGCCAATTATATATAAATCTGATAATTGCCTAACTCTACTTAACGCCACGTAAAATAATGACCTACTTTTAAATTTAGTAAACTTTGTAAAATCTATACAAACTTTATCATAAGTTTGACCTTGACTTTTATGAACTGTTATAGCTTCAGCTGGTATTACTGGTATTTGTTTTCTAACTATTTGATATTTTCTTTTGTATTTATAATTACGTCTATTGCAGATATTGGAATCAAATTCAAATCTATTTTTAAATTATTCATAATATCTTTGACGTGTTCTTGTTTATGCACATACTGATTGTGTACATATTAATTGTGCACACTTTAAAATTGGTATATATCTATATATATAGATCTGTACCAATGCTATCTGTGCACGATAAATATGTGCACAATCCTTATGTGCACAAACAAGAACATGCCATATCTTTATATTTATTTTTAATTTTTGATCCTATTTTAATGTTTTCTCCAAAATTTAACCAAATTATTTTTGGTGTATTATTTTCATTGAATGTAATATGTTTTAAAATACCGCAAGCTTCATTAACCAAGCCGTCTTCAACATCAATATTTGTTGTGATCATATATTTTATTTCAATTTTCAACATTACTTCAGCGCTTAGTCCTCCGCATTCTTGTCTCTTTTTATTTTGAAATGATTGTAAAAGATACTGTTTGGTTTTTTCAGAAACAGAGTCAGGTACAGAATCTATTGATTTTGATTTGTAAGTTATGCCTGGATGATTGTTGATTTTTTTTGCATTATATTCGTCAACAAACTTATTTTCACCAAATAATCTAATAGCTTCTTCAGGAATATTGTTTTCATCAGTTATTCTTGAGTTAAACAATGCTATATCATTTTCTGTTATGTTATTTGTAGCTAAATTGTTCAAAGCCTTTATAAAATTTGTGTCGTTTTGTTGACGCATTATTTTAGTTAATTGATAGTAATTAAATTCTTCCCACAAAATATTTTCAGAAAAAATACTTAGTTCTGATGTATTTGGAGTTGTATATATTGGCCGATCCATTACTGGGGGTAATTGATATAAGTCACCAACTAAAATTACTGATATTCCTCCAAAACTTTTATTAACACCAAATATTTGCCTTAATCTTGTATCTATACGTGCCAACATATTACTTCCAACCATAGAAATTTCATCAATTATTAGTAATTTTACATGAAAGAAATGTTCTCTTATAGTATTAGCAATATCTGATGATAATTCAGGCATTTGTTTATTGAATTGAGTTACAGGTAGAGCAAAAGCTGTATAACAGGTAATACCTCCAATTAAAAATGCAGCTTTTCCGGAAGGTGCACATAGGATAATTTTTGGTTTATCAGAGTTTTCACCAGGAATTTCGTTAAAATAAATAGATAGCAATTGATATATTGTATTGATAACTTTATGTTAAATATTGTACATTCTATATTGCGTAATATAAGAGGAAAGGTCGCGTATGAATTGTATACGCGCACTCACACAAGTAAGTGTACGTGTGCTCCCCTCCAGTGCGCATCACGTGATCGGTGCGCGAGCAGCAGCGACTGACGCGCAAAACTCTCTCTCGACCGTTGGACTCCAAGCGACAAGCACCTCGCGCCGCGAGCATGAGGCTCGCTACATCATACTTGTATATACTTATTCATCTTAAATAAACTATTCTTTTTTCTTTACAACCAGGACTCAATTTATTCAACACTTTACTTTTACCGACACCTGCTGAGCCACTTAAAAATATTCTCATAGGTAATTTATCAACTTTGAAACAATGTAAAACATGCATTACTATATTTCTTTGATCAGTATTTAATTCGTTTATCATTTGAAAAACTTGTTCTTTA
Source organism: Torymus aiolomorphi (assembly GCA_036365515.1). Taxonomy (NCBI): domain Eukaryota; kingdom Metazoa; phylum Arthropoda; class Insecta; order Hymenoptera; family Torymidae; genus Torymus; species Torymus aiolomorphi. The sequence goes on along the minus strand of CM070876.1, from coordinate 102,064,363 downwards.
TTTATTATATTAGGTAAAACAATACGTTGAAAAATTTTTTCTTTTTTTGATTTGTCTTTTCCTATTTGTTCTAAAATATCTACATTCTCTAAATTGGTTTGTTTAAAAAAATTATCATTATATTCTTCATTAAACATTTCATTATCTGCATATTTTAAAGCAGTTTCTAAACAATCATCTTTTATCAAACAATACTGAGATTTGTTTTTTTGCATCGTAGATAAATTGTCATAAAACAATTTTTCACAATCAGCTTTTTCTATCTCTAATTCTTCATTTCTGAATGGTAAAAACAACAAGACATGCTCACGATAATAATTAAATGAATCAGTTTCAATTTTATATCTATAGTAACGTATTACTTTTTTCTTATTTCTTTCTTTGATATTCATAATTTCGTTGTTATTATCTATATCTTCATCGTCGGTATCATTATGTAATAATTTCTTTGAAAACTTATAGTTGCCTACGTAATCAGCCAAACATACATCGTTTAATTGGTTTATTCGTTTTTCATATTTTTCAAAAATATTATTTGCATATATATCTTTTGAATCTTTAGATAATAATTTCAATTCTTTAGGTTTTTTTTTAATTCTACTTCTTTGATTAATAGGAACTGTATTAATATATACTACATTTCTGCTTGAGATGCATAATGGCAATGATAAAGTATGATAAACTGCTTCTTGCGAAGTTAAAACATTACCATTTATAAAAACGTTAGCAATTTTTCTTAATTTTTGTTTCAAGTCTAAGTTACCGTTTTCAATATCATCGGATGCTTCTCTCAATAGTTTTGATAGTCCTGCTTCTATTTTAGTTACATAATTTACCATATAAAAAGCAGCAATATAAGCATCTAATACTTTTTGTAAATCCATGTTTGATTCTAATAACATTAAAATTTCTAGATTATATGCATTTATAGCAACTTCAAGAGATGTCTTTTTAAAAAAATTTTATTCTTTTTTAATGTATTTCTGATAGCATTTATATATTCATATTCTGTCATTGATAACGTTTCCAACATATTTTCAAAACTTACATCAGTATTAGAATTAAAATATATATTAATTAAAGTTTTAATTTTCTCAATATGAATATGTTCATTACCAGTAAATTCATTTTCATTTAATGGTTTTAATATCATTGTACTATTCATAACATATAATGGATAATTGAAGCGACAAATTTTGTTATTTTTGCGACCTTTATAACAAGTAGGTTTATGTTTATGTCTTTGAAAGGTCATATAAGGATTTTTCGGATTATATTCACAAGTTATTAATTTATCAATAAACTCAATTAGTTTTTGTTCTGAATTAGGATCTCTTTCATCATAAATTGGAGCATTATTACAATATAATAATGTATGTACATGTACAGATCCACGTGCTCGAAATTCAATCCTTAAAAAACTGTCAATAATAAAATGTTCTTTAAATGGCCATATGGGTTTTTTAATAAATTCATAATATTACAAAATCTATTGTGACAATATCTTACACAAGTTACTGGATCGTTCTTGATTAATTTAGTTTTTGTATCCATATCAAGATTAAGAACTTCTTCAGTACTAATTGGCTTTTTGTACTGAAGCTTATATAAGATTTTTAATAAATCAAAATTTTTTATTTCTGAGGCAGAAAGCGACATAAACAATGTTGGTATACCTAGTTGTCTAATAACAGAAAAAAGTTCTTTTTTTTTGCTTTGCCAATAATATGGGGAGAATCTAACTTGTTTCAAAAACATGAAACCGTTGTCTTGTTTGAAAACATCATGCAATTTGCTTTGATTTAACACATGTTCTGCAGATAGATTTTCATTGTTTTTAATTTTTCGCAAGCATGTATTCATATTTGAAAAAACTGATTTTTCTATTTTTTGTTTTGCCATGAATAATAATCTAGTTGGTTCCCAAGATCTTCTATCACGACGTCTGATTTCAGATAATGTACGTTCAGTGTAAGTTAATTTTTTTTCTTTATCTAATATCTGGCCTCCAAAAATTTTAGGAAAACATAATTCATCAATATTTTCAACTTTATGCGACGGTACAGGTTGTTTGTCTTGTCCTGGAGCTATTGTTATAACATCTGAAATAATTTCTTTATTTCTATCTAAAATTAAAACTTCGTCATTTACTTCGAAATCATCTTCTATATCCTTTTCGTTATTGTCTGTAGTTACATTTTGTATTTCATTTGATATAGTATTTATATTATAACAGTTGTTATTACAGTTGTTGTTATTAGATTTGTCAAAGTCATCAACAATAAAATTTACATCATTTTCACTATTTCTTTCAAATCCTTTGAAAAATTCATCATTTACTTTTATATGATGTTTTTTATATAACGGTGTATTTATAAGATATTTTAAGGCTTCAAATATTTTAGAAGGTTTAATTGTTTCATACATATAATGAGTTTTATGATCTAAATGTCTTTTTAATTTGATTTGTATAACTGACATTTCGTCAAAGTTTCTAGGCAAAACACTGATCATATCGTTAATTTCAGTATATATGTTAACAACACTGCCTTTTAAAGACAATTGAGAGTTTAATGCGTATGGTTGTAAAGCTCTAATTTGCATGAATGGAATATAAGGTGAAACCATTCTTTCTTCTATTATGATAAATTTTTAACAACATCAGGTATTTCTGGGAAACGTAAATTTTCATTTGATGATAATTTTGGTATATGACCTTCTAAATGTATTTTAAACATGTTTTACATACATAACTTGATTTACAATTCATAATTTGTGAAAAAATTCATCTTTGTTAATAATGAGAGAATCGATTTTGTCTTTTATTTTATTTTTATTGAATAAATTTACCGATCTAGAAAAAAAGATATTATCACAACATATACAGTTGATGTCAGGACCTTTTTTTCTATCAATTATAAATATTGATATAAGTTTGTTAGAATTTATATTTATTCCAGCATTTAATTCACTATTAAATTTATTTGAATAATTTTCTCGATATCTGTATAATTCATCCAATCTGAGTTTCTTTTTCTTTCCAACTTCTTTAGTCTTATTGAAAAGTACATATTCATCATTTTGTCGTAAAAGTTTAATCCTTTTTTTATTTTCTAATCTCTCTTTTTCTACATATGATGTGTCGGTACGTTTCATGCTTTTATATTCATGATTGTTTAAATATTTATTTTTAAGATAATCTGGGTTTAATCTTAGTATTTTATTTCTTGTAATATTTAATTGATTTTCACGAGATGTGTAAGCGTCGTTTGACCTCATCTCTCGGTTTTTATCAATGTTCATTTTATTTTCCCGAGATCTGTAAATCTCGTTTGACCTTAACTTTCGGTTTCTATTAATGTTCATTTGATTTTCGAGAAATGTGTAAGATTCTTGTGATCTTAATTCTTTGTTTCTATCAATGTTCTTTTGATTTTCGAGAAATGTGTAAGAATCGTTTGACCTTAATTCTTGGTTTCTAGCAATGTTCATTTGATTTTCGAAAGATCTGTAATCGTCGTCTGACCTCAACTTTATATTTCTATCAATGTTCTTTTGATTTTCACGGGATGTATAAGCGTTGTCTGATCTTAATTTTTGGTTTTTAACAATGTTTTGGTGATTTTCTTTGTTTTTAAATGTATAATTTGATCTTTTTTTTTTTTAATCCGTTTTTTATTAAGTTCGTTTTCTCTTAATTTATATTTTTCATTTGTTCGTAATAATTTTAAAGATGAAGCATTTCTTAATTTTTCATTTTCTGAATAATTTTTATTAGTCCTTTTGTTTTTAATGAATATTTTCAATTTATTACGAATTTTGATTGTTTTTTTTTATTTTTACGAGAGTTTTTCGTGTTAATTTTTTTTTCTTTGTCAAATGTTTGTTTGTTTTCTTATATTTGGGCATATTTATTATATACTATATTATCTATATTATTAATATTTGAAACGATATTTTATCTTTAAGAGAGTTAGGGTGAGAAAAAAGTGAGAAAGGAATTGAAATATTAAAATATTATAAAATATGTTATATGGGGTATTTATAAATCTGATATAAATAAATAAAATAATATAATTATTTAAAAGAAAAAAAAAGTTGGTAGTGTTAAGTTTCAAATAGGATGAGTATATAAATAAATAAAATAAGATAATTATTTAAAAGAAAAAAAAAAATAAAATAAAATAATAGAAAATAGTTTTTTGAATTATTTTAATATAACTTATTTTGTATTTTCAGATGATGAGTGGATGCATTTGATTTAAATAACTAAATCGGACGACGTTTCAGATGAATACCTGTTTAAAAAAATATTTGTCAATTGTTATTATACGATCATTCATTTATGTAGATAGGGTTAATGAAGTTTGATATATTTTAATATTTTTAATCATTATTGAAAAATAAATTGATGTAAATGTAAGATATAATGTAATCTTAAATAAAATAACGACTATTTTTCTTATTTTATTATGAGAAGAAACTTTATTAGCATGAAAAAGATATTGACTAAAACTGTATAACTGTGAAATCAAGCTGTAATAGTATAAAGCGTTTCCATGCAATAGTTGAAAAAGGGAGCTCTTCGTGAAATATCTCAAAAAGTAATCGTTTGATCTTGATGAAAATAAGAACACATATTATTTTTATCACATAAAAATTCATCTAAGAAATTACAATTTTAAAAGAAGGTTAACAAAATTTTAACCTCAAATATCTCTGAAATTTATTAACCAATTATTTTGCCACAAGAACTCGAACGGATACTATCAAAAATATACCTCTATAATGAATTGCTATTAAATCTATTTTAATAATAATGAATAAAGCGATTAAATCGATTTTACTCTCATAATAGTTGGACATACAAAATTCATTTTTTTAATTTTTCATTTTTTTAACAAAAACTGACCAACAGAATAAATTCAAATTTTTACATATTATAGCTATTTATATTTTCCATTATTATGATTTTTATCAACAAAATTGATAGTTTAGTTTAAGAGTTATAATCTTTTAAAAAAAAAAGTTTTTGTTAATAACAAAATAATCGTGATAGCTAGAGAACTTTCTTTTTTTTAAGAAAATATAGGTATTTTAATTCTATTTCAAATGCTATACATCTGATTCAAATATCTTGATCATATCTTTAAAAAATATGATTGAAATTTCGAACGTTCATAGTGAACGAAAGATTTTTCCATTTTCAGATTTAGCCAAATTTGACTAGTTAATACATTTAAAAAATGATAATAACTGTATATAATCACTTCTCACTCTTACAGTTACCACTTAAACCACCCTCAGACGAATTCTAACCAAAATTAGAAACTTTAAATTAAAATTTCGTTCACTATGAACGTTCGGAATTTCAAACACATATTAAGAAGAAGTAAAAAATAATTTTGAGAAAATCGAAAATACAAAATAAAACAAGAATTCATCTGACCAATCAAAAAATTGATTTTTGATCATCAATCACTATAAAAAAATGAAAAAAAAAATTAGACTTGTCCGTTTAAAATCGACCGAGTAGCGGCTAAGATCTAGGCGTATACACACAAACATAAACACACACACACACACGCACACATACACACACACATACACACTCACACTCATAACATCTCTTCGAGATAGGAAGATCTTACGCGCAGAGACAAGATAAGACGTTTCTACGCACCGAGTGGAGATAGGATGTTATTGCTCATCCAGTGCGAAATGAATTCAACATGGTAAGAACACTTCGATCGAGTTCGAACAGTTGCACAACTGTTCAAAATAATAAACTTAATTTTATTTTTAATAATTAAAAATTATTTTTGCCAAACTATACTAAAATTTTATAAAGTGTCCGAAAGTGTGCAAAAATATACATAATTATATCGGAAATAAAATTATTATATTATATTTATTTGCAATAGATGAAAATTATTTATGCCAAACTGTGTAAAAGTGTGACACACTATACAAAACGGTGCAAAAATGTGTAAAAGTGTGCCACAATATTAAAAAAAAATGTGCTGATCTGTGATAAATCTGTGCAAAATGTATGAAACCTACCTACTTAGGCAAAGTTTGGCACAGTTTTACTTAGTTAAGCACACTTATGCACGATTAAGCATGAAAATTATTTCCAATAAGAATAATAAAACATTTCTGAACTTAATTAATTATTTATTGATATATGGTCGAGGCAGTAAGGACAAACAAAGTTTCTTAAGCTTTCTTGATGCATTGGAGAGTTGCATTCTAATGCTTGTGATACATTCAGCCCAACACCTCGAAAAAATGTTTCAAAACATGTTCTGCGTCCCGCCAAACTCTAAGGGGAACTGAGCATAACTCACAATATCCATAAATTGTGCTACCAGAATGTGCTCTGCCCATTTCAAGGTTGAGACGCTCTACGTAAGTACGACCCTGATCATCATCCTCATGAGGTGGGCCATACGTGAGATGCAAGTAAATCGCATAGACCCCCTCAGGCTCTGATGGAGCATCATGGTCCGGAACGTACTTCGGCTGGAGCAAATCATTTCCTTCACGTAAAAGCTGCCGATCGAGGTGCCTTTGGTATAATGGCTCAGCAATACGGAAAACCGCTTCTTGAAACCCGACGTGATTGGCGAGGATATTAATTACCATGTCAGCCGGCTCGCGCCCACGGGTATGATACCCAGGGATACGAACCTTACGCTGGACACAATCACCGTGTCACAATTACGCTGGAGCAGCGGCTAAACCGTAAGCCGATCCAAAGGATCGACGCAGTATTGATTTTGGATTATGCCAATCCAAAGGATTAGGGAACGACGATTGCCTTCCCGATCGTCGATGAATCGTAAAACGACGTGGAAAACGGTTGGGCATCATAAGTATAAGGTAGCGAAGGACCACCCAAGCAATTGCCACGATAAACATCGCACAGAGAAGAGTTGGGAAGAAATTCATATTAACTGTAAAATCAAAATTATTTATAGAATGCATTATAATGAAAAAAAATATTAAAATTAAATTTTAAATTTTAAAATAAATTTTGATAAAAGTCATGAAATGTGTTCCGCTAGCGGGATACGATACAAAATGTGTACGTTAAGTTGGGACAGGGTTAGTCAAAAAAATACTTTGATGGAGAAATAAAAAAAAGCAACAAAAAAATTTGAAAATCAAATTGATGATTTAAAAATGATTGTAAATGAATTGAAAACGATGACAATTAATTGACAATTAGCTTACTCACTAATTATGTTTCTAGAGAGATTTAACGAAAAATAAATTTAAATATTACAAAGCTTACTCTAAGAAAGGATCATAAAAAGCAGAACACAAAATTTGAACATTGTTAAGATTAAAATTAAAAAGGATAGGATATGTTATAAATTTGGAAATACGAACATTGCGGCCAAAATGAAGTAATTATCTTTCAGAAGTTACAGGAAGGTACAGCAGAAAGCGCGAAAACGTTCAGCAAAAAATATATGAAATGCAGCTGAATCTATACAGCATAAGAGAAAAAAGTAAAATTTAAATATTAATGTGAATTTAAAAGAAAAATATTAAATATTAACATTATCTAAATTGGAAGATGTTCCTTTTGCAAAATCCGCTGCTAACTGCTTTAGCAGAATGCTTTCTCAAAGAGAATTGATAAAGTACATCAAATCATTTTTTTTAATGTATATTTTAATATAAATTTCATGTTTTTTTTATATTTTATTTTCCATAAATACATTATTTAAAATTTTTTAGAAAATTATATTTAAAATAGTTATATAGTAATTATGAAATTGCAAATTAAAATGTTTAAGATATTATCACATGTTATTTATTGAATTTATATATATTAATTGCATTCAAAATCTAGATAAATTATAATTAGAAATCATTCATTTTCTACAGTATAAATTTTCTTGAAATGAAAAAAAAAATAAATTTTAAACATATATATATTGTTACGAGTGTTACGAGTGGTAGTTTCCAGAAAGAAAGCGCGTGCGGCCATGAAGCTCGAAGAACGAAGACACATAGCCCAACACAAACTCCGGGTCAGCAATATACAGAGCGTTGATAGAGGACGTCGAATGTCGAAGGCGCATGCCATCAACCAATGCGAGTCAACAAAACAGCGAATCCGCGTGGCACTGAATCACCGGCACGAGATCTCGACATGAAATTAGGAGGAAGAAATGAACGGCAGATGAAGCAATGATCCCTCACTTATAGACCCCGAGACATAAAACCGGAGGGAAACGCACCCGGGACAGTTAGAGAAAGGACGGAAGCGAGGTACGAGGAACGAGGACAAGCGAACAACGAATTCACGAGAGGACGTCGATCGGTTGCATAGCGAACGCGTGTTAGGTTATCTCTCTGGCACGTATAAGTATTTTAATAAATAACGCAAGTATACTTTAACTCTAGTTGTATTTCACTGCATCGTTTCGAGTCTCGGCTTGGAACGACACGAACACCTCAGAACCCTTCGTACATGCGTGTACCGAGATAGACTCACAAATAACACGAGTGAGCTCTCGCAACTTTTTTATAATAAAAAGTGACGGACCCTGGGATCGAACCAACGCCACCGACTCGCGAGACAGAAACCCTATCATCCTAGACAAGGCCGCCACCGCTCGGCTTTCTGCTAATCAGCGTCATATTGTAATTGGACGCCTTGCTTATTTCGTTATTCTGTATTCGTACGTGTATCCACACGTAACAATATTTATTTTTTTATATTTTTCAAATTCTCAATTGTAAGTCAAAAGTTGTCATTAAGTAGTTTTGAAATGTATAATTTAGAAGAAAATAAAATGTAATCGTACGATCTTGATGAAAATTCATATACATAATATCTATATCACATACAAAATTGTCTAAAAATCTGGAACTGATTCATCGAACCGTTTTCGATAAATTACGATTTAAAAAAAAAGTTTAAAAAATTTTAACCTCAAATTTCTCTGAAATTTATTGACCAATTATTTTGCCAAAAGAACTCGACCGAGAATTATGCAAACTCTACCTACAGAATGAATTTTGAAGAAATTACGACAATTTTCCAACCGAAATCGTTGGACATACAAAACTTATTTTTTTAATTTTTCAGGTTTTACGTTTTTGTTAATAACCAAAGAATCATGAGCTAGAAAATTTTGTTTAGAAAATATGGGTATTTTAATTCTCTTTTAAATACTACCTATCCCACTCAGATACATACAGCCGTTTTCAAGAAATTACGATTCGAAAAAAAGGTTACAAAAATTTTAATCTCAAAAATCTCTGAAATTTATGAACCAATCATCTATCCCAAATAAAGGTGCAGGTGGCTACCAAAAATCTACTTCTACAAGGAATTTTGAAGTAATTAACACAATTTTATTCCAGTGCATTGTCGCCACAGAAAACACGTTTTTTTATTATTTTATTTTGTTCTCAAAAACTAACCAACAGAATGGATTCAAGTTTTTAGAGATTATAGCTATTTATATTCTCCATTATCATGATTTTTCTCAAAAAAATTAACCATTTACTTTTGAAGTTATAAGCTTAAAGAAAACAACACGTTTTTATTAATAACAAAAGTACCGTGATAGCTAGAGAATTTTTTTTTTTTAATATAAGTTTTTTTATGTTCTTTTGAACGCAGCTATTATACATTAGAAATTTAAAGTGTTTGTCAATAGTTTGAAAAAGTACTATGTGTAACAAGAGAACAATTGATTTTTTCAGACTCAGATGATGATTTTGACCACGAGTGTATCACTCATGCTCAATCATCATCCATGCCAAAAAAAATTAATTTTCATAAATAATTGCATAATGTACTATTATACTACTATAACCTCAAAATCATAACTTTAAGGCCATGTGAGCACGAAAAATCTAGTAATAAGTCTCACATGGTAAAGCAGATATTGGCAAGTTATGTATAATCCCCGATAGATGGCGAGAGCGCTCTCTACCGTATACATATTTAAGTGCGGAAATTGCTCACAGATGGCGCCGCATATAGTTTTTTAAGTTAGATTTTTAAGTCCTCGTTTCGCTCGTGCGAAAAATGTGTTATGCGGTAAATAATCACTTTCCACACCTGTATCATAATATACTGTGAGCTTTACTTCAATTTTATGTACACAATAAATTAAGGCAGTGCTCATGATAATGCACTAGTAAAAATGTTTTCACTCTATTCTAGTTTTCATTTCTTATTCGTTAATGAATTGAAGTTTATTTAAAGTATTACGTAAATAAACTAATACTCAATAAGAATAATACATTGAAATAATACTCGCGCATCATAGCTTAATTAGTTTGTTGCCGGCTTCTTTTTGTAATATTACCTTTTTATGTATAAATGATGTATTTTATTGTTAATTTAGGATGTGGAAGGCAGGGTTCTTCAAATAACCCACTCTGGTTAACAGCAACAACGTTTTATTCAATTACAGTACAGCTCTCTCTCTCTCTCTCTGATTACAACTGCTCTCGGCAGAGGACGGCGAACGAGTGAGTGCCCGCTTCGGCCGCTCGCTCTCGCTAGCTCTCCAGCTATGCTCGCGTGATGGCGCCACGCATGCGCTCTCTATTTCGCACGCTGACATAAATGTACACGTATTCTAACACGCCTCCTTACATTTATGTTTCTCGCAATTACAATAGTCTTTAAATCAAATTCAATAAACTTCTCAAGTTTTCAAATCTTACTCGTCCAAGAGCCTTTGTCAAAATATCTGCAACATTTTTCTCTGTACTGACCTTAACAATATCAATTAATCCATTAACATAATTCTCATTTACAAAATGATAATGTACTTCTATGTACTTTGATTTCTTTGTAAAATTACCAAATTTCGCAATGCTCACAGCGCCAGAATTGTCTTCATAAATATTTACAGGTTTCTTAATTTCTACTTTAAAGTCACTTAACAAGTCTTTTAGTAATATTACTTCACTTACTGCTTCAGACAGTGCGACATATTCAGCAGCTGTCGAAGACTTAGTTACACTTCCTTGTTTCCTCGATTTCCAATATATTACATTTCCATACAACTTAACAATATATCCAGTTGTCGACTTTCTGTCTACACAGTCTCCTGCCCAATCGGCATCTACATGACATTCAAGAATATCTACATTATTGTTTTTCTTAAATCTTAATTTTAAACTTTTAGTTAAATATAAATATTTTAAAATTCTTAAAGCATATTTATAATGTATCTCATCATAACAATTCTGAAATCTACTCAAATAATTTACGCTATAACTTATATCTAGTCTTGTTCCTGAGCTAATATACAAAAGTGCTCCTATCAAATTTCTATACTTTATTTTCTCATCTATCTCTTCAGCGGGTTCTAACTTTAAATTTTGTTCCATTGGAGTCTCATACAATTTTGCTTGTTCAATCTGATATTTTCTAGCTAACGATTCAATATACTTTTCCTGATCTAAGGACATCTCATTTTTGTTTTCATCATATTCAATATTAATACCTAAATACATACTCACTTTATCTTCTAACATTCCTTTTATGTAATTCAAATTTTGTCTTTTCTTACAACATATTAACAAATCATCCACAAATATAATTAAATATATAATCTCATCTCTTTCTCTTAAAGTATACAAACAATAATCATGTTCGCTTCTTACAAATCCTAAAGAACTTAAATAATTATCAAGACACTCATACCAAGCTCTTGGGCTTTCTCGCAAACCATACAACGCTTTATTTAATTTACAAACCCTTTCTGTTCCATCCTCATAACCTTCAGGCTGTTTAACAAATACTTTTGATTTAACTTTACCATTTAAAAACGCTGTTTCTACATCCATTTGCTCAATTAACAATCCGTTTTGGCAGCAATACGATAACAATACTTTCAAAGTTTGTGTTTTCGCAACAGGTGAATAAATGTCATCCAATACATCTGTTTGTTGGTAACCTCTTACCACTATTCTCGCTTTATATATATTTTCACCTTTTTTTAGTATAAATCCATTTTAAATCTAATATCTTTTCATTCTTTGGTTTTTCAACTAATACCCATGTTTTATTTTTCTCTAAACTATTCATTTCTTTGTTCATAGCTTCTACCCAAAAACTAGACTCATTACTATCTATAGCTTCTTTAAAGCTTACAGGACTATCTGCACTACAATAATTTACATAAATACATCCGCTATATACATAATTATCATCAAATCTACTAGGCTTTTTACTCGTTCTTTGTGACCTTCTTAAATCAGTTACTTCTTTAGCTTCATTTTCAGCATTTTCTATATTATTCAAATTTTCATTTATATTTTCTACATGTTCATTTTCTTTATCAACATTTTTATTTAAACTCTCATTTTCTAAATCACTATCATCTAAGCCAATACATATTACATCTTCCTCAACGACATCAACGTGTCTTGCAACAATGACTCTATTGTTTATCAAAACTCTATACCCTGTTACATCATAACCTATCAACGTTCCTAACTCAGCCTTCCTATCCCATTTCGAATTTCTTTTGTTTTCCGGTACTCTAACAAATACTTTACTTCCGTATAATTTTAAATGCTTCGTGTCTGGTTTTTCATTTAAAAATATCTCATAAGGAGATTTATTTCTAACTAAGGTGTTAGCAATAGTTCTATTTCTAAATAGGCTGCGGCGCAGACTACTTCTGGCCAAAATCTTCTTTCGATCTTAGACTCAGCTAACAAACACCTTGTACTATCCATAACCATCCTATTGTACCTTTCTGCTGTACCGTTAAGCTCATGTACATAAGGTGGACATGTTTCTATTTCAATTCCTTTTTCTCTACATAATTTATACATGTCTTTATTCAAATATTCAGTACCATTATCACACCTTAATTTCTTAATTTTCTTTCCAGTCTTATTTTCAACTAAATTTATATATTCAATAAATTTATCATGTACTTCGTCTTTAGACTTAATTGCATAAATTTTTGTTAATTTACTAAAATCATCAATAAAAGTTATGAAATACTTTTCTCCTTTATAACCTACTGTATTGTGTGGTCCATTCAAATCTGTATGTACTATTTCTAATATATCTTTCGCTCTTTTCCTATTATTCTCAAACGGGATATTGTGCATTTTGTTTTCAATACACGTAGCACATTTATAGTAATCTGATTCTATTTCGTTAGGCAAACCTTTCAAAACATGATTTTTACACATTGTTTTTAAATAGTTAAAATTAACGTGCCCTAGAGTTCTATGCCATTTTTCCTTTAAAGTCATTTTCTCATTTTTAACTGTCAAATTTGATTCTCTTGTTCTTTTTTCAATAAAACTAGTCATTTTATACATTCTATCTTTTTTCCAAGCTATCGCAATTAATTTATTATTTTTATTATAAATTTTAGCACTATCACCGATACATACCACTTTACATTTATCAGTTACTTTAGCAAAACTCATTAAATTTCTGTCCATATCTTTTACGTAAAATACATTTTCTAATTCTATATCTATCTCTTCATTAAACGTTTTGAATTTACTTTTTACATGACCTACTTTTGTTGCTTTCAAAATTCTACCGTCTCCTACTTTTACATTAATCGGTTCTTTCAATACAATTGCATCATTAAAATAATTTTCGTTATTTATCACGTGGTCTGTACAACCGCTATCTAAAATCCAATCTATCTTATTTTCGTTTACTTTACCGTTACTTATATTCGCAGACATTATTTCTACTGAAGTGCTCAACACTTCGCTCTTCTCGGTATTTTGATGACCGCTGCCGTTGTTGTCACTGCCTCTCGCGCCTCGGCCATGCTGTCGGTATCCGCTCCTTCCACGCCGGTTGGAACTCGTTCCTCGCTGCTGTGTGTAGCCTCTGCCGTTGCCCCCTCCTCTCTGTGGCGCACGGCTTCCTCTGCCGCCTCCTTGCTGTGGCGCGCGATTCCCGGAATTGTTTTTCGTCGGGCAATCGTATTGTATGTGTCCTACACCACCACATACATAACATGTCCTTTTATCCTCTCTTCTTTTCTCAAACGTAAACGCGTTTGATCTCGAATTCTCACTTTCACCATGTTTTTCTTAAATTCGAATTCCAATTTTGACTTCACAAATTCCACTGTTTTGTCCTTTTCAGCTAATGCGTCCACAATATCAACCATGTGTGACATACTTTCTGGTAGCGTTAATAAGAAGTAATTCAATTTATCTTCTTTCGTCACATTTTCTCCAGCATTTTTTAATTCGTTCACTAATTTTTCAAAGTTATTATAAAAGTCTGTCGGGTTCTCACTTTCTCCCATTTTCAAATCGAGCAGTCTTCTTTTACACAATAATTTCACAGCACTACTTTTAACTAAGTAATTTTCATCCAACTTAGCAACCATTTTCTTTGCTGTTTCTTCTGAAATAATTAATTCTAGTTGTGTATTTGTCATGCTGTTCACTATATAGTTTTTAGCTTTTATCTCTTTCTTTTTCCACTCAACTTCTGTTATTGCTTCCGGTCTTTCATCATTTTCGATAACTTCACTGCACTCTTTAAATTCCAAGAATAATTTTAACTTGTACTTCCATTTATCATAGTGTGTCCCATCAAATACTTGTAACGTGAATCCTTTGTTCTCCGATGCCATCTTGCTTTCAACAGGAATTTCCTTTTTAACTTCCTTATTTTCAATATTGTAAAATTTTTCTTCACTTTCAGTTTCACTTGACTTTTCAATTTTTACTTTTGGTTCTTCTTTTACACTCATGTGTTTTCCTTTGTTCTTGCGCTTACCATGCGCTAAACTTAAAATCACTTTTCCTTTTCGTGGAATTTAAAGTGTGTTACTGCTCTCGTAAAGAGAAACAGTACCGCACTAAAAATAAACCAGGCACACTGCTACCATGTTAATTTAGGATGTGGAAGGCAGGGTTCTTCAAATAACCCACTCTGGTTAACAGCAACAACATTTTATTCAATTACAGTACAGCTCTCTCTCTCTGATTACAACTGCTCTCGGCAGAGGACGGCGAACGAGTGAGTGCCCGCTTCGGCCGCTCGCTCTCGCTAGCTCTCCAGCTATGCTCGCGTGATGGCGCCACGCATGCGCTCTCTATTTCGCACGCTGACATAAATGTACACGTATTCTAACATTTATTATTATATATTATATTCTATTATAGATAATTTTTATAGATATATTATATTATAGATAATTTATTATAGATAATAATAAAGTATATATTACTTTATTATTATCTAATATTTTTGGGATTTTTTCTTTTCGAGAAAACCATTGGCTAATAACCAGAAAAAATGAAACCGTTATAGTCCATCCATAACATTCTGCAAATTAATTTTTAATCCCTTTTTAAAAAAGTGATGAGCGGCCATGTTAAAGCACCTAAAGGCTTCATTTTGATTGGTCTATATAGAATAGGCGCCAAGAGTTGCTTTATAAATTGCTTGAGATTAAGAGGTTTGAATTTTTAAAAATGAAATTGATTTTTCCCTTCTTAAAAAAGTGATGAGCGATCATGTTGTAGCACCTAAAGGCTTGATTTTGATTGGTCTATATAGAATTGGCGCCAAGATTTGCTTCATAAATTGTTTGAGATTGAGAGGTTTGAATTATTAAAAATGAAATTGATATTTATATTTTTAAAAATATAACTAAATCAAAATAGCATCGAAATATTTATTTTAAAATAAGAAAAACAAGCTGATTGGTCCAAATAAAACCAATAAAAAGTTTGGAATTATGAAATATTTAAACTAAAAATATAAGTCATAAATATTATTAATGACTTAAAATTTGGTTTTGTATAAGAAAAACGTATTCAAATTTTATCTGTAGTTAGCAATGAAGGATTATGAATACTGTTTTGATAACAGTTAAAGTTCTAGGCAGTCGAGCAGAACCACCTTAAGGGGTAACGCCACTCTAGAAGTCGAAAAAAACGTGATTTTCGGAAATTTAAAAAAAGATTAACTTGCAAACTATTATCGCAGCATTCATTAGGTCAGTTGGAAACTGTGCGTAGGCATCCTATTGTGTTGGGCATGGTGTGGTTTGTGCACACAAGAATTATGCACATATTTATTGTGCACACTTTAGCATTGGTGTATATCTATATCTATGTGTATACTCCAATACTAAAGTGTGCACAATAAATATGTGCATAATTCTTATGTGCACAAACCACACCATGCCTTGTGTTGGCAGGTAGTAACTTGGTTTGCTCACTGGAAATAAAAATCTATAATTTCCTATGTGTGTTTAGTCTTTCCAAATCTCTTGAGTATTTTGCCATGTTTATTGCAGAAGTTTACTGATGTTGTTAGACAATATTCCAGATTTTAACTAAAAAAGAAGAAATTATTTGTTATTACAAATTAAAAACTGATAACATTTAATTAAATATAACATCTTTGTTCAAATTCACAAATTAATAAAAACAGAATCTTACAATCATTATAAAAGTATTAAAACGATATTTCAGAAATAAAATTGCTTGTTACAAATATGTGGATAAAAATTAAGAATTTAAATCTAAAATTTTTGGAGTAAAGCCAGATCCTATTTTTATCGATGTAAAAATTGAGCATGGCACCCCCTTAAAAGTCAATTAGTCAAACTGACTTTTACAGATTAATATAAATTTTTCATAATTTTTACATGCCCTCAGATTTATGGCTCAACCATGTCCCCTTAAATTAAATATTCTATGCCTTGCATCTTGTCAACATAGCTGTTACAGCAGACCTATAGATCTATAGGTCTTTCGGACAAACTCACACTACACTACATGAAAAGGGTCAAAATTCAACACTTGACAAGAAAATTCATCCGGCTCCTACAATATGAAAGCCACCTGTCAGATTTAGTAGTTGGATTGGCCATTCAATGTTATCGATATTTACTTTCAGATGATGTGTTCGTACTTAATCCAAAGAATACAAGAATGATATATATCCGCTTCAGTAATGCATCTCAGACATCTCCTGTACTTTGGAATTGACTTTATCTTTCTGAAAGTACATGTAATTTAATAAAAAAGTGAAAATATCTAATTTTTCATTTCTGACAGTTCTAAAAAATACACAAGCAGTGTCTTAGCTAAATCTGGAAAATTGCATAATTTCATTTTTTTTTATTATATTATAGTATTATTTTATTATATTTTTTTTATTATATTATTTTTTATTATATTTTATTATCTCAGGTCAATCAAACTAACAATGTTAATAAGGATTGGTTTAGAAATTTAACTGACAAAGTAATACCAGAAGAAGTGGTAAATATCATGTCAAAGGGTGCTAAATTTGGAATATCATATTCAAGTAAATCTCTTCCGATCAAGAATATCATCGCTGAGGTAGAAAGTAGTATGAGTAGTTTTAATCTGGAGTTTAAAAAAGAATGTAGGCGTTCTTTAGTTAAAGTTGTTGATAATTTTAAAAGAGAACATAGATTTGATAATTATTTGAATAGTAATTTATTCCATGAATTAAAAATAACGAAGAAATTCTTGAGAGAGAATCCGAATATGATCTTCCAAAAAGCAGATAAAGGAAATGTAACTGTAGTTTCGGATAAAAGGGATTATATTAATAAAATTCAACTTATGTTGGAGGATGATACCACTTATGTGAAAATTAGGAATCCACATATCAATAGACTACAAGATAAATTGAAAGAATTATTGATGCATTGGAAAACAAAAGCTTATATTAAAGATAGTATGTTTAAATATTTAAAATGTGAAAATGGCACTGTAGCTAAATGTTATGGGCTTCCTAAGATTCACAAAGAACAGTTGACATATAGAATAATAATATCATCGATAAATTTTCCGACGTATAGACTTGCTAGATTTTTTGTCTAATATATTGTTCAAGATAGTGGGTAAAACAAATTCATATATTAAAGATAGTTGGAGTTTTTATGGTATAATGAAAGATATTATTATTCCGAATGATCATAGGATGGTTTCATTGGATGTAGTATCTTTGTTTACAAATATACCTTTAGAGTTGTTGAATGATATTATACAAGATAAATGGTCTGAAATTAAAGTACATACTAGTTTAACAAAAGATGAATTTATAAAGGCACTTAATTTGGTTTTTAAAAACACAATTTTTTCTTTTAATAATAGTCTATATGAACAAAGATATGGTTGTCCAATGGGATCACCTTTGTCACCTGTTATAGCCAATTTAGTAATGGAAAAATTGGAAAGTATTGCTTTGTCTAAGTTGGTTTTTCAGCCAATTATTTTTAAAAGATATGTTGATGACATTTTTGCAGTTGTACCAGAATGTTTTGTGGATGAAATGGTGGATGTATTTAATTCTATGCATGATAGAATTAAATTCACAAAAAAGTTGAGAAAGATTATCAATTGAGTTTTTAGATATTAGAGTCATTAGAGGTAATAATAATAGAGTGAAATTAGATTGGTATAGAAAACCTACATGGTCAGGTAGATTTTTAAATTTTGATTCTCACCACCAATTCGGAAACAAGACAGGTGCGATCAAAGGTGTCATTGACAGAGCGATTAAATTGTCACATAAAGATTTTAGGAAAAAGAATTTAAATTTAGTTAGAGAAACATTTATTAAAAATAGTTATCCCGTAAAATTTATTGATAAAATGATTGATCAGAGAGTGTGGGAAATTTATAATGGTGGATTGAAGCAGCGGGTAGATAATCAAACAAGGAATAGAAATGGAAAGAATGCATATTTTAGTTTACCATATGTTAGAGGTTTGTCGGAAAGGATTAGAAGGGTTTTTAGTAAACATAATATTCAAGTTTTCTTTAGAAATGATAATAATTTAGAAAGGTTATTTAGTAATTGTAAAGACAAGGATGATAAATGTTTGAAATCGGGAGTTGTTTATAAAATTAATTGTAGGGATTGTAATGGTTGTTATATTGGTCAAACGGGTAGATATTTGAAAAAGAGAATATATGAACATCAATATAGTTTACGCAGCTCAAGTTGTACATCGGGTTTGAAAGAACATTGTTTAAATAGTTTGCATTCTTTCGATTTTGGGAGTGTGGATATTTTGGAACAGGGGATTAAGAATAAATATAAGAGGGAAAGCCTTGAAAGTATTCACATTCTAAGAAATCGGAATAATGTAAATTTAATGATAGAGTCAAGTAAATTAGATAACATTTATCATTCTTTATTAATTTAAGTGAGAATGGCAAGTTGGAGAGGTGAATGTGGAGGGTGGTGGGGTAAGAGAAAAGAAGGGGGTATGGGTGCATGGTATATAAGGAGGTGTATCGCGTGTTTTATTTCAGTCCCTGAGGAGGAGCCGGAGCAGGCTCGAAACGTCGGACAATGTGGTGGTGGTGGGCAGTCAGATCGTCCTTTGCTAACAAAGTTTTTTCCAGATTTTAATTAAGTTTTTATTTCAGATTCTGCGGGGGTGATTATAAACAAGGGCAATCTGACTGCCATAAATATTAATTATTTTAATTTAATTTGTAAGACTGTAAGACCGATGGAAAAATTCTTATCAGTTGATATTAAATTGCAGTCGACATAAGTAATATTTTTAATTATATTATACCTACTTAGAGAAAGATAAAATCAGCTAAGAAATAGAAGCGATAACTGAAATACATTATAGAAGCAGATTTCTATCATTCTTATATTCTTTTGGATTAAGTACTAAAACACATCACCTCAAAGTAAACATCGACAACACTTAATGATGAGTACATCTGCTACATCTGACAGGTGGCTTTTATATTACAGACGCGGGATTAATTCGTCTTTTCAAGTTGTAAATTTCAGTCTATTTATTTAAATATGTTTTCTCTTCTGAAATCTGAGATTCCGTGTGGTGTGAATTTGTCGGAAAGATCTATAGATTTATAGACCTGCTTGTAATATGATAATTAATTTTTTCTTTAAGAGAGTATGATTGAATATAAATCTAGGTACCTGTCAGAATTATGAAAAGTTGACTATAACCTGTAAAAATCAATTAATATTCATTAATTATTCATTAATTACTACAATTAAACTGAATTTTAAAGATTAAAATAACTTTTTCACAATCTTTACATGCACTTAGATTTATTGCTCAACCATGCAATCTTAAATTGAATATTGGATTTCTTTCATTTTGTGAACATAGCTGTTACAGCAGGGCAAACTATAGATGTACAGAACATTCAGATACACTCATACTACACTACACTAATTGGTCCAAAACTTAAAACTTTAAAAGATAATGATTCCTGCTCCTACAATATAAAAGCCACCTGTCAGATTTAGCAGGTGTATGGGCCATTCAATGTTATCGATATTTACTTTCAGGTGATGTGTCCGTACTTATATCCAAAGAATATAAGATTGATATCCGCTTCAGTAATGCATCTCAGACATGTCATGTATGTTTGAGTTGACTTTATTTTTCTGTAAGTAGATATAATTTAATAAAAAAATGAAAATATGTATTTTTTCATTTTGACAGTTCTATAAAAAATACACAAGCAGTGTCTTAGCTAAATCTGGAAAATTACATAATTTAATTTTTTTTTTTTTATTAAATTATACCTACATACAAAAAGATATTTGCTTAAAAATATATCGGCTTAAAAATACATAAAATGCATGAAATGCATTATAGAAGCAGATTTCTATCATTCTTATACGCTTTTAGATTAAGTTCGAAAACACACTTATATACCTATCAACAATACTTAATCATCATTAAGATTATGTACACCTGTTAAATCTGACAGGTCGCCTCTTATAGTTGCTGCTTTTCCTGGAAGCAAAATAAAAACCCTGAAACAAAAAAATGAAGCTATAGCAATGGTCGAGAGCAGTAAATTACTGAAATAATAACTATTCAAAGAAAAGACCACAAAGTGGTCACAGTGTATTAAAATAAATACAGACTAGATCAGGTTCCATGGACAAACTGGAAAATGATGAAACTGTCAAGATGTGCGTATCAGGAAGCCCTTCACTCAAGGTTACCCATGGCCGTTGTTGAGTTTGTCAAAATTGCAGTTCCCAATTTGGTGCTATTTTCTCATAAGTCTCCTGCCTTATGATGGTGATGTTAATGCTCATATTGATAGTCTCATAACTTCCAATCGATACTGAAGAACCGTACTGGGAAAGAAAAATTTGGTTTAGTAAATAATGTTTGTTATTTTAGATTTGAATACCCTGACTCGTGTAGAAAAGAAAAAGGAAAATCAAAAATTTTCTATAAACACAGTCTCTTTTGCCGGGAAAGGAAAACAATAATAGAAATTTTTTAGATTCAATATGAAAAGTAATTATATTAAATAAGAAATAACTAAAGAATTAGATTAATAATAATACGTTTTAAAACATTCTGCTTAGAATAAATTATTACATGGTACCATAACCATAAACTATAATACCTCTACACATATAACTAACTGCTAGCATCAATGGAAACACAGCTGTCATCACAATAGTAAATACAATGATTCTAATTTCTTTATACGGTGTTTCTCAATTGGTTTTTTACTTTTTGCACTCTAAAGTAGATTTAAAAGTAAAGATAAGTAAAAGTATATCATATTTGATAAAGTACATTCATTTAATAAGTTTGCGAAAGTGTTTAATACAAGTAGTCTACAATGAGTGTTTTGTTGAAGTTTCAACTTAGTTTGACAATGAGACAGTATTGTCAAGCACACTCTCTATGAATAGAAATATATTTATTTCAAGATTCAGTTTAATTTATAATCATCAAATCTACAGTTACATCTACCTTTATAAGTTGGTTCAGACATATGAGGTATGTCTTGAACTTAACTATGTACTGTACTCTGGTTGAAATAAATAATTTAATTAATTTTTAAATGACTTACTTTTCTGTAATCTCCTCGAAGGTCTTCTTTATAGTAATATAATTCATCATCAAGATCCTTTGTCATTTATACTTCTGTAGTCCAATTACCAATGCGATCATGTCCTTCTTGTTTTGTAATTTTTAAAGAATCCCAACCAAGGGGCAAATTCTTAAGATTACAGGGCATCTCATTGTAATCATTTTCCTTAGATTCACTTGCACTTGCCGCAGAATCAGAATCTCCACGTTCGCCTTCAGTTCTAGCATGCTTCCTCTGTACATTTTCTTTTGTGGCTACAATCTGATTAGATACTATTTGAGCAATCTTGCTTCTTCCTTTTGCTGTTCTACATTCTTACCCCTGCCTGGTTTCCTTTTATTCTTCTTTGCCAATAAAATAGGACCAAGTGCCTCTGCCTATGTGCTCAATAATCTTTGATCTTTTTCTTCCAAAGTATTACCGCATTTCAAACGTGAGAGCAGACTCAATCTATCCTAAAATGAGAAAGCACACAAATCTAAGTGAGCTCCAACATTGATTAAAGCACTGCCTGTTTCCAACAGGGAAAGGTCCTGGTTTCTAGACTACTGCTATCCATAAACTGATTAAGCAGCATTTTCAGCCGAGGCTCCGAGTTTATAGTTTCCCGATGGCTCGGTTTTTTGTGCAACTTCTCCTTGACCATCGCATCGGTGAGACGTTCGCGCTCCTCGTGCAGCCGGCGCTGCTGTTCCAGGAGGGTCTTTATCGTGAACGATCGTCGGCAGGACGACCGGGTGTTGACGCACTCGGTTATTTACGTTTGGGGTTACGATATACGGCAGTCCGCGACGCGATGTACGTGACTCGACGACGCGCGCGCAGCTGTGCTGCAGCCTGCAGCTCATGCGCTTGGGCGTACACGCACACGGGCAAGGCCAACAGTGTCGCCGCCATTGCCATCGCTCTGCGGCGACGTTACACATTACCCATATGATAATAGGTAATAATCTATTTTTTTTTTTGCAAATTATGTAAAACCAAGCGAACATTCCTCTAAGTTTCATAATGTTATACCCTTCTGAAAAGTTTCAAGTCAAAATATTAATTCGTTTATGCGCAAACTTTGAACAAAATTTTGACATCACGCTCCGTCTAACTCGAAATTTTGTTCAAAGTTTATGCAAAAACGAATTGGTGTTTTGACTTGAAATTTGGCAGGAAGGTAGAATATTGTGAAACTTAGAGCAATGTTCTCTTGATATTGCATAATTCGGTGTATTTTCTTTTTATTAGCTTCAAACCGTTGAATCGACTCGGTCGGTAAAAATTGAGTAAAGATTTTAATACTTTTTTTTAATTATTATTAAAATTATTATTAATTATTAAGTAATAAAGTAATTTAGAATTTTTTAAGAAAAGTCAAAAACTAGTTTTTAAAAAATCTGCGCATCTTAAATTGTGTAGTTTAAAGGGTTCATTAAAAGTCAAAAGAACTGCGAGTTACTTACGAACTAATTACCAAGCAATTACATTTTCTGTAATGTAACATTAGAGTTTTTTTAATTAACTCCCTGTCAACTCTTGACAATCAAAAAGTGAAATTAAATTTGTCTCTGGTTTTTGAAGAATTTACAGGTAATTTCAAACCACAATAAGAAATTTCAAAGCTTTACCTTCCTGAATTTAGGAGGAAAAGGCGAAAATCTCATATTTCATCCATATTTCATCCAACGCGTTGTCCAAAATATGAAAATGCAAAACGGTTTTAGCCTTTCCCGCCTAAATTAGCAAAGGTAATGCATTCAAATTTTGTGTAGTGACTTGAAATGATCTGTAAATTAATATTTTTGCAAAACCAATTAAAAAAATTTATTTTATATTTTTTGTTATAATGTAATTTAATTTAACATTAGATTTTTTTTAAATCAATGTCAAGTCTTCAGACTCAAAATGTAAATGAATTTTGCCTCTGGTTTTTTGGATGATTATTATTAATTGAAAGATAATTTGAAACCACTGTATGAAAATTCAGAGCTTTGCCTTTTATAATTTATGAGAAAAAGGCTAAAACAGTTTTGCATTTCTATAATGTAAATATAAACTTCTCTAATTTTTTTGCAAAAATATTATTAATTTACAGGTAATTTCAAACCACAATAAGAAATTTCAAAGCTTTACCTTCCTGAATTTAGGAGAAAAAGGCGAAAACATTTAGTGCAATCTCATATTTCATCCAACGCGTTGTCCAAAATATGAAAATGCAAAACTGTTTTAGCCTTTTTCTCCTAAATTAGCAAAGGTAATGCTTTCAAATTTTGTGTAGTGACTTGAAATGATCTACAAATTAATAATAATCATGCAAAAAATCAGAGGCAAATTTAATTTACATTTTGAATTTGAAGAAAATGATTAAAAAATAAATCTAATGAGTATTAGGTGAAGATTATCCATGCCAATAATTCTTCAAATTACCATTTACATTTTCTGGCTGATGCAACCAGATGGAGCTCTCGAGCAGTGCGAATCAGGAAGCCTTTCAGTCAAGGTTACCTTTTGATGCCCTTGTAGACTTTGTAAAAGTTGTACTGTGCAATGACAGCAGTGAAGACCAGTAGCAGTACCATAACAGCTTTTGGAACAATACTTTTTCCTGGAGAAATCACAAGGGTCATCGTCACAGCCTTGAAGCCATGCTTGTCCTTCATCAGCTATCTTGTACGCAGCTGCCATTGAAGATTAGATGGAAACATTTTTTACAAGTTCCTTTGAACTCTTAAAGCATTTGGAAAACACCTGAAATACAAATTTATGTACCATCTAGACTATGAAGAAAATGATTGGAAGTCGACTCACCTAGTTTCAGCTTGTAGATGATTTACCGTGCAGAAGTATTCCTATTAGAGAGTGGGTCAACTAAAGAAAACAGCATGTACATATTCTAAATCTCGCTGTCACCTTCACAGTTAACTGAAAAATTCACACAGTCTGGAAGCCATCCTCATACACTTATGATGTGCAAGAAAACAAGTAATGTGATTAATTGCTTAGTAAAAGAAATGCTAATAATCACTGATCTCACCTAGAGGCTGAAGTACTGGAGATGTCAATATAACCTCTGTTTGTTCCCATCAGTAGTCGTCCTTTGCAACCTCTTTCTTCGTTATCACTGGCAGATAATATGCATGAGCTGTTCCTCAGCGGGAAGTCTTTTTCTTTGTCATCACCGGGGACAGCACCAAAATATAGGTACATATGTATACCCACACATGCACTAAAGCATGACTAAAAATCTCTTGAGGCTTGTATGGCATCAGCAGACTCCAGGACATGCGTATTCTCCATAGACACCAGGGGAGGTGATGGTACTTCTGGATTGACTTTGTGAGGAACTTTTGGTACTATTTTCTTGAAAGCCTCCTGGCTGCAATATTAATGGTCTTGTCTCTTCTGTCGGGAAAAGAAGACAGAAATAGAAATTTTTCATCACATAGTTCGTCTTATATGTTATTAATATAAAATATATTATTTTTCACATTAAATATAAAAAAAGATTCATTTTTAAATGACTTACTTTTCTGACATCTCCCCAAAGGTCTTCTTCATAGTAACTAGTATGATCCATCATTAATAGCTTGCACAAGATCTTGTGTCATTTTTACTCATGTAGTCCAATCACCAGTATGATCATGTCCTTCATATTTCAGAATTCTCGAAGAAGCAGGCTGTGTAACGCTGAGTAATTTATTGATATCACTGTCGGATATTTCATAATCATGATCATTTTCAGACCATTCTCAGTTATATCTAAACCGGGTTCTGTTTTGAACTCAATGCCGAGCACAGATTCTGTTTTGATTTTTGTTTTTAAACATTTTCCTTTTGATTCACTTCTAGCTGTACTGGGCATTTTTGAATTTTTAGAAGCTATTAACTTAATGTTTTTGCCACCTGTTGATACAACAAATGGCTGGTCTGTATCATTGAATACATGTGGATCTGCACCTTTTTGCGTATCTGTATTCACTAAAACTTTAAAGCGATCAAAAATTTTTAATTTATTGTCCATGCTTGGCTGCTTTGAATTGAGGATCTTCATTGATAATGGTTTTTGTTACTCGACGGAAAAGCTGCATATTCAAATTCATCAAACTTCTTCTCTACTAGGTCAGACTTATTGGAAGGCAGTTAAAAAGATTCGTTATCTTCATAATGCACTATAAGCGTATCAGTATCGGGTCATTTCAGCATTGCTTAAGTAGTAAAAATAAACTCCATCTTCCCTTCTATTGTTATGATGTTCATTGCAATACAAAATATAAACAATATGATTTCTTCAAAAATTTCTTACATTAAGAATTTCATTGAATCTGTATATCTAAGTGTTTACTTGGTAAAATGCTTACATGTGCACAACTATAATCACTTTGGAGAGAGTTTTTCATAGTTACACACTTGTCATTTTGTCCACTGCTGGTATATAGAGCAAAAATCTTTATTTCCACATTCACATAAATATTTACACAATTTCTATTAACAGTAGCTTCCGCTCCTCCAGTTCAATTAACTCGAACCATCACTTTCATTGAGCATTGCAACAACTCAAAACAAGCTAACAGTGGACATCGCTGCACCAATACACTCAATTAGGTACCTACCAGAACAAAAATAACCACATTTTGGGGTTATGCGCTTTTGCTTTTTGACAACTTCGTTCCTCCGCGAGAGTGAGAGTGCAAGAGCTGTGGCAACGAGTTCTCGTCCGCGGCATCAGGTCTTCATGCGATGCTCGTTTGTGGCACCAGCCCCACTAAGCACCCGGATTTCCGCTGGACTTGGGTTGAGTGCGGCGACGAAGACGACGCTACTGGCTGCGCTTTCGCGCCTCTGCTGCTGCTAGCTGCGCTCTCGCGCCTCTGCTGCTGTTGTCAGCGGCTTCATGTCATCGGCCGTGAACACATAAGCGCGTTCGCTCGCGTTTGGCCGCGGTCGGCCGCGGTCGTCGGCCGCGGTAAGAGCGCACGCGCTCGCAATCCCTACGCCATCAGTCGAGTACGAGTTCGGTCGTCTTTGATTTCGGAGGCACTTCGATTTGGCAACGTCGCACGATCGTTTGACCGCTTTTGGGTAGTTTTCTTCTGCTTGCTTGAACTGTACCTATATACTTACATGCAAATAATAAAAATTAGTTAGTGGAGCCGTCGAATAAAGATGATGATTCTGCAGCTCTAATTCATTATTACAAAATATAAAGATCTACTGACATTTTCACATAAAGCATTGAGTATCTGTGATTCCAGGTTTAGTGCGCCATCTATTCATCCTGTGCGGTAGGCCGATAAGAACTAAATCACCGGTGCGGACAGGAGAATAGTTCTTATGGGCCCACCGCACGGTATTTACAGATGGCACCGCTAAATCTGGGATCGCAGATTGTCTATGAACACCGAACGCATCATTTGAGATTGCGCAAACTTCCTAATCTCTTTGCCAAGATGCCAAATCGTGTGTACAATGATCGGCTGAGCCTAAACCATTTTATTGATTTGCTTATATTCACTCTAAAAGATAGTGAATCAACATTTGAATGGATGCATAATATTTATGGGTTATTACATATACATTTCTTAAAGTTTTATCAAAGTCAGACCGTTTTCAACACTATCTTAAATAAAACCGTGGAAAAAGTGATGACCCATAAGACAACGTGTTAAAGGCGTAAACATGAAATTAATATTAAACTTTTTAGATTACAGAAAAAATCATACATAGTTTTTGTATTCTTGCGTAGCACTTTCTTTCAGCACAAAAAGAAAACATTCTGAGCCCTAGGGTCTAACACAGAAGGGTTTATTTGAATAATCAACTCCGAATTACTTGTTTATTGGAAAAGAAAATTTCGTCTTATCACAGGATACGATAAATGTAAGTCCAAATTACTTATATAGTGGAAAAGAAAACTTCCTCCAGTCACAGGATTCGCTATACGAAATCCCAAATTATTTATTTATTTATTGGAAATAAAAATTTTTTCCATCATCAAGAGTTGATATTATGGTTGTTTATCAAATTAATCTAATAAATACAGGATTCAAGGATAGAACCATATTCGTATAAAATGAACCACCAATCGAAGTCTAATTCCGGGTTGAGGCCTACGGGTGGGGAGCACGCTAAGCGCTCGAGCGTGCTCCCCACCCGTAGGCTACATCAGAAGCGCTGTACTACCGGCAGATACGGAAAGATGGCAGATTTTCAGTTCTGCGACTAAACACCTTTTCCACTTGGACCAGACGGCAACTGTGACTATGAATATCTTCATTTATTTGTCAACATGATTGTTTAATGTCGAAATAAATCAATGCCGCTCTCAGCGACTTGCCTTCGCAGTTTGTCGGCGGAATAATTGAAATGCCACGAATGAATAATTCCAGTATTCTGGCAAATTAAGTAAACTTAGAATAATATGGCATTACTACAATTAGAAAATTTGAATAATCAATCCCAATTTACTTATTTATTCGAAAAGAAACCTCCGTCCTATCACAGGATACGCTACATGCACTCCCAAATTATTTATTTATTTATTTGAAATAAAAATCTTTTCCATCATCAAGAGTTGATGTTAAGGTTGTTTGTCAAATTAACCTAATAAATACAGGATTCAAGGATAGAATCATTTTCGTATGAAATGAACCTCCAATCGACGTCTAATTCCGGGTTGAGGCCTGCAGGTGGGGAGCACGCTCAGCGCTCGAGCGTGCTCCCCAGCCGCAGGCTACATCAGAAGCGCGGGACTAACGGCGGATACGTAAAGCGAGGCAGATTTTCAGTTCTGCGCCTAAACACCTTTTCCACTTGGAACAGATGGCAGCTGTGATTATGAATATCTTCATTTATTTGTCAACAGGATTGTTTGTTGTCGAAATAAATTAATGCCGCTCCATACGTCTTGCCTTCTCAGTTTGCCGGGTGAATAATTGAAATGCCACGAATGAATAAATCACGAATTCTGGCAAATTCAGTAAACTTATAATAATATGGCATTACTAAAATTAGAAAATTTGAATAATTAATCCCGATTTACTTATCTAATCGAAAAGAAATCTCCGTCCCATCACAGGATACACTATATGCAATCCCAAATTATTTATTCATTTATTGGAAATAAAAATCTTTTCCATCATCAAGAGATGATATTAAGGTTGTTTATCAAATTAATCGAATAAATACAGAATTCAAGGATAGAATGATTTTCGTATGAAATGAACCACCAATCGACGTCTAATTCCGGATTGAGGCCAACGGGTGGGGAGCACGCTCAGCGTTCGAGCGTGCTCCCCAGCCGTAGGCTACATCAGAAGCGCGGGACTAGCGGCGGATACGGAAAGCGAGGCAGATTTTCAGTTCTGCGACTAAACACCTGTTCCACTTGGACCAGACGGCAACTGTGATTATAAATATCGTCATTTAATTGTCAACAGGATTGTTTATTGTCGAAATAAATCAATGCCGCTCTCAGCGATTTGCCTTCCCAGTTTGCCGGCGGAATAATTGAAATGCCACGAATGAATAATTCCCGTATTCTGGCAAATTAAGTAAACTTAGAATAATATGGCATTACTACAATTAGAAAATTTGAATAATCAATCCCGATTTACTTATTTATACGAAAAAAACATCCGTCCTATCACATGATACGTTACATGCACTCCCAAATTATTTATTTATTTATTGGAAATAAAAATCTATTCAATCATCAAGAGTTGATATTGAAGTTGTTTATCAAATTAACCTAATAAATACATGATTCAAGGATAGAATCATTTTCGTATGAAATGAACCTCCAATCGACATCTAATTCCGAGTTGAGGCCTACGGGTGGGGAGCACGCTCAGCCCTCGAGCGTGCTCCACATCCGTAGGCTACATCAGAAGCGCTGTACTACCGGCAGATACGGAAAACGAGGCAGATTTTCAGTTCTGCGACTAAACACCTTTTCCACTTGGACCAGACGGCAACTGTGACTATGAATATCTTCATTTATTTGTCAACATGATTGTTTAATGTCGAAATAAATCAATGCCGCTCTCAGCGACTTGCCTTCGCAGTTTGTCGGCGGAATAATTGAAATGCCGCGATTGAATAATTCCCGTATTCTGGCAAATTAAGTAAACTTAGAATAATATGGCATTACTACAATTAGAAAATTTGAATAATCAATCCCGATTTACTTATTTATTCGAAAAGAAACCTCCGACCTATCACAGGATACACTACATGCACTCCTAAATTATTTATTTATTTGAAATAAAAATCTTTTCCATCGTCAAGAGTTGATATTAAGGTTGTTTATCAAATTAACCTAATAAATACATGATTCAGGGACAGAAACGTTTTCGTATGAAATGCACCTCCATTCGACGTCTAATTCCGGGTTGAGGCCTGCGGGTGGGGAGCACGCTCAGCGCTCGAGCGTGCTCCGCACCCGTAGGCTACATCAGAAGCGCTGTACTACCGGCAGATACGGAAAGCGAGGCAGATTTTCAGTCCTGCGACTAAACCTTTTCCACTTGGAACAGACGGCAGCTGTGATTATGAATATCTTCATTTATTTGTCAACAGGATTGTTTATTGTCGTAATAAATCAATGCCGCTCTCAGCGACTTGCCTTCTCAGTTTGCCGGGTGATAATTGAAATGGCACGAATGAATAATTCCCGAATTCTGGCAAATTCAGTAAACTTATAATAATATGGCATTACTAAAATTAGAAAATTTGAATAATTAATCCCGATTTACTCATTTATTCGAAAAGAAATCTCCGTCCTATCACAGCATACGCTACATGCAATTCCGAATTATTTATTTATTTATTGGAAATAAAAATCTTTACCATCATCAAGAGTTGATATTAAGGTTGTTTATCAAATTAACCTAATAAATACAGGATTCAAGGATAGAATCATTTTCGTATGAAATGAACCTCCAATCGACATCTAATTCGGAGTTGAGGCCTACTGATGGGGTGCACGCTCAGCGTTCGAGCGTGCTCCGCACCCGTAGGCTACATCAGAAGCGCTGTACTACCGGCAGATACGGAAAGCGAGGCAGATTTTCAGTTCTGCGACTAAACACCTTTTCCGCTTGGAACAGATGGCAGCTGTGACTATGAATATCTTCATTTATTTGTCAATAGTATTGTTTGTTGTCGAAATAAATTAATGCCGCTCCAAGCGTCTTGCATTCTCAGTTTGCCGGGTGAATAATTGAAATGCCACGAATGAAGAAATCCCGAATTCTGGCAAATTCAGTAAACTTATAATAATATGGCATAACTAAAATTAAAAAATTTGAATAATTAATCCCGATTTACTTATTTATTCGAAAAGAAATCACCGTCCTATCACAGGATACACTACATGCAATCCCGAATTATTTATTTATTTATTGGAAATAAAAATCTTTACCATCATCAAGAGTTGATATGAATGTTGTTTATCAAAATAATCTAATAAATACAGAATTCAAGGATAGAGTCATTATCGTATGAAATGAACCTCCAATCGTCGTCTAATTCCGGGTTGAGGCCTGCGGGTGGGGAGCACGCTCAGCGCTCGAGCGTGCACCCCAGCCGTAGGCTACATGAGAAGCGCGGGACTAGCGGCGGATACGGAATGCGAGGCAGATTTTCAGTTCTGCGACTAAACACCTTTTCCACTTGGAACAGATGGCAGCTGTGATTTTGAATATCTTCAATTATTTGTCAATAGGATTGTTTGTTGTCGAAATAAATCGATACCGCTCTCAGTGACTTGCTTTCGCTGTTTGCCGGGTGAATAATTGAAATGCCACAAATGAATAATTCCCGAATTCTGGCAAATTAAGTATTATAATAATATGACATTACTACAATTAGAAAATTTGAATAATCAATCCCGATTTACTAATTTATTCGAAAAGAAATCTCCGGCCTATTACAGAATACGCTATATGCAATCCCAAATTATTGATTTATTTATTGGAAATAAAAATCTTTTCAATCATCAAGAGTTGATGCCAAGGTTGTTTATCAAATTAATCTAATAAATACAGGATTCAAGGATAGAATCATTTTCGTATGAAATGAACCTCCAATCGACGTCTAATTCCGGGTTGTGGCCTACGGGTGGGGAACACGCTCAGCGCTCGAGCGTGCTCCCCAGCCGCAGGCTACATCAGAAGCGCGGGACTAGCGGCGGATACGGAAAGCGATGCAGATTTTCAGTTCTGTGATTAAACACCTGTTCCACTTGGACCAGACGGCAACTGTGATTATGAATATCTTCATTTATTTGTCAACAGGATTGTTTATTGTCGAAATAAATCAGTGCCGCCCTCAGCGACTTGCCTTCGCAGTTTGCCAGCGGAATAATTGAAATGCCACGAATGAATAATTCCCGTATTCTGGCAAATTAAGTAAACTTAGAATAATAGGGCATTACTAGAATTAGAAAATTTGAATATACAATCCCGATTTACTTAATTATTCGAAAAGAAACCTCCGTCCTATCACAGGATACGCTACATGCACTGCCAAATTATTTATTTATGTATTGGAAATTAAAATATTTTCCATCATCAAGAGTTGATATTGAGGTTGTTTATCAAATTAACCTAATAAATACAGGACTCAAGGATAGAATCGTTTTCGTATAAAATGAACCTCCAATCGACGTCTAATTTCGGGTTGTAGCCGTAGGCTACATCAGAAGCGCAGGACTACCGGCGGATACGGAAAGCGAGGCAGATTTTCAGTTCTGCGACTAAACATCTTTTCCACTTGGAACAGATGGCAGCTGTGATTATGAATATCTTCATTTATTTGTCAATAGGATTGCTTGTTGTCGAAATAAATCAATGCCGCTCTCAGCGACTTGCATTCGCTGTTTGCCGGGTGAATAATTGAGATGCCACGAATGAATAATTCCCGAATTCTCGGAAATTAAGGATTATAATAATATGGCATTACTACAACGAGAAAATTTGAATAATCAATCCCGATTTACTTATTTATTCGAAAAGAAATCTCCGTCCTATCACAGAATACGCTATATGCAATCCCAAATTATTTATTTATTTATTTGAAATAAAAATCTTTTCCATCATCAAGAGTTTATATGAAGGTTGTTTATCAAATTAACCTAATAAATACAGGATTCAAGGATAGAATCATTATCGTATGAAATGAACCTCCAATCGTCGTCTAATTCCGGGTTGAGGCCTGCGGGTGGGGAGCACGCTCAGCGCTCGAGCGTGCACCCCAGCCGTAGGCTACATGAGAAGCGCGGGACTAGCGGCGGATACGGAATGCGAGGCAGATTTTCAGTTCTGCGACTAAACACCTTTTCCACTTGGAACAGATGGCAGCTGTGATTTTGAATATCTTCAATTATTTGTCAATAGGATTGTTTGTTGTCGAAATAAATCGATGCCGCTCTCAGTGACTTGCTTTCGCTGTTTGCCGGGTGAATAATTGAAATGCCACAAATGAATAATTCCCGAATTCTGGCAAATTAAGTATTATAATAATATGACATTACTACAATTAGAAAATTTGAATAATCAATCCCGATTTACTAATTTATTCGAAAAGAAATCTCCGGCCTATCACAGAATACGCTATATGCAATCCCAAATTATTGATTTATTTATTGGAAATAAAAATCTTTTCAATCATCAAGAGTTGATGCCAAGGTTGTTTATCAAATTAACCTAATAAATACAGGATTCAAGGATAGAATCATTTTCGTATGAAATGAACCTCCAATCGACGTCTAATTCCGGGTTGAGGCCTACGGGTGGGGAACACGCTCAGCGCTCGAGCGTGCTCCCCAGCCGCAGGCTACATCAGAAGCGCGGGACTAGCGGCGGATACGGAAAGCGAGGCAGATTTTCAGTTCTGCGACTAAACACCAGTTCCACTTGGACCAGACGGCAACTGTGATTATGAATATCTTCATTTATTTGTCAACAGGATTGTTTATTGTCGAAATAAATCAATGCTGCTCTCAGCGGCTTGCCTTCGCAGTTTGCCGGCGGAATAATTGAAATGCCACGAATGAATAATTCCCGTATTCTGGCAAATTAAGTAAACTTAGAATAATATGGCATTACTACAATTACAAAATTTGAATAATCAATCCCGATTTACTTATTTATTCGAAAAGAAGCCTCCGTCCTATCGCAGGATACGCGACATGCACTAGCAAATTATTTATTTATTGGAAATTAAAATCTTTTCCATCATCAAGAGATGATATTGAGGTCGTTTATCAAATTAACCTAATAAATACAGAATTCAAGGACAGAGTCGTTTTCGTATGAAATGAACCTCCAATCGACGTCTAATTTCGGGTTGAGGCCTGCGGGTGGGGAGCACGCTCAGCGCTCGAGCGTGCTCGGCAGCCGTAGGCTACATGAGAAGCGCGGGACTAGCGGCGGATACGGAATGCCAGGCAGATTTTCAGTTCTGCGACTAAACACCTTTTCCACTTGGAACAGAAGGCAGCTGTGATTATGAATATCTTCAATTATTTGTCAATAGGATTGTTTGTTGTCGAAATAAATCGATGCCGCCCTCAGTGACTTGTTTCGCTGTTTGCCGGGTGAATAATTGAAATGCCACAAATGAATAATTCCCGAATTCTGGCAAATTAAGTATTATAATAATATGGCATTACTACAATTAGAAAATTTGAATAATCAATTCCGATTTACTTATTTATTCGAAAAGAAATTACCGTCCTATCACAGGATACACTATATGCAATCCCAAATTATTGATTTATTTATTGGAAATAAAAATCTTTCCCATCATCAAGAGTTGATATTAAGGTTGCTTATCAAATTAATTTAATAAATACAGAATTCAAGAGAGAATCATTTTCGTATGAAATGAACCACCAATCGACGTCTAATTCCGGGTTGAGGTCTACGGGTGGGGAGCACGCTCAGCGCTCGAGGGTGCTTCCTTGCCGTAGGCTACATCAGAAGCGCGGGAGTAGCGGCGGATACCGAAAGCGAGGCAGATTTTCAGTTCTGTGACTAAACACCTTTTCCACTTGGAAATGACGGTCGCTGTGATTATGAATATCATCATTTATTTGTCAATAGGATTGTTTGTTGTCGAAATAAATCAATGCCGCACTCAGCGACTTGCTTTCTCAGTTTGCCGGTTGAATAATTGGAATGCCACAAATGAATAATTCCCGCATTCAGGCAAATTCAGTAAACTTATAATAATATGGCATTACTAAAATTAAAAAATTTGAATAATTAATCCCGATTTACTTATTTATTCGAAAAGAAATCTCCGTCCTATCACAGAATACGCTATATGCAATCCCAAATTATTTATTAATTGGAAATAAAAATCTTCTTCATCATCAAGAGTTGATGTTAAGGTTGTTTATCAAATTAACCTAATAAATACAGGATTCAAGGATAGAATCATTTTCGTATGAAATGAATCTGCAATCGTCGTCTAATTCCGGGTTGAGGTCTACGGGTGGGGAGCACGCTCAGCGCTCGAGGGTGCTTCCTTGCCGTAGGCTACATCAGAAGCGCGGGAGTAGCGGCGGATACCGAAAGCGAGGCAGATTTTCAGTTCTGTGACTAAACACCTTTTCCACTTGGAAATGACGGTCGCTGTGATTATGAATATCATCATTTATTTGTCAATAGGATTGTTTGTTGTCGAAATAAATCAATGCCGCTCTCAGCGACTTGCCTTCGCTGTTTGCCGGGTGAATAATTGAAATGCCACGAATGAATAATTCCCGAATTCTAGCAAATTAAGGATTATAATAATTGGCATTACTACAATGAGAAAATTTGAATAATCAATCCCGATTTACTTATTTATTCGAAAAGAAATCTCCGTCCCATCACAGAATACGCTATATGCAATCACAAATTATTTATTTATTTATTGCAAAAAAATCTTTTCCATCATCAAGAGTTGATATTAAGGTTGCTTATCAAATTAATTTAATAAATACAGAATTCAAGAGAGAATCATTTTCGTATGAAATGAACCACCAATCGACGTCTAATTCCGGGTTGAGGTCTACGGGTGGGGAGCACGCTCAGCGCTCGAGGGTGCTTCCTTGCCGTAGGCTACATCAGAAGCGCGGGAGTAGCGGCGGATACCGAAAGCGAGGCAGATTTTCAGTTCTGTGACTAAACACCTTTTCCACTTGGAAATGACGGTCGCTGTGATTATGAATATCATCATTTATTTGTCAATAGGATTGTTTGTTGTCGAAATAAATCAATGCCGCACTCAGCGACTTGCTTTCTCAGTTTGCCGGTTGAATAATTGGAATGCCACAAATGAATAATTCCCGCATTCAGGCCAATTCAGTAAACTTATAATAATATGGCATTACTAAAATTAAAAAATTTGAATAATTAATCCCGATTTACTTATTTATTCGAAAAGAAATCTCCGTCCTATCACAGAATACGCTATATGCAATCCCAAATTATTTATTAATTGGAAATAAAAATCTTCTTCATCATCAAGAGTTGATGTTAAGGTTGTTTATCAAATTAACCTAATAAATACAGGATTCAAGGAGAGAATCATTTTCGTATGAAATGAACCACCAATCGACGTCTAATTCCGGGTTGAGGTCTACGGGTGGGGAGCACGCTCAGCGCTCGAGCGTGCACCCCAGCCGTAGGCTACATGAGAAGCGCGGGACTAGCGGCGGATACGGAATGCGAGGCAGATTTTCAGTTCTGCGACTAAACACCTTTTCCACTTGGAACAGATGGCAGCTGTGATTTTGAATATCTTCAATTATTTGTCAATAGGATTGTTTGTTGTCGAAATAAATCGATACCGCTCTCAGTGACTTGCTTTCGCTGTTTGCCGGGTGAATAATTGAAATGCCACAAATGAATAATTCCCGAATTCTGGCAAATTAAGTATTATAATAATATGACATTACTACAATTAGAAAATTTGAATAATCAATCCCGATTTACTAATTTATTCGAAAAGAAATCTCCGGCCTATTACAGAATACGCTATATGCAATCCCAAATTATTGATTTATTTATTGGAAATAAAAATCTTTTCAATCATCAAGAGTTGATGCCAAGGTTGTTTATCAAATTAATCTAATAAATACAGGATTCAAGGATAGAATCATTTTCGTATGAAATGAACCTCCAATCGACGTCTAATTCCGGGTTGAGGCCTACGGGTGGGGAACACGCTCAGCGCTCGAGCGTGCTCCCCAGCCGCAGGCTACATCAGAAGCGCGGGACTAGCGGCGGATACGGAAAGCGATGCAGATTTTCAGTTCTGTGATTAAACACCTGTTCCACTTGGACCAGACGGCAACTGTGATTATGAATATCTTCATTTATTTGTCAACAGGATTGTTTATTGTCGAAATAAATCAGTGCCGCCCTCAGCGACTTGCCTTCGCAGTTTGCCAGCGGAATAATTGAAATGCCACGAATGAATAATTCCCGTATTCTGGCAAATTAAGTAAACTTAGAATAATAGGGCATTACTAGAATTAGAAAATTTGAATATACAATCCCGATTTACTTAATTATTCGAAAAGAAACCTCCGTCCTATCACAGGATACGCTACATGCACTGCCAAATTATTTATTTATGTATTGGAAATTAAAATATTTTCCATCATCAAGAGTTGATATTGAGGTTATTTATCAAATTAACCTAATAAATACAGGACTCAAGGATAGAATCGTTTTCGTATAAAATGAACCTCCAATCGACGTCTAATTTCGGGTTGTAGCCGTAGGCTACATCAGAAGCGCAGGACTACCGGCGGATACGGAAAGCGAGGCAGATTTTCAGTTCTGCGACTAAACATCTTTTCCACTTGGAACAGATGGCAGCTGTGATTATGAATATCTTCATTTATTTGTCAATAGGATTGCTTGTTGTCGAAATAAATCAATGCCGCTCTCAGCGACTTGCATTCGCTGTTTGCCGGGTGAATAATTGAGATGCCACGAATGAATAATTCCCGAATTCTCGGAAATTAAGGATTATAATAATATGGCATTACTACAACGAGAAAATTTGAATAATCAATCCCGATTTACTTATTTATTCGAAAAGAAATCTCCGTCCTATCACAGAATACGCTATATGCAATCCCAAATTATTTATTTATTTATTTGAAATAAAAATCTTTTCCATCATCAAGATTTTATATGAAGGTTGTTTATCAAATTAACCTAATAAATACAGGATTCAAGGATAGAATCATTATCGTATGAAATGAACCTCCAATCGTCGTCTAATTCCGGGTTGAGGCCTGCGGGTGGGGAGCACGCTCAGCGCTCGAGCGTGCACCCCAGCCGTAGGCTACATGAGAAGCGCGGGACTAGCGGCGGATACGGAATGCGAGGCAGATTTTCAGTTCTGCGACTAAACACCTTTTCCACTTGGAACAGATGGCAGCTGTGATTTTGAATATCTTCAATTATTTGTCAATAGGATTGTTTGTTGTCGAAATAAATCGATGCCGCTCTCAGTGACTTGCTTTCGCTGTTTGCCGGGTGAATAATTGAAATGCCACAAATGAATAATTCCCGAATTCTGGCAAATTAAGTATTATAATAATATGGCATTACTACAATTAGAAAATTTGAATAATCAATTCCGATTTACTTATTTATTCGAAAAGAAATTACCGTCCTATCACAGGATACACTATATGCAATCCCAAATTATTGATTTATTTATTGGAAATAAAAATCTTTCCCATCATCAAGAGTTGATATTAAGGTTGCTTATCAAATTAATTTAATAAATACAGAATTCAAGAGAGAATCATTTTCGTATGAAATGAACCACCAATCGACGTCTAATTCCGGGTTGAGGTCTACGGGTGGGGAGCACGCTCAGCGCTCGAGGGTGCTTCCTTGCCGTAGGCTACATCAGAAGCGCGGGAGTAGCGGCGGATACCGAAAGCGAGGCAGATTTTCAGTTCTGTGACTAAACACCTTTTCCACTTGGAAATGACGGTCGCTGTGATTATGAATATCATCATTTATTTGTCAATAGGATTGTTTGTTGTCGAAATAAATCAATGCCGCACTCAGCGACTTGCTTTCTCAGTTTGCCGGTTGAATAATTGGAATGCCACAAATGAATAATTCCCGCATTCAGGCAAATTCAGTAAACTTATAATAATATGGCATTACTAAAATTAAAAAATTTGAATAATTAATCCCGATTTACTTATTTATTCGAAAAGAAATCTCCGTCCTATCACAGAATACGCTATATGCAATCCCAAATTATTTATTAATTGGAAATAAAAATCTTCTTCATCATCAAGAGTTGATGTTAAGGTTGTTTATCAAATTAACCTAATAAATACAGGATTCAAGGATAGAATCATTTTCGTATGAAATGAATCTGCAATCGTCGTCTAATTCCGGGTTGAGGCCTACGGGTGGGGAACACGCTCAGCGCTCGAGCGTGCTCCCCAGCCGCAGGCTACATCAGAAGCGCGGGACTAGCGGCGGATACGGAAAGCGATGCAGATTTTCAGTTCTGTGATTAAACACCTGTTCCACTTGGACCAGACGGCAACTGTGATTATGAATATCTTCATTTATTTGTCAACAGGATTGTTTATTGTCGAAATAAATCAGTGCCGCCCTCAGCGACTTGCCTTCGCAGTTTGCCAGCGGAATAATTGAAATGCCACGAATGAATAATTCCCGTATTCTGGCAAATTAAGTAAACTTAGAATAATAGGGCATTACTAGAATTAGAAAATTTGAATATACAATCCCGATTTACTTAATTATTCGAAAAGAAACCTCCGTCCTATCACAGGATACGCTACATGCACTGCCAAATTATTTATTTATGTATTGGAAATTAAAATATTTTCCATCATCAAGAGTTGATATTGAGGTTGTTTATCAAATTAACCTAATAAATACAGGACTCAAGGATAGAATCGTTTTCGTATAAAATGAACCTCCAATCGACGTCTAATTTCGGGTTGTAGCCGTAGGCTACATCAGAAGCGCAGGACTACCGGCGGATACGGAAAGCGAGGCAGATTTTCAGTTCTGCGACTAAACATCTTTTCCACTTGGAACAGATGGCAGCTGTGATTATGAATATCTTCATTTATTTGTCAATAGGATTGCTTGTTGTCGAAATAAATCAATGCCGCTCTCAGCGACTTGCATTCGCTGTTTGCCGGGTGAATAATTGAGATGCCACGAATGAATAATTCCCGAATTCTCGGAAATTAAGGATTATAATAATATGGCATTACTACAACGAGAAAATTTGAATAATCAATCCCGATTTACTTATTTATTCGAAAAGAAATCTCCGTCCTATCACAGAATACGCTATATGCAATCCCAAATTATTTATTTATTTATTTGAAATAAAAATCTTTTCCATCATCAAGATTTTATATGAAGGTTGTTTATCAAATTAACCTAATAAATACAGGATTCAAGGATAGAATCATTATCGTATGAAATGAACCTCCAATCGTCGTCTAATTCCGGGTTGAGGCCTGCGGGTGGGGAGCACGCTCAGCGCTCGAGCGTGCACCCCAGCCGTAGGCTACATGAGAAGCGCGGGACTAGCGGCGGATACGGAATGCGAGGCAGATTTTCAGTTCTGCGACTAAACACCTTTTCCACTTGGAACAGATGGCAGCTGTGATTTTGAATATCTTCAATTATTTGTCAATAGGATTGTTTGTTGTCGAAATAAATCGATGCCGCTCTCAGTGACTTGCTTTCGCTGTTTGCCGGGTGAATAATTGAAATGCCACAAATGAATAATTCCCGAATTCTGGCAAATTAAGTATTATAATAATATGACATTACTACAATTAGAAAATTTGAATAATCAATCCCGATTTACTAATTTATTCGAAAAGAAATCTCCGGCCTATCACAGAATACGCTATATGCAATCCCAAATTATTGATTTATTTATTGGAAATAAAAATCTTTTCAATCATCAAGAGTTGATGCCAAGGTTGTTTATCAAATTAACCTAATAAATACAGGATTCAAGGATAGAATCATTTTCGTATGAAATGAACCTCCAATCGACGTCTAATTCCGGGTTGAGGCCTACGGGTGGGGAACACGCTCAGCGCTCGAGCGTGCTCCCCAGCCGCAGGCTACATCAGAAGCGCGGGACTAGCGGCGGATACGGAAAGCGAGGCAGATTTTCAGTTCTGCGACTAAACACCAGTTCCACTTGGACCAGACGGCAACTGTGATTATGAATATCTTCATTTATTTGTCAACAGGATTGTTTATTGTCGAAATAAATCAATGCTGCTCTCAGCGGCTTGCCTTCGCAGTTTGCCGGCGGAATAATTGAAATGCCACGAATGAATAATTCCCGTATTCTGGCAAATTAAGTAAACTTAGAATAATATGGCATTACTACAATTACAAAATTTGAATAATCAATCCCGATTTACTTATTTATTCGAAAAGAAGCCTCCGTCCTATCGCAGGATACGCGACATGCACTAGCAAATTATTTATTTATTGGAAATTAAAATCTTTTCCATCATCAAGAGATGATATTGAGGTCGTTTATCAAATTAACCTAATAAATACAGAATTCAAGGACAGAGTCGTTTTCGTATGAAATGAACCTCCAATCGACGTCTAATTTCGGGTTGAGGCCTGCGGGTGGGGAGCACGCTCAGCGCTCGAGCGTGCTCGGCAGCCGTAGGCTACATGAGAAGCGCGGGACTAGCGGCGGATACGGAATGCCAGGCAGATTTTCAGTTCTGCGACTAAACACCTTTTCCACTTGGAACAGAAGGCAGCTGTGATTATGAATATCTTCAATTATTTGTCAATAGGATTGTTTGTTGTCGAAATAAATCGATGCCGCCCTCAGTGACTTGTTTCGCTGTTTGCCGGGTGAATAATTGAAATGCCACAAATGAATAATTCCCGAATTCTGGCAAATTAAGTATTATAATAATATGGCATTACTACAATTAGAAAATTTGAATAATCAATTCCGATTTACTTATTTATTCGAAAAGAAATTACCGTCCTATCACAGGATACACTATATGCAATCCCAAATTATTGATTTATTTATTGGAAATAAAAATCTTTCCCATCATCAAGAGTTGATATTAAGGTTGCTTATCAAATTAATTTAATAAATACAGAATTCAAGAGAGAATCATTTTCGTATGAAATGAACCACCAATCGACGTCTAATTCCGGGTTGAGGTCTACGGGTGGGGAGCACGCTCAGCGCTCGAGGGTGCTTCCTTGCCGTAGGCTACATCAGAAGCGCGGGAGTAGCGGCGGATACCGAAAGCGAGGCAGATTTTCAGTTCTGTGACTAAACACCTTTTCCACTTGGAAATGACGGTCGCTGTGATTATGAATATCATCATTTATTTGTCAATAGGATTGTTTGTTGTCGAAATAAATCAATGCCGCACTCAGCGACTTGCTTTCTCAGTTTGCCGGTTGAATAATTGGAATGCCACAAATGAATAATTCCCGCATTCAGGCAAATTCAGTAAACTTATAATAATATGGCATTACTAAAATTAAAAAATTTGAATAATTAATCCCGATTTACTTATTTATTCGAAAAGAAATCTCCGTCCTATCACAGAATACGCTATATGCAATCCCAAATTATTTATTAATTGGAAATAAAAATCTTCTTCATCATCAAGAGTTGATGTTAAGGTTGTTTATCAAATTAACCTAATAAATACAGGATTCAAGGATAGAATCATTTTCGTATGAAATGAATCTGCAATCGTCGTCTAATTCCGGGTTGAGGTCTACGGGTGGGGAGCACGCTCAGCGCTCGAGGGTGCTTCCTTGCCGTAGGCTACATCAGAAGCGCGGGAGTAGCGGCGGATACCGAAAGCGAGGCAGATTTTCAGTTCTGTGACTAAACACCTTTTCCACTTGGAAATGACGGTCGCTGTGATTATGAATATCATCATTTATTTGTCAATAGGATTGTTTGTTGTCGAAATAAATCAATGCCGCTCTCAGCGACTTGCCTTCGCTGTTTGCCGGGTGAATAATTGAAATGCCACGAATGAATAATTCCCGAATTCTAGCAAATTAAGGATTATAATAATTGGCATTACTACAATGAGAAAATTTGAATAATCAATCCCGATTTACTTATTTATTCGAAAAGAAATCTCCGTCCCATCACAGAATACGCTATATGCAATCACAAATTATTTATTTATTTATTGCAAAAAAAAATCTTTTCCATCATCAAGAGTTGATATTAAGGTTGCTTATCAAATTAATTTAATAAATACAGAATTCAAGAGAGAATCATTTTCGTATGAAATGAACCACCAATCGACGTCTAATTCCGGGTTGAGGTCTACGGGTGGGGAGCACGCTCAGCGCTCGAGGGTGCTTCCTTGCCGTAGGCTACATCAGAAGCGCGGGAGTAGCGGCGGATACCGAAAGCGAGGCAGATTTTCAGTTCTGTGACTAAACACCTTTTCCACTTGGAAATGACGGTCGCTGTGATTATGAATATCATCATTTATTTGTCAATAGGATTGTTTGTTGTCGAAATAAATCAATGCCGCACTCAGCGACTTGCTTTCTCAGTTTGCCGGTTGAATAATTGGAATGCCACAAATGAATAATTCCCGCATTCAGGCCAATTCAGTAAACTTATAATAATATGGCATTACTAAAATTAAAAAATTTGAATAATTAATCCCGATTTACTTATTTATTCGAAAAGAAATCTCCGTCCTATCACAGAATACGCTATATGCAATCCCAAATTATTTATTAATTGGAAATAAAAATCTTCTTCATCATCAAGAGTTGATGTTAAGGTTGTTTATCAAATTAACCTAATAAATACAGGATTCAAGGAGAGAATCATTTTCGTATGAAATGAACCACCAATCGACGTCTAATTCCGGGTTGAGGTCTACGGGTGGGGAGCACGCTCAGCGCTCGAGGGTGCTTCCTTGCCGTAGGCTACATCAGAAGCGCGGGAGTAGCGGCGGATACCGAAAGCGAGGCAGATTTTCAGTTCTGTGACTAAACACCTTTTCCACTTGGAAATGACGGTCGCTGTGATTATGAATATCATCATTTATTTGTCAATAGGATTGTTTG
The DNA here is from genome assembly GCA_036365515.1 of Torymus aiolomorphi. Classification (NCBI taxonomy): domain Eukaryota; kingdom Metazoa; phylum Arthropoda; class Insecta; order Hymenoptera; family Torymidae; genus Torymus; species Torymus aiolomorphi. The sequence continues at coordinate 102,020,321 of CM070876.1, read as the reverse complement.
TTGTCGAAATAAATCAATGCCGCTCTCAGCGACTTGCCTTCGCTGTTTGCCGGGTGAATAATTGAAATGCCACGAATGAATAATTCCCGAATTCTAGCAAATTAAGGATTATAATAATTGGCATTACTACAATGAGAAAATTTGAATAATCAATCCCGATTTACTTATTTATTCGAAAAGAAATCTCCGTCCCATCACAGAATACGCTATATGCAATCACAAATTATTTATTTATTTATTGCAAAAAAAATCTTTTCCATCATCAAGAGTTGATATTAAGGTTGCTTATCAAATTAATTTAATAAATACAGAATTCAAGAGAGAATCATTTTCGTATGAAATGAACCACCAATCGACGTCTAATTCCGGGTTGAGGTCTACGGGTGGGGAGCACGCTCAGCGCTCGAGGGTGCTTCCTTGCCGTAGGCTACATCAGAAGCGCGGGAGTAGCGGCGGATACCGAAAGCGAGGCAGATTTTCAGTTCTGTGACTAAACACCTTTTCCACTTGGAAATGACGGTCGCTGTGATTATGAATATCATCATTTATTTGTCAATAGGATTGTTTGTTGTCGAAATAAATCAATGCCGCACTCAGCGACTTGCTTTCTCAGTTTGCCGGTTGAATAATTGGAATGCCACAAATGAATAATTCCCGCATTCAGGCCAATTCAGTAAACTTATAATAATATGGCATTACTAAAATTAAAAAATTTGAATAATTAATCCCGATTTACTTATTTATTCGAAAAGAAATCTCCGTCCTATCACAGAATACGCTATATGCAATCCCAAATTATTTATTAATTGGAAATAAAAATCTTCTTCATCATCAAGAGTTGATGTTAAGGTTGTTTATCAAATTAACCTAATAAATACAGGATTCAAGGAGAGAATCATTTTCGTATGAAATGAACCACCAATCGACGTCTAATTCCGGGTTGAGGTCTACGGGTGGGGAGCACGCTCAGCGCTCGAGGGTGCTTCCTTGCCGTAGGCTACATCAGAAGCGCGGGAGTAGCGGCGGATACCGAAAGCGAGGCAGATTTTCAGTTCTGTGACTAAACACCTTTTCCACTTGGAAATGACGGTCGCTGTGATTATGAATATCATCATTTATTTGTCAATAGGATTGTTTGTTGTCGAAATAAATCAATGCCGCACTCAGCGACTTGCTTTCTCAGTTTGCCGGTTGAATAATTGGAATGCCACAAATGAATAATTCCCGCATTCAGGCAAATTCAGTAAACTTATAATAATATGGCATTACTAAAATTAAAAAATTTGAATAATTAATCCCGATTTACTTATTTATTCGAAAAGAAATCTCCGTCCTATCACAGAATACGCTATATGCAATCCCAAATTATTTATTAATTGGAAATAAAAATCTTCTTCATCATCAAGAGTTGATGTTAAGGTTGTTTATCAAATTAACCTAATAAATACAGGATTCAAGGATAGAATCATTTTCGTATGAAATGAATCTGCAATCGTCGTCTAATTCCGGGTTGAGGCCTACGGGTGGGGAGCACGCTCAGCGCTTGAACGTGCTCCCCAGCCGCAGGCTACATCAGAAGCGCGGGACTAGCGGCGGATACGGAAAGCGAGGCAGATTTTCAGTTCTGCGACTAAACACCTTTTCCACTTGGAACAGATGGCAGCTGTGATGATGAATATCTTCATTTATATGTCAATAGGATTGTTTGTTGTCGAAATAAATCAATGCCGCTCTCAGCGACTTGCCTTCGCTGTTTGCTGGGTGAATAATTGAAATGCCACGAATGAATAATTCCCGAATTCTAGCAAATTAAGGATTATAATAATTGGCATTACTACAATGAGAAAATTTGAATAATCAATCCCGATTTACTTATTTATTCGAAAAGAAATCTCCGTCCCATCACAGAATACGCTATATGCAATCACAAATTATTTATTTATTTATTGCAAAAAAAAATCTTTTCCATCATCAAGAGTTGATATTGAGGTTGTTTATCAAATTAACCTAATAAATACAGGTTTCAAGGATAGAATAATTTTCGTATGAAATGAACCTCCAATCGACATCTAATTCCGAGTTGAGGCCTACGGATGGGGAGCACGCTTAGCGCTCGAGCGTGCTCCCCACCCGTAGGCTACATCAGAAGCGCTGTACTACCGGCAGATACGGAAAGCGAGGCAGATTTTCAGTTCTGCGACTAAACACCTTTTCCACTTGGAACAGACGGTCGCTGTGATTATGAATATCATCATTTATTTGTCAATAGGATTGTTTGTTGTCGAAATAAATCAATGCCGCACTCAGCGACTTGCCTTCTCAGTTTGCCGGTTGAATAATTGGAATGCCACAAATGAATAATGCCCGGATTCTGGCAAATTCAGTAAACTTATAATAATATGGCATTACTAAAATTAAAAAATTTGAATAATTAATCCCGTTTTACTTATTTATTCGAAAAGAAATTACCGTCCTATCACAGGATACACTATATGCAATCCCAAATTATTTATTTATTTATTGGAAATAAAAATCTTTTCCATCATCAAGAGTTGATATGAGTGCTGTTTATCAAAATAATCTAATAAATACAGAATTCAAGGATAGAGTCATTTTCGTATGAAATGAACCACCAATCGAATTCTAATTGCGGGTTGAGGCCTACGGGTGGGGAGCACGCTCTGCGCTCGAGCGTGCTCGCCAGCCGTAGGCAACATCAGAAGCGCTGTACTATAGATTGCCGAAGCTGTACGTCGCATATTGATGTTGTTATGACGAATGACAGAAAGTTTTATCGTTCCACATAGTTTATATCGGTTTGGTGGCGGTATAGTAACGGGCATGAAAGTGGCACGGGAAAATTAGCAATATTAACATATAATTCTTTGCTACTATGGCGCCTACAATCAGTAGTGCATTAGATTCCTGTGTATAGTGTGGCTAAAATAAATGGCTTGTCTACTTTAAGGCCATGTGAAACCGTGAATTTCAATATTTTTTAAATCAACATTTAAAAGTTTATTTGGAAAAAGACGAACGTCAAGCGCTCCGTACACGTAAACACTATATTCAGATTTTTTTTTGGGTGATTCTATTGGTATTTTCATGAGATATCCATGTTTGAAAAGTAGCTTAATTGCAGATTCCTACTTACCGACAGTACCGTTTTTATTTAATTAAATAAATTCTCATCATTTTTTTGGAAAAACACGAACGTCAAGCGCTCCGTATATGTTAATACTATACTCAGATTTTTTTTTGGACAATTCTATTGGTATTTTCATGAGATATCCATGTTTGGAAATTATGTCGGTATTTCACATCACCTTAAATACAATATATTGCAAGAAAGGAAGCCGTAAACAATTTGTAAGTATCTAGCCATTTTTAATTCAACATTAAAGCATAAATACAATTCAAAATTTGTATATTCATAATATATTAAGTCATCACTTCTTGAAACTTGTTTACACACACACACGCACACACACACACACACACACAAAATGTAATGTCACTTTTAATGTCGTGTTTCATTCCAGTGATATAATCAGTAATATATCAGCAATATATTTTTAAAAAGTAGTATGATTATTTAATACATTATGAATTTATAAAAATTTTAAATTAACTATTTATAGTCTCTCGAAACAACCAATTAAGTGACGATTTTTTGAAAATCGATTTTCAGCGATTTTTTGAAAATCGATTTTCAGTCTTCGGACCTGCGATTTCTCATTTTTCCCCCTTTTATTTCCGCGATTCTTCATTAACTCGGCCGTTCGAAGAAAGAGAGAGCGAGAGAGCGTTTCAAATGTAAACAGATTTTTATTGCGCGAACTCCCGGCCGAGCAGCACAAAGATCGAGATTTAATAATTGAACGGAGTATTGGATTGACTTGTAAAACACACAATTAAAGAGCGGAGGAGAAAGTAAATGTAATAGTACATTACGATAAATGTGCCTTAGTAGCCGTGTAATGGGCTACTTAAGACTCTAGTATCGTACAATATTTTATAGCATAGCCTAACCTAAGCCCGATGTCACGCCTATCCATGCGCTAAGCGGCCCTTTTTTGCACCGTGAGGTTAGCGCGTGAGCGTAGGGAGTGCGATATACACGGTGCAATAATGGGCTACTTATCGCACGGATAGGCGTGACTTAAGTGCGGGCTTAGGTCACACTGTGCTATAAAAGATGTTTATACCACTCTAACCTCAAAATCACAACTTTGGTATGATTTTTCGGCTCTCGTGGTATAAAATACCGTTCGAAACGAGTGCGGAAGTTGATTATTTACTTCGTGTGACGTTTTTCGCACGAGCGAAGCGAGTAAATCGTCACATTCCGCACCAGTGTCAAAATGTACTATTAACATGCGCTCCCAGTTTTTTCGCGGTCATTGTCCGCGGGGTTAAAGGCCCGCGCCGGGCGATAAAAATCTCGTTAAAATTATTCATGGTGCTGCAGTCTTCGATAGTGCGCGCACCTGCAGTGCTGCTGCAGTTTCGAAAACTTGGAGTCCGCGGCGTATTTTTTCGCACCTGTGGAGCGCCACCGCCGAGGACAAAGCTGATTTATCGCGCGCACTAGCCTCGTGAGTTGATTTTTCGCCACACGCGCCCAAAGCTTGATTTACAGCATCGATGCGAGTAGCGCTGAGTATTTGGCGCCCCGAGTCTTTTGCAGTTTTAATTGCGGCGGGCATTGCGACGAGCGATTGACGAGAAAAGCGTTCCTATCTTTCAGAGAGATTTGTCAAAAATAAGCAAGAATCGAGAGCTGTTTTCTACTACTGTGTACATCAAATCGGTGCACTCAGGGGGTGCGTGTGCAATACACATTGAGTGCAGTAAATAGCGGGGACAAAAATCAATTCTCAATTTTCCACTAATCAATATCGATCGAGACACTCGGGGACTTGAAGTGTCGCGAGGTCGTACAGTTAAAAGTGCATAGTTGTCGAAATATAAGATGGAAAGTTAACTATAAATACAACAACGTCTTTCATGAAATGTTTTGAGAAATTTTTAAATAATTTCAATATGGTTCGTTTAAAATTCTGGTTCATTTCGTACAAGAATGTTTACAATTTCTCTGTGTTGAAATTTTTTTCTCTATGCTAGTTGATACGTGGGTGTCAATAAATTTGCAATCACATAATTTTGTGGATCAAGAAATTACTGATGAGAATATGAATATTAAATGTAATTTAGGGATACGTCACGGACGTAACACCTCCCCCCTTAGACTGTTGAATATCGTAGAGATTCAACAATTATAGGAATAGTTGAACCATCAGTAATTTCTTGTTACAAAAGGTTCAATAATACTAACAATTCAAATAATAAAAACAATAATAAAAATTCATATCATTAAATCCATACTAAAAATTTATATATATAAACAATAACAAAAACAATAATAAAAATTCAATAAATTTAAACAAAATTTCGTATCGTCTATAAATTTCTATAAAGTAAATCATTTATTTTTGTTCCTAACACTAGACTACACTTAACCTACGGTTTTAATTTTATATAACAATTGGTTAATAAAACGTTACGTAATAAATATAGCATACGTTATGCATTAGAATTTGTATAGAGATATGTAATATCTTGTTTGAACATCGCATTTCGACAATTAAATTATTTTATTACGCTAATGTATAATAAATTTTGTTTTGCTGGTTTTACATAAATTAAAGTCATTGATTAACTGAGTTTAGAAATAATGTGTGTATTAAATAATTTTGTAATAAATAAAAGGTGAGGAGAAATATAGGGAATGATTCAAGTGATCATTCACTTCCCTCCCTGCTGAGATATTTGGCAAAAGATATATTATTTTTTCCTCTTTGTTTAAGTAGAATAACATTAAAGGGTTTTTGATATTATCATTATAAAAAAAATATTTTTCAACCGTATACTGAGAAAAATTATAATTATTTCCAAAAGAAAAATTTAATTATATTGGTAAGTATTTTTGATAAAAAAGGAAGGTTAATAGGACGGAGTGATTTTTGTTAATTTTGACTTGTTATTGCTCTTATGCATCATTGTATTACCTTTCTTTGAAAATCTCAGCCGTTTTAAAAGTTCATTTTAAAACTCAAGATTTTTTTCTAGCATGAGTAGCATTCACATATTTGCATTAGAGAGTATGCAGTGCGTTAGAGTAGAAAATTGCTTTACTCAATACAGTGCCGAATAGTGTATCTTGTAGGATGATCATGTTAGTATATGATGAAACTGATCACTTCCAATACATTATATTCGATTTAATCTTAGCAATGTGAGTACAGCTACCTAAATTCTTTCTTTCTTTTGTTCTTGAACTATTCATAAAATTTCTTTTATGAAGGCGAAAAATTTTTGTAGGCAAATACAATCTGATTTTGCATAAAATTACACTCAAATTTTTTTTATCTATGTTTGTTAGGGTTGCAAGGTTTAGGAATGGTTTTGTTTCGTTTTCTTTTAGATTAGTTCTATATTTTCTTATTCAAAGATAGATAGAATAATAAGTTATTAAATTAATCCCAGAAATGTTTTTTACCTTGTGACTAAATAATTAAATATTTCTATTATTTAATAACACGTAATTTTTACAAATAAAACTTTTGCTTGTTTCATTAGCAAACAAAAACTGAGGTATTTTAATATGTAATCGCAATATTTTTGTTTGTTGTTGTTAAAAAAGAAAAGAACAATGTATATATTTTTTTAATTGTCAACGATGTTATTGTTAGTCGTAGCATTACTTCAAAAATCTTTCATGTATGAATCTTCTTGCTGTCTTCGTAAAAAATTTCTTAGAATTTCATTATTCAAACTTATATTATTCCGATCGCATTTTTATAAAATATTAACTTTCTTAGAAAATATAGTTGCTTTTCACAAAATTCTTACAAGTTGATACGAACAATTGCAGACAAACGGATAAGTGGTTATAATTTTAAATTATATATTTGGTAAAATCTGAATCACCCTAGGGTTATATATTAGTTGACCAAGAAGTAGGATGGTTTTACTTCAAATGGAAAAGTTCAGCTGCAATTATAATTCTCCATTCCTGTATTAAATTTGGAAAAATAAGAAGAGATTATGATAGATGTTAATATTGAGTATGTTGTCCACATCCTAAAACAAAAATGTTATGTTATTATTTGTTATAATATTGCTTTGCTTGTTTTTCATAATTTGTTAAGATATTATTTTGTTCATTTTAATAGCGTTGAAAATTCTTATTATCCTGATCCTTTTGAAATTTATTCATATTTGGTTCTTTAATAGGCCATGTTTTGTCTCCCTTTTTAAACCTTTTTCTGATAGCAAATTTATTGTAGTAACCTTTAGATTTTAATTTTAATTTTGTAATTTTTGATAATTCTTTTAAATATTTTTTATAATTAGATATCCATTTTAGTTTTCTGACGTTTTTATTAGATTTTACTTTGATAGGATAGTTAAAAACTAACTGCAATTGGTGTACTTTATTAGGATTTGTATTTAGATTGATTATTACGTTATGATCTTGATTACCCAAAGTTTCTTTTAGTTGATTTTTTTGTCAAGCTGTTCTTGGTGTTCTTGATTATCAAATATTTTTAGATGACTTTTATTCTCTAAATGTTTTTTTAGTTTTTGATTATCAAACATATCTTTTGGTTGATTTTCATTTTCGAAAACTACTTTACTATTTTTAAAAATTGTTGTTTTGGTCAATTCTGACCAGATCCGTTGGGAGCAGGAAAGAAAATAGACTACGATGTTAAGTAGTTGCAACGTTTCGTCGACGGGTTTGTCGACCTCTTCAGGCTTTATTAAAAAAATATATAATAATATAATTAACAGAATGAGCTCACGCTAGTCTTAACTTACAATGGTTGAAAAAATTTAAAAAAAATTCAATTTTTACATTTGACAATGGGGAGTAAAATTGTGAATACAATTACAAACTCAAGTTACTACTTTACTATTATTTAATAAGTTCTTTAGATTTTTTGTATCATTTAATAAAGACTCTTCTGAATGTATTGATGCTATATTCTCTTTTAACGAATTTTCAAGCGAGTTTTGTTGGAATTTAGTTTCCATTTGATCATCTTCGAAAAATGGTTCAGCTAAAGCAAAAGTTATGTCTAAAATGACTTTAAGATCATCATAAAAAGTTACTGTTTCCAACGAATTATTACCTTCTTTATTATTTTCATTCGAAATTTCATTCTTTTGGTTATTTATATTGGATTCATTAAAATGAATTACATTAATTTCATCACAATCCTCATGGGTTTTTAAATTAGATTCGTTGAAATTCATTTCTTCATTAGTCTCATAATTTTTTTACAGTAGATTCAATAGAATCAATTAAATTTGTTTCCATAATTTCTTCAATTTCATGATTATTTTTGAAAATTTCGTTAAAGTCTATAAAATTAATTTCATTAGTATTTCCATGATTTTTTATAATCATATTATTATCTTTTGGTTCATCAGTGATTTCATGTATTTTTATAAAAGGTACGATAATTAAATTGATTTCTTTATCATCATTAATTATTGTAGATTCCTCTATGATATTAGTTTCCTGTTTAATTTTATTTACTTTATTTTCTGTAATTAGTTCATTACCATTATACCTTTCAATATTCGTTGTATTAACTTTGTTTTTCTGAATTTTTGATTCGTTAATTGTTTCTTTCGTAACATTATGGTATGATTCATCAGTATTAATACTTGGATATTGTTTGATTTCCTCACATTCTTCAGTAGTATGATCTGGATTTTTACAAAGATCACAATGATTTCCCATTGCATTATATTGCATCATAAGATTTTTAAGTTTTCTGCAGTTGTCGATGTCATGTCCAATTCTTTTGCAATAATCACATTGAATTCTTTTCCTATTTACTGTATTGGGTTGTTGATTATTAAAAATCGTGTTTCTTGGCTTGTAATTTTGTTCTTGAGTTTTTTTAATGAATCGGTTATAATTTCTTGTAGTATTTGGTAATTGATGAATTTCTTTATTTTCTAAAATTCTGTAGTTTGTGCTATTTTGAGAATGAGCATTTCTTTCTGGGCAATACTTTGCTGTATGTCCGATTCTGTTGCAAATTTGACAAATTATTCTATTTCTTAAAATCGCACGCTTGCAATCTGATGAATCGTGGTCTTCTTCCTTACATAACGCGCACCACATTATTTTTTCGTTTATAGGGCAGTATTTTATCCAGTGCCCGAGTTTATTGCATTTCATACATACTGCTGACAGACAGTCTTTAGTTGAGTGACCCGTGCTTCCGCAATACTCACAATCAAGTTCATATTTCTTTATAACAGGGCATTGAGTAGCTGCATGTCCTATCATTTGACAGTATTGGCAATAATCTTCATTTGTTTGGTTAAATGTACACTTCTCTACAGAATGTCCTCTGTGATTACAGAGTTTACAAAAAAGTTCTATTTTATTTTTAGCATTCTTGCAAAAATAAGATATATGATCTTTACTTTTACAATAAACACAAACTGCATTAGAGCAAAACAATGCTTCGTGATATTGATCTCGGCAAATTTGACAATGAAATACTTTAGTATAATAATGGTTTTGTTGTTTAAAATTATAAAATGTATTAGCTTGATTATTCATCATGGTTTTTTCATTTTATTAAATGTTCGTAATTATTATTGTAGTTTATTTTTGAATTTATCTTTTATTTTGTTTATTATTGTCTTACTTTCATTTTCTCGTTTGAGTATTGTTTATTTTTTATATTATAATATTTAAATATTTTTCATTTTCTTATTTTATTATATTCCCTTTTGCAATGTAATATTTTATTGTAATTTTTTTTTGGTATGATTCTTCATTATAATATTCTTACTTTTATTGTAATACTTTTCGTTTGTTTAGTTATTTTTTATTATTATTTTGATTTCCTTATTTTGATAAAAAATGACTTGATTATTTTATACACTGATTATATCTCTCATATGTTTTCTATTTTGTATTGTGTAAATTCTCTATTATTTATTTCCCTTTATTTATTTCTCTTCATTCATTTCTTATGTTTTGTTCTTTATTCTTTTTATTTATGTATCAGTATACTTAATATTTATTTTTAAATATCTTTTATTATTAGTTCAACTATATATTTTTTTGTGTATTATTTATTTGGCAATTTATTTATTTATTTGCCAATTTTATATCTCTATTCTTAATGTTTTTCGTGTAATTTGATTTCTGATATTCTTATTTCTTGTTTATGTATAATATTTATCCATTCAATGATCATTATTTTGTATTATTATTTCATTTTTCTCCTTCGTGTTGGATTTGTTTTATTTATTTCAATTTCTTTTTATTTATTTATTCATTTGTTTATTTTTTTTTCACTAATATTTTAGTTATTTGTTTTTACTGATATTATTTAATTATTTGTTTCTTAATGTTTCCCTATATGAATTTTTCACTTTAAATTTCTTGTTTGTTAAATATATTTGCGTGATGCTATTTACTTATATATTTTGATTTATTTTGATTTTATCTTTATGTGAAATCTTTTTTTTTTTTTTATATTCGTTTACGTTATTTGTATTTGGGTTATCCTTTCTTCTTTCCCTATTTCTATAACATCGTCTATTTTCCCTTTTTTTTTTATTTATCTGTTAATATGTTAGTAATCTGGACGAGCCGTACACGTTCATCTTCAGAAGTTTAAACGATCATGCTACAATGATCCTCTCAACTTCTTACTGCAAAACGAGAAGCTCGGAAGCAGTTAGTAGTGATATTTTTAGTAATTTTCAAATACTACTCGTTTCCTCTCATTCCAGTCTTATTTTTTCGTATAAATCTAGTGAACTTACGTTCGATTCGTACCGGAACCACTGTTAAATCCGGAAATAAGTGGAAATAAGTAGTAATTGGTTTTATGTAGGTTTATTATATAAAATACAATAATTTATTACCAATACAATCTGCTGGCTTCTGGTAGATCGATGTGTTGTAATTTCAATTACAATTCTTTTCTATAACACTTGCTTTTATAAATTTACTATAAATAACTTATACGACCTGCTTACTAGACGAGTAAGGCTTACGATTACAATTTCAATAACTTATAAAATCTGCTTACTAGATGTGTAAGGCTTACGGTTTCAACTTCTCGATGTCGTAGAGGTACACGGAGTTCACCAGGTTTCTTGTACGCTGTGACTGATTCGCGTGACACACATTACTTCTTTTATAATACAAAATAATTAGGCTAAAGATGAGCCCGGTGACGTATCGAATTCATCTTTTGACAACTTACGTATTACAAGTTTTCTGGGTCGTCGTACTTGCGAAATGCTGAGCATTGCAAAGTGTGGCCTTTCGACTGCCGCGGAGTTCGGTGGCTTGGATTCTAGCTCGACCGTATGTTAAAAACTGCATCCGTTGTCTTCCTGAGTGGGTGACTCTATACGTCACAAGGTCGCATAAGCAGAACGCTGCGTAGTATTAAGTTGCATTCTCGCTTTTATGTGTCAGAAAATATCTGATACTAATTATGCTTTTTCTTTAAAATGCGAATAGGTCTCCGGACGTAACAATAGTATGAAAGAGGCTTCTTAAAGTAACGGAAGAAATTTTTTTCAGCGGGTTTTCGCTATTGCAAATATAAATTGTAACGAGATGGCTAGTGGAGGAAAATCCCAACAAGCTACAGGCCAGCGATGCCTTAGAACACGGTTCCGCGGGTGTCAGACTAAAATGACTTGCCCGGGGATCTGCTCCTGTAGTCCCGAAAACAACGCGAAGATCGCTCACGAACTTCGCTTTCCAACTAATTGGATCGCTGAGTGAAAAGCGCGCGCTCGAAGAGTAAAGCGCGCGGCCGCTATACTCAGATATGAAAACGACCAGCGGGGTCCTTTTCCCGCGGAGGCGGCGGTATCCGGGTGAAGGACAGGTTGTAATGAACAACGCGACGAGTAACTAGATATCATAGTATATTAAAATCAATAACGATTACATGCACAACGCACGTGCTTATTAAAACAATTATGAGTTAGTTCGCGCGCGACCGTTAATATTCAAACGCGCGAACGATACGGCGCGCGGCGAGCTGCTATTCTGGCGCGCGGTGTTAAAGTACGGCGGGCTGACACACACCCGCACGTACACGGCACAGAAAGCTTGCACGGGGCGATTTCCGTGCGAGCCTTTACAATAAACCCGCGAGAGGAGAGCAGAAAACTTACGTTAGGAAGGAGCAGCCGGTGCACTCGGCTCTCTCTCGCACTCTGTCGCTCGCACAGCAGTTGCGCTCTCTTTCTCTCTCTCTCTCTCTCTCTTACTCGCTGTATTGGGTCGGCAGGTGGGCTGGCTGCCGGCTGCTCGCTCGCTGTCTCTGTGGCTCACGCGGCTCGGGATCGCTCCCTCTCTGTCTCTCTTGCGTGCGCATATACTATGTGCGGCGCTTCCACTACACTCGCGCCCTACAACTGGAGCCCAACGTTTTGGGGGTGGAGAAGGACCCGCGGCGCGTACGTGATTCGCGGCGAAGCTTGGCGCGAAGAAGCTCAGCAGCGTAGCTGAGCCTAAGCTGCAAAGAAAGGCTCTTCGTGTCGCAGCTCGTAGGCGCGTGTGTGCGTGTGCGTGACACAGCCGTGCTATTGTGAGAGTGCGGTCGAGAGGTTAGGCGAGCAATAGCCAATAACCCTCGACCTAGAGTGCCGACGAGGAGAGATCTTGATCGCGAAATTTTTGTGCGTTAGGTAATTGTTTTTAACAATTAAAATTTTTTTAATAACAATTAATTTTTTTTTTAAGCGATAATTAATTTTTTTTAATTAATTTTTTTCTCGACTCGAAAAATTTTTTTTTTCTCCTCTCGTATTTTCGATACGAATTATTTTTTAGTGGACGAAAAATAAAATTTTTTTTCTTTTCTCGTGCTGTTAGTAGAAAATCGAGAGAAAGTCAGCAGGCACCTCGGAACAAAAAGTTGACTGTGCACCCGAGTAAAAACTCGAGGGCAAAAATCCCCTCGAACTTTAAAATTGTTTTTTTATTTTTTTAGGTGAAAATTATATTTATTTTTTCTGTTTTGTGGTGATATTGTCCGTTTTGACACATATATATATATATATATATATATATAATTATCCCCCCATTGTGCCGTTGACCACTCATATTTCCGATCCTTTTTCGTTAATTCGGTCAGTGGTTCAGCAATTGTGGCGAAGTTCGATAAAAACTTTCTATACCACGAGGCCATTCCTAAGAAGCGTCTCAGCTCACGGAGGTTTTTCGGTACCGGATACTCCATAATGGGATTTATTTTCTCGGGGTCTGGCTTAAAACCATCTCTATTTGCTATGACCCCGAGATATTGGACCTCCTCGCGACAGAAGACGCTCTTCTCGCGATTTATTGTGAGCCCCGCGTCATGTATCCTGCCCAGAACTCTTTTTAGAACCTCTTTATGCTCCTAGAATGTCTCTGTAGCTATTATTATATCGTCGAGAAACGAGTAAGCAAAAGGTTCGAGTTCAAGGCCGATGACTTTGTCAATCAGCCTCTGGAAGGACGCTCCGGCATACGAAAGACCGTAGGGCATTCTCGCAAATTGGAAAAGGCCTTTGCCTGGCACGGTGAAGGCCGTAGTCTCTTTGGACTCCGGACTAAGTGGTATCTGGTGGTACGCTCTACTTAAATCCAACGTGGGGATATTTCGCGCTTTCTGGAGTTTGCGCAAGATACTTTCCATGTATGGTAAGGGGTACGCGTCTGGCCTTGACGCTGCGTTCACTTTTCTGAAGTCCACGCAGAAACGGAACTTCCCGTTTGACTTGCGTACCATTACCACTGGACTTGACCAGCCACTTGTCGAGGGCTCTATTATTCCCGCGACCAGCATTTCCTCCACCTGTTTGTGCATCTCTTCCTCGAGTTTCTGAGATACAGGATAGTACTTCTGTTTAATGGGTCTTGTAGATCCGATTTCTGTTGCATGCTCGATCCACGAAGTACACCCTAGTTTTGCCAGGCTGCTACCCATCAGCTGAGCTACTAAAGCTTCTACCTCTTTGCGCTGTTCTTCTGTTGGGTCCGCCAACCCTATAGCTGATACAGACACGGTGTTGTTTGCGGTTATGGCGGCTACTTGTAACTTTACGCTTGCATTGTCATCCTTGAGATGCAGCGTGTTATCTGTGGGGTCTAAGACAGCGCTAAACTTCTTAATGAAGTTTACGCCCAAGTAGCACTCCGTATCTAGATCTGGCATTATTGAGACGTGCACTTCTTTGCACACCCCAGCCACAACCATGCGCAGATACACATAGCCAACCACTGCTATGCTTGCCCGTTTGCCACCCGTGTCGTTAGGCCGCTGGCTGGGATTAGCTCTTTTCCGCAAGCCGTAGCGAGCTGTATGCCGATAGAATTCATCCCATTCCATGAGGCTCCTGTATCGAAGAGTGCTCGTAGCCTGTAACCGGCTACACCTAATTGAAGACACCATCGCGAGCAAGTTTCTTGGTTGACTTCATTCGGTTGAATCACGGGCACTTCTTCGCTCTCCACTCCAGACGATTGGACCGAGTTACCCTCGGTCTCTGGCGAGAGAGCTGGGGGCGGGTATGTGGTCGTATTTACCTGCCCCCCTAGCCGTTTCCCTGTTGGTTTCCGGCAGCATTGGGCTTGTTGCCTCCCTTCTGCTCATATCCGGGTTCTCTTCGGTACTCTGGCCTTTGTGGAGGTTCGTTATTTCTTGGGCTTTGCGGCCTAGCCTGGTGGGTCGAGCCACTACCCCGACTAGGCTGGTTTGCAATTTGCCCGCCCTCCCGCCGCCTATTTTCCCAGTTACCCTTCTTCTTAGGTTTTCTGGTTGGCGGCGGGCTAGGCTTTTGCCCCTTGTTCTCGTCGGTCCCTTTCTTTGTCAATGTTGATAAGCATTCGGCCATGATCCGACGAACATAGCCTCGAGGCTCTCTCGAGGCTCGTGCTGTTGGTGCCCCATCGCCGCCACGCTTGGATTCTGCTTTTTCCACTAATCCGTGGGCGGCTCAGTCGGCACGAAGGCAAATTCTGGCATGTACGTGCGCTCGGGCGGTGGTCGCGAGTGATACACCTTATCAGCCGTGAGCGCTAATTCGGCTTCCCGGGCCAGGTCCAGGAGCCCTCGGTAATCCGTAATTTGATTTCGCATTACCATCTTTTGCAGTTCTGGCCGCATGTTCCGGTGCAACATGTCTAACTGTTGAGCGATGCTAGGCACCGGAACCAACTTTAGGATCATGGCTTGTTGATTTACTACGTAATCACGCGTAAGTTCTTTTCTGCCTTGAGTCCTCGCGTTTATCTCCGCCATGACGTGCTGCTGATGTCCCCCGTCCCCGCCATATATGTGCGTTATGGCCTCTATGAAATCTGGCCACGATCGCCATGTGTGGCGGTTACTCCGGTCCCAGGTGTCTGCTACCCCAGTTAGCTAGAGTTCTGCATTCCTCTATTCTTGTGAGGAATAACTCGACGCTCTGCTACTTTGAGGACCCTGAGAACCTGATGTACCATTTTTGGACTATCTGTCCCACATCACGGTTCGTCTGCTGAGGCAAATACGTATGCCTCTCAGACGGGACCTGGATCGCACCATTCCTAGTTTGGCGCTGGGAAGAATTTCTGGTATTATTCCTCCCGGCCTCTGTTGGGGACTGGAGACTCGGGCTGCTACTGTTAAACTCCGCATACGTGAACGTGTCTTCGAAGTTCACATGCGGTGATCCTCGTCTACGGTCCGTGCTTGGGGGTTGAACTCCCTCCAACTGCGTACTTGAGGTTGGATGTCGAGCTCCTTGAAGTATTCGTACATTCTCTTTAAGCTCCTCAACCTCTTCGACGAGTGTTTTGATCACCGCCAGTAGCTGCTCCGATAATATATTGTTTCCGACTGCTGTTCCAGCGGTTCGCGACTCACGTTTTCGCGGCCACACCAAGTTTTGCGGCTATGGTGGATTTCGCGATTGCTGCCAGAACCCTGGCTGCCCATTTCGTGCTAACAACGACTCTTCTTCGTAGTTGCGCTGGTATTGTCGTTGCCTGCGCTGCTCTTCCAGGAGTACTTGCTGCCGCTGCTGCTGCTCCTGCTGCTCCTGCTGTTGCTACCGTCGCTGCTGCTCCATCTGCTGTTGCTGCCTTTGCTCCTCCTGCATTTGCTGCTGCTGCAGTTGCTGCTGCTGCTGCAGTTGTTGCTGTTGTTGCTGTTGCTGTTGAAGCTGTCCCTCGGCTTCGGCTGGAGATGACCCGGTGGGTTGCGCAGAGCTCAATATCTCTGTCCCGGAACCCACCTGGCCGTTTGCCTCTTCCGCTGGCTCCACCACTGCATTATGTTCTTGATGTGGAGCGTTCATCCTCTGAGACTCCAAGAGTTTCTGCATCACTATCGGGTCATCAAGGAGCGTTATGAACGGGTGCGGGTGGTCTGGGTCAGTATTGGGATCCACAATAGTCGACCCAGATTTGTTCATCAACGTTAAGTCGATGAACGTCCTTCGGGACTGCTCGCGTTTAGCAAACGCTTGCTGCTCCGACAGCTCCGGCTCTGGCACGAAATCGGCGGCACTATAATTGCCCATAAGCCACTTGATCGCTGTCAGTATATTTACTGACTGCAGATCTGACTGCTGTAGACCAAGGGCTTGCATGCCCTCGTTTATTTCCTCTTCGGGCTGAGTATAGGCCCAATTGAGTATCGCAGATTCCGCAAATTGCGATGATCGGGCCATGCTGTTAATTGGCTGTGCGCTTCCCCACGAACTTATTTTACTAGCGCGAGTAGTATCTGTATTGATGGCAGAGAGAGTTTGCCTATTCAACCCGTGAGCTAGCTTTTTCAACGCGAACCCGGGTTATTTTCTAAGAGCTACGGCGGTTGCGCTTAACCTCGAAAACGCACGAGGGTTTCCCGTATGCGGTTCTAAAAACACAAAAGCTATTTTTGTAGTTAATTACTATTTATAATTAATTACGCTCAACTATTCGCACTTGTAATTTTAAAATAAATATATGTGAAAATAATTATATATATATATATATATATATATATATATATATATATATATATATATATATATATATATATATATATATATATATAAATATATTTGTACGGTATTTTGAGGATTTCATAAAGAATTTGTACAATAGTGGCGACACAAATATAAACATTGTTATAAACAACCAATAAACAAGCGCGTGACTAAAGAAATAATGACCCTAAGGTTATTGACTAACACCACGACGCCTGCGGCGCCCGCTTTTACGGAAAAATATCACGGAACTTCCGAAATCGATGTATTAACACACTATTGTGGAAACCGCTGAAAAATCCTCAAAATGCCTCTCGAGTGCTTTGGACTTTTGAGGAGACTCCTCAAAATACCTACAAAATCCTCAAAATTCGGTATATATGACGTATGTAATCCTCAAAATGCGTCCCAGATGTGAATATATATATATATATATATATATATATATATATATGTATATACATTTGATTTAACAGATTTATGGAGCCCTTTTATACACATGAGCATATTTATGGAGCCCGTTTTCTTTTATGGAGCCCTGGTCCCATAGAATATTTTTCTCGGGCGTTTATGGAGCCCGATCTAGAGTCTATAACCCCAGGTTCCATTATTTCTTTAGTCTCTTGCCATAGGGATCTCTGGGCTGTAGGTACTAATATACAGGGATGGGCTCCATAAAAGCTAAAAGCGCTAGTAGCTTCTGCACCGATTCTACACAGACCGGTATCTAACGCGCAGTTCGTGGTGCAAACTGTCGCGAGCGATACAGGTCTGGGAGTGGTGCTATACCAAATAATTGACGGCAATGAAAGAGTCCTAGAGTTGGCGAGTCGAACTCTGAGCGCAGCCAAGAGGAATTATAGCGTGACGGAACGAGAATGTCTAGCAATTCTCTGGGTAATTAAAAAGTTCCGTCCGTATGTGGAGGCCTACGACTTCAAGGTTACCACGGACCATAGCAGCTTGAAGTGGCTCCGTGATCTCCAAAACCCGACCGGAAGCTTAGCGAGGTGGGCTTTGGTGCTGCAGAACCACAGTTTCACGGTCGAACATCGAAAGGGCTCGTTGAACAATGTCCCAGATGCCCTTTCACGGATGTTCGAGAATGAAGAGCCAGCGGTCGCCGCGTTAGAGCTCGAGCGCGATACAAACGACGACTGGTACCTCAAGATCGTGAAAGCGGTTCAACAGCAGCCGCGAGACTTCTCCACGTTCAAGCTGGTGGGGGGGAGACTGTACAAGTACAACCCTAATGAAGTCATAGACGAATCTCTCGGCGACGACGATGCATGGAAGTTAGCAGTCCCTCTCGAAAAGCGACGCGAAGTACTGAGAGAATGCCATGACTTTCCAACTGCTGGGCACTTGGGCCGCGAGAAAACTCTAGAGAGAGTAAGGCGGAAGTATTATTGGCCATACATGTCTCGAGATGTGGCCAGATACGTGAACCAGTGCCAAATTTGCCAGCAGTGCAAAGTTGAATAGCGCGCTCCAGCAGGATTCATGGGACGTCGTATAACACAGCGTCCATGGTAAATCGTGGCCAGCGACATTATGGGACCCCTCCCTAAAACCAAGCACGGCCACGAATACATTCTCATCTTCCAGGACCTGTTCACACGCTGAATCGAAGTAATTCCGATAAAAAGGGCAGATGGCAAATCGGTGATAAAAGGGCTCAACGAACGAGTATGTCTGCGGTTCGGAGTCCCCGAGGTGTTTCTCTCCGATAATGGGACTGAATTTAAGAATGCACCCTTAGAGGCATTCTTAAAGGAGAGAAACGTGCATCACACGTTTACACTACCATATCACCCTCAAGCCAATCCCGTCGAGCGTGTGAACCGAACGGTGAAGACCATGATCATGTCTTACGCTGAGGAGAATCACCGGTCCTGGGATGAGCATCTGAACTGGCTAGCGTTCGCGTACAATACGGCCGAACACAGCTCCACCAAAATAAGTCCTGCCATGCTCATTTGCTGCCGTCAGCCTGACCCACCGAAGACACTAAGGCGGGAGGAAGACAGGTGAGCCGAAGAGCAAGGGCAGCAAGAGGCGATAATTAATTGGGTGGCGCGCATGGACTAGCTCCACGAATTGCACGTTCGGGCAGCGGCCGACGCGCAAGCGGAGCAGACGAGACAAGCCAAATATTATGACGCTCATCGTCGAGCTCCAGAATTCTGTCTAGGCGATCGTGTATGGAGAGAGAATAAGGTACTATCCTCAGCGGCTGAGGAGATTTCTGCCAAATTAGCCCCGAAGTACGCGGGATCCTTCACGATTGTGAATATTCTAGGCGAAAACACCTATGAGATCCAAGGTGAGGATGGTCGAACGATACGTCCCGTCCATGCGCAGCAACTCAAGCGATACGTCTCCGCAGAAGAGCCCAAGAACTACTTGGATAAAAGTAATCAAGAAGTAGCACAGTCGCTACCACCGATGGACTCTTCAGCCGAATGTAATATGCCAGCGGGCAACAGAGTTAGCCAGGGGAATGTACAGCCTCGAGCGACAGCTAAGAGGCGCGGACCACCTCGTAAGACCGCGCTATTAGTTAGGCCAGGAAAGCGTGCGAGCGACGGCCGACCTACGCGTGTGGTCGGTCCAACAGCGTCTATGCGAGGCCGAGGGAGGCCAAAGGGCTCGAAGAAGAAGCCTACGCCTACTGCTGTCGGGCCAATTAGCCCCCGTCGAACGTGAGCGTCCAAAAAGCGCTATCTGTGCTGTCCAAGAATTGTGCCGTCCGTACTAACCCGTGTTCGTCCTTGATTTCCGATCCTCAGTCTCACCAATCTCCGGGGTTAATTTGCCTGTTGTAGGATATGCAGGGTCTGACTCCAGAAATAGCAGAGACGGCGAAGAACGTGATTGCTGGATTAATCCAGTGCAACCCTGACCCCGCCGTCATTGACTTCCTGGAGCAGGTAGTGGAGGACATAGACGCGGTGACACTGGCACCACCGCCAGTGGAAGAGCCCTCCACACTTGCAATAGAGGAGTTAGAGGCGCCGGAACCAAGAAGGGGACCTTCGGGACCAGCCGCAGGCGTTGGTCCGTCCCCGCTCCGGCGACCTCATCCTCCGAAGGACCAGCGGGAGAAGAGTGGGGCTCGGCCAGAAGAAGAAGCACCAGCCAAGCCGATTGGTGCTGGCCGAGTCGCCAAAGAGGAGGCGGTCCGAGTCCATCATTGTGCGCCGGAAGTTGACGCCGGCGCGGCTCGGGCCGCAAAAGGAAGAAAAGAAGATGCTCCGACCCAGGCCCCAAAAGGAGCACTGACCGACGGAGTCGGTGCGGCCTGGGTCCCGGTGGAGCAGGCTCTAGAGGAGGCGCGGCGCCTCAGCAAGTACTCGTGCGCTGCGGAGGACGCTGCCCTGGGCGCACTGAAGGATTTTCTCCAGTGCCACGGTGAGGCCGGCGAGTGGCCGCCGCAGAGGCCAGGGCCGCCATGCTGCGCCGCGCCGCCTTGCAGAAGCAGGAGGAGGCTCGTCTGGCACGTGGGCAGAAGCGCATGGAAGAGGCCAGGCGAGCCTGGAAAAAGGCGGAGGAGACGGTGTGTCGGGCCAAAGAAGAGGCCTAGCGTCGTCTCCTACGAGAAGAGGAGCGCCTCCAAAGGGCGCTCGAAGAAAAGCAGGCGGCCCGGGAGGCGTTAAATGCACAGGCACTTCCCTGGTGCTTCATGTGTGGCGAGCTAGGGGTAAAGAAGTCGAAGCACTGCCTCAACCAAGCTCGCCACAAGGGGCGCCGGCCTTACTCCCAGGCCAGCTGAAGAGGGCTAAGCCCTGAAAAGTTTTTTTTTAATAAAAATTAAAAAAAAAAGATAATGGGTGACTCCGCTTCTTATACTTCCCTTGTCCCAAATCCCTTCCCGAAAGGCTCCACCGAATTAACCTTATTTTCAGGTACGATGACGGCCATGGATGGCAGAGCTCGCAGTCCCCTAAGCAGCGTCTGGCGGGGGGGGGTCTAACGCGTGCGCGAGGTAGGTAATTCGAGATTCGAATTACCCGCGCCGAGCAGGCATGCTCACCGGGGGCACGAGCGCGCGAGCATCCTGACCGGATTAGAATGGTCTCGCGACGCGTAATATGCCCGTCGCATACCTGCGAAGCTGCTACGGCTTTATGTGAGTCATGGCAGCCATCTTCGTGTCTGCCATCGCGTGTGAAACATCTCCTCCGTGTCTCTCGTGAGTTAACTTGTCCGGGCCGTCCTATCGTTTTTAGTTAGACCCAGCGAGTGTAGTTGAGGCGCCGCACATAGTGTATGCGCACGCAAGAGAGACAGAGAGAGATGTTTCACACGCGATGGCAGACACGAAGATGGCTGCCGTGACTCGCATAAAGCCGTAGCAGCTTCGCGGGTATGCGACGGGCATATTATGCGTCGCGAGACCGTTCTAATCCGGTCAGGATGCTCGCGCGCTCGCGCTCCCGGTGAGCATGCCTGCTCTGCGCGTGTAATTCGAATCTCGAATTACCTACCTCTCGCACGCGTTACAAAATATTGTCAACTAAAGAAAACATTCAACAAAACTTACGAGCCTTTTTTGTTTTTTATTCGATTTTAATTCACAAGGACTCATGTTGTTCCTTATTGAATTTCATATGGAGTCATCCATTTCAAAATCAAAAAAATTTTTAAATCTGAGAAGTTATAGGTACTTGTTTATAAAAATTCATACACGAATCTATGAACAAATGCATGTAACTTTATAGATTTGAAAAGATTTTCAATTTTGATATGGATAACTCCATATGAAATTGAACAAGGAACGACATATGCGTCCTTGAGAAACAAAAAAGATTCGTAACTTTTGTTAAATTTTTTCTTTAGTTGACAATAGCAACAATTTGCAATAGCAACAATTTGCAATAGCAACAATCCACTAAAAGAAAATAAATGAGGGCGTAGGAAACCGTACTTGAAGAAAGAAAGTACTGACACGAGGTATAAAGATGAGTCTCGCCAGTGCTCCACTGATGTGGATGGACTTCAATATTCATATATTATATTATTGATGATATTAGTTGTTACTCGTGATATATAAGCACTTACCTACGCTAATGATTCTGATGGTAGCTAATTACTTATCAGCCCCATACTTAATATCATGATTTTTGCTCTTTCATTAAATCTGTATGAAAAAGTCAACCCTTTATATAATAAATGATAAGTATAAAATTAAAAGTACAAGTTTGTTATTCTGAGTCCTGATTGTTTTTATTAAGTACTTATAAAGCCTTACCGGATCTCAAATTTTAACTCCTGTTTAAGTAATCGTTCTTTCATATTTATAATATATCGTGAATTAATTGAAAAAAAAAAGAAAATTACTTGCAAAAAGGCTAATAATAGTTATTTGAAAACCTATCGATAATTACATTATATAATTATTTTAATTATAATGATTTATTTATTTTATACTACAAATACTAAGTTGATCTGCTTTTTTACATTTTGCTTCCTCAAACAGGAAGCTTTGTAATGGTGAAAAAAATTTTTGGAACAAAAAATGTTTAAAAACATTTTTTAAGACTTTTGGCACAAATATCCGATGTTTTTGAGAAAAAAACTGTTGTGTGTGTGTGTGTGTGTGTGTGTGGCTGTGTGTGTCTGTGGCTGTGTGTGTGTGTGTGGGTGTGTGGCTGTGTGTGTGTGTGTGTGTTGGTGTGTGTTGGTGTGTGTGGGTGGGTGTGTGTGTGTGTGTGGGTGGGTGTGTGTGCGCGTGTGTGTGCGTGCGTGCGTGCATGTGTGTGTGGGTGTGGGTGTGTGTGTGTGTGTGTGTGTGTGTGTGTGTGTGTGTGTGTGTGTGTGTGTACCGGCTATAACTTTTGAACCAATTGACCGATTTTCATCGATGAGGGCTTATTCTCTTCGTTTGGACATAGAATAGAGATAGCTTAACCTATTTTTTCATTTTATCGTTTTTCTTTTGTTTTATAACCAAAAAACGATTTTGAATTTTTAGTTTTTTTCATATCATACAGCCATTATTACATAATATAGTATACTGCTTTTGAAAGGCCTTCAAATTACCTACAATTTCTTTTTTTAAAAGTTGAATTATCTTTACTCTGTCATTTGTTATTAAGGAAAACATTTTTATATTTCATAAATTAATTTCTCAAAAAATATTTTATATATCGGCTTGAAATTTTAACCACTTATAACAATCATTAAGACTATATTTGGTTAAATTTTCAAGTGATTATCTTCATTTGTTTTCTAGAAAAAAAATATTTTTGAAAAAAATTGCATTTTTTTTCTGACGCGATAACAGGAGTAAAAGTCAACCAATCGTCTTGAATTTTGGCACAGTGATAGCTTTTTTATATCTTCGAACCGAGTTCGTTGCCCAAAAAAATCGGTCAATTAGGACTAAAGATATTTGAGGTTAAAAATATTTCTTTTTTTATTTTCGAATCGCGTTTTTTCAGAGAATTGTTGATTTATTGACCTAAAATTTTAACCACTATAACACTCATTGAAGACTATATTTTTTCTAAGAAGGTGATGAGTTAAGTTGATCTGACGGAGGCGAGGATTAGAAATAAAAAATTCAACGATTTCATTAGAAAAAGCAACGTTTCGTTGGCTTGATCTTCCAACCTCTTCAGGCTACAATTTTTTATTAAACAGAAAAAACAATTAATACAATGTAATTAATATAACTAAATACTCGCGTGATACAATAAGTAATACCTTAAATTATAACGTGTCTTACGTAGTACACATGAAGTCGATGTGAACGCAAAACACGTAACACACGTTATAATTTAAGGTATTAATTATTGTATTACGCGAGTGTTTAGTTATATTAATTACTTTGTATTAATTGTTATTTCTGTTTAATAAAAAATTGTAGCCTGAAGAGGTTGACAGACCAAGCCAACGAGACGTTGCTTTTTCTTACGAAATCGTTGAATTTTTTATTTCTAATCCTCGCCTCCGTCAGATCGACTTAACTCATCACCTTCTTAGAAAAAATTTGGGAGTGCGATATTTTACTCATATTCTACGAAGACTATATTTGGTTAAAATTTCAAGTAATTATCTTCATTTGTTTCCGAGAAAAAATATTTTTGAAAACAAGGGAATTTTCTTTCGGACGCGATAACAGGAGTAAAAGTCAACCAATCGTCTTGAAATTTGGCACAGAGACAGCTTTTTTATATCTTCGAACCGAGTTCGTTGCCCAAAAAAATCGGTCAATTACGATTAAAGATATTTGAGGTTAAAAATTTTTCTTTTTAATTTTCGAATTGCGTTTTTTCAGAGAATTCTTGATTTATCGACCTAAAATTTTAATCACTTATAATCCTTATTGAAGACTATATTTGGTTAAAATTTAGAGTGTTGCTTGGAGCACGGACGCAATAATGTTGGTAGACAGCACACTCATTTTTCAAAAGCGCACGGCACGGCACGGCACGGCACGGCATGGCACGGCACGACACGGCACGACACGACACGGGTCATTTGTGGCGAGTCCATCAGAGATGTGAAAAGGCGCTAATCAGTACGGCTACGATTTTATATCTTCGAAACGAGTTAATTGCAAAAAAAAAATCTGTCCATTACGACTAAAGATATTTGAGGTTAAAATTTTTTTTTTCATATAATCGTCTTTTTCATACAAAAATATTATAATCATCAATTATTAATAACAAAATAGTTTTTTCTTCAATAAAATAAAATTAAAAAATTATATTAATACAATCTTAAAAAAAAATATTATATAAATATGAAAATGTATTAAAAGTCATAAATTTGAGATAATTTAATTTAGAAAATTTTTTATTTTTTTTTTTGTGAAAAATTTATTACTATAATTTCAATTTAATAAGAAGAATCGATAAATTATTTTGAGGAAGCTAAGTGCCAAAGAATTGGCAGCGGTTTTTTTAATGCAGAGAAATTCATCATTTTCTACCATTTTCAGTGTAAAGAAATGTGATTTTTCCTTTGATTGGTCGTTTGTTTTTAATAAATATAAATAAAATAATTTTTACATAAAATTTCAAAAAATAAAAACAAAATTATTTTCCTAAAAACATAATTTTTTTAACAGAATAGTAAAATGTATTTGTTTTTGCCATATTGCCTATGTGCTAATAATGTAAATTTTGATTGCAGCTTAACAGAAACATATGTTAATATGTCTATTAATAACTTTATACCACTCTAACCTCAAAATCACAACTTTGATATGATTTTTCGGCCCTCGTGGTATAAAATACCGTTCGAAACTAGTACGTAAGTCGATTATTTAGGTGGTGTGACTTTTTCGCACTCGCTTCGCTCGTGCAAAAAGTCACACCAGCTAAATAATCGACTTCCCCACCCGTGTCGAAATGTACTAATATATCAAAGCAACAATTATATCCTAAAAAAAATACGGAAAGGAAATAAATATAATTTGAAATTAATATGATGATCAGTTCATTTATTTTGCTTCATGATAAATGCATTATTTAAGTTTAACAAAGTATAATCATAATTACACATGTACTTCGACAGATCTTATTCCAATCAATAGTGCATAAATAAAAAAATATATCCATTGATATTGTACGTACAAGTTCCTTATATTCATTATCCCACTTTATTAATATGACAAAAGGCAACATTTATTTTGTCACAATTCATCATTGATATATGGATTAATAGTCATAATAGGGAATATTAATGTTATATGGGACGAGGAAGATTAACTTTCTTTTTCACAATATTTCAATTAGTATATAGTATTGTATAATCAATATATAGTTATTCTTTATATGCTCTCTCCCCTGCAAAATAATTATTTTAAGTTTATCATTTTGTTAATATGTATTAAATCACGTTATATCTAGTAGAATAAAAACTTATAAGTGCGTTTAAATATTTATAATTGATTAGTTATTGCAATTTTTATAAGCATTAAATTTGCCTGGAACATTTATATGTATATGAGGAGTTTTACGTCAACTGCCCCAGCGCGCGGCGCGCGAGCCGCAAATCGTGCTATTTGTAACTCATGTTTATGATACTAAAATGTACTTAAAAAAATTGTTTGGTAAGCGTTTTTGACGTATTTTTTCCTCAGCTTTCTAATGATGTAGGCAGTTTTTCCGAAATTTTCCATTTTCACCTTCAAAAAGTACAAAACATGTTATATCTCAAAAAGTGTATTTTTGATATTTTTTTTTACCCTCTAGATCGAAAGCTGAGCATTTCTTACGTAGGAAAGGATATTTTCCAAAGAGTGCTCGAGATGTTTTCTG
Organism: Torymus aiolomorphi; assembly: GCA_036365515.1. NCBI lineage: Eukaryota > Metazoa > Arthropoda > Insecta > Hymenoptera > Torymidae > Torymus > Torymus aiolomorphi. The sequence continues at coordinate 101,993,961 of CM070876.1, read as the reverse complement.
CGAGAAATAGAATGCGAAAGAGTTTTTGAAGATGAAAATGGAAAATTTCGAAAAAATGCCTACATCATTAGAAAGCTGAGGAAAAAATACGTCGGAAACGCTTATCAAACAATTTTTTAAAGTACATTTTAGTATCATAAACATGAGTTAGAAATAGCACGATTTGGGGTTCGCGCGCCGCACGCTGGGGCAGTTGACCTGAAACGCCTCATATATCTCATTAAATTTCAATCCATATAAAAAAGATTTAAAAAAATGACAATAATAGAATTGTTATCCGATTTTTTTTAAAATAAATAAGATTAATGCCCTTGTAAGTAGTAAAGGAAAAATATTATTTTTAATTTAATGTAAAAAAAAATTTATTCTGCAAATACACTATTAATTATAACTCTTACAAAGAACTTGAGAAATGAATAAAAATGTATAAATGTTTACTGCAATATTAAACTTGAAGTTTGATATACTATTGAACAATAATTTTAATTCATTTTAATTTTAATGTAGTTTCTTATGTTTCATATTTACTGAAAAATATATTGAGTAATCAAATAATATAAATGTTTATACGCATCTACTTAATTTTTTTTTCAGTTTCAAGTTGTCGTTGGTTGTACGTAAGTATTAAATATGTAAATACAAAATGACTAAACATAATTAATATTTGGTCCATTACTTTATTATCTTAGATACAATGAATATTGACTTAACATATTACACGCGATTAGTTCCTTTAGTAATAAAATAATTTAAGGCATACCTTTTTAAAATAGATCAATTAGCGATTTCAAGACCAACTGTAACGCGTATTTTGATTGGTAATGTTTCTTCAAAAACATGAGAACCCACTAGCACAGTTTCCATATTTCAAATTAAAAAGTGAATATTTAAAAAATAATAATTTAGATGAAAAATCATGTTAAAGTAGCTTTGACATATTAAAATATATCAAAATATAAACACAATTGAAAACAATAAATAATTATTTATGTTATACTTTTAACTATTCATCAAGTAATACAACTCTTGCGATGCATTTTATATACAAGAGAAGTATATGTCTCAACATATTATTGTAACTTATAGATAAAAAACTGTTATTAACAACATTTTTGAACAATTTATGTATTTTCAACTCATATTGGAAAAACAGATACGTCAAACTGCACCTTTTTTATAATTCTTATAAATGTAATAAAGCCTTTCCTACAAAAGCCTATTTGAAAAGTATGATTTTCCAACATTTTTTTTCTCTTTTGTTTACTCGGTAGCCCTAAACGGAAAAAACATCAGTAAAAAGCTTGTGATTTCAGCATTTGATATAAATTTTTCTTTTTCTTATATCTATATGTTTTAGAAAAATTTCGGAATAATTTTAAGAATTTGAAAATTTTATTTCATTTCCCACAAAAAGATATCCTTACAGATTATGCATCTAATATAATTAAGGATCAGATATAAAATTATAAGCGATATATCACCACAAACATATTAATATCAAATTAACGTTTATGGTACAGAATACGCCAATACGTGTTCAAATATAACATTAGATGTATAAGTAATTATACTTTTATACTATTATACACAACAAACAACCAGCATACCCTGATTCTATCAATTTTTATTCGACTTTTGTAATTTGTAATAAATTTATTAAGTATGCTTCATAATTATTATACATAATAATAAATTATTCTTTATATTTCATTTGTACAATATTTAATTCGATCATAATGCATTCTCGATATATTTAATTTACGGAAAGATTATATTCCGCAATCGCTCTCTATAGTAGTGCGTGATATAAGTCCACGCTCGAACTACTTAAATAACATTTATTTATTTATTTATTTATTTATTTATTTAAACCAGAGTAGTACATGTTGTATTACATGTTATTGCTTACTTCAGGACATAGTTACATGTCTGAAGCAGCAAACATCCTATAGAAGTAGACATAGCTACCTGTACATAGGTCCAGTACACATTATTTAAATACAATTATTTTCATATTTAAGATCTAAATGAATATCATCGTAAGTTACTATTATAAAATCAATATTTAAGTCATGAATTTTTAATATTGTATGAATAAAATAAACTAACCTAAAAAATAATTAAGGCGCGCGAAGCGCGCATGGTTAGCTCCAGTATAAGTAAATGTATCACTACTTATCATTAGCTTATTTTTTTTACCTATGACCTATGACTATGTAAACAGTAATAGTTTTAATTAACCTTTATAGGGCGGGGGTGGTCGATTTATAGATCATGTGTCACTTGAGATATATATAAAATTAGTAATCTAATGATTTCAGACATAAATCTTGGTAAAAATGAAAGATCGATTTGAACCGAAAAATCCCTGTCCTTTAAAGGCTGAACTTGATTTTAATGTAGTGCATATATATCAATGATATTTCTGGGATTATTTAATATGATGCTTTAGTGAAGTTAGTCTTTCAATCATTGGTACATTTTATGATGATAGGCACAATTAATAACTTCTAATTAAAGTAAAAAAATTATTTTACCAAAAATCCATCACTTATTAAATTTGTTAAGTTTAGCTCATACCAATTTTTATGCAATAACTTCAATTTGAGCATTGATATATAAATTGAAATTAATAAAATAAATTATTCATAATCCAATGGTACAATATATATATATATATATATATATATATATATATATATATATATATATATATATATATATATATATATATATATATATATTTATATATATATATATATATAGATAACAACATGATTTTTTAACTGTTGTAAGAAATATTACGACTGTTAAAAAAAAACATATATGTATCATATATATTTATGAGAAATTGATTAGTTTGATATTGATTTTATGTATGCGTTAATTGTTTAAAATGTTTAGCCACATAGATAAATGCTTCTATCAAGTAAGCCCTACATTTATGAAAATTATTCTGTTTTATTTTATGTATAACGTGTAATGTGGGATCTTAGTTATTTATTGAACAATGTGGGAATTAACTCAATTACTTTACTTTAGGATATTATTTGGATTAATAGATCAAACTCACATTACTTAAAATGATATATATAAGGTTTATTATCATGAATTCAATTATTATAAAGACGAGACGCATATGTCTCGGTACCGGCTAGACTTACAAGATACACGTCGCGAGATTCGTGCGTATTAATAATCCTGATACAGACAATTCAACAGGTCGCGCGCAGGCCAAATATTAGCTTCTTACCTTGAAGCTCCGCTCGTCGCCGCTGTCAGCAAGGCTCCACCAGTAGACCCTGGGCTCGAACATTCACACACACACACTCGGAGCTCTTTGCGAGAGCTCAACGAACACAGCGAAACCAAGATAATAAAAGACTCTAAATGCAAATAGATAACAACAGGCCAACACGCCATAAAATAATTTGTACCGTTAATTTGTTGAAGTTACTAAGTTTCTCTGGTAAATCGCGAACGCGTGTGTCCGATTTCACGGTCAGACAGAGAGTGAGCGCCCTTCGTCCCGTCGCTCGCTCCGTCGATCGTCGCAGCGCTGTTGTCGATTCGCAGCTCGGCATGTCCGGCCGGTACATTTGGCAACGTCTCGGTCTTAGCACTTTTCCATAGCGGCAGCAGCAGGCTTTTGGTATGGCTGGGCCAGGGCCATTTAGTGTGTAGCATATAGCCTCGAGACGTGCTTCATGTCCGACTCGGGGGCGTCCGAGCTACTCGGCTTCACGCCTCCGGAACCGATGACTCCTCGTTGTTGCTGTAGGTGCGGGCTCGGGCTGCTCTCGTTCATATTTCGCTCGGTTTGCTATGTCCCGGTACTCGTATATCTCCTCACTCACGCACACATTCATACAGCCACTTTGGTCTTAGCTTCGCCTTGCCGGACTCTCGCCTGCTATAATATAACTCTCTCATAACTCCCCCCTCCTTAAACCGGACCTAGGATTTCGCAGAAGTCCGAAGGTACGGCCGCAAAATAGTTTTGGGAGAGTTATACCCGTGAGTTCGTTAATAGTAAAAAAGTATTGACATCAAAAGTATGAGAGGAAAGAGAGAAAAAACTATATTAAATGGATGATAATAGATTTTAAAAGAGTACCGAAAATAGAGGGAAAGAATAAAAAAAAGATTAGTCGGCTTCTCTTGCCGTTTTTAGTCCCGTCTATTATTTCTCGGTACTTCGTTGCTGATCTCCGTAATTCTTACCTTGGTCTCGTTCTGCTCCGTTCATTCACTCTAAGAGGAATATTTAAATGTTGCATGCAGATATTTTAAAGACATGGTATGGTAACTTACATGGACTTAGATTGGATCAGGCTTATGTGAGCTGTTCCCGAATCAGGCTTATCTTGGAGATTTGGCTTTACTAATCTCGGCCAACCACCGGCATAACCCCTTCGTCCCCGTCGCCATCCTTTCTCCTTTGCCGAGCTCTGGCTCGGGTATTGGGACCAGGTTGATGTTGGGAGGATTCGGCGGCTACGCCGGTAGAGGGTCGGTGTTCAGCCGTTCCGCTATCGAGCGGGACGGCTGAACCTGTGTTCTTACGAGGTCGCCCTCTCCTAGATCGCGTTATCTGGTTAGGTACCGACAAGTTTACTGATTCGCCGCGCTCAATCTCGGGAGTGACCTGATTCGGTACTGGCTCATCTAAAGCGGGAGTGTTTGGATCTGGTAAGTTGGTTTGCTTACATACCTTGAGCTTCAGGTCCTTGATGTGAGCCTTGCCGGCATTCTTCCCGTCCAGCGTCTCGAGCTCCACCACTACAGGTGAACGCAATTTAGTAATACGGTACGGGCCGTTAAATTTCTTGGCTAGTTTAGCTGCTACAAAATTAACAGCTGATGAAAGAATTTTCTTTCTTTTCCATACTAAATCGCCAATGTTAAATTTGACCTCCCGTTTCGTAGCATTATAATATTTGGCCTGTTTTTCGGACGCTTCGAACTGAAATTTCGACACAAGGTCACGCAGTGCATGCAATCTCGATACGCGATTTTTCCATTGTTCTACGGACATTTTTTCGATCGGTACGCTGATATTTTCCTCTCTCTCGATAGTATTGGGTAATCTAGGTTCCCTTCCTAAATTTAAAAAGGCCGGTGACCTTTTGGTCGAGGATTGTTCCGCAGTATTCATTGCGTACCGAAATTCTGGGAGGTGTTCGTCCCAGAGCCTATGATCGCTATCAAGGTAAGCTATTATGATTTGTTTCAGAGTCCTGTTTGCGCGTTCTACGGGATTCGCTTGTGCATGATAGGGCGGTACCGTCGTGTGCAAGATTTTATATTCCTCAGCTACTTGTACTAGTAGTTTATTTACAAATTCTGTACCGTTGTCGGTTACAAGCACTTTCGGTGCGCCGTATCTGCACAAGATCGTATCATGAAACGCTTTCTTAACGGTTTTACCCGTAGCCTTTCTTAACGGAACTATTTCTACCCACTTAGTAAAAAGATCTTGCAGTACTAACGCGTATACTGCACCGTTTTTACTCCGTGGTTGGGGACCTATTATATCCATGGCTACTGTCGTCCATGGCCCTTCTACAGTACGCAAGCCCATAAACCCAGCGGGCTTATTTTGGTCTACTTTAACTTGTTGACACGTCTCGCATTCCCGAACGTACTGTACCGTATCTTGCCATATACCTGGCCAGTAATAGTCACGTGTCAGTCGTTTGTAAGTCTTATGTATGCCTAGGTGTCCCGCTTGCGGTTGGACGTGGCATTCGCGTAGTGCTTTTCGCCTTAGTTCCGTCGGTAAGACTAATTTCCAGGAGTCTAAGTCGTCGATTTCGAGTGAGTCTAGTAGCTGATCTTTATTATGAAAATAGATCCTACCCTCATGTACCGTCCAATTCTTAGAGAGTTTTGGATGGGTTTCTATTGCCCTAATCCTCTTTTCGTACCACGCGTCGCTCGTTTCGGTAATCGCGGTGAGGCCTTCCGACTCGTCCTCAAACATACGCGATAGCGCGTCCGGTACGTAGTGTAGGCTACCCTTGCGGTGTTGTATATCGAAGTCATATTGAGCTAATTCCATCGCCCACCTCGCAACTCTACCCACTGGATTTTTCTGGCGATACATCCATTTTAGACTACTGTGGTCCGTAACTACCGTGAAATGGTAACCCTCTAAGTACTCGCGGTACTTCCTAATAGCCCAAACGACAGCGAGACACTCCCATTCAGTTACGGTATAATTTTTCTCGGCTTTATTCAAATTTCGACTCGCGTAGCATATTATACGCTCGTGACCATCTTGCACTTGCGTCAGTGCCGCGCCGAGACCTGTCGAGCATGCGTCGGTCTGGAGAGAGAATGGCAGTGAAAAATCAGGGCAAGCTAAAATAGGAGCAGTGGTGAGCTTCTCCTTCAAGGTATCCATTGCCTTCTGCTGTTCCTCTCCCCATTTCCAGCGTCTGCTCTTCTGTGTCAGCTCGTTTAGCGGTTCCGATATTTTCGCGAAATTATTTATAAAGCGACGATACCACGACGTCATTCCGGTAAATCTACGGAGCCCTTTTAAGTTTTTGGGGACCGGGTACTTTACAATAGCCTCTATTTTTTCCGGATCCGGTTGCAGCCCGTTAAAATTCACGATGTATCCCAGATATTTGACCTCGGTACAGCCAAAAATCGACTTCGCCCGATTCATCGTTAAGTTTGCTTGTTTTAGTCGAGTTATCACGATACGTAGCCAATGCAAATGTTCCTCGAACGTTTCAGAGACTATTACTATGTCGTCTAAATAACAATAGACTCTGCCATCCATTTCTGGCGTAATAATTCCATCCATCAGCCTCTGAAACGTTGCGGGGCTGTTACTAAGGCCGAAGGGTAGTCGCGTGAATTGGTATAATCCGCGACCCGGTATCGTGAATGCGGTATATTCTTTACTCGATTCTTCGAGCGGTACTTGAAAGTACGCTTGACTCAGATCTAAAGTACTAATATATCGCGCATTTCTTAATTTACTCAAAATTTCATTCATATTCGGAAGTGGGTACGCGTCCTTTTTTGTAAGTTCATTGATTTTCCGAAAATTGATACACGGACGACGCGTTCCATCCGGTTTGGGGTGCATAACTACGGGACTTGACCACGGACTATTTGACGGTTCTATCACCCCTTCTTCTAGCAATTTATCTATTATTTGATACATTTCCTCCCGCACCTTAGGGGATACGGGGTAGTACCGCTGTTTGACAGGTTTCGCGCCCTGTACATCGATTGTATGCTTTGTAAGGTGTGTTAATCCTAGCTTTGGCTTTCCACTAGGTAGTAGTTCGTCCAATAGTCGTTGTAGTCTGTCTCTTTGTATGTCATCTAATTCGCATATTCCAGCTACCGATTCATTCTCTAAGTACGTGTCCCCTCCGACCCCGTCGAAAGACATGCACATACCGGTACTTAATTGCCACGTGCGCTCCCTGAAATTAATCGATATGTCGAATAATTCGAGCGCGTCCATCCCCAAGACGCAATCGTACGCTAGAGCTTTTACGAGACGAATGGCCATTTCGTTACTCGTACCACAAATACTAATCGGAACTCTAATTTGCCCTGAAATTTTCTCGAGTGACCCGTTAGCTAATGTAATAGTTCGCGCATCAGGTGTTTCGAAAACCCGGTCTCCGAACCTATCCGCGAACTTTGGACCGACGTACGTCCTAGACGCGCCTGTGTCCACCAAGGCGACTGCAGGTATCCCTGATATCTCAATTCTTACGAAAAATCGCCTATCTTTTACGATTTCGGGCCCTAGGGGGTGGCAAAACTCAACAACATCTCGGAATTTTCCTAACTCTGCAGTTCCGCCGATGTTGTACTTGGTAGCTGGTTCTTCCATTAAAATTTTCTTCTCGACCTCTGAAGATGATCCCTCCGGTGATGTTGATTCTCAGTGTGACGTTTGACTAATTCGCTCTTCTGCGATTTTGGTGTGTCCCGGTACCGCACTGCTTATTTCTTCTACTTGAGTTGAATTTTTCTTGTCAGCTTCCATGACTTCAGTGTGGCCCTTTGGGTTCTCGTCGCACCAGAGATCAATTAAATTCTCCACCGGCTTGTTCAACGGAGCGTTGTTTTTGGCTGGAGACTTTTTTGTAGCGATAGCGGGACTTCTCGTCTCCTTTTGGTCTCGCTTCGCTAGTTTTCCGAAGGTTTTTCTCCGCGGTCGTCGCTCTTCTCCATCTTCATCCCAGCCGGAGGTTTATGTTCCGGATTTGGTCTGGGTCTCTTTTTTGATGGGCATTCTCGAGCCCAATGGCCGAAACCTTGGCAGTTAAAGCATTTAATATCTGCTTTTGGCCTGCCACCTCGAGGTTTCCATTTCGGTCTCGTCTCGCCCCCATCTGGCTTGTTATCGGGACTTGCAGGTGTTGCATCGGCGTTGCTTCCTTCTTGTTGTCTTCGCACGTTCCATCTTGGCTTTCCTCTTTGAGTTGATTTTGACGAGCTAGCTTCATTTATTGCCGAGACATTATGTGAGTTCTGCCTATCCCTTTCTACCTCATTGGGTGTCGCGGATTTCATAGGAACAAATGCTAACTCCGGTAAAAATGAAAATTCTTTAGGTGGGGGTGGTTTATACTCTCGTTTTGCTAATATGGCGGCTTCGAATTCTTTACCTAATAGTTCTAAGTCGCGGAACGTGTGTACCGAGCGTCTATTTATTTTATCTCTGTATATCGGTTTTAAATTATTGTATGTCATCGAGACTTGATCTTCGAGCGGTGGTTGCGGATACAAGTATTTTAATATATGTCTATAGTTTGTGATAAAATCAATTACAGGTTTATTCTCTCCTTGTGTCCGCACCCGCGCCTCTTGTTGTACGCGAATCTGAAAATGCGGGTCGCCGTAATGTTCGCGAAAATCCGTAACGAAATCATTCCACGAATGCCACTTATGTTTTTCTAAGCGCGCCCACTTCGCAGCCATCCCCTCTAACAAATCAGACAAAGCTTCTAGTAAATCCGAATCTGTCACCTGGTACCGCTTCTACATTCTTCTATGCGACATAGAAATTCTTCCGCGCTAGAATCTGATCCGCCTTTAAATTTAATTTTCCAATCTCGAATAATTTTTCTCGGGTACGATAGCCACGGCGTTGTAAATGTAGAGCGATATGTGTCGCGGGCGTCTGGGATGTACGAAAAATTTCGTGGTGTTGTAATTGTCGCAGTTTCGTTTCTATTTCTATTTATCGGTGCTCTTAATTGTGTTGGCGTCGCGTCACGTGTCGGCAGTCCCGCTAATGAAAAAGGTGGTGTATAAGATATGTTTGTGTTAGCATGTATATGTAAGTCTCGTCTCTGTTCGTCTCGTTTTTCAGTCGGTACTGTCGATGGATGATTTTTGTATGTGTTCATACGCTCATACACGTTTGGTGTCCGATCACTATTGTCAAACCTGCTCGACTCTAAACTATAGGTTAAGTTATTTAATTCACGTTCGAAACGAGACCGCGCGTGCGTTTCAGCGTTTGCTCTTGCTGTTGATGAAAGCGCGAAATTAACCCTTGGTACGAATGAGGGTGCATTACCATTTAACGCCCGATTATTAAAATTGTCCCGATTAGGTAGATTCCTATTTTCCTCAATAGGTTGTCTATTTTCGTTTGGTACGTCTCTCGTATCATCACGTAATTGTCGTGCGTCCGACCCTTACCTCTGTTCCTCTGTATCACGTACCGACGGTACTACAGGATCTTCCCCAAAATCAATTAATGAGGCCTCTTGCCGTTGCAAAGGGGGATTTCTCACCAATGCTGGTGAGTTTGTTGCATCGCACGACTGTTGAGGGACATTCGCTTGGGGGGCGTTATGAGTTCTTCGCGACTCATTTGGTGTGCGAGCTCTTTCGCTGATTACCGTTTGTAATCTTTGCGAAAACTCGCAGGTAAAATTAAAATTTTGATCTGAAAGATCCCACGGGACTTCGTCGTATCCCCGTTGCATTGCTATAAATCGTTCTAATCTATCTGTTAGTTCTTCTATTTTTCCTTCAATACTGAGCGAATATTTGCTCAGTTGACTAATCAGATCAGGTACCGTTAAGTTTTCGACCCATACATTAATCGCGTATTGTGACTCGAATTGTGGTGTTTCGTTTAAAATCTCTTCCACGGTACGTTCCATTGTTCTAATTTTGTTGAAGTTAATAGTGATTATTCAAAAATTCTTTACGGATCGAAAGTTAAATTATTAATTATTGATAATTAAAAGAAACAAAAATTATATGTAAAAGCCGAAAAAGTTAACCTGTATATATATATGTGAAATGTAAAAAAAAAAAAAAATTGAAATTATTAATCCCGAAAAAGAGAAAAAAAAGAAAAAAAAAATATGTTTGAAGTTAATTTATTTATTATTATTTAGAGATGAAAAATTCGCAAAACAGAGAAAAAGAGAAAAAAATAAATTGTAAGTCAGAAGTAATTATCCGAAATACTAAAGACTAACAATGGAACGTATTTAAAGCAATAGATGCAACTAAAAAACAGCTACTTATTGACTTTTATTATCTTTCCGAAAAGAAAAAAAAATTAATTAACGTGTTATACTCGAAAGAAATTTTTAAAACAATTCTTTTGACTTAATGTAGTCCCGAAACAAGCCACAACGCATTGACAGTATTTCGGCGCTCCGGTACTGTGTGCGTGTGCTCGCAGCTGTGAGTCTATATGTGTATCGCTAGAGAGAGAGCATTAGAAGCAGCGCGTCGGCTGTCCTACCGCGGCTACTATAGCGCTTTCGGTGCGCGTGCCCTCGCGGCCGCCGTTGAGCCCTATGCCTGTCGTACTACTCTACGCAGGCGCTTGGCTCTCCCGTGTGCCGCGCTGTCACCGTGCCAAACTCCGAGCACAGGCCCTGCTGTCCCATCGTTTCGCGCTCTCCACGCCTATGCGGACTCTGTCTCTCTCGCTCGCAGCTCCCGCGCCGCTGAGACTCGCAACTACCGATGTGTATACGTTCGGCTCTCGGTAACACGCGCTGCCTTGACTATGCGTTCGGCCGGCCGAATGTTTACTTTCCGCCGTGCTCCGACTTTCCGTGACTTTGTTGTCGTCGCGCGTTATTATACGTACCGAGTATAATCTCTTTTCGAAACTTCTAGTTTACGCACTTTGAAAATTCTTAAGCCGAATATTATTTGTTCCGAAATGCCACGTCGAGTATTATTTCGCCCGAACCGTTACACTAATTTGCCCTTTCGAATTATTTAAACGTGGCTCGAATTTTTCTTTGTCGGAACGCTTACGATTTTCTAATTAACTTTTTATTTTTCGTTTCGGCACTTTCGCTCCCGACCGCGAATTACAACGTGATTTTAACATTAGCATGCATGTCTTTCGTGCGCAAAGAGAAATTTTTCCGGTACTATCGCATTTGTTCGAATTCGCGTATACCTGTATCATGACTATTAAAAACCCAGTTGAGGCGCCATTTGTAATGTGGGATCTTAGTTATTTATTGAACAATGTGGGAATTAACTCAATTACTTTACTTTAGGATATTATTTGGATTAATAGATCAAACTCACATTACTTAAAATGATATATATAAGGTTTATTATCATGAATTCAATTATTATAAAGACGAGACGCATATGTCTCGGTACCGGCTAGACTTACAAGATACACGTCGCGAGATTCGTGCGTATTAATAATCCTGATACAGACAATTCAACAGGTCGCGCGCAGGCCAAATATTAGCTTCTTACCTTGAAGCTCCGCTCGTCGCCGCTGTCAGCAAGGCTCCACCAGTAGACCCTGGGCTCGAACATTCACACACACACTCGGAGCTCTTTGCGAGAGCTCAACGAACACAGCGAAACCAAGATAATAAAAGACTCTAAATGCAAATAGATAACAACAGGCCAACACGCCATAAAATAATTTGTACCGTTAATTTGTTGAAGTTACTAAGTTTCTCTGGTAAATCGCGAACGCGTGTGTCCGATTTCACGGTCAGACAGAGAGTGAGCGCCCTTCGTCCCGTCGCTCGCTCCGTCGATCGTCGCAGCGCTGTTGTCGATTCGCAGCTCGGCATGTCCAGCCGGTACATTTGGCAACGTCTCGGTCTTAGCACTTTTCCATAGCGGCAGCAGCAGGCTTTTGGTATGGCTGGGCCAGGGCCATTTAGTGTGTAGCATATAGCCTCGAGACGTGCTTCATGTCCGACTCGGGGGCGTCCGAGCTACTCGGCTTCACGCCTCCGGAACCGATGACTCCTCGTTGTTGCTGTAGGTGCGGGCTCGGGCTGCTCTCGTTCATATTTCGCTCGGTTTGCTATGTCCCGGTACTCGTATATCTCCTCACTCACGCACACATTCATACAGCCACTTTGGTCTTAGCTTCGCCTTGCCGGACTCTCGCCTGCTATAATATAACTCTCTCATAAACGTTTTAATCGTCATTTTCTTATCAAACTAAATTCACATTACCGTTAAACAGGCAATCGGCGTGATTAAATACATTTCATATAACGCAATAATGTAAGATATCACCACAAATATTTTTTTGTCTTTTAAATTTAACATAATTGTTTGATTCACAAAATTTTTGTTATAATTTCTTCAAATGAAAAACGAAATATTTATATGAATTAATAAGACAATAAAAGAGATTAAGTTGAAAAATGTTAAGTTTGTATAGAAAATAGTCTGAATTTTATGGGATCAACTAATACATTTAACTTTTGGAACTGTTTTTTCAATGTAAATATTATTATATTATAAAAAAAGAGTCCAAAGATTTTGTTAAAGTTGCACACCTACCTTAATTATTAAATTTAAACAGAAAACCATTAATGCTCGAGAAATTATTGCTAATTACATATGAAGTAAAAGATTTGATGTGTTTCATGATAATCTATATAACAAAGGTCTAAAATTTTGCAATCTCTTACAACAAAATTTTACATACAATATATTCAATGTTCTGGATACATATTAATATAATTAATATGTCATTTCTGCCCATTATTAACTAATTTATTTTTTCTTTTATTTCAATATAATGTAAATGTAAATGAATTATTTGGATCAATATATGTGTATTGTGTATCATAATTTTTTTTTTTTAATAGAAGAGTCATGTACCCAAATATTATACTCATTACTTCTTTCATGCAAATGCATGAACAGAAACATCAAAGAATTTAAATATTTAAAAAAAGTAACAATACTAAATCTTTGAAGAAAAGTAAACAAGTTATCCGTATTTTTATAAATGAGAAATTAATTTGAATTTACTCTGTGCATTCTACATTTGTAAAAGAATAGTGGAAAGAACATGATTTAGAGACAAAAAAATTCATAAAATATGGCGTTCCATTTTAAAAGCACCATCTGAAAATTTTAAAATAAATTTTTTCTCTAGAATGATTTTATATTAGAATTTTCAAGTGGTATTTTAAAATAGCACACCTTGGATAGAAACATTATCTGTGTTTATATCTATAAATACTAATGCATTAATGTATATTTTCATGATTTAAATGACATATGCTGATTTGTGCACGTGAGAATTGTGCACCGATTTATTGTGCACAGAGAAAATAAAAGAAAATTTTGTTCACAAAACGTTTTTACTTTTGCACAAAAAATTGTACACTTTACGGAAAAAGATGAAATTCGGTAATGTGCACAAGATTGTTGTGCACAATAACATAAAATAATATTTCAACCAAAAAAAGTCTTGCACACTGTGCTTATTTATCGTGCACGTAATATAGAGCTGAGCGATTGTGCATAAATAAATTGATTAAAAATATATCTAACCGATTGTGCACAAATCTATTTAATTATTTCTCGCCGATTGTGCACTAAATCTAGTTCATACGAAGGTTCATACGAAATCTTATAGCAGTGTTGCCAGATTGGGCCATAAGTAGCGAATTGGGCTAGTTTAAAAGCTGAGCTCGCGGAAAAAAAATCGAGATGGCTATTTATAGGGAATTGGGCTACAAGACAGTACTGTTAATAGCTGATATGGCTATTGTCTAGCCAACAACATTAAATTTTAAATCAAATAAAAGTTCCAAAACTCAAGTAGCCGGGAGACGCGGGTTCTACGCGTGCGTGTACGGGAGCGCGTCAGACGCTTATACATGGCAAAATAATTATTTAAATAATTAATAATCTCAAGCAGGCGGGGGATGCGAGTTCCACGCGTATACGGGAGCGCGTCAGACGTGCATACAAGGCCAAATAATTATGTAAATAATTCTTAACCCCAAGTAGGCGGGGGGTGCGAGTTCTACGAATAAACGAAAGCGCATCAGACGTGCATACAAGGCAAAATAATTATGTAAATAATTCTTAACCCAAAGTAGGCGGGGGATGCGAGTTCCATGCGTATACGGGAGCGCGTCAGACGTGTATACAAGGCAAAATAATTATGTAAATAATTCTTAACCCCAAGTAGGCGGGGGATGCGAGTTCCATGCACGGAAAAAAATACCTTATGAAAAATTAGTGGAATATCCACTAAAAATTACTAGAGTGTTAATTAAAAGTGGGACATACTTGCATTCTATCAAGTTTTATATTATATTATAGTAATTTTGACGAGAGGTTGAAATTCATGAGAAAAAAAAACTCCGGAGAAGGAGATTCAAACCCTCGACCCTCCGACTACGAAGCTGCGCTCTTATCCACTCAGCCACTACCGCACTTATAAATAAGGTTTCGACTTGTCTACATATGGTATACCCTGTTTTACCGACAGCCCTCGCGCCAACAAAATTACTATACTGTCTATTAAATTTTTAGTATAACTTAGACTAAAAATTAAACTAATTCTATTAATTTTTAGTAGGTAATATGGTAAACATTATTTTCTATTCTGTTAAAAATTAGATTTAAAATTTTTATCATATTATCTACAAAAAATTAATCGTAACTATAATAAATTTTAAAACTTTTTCTATTAATTTTTAATAAAACTATGCTAATAATTAGTAGACGTATACTAAATTGCTCAAGAGTGTGAGTATGTCCCATCTTTACGTGAGATTCTAGTAATTTTTCATAAGGTATTTTTTTCCGTGTGCGTATACGGGAGAGCGTCAGACGTGCATACAAGCCAAAATAATGATGTACAAAATTCTTAACTCCAACTAGGCGGGGGATGCGAGTTCCACGCGTATACTGGATTAAGGCAGTCGTGTATACATGGAAAAATAATTATTTAAATAATTGTTAACCCTAAGTAGGCTGGAGATGCGAGTTCCACGCGTATACGGGAGCACGTCAGACATGCATACAAGGCAAAATAATTATTTAAATAATCCTCAACTCCTAGTAGATATACGCATGGAACTTGCATCCCCCGCCTACTTGGGGTTAAGAATTATTTACATAATTATTTTGCCTTGTATGCACGACTGCCTTATTTCAATATACGTGTAGAACTCTCATGCCCCGCATACTTAGGGTCATAATTATTTACATAATTATTTGGCCTTGTATGCACGTCTGACGACCTTCCGTATATTCGTAAAACTTGCACCCCCCGCCTAATTGGGGTTGAGAATTATTTACATAATTTTTTGGCCTTGTCTGCACGTCTGACGCGCTCCCGTATACGTGTCGAATTTGCATCTCCCGCCTACTTGGGGTTAAGAATTATTTATATAATTATTTTGCCTTGTATGCACGTCTGACGCGCTTCCCTATACGCGTGGAACTCGCATCCCCCGCCTACTTTGGGTTAAGAATTATTTACATATTTATTTTGCCTTGTATGTACGTCTGACGCGCTTTCGTATACGCGTGGAACTCGCATCCCCCGCCTACTTGGGGTTAAGAATTATTTACATATTTATTTTGCCTTGTATGCACGTCTGACGCGCTTCCGTATATTTGTGGAACTCTCACCCCTCGCCTACTTGGGGTTAAGAATTATTTACATAATTATTTTGCCATGTATAAACGTATGACGCGCTTCCGTATATACGTGGAACTCGCATCCCGCGCCTGCTTGGGGTTATAAATGATTTAAACAATTATTTTGCCATGTATAAACGTCTGACGCGCTCCTGTATACGCGTTGAACCCGCGTCTCCCGGCTACTTGAGTTTTGGAATTTTTATTTGATTTAAAATTTAATGTTGTTTGCTAGACAATAGCAATATCGGCTATTAACATTACTGATTTTTTCCCGCGAGCTCATCTTTTAAACTAGCCCAATTCGCTATAAATAGCCATCTCGATTTTTTTCCCGCGAGCTCATCTTTTAAACTATCCCAATTCGCTACTTATTGCCCAATCTGGCAACGCTATAAGACTTCGTATGAACTAGACATTATGCACAATAGGTTAGATATATTTGTAATGAATTTATTTGTGCACAATCGCCCAGCTCTATATTACATACACGATAAATAAGCACAGTGTGCAAGACTTTTTTTGGTTGAAATATTATTTTATGTTATTGTGCACAACAATCTTGTGCACATTACTGAATTTCATCTTTTTCCGTTAAGTGTACAATTTTTTATGCAAGAGTAAAAACGTTTTGTGAGCAAAATTTTCTTTTCTTTTCTCTGTGCACAATAAATCGGTGCACAGTTCTCACGTGCACAAATCAGCCTATGTCATTTAAATGGTAATAAGATTTTCAAAATTTTACACATCAAACAAAATAATCATTTTGTTTTCAAAAAGTCTTTCTATTCTGGAGCTATATCATCAATGCTTTACAACGTATTAATGAGTAATATACAAAAACATGGAACTGTTACCGCGTGCGTTTATTAATAAGTTTTAATTCATTGTGTAATTATATTTTCTTTGAAATAACATTGTTTTAAAAGAGTTTATATAGAGAAATATTATTTAAATTGAGGGAAAAGTAAAAAAGATGTAAAAATCCAGTGAATGACCAGCCTTGACCAGAAAATGACCAGACAAATGCCAATGAATGACTGGCTATGTGTTAGTAACATGTAAATAATATTTTAAATCAATATATTTAGGTACATGCTTTTGAATTAGGCAAATAAATATATTCACTGCATAAATGAGAATAAAACTCATATTATTATAAATTTTTATTAATATAAGCATATATCTTAGGTTTTTTATATTTTTGCTTATTAGATCTTTTTTTTGAGGGAAATGAAGCTCTTTTGCCCACATATCATTTAAATTAACTGCTTTTCCTTCTTTTTGATTATTATTTGCTTCGCTTATTATACTTTGTACTTGCTTTGTTTCTGTAGGCAATGTTTCTTGATTTTGTGTAGAAATGCTACACGAACAATTTATTTGTGTTGAGGTGCTTGCTTCGTTGATAACAGTTATTTGGCTTATAGAGTCCACCGTACTCGAAAAACTAAATTCTTTTAAACTAGAGTCATCTGTCACAGCAGTTTCTTGATTCGAAGCGTCAAACTCTTTCGAAAAAGAAGTTTCCATTTGTTCTTGTTCGAAGAGTCAAACTCTTTTGAAACAGAAGCTTCCATTTGTTCTTGATTCTAAGAGTCAAACTCTTTCGAAACAGAAGGTTCCATTTGTTCTTGATTCGAAGACTCAAACTCTTTCGAAACAGAAGTTTCCATTTGTTTTTTATTCGAAGAGTCAAACTCTTTCGAAACAGAAAATTCCATTTGTTCTTGATTCGAAGAGTCAAACTCTTTCGAAACAGAAGTTTCCATTTGTTCTTGATTCGAAGAATCAAACTCTTTCGAAACAGAAGGTTCGATTGGATTCAACCTATTAATTGCGATATTTTGTAACTCTAAATCACAGTTTAAACATTGATTTTCTTGATTACGATAATCAATTTGATTGTTTTTTCTTCTTCTTATGTTAGAATAGTTGCAGGATCCATTTTTTGAATAGTAATTTCATTATTTTGTAATTTTTTAATTAATGTTCCTTTTAGTATCTTGAAATGTATTGCAGCTTTATTCGCACTCATAACCTTACTTCTTACCATTTCGATTGCCCTTTTAAACTGTCTTCTGTATACTGAAAACGCCTATAAACTCTTTTTACTTTTTGTTTTTTGTTTCTACTATCATTTTTAGCACTTTTATTAAGTAAACTTTCGTTTTTTTTTCATACCATTCTATAGTCATTCAGTGGGTTTGATGAAAATATGACCTACCAATAATTGACCGGACGGTCATTTACTAGTAAGCATTCGTCGTTTTTCATACCATTGAATGACCCCACAAAAAATTTAAAAAAATCGTAATTATTATTATTTTTTACCTATTTTAAATTGAGTTTTATGTAAAGTAATCCTTTTTTATTAATATTAAAACATTTTAATTAAAAAATAAGATGCAATATATCGGCAATATATAGTTTTCTGAAATGCTTATTTTCAGCTTTCTTGTAAAAATATTGCTCCGAATTCAGTTTATAGAATACCTACCTAGAATTATTATTTTTTTATTTTACAGGATTTTTTAAATTTTCTCATATCTTTTATGTATTTATTTAAAAATATAGATATTCAGGAATTAAAATTTTTTTATACGTTTATAACAACATATAAATTTGTAAATTGTAATTTTTTATCTAGTAGTCATTCACTGGTCGGCGGTCATGCACTGGACGAGTTACCCTATCTTCAACTGAGTTCTAAATCCATTCTTTCGTTACGCCTTATTTTCGAAGCATTAATAAGAAAAAAATTGAGGAAGCTAAGGGCCAATGAATTGGCAGCGATTTTTTACTTGAGAAAATGTTATGTTAATATTATCTGTATTGATCTTATAAAATTATAAGACGTAATATTTAAGTGTTAGATGTAGAAATGGACAATAATTCCTTATTTTTCAAGAAATTTTATAGCTGGAAAATAAAAAGAAATTTCTGTGAATGTCATACTTGTCGTTGAGAAAACTAGTTTAGATTAAAAGTGAAAGCGAGGATTTTTCCAGCAATAATTGTTTAAGCAAATAATGATCGCTTCGAAAAATCTTGTAAGTAGTGTTATCTTTTAGAAACAATAGGAACCATAGTCAAGTGTGGGGGATGTTTGCGCCTCCTACATCTCCGGAAAATCAAGCCGCGGATCATACGCCCCACCTCTTTGCGATATTTAGCCATTCCGCGGCTCAGAAAATTTTGGTGAACCCCTGAACTGACCTGGCGAGGGAGAAAAGCGGGAGAAGGCCGAACTGAGGCATCTCTCTTCCCCCTCTGCCTCAGTTCCTCATCACCACCCGAGCAAGGCAGACGTTGTATCATCCACTTGTGGGAAATAAAAGTAAGAAAACTTTAAAATATATTAATCTTTCTTTTCTATCTATCTCCATTGCAGTACCTTATCCCTTTATCAACATTCCTAATTCCTAAGCGGTGGTTACCCAGTCGTGCCGAATGGACGATGGTAGCGTCACCATTTGCTTAAAAGAGAATTCCCACATTTATTAGAAAAAAAAACAAACTCAGGAAATTTTTTGAACGGTTGCCATTCTCAGCTCTTAGAGCAAGCTAGGCTGGAAAAGGCAAAGTAGATATTAATTAAAGTGTGGCGATCCAAACTGGACGTTACAATATAGATTACTGTTTTACATAAATTTATGTTTTTAATAAACAATCACTAATATAATGGGTAATGATCCAATATAAATAAATAATTATTTTTAAAACCATTAAATATTAATCAATCGAAACTCTCTTACAAAAAAGATTCGTCATGTAAATAATATTTTGCTATATAAATATTAAATTCAGTTTTTGTTCGTTATTTTTATTATTGATAAGCTGCAAAAGACTTTAATTACAATTTCGTTATCAAGTCTATAACTTATTAATTTCAACCGACAAAAAGTAACAACTCTTAAAGTATTACTTATTCGTTTAAAATATTACCGCTGTATAGTGCATACGTGATGGGGTGGATAGAATATCCACTTAGTAACCGAAAGAACGCTAATTTGAATCCCAGTATAAAGATAAGATTTTTTTATAAGAAAATCATTTTAGATTTGTATAACAGCTGTTAGTTTACTTGCAAAAAACACATTGAAAATGACATCAAATATGAAAAAATAAGTAAGAATATGTAAGGTCCTAAAAAAAAGCCGTTAGAAATTATAATTGCAGACCACGAAGATACTTCATTTTAAATTACACACATTTAATTTATATTATTTTGATTTTCGTATGTCAATAATGACTCTGTAAACAGATTATTTGTTTTCTTTTTAATACTATATTAATCAAATTATTGTATGTACGAAGTTAAAATATAATTTAAATAATAAAAGAAGTTTATACACTAATTCCACCAATTAAAAATAGAGTTATTCGTTTGAAAATTAATAAAACAATTAATTACAATAATATTATCTTTCTTTTTTTAGTAAATACGAAAACTACTGGTCCTCTACAAACAAGAATATCTGCACAAGATTGGAAAAGAATTAACGATGAATTAGAAAATTTAAGAGATTTTATGCCTTCAGATTTTAATAGAAAACCAAGATCACTGAAAAATGTTAAACGTTTATGGAAGGCACATGAATTGCGACAGTTCTTGCTATATTCTGGACCAGTAGTCCTTCGCAATAAATTAAAAGATGCTGTATATGAAAATTTTTGCATTTGCACCTAGCAATAACAATTTTAATAAATCCGGTTTTATGTAAAAATGATGATCATTTAGAATTAAGTGACGATTTATTAAAAACATTTGTAAAAAATTACGAAATTTTGTATGGTCCTGAAAATGTGACATTTAATGTTCACAATTTATTACACCTCATCGATGATGTGAGAAAGTTTGGACCACTAGATTCATTTAGTGCTTTTAAATTTGAAAATTTCATAGGTAAAATAAAAAAATTAGTCAGAAAAGGAGATAAACCTTTACAACAATTAGCCCGAAGGTTAGCTGAAATAAACACTGCGAAAAGGGATTCACTAAATGATGAAGAGTATCACTGTGATTTTCAATTAACACAACCTCATGAAAATGGACCTATTCTACACTTATGTAATAATGAAATAGACCAATTTAAAGTCTTAAAGAAAGGAATGTCGAATCTTAAATGCTACGATGACAAAAATAATATTGTATTTATGAAAAATGGAATTTACCTTCAATGCTGTAATTTTATCCAAAATAAGAATGGTACTATGAACATTATAGGTAAAGCATTGGAAATCATTGACAGTTTCTATAAGACGCCCATTAATTCATCTTTATTAAAGATTAATATTGTAGAAGATTCTTCTTTGAATAATTTAAAGTTATATAAATATGAAGATGTGTTTGCAAAAGCATGTAAAATACCGTACAAAAAAAAATATGTAATGTTTCCTTTAATGCATACGTATGATAATTGAAAAATAAAATAGAAAAAAATAATTTCTTTATCGTTATTTAATTTATTCAATTCTAAAATCGCTAACTATTCATCTTAGCTTTCTGTACCATTCCCATAATTCATATTTCAGAGAAATACAATTTTTAATGTATATCATATATCACATGTATATGTATATCACACATTATGATATATCACAGTAAGTATAATACATGCCAAATTTCTTCTTTAAAATTAACTGTTGATAAATATTTAGTGTTTCTATTTGAATTTTTTCAATAAAAAAACCGCTGCCAATTGATTGGCAAGTAGCTTCCTCCTAACTAATATATTGTTTTTATATGAATAATATATAATTTAAATATAATTTTAATTTAAAAAAAAACGCGCCATGATATCTACCGCTAGGTGGTGTGGAAATGATATCAAAACAATAAAGATATGTTGATTACATTTATTGTTTTATCATCAAATTTTGATACTTTAACCTTAAATACGTCTGAAATTTATGTACCAATCATTTTGTCCAAAGACTCATCTATGGGGGCTATCCAAAATCTATCCCCACAAGAAATTTTAACGCAATTAAGTCAATTTAACTTCCACAATCGTGGAATATACAAAATTCATTTTCTTCGTTTTTCAAGTTTTACGTTTTTGCTAATAAAAAAAGAACCTTGATAGCTAAAAATAAACTTTTTTTTAGAAAATATAGGTATTTTAATAATTCTCTTTCGAATGCCACTTACCCCATTCAGATACATAAAGCCGTTTTTGAGATATTAAGATGTAAAAAAAAGGTTAAAAAAATTTTAACCTCAAACATCTCAGAAACTTATGGACCAATCATGTAGCCCAAAGAACTTAGCCTCGAGTTGTATAAAATCTACCTCTACACAAAATTTCGAAACGATTAAGTCAATTTTACTCCCGTAATCGTTGGACATACAAAACTCATTGTTTTTTGTTTTTAATTTTTTTTCTCGAAAATTAGTCGAAAGAAAGGCTTGAAATTTTTACCTGCTATAGATACTATTATTGTACGTTATCAATATTTTTTCTTTAGCAATTGTCCGATTAGAAGCGGAGTTATGAGTTTTGAAAAAAGTCTGTTTTTCAAAAAAACAAAAGTACCACGACACTTATCGAGGCGATTTTTTTTAGAAATGTAGGTATTTTTATGCTCTTTAAAATGGTATTTGTTTGATTGCAATATCTTGACCCCATCCCTGAAGAAACTCAAAAATAAAATTTTTGAAAATTGGAAATCGATTATAAAACGAACACGAATCTATAAAATAAAATAATGGACTTTTGACCCGCCATCACACAAAAAAAACGAAGAAAATGAGCCCTCGACGAGAAAAATCCGTTCAGTAGAAGCTGAGATCTAGGCGTACACACACGCGCGGCGCGCGCGCGCGCACACGCGCACACGCGCACACACGCACGCACGCACGCACACACACACATACACACAGACATTTTTCAAAAATAGTGTATGCCTGAGACCTCAAAACTTACTTCTACCACGTTTTTAGCGAATCCAAAATTTTTACTATCACAAAGCTTCCTCTAGGAGGAAGCAAATTGGTTGATAGAATGACTTGAAATTTTTATAGAATATATAAGTCATTATTTCGTGCATTTTCGTGATTTTTTCGGAACAATCGACCCATTACTTTCAGAGTATAATAAAGATATGAAAACAAAGTATTTTATATATAGTAGGATGCTCAAAACTCATTTATTTACACTCATACTCATTTTAACGTCATTGTGACGTTATGTCAATCACATCGAAAGCTAATAAAAATTATTTTTAATTTCATTGGTTATGATATTTAAAAGTAATTATGACGTTATTCTGACGTATTTTAAAAAGTTATTTTAACATCGTTATGACGTTATTATGACGTTATTTCAACCACATCGTAAGCTAATACAAATTTTTTTATTTTATTGGTTATATACTAAGGAATAGGCCGCTAACGGTTCTACTGCCCAGGTTAAAGAATAAAGACAAAACTTATATGTCCAACGTTTCGAACGGTTTTATTCCGCCCCTTATCAAGGTCTAAAAAATACAAATAAAACACAAATTTATTCAGGAACAAAGAATACTTAATCTATGACTTCGTATTTTTCGAATCTTACCAAAACTCTATCGTATTAAAGTATACTGCAAGTAGACACTATAAGTGACTACTAGTCAATGTGAAGCAACGTAAGCAGATTCGTCGTATTTATAGTAAAGTATGTATCTGTGTGTGTGTAAGAAAAGTGTGTACTGACAAGCTATTAAGTAACGATGACTAGACCGCGTATGTATAAAAAGTATTATTATTCTGATAGTCCAAAAATGAATATAACTTATAACAACTTATTGTTATTGATAAAACTTTTATAATCAGCCTTTAAAAAATTAGTGTCAAACTGTCTATTTAAACTATTGTGTTGTGAGTGTATATGGAGCATTTCTGATAACAATCTTTTATTTAAATTTTGTTCTTGATCTAAAATTTTGATATTTTTAAAATCAATTTGATGATTTGTATTCGTAATATGTTCGTGTAAAACTGATTTATCCCTCTTAAGTTTGCAGTCGCTCGCATGTTCTTTACTTCTTACAATTAATTTTCGAGATGTTTGTCCTACGTAAGACGCATTACAATCGCAACAATTGATCTTATATACAACATGAGATTTTTCATTTTTGTGATATTTGTCTTTTCCTAATCTAATTATGTAATTGAATTTATTGGAGATTGAATTGATCATGGTCAGGTTATTACTATTACAGATGTTTTTTAATTCTGGGTTAATATATTTAATATATGGAAAAACTAAAATGCTATTGAAATTTATATTTTTAGAATTACATGTATTTTTATTATTATTTTTAATATGTAGTAAACGTTTATTTATATGTTTATTAATACAATTAATAGGATAATCATTCTCCAATAATAAATCTCTAATTAGATTAAGATTATTGTCATGGAAATGTGTGTCTGCTAAATTAATACATTTATCCACTAAATTACAAATAATACCAATTTTATTACTAACAGGATGGTGAGAGTTGAAATTTAAAAATCTACCAGAAAAAGTTGGTTTCCTGAACCAGTCCGTGGAAATTTTTTGTTTATTTTGAATGATAAGAATGTCAAGAAAACTAATTTTATTATTATTAGATATTTCAACTGTGAATTGCAAATTCTTATCAAAACTATTGAATAAGTTTATGGTATAATCTATCATCCGATCAGGGACACATATGCTGATGTCATCGACGTATCTATAATAAAACGGAACAGGAAAGCAAATTTTTGATAAGGCCTGATTTTCTAAATCCTCCATGACAATATCAGCTAAGATGGGACTTAAGGGGTTGCCCATGGCCGCTCCAAATATTTGTTTATAAAACATGTTATTGAATACAAAGTAATTATTATGTAAGATAAAACTAATAACATTGATGAATTCGCTACAATTTAGTTCGCAAAAGTTATAAAGTTGATTCCATCGTTTTTCCAATGAGTTAAAAATTAAATAATCCGCAACATTTGTATACAAGCTAATAACATCCAAACTAATAATCGTATATCCCGCAGGTATAGATACGAATTCAATTTTTTGTTTAAGATCTAAGCTATTAGTAACATGTGAAATCGGTCTTTTTAATTTGTTGAAGAGAAGTAGTAGGGGCAGCGCGGCTACCGCGCCAGCGCGGCTACCGCGCCAGAGCGGCTCCCGCGCCACTTACCCACCGAGCACTACTTACCGTCCGTCGGTAACGTAGGGTGCAAAGTCACCATGCGAGAGGCCCGGTTGTAGAGGGCGCATTGAACATTTACTCCATCGATAAAATGCGTACGTATGTCATGTTGCAGGGGGCATGGGGCCCTCATGTGATGTTATGTTGTAAGTGAATATAGAATATTTTTATAATATTCATATAGTGTTATTTGTTAATCATAAGTAGTCTTATATTTTATAAGTATATTTTATCTTAGTATATTCAATCAGTATATTTTAATTGTATAAGATTCTACAAAGATATTTTATAAGTTCATAGAAATTTTAAAAAGTTAATGATGAGCAATTCAATGAAATTTATATTAACAATATCAAATGACTATTTTTAAATTCAAAAGAAACTTTAAAATATTTAAACAAGTTAGTTTTTAAGGAAAATTTTCTATTATAAGAATAAATATTTCATAGAGGACATTGGGATGTGGAAACTTTAAGGGAAAATAAAAAAGATATGTAAGATTATTTCATATTTATTTAAAAAAGCTTTTTCATATTTATTTAAAAAAGCTTAAAAGTAATACATAGTAGAATACATCTTAATCTACGAGTATAAAAAGTTTCAAATTAATCTTTCTACTATAAAAATATATTTAGAAACTAGTGAACATCTTAATTAAAAAGTATTACAATTTAGCAAATAACTTTGAAAATTTAAAATTAAAGTTAAAGAGAAAATTATCTAAAAACTTATAATTATATAAATTCTAGAAGGCATCCACCTAAAGATTTGACGAAGACTTCTCTATTAACTAATTCTGACTCTATGTTGAGAAGCGCCTCTGGCTTCTCCAGTAATAAAGAATTAACTTTACTTGGAAGGAAAATGTCAAAACTACTGTCTAATTCAAGAACAATTTTTAAGCCGCATTTAGTGGATACCTTTTTTAATGAGGTTATCTTATACTGTTTATTTAGCTCCAAGTCCTGTAGTCGTTTTGTGGGCAGGTATGATGGACTTCTCGCTGCTTCATTTATGAGGTCCATGACTGAAAAAAGAAATGATAAATTATTATTTATATTTTTTTTTTTTATAGAATTACTTATTTATTCTGACGTATCAGAACTTTCAGGGGTTGAATATTGCTCTCTCAAGTCTTCCACCCAGCGGTATAAAGCGCAAACTATTTCAACTGAACAATTCTGTTTCCACCCGGGACAATGATTAATGCAGGCTAGCGGTCGTATAAATCCAGGAGTTCTTATAGATGGACAACCCAAATCCTCCAAGTTTCTTATATTATCGAAATAGGGTTGCAGCCAGTGTTTTTTGTGTTCACCTTTGACCCAAATTGTTAATAACGACCCCTGCGCTTTTTCTTTCAATTTGTCGAAAGCCGTTGACAGGTATGAATACGGCACCTCTCCGTGTTCCCAATGAATTCCGTGCAGATTGGATTGTAAATATCTATTTAAAATTTTTACATTCTGGTCTAAATCACTCCAATCACAGGGTGGTTGAAATGTCGCAACGTACGGCACCGGATTTAACGCATTAGGATCTATATAAGCAATTTCTTTAAATATAAAATTGCCGTTGTTATCTTTAAAACCTTGTGTATCTACAATTAGTTCCATGATAAGTTATATACTGGAAATGTAGATAACATTATTTGAATATTATTCAAGAAAAAAAGTAGGGTTAATATAATAGTGTTAAAAGTTAGAGTGAAAGATGTGATAATAACTTATTAATTCATAATACATGCAATGTAAAAAATTAAAGTCCCTACGGAGAGATTGAAAAGTTAAAGTACAATAGCTGAGAAAATCTTAGAAAAAAAAATATGAACTCATTATATGTGAAAAAGTTAAAGTAAGAGATGTGAAAATAAATTATAAATTCATGATACGTGCTATGTAAAAAATTAAAGTCCCTAAGAAGAGACTGAAAAGTTAAAGTTCAACAGCTGAGAATATCTTAGAAAAAATATGAATTCATTAAAGTAAGAAATTTTAAAGTAACTTATAAATTCATGATACGTGCTGTGAAAAAATTAAAGTCCCTACAAAGAGACTGAAAAGTTAAAGTTTAATAGCTGAGAATGTCTTAGAAAAAATTAATAATTTATAAATTCACGATACGTGCTATGTAAAAAATTAAAGTTCCTAAGAAGAGACTGAAAAGTTAAAATTCAACAGCTGAGAATATCTTAGAAATAAATATGAATTCATTAAAGTAAGAAATTTTAAAGTAACTTATAAATTCATGATACGTGTTATGAAAAAAATTAAAGTCCCTACAAAGAGACTGAAAAGTTAAAGTTTAATAGCTGAGAATGTCTTAGAAAAATTAATAATTTATAAATTCACGATACGTGCTATGTAAAAAATTAAAGTCCCTAAGAAGAGACTGAAAAGTTAAAGTTCAACAGCTGAGAATATCTTAGAAAAAATATGAATTCATTAAAGTAAGAAATTTTAAAGTAACTTATAAATTCATGATACGTGTTATGAAAAAAATTAAAGTCCCTACAGAGAGACTGAAAAGTTAAAGTTCAATAGCTGAGAATGTCTTAGAAAAATGAATAACTTATAAATTCGTGATACGTGCTATGTAAAAAATTAAAGTCCCTACGAGGAGACTGAAAAGTTAAAGTACAACAGCTGAGAATATCTCAGAAAAAATATGAATTCATTAAAGAAAGTGATTTGAAAATAACTTATAAATTCATGATACATGCTGTGAAAAAAAATGAAAGTCCCTACAGAGAGACTGAAAAGTTAAAGTTCAATAGCTGAGAATATCTTAGAAAAAGGAATAACTTATAAATTCGTGATACGTGCTATGTAAAAAATTAAAGTCCCTACGAAGAGACTGAAAAGTTAAAGTTCAACAGCTGAGAATATCTTAGAAAAAATATGAATTCATTATACGTAAAAAGTTAAAGTATCTGAAAGTTTAAAATAGTAAGTATAAGATGCCTAAGGGACTTATAATATGAATAGTGTGAAAAAGTTTAAGTATGAGACGTGAAAATAACTTAGAATTAATTCGACAAATGAATTTACCTTTTATAACTGTAAGAAAAGTGTTGTATTAAGATTCAAGACTTTAAAACTTTTAAATTATAAGTCCTGAAAGAAGAAATTATTAAAGACCTGTAAGAATGCTATATTAAAAGTATTAGAGCTGAAATAAGAAAAAGAAACGAGTGGCTAGGACCCAGCTCGCCTAACCTTTATAGTAAGGAAATGTTTGTAAATACTTTTTATCAGCCCAAACTTAAAAGTTTCTCGGTCATGCGCAGTTCGTCACCTACCAATCTTTCCTCACTCATCTATGAATCTTTTACGTTACCACGCATGTGCATACGATCATCTATAGATCTTTCTTCTTTAATCTAAAATGAATAACTATACCGTGCAGGTGCACTGCCATCTATCAATCTTTAAACTGTCGCGCATGCGCACCTATATACCGACAGTGGATAAAAGGCTGCGCGTCAGTCCCATGAGGCTTAGTCTCCTTACCAAACGTAAGTATTTCATATAATTACTTTTCATTTTCAGCTTATTAATATACAATCCTTACAGCTTATTGATCTATAGTTTAACTTATAATGATTCAGTTTTTCTCTTCATTATATTAATGTAACTTAAAGTTTTCGATTATAATAACTTCGTCTTTTCAACGTATTAACATATATAATTTTCAATTCTCTAATACTTTATCATTTATAGTTCTATAAAATAAAATTTTTTTTTTAATGCTTTGCTATTAGTTTATAATACTTGAACATTTTTTAGATACATCTCATTATTTCAAGTTGACAAGTGCTACTGAGCTTTGAGAGTATTTTTTCGTTACCGTCTGAAAATAGCTTGAAAGATTTTCATCTAATATACCGATAGTTGCTGCAGAAGTCTATCTTTTCACTAGTTAAGTTCAAAACGAATTGGTAAGTTAATATAAATTAATTTAAACCTTTTTTTTTCTCAAGTTCATTATTCTTTTTCCACTTAAATTTTTTCAATATTTCACAAATATTCCTTTTCAATTAAGTGTTTATTTTATTTAAAATTTTTTATTCAAATGTATAATACTAGAACTTAGCAAACTATAATTAACTTTGATAATTATAAATGAAACAGTACATTCTATTATGTATTATTATATATTTCTACATAACAATAAAGTAAAACTATTCTGTAAAATAAAAATGAGCCAAAAATATGTAATACTTTTCGACTAAATGAAAGGGCTTCATTCAAATAACAATTGATTAAATAAAATATCATTAATATTGTTAGTTCGCGAAGCAACCGATAAAGAATTAGTTTAGAAGTAAAATTCAAGAAAATTTCGGAAAGGCAGTTTAGCGAGCCAGCACATGTGTGAACGATATCGTCCACCCGCGCGTCACTCTCGAAGCGTTCATAAAACAAAGGACCCTAAGTGCTCCATTGAAAATCTTTCCAAAATCCAAATTTTTTCTATAAAGGGCATTATATATTGAAAGCGTTGCTTTTCTCGCTACGTATAATATACAAGATTCAGTCTTTAGGAAGTGTTCACGCAAGCAACTTCGTCCGATTTGGAAAATTTTTAAAGTTAAAAATGTATAAAAGTACAGAGATCTATGTGACGGAAATCAGAAGAATCATTGTAAATAGTGTACAACATAAATGTGAGTGGGAAAAGTTAAAGGAAAAAACTATAGATCTTCCTGAAATATGTCCATTTGCAGAAGATCATAGAAAGGACCCGAGAATTGTAAGAAATCTACCAACGCTATGTTATGAAGTTTTGAATGAGTGTGAGGACTATCAGGTAAGTTTAAAAACTATTATTAGTTTCAAAATAAATTATTATTATTTTAGCGAATTGCGAAATTGTAGCTTTTATGAAAATATTGCAATTTTCTCTATCATTTTAACGTAAATTTATAATTTTTTATTTATTTTTTCAAAACTACCTAAAAATTATAGTCATAGATTTTATCGTATTTGAAAAAATTTTATGATTTGATAGATACCATAACAGTGTTTTATTATAATGTAATATTTTATCTTTTTATAAAGTAATGCATAATTTTTCTAATTAAATTATATTAAAAAAGTATGCTTATTTGTAGGAAGAATCACCGCAATCACCTGTAGTGTATAGTATACGCAGAAATGAAGTGGTAAGCAATATAGTATTTTTTATGATACATATGCTATATATTTTATTATAAATATATATTTTTTATTTTCAGCTCAATTCATCACAAAACCATGTGGAAAGTAGTGAAAATGTTTTTCTAGTCCAAAACCAGGAGCAAGAAAAAACATCCAATATATTTAAAAAACTTCTTCCAATAGTTAGACCTCTACCCGAAGTAATTTCACCAATAGATCAACCCTCGGAGTCATTCAATATCATAGAAGAAATACCTTTACCACCTTCTCCGCTAAGGGAGAGCTATACGCCAGAATCGTTTACGTTTGAATTTGGTAGCTGGTCAACGCCACCGTTAGAGCCATACAGTCCACAATCATTCGATTTAAATTTATTGAATTCTCCACCGCCCGCGAAGCTAATAACAATTCCGAATCCTGCGCATAATCCTACCATAGACTATCAAGTTCGTGCAGAAATGAAAAAAATATTAAATATAGAAGAACCTAAAACGGATAGGCAAACATTAAAAAATGAAATTCTCCCTAAAAAAAGAGAAAAACGGATAAGCAAACATTAAAAAATGAAATTCTCCTTAAAAAAAGAGAAAAACGGATAAGCGAACATTAAAAAATGAAATTCGCGAGTTAGTTAAGTTTAATTAAGTTTATATAGTATTTTATGTATAATTTTTTTATAGTATTTCACTATTTATAGTATATAAATAATTTTTATAATATTTACACTATATTTGGCATAATCATTATTGTATTAAAACTATTAATTAATTTTGTATGATTTCAATGATCTACCTTGTCAACGTTTCAGGCATTCAATTACGCCTCTTCTCTCAATATATTTAATAAAATATATTTAATAAAATAATTACCACGCATCATTTCTTATACCCTACGGGGGCATATATGAACTCTTCGAGTAGATAGTATCCCCTCCCCTCCCACTCTACATTCTCACTATGTACCTCTCACTCACGCGTCCCTCACTTGTGGCCCACTGCCACGTCGTCTGCTAAGATTTTAAAAGTATTGCATAAGGCTTTATGCCAATCATTTAATCTTTAATTTTATTATAATGTAAGTTAAATCTTATAAAATACTATCTAATTATAACTGCCTAATACAACTAAACTGTTTCTATATTATCAAATGCTGATCTAATATTATACAAAATCATTCATTTTTTTAATTTCTCTTCACCTTTTTTTTTTTTTTTATCAATAATTATTTAAAATGATAACATAATTTTTTAATTTTCAGAATACACTTAGGAAAAAAAGTCTTTTTTTAATTTGAAAAAATGGATGAAGTTAAAGATCTTTGTCAGGAACATGTGAAAATTTTTGAAGAGGTGGAAAATATTTTAATATATAAATCTATGGATTCCGAAGTTATTGAACAATGGGTAGAACAATGTGTTTTATCATTAGATAGTCTTCGGGAATTATTGAGAAAAAGAACGCTGACAACAGCTCAAAAACAATCTATTTTATACGCCATAGCAAGGATTGAGAGTATCAAAGCAAAGCTTGATGCTATAGGAAAAACTGGTTATGGAATAGTACCAGATTTAAAAACGGATGAAATCGAGCATCGAGTTCGTTGGATTCATATTGAAAGTGCTTTTAATAAAAGGGTGAGAACTAGTATAATTGCAAATCTTGTACATGTAGATATATCAACCTTTTTAAAGGACGCCTCAGTATTGTTCTGCCAACAAGTGAAGAAAATTTTGAAAGATATTCGATGTGCCATGAAAATTAACACTGTACTATCTTGTTCATTCAAGAAACTTTCTTCTGATGTAAATGAAGATTCACAGGAAAGTATTGAAACGAAACATTTCAATACGCCAAACGCTGAAGTGGTTTTAGGTACATCTTTAAGTGAATGGTTTGATAATCATGTTTTAAATAAACTTTTGGCTGAGGTAGAAGAATTTCAAGAAAAAGATTCTGGATGGACTTTAAATTCTATTATTAATATTCAAATTAATATGAATAAGTTCAATCCATTGCGCAGTGGTAATTCATATTTACCTTTACCACCATTTTTAGATAAAAAAAATGCCTGCATTAATATTCAAAACAAAGATAATCAATGCTTTAAATGGGCAATATTATCTGCTTTGTATCCAGTAAACCGTAAAAATCATCCTAACAGGGTTAGCAATTATCTTCAGTATGAAAATAATTTAAATATGACAGGTATAGAATTCCCTGTTACGATAAAAAAAATTTTCAAGTTTGAAAAACAAAACCCTTTAATATCGGTTAATGTCTTCGGATTGCATGAGAAAAATGTGATTCCCTTTTATTTGACACATGAAAAAAAAGAAAATCATGTAAATCTTCTTTTATTAGAAAAAACAATTAAGGGACAGCTGAAATCACATTACATATATATAAAAAATTTATCACGTCTAGTAGGAGGAAGTTTATCACATAGAAAAAAGAAGCGATATATATGTGATAGATGTTTAAATTTGTTCTTTAATGAAAATAATTTAAAAGAGCATGAAAGAATATGTAAGAATATTAATGATTGCAAGGTGAAACTTCCTATAAAAGGTAAAGATATCATCTATTTTAAAAATTTTAATTATAAAGAAAGATTACCATTCACAATATATGCAGATTGTGAATGTCTGTTAAAGCCTGTACTAGAAAACCAGGAAGATGAAGGTTTGGCTAATACTTTATCGTTTCAAAAACATGAAATGTTTAGTATAGGATACTATTTGAAGTGCAGTTTTGATGACTCTTTATCTGAATATAGATTTTATCGTGGGGTTAAACCAGCTATGTGGTTTGCTAGTGAATTGAAGGTAATACATGACCGTATTACTAATTTATATACAAACCCACGATCTATGCCAATTTTAACACCGATAGAAATGATTAATTATTTCAATTCAAAAATTTGTCACATTTGTAACAAATTATTAGAAAACAGTGATAAGGTAAGAGATCATTGTCATCTCTCAGGAAAATATCGCGGTCCTGCTCATGCTAACTGTAATTTGAATTATCAAGATTCAAGAACGATTCCTGTGATATTTCATAACTTAAGTGGTTATGATGCTCACTTTATAATTAATGATATATCGAATTATATGAAAGGTGATGTTGATTTACTTCCATTGACTAAGGAGAAGTATATTTCTTTTACAAAACATGTTGAGAAAAGTGATATTAAATTTCGCTTTGTAGATTCATTTAGATTTATGCCATCTTCTTTAGAAAAATTAGCTTCATATTTAAGTGAATATAAAATTGTTTCAAAGGAGTTTTCATCTTTAGAAAAAGAAAAAATCAGTCTTTTAACGAAGAAAGGCGTTCTGCCTTACGAGTACCTGGATTCGTGGGAAAAGTTGGATGAAACTGAGTTACCTGAAAAAACAACATTTTTCAGTGTGCTAAATGGTTCAACCATATCTGATGAAGATTATGAACATGCACAAAAAGTATGGAATACCTTTAGTATTCATACCCTTGGAGAATATTCAGATCTTTATATGAAGACAGATGTTTTATTATTAGCTGATGTTTTTGAAAATTTTCGTGATCAAAGTATAAACGTATATGGTTTAGATCCAGCTCATTATTATACTACTCCAGGATTTGCATGGGATGCAATGCTAAAGTATACTGGCATACAATTAAAATTATTAACTGATATGGATATGATTTTATTCATAGAAAGAGGTATAAGAGGTGGATTAAGTCAGTGCTCTCATCGCTACGCAGCTGCAAATCATAAATATATGACTGAAAATTATGATAAAAATAAAGAAAATACATATCTAATATATTTAGATGCTAATAATTTATATGGTTGGACAATGACTCAATGTCTCCCTTATGATTCCTTTGAGTGGATAGACGACTGTGAAAATTTAGATTTTTTCATAGATGATGATGCACCTTACGGGTACATTTTAGAAGTAGATTTAGAATATCCTTCAGAAATACATGACATTCATAACGACTTACCTTTTTGTCCTGAGCAAGCAAAATCACCGGGATCAAAACAGGAAAAACTTTTGGCTACACTTTCGTATAAAAAAAATTATGTTATACACTATCGATCACTTAAACAAGCTGTCAAAAATGGACTTTAGCTTGTTAAAATTCATAAAGTATTGAAATTTAAACAATCTCCATGGCTTAAGTCTTACATCAATTTAAATAGTAATATGAGGGCGTTAGCAAGAACTGATTTTGAAAAAAACTTTTTCAAATTGATGAATAATGCTGTATATGGTAAAACTATGGAGAATGTAAGAAAACGTGTTGATGTCAAGCTATCAACTAAATGGGCTGGAAGGTATGGCGTAGAAGCACAAATATCAAGTCCCCTTTTTCATAGTATTAGTATTTTTGATGAAAATTTAGTAGCTATCCAGCTTAAAAAAGTTGAAGTTTTGTTAGATAAACCAATTTACGTTGGACTTTCAGTTTTAGACATTTCTAAAACTCTGATTTATGATTTTCATTATAGTTATATGAAAAAAATGTATAAAGAAAATTGTAAGCTTCTTTATACAGACACAGACAGCTTGATTTATGCTGTTGAATGTGATGATTTTTATGCTGATATGAAAAAAAATCTCTCAAAGTTTGATACTTCAGACTATCCCAGTGAAAACATCTTTAATATGCCTCATGCAAATAAAAAAATTGTTGGTCTTATGAAAGATGAGTGTAATGGTCAGATTCTTACAGAATTCGTTGGCTTAAGAAGTAAAATGTACAGTACTCGCGTTTATGGTCAAGATCATATGAAAAAAATAAAAGGTATTAAGGTTTCAGTTGTTAAAAAACTATAAAGTTTGATGATTTTGTAGATTGTTTGCAAAATTTATCTATTAAAAAACGACAACAGTATTCCATAAGATCCCGACTCCATAATGTAGAAACTATAAAGCAGTTAAAGATTGCCTTAAGTCCATATGATGATAAAAGATATGTTCAAGACAATAATATAGATACTTTAGCGTGGGGTCATTATAAAATAAATAATAAGTGAGTATATTTTTTGTATAATAGTAATTTATATATTAATTTATAGTAAATATTCTACATATGTAATATAGAAATTTATTATTTTAGGTGTCCAATGCGTGTTAAAAAGAATGTACATTTTGATGAAAAGCTAACTGTTCATGTAATGCATGCGTGAAGGTTTGCATATCATAAGGCTCGGTGTGGAGAATGGGAACAAATTGCTCGTGACAGAGAACGTTTTAGGAGAAGAATTGATAAAGTTAATGAAATTTTGCATCCAATTCTTGTAAAAAAATGTAAGGAAATAGGTATTAAATAAAAACAATTAGTTCATCTTATTTACAATTTTATTTATTCATAAATCACTTTTTATCCAACTATTATGAGACTTATCAAAACCTAACCATTTTACATAAATTTTATCGCCATGTTTTTTTATAATTTTTTCTACTAAGTAAATATCAGGATATTTAGTCTTCATAAGTTCTTCTTCATAGAATCCGCCAGCGATTGGTTTATCTTGATAATCTTTCAAATGATATGTAAATGGTGATGTAGGTAATACTTTATTTATTGTAAAAATTTCTGTAGACCAGTTTGGTGTATATCCTTTCTCGAAAACAGTTTTATTTTTACTTATTCGAACTTTATCACCAAGTTTAAATTTTGCACGCCTACAAGGACGTTTAGAGGTTTTCTGATGAATGCATAAACGATTATAAACTTTATTAACTGTTGTAGAATTAACATCTGCGGGCTTCATACCAATCGTTCGGTGCTTAGTATTATTATACTACTGTAAAGTTAGGTCTTGCAAAATATCTATCCATTTATAACTGCCTTGTAAACTAAAGTTTTTCCACATTTTGTTTTTTAATGTACGATTAAAACGTTCACAAATTGAGGCTTTGAGTTTGCTATAGGATGAATATAGATTTATATTATATTTTAGCATTAAACTTTCAAATTCTTTATTATAAAATTCTAATTTTTTACATAGCACGTATCACGAATTTATAAGTTATTCATTTTTCTAAGACATTCTCAGCTATTGAACTTTAACTTTTCAGTCTCTCTGTAGGGACTTTAATTTTTTCATAACACGTATCATGAATTTATAAGTTACTTTAAAATTTCTTACTTTAATGAATTCATATTTTTTTCTAAGATATTCTCAGCTGTTGAACTTTAACTTTTCAGTCTCTTCTTAGGGACTTTAATTTTTTACATAGCACGTATCGTGAATTTATAAATTATTAATTTTTCTAAGACATTCTCAGCTATTAAACTTTAACTTTTCAGTCTCTTTGTAGGGACTTTAATTTTTTTCATAACACGTATCATGAATTTATAAGTTACTTTAAAATTTCTTACTTTAATGAATTCATATTTTTTTCTAAGATATTCTCAGCTGTTGAACTTTAACTTTTCAGTCTCTTCTTAGGAACTTTAATTTTTTACATAGCACGTATCGTGAATTTATAAATTATTAATTTTTTCTAAGACATTCTCAGCTATTAAACTTTAACTTTTCAGTCTCTTTGTAGGGACTTTAATTTTTTCACAACACGTATCATGAATTTATAAGTTACTTTAAAATTTCTTACTTTAATGAATTCATATTTTTTTCTAAGATATTCTCAGCTGTTGAACTTTAACTTTTCAGTCTCTTCTTAGGGACTTTAATTTTTTACATAGCACGTATCATGAATTTATAATTTATTTTCACATCTCTTACTTTAACTTTTTCACATATAATGAGTTCAAATTTTTTTCTAAGATTTTCTCAGCTATTGTACTTTAACTTTTCAATCTCTCCGTAGGGACTTTAATTTTTTACATTGCATGTATTATGAATTAATAAGTTATTATCACATCTTTCACTCTAACTTTTAACACTATTATATTAACTCTAATTTTTTTCTTGAATAATATTCAAATAATGTTATCTACATTTCCAGTATATAACTTATCATGGAACTAATTGTAGATACACAAGGTTTTAAAGATAACAACGGCAATTTTATATTTAAAGAAATTGCTT
Organism: Torymus aiolomorphi; assembly: GCA_036365515.1. Lineage (NCBI taxonomy): Eukaryota > Metazoa > Arthropoda > Insecta > Hymenoptera > Torymidae > Torymus > Torymus aiolomorphi. The sequence continues at coordinate 101,956,639 of CM070876.1, read as the reverse complement.
ATATAGATCCTAATGCGTTAAATCCGGTGCCGTACGTTGCGACATTTCAACCACCCTGTGATTGGAGTGATTTAGACCAGAATGTAAAAATTTTAAATAGATATTTACAATCCAATCTGCACGGAATTCATTGGGAACACGGAGAGGTGCCGTATTCATACCTGTCAACGGCTTTCGACAAATTGAAAGAAAAAGCGCAGGGGTCGTTATTAACAATTTGGGTCAAAGGTGAACACAAAAAACACTGGCTGCAACCCTATTTCGATAATATAAGAAACCTGGAGGATTTGGGTTGTCCATCTATAAGAACTCCTGGATTTATACGACCGCTAGCCTGCATTAATCATTGTCCCGGGTGGAAACAGAATTGTTCAGTTGAAATAGTTTGCGCTTTATACCGCTGGGTGGAAGACTTGAGAGAGCAATATTCAACCCCTGAAAGTTCTGATACGTCAGAATAAATAAGTAATTTTATAAAAAAAAAAAATATAAATAATAATTTATCATTTCTTTTTTCAGTCATGGACCTCATAAATGAAGCAGCGAGAAGTCCATCATACCTGCCCACAAAACGACTACAGGACTTGGAGCTAAATAAACAGTATAAGATAACCTCATTAAAAAAGGTATCCACTAAATGCGGCTTAAAAATTGTTCTTGAATTAGACAGTAGTTTTGACATTTTCCTTCCAAGTAAAGTTAATTCTTTATTACTGGAGAAGCCAGAGGCGCTTCTCAACATAGAGTCAGAATTAGTTAATAGAGAAGTCTTCGTCAAATCTTTAGGTGGATGCCTTCTAGAATTTATATAATTATAAGTTTTTAGATAATTTTCTCTTTAACTTTAATTTTAAATTTTCAAAGTTATTTGCTAAATTGTAATACTTTTTAATTAAGATGTTCACTAGTTTCTAAATATATTTTTATAGTAGAAAGATTAATTTGAAACTTTTTATACTCGTAGATTAAGACGTATTCTACTATGTATTACTTTTAAGCTTTTTTAAATAAATATGAAAAAGCTTTTTTAAATAAATATGAAATAATCTTACACATCTTTTTTATTTTCCCTTAAAGTTT